>CM040395.1:27757495-28991495 GCA_022702515.1 Ilyophis sp. 1 JC-2022 | reverse complement strand
GCGTGCGTCATTCAACAGTCTCCAAATAAAAGACTAACCTTCTGCCAGGTAAGATAAGGCAACGATTTCGATAAAGCTGTGCCAGCAATGTTGTCACGTAATTCAGGTTAAACTGTGTAAACGTCAAGTTTTGGCTACATTGAGGTGTGACATATTTTATTTCTTTTTTTGAACAGATCATGGACAACTTGGAGCCCTTCGTCTCAGGTGACAGGAGGGGTCTTGTAAATAACATCAGAGTCTGCTTGTCGTCAAACGACTGTTTTGTGAAGGTTAGTAGGCTGCCGTTGACTAAATTTCACTTTAAATCCACATATTCTAGTATCCCTTAATAGTTTGTTTCCTCCCTCAAATCTGCAATGTTTTATAATCCAAGCATTTGTTTTTTTAGGTTCCGGTGCATCCTGAGTATCCGAATTCAAAGATAAATTTCTGGAAAGTTGATAAAACCAGTATCACTCCCAAAATGCTGTGACGCCACTTCAAGGGTATGATGGACACCTTCCCTGACCTGGCCTCTAAACTGGAAAGGGGCTGTGGCACCACAGAAGAAATGTACACGACCCACAACCCTCAGAAACCAAGTATCTCTGCGATTCACAACGGATGCGCAAGTTCAGTGGTCCATTTTCCATTGAGTCTATTTTGAAGAAAGACACTTGCTCTCGAAGTTTTCCCAAATCCAGCGTGCTATGCACATTGCCAGGTACTTTGGATGGGCACGACCAAGGCTTGAAACGCACGCGGACAGGATTTGGAATGAAAAGGAAGAGTGGTCTAGAATACCGTTTCTGTGGACCAGCAGAAAGCAGAAGTGAATTCCGAGGGTACATGAATGAGCACGCAAACTCTGTGCTCTCCACAAAGCGCTATACCTCGGAATATTCGACTCCAGAAATCCGGAGTGTACCCGAATGTCATGAGACAATCAGACCCACGAAGAGAACACGCCTCTGTCCTGACTTGCCTGGCACCATGTTCCCACGACAAGTCATTGAGTGTCACTTCCAGCGTGTCATAAAGTTTGACATTCCTAACAATCAGCTTTATCCTCTGAATGCACATCATTTTAATCAATGGAATTTTGGACTGTGAATAATTGTTGCAAAAACCGTACAATTTCGCCCCACCGTAGTTCCTCATTTAAATAATGTATTTTGTTGTTTACAGTACTGACTTGTACGTATTAAATATATACTTTCTTAACTTGTTGCTATGGCCATTGTTATCGATACTGTCGTCGCTGTGGATTTGATATAGGCCGAAAGCCCAATCAGTGGTTTTGTCATGTACATTCAACAAGTCTGCGAATCCTCCTATGCTTCTATGTCCCCTGTAGGGGACACGACTTTCTGGTCTTCTTCTCAAGGACCATATACAGGTGCAGCTCAAAAAATTTGAATATCGTGAAAAAGTTCAATATTTTTTGTCACTCATTTCAGAAAGTGAAACTCATATATTATATAGATTCATTACACATAGAGTGAAATATTTCAAGCCTTTATTTCTTTTAATTTTGATGATTATGGCTTACAGCTAATGAAACCCAAAATTCAGTGTCTCAGAAAATTAGAATATTTTGCTTTAACATATTTTTAAAGTATCATATTTAATATTTGGTCGCATATCCTTTGCATGCTGTTACTTCCTGAAGTCTGTGACCAATCAACATCAAAAGACTCTCGATATCTTATTTTCAGGTACTGTTACAAGCGATACTATAACCTCTCTGCATTTGAACTGATCTCTATGGGAATTGGGGGGTGAGACTAGATCCAGCTGTAAATTACACTGGTACAGTATGGAACACATGGCTGGCTAAATAGCTGTAAATCATCAAGGGTCTGAGCTATCGAACGAGCCCCAAACCATTACTGTTGCCAGATATGGAGTAGATGTGGATGGATCACTGCAAGGGTTATTTCTCCTGACTCATTTTCCTATAGAACTCTATGGGGGAAAAAGTCAGGAGAAACAACCCTTAAAGGGATCCATCCACATCTACTCCATATCTGGCCGCAGAGTGATGGTTTGGGGCTCGTTTGATACCTTAGACCCTTGAGGACGTACAGCCATTTCGTCAGTCATGTGTTCCATACTGTACCAGCGTAATTTACAGCTGAATCTAGTCTTACCCCCCAATTCTCCTAGAGATCAGTTCAAATGCAGAGAGGTTATAGTATCGTAGACAGGGAATCAATTACAATATAAAAAATATATAAACTCTCCTTACGAGAGATACCGCTACCAAACTCAAAGCGACCCCTATCGGGCGAAAGACTCTTGACACTAGAGATTAAGACAAACAAACAAACAAAGTCCTATAGCTCACAATGAGGGAGCCGAAAAACAGAAACAAGAGGTAAACAATACGGCGAAGACAGATCCGTCTAGGACAGGGAGACAGTGGTTCCGCTAAGAGACAAACAAAGGGTAAAGAGTAACCAAAGCTAAGTTTCTAGCAAACTCTAAAGACACCCGAAACAAGTCCCGTTTAGCGACAACACGTTGAAGTGATACGGTCGTAACGAACTGTCAGTCCTATACTGTAAATTACCTTGTCAAATGAATGGCAATATGGAAGCCTCGAATAAAGACGACGCAAGGTTTAAATAATGAAAGGAAATGCGGAACAGGTGAACACACTGAGTAGTTGGGCAAACCAAAACACAGGATGGATAAAGAAAACCAAAAGAGGACGCTACACGAGCGCTCCACAGAGAAGTGGTCAAAAACGTAAGAACAGGCTGGGAAACCATGACATATTATTGTTTTATTCATTTTTTTTGTTGTTGGTCAATGTATGTTCTGTGTTAAAAATTAAAACTTTTGAGAAAATGTGTGGGTTCTTGAAACTTAATATACACATTGTAATGTTGCACATTGTGTTTCTGCTATAAACATATATTTGATGGAAGAGAATATTCCTTACCCGGACCACTTCACTGGGACGAACCCAAAATAAGGAGGGCTCCAGCACACAGAGTGGTCCGGGTCAGGGATATTCTTCTAGTTTGTTGGTCCTGATTGTTGAGCACCTAAGTAGTCTCTTTTATATAGCTGGCCTGTAGCGTGTTTGGGATTACCCTTCTAACATATGTTTGATGTTTTAATGTTCTCAACATTTTTCCTTGGAATTTTCTAAATTACTAATCTAAATGTTTGTATGTTACGGGAAGGGTGACCAATCTCTAAACTGGTAATGGATGCAGGAAGTTTAACACATACGTGCCCTGCATAAGGTACAATATGGACACAGTTATCAGTACCATTGGGGAGATGATATGATACTAGTCTGATACTTGTCAATGGCTGCATATTGATTATAACTCAGTTTGATGATTGAATGATGATTAATATCAGGTATGTTACATTTAACTTACCAGTTTGGGGGCTTCATCTTCAACTTAAATGGTTAACTAGCAGCTATTAGGTAGCTAACAAGCACCCATCACCTCTGTGCACCATTCTCTCTCTCTATGCTGTATAAGTCTGTACTCAGGGTAGGACTCTGATCTCGCTCAGTTTTGAAATGCCCTGTTTTGTGTTTCTTTTTATTTTTAATTGTTTGAATCCCCACACACACATTTTGGAATTGGACCACACACACTGGATTTTGGGCAGCTTTCACATTACCTCCTATTGACCCTACAATATGTAAAAATAGTTGCAGAGTACTGTCTGTGTAGATTATAGATTTAAATCACTAATTTGGATGAAAAATTAGTTATCCTTGGTGTGTTTTGAACTCACAACATCTAGCATTGTAAGTAAATGACTTACCCACTACACTACCAGTTGGTTTGCAATGTATATTATTAATACATGCCGCCACTGTAGAAGAAAAATATTGAGATATTGTCATGGATCATGCCTTTCTTTCCCTATCTCTGCGTTTTGTATTCCTTTTTTCTTTTACCGGTAATCTATCAGATTTTTCTGTGTTCAGCTACGGGTTTTGCTTTCGCCTCAGTGATTAGTGAGTTCACCTGTCCTGCATTTCCGCTCACTACTTATACCCCGATTCCTCCTTTTCTCGTTGCTTCCATGTTATTTCACGTAACATTCTAGCCGGTAAAGGTATAGGAAGTTGTGCTGCTATCGACCGCTTTGCTTCTCAACGCGGGACTTGTTAGCAGTACAATTTAGAAAATAAAGTATAGTGCGCTCTTTTGCTCTTTATTTCAGAGCAGAGGTTTTGGTTTCTTTGTTTTCCACTCAAACCTACGAGTGCTCTCACCCTAAGTTTTAGGGGTGTTTTATTTTCATCCTTCTTTTCTTTTTGTTCACTCCACAACGGGAGTTCGATAAGCGTGACTGCTTATTTTTTTTGTTTTGCTCGGATATCGAGTTCCTCGTTTTTTATTACAAGGTTATTTGTGTTCTCCTTATTTTCCCCGTCCACTATGGATTATTGTCCGTTTTAGTGGGGTTCATTTGAACACTAAGATTCCTTATCTGTCGCATCTGAACCTCCAATATTTAGTGTCTCTGGCATAGAGATCCCCAACAGAAATGTTCTAAAACATTGCATTGTAGAGAATAATATTGTTTGAGAAGATAGGCCACAGAGTTCTGCCTGTATATTATCCCTTATTTAGAAAAAAAGATAAGTGTCCCACACAAGTTTTGAACCAGGAACCTTCCGCACTAGAGGCAGGTGTCTTAACCACTATACTAGCGCATAAGTCGGACGCTGGAGTTCCAGGGGTGCGTCCCAATACTCAAAAATTGCACCCTCCCTTCCTCCACTACCACCTCCTCTACTCCGTGCCCCGGAAACAGATCTTTGTGTTTTAATCTAATGTTGCTGATGACATTTTAATTATGTATTAATGATTACATATGAATTCATATCTCGAGGCAAACCGCAATGTCAGGTACATTTTATACTGTATATGCAAATACTTGTACTCAAAACGTTCTGACAGTTTTGCATACTTCCGGGTAGGAGAGGAGTGGTAGTGGGGGAGCGTAGGAAGGGAGGTGGGGAGTGAAGAATATTGGGACGCACCCCAGCTCCAGGGCTGCAATTGAATCCAATTTAACACGCTCTCTTTTCTTGCTGTCTTCCCTTGAGGGAGCTATGTTGTGACGCAATTTGCTACATGCAGCAAGCAAACTTTAAAGGTGCTCTGCAAGGGAGGATTGACGAGAAACAAACAAAAACGGAACTGAACTGCCCTCGCAACATATATAGGAAGTGCTACGCCATAGCAACCTTTCCTCCACTTGACTCCGAGTGAGCGAAATGACAACAACGGCTAACATGTTATTGCACTGGCAGTACAGCAGCAAATCGTTACACAAATACCGTGTGTTTAACAAAAGAATGAGGAGGTGTATATGGCTAATGTTGGTGGGTCTACAGTAATAGGTAAGCCATGTTGGCCAAACAGTTAATTCACAAGATGATTGAATAGGTTGTC
Organism: Ilyophis sp. 1 JC-2022; assembly: GCA_022702515.1. NCBI lineage: Eukaryota > Metazoa > Chordata > Actinopteri > Anguilliformes > Synaphobranchidae > Ilyophis > Ilyophis sp. 1 JC-2022. The sequence continues at coordinate 28,986,066 of CM040395.1, read as the reverse complement.
TTGAAGTTGGTGCAACAAGGCTTACAAAATGAGGCCATTAAATAACAGTATTATTGTTTAACGGTGAAATGGAGAAACTACACTGTCACATTCAAGTAAATATTGAACCGCTGAAGTAGGATACAGTCAATTTAATAGAGATAAAATTTAAATGAATGAACAGAATTTATTATACCAGAGACAAAATTTGTACCACATTATTTTTTAGAATGTAGGCAGGCATCAGACATACTAAATAGCCAAAAGTATGTGGACACCCCTTGATCTGGGGCTGTTTTTCATGGTTCAGGCTAGGCTCCTTAGTTCCAGTGAAGGCAAATCTTAACACTACAGCATATAATGACATTCTAGACAATTCTGGGTTTACAACTTTGTGGCAAAATTTTGGGAAAGGCCCTTTTCTGTTTCCGAATGACAAGGCCCCCGTGCACAAATAGAGGTCCGTACAGAAATGGTTTGTCGAGATCGGTATGGAAGAACTTGGCTGGCCTACACAGAGCCGACCTCAACCCCATTAAACACCATTGGGATCAATTGGAAAGCAGACTGCAAGCCAGGCCTAATAGCCCCACATCAGTGCCCAACCTCACTAATGCTCTTCTGACTGAATGGAAACAAATCCACTCAGCAATGTTCCAACATCTAGTGGAAAGCCTTCCCAGGAGAGTGGAGGCTGTTATAGCAGCAAATGTGAACCAACTCCATATTAATGGCTATGATATGTTGGATGAGCAGGTGTCCATATACTTTGGGCCATGTAGTGTATGTTGAAGCAAAATTTTATTTATTAAACCTTCATTACAAAATGTGTATCCATTTCAATAAACACTGAAACAAGTGGATGTTCAATTTCTTTCATTTTGTTAAGTTTATTCCTATACCAGTTTCATTTTTATAAATAAATAATAGGACAAACAAAAACTTTGACTTCTTATAAAGTCATTTTTTTTTTTTTAAAAACAAATTAAATTTAATAGCCCAAAAAAAAATGATGCCCCCCCCCCCCCCCCCCTCCTTGTTTACCCCCTTTCCTCTCGTTCCGTGTCATGTTTTCATGTTTCGTGTTTGTCTTCCGTGTTTGTGCAGGTTGGGCGTGGTTTCCCTGCTCGTTTCCCTCATTATCCTTCTACCTATTACCCGCATTTCCCACTTGCATTCCACATGCTGCTAATTACCGTTCAATCACTCTCTCATACATTCTCACGCTGCACTCACTCATTGAATCATTTACTTCACTATAATATTCCCTCTTTGTTTGATGTATCGTCGCCAGTTCGTACTCTCTCGTCCATCTAGTTTGTACTTTGTTATCTTGTCTTAGTATTCTGTGTCTAGCCCGCTGGTTTACCTAACCTTTTGTCTCCCTGTTCCCGCCGGCCTGCTTGTCTGCTCTTGCCATCGCTCACCCAGCTTCCTCTGCCAGTACTCCCCGGCCTGTTCACCATTTTCCACCCTTTCCCCGCTCCCGCTCTGTTGCATTCTCCTTTCCCCTGCAAGCACCACTCTCCGTGCTACTCTTGCCCTAAATAAAGTGCTCCTCGGAGCTTGTATTGAGTCTGTCTCCGAGTCCTGCATTTGGGTATCGCAATACAGGTGATGCAACCCTTAGTCCTCATCTGTGTGCTGTGTGTGTGAGTGTGGTGTTTGCTACCAGTTGGCCAAGAATGTTGAGTAATTGTTGGTTTTGATTTAGCATTATCTGAAACCTGTGCTCATCCCTCTCCGATTCTCTCTCCATGAGAGAGAGCAGCCTATCAACCCGCCTCCTCTTGCATGGAGTGGCTGTAGGCCCCCCACTTGTTCTGATGCTGGTGCTGCTGCTGCTGATGCTGGTTCTGGTGCTGTTGATGCTGGTTCTGGTGGTGCTGATGCTGGTGCTCCTGGTTCTGGTTCCTATGCTGCTGCACCTCATGCATATATGGAAACCATTTCCACATGTGTGCCGTGTCCTCTCCCCTGTCAGTGCCACTTCCAGTGGGAGGGTCTTTCAGTTCCTGTAAAACAAGCACAACTACTTCAACACTGAAATAAAACTCAAAACATTTATTGATTTTCTATTAATCCCTCTGTGGGCTTTCATTATCTAGTTTATTAAATCTTTATGGATTTAATGAAACAAGTACTGGGTTCAAAATAGGAAAAGAACATTGGGATGTGACTCCATACTGAATCACTGACATTGAATGCAATGGTGAATTTTTACAGGCACAAGGGAGACTCAAATAGGTTTGCCATATGAATGACAAAAGCTGAATTCTTCTAAATAAATGCGGTCACATTAGAAGATAGTAAATGTTTGGATTATCATTCTCTTAGTCCTGATTATGAATTCACTTTATACTTTGCTTTCAGGTTGTCCCATTTTTTGGCTCCCTGGGCTTCTGAAACTTCATCCAAATTATGCTGGCCAATGAATGGCCTACACAGGAAATAACTAAAGTCCATTAGACAGCTGGCAGCAGAACATTATTACGACTGCAACATTAGAAGTTAGCTTACACCCATCCATTTTTCGCACTGTTTCTCTTCCCTGAAAAAACGGCCCTCATTTTGTTGCCGGTACAGAATGAGGACTTACGTTTCCCCGTCTGACACGACATTGATATTGTTGGGTATATACAAGAATGTATCTTTCACTTACACTTAAATTAGTTCTTATTCATTTAAAAAAATAACCCACCACCCTAATGCAACAAATGACAAGTCAGCGTGGAAGCCAATAATATAAAGTTGATGTTCCGAATTGGAACCAGCTATGTTATAGCACAATGCTTTTTAATAGTGAACAACTTATATTTATATGCACGATGCTTCCCAGACATCCCAGAACTGCGTTCGGATCCAAAATGTATCCTTCCTGTCATTCCCTTCCCTTGCTTCAAGGGGGAAATCCCCCAAATGCCAGGACGAAATATGGCAGGCACACCAAGTGTGATTCGGATCCAATTTAAGAAAGGGGAGGGAGTAATTATATTCTCTCGCTCCCTCGTTTATCTTCCCTTCCACCAAGAGTAGAAAATGCAAGCTTCCAGCAAGAAGGGAATCCCAAAATGCAATGGAAAAAGTGTACGGTCACCACAGAACTATTGGTGTATTCAAATGATCTTGCAAGTTTTTGAATATTTCTGACTTCAGAGAAGAAAAAACTATTTGAACGTGACATCCCGGTGACGAGCTGATGACAATGATCTCGGAAATCTGCCATTCAACTTGGGCACCACCTGAGGTCCCCGAGATGACAGAAGTGACGAGAAATGCACCAGAGGTCAAAGGCAAACAGCTGAGCATCTCTTAACATGGAGAGATCTGGATCTAGAGAGACCCGTTTTCGCATACGCCATGTAAAACCTTTGGAACTGCAAATGCTGCTCACAGGCGAGCCAAACAAGCATCCGCTTTTCTGCGGGCGTCCATTTTTTTTACCACTGAGCATTTGAACACCATTATCGTAGCGAACGGGACCATCGTCACACCAATATACACCTTGAATACACCTTGGCTGTGTCCGAATACGACCCCTACACCCTTTTGAGGGCGCATATTTGAGTCCACTTCGTCAAAAAGCTTTTGAGCGGGCAACTTTTTCTCACAAATGGGGGCACTTAAAATACCAGGATGAACCCCTTATTTTCGGGGTTTTGTTGAGGGAATTCAGGAGCACACTCATCTGCAGAATGGTGCACTCATCCGACAATTTTAGAAAGTAATCCGGAAGTAAAAACGTAAAAGACGTAGAGCGTATATGCATATGTATGGTCCAAGATATTCATATTACAAACTACTTTTTTTGGTAATTCTATCTTCATTCATAATCTACACTTTGTAACAATCGTCATATGTTAACTGATTGATATTGTCAATTAAAAAAAAAAAAATATATATATATATATAAAAAACTACTTCCTGACTAGTTTGGAAAGATTTTTGATGGGATTTATTTCTCACACTGCTTGCAAAGTGAGGGGACAGAGCACATAGGAAACAGGGGTCTGAGTGGACAGGGGACAGTGGACAGGGAACAGGGGTCGTATTTGGACACAGGCCATAAGTGGCGTCACATTTCAACTCTATGGTGTTGCACTTCCGAAACGGTGCGAGGGGGGTTCGGTTCCGTTTTTGTTTGTTTCTCGTCAATCCTCCCTTGCAGAGCACCATTTAAGTTTGCTTGCTGCCTGTAGCAAATTGCGTCACAAGATAGCTCCCTCGAAGGAAGACAGCAAGGGAAGGGACAGTGTTAAATTGGATTTGAATGCAGCCCCGGCCTCTGCACACCCTTCTCCCTGCTTCTCTTCATAAATCTGATTCTAGGTCGCCCTGGAGATAGTAGGCGGGACAAACTTGTCAGTTTTGGTCGAGAAATCACGTGATACTTTTGGAAGCGATTTAAAGAAGTTGCCACTTGGTGGGCTATTTTGTGCAGTTTAGCTGCAAGGCGAAGACAGTTTGCCAAGAATTGGTGAGTAAAAATAATTTTTTTGCGAGCTATATAAACAAGAGCACGCTAAATGCAGCACGAGTTAGGCTACATCCTCTGTCAGATGTGTAAATAGTTACTCCTGTTAGCTTTCCAGTGGTTTCTTTTTGATGTGTGTGCAGCCAGCTGACGTTAGCGTTTGCTTCAATTACGAACGTTAATTCAGGCGTATGTCGACAAACATAGTAACTGCCCATGGATGTAAAGCTGCTTGCTAACATTATAAATAGTATGCAAAACACAAGGAAGAACTAGCTATTTAGCAAACTGATATGGGGAGGGCAACAGGTTTAGCTATACTAGCTAGACCAGGGGTAGGCAACCCTGGTCCTGGAGAGCCGCAGGGTCTGCTGGTTTTTGTTGTTACTCGCCATTTAATTGATCAATTAAAGCAGTTGATTACACAGTTAACTCTCCACCACACCTTTTTTTTTTGGTCAAAGTAGTTTGCTGTATTTAAGGTGAAAACAAAAACCAGCATACCCTGCGGCTCTCCAGGACCAGGGTTGCCTACCCCTGAGCTAGACTAACGATTGGCTACCGTATCGTTAACGTTATACGTTTAATGTTTGCTGTTCTTTGCGAACGAGCTTATTTATTTAGGATTTCATTAATTAACGTAACGTTACTGATGAACACCGAAGGCGTAAGATGCAAAGCTACCTATGTTAGCTATACGCAAAACTAGCTAGCAGCTGCTATCCGCTGGTACGAGATCACGGCAAACCAGACATATTCTTGGCTTTGTCTTTGGCTAGATTGGCGTACGTTATTCTTTGTTAATAGCTGACAACTTGCGTTGCACTCCATTGTACAGTTGAACCTCGATCCACGGGGACTAAGGGGGGGGGATCAGTTGTCCCGTTAAGTTTGTGTGTTTTGCAGCGACGAACGAAATAACAATAGATAGATGAGCGCACAACAAACAAACAAACCGATGCTTGTATGCTTGTAAAACAACAACGCGCGCCGCGCGCAAGCACGTACTACGTAAAACGGTACTCGTTTGTCTCGGGACGCTCAAGTAGCGTCTCGGTTCGCTTTCACCCGGGGTTTTAAAGTTTTTTCGAAGAGATATTCTCGCACACTTTCACTGTTTGGATCCGGAATCCGTTGTTGCCCGGCATCGTGTTTGTTCAGTTCTGTATGCTTGGATAACTGATGCACATAACATTTGACGCCTCGAATTAGAACGTATTTTCATGACTTAAATTAAAAGAGTAACGTTAGGTTTTTTGGTATGTTTTTCCAAAATTCCCGGCATTATAGAACTCTATTGCATTTTACCAGTCGTGATCGTTACATCTGCATGAGAATGTTCAGCTGAGAACATAATCATCGCATATTTGTGATCTTACACTTAAATGAACCCTATATGGACCTTTTACGTTCTTGCTCGCCGTATGACGCCAGCTCACGTACATACTTCCAATATTATGACGTTTGATAGGTGTGTGACGTTAGTCCATTTTAAACAAATGCAGCAATTTTGCTTTTATTCTTTGCCGTGTAGGAAGTGCTAAAGGTGTCTTTACTTACCTATTCGGGCTTATTCAACAGAAGAGCTGCTATTAATGAGCTTTTTTCAAATTATATATATCACCATGCCTTAAATAACAAAAATGACACCAGTCCAAAACTAAGCTATGAATTATGCAGTATACTACTGATAATTGAGGCCCATTTAAATTATTTTGTGACCGTCCCTCATCCCAGCGATATAAGGTCGCTATCGTCTTTTTTCAGCCCTCTTATTAAAGAATCATCCCATTGCAGTTTGTTAATTATCTGTTGTTAAACTTTTATTAAACCTCAAATGTCACTTCAATCACATTAATTGACTTCAACGTTAATTTGTGCAACTTTACTACTTGGTGTTCTAATAAACAGACAATACTCTTGGTTGCCATCAAGAGGAATGTTGCCATTGAAATTGAGACATATTTCTAAACTACTCAACACAAGAAGGCATAAGCATGCACTTTGAAAAGGTGCATATGAATGTAATGTATTTAGTCGTGTGGCAGGGTGTGGAAATTAACACCAGCCACCAGCCAAATGCTGGTAAAAATGTGTACTCGAGCAGCCACTTTGGCTGGTAAGTTAACCAACCAAGTTGTGTTTTATTGTAAAAGGTAATTTTGTGGCTGGGAAAAAAAGACATTTTTTTATTTTTTATTTTTAGTGTCCAATGTTTTAGATTCTTATGGAATGTAATCATTGTTTGGTTTACTTCTTCTTCTTTTTTTTTTTTTTTTTGTGGGTTGACATTGAAAAACTTGTTCGTATGATAAAACACTTCCATCTGCAACGACGGCATTCTAGGATTCTAAGTTTTTTGTAATTTCATACTCAAACTTTTGCTTATACGTACCAGAGTTTACTGCTTGCACAATGCCTAAACAATTTTATGGTTGCAACAAGTTGGTCAACCTCTGATAAATTATTTGGTTATGTATTGCTGGCAATGATGCAAGTTAGATGAGCTGATTTTGGCAAATTTTCCGCCCAATATAATTGTGTTGAACATATAGCTTGTTTCATCTGAAACAAACCTGGGGGGTATTTCACGAAGCACGATTAAGCTGTAAACCTGGCTTATTTCAATAAGTCTGGATAGGTTCTCGGATAACTGACTAGATGCTAGTTATGTCACTAAGGCAACATATGCGTTGATGTCGGGAGCAGGCTAACATGGTTCAAGCTTGACTTATTTGCAGCCGTTGTTACAGTGACACCGACTCGGATGGACCGCTGGCTTAGAAGCAACATGTTTGGACCCTTTTTTGTCAAGTAATTCCTTTTTATGTTGTCATATTATTAAAACATTTATGTTTTTTTTTTTGTTTTTTACTTGGTTTTTATTTGCAGATTATGCTATAAAATAATAATTTTTATGTCATAATATTATTAAATAATTAAAAATTATTTAATTGGCATCGGGGTCCGTGTACCTACGAGTCGACAACATAGACATTCACAACATAGTTGGTCACATTTGTGAGACAGACGAAAAAAAGCCAAAGCCATAGCTATAGCCGTATTAGCAGCTATTGCTGGAAGTTCTGTGGAGAGAGAGGTGTGGGTGCGGGAGAGGAGTTGGGAGTGGTGGGGCCGCGATGTGGATGGTTTCACGGAGGAACGGTTCCTCCAGGACTTTAGGGTGTCCAGGGCTACATTCCAGTATCTCTGTTGACGACAGTGATCTGCGCCAATGCAGTGAAGTTTTTAGAAAGCCTGGATTTTTTTTAGCCAGCTGAAATACCCCCCTGGTCACATTTTGAAAATCCAGTTAATTTGTATGTAAACATTTCACAAGGCCCTCTGCCACTGTAGAATAATTCATGACAAGCTGTGCATTTTTCATGGAGGGTGGTAATGTGGCGCAAGGCAAGCTCCCGCTCCAGAAGTGGGTGTATATCATGAGAACCACATGGCCTGTTTGTTTACTCTTTATGCCACATAATTTACCATAACTATATTGCATTACAAATATACAAAAATGAAATATTGATGGAGGACAAAACAATGACATTTTGGTTTGTGTAAATCCAGTAAGAAAAGTATGACATTGTCATTGTGCAAGAAGCAATGTAGGAATGTAACGTTGCGATTCTTGTGGAGTAGATGGCAGCAAAAGGCTGGTCTTGTTTAAGTGATCAAAACACAATGGTAAAGATATTTGCAAACTATGAAATCTGATTATTATTCCTAAAATGTTAGTTTATGTAACATTCAGTTAAAAGTGGATGAAGGTAATTCTGGGGGAAAATGGCTCTTTTTTTAAATCGTGACCTCTCAGATCTTTCTGAAATTTGACACCCATTACATAACCTTGGGGCAAAGAGCATTGGTATGCTTAAAATAAAAAAAATAAAAAATAGAAAAAACATCCAAAAAATTTGGGATGAAATGTCCATCTTCACTCAACGTTTGGCCTACCCACTTTTGAGACCTACAATTTCACAACCGTATATGGTAAAAGCAATATCTTGGTCTCATTATAATCACAAAGACTTGTTATTGAACATGGGTCAAGTTTAAATACTTAAATAATTTTTTTTGCATTAATTAAAAGTTCTGTCCCAACTTTTTTGAAACGTGTTGCAGGCATCAAATTCGGAATTAGGTCGAACATTAAATATCTTTATTGTTTTCAATTAAATATATGTAAAATATTTACAAATCATTCCTTTCTACTTTCATGTGCATTTTACATACTGTCCCAATTTTTTTGGGATTTGGGGTTTGTTCAGTTATTGTTAAATATGGGGAGTGTGGTGTCAAGGCTAGAGAAGTGGACTTCTAACCAAAGGGTTGAAAGATCAGGTCCTTGGCTGAGTAGCACTGTCTAACCCTTGATCAAGGTGACCTGAATTGTTTCTGAAAAATGTCTTGCTGTATAATTGGTTTGTTGTTTCCACTCATAGTTTGGTTGCAGGAGCAATGAATGCCTGAGTTGAGCAATCATGGCGCTGGCCACTAGGGGGCCTGCACGAAGGGGTTAAAAGTAATGCACAAATTAACATTGTATATTTCTTTGGCTTGTATTAGAAGGTACAAAATGTCTTTGGCCCTTATTCTTGTACATTCTTGTCTGGGACAATGTCTTATGAAGCACTTCTGCAAGCTTCAAACCTCTGTTTCCCATATGGGATTTGAACTGATTACCCTCTGATCAGGAATCCAGAACCACATCATCTCACTGTGGACCCATGAGAACAACAAGTACTTGGGTTAGACCATTTGTGGGAATTTCTGTACTGTTACCATGTTATTTTTTTGATGTTGATACGGGAACAGCAGCTTTTCAGCATTGGGAATGACTGTACATAGGCTCACAGGATCCCAATTTTAAGTCCAAAGGCCCTATGTGGGCTTTTTTAGGGGTTCCTCAGCAAACCCAAATTGATATGCGGAACATACGGTTGAAGTCGGAAATTTACATACACTTAGGTTGAAGACTTGAAGTCATTAAAACTTATTTTTAACCCCTCCACAGATTTTATGTTGGCAAACTATCGTGTTGGCAAGTCAGTTAGGACATCTACTTTGGGGATGACACAAGTAACTTTTACAGCAATTGTTTACAGACAGATTATTTCACATTTAATTCACTATATCACAATTCCAGTGGGTCAGAAGTTTACATTCACTAAGTTGACTGTCTCTTTAAATGTAAAAAAGATAATAATTTTGGTCGCATATTCTTTGCATGCCATGACTTCCTGATGTCTGTGACCCAACAACATCAAAAGACTGTTGATATAATATTTTCTGGTACTGTTACAAGCGATACTATAACGTTTCTGCATTTGAATGGATGTCTATGGGAATTGGGGGGTGGGACTAGATTTAGCTTGATTTAGATTGTTAAAATAGCTGTAAGTATCAAACGAGCCTCAAACCATCACTCTGCTGCCAGATATGCAGTAGATATGGATGGATCACACATATCTTTCTATTGAACTCTATGGAAAAATAAATCAGGAGAAGAAACCCTTAAAGTGATCCATCCATATCTACTGCATATCTGGCAGCAGAGTGATGGTTTAAGGCTTGTTTGATGCGTCGGACCCTTGATGACTTCGAGCCATTTTACCAGCCGTGTATTCCATACTATTCCAGCATAATTTACAGCTAAATCTAGTCCCACCCCCTAATTCCCATAGAGATCCATTCTAATGCAGAGACGTTATAGTATCGCGTGTAAGAGTACCAGAAAATAAGATATCAAGAGTCTTTTGATGTTGTTGGGTCACAGACATCAGGAAGTTATGGCATGCAAAGGATATGCAACTAAATATGAAAAATTATGACTTTATTCTATATGTAAATGCAGGGGTGCCAATAATTGTGGCACATGTTTTTGAAAAACATAATTATTTCTTGAGGGATTTTTTTCTTCTCATAATAAATTTACTTCAATTAAAGGTTGGATTTTTCTAATTTGTTCAGTGTGAGATTAAGCTAATTCAGGTGAATTTTTTATAACCCTTTTTACTCAGCTTTACCAGGGGTGCCAATAATAGTGGAGGGCACTGTACATCAGTGATGTACATATACATACACTGATCTTTCTATAGTCACATTACTAAATCAACATGCAGGACAACTATTGGAAGTTATGTTATTTTGATATGTATTTTTTAAACTTATATTTTGTCAGGGTTCTGTGTTATATGTAAATGTGTTCGGTTGAAGTTCCACTTTAATGGAGAGGGCCTTATCTTGATTATAGACTAATAGGGACACAAATGTGCAGGCTTGGGAATGACCACTGCCTTTTGAAACACCCACCTGGTGACACCATGTTACTGTTACTAGAGCTTGTTTGTGAAACCCTTCAGTATAGGGTAGGCGATATATCATGCCCAATATAATATTGATATATTTCTTGAGCACAGTGTAATTCTGGCATAGTGTATGTGCCACGATATAGCGCAGACATGACCTACCATTAGACCTCCCACCCCGATTAGCAGTGATTTTCGAACCCGTGAGCCGTTGCAAGAGGTAAACACTTCATCCAAACAATCCGATAAAAAAATAAAAAAAACACACAAAAAATAAGTTTGGAACCAATTCACAAGAGTCCACTCTGATAGGAAATACAGATTTATGTGCAATTATTGCTCCAAATTCTACTGCAGAAATGTTACTAGATTGGCAGCACGTCATAAAGCTTGCAATTCTTACCCACCCAACCTTGAGGATAAGATGACTCAACTGCCCTCGACCAGCAACACCTCTCAGAGTACCTCTGCTCCAGTAGCATCTGCCTCTTCCATGACTGAAGACCTCAAGAAGGAAATTGATGAACACCTGGCCTGTGCAATATATGCAACAGGTTCACCCATCATGCTTACAGACGGCATCCATTGTTCAACAAATGATGTCCTGCATATTCTTTCTGTAATTTCAGATGGGTGGTCTAATGTCCGTGGTGAAGGAATCATTAATTATCTGGTTTCCACTTTGGAAACTTTATCTGGTCTTTGACAAAAGCACTGAAACTTTAAGTAACGGACACACAAGCAAATGCATTGCAGATGAGCTGAAGAGCTTTGTAAGTGAATTGGGACTCCAGAAGGTTTGTGCAGTCATCACTGACAATGCCAACAACATGGAGGCAGCCTGGGCACATGTAGAAGAGGCCTTCCCGCACATCACTGTGATTGTGTGTGCAGCACATGGACTGAATCTTCTGATTGGAGATATCATGGAGCTGCAGACCATGCAAGATCTGGACAAAAAAAAAAGCAAAGATGGTTGTGAAATATGTGAAAGGCAAACGAGTGGCCTCCTCAGTCTTCAGAGACCAACCGAGAGAAGAATAAAAAGATGTCTCTCAAACTGCCATGCAAAAGCAGATGGGGTGCATGTGTGATCATGTTCGCAAGCTTTTGTGAAGGTAAAACATCCCTTTTTGTACCGTTTAATTCTTGTTGATGTTGCCATGACCAAAAATTAATTTCCTTTTAAAGAACAGTAATCATGTTTTCTTCTCTTCTTGTAGGTAAGGCAACCCTACAAGAGCTGGCCATCTGCAAATCACTGGACATGGACCCATGCATAAAGAAAACCACTCTTTATGATGTGATTTTTGAGCGCATCGTCAGCAGCATGACTTTACTTTTCCCCGTCACATGTGCCATTGAGGTGTTGGAAAGTGATTGGCCATTTTGTCAGATGTTTTTACACTTCTCACAGAACTGAGGAAGACCTCATCCTCACTGCTGCTAAAAGTTGGGTGAAAATGCAGTTTTGACTTTCCATGACAAAAGGTGGGACTTCTGCATTCAGCTAATCCATGCTGCTGCATTTTTGCTTGGTCCAAAATGTGTTGACGAAAAACCTTCTGTCACAGGATCAGTTGGCTACAGCATCGTCTCAGACTTTGTAGACCACCTTAAACTGGATAGGGGAAAGGTTTTGGTGAGTTTGGCGAAATACAAGGCAAAAGACGGCCTGTGGCGAGACGACGGGATGTGGGCAGCCACTGCTCACGTAAGTCGAGCAATATGGTGGAAAGGGATATGCGGATCTGAATCTCTTTCCGCAGTAATACTGCAGATCCTCCTCTTTGGCTGCATCAGAGAGAAACTGCTCACTCTTTGGAGTGATACACTCAAAGTTGCGCAATAGGTTGACTAACATGAGAGTCCAGCAACTAGTGGCAATCTGTGGAGATTTGAAACTTTTTGAGCCCACTGAAGATGTTTCAACTCGAATTGAAACGGACTCTGGTCATGACACTTTGGAATCTGATGCTCAAGATGACTAAAATAAATGTTGTCAATTGACAGATTGTTCATTTTCATATCGTATTATTTGAATGTTTCGCCTATGTGGGCAATCTGGAGAAAATGCAATAAATTGCAGTGTGCGTTCAAAGGTTTTTGACTGGAAATAAATTGATTATTAATAATTTCTCTTTGATGTTAAAGGCTATAGATGCATAGCATTTCACCCCCTCTAGTGTCTCATATGGACATTGCATTTCATAACACTGAACTGGAAACACACGACCGCTCAACTAGTTGCCAGATTGACTAGTTACTCCTGCATTTTGTGGATAATAGCTTTACTTCATCTGTGTGTGAAGATTGGTGTCAGAGACGGAATCAGGCTCAATCATGTCGTATGTCAAATCTTTTGTGGTTGGACAAGGAATTAATTCATAAACAGATTTTGCAATATGTAGCACTGCATTATCCCTATAGATTTAGGTTACTGCGGTGGTGTTTCAAGGTTCGTGTAACCCCAGTGAGCAAAAGCCGGAATCTAGATGTCTAGAGGGGTGAAAATCTCAGAATGAGAGGCATTTTTAAATAAAAGGTAAAGCCTGGCTACATCCTAGCCGGTTAAAAAAACGTTCACTTTTCAAACAAATTTAGCCGGTTTTTCACCTTGACGCTGACTGCATTTCACCGTCTTTTCACCGACTTTTCAACACAAAAATCTTCACTGACGTTATGATATAGCTAACGAGTTTGCATGCATCTTGTCTCTGCAAGCTACAGTGAGCACCATAATTAATTGGACAGTCACACATTTTTTTGTTATTTTGGTTCTGTACTCTAGCACTTTGAGTTTGAAAGGTTACAACGACAATGAGGTTGGAGTGCAGACTCAGCTTTAATTTGAGGGTATTGCCATCCATATCAGATGAACTGTTTAGGAATTATAGAACCTTTTCGGACCACTACCTAGTCAATTAAAGTCAGACTACGCTGGTTGTTTTTCATCCAGCGATGCGTCAGCGGGGCAATGTTGGTAAATAAGCTGGAGGATTGCATCTGGTGAGTTGGCAGCAGCCTGCAAGTGGAGTGAAGCTAGTGCCCAGCACACTAATGGGTCTTGCAGGTGTTCCAATCCGGCCATTTTCATGCCTGCAGAACTGCTTCGGGGGACCGGCGTACTAACATTCAGATTTGCTGACGGGTCTCTTTCGAACCAGCAGACCTGAGTCTGATGGATGTCCGCTGGTAAACCGAGCTGCAAAACGGCTAGAAGCCGATCTGATTACCTAACATTTTCTGATAGTTCAGAAATAGTAGTTCTGATAGTTTGGATTTAGCGCAGGATGTGATACGCCGGATTCTAACCTGCGCGACGTGGGTTTTTCAAAATGTGGGTGGCACAGGGCATGATGTTCTAATGACCTGTTTTTTGGACCTGCCCTCTGGGTTGCCAGCTTTCTACTAAAAAAATGTGTGGGGGTATACATTTTCAATGTGTCGGGGATATACATTTTCAACATGTCAGTGACATTGCCTTTAATAACGTACTTTTACGCATCGTAGTTGCTCTTGCGTGATGGGGAAAGCAGTGAACATATTAATCCGTCGCATTGATAAAATCATTAAAAAATCATAGCTCCTATTGACTTGGATATATCCATCACACAATCAAAATAAATAATTGCTGGACAGTGGTTGCACGCAATATTATTAAGTAAACAAATTGTTGGAATCACTGGAAGAAAAAATATATATATATTTTTACATTTTTTAAAGTCTTTTTTTAACGATTTACCTAATAAAGTCATGTAGTCTACGGTGGTTGAACACAATAGCCTATATGCAACGTCTTCAACTTAATCATTTTGGGGAAGCTGTGCTGACACAAATCGCCTCTCTGTCAAAGCGAATATGATCCAAACACTGTCTATCAATCTAATCTAATCCATGTAATATTGGTCTGGTATGATATACCAGACGGTCAATCATAGCCTACTTTTACATATTTTTCTTTTTATGACAGCTCTTTGATAATTGTAAGTAGGCAATAAGCAAAGGGAAATATGACCAATATTATTTTCAAAAAACATGCACTCGTTCTAATATGCATTTTTGCAAAAGATGCTGTTTTTTCATAATCATCTATTGGCGGCGCTAGACATAAACCACCTTCTTTTCAGAAATGTCCGGCCTGAAGACTGATAAACCGGTAAGGATGTTGACAATTAGCACAACATTGTTTCTACCTCACCATCACCCCTCACCTATGTCTCAGAGGTTGATTTCTCGAAGGCCCCTCTTATTGAGGCACACAGCACAACCAGTAAAATCCCCCCGATGTGAAAAAATGGCTACAACTGCTAAAGTAGAAATAGAATGAAATGTAAATAGTAGTTTGTAACATTATGAATATCTTGACTGTATTTGTTGGTCAATTTAATGCTACCTTGGTGAATAAAATTATAAATTTCTTTCAACAACATAAAAATGTCTGTGATTTCAAACTTTTGAACGTGTGTGTGTGTGTGTGTGTGTGTATTTTTTTTTAATGCAGCCAAATTTTTGTCCTATTTCTATAGGTTCTGTATGCCAGCTGGGGAAGTTATAATTGGCAGTTGTTCATTTAATTTATTGATAATTGAAGCAAAGTGTGAACCGTGCACGGCCTGGAATGAATCATTGCTTTCTCTTGTAAGTTGCATGATGTGCCTTTTCAATCATTTTAACTTTGCTTAAATCTTAAAGATAGTGTTGCCTGATTGGATGATCAGTTTTCATACCGGCTTTATCACACCTCCACTCCACTTATATTTTGCCAAAGCATGAACAACCAATTTCCGAGTTTCGTACCTACATTTCTGCCTTGAAAATATCGGTTACTCCGCAGCCCAATAGCTTAGACATGAATACGTTTCAATTCTGGATTGGGTGAGTCCAATAACTGACTATGAGTCCACAGTGGTGAAACACAATGGGCAAAAACAGAGTAGGGTGAGCTGCACCCTAGCTACTCCAAGGTGCCTACAGGTAGGAGGTACACCTCTACACCGACGTATCAGTAGGAGGTAGGGGTAGGACGATACTCAACTCACAATGATACGATATGGTCATGATATTAAAAATTAAGTTCAGATGAAGACGACGTGATTCGCCCGAGGGGTGGACAGTCTGAATTCTCATTGGCAACCACCAAAAACGACAAAAAGCTGTGCTGTTGTGTGTTTGTGTGGATTATATTGGCCGGACGGCTTGTGTTTATTTTTGTTTTTTTTATAGTTTTTTTTATAATTGTGGTAGTCCTCCCAGGATTGCAGTGTGGGTAGCACTCCACAACCCTTATTTCTTTGTGTTTAATGTTACCTGTGTGTGGCGTGGAATGCTAGCTTATGTTTTGTTATTGTGTGAGTGAATACCGCCGTGTCTGTGTGTGGTTTTCCCCCTGGAAGTATTTTGGGGCCGCCCCCGAGGTGGGTTATCGAAGGGGTGATCACGAGTGCGTGTGCGTGTGCGTGTGCGTGTGCGTGTGCGTGTGCCCTTTTCTTACAGTAGCCTAACAAAGCGTGAAACAAGCACAGTGTGTGTGGGGTGAGTGACAGCGTGTATTGTGCATGGTGTGGGGAGGCACGCTTACCTGTGGGAGGGGTCGGCTGCGGAGGATGGGAGAGTGGGGGGAGGATAAGGGACCCACAGACGGGCATTGCTCTGACAGATTGTGTTGTGTGCCCAACTTTTAATGAACTTTTGTGTACCCAATAAAATATCATTTTTGCCTTTTACAACTGCCTGGTGTACTGCTTGGGTGGATTCTGTAGAAAGAAACCTGGTCCGGAGTAGGGCATGGGATTTGCCCGCTTTCAAACCGTGACAATAGTACTTCAAATATGGCCTGATTAAGGCAATGTAGGACATACTACCTTTTATATAGAGTGCTTTTTGATATTCTTCCTGCAAGCATCCTGTTTGCCTTTTTCTTGTTTCAATGCAATGTTTATTCCGAGACAGACTTTGACATGCTACTAATCCTAAGGGTCACACTTTAAGCCTAACCCTAAGTTTCCATATAAATGTTTTGTAGTACAGCATATATAAAGTCTTCATAAATGTGACAATGGGTTCATAAATCATACATAAGCAAGTGTCATGCTTCATAAAGGGTGACATAACACCTTCTTATGCAACAGTGGCATAACACTGTACTAAATACGCATTATAAGCTATATCAAACACAATTTGTTAAGATGCACCTGACAGTCCAACATAACTACCTGTTGAGAATCTATTTATTATTCCATGGAATGCTGTCTGAAAAGATTCCTGTCATACTGCATTTATTAACTCTTCTGACAGAAGCTATGGCCAATTTCATTTTGTGACAGGTATATTACACGTTCCTGACAGTTTTTTGTATAGTTAAAGTAAAGTGGTCAGTGTTTTGTGTCATAGCAGTGTCAGAACTGGAGAATTTGCACACCTGACATTCAAACATACCTTGTGAATCTATTTTAAGTCAAATGTTCCATAAAGAGCTGTCTGAAAAAGTTCCTGTCATACTACATTCATACTACATACTTATGACAGGTACACAGCTATGGTCAGAGTTTCTTAATATGATAGATTCATAACACCATTATGATTTTTTTTTTTATAGTTGTAAACTATAAAAAATTTGTCATAACAGCGTTACATCACTACTACAGGAGCATTAGAAGCAATCTTTAAAATTGTTCAAATTTAAAATTAAAATAGTTAAGACACACACCTGACCGTCCAAAATAGTTTAGATTGTGTGACGTCTTCGTAAACTTACTGCAGTAGTACTCATTTAACTGAAAACCCAAAAGTTCTAATATCCAACATACAGTGACTCAGTTACACATCCGTCACTTAACTGTTACATCAATGCGAATGTTTTAAAGTTATCTAGGGACTGACATAGCACATGCATACATGTAGTTCCTGTCATGCACACCATTCCCTCCCAGTCCACTTCCCTATTGTTCTCCGTGTTTTCTCCTTTCCCTACCGTCTCACATCATGTTTTTGCGCTTCCCTGTTTGTCTTCCGTGTTGTGCAGGCTGGGCGTGGTCCTTGTTTCCTCATTTTCCTTCTCAGGAACAGACAGGTTGTAGAGGCGGCTTGACGGGAGTGGAGCGTCGGGCAGCAGGTCAATACAGCAATCGTAGGGTCTGTGGGGAGGCAAGGACATGGCAAAGATTTACTGAAAGATCGTGGTATTGGCATGGAATAGAGGACAGGTCGGGTTTAGGAAAACTGGGGGAGCTCTGGACCCTCCAGATGGAGGTAGACAGACCTGAGTGGCACCTGGGGCTCCAACTTTGGACTAGAGCTGTTTCCCAGTTGAGGTGGGGATTGTGCAGACGGAGCCAGGGCTGGCTAAGGACCAATGAAGACTGTGAGGAGTGGATAATGTAGAATTTAATGGTTTCCCGGTGATGTCCAGGCAGGACGAGTTGGTGGAGGCTCGGAGATTGCCAAAGCATAGCCGTTGAGTGGATTGGTTAGTGGTTTTGTTGGAATTCCAGACTGTGTGACGAAACTTGAGTCGATAAAGTTGGAGTCGGCTCCGGAGTCGACCAAGGCAGACATTGAGGCGGACTGGGTGTCCTATAGAAGGGTGGCCCTCAGTTGAAAACGAGACTTAACTAGCTAAATATGGCAAGAAACCTAAGCTGTCATGTCAACATGTGTTATAACATGATATGGCTCTTACAGTGTCTTGGATCATGACACTGCTACACAGTTTGCCATAAATTGTCAAGACTGTTTATGTATGACATTTTCTTATGTTTATAACAGTGTCATAAATTCCCTTTCAAAGTTTGGCAAGTGACATAAGCCGTCATGTCAACATGTGACATAACAGCTGTCATAACATTTACCAATAAAAGTGAGGACAGTGTTATGTCATTTGACATAAACTGACATGAGCTGTTATGTCATGTTATGGCTGCTGCAATGTCATCTGTATGACAGTGTTATGTCCGCCTTATGTTGCAGGGTTCAAGTAAAGTGTTACCGAAAAGTCATATTGTGTGAAGATGAAAAAAATAAGGTTAACCGGTTTTTTAGAGGGTCAAACATTGCATTGGGTCAAATTGACCCCAAACATTATCATCATCAACATCATCATCATCATCAACCGCTTATCCGAAGTCGGGTCGCGGAGGCAGTAGGCTAAGCAGGGGGTTCCAGACGTCCTTCTCCCCAGCGACGCTTTCCAGCTCCTCCTGGGGGATCCCGAGGCGTTCCCAGGCCAGGAGAGATATATAATCTCTCCATCGGGTTCTGGGTCTACCTCGGGGTCTCCGCCCAGTTGGACGTGCCCGGAACACCTCCAAAGGGAGGCGCCCGGGGGGCATCCTAATCAGATGCCCGAACCACCTCAGCTGGCTCCTTTCGATGCGAAGGAGCAGCGGCTCTACTCCGAGCTCCCTCCGGATGTCCGAGCTCCTCACCCTATCTCTAAGGCTGAGCCCGGCTACCCTACGGAGGAAGCTCATTTCGGCCGATTGTATCCGCAATCTCGTTCTTTCGGTCACAACCCAAAGTTCGTGACCATAGGTGAGGGTAGGAACGTAGATCGACTGGTAGACCGAGAGCTTCGCCTTCCGGCTCAGCTCCCTCTTCACCACGACGGTCCGGCACAACGCCCGCATTACTGCGGACGCTTCACCGATCCGCCTGTCGACCTCCCGCTCCATTTTACCCTCACTCGTGAACAAGACCCAGAGATACTTGAACTCCTTCGCTCCCCAAACATTATATGAGGGTTAAACCAATAGCAATACCCTCACCTAAATATCTACTGGTTAGTCTCATTTCATTTTAATGCTAATTTCCCATGTACATTGCTCCCCCTTGCTCACAACGCATTAGTTTTGCTAGCAGTGAGATGCTAAAATAGGGGTGTCCAAAATAAGGCATGGGATTCAGACACGGCTCACTGGCATGTAAACAATAATGTATTCCACCTTAATTATGGATTAAAGGTACTACATTCAAAGCCAAATACCAAATGTCAAAATTTCCCAAATGATCGCAGCTAATTTGTGTGGAAACAATCATTTTTATTTAAAATGAAAGGGGGAGAAATGGTTGGAACAATCTCTGTAAAACTGGCTGACATTTCTTGAGGAAACCATAATTCCAAAATGTGTACAGACATATCGCCCTCTGGAACAAATTGAACCTCATTTAATAGAGACAGAGCAGCAGTGGCATTGCCCTGGTCCTGTAAGCATGCCGTCTTGTGTACTGTACGCAGCATTTTGTTCCAACTTCATTTATTTTGATCATGAATTACGTATGAACTGAGTTTTTGACTGAACAGAAGAAAATGGGATGAGGGATACTAACAAATTAATACAATTAAATGTGTCTATTCAACTTATTTTATTTTTTTAAACTCCTAAAGTTGGGGGAGCTCTGATCAATTGGTTATTATTTTACGTGCCCTAAAACAGTTAGCTTGTTAAGCTAAATCAGTCCAGTTTATTTCTATTTAGGATTAATAATTGATTTGTTTAATCCTCAAAGGGACCAGTAATACGTTGAATTACTTCTGTCTTGGACATACCTGCAGATTAATCTGAAATCCAGATCAGTATCGCCTTTTACATTACATTACATTACAGGCATTTAGCAGACGCTCTTATCCAGAGCGACTTACACAACTTCTTATTACATGTATCCATTTATACAGCTGGATATATGCTGAAGCAAGTCAGGTTAAGTACCTTGCTCAAGGGTACAACGGCAGCGTCCTACCTGGGAATCGAACCTGCAACCTTTTGGTTACAAGTCCAGCTCCTTAACCATTATGCTACACTGCCGCCCTAACGACTAAATGAGGCCTGTCTACTTAAGTGTTTCGCTGAAATGAAAGCAGACAAAGCATTGACTCTTGATAAAGACAATAAACAGTGATAGTTTACTTGATAGTAAACAGTGATAAGCAGTAGGCAATAAAAAAACTGCCAAAATAAAGTGAATTGCTCTTCACTGTTAATAAACATTCACCTTAACCTTCAACCATTACCAAATACATTATCAATATTAAGATTAATAATACAATATTACTAATTACTAATAATATTACTCTGCATTAATGATGGTTCTTTTTCATAATATGAGCTCAATGTCTCGCTATGGGATGTGACCCTCCGCAGCCCTGACAGAAGTACCTATCTCAAATAACCAATCCTGATTGGTCAGAGAAGCGTGTCCCTCCGCTGCGTGATGTAGTCCCCCCCACTACAAATACCGCAGCAGGAGGACACGCCCGCCATTCTAAAAATTCTTCTCACCTAGAAGCATTATCTCACACCGAGCCTAGTTAGTTTAACTGTCCACAGACGGAATTATTTATTAGCTTCTGTCGACGGACGCTAACTCAGCTCACTATATTCGCCGAGGTTTTGCACGCCAGCTCCCCTCGACGTTTCCTGCTAACACACCAGTTAGCCTCCTGCTTTTAACACTCCAGTTATCAGCATCTTGCTTTTAACACGCCAGTTATCAGCCTCTCGCTTCTAACACGCCAGTTATTAAGCACCTGCTTCTAACACACCAGTTAGCTAGCTACCTGCTCCTAACACACCAGTTAGCTAGCTACCTGCTCCTAACACACCAGTTAGCTAGCACTTACTGTAAAAGACACCCGCGCACCAGCCGGTGTTTTTTGCCCCCATGGCGTCCGCTGCTCCTCATGCCAGAGGAGACTCCCGGCTCTGCCCCTGTGGTGCCCGGATTTCGGGGAAGGATACGCACCCCGTGTGTATGAGTTGTCTCGGGACTGACCACGCCAGGCTGTCCCTATCCGTCCCCGGTTCGTGTGTGCATTGCAAAATGTTCACGACGAAAAGCTTGAGACGCCGCCTGGCTCGCCAAGCCAGCCTGTCCGACCAGGACCCGCTTCTGACCGCCGCTGCCCCGGTAGCCGCTGACGAAGAGGAGCCCATGGTAGAGGAGGTACGGGAGATGCACACCGACTGGGCCGCCCTGTCTGTGATGTCCCCGGTTCCTGCCTTTCCTTCCGACGATGTGTTAGAGCTGGAGTGTGTAGAGGATGACTCCTATGATCCCCCTCTCATTTCAGAGAGCGAGAATGAGGATGATGCCTTAATCACTCCGGTGCCGGCTGCAAAGCCGGGGCTGCTTTCCGGGGGCTCGGAGGACGGCGAGGACGCACGTCCCTCGTCCCCGGTTCCTGTGGTTCTGCTCGACACGTGCAAGCGTGCGGCAGCAAGCATGGGTATTCCCTGGCCCGCTCCGGTGACACAGCCCTCGCGCTCGCGCTACGAGGGCAGGCTATTAGCACCGGGCGGTAACACGGCCAAGCAGCTTCTTCCCGTCTTTCCTGACTTACTGCTCGAGCTCACCAAGATGTGGAGCGACAAGCCGTACAGCAGAAGGAACCAGATTCCGGGTGCCTCCGTCCTCGACACCGAGAACATGGAAGCCCTGGGTCTCCTCGTCATGCCCCCGGTCGAGTCCCCGGTTGCAGCGCATCTGTACCCGGGTGGCGTCATGGCTGGCTCAAGCAGACGTCCGTCCCTCCCCGCTAAATCGGAGCGTCTTCAGTCTGCTTTGACCGAGAGGGCGTACAAGCAAGCCGCGCTCTCGATGAGGGCTTTGAATGTGCGGTCGCTTCTCTCCGCTTACCAAGCCGACATTCTCCACGGTGCACCTAGCGCCGCGGTTTGTCGCGAGGCGGGAGTGATTACGGACCTGTGCCTTCATGTCCAGCGGGTGGCTGTGCTCGCCACGGGGAAAGCTATGGCTTCTCTCGTGGTCCAGGAACGAGCCAGGTGGCTCAATCTCGCCAGGCTGACTGACGGAGAGCGAGATGACATCCTGGACGCTCCCGTCATACCGGAGGGTATCTTCGGCTCAGCTCTGACCTCCATGCAGGAGAGAGCGGAGGCGAGGAAGAAAGACAACGAGGCGTTTGCGCTCTGCCTGCCGCGTAGAGCCCCCTCGCCGTCTCCCCCGCCCCGGGGAAAGTCTTTCGCCAGTGCGCATCTCCAGTCGCTGATCTCCGCCCCAGGGCCAGACGAGACGAGGAGGGACATTGTCACCGGGCTGTTTGCCGTTGCACAGCCGTGTTCACATGTCCACAAGCACGCGCATACACACAATGTTCTGCCTTTATTCAAAGAAATAAAGTTGAAAACAAAATGTGTAAAAAATACCGAAAACAAAGCAAGCACAAACAAAATGAATGCTTTGCACATAAGCAACATGTCCGCCGGGCATGTTGTCCCTCTGTTGCCGGCGATGGGCATCCCATTTCCGGCTACGGAGGAATTTACCCAGGCTGCTGCGTGAGTTCGCGCATGCGCAGTACGGCCCGAGGGACATTCTCTCGCTCTGCCAGTGGAGGGAGCCATACCACCACTTATGAGCCCTCCCGTGTTGGCAGAGCCCCAGCCGATATTCTCCCCTTCACTGTGTTTACACATTCAAAAGTGGAGAGAAATAGGGGCTCATCCGTGGGTATTACGCACGATAGAGCGGGGTTACCGGCTGCAGTTCAACACTGTGCCGCCTCGTTTTTCCGGCATAATACAGTCACGAGCACAGGGACGTTTAGCTGGCGTGCTAAAGGAGGAGATAATGTCTCTTTTAGACAAAAAAGCTATTCAAATCGTCTCTCCCGAGCAGAGTCAATCCGGGTATTATTCAAGATATTTTCTCGTCCCCAAACGGGGAGGGAGAGGAATTCGCCCTATCTTGGACCTCAGGGCTCTGAACTGTCACTTAAGGAAATACAAGTTCAGGATGCTGACACAGGCATCTCTGTTGCGTCTAATAAAACCAGGCGACTGGTTCACATCAGTGGATCTGAGGGACGCTTATTTCCATATAAAAGTGTACGCTGCCCACAGAAAGTATCTGAGGTTTGCGTTTCAGGGAGTGTGTTATCAGTACCGAGTGCTCCCGTTCGGACTTTCCCTCAGCCCGAGGGTGTTCGTGAAGTGTACGGACGCGGCGGTCGCCCCGCTGCGGCGGGGGGGAATACGCCTGGCCACATATTTGGACGACTGGCTTCTCCTAGCGCGCTCGGAGCAGGAGGCCAGGTCGCACACGGAGTTTGTCACACGTCATCTGTCAGAGTTGGGCTTTGTGATAAACACGGAAAAGAGCAATCTCTCACCGGGTCGAGAAATAATCTTCCTCGGGTTACAGCTGCTATCAATGCCGTTCACTGCGCGCCTCTCGGAGGAGAGGGCGAACAGTTTCAAGGCATGTCTTGCTCCTTTTCAGAGACACTGTTACGTCCCATTCAGGGTGTGTCTGCGCCTGCTGGGCCTGATGGCCTCGGCTATACACGTAATACGCCTCGGTCGCCTCCACATGAGGGAGTTTCAGCGCTGGGTTGCTGCGCTCAGGCTGGACCCCGTGCGTCATGGCACACGGAGGATTTTGGTGACGTCGGATTGCGTGTTGGCCCTACGTCACTGGCGGCCGCCCTCTTTTCTGACTCAGGGTGTGCCGCTGGGCACCGTCCTGTCCAGGAAAGTGGTCACTACGGATGCCAGCCTCCAGGGGTGGGGCGGCATTCACGAGGGCAGATCTGTGAGGGGCCGCTGGAGCCTGGGTCTCCAGCGACATCACATACATTTTCTGGAGCTCTCGGCAGTGTTTCTCTCTCTGAAACATTTCCTCCCGTTCCTCAGGGGTCATCATGTCCTGGTGAGGACGGACAATACGACCACGGTGGCATACATAAATCACCAGGGGGGTTTGCACTCACGTCAATTACACATATTGGCACGCAAACTGATCCTGTGGAGCAGTGTGCGTCTCCTGTCATTGAGGGCAACGCATGTCCCGGGGACCCTGAACGTGGGGGCGGACCTCTTGTCCAGGGGTGCGCCCGTATACGGAGAATGGACTTTACACCCTCTCGTGGTGACTCAGATTTGGTCCATTTATGGCCGCGCCAAAGTGGACCTGTTTGCGTCGGAGGGGAACACCCAGTGTCAGCTGTTCTTCTCCCTACACAGTCGGGGGGCCCCCTTGGGGCTGGACGCTCTGGCGCACGACTGGCCTCACGAGCTGCTCTATGCGTTTCCCCCTCTGGCGCTGGTTCCTCCCACCCTGGCGAGGGTGAGGGAACACAGACACTCTCTTATCCTGATAGCTCCACACTGGCCGGCGATGCACTGGTTGGCGGAGATTTATCAGTTGCTGTGCGCCCGGCCCTGTCAGTTGCCAATACGCAGGGACCTGTTGTCACAGGGGGGGGGGGACGGTGTTCCACCCACACCCGGACAGGTTACAACTGTGGGCGTGGCCCCTGAGTGGCTCTCTATGACCACTGCGGGCCTTCCTCCGAGTGTGATTAACACTATTCAGAATGCTACAAATCTGTGTATCAGGATTTACTGTCAGTACTGATATGATTTGTGTTTTGTCAATTAGAAAAAAACTAACACAGTTAATCCAATATTTGTCACACTTCTCTCAATCCCACATGGAATATGATTTGAAACGTTTATATTCTCTTGTACATTTCCTGATAAGCAAAAAATAAAATAAAAAATCATGCTGACAAAGTGCAGTATTTTTGACATAATCCTTTCAGTTGAGTTATTTTTTTGCAACTGTAATGTACTACCATACGCCAGATAGTCTGCTATAAGGTACATTCTTGTTCTTTAAAATATTCCCAAATATACCCTGAATGTCCAAACAATATAAAAGCATACCGTTTACTTTTCCCCTCCATTAAAATTTGTTCTCTATTTCTCTGTCCCTAGCCCCAGTAGCCACGATTAATTGAAAGCTTTTTTAAGCATGTGTGTACACGACATGCATTGAGTTCAAGGAGATTACTGATTTAACTTTATGCTCCGGCACTGTGTACATAAACATCTCCTGCCAGATAATCCTAAAAGGAGAAGCAAAAACAATCATTCACTATGAGTGACAAAGTTCCATGGGCATGCTATTTGTGACAAATGATTTGTCAATAAACACATTTATTCTTTTTCATTTTATATAGTACTTATATGGCAAGACAAGAATACAATGAGCATTCACTGTGAATAATAATTTTACATTTCTACATTTCTGTCACACAGTTTTAATATTTGAATGCATATAACTGAAGGGTTGAATCAACTCTGGCAAATGCGGGCGGGAAAATATCTTGCGATGTTTTTCCTTTGTGCTACTGAAAGCATATGGGCTAGTCAAATGGGATCTATGCCGATTCGTTTCTGTTGTAATCTGCCTTGACCAGTCAACGGGCTGTGTGTCAATCTAGGTCAGCCGTTGGCAATCCCACTGCATTTAGGATGTTGTGGGCGGTAGCGTGCTGGCACCGTTTCGCCTCTGTCTTGACTGGGTCCTGCGTTCCAAACCACATGAGCGTGTGACTGCATTCTTGTCCTTGTTGTAGGAAGAAGCATGACAGTGCCGTATTCAGCTCCTTCACTAGTCTTATTGTCCCGACTCTTCCATTACTTGCGAGATGTGTACAATCCATCGCGTTATTTGTCTACGTCTGGTCGTTGCCCCGTCAGTCATAAACTCCGACAGTCCAGAAGAGTGTATTAGATGGTGTAGTGTCCCCTAAACGCTCAGACTCAAACACATTTCTTATTCAAGTAATACAAATAAAAATACAGTGACATGCTACACATTTTGTATATCACATCATAGAACCTTTATGTTGGATTCCAGCTCCAAATTTAACACCTGTAAACCTCTATAAATGTTACATTGGGTCTGCTTTTGAAAAAACATGGGATTCTGATACAGCCTGTATCTAAAATAAAAAAAACACATTTTATCAATATATGGTAAAATATAAAATCGAATTAATTATAAAACATAACAAATATGGTAAAACCTGAAAATGTATAAATGTCATTATTGCAATGTTTGATATTTGTGTATGCAAGCACCATTGGCTTTGTCATACATGTAATTACATGAATGTGCAAATACATTAAGCATGCTCATTTTAATCTGTATTTGTAACACATTCCCTCCATTTCAAGTTGTATGCTTCAACATAATGTTCATTGTCTGTAATGAAAGCTTAACACTTAACAAATATCGAGCAAACTGTGTGACTATAAAGCATTTCAAATAATATAGTTGCTCCTCAGTATAGATGTGTATTGTAGGGAACATCACGCATGTAGGTTTTATCTGGAGCCTGTTTAAGTCCAAAGAGCAGCAGGAGAGCTGTGGTTTGTGAATGTGTAATAATGTGACATCAACTGGTGACCCGGAGTAGCTGCTTAAATGCACCATGGTGACTGGACATTCTTAAACGAGTCAGCTGAGGAACCTCCTCCATTGATGACCATGCTGGTCAGAAGGTTTTTGTAGTTGTTGGATGGATACTGTCTGGAGGCCATACTGTTTGTACAAACCTCAATTCCAAAAAAGTTGGGACAGTATGTAAAATGCACATAAAAGCAGAAAGCATTGATTTGTAAATTATCTTTTACATATATTTAATTGAAAACAGTACAAAGAAAAGATATGTAATCTTTTACCTTATCAACATTATTGATTTTTGTAATTATATTTCTCAGTCTAATTGCAACGGCAACAATTTTTATATTGCTTGTATCTACTTTTCAACTATTACCTAATCTTGCAAGTGTGTGCAGTTATACGTTAATACAAGCAACAGCTTTTAAAATGCATAATCAGTGGTGCTCCGCCACCTAGTGGTGAAACAAACAAACAAACAAAAACTGAATCCAGAGGACAAGTAGAGGAACACGGGAGTGTAATATGCTTAGGTGTAAGTGTAATAGCAGGGAGAGACTCAAGCTGCAAGTTTACCCAAAATTACACAATTCTGTTTCATTGCCTTGTAAGTAGTCAGTAGGACTGTAGTGTTTGAAAACAGCCTTTTGACTTATTTGCTGCAGCTAATGTTAACTTCAAAATGGAATTGCAGGGTCTCACTCTAGGTCTACCATTACAACGTTAACATTGGCTGCAGCAGGCATGGGGCAGTTTGTGAATACTTAGTCACAAGGTAAGACAACTATTACAGAATTTGTATATAATAACAATTACTCTACCCTTCATCCTTAAAATCTAATAATTAATGGAATTTTTTTAAATTGTGACCTTAAATTATAAAAAAAAGACTTGAGACATGACTTGAGACTTGTCTTTTAAGACTTGAGACTTGACTCAGACTAGCCCTGTAAGACTAAGGCTTGACTTGGACTTGCCCTGAAAGACTTGGGACTTGACTTGGACTTAGGCACAACTCTGCCATGGCTGCACCTAAACCATTGCAGAAGAGCTCTGGAACTAAGCTAATAAAGAGCCAAAGAGAAAAGAGGAAAAGAAAGAGAAACAGTTGAATGATTTTGCAGATTCTGCTTTGTCTTGATGATTTTTGTGTGGGTTATTACTGGGGTAGTGGGGCTAATCAGGACAGGAACTGCGAGGGAAAGACAAAATAAGACAGCAATTGATGAAAAGATGTCAATTACCATTATCAGACTAAGAGAGAGAAGAGCTACCGAGTGGAGAGCCTTCAATTTCAATGCAGATTCTCTAAACATCTCAGACCAATGGGCAAGAAAGAATATGTGATACCAGCAATTAACACACTCAGTCCGAATGGCAACTGGAAGTAAATGTCCCTGCATGGTTCGAATGCCCGCACCAGGAACTTAGCCGGCGGTAGCGGAAGTTGATTCCCAGCCATTAAAACCAGGACGCATGGCTGACGCCATGTATCTGCTACACCATTATAACATGAATGTCAAGTTCCTAGATGACTACGTCAAACTATGACTACGTCGCCAGACTCCTGTTGCTAAAAAGATGTAAATTCTTACGGAAGCTGGTGTACGTAGATCTCTCAACGAAGGCAGAAACAGTTGCAGAAGACCCTAGTTCGTTGGAAGTGAAGAATAGTAAAGCAGGAGATTGTTTCCGCTCTAATAGTACGAGCAGCTATGTGTCCTTCTTTCTAAGGATATCAAATTGTACGACCAACATGATGAGTTTTGGAATAATAAAAAGAGGAAACAGGAATAAGAACGACACCCTAGTGTCAAGAACTGGGCAAGACGAGACCATTTAAGTGAGTGGAGTTAAAAACAGGACAACATATGCAAACATCTGGAACATCTGGACTCAGAAAACCCAACCGCAGACAGGATAAGGCAAATTAAGTTGTTTATTTTCAGTCCAGATCAAAAGCCAGGTAATCAGAATTGAGACGGTACCAAATCAAAAAGCAGGAGAATAGTCAGGAATCCAAAAAATCTAAACCGGGAAATCACAGGCAACGGTACAAAAACGGCAGGCAAAGGCAAAGTCAAAAAACAATCAAAAAGTCAAAACCACAAAACAACAAAGGCAAACAAACAGAATCAAAAGGCAAACTCAGAGTCGGAAAACGGAAGGGTGTCTCAGGAATCTCGATAAATCACTGGCTTTACTGTCACAGGCTCAGGAAATACGATCAACATTCTGACAAAGTTGAAACGGAATTGTGGGTCTTATATACACATAGGAAAGGGAGGGGTAACAAACAACGTGAGGTTAACACATTAGGGAAACAATAATTCAATCACGAGAACATAACGAAAACATGGAAGGGACTCAGAAACATGCATGACAAACAACGGGCTCGAATAGGAGCGGAGTGTGCACAGTAATCAGGGGAGGTGAGATCTAAGGATCTCATAGGTAGCTCAGGAGCAGTTAGAAATGCAGGTAGAAAAGATAAAGCAGAGAAGCTGGTTAAATGTTAGTATCTAACTATAAGACAGACAATTAGTTTGTTAGTATACATTTATGTTAATTGGTTTAGTAAAGTGCACGTAACTAATAAAGCACCCGAGTGATTGTTAGTGCGAGTTAGTAATATATACAATTCTACACGGGAAGGAAAGCAGGAAGTAGCAGAAAAACGAGACTTAGGAAATACAGCGTTAACCCACGAAAACTCCCGAAGTCACCCGAATAGTGCATGCACTGGGTAAACAAACACACAGATGAGACTCTGACAACCCACGGACAGAGGGGAACGTACAGATCAATGGAACAATAATGAATCCAGAATAAATAATTAAATAATAATACAAACAGACAGACAGAAATACAGAACATAACAACATCACCTTAGGGACATTCAGAAACTACTGGTGAGTATGCGGGGATAGGGCTTACTGGATGCTTAGGATGGACAGGATGTTGTTACATGGCCACTTTGAAGCTCCCATATGAAGTAATGTCCATAAAACAGAAAAAAGACAACCAACAGGACAGCAGCAACAGGAAAAAAAGAGAATTGGCCGAGTTTTATGATATCATATCATTTCAGAATGTCATTAGGGGAAAAAATGGGGACCTGGGTTATTTCCTTGGTATGGAGTGGTCTTCCTAGTAGATCATATAGACAACATAACATATACCTTGCAAAGTTTCGCCAATGAAACTATTAGGGGGTTCAGCATGTTAAGAGACATCGTCAGAGTCAGAAGCCACAGAATGACTCTACTTAAACACGAAATGGCCCTCGATTACATATTGGCACAACAAGGAGGATTGTGTATAATGCTTAACCTGACAGGAGGCGCGTGCTATACCTTGATCCCTGACATTACGGATAATCTGACTAGAGACATTACGCCTTAGGGAACATTAAAGAGGCTTTCGGACCATCAGCAAGTGCTGGATCCTCTGCAATGGGGTGGCTGGGGAGCTACATGGGACCTTGGGGGGCTGTGTTAGCACAGACTCTGATGCCTGTAGTCATAGTAGTTGGGATAGCCTCCTGTGGATGCATAGTAATCTTGCCATGTATTAAAGCTATGATGTCTAAGTGGCTGGGAGCAATGATGGGGGAAGCAGGAATGATGATCCAGAAGGAAGAAGTCGTGGAAACATCGGTGGGATATGAAGTAGTTGAACTGATAAACTTAGCAGGCGAGGAAAACAATCCATCTGGCGATCCCTTTGAAAGCAAAGAAGTATTGATGAAACGGGCTAGGGCAGTCCGCCAAATGGTCATAGGAATACCTCGGAGACGCGCCGTATGGGAACCATCCATTCACCAGATATTCCAGATAAGAGACGGGTCTTACACAAACTAATGGGGGGGTGGGGGGATGCAACGAGAAAGGAGGGCCGCTGAACTGCCCATACAAAAATCCTTCATGCGAATGGGGAGTGAAGGCAGGAGCAGGATGGAAATGCATGATAATTACATTTGGAAACGAATTATGTAATCGGATAGAATGGGAGAAGTATTTCATGCCAGGGCTGGGAGGACGTTGAAGAGAAGGAGGAGTGAGAGGAGTATCTCCCGAACACACGACCACACATATCACATATACTGACTACAGTACACAAAGAAAAGAACAACACAAAGAGGACATAATAAAACCCCAACTGACTAAGAAAAAGGGCGAAGAAGGTAGGAGATGCCTGAGTGAAGTGCTCGTAACCTCTCCTCAGGTCATGGGCTCCTAAGAAGAGAAAGAAGACGTTACAAGTATAAGCCAATTATTTTTATATAATCTTTGTATAATTATAACAAATAAAATCAGATAATCACTAAATACAGTAGCTTTTTGATTTTTGATATTTGCACTTTGATATATCCTCTGTTAATGAGAAGAAGTATGAACTTTGTTAAAGTATAAACTATGCATGAAACTAATCCACCACAAATTTATATTTTATCATACAATTGTAATGTCATAACTCCACCGGGTGAAACATATAAGAGAATGTGAGACCAAATGGTCTCAAAGGGGGGAGTGTGAAAGTATCAGTAATTATAAAAATTTAAATTATACAACCTGTATAACCTTAGTGCTTTGTGACCTCACTCTAGGCCTAGTTTGTGTGCTGCTAAGAGAGCTGAGAATTGTGAGCAGGATAAATTAACTGAAGGAATGCTTTGAGTGTGTGAACAGAAGAACATGCTGGGAATCCGAAACCATAATAAAACTCTCCCACTCTGTGTCTGTATGAGTAATAATAATAATGAATAATGATGCCTTGCATTTATATAGCGCCTTTCTCACCAAGCGGTGACTCAAAGCGCTTACAATGATGAGGGGGAAACTCGCCTCAACCACCACTAATGTGCAGCACCCACCTGGGTGATGCAGTGGCAGCCATTTTGCGCCAGAATGCTCACCACACATCAGCTGAGGTGGAGAGGGAGAGAAGAATTTTTTTTGCCAATTAAACTGTAATTGTGTCTGTATGAGTGTCTGAAACCATAATAAAACTCTCCCACTCTGTGTCTGTATGAGTGTCTGAAACCATAATAAAACTATCCCACTCTGTGTCTGTATGAGTGTCTGAAACCATAATAAAACTATCCCACTCTGTGTCTGTATAGTGTCTGAAACCATAATAAAACTCTCCCACTCTGTGTCTGTATGAGTGTCTGAAACCATAATAAAACTCTCCCACTCTGTGTCTGTATGAGTGTCTGAAACCATAATAAAACTCTCCCACTCTGTGTCTGTATGAGTGTCTGAAACCATAATAAAACTATCCCACTCTGTGTCTGTATAGTGTCTGAAACCATAATAAAACTCTCCCACTCTGTGTCTGTATGAGTGTCTGAAACCATAATAAAACTCTCCCACTCTGTGTCTGTATGAGTGTCTGAAACCATAATAAAACTATCCCACTCTGTGTCTGTATAGTGTCTGAAACCATAATAAAACTCTCCCACTCTGTGTCTGTATGAGTGTCTGAAACCATAATAAAACTATCCCACTCTGTGTCTGTATGAGTGTCTGAAACCATAATAAAACTATCCCACTCTGTGTCTGTATAGTGTCTGAAACCATAATAAAACTCTCCCACTCTGTGTCTGTATGAGTGTCTGAAACCATAATAAAACTCTCCCACTCTGTGTCTGTATGAGTGTCTGAAACCATAATAAAACTCTCCCACTCTGTGTCTGTATGAGTGTCTGAAACCATAATAAAACTCTCCCACTCTGTGTCTGTATGAGTGTCTGAAACCATAATAAAACTCTCCCACTCTGTGTCTGTATGAGTGTCTGAAACCATAATAAAACTCTCCCACTCTGTGTCTGTATGAGTGTCTGAAACCATAATAAAACTCTCCCACTCTGTGTCTGTATGAGTGTCTGAAACCATAATAAAACTCTCCCACTCTGTGTCTGTATGAGTGTCTGAAACCATAATAAAACTCTCCCACTCTGTGTCTGTATGAGTGTCTGAAACCATAATAAAACTCTCCCACTCTGTGTCTGTATGAGTGTCTGAAACCATAATAAAACTCTCCCACTCTGTGTCTGTATGAGTGTCTGAAACCAGGGCCATAAGCCCTTGCAGGTGTCTTCTATCCTCGTGTACCATCTGTTCTGGGAGTGCTCCGTGGCCAGACGGGTCTGGGGCCTTGTTGTTTCCTCTGTCTCCCGTAACAGGTTGCTGCCCAGATCCTCCCTGACTGCTGAGAGTGTCCTCTACGGGCCTAGAGGAGGATGCCGAACACCTGAGCTCCAGCGTCAGTGGAGGATCGTAAACACTGTCAAGCAGGTCCTGTGGGAGATGAGGAACATCAAGGTCTACCAAAAGACAACAGTGGACCTTGTCACTCTCAGGAGGAGGACACAAAACCTCCTCCAGGACGGCGTTATGGTGGACTTTGCGAAAAATCAGCGCCTGGACAGAGAGAAATGGGGGGTGGACCACTGGAAAGAACTTGTTATATAGTCCACCCCCCCCACCACACACGGAAGAGAGAGAGAGAGCCTACGAACATTCTCACCCAAGAACACGGGCACTAATGTGTCTTAATGCGCACTTCATTGTCCGCGTGAACTCTGTTTGATTTTTTTCCTCCTGATAGAGGTTTTTTTCTTTCTATCTATTACTGTCTTGTAAATATTGTCATTTCTGTGGTGTCGTTAGTGTATTGAATGTTTTTTAAATGGGGGAATTCCCCCCCCCCTAACTAATGTGAATTAATGTGATTTTATGAATTGAATGTGAAGTGCATGTATTGAAAATGTATATCAGTGTATATGTATTTATTGGAAAGAACTTTTAAAAACCAATAAAGACAATTTTACTGTGTCTGTATGAGTGTCTGAAACCATAATAAAACTCTCCCACTCTGTGTCTGTATGAGTGTCTGAAACCAGGGCCATAAGGCCTTGCAGGTGTCTTCTATCCTCCATGCTTAGGCTTGTGATAATGGTTCCCTATCAACAAGGAAGGCATCTAGCATCCCCCATCAAAACAGGAATGTCTCCCTCCTGTTTCCCATAGCTAAGCAAGAGTCGTACCCATAACAATAGATAAGATAGATCATGCTGACCGAACAGGTGAGAGAAAGAAAAAAAAGAGAAATTAAGAGAAATTACATGGTCTGATTAAAAAGCACATGAGGATAAGTCACAAACAACTTTATTTGGTAGATCAAGAGTGCCCCCAAGCGCATAGGGTAGGAACTTTATATGACATGTTTATTTGCGCCTAATTTGTTATCGGATAAAATAAGATATGACGAAAGGGTGTCAGCGCACATTATTGGTGTATTAGTTAGGTAGAGGAGGAGTTATGATATTATATAAACTAATGTCTGTCTTTGTTTGGGAAACTCCTAATCCTCTGCGTAGGGTAAAAGACCTCCTGTTGGCATCAACGCTTAATACAAGGTTAAACTGAATAGAAGACTCTGCTATTTCTTTCATCTTCATCTTGAGAATTCTCCAGCTCAAAAACCCATCTCAAATTTAACCTAATGAGGAGAACGTAAAGGACCATATACGTACATGTCAAGATTAAATACCGTTTTGTTATTTTGTAGACTATATTGCTAATTTCAAATATTTAGCAAAATACATAATATAGTTGTGACTGATCTCAATGGCCATGTTAATTTTAGAAACCTGTAGATTCCACGTTATTGTCTTGTCCTTATACGTAATCCTTACTGAATATTGAATGATTGTAAACACAAACGATTGCCACTGAAAAAATTTACTAATGTAGTGATGATTAGACCGAAGGTCTGTTATTAGCTGGGATGTGGGGAACATCGCAGGAACAAATTACATTTTGAAAGTACAAACGATAGTACCAAAACAACTAATATGGACTTTCATTATATAAATCAAATTGTCTTTTATTGAGACAACTATAAAGTGACATTTCCATGACATCAATTGTAAATAATACTGCTATTCACTTTAACCTTTTATCCCTGAGCTCTTAAAAAGGCAATTTCCGCCTGTTTTGCACTACTCTTAAATAAATCCTTATAACTTTGTGGCAACACACAGCAGAAACATAGATGATGGCAGTATTTGAAGGGCACATGTGTACCATCCAGACTGAGGTATTAAACCCTAATAAGTATGTATATAAAACTCCTTAGAATGTACTTGCTCCAATGTTTATTACAAAAAATCTACATCAGCTCGTGGCAAAATTATTGTACACAGTTAATTACCTACAAACATTGTGCGGATTTCTAAAAGCAGTGGAATTCTGTTTTTCCAAGATGAGGCATGTGTCCTTTTTTTGTCCCAAAACCTCTCCAAATTGAATATTTTGGTTAATGTTTTTAACAAGTTATATACACCATAAAACACGTGTTATGCACTGAAAGTTACATATTTTGAACAAATACCAGAGATAAATCAATTCTCACATGTTTTTGACAGCACACATTTAATGCACAAGATCACTGTCTAGGCTAAGTTTAAAAAAACCTCAAATAAATATGCAAACATTGAATACAATATAATACTTTGGCTAGTTATTAAGTAGCCTATTTTTTGGGCTATTGGCTACAACGTCTTTGTGGTTCGTTGTCATAAAGCGTATTTTTAGATCATAACATACAGATAAGCTGGTATGTGGTTGCCAGACCACATCTCTCATGCATTATTTTTATAGGTCCCGTAAATTCTGTGTCCTCTCCCTTAGAACTTTTCGAGCCCATTGCTGCTCCTCTACCCAACCACCAGACTGTACTTTATTATTCATTATTTACTTATTATTTTATTTTAATGCGCAAAAATAATTTTCTATTTTGACTTTCAATTTCAAAGTGCACCAATTTTAGTCAGAATCAGTTTCAGATTCTTCACTATCTTCTGGATAATTTTCTTCACTTTCAAAGTGAACATGTAGCCTACCTTCTATTACTGCCTTTTTTTGTTTTAACCAATCACCTTTAGGTACAGCTAAAACAGAAAACCCGTCTCCAAGCACGTCACTCTCATCAACTACCTCTATCATATACTTATGAGTGTAATTAACTCCTCTGCAAAAAATGCCTCTCCTGTACTGACCCGTGTATATCATTCACACTTACTGACAATACATGATACCACATTACCAAAATTTTAGAGCTCAAGATTTTAATATATATATTTTTTTATTTTATTTATTTGCCCATGGGTGGGAGCAGCGTACAAGCCTCCACAGTTTTAATCACTCAACAGAGTGACGAACCCAGCGGTCCCGAGTCAAACTTTTTAAGTAGACCGCCATACAGGCCTTGTTGATCGCCATACAGGCTGTGGTGTATTAGCCACATAAATGATATTGTATGGTTACCAAGTTACTATGCTGTTTCATACATCTTGTAATCCTCGCTCTTTGGCATTGTGCGCTCATGCGTTGTTTACCTGCATTCCAAGACGTGCCTAGTAAAGTGTTGAATGCAACCACGAGTCCGCTTCGTCAATATATCACACAGGCCTTTTCATACGTTTTGCCGTGGCCTCATCTGTGTTTTTTTTTCTAGGATTGCGTATTTATCACCCCAAACAGACACCGTACTCTCTCGGGGCCGGTAGCCGCCGTCCTTCTTCTAGGTGACTGATTACAGTTACCTCTCTCTGAGAAGGTGGGTTGCGGTCTCGGGGTCTTAGACTCCCGGCAGTGCGCACTGTCTATGCCTTTCCAGACTTGAAAAGAATCTGTGTTGGAGAAAATCAAGTCAGCAATCTTATCCTCGTTGCCAATTATTGTCTTAAACATTTTCCCTTTTACACACAGTGAGCAAGTCTGTCCAAACAGAACCACAAAAAACCTGTATAATAAGACTTTGTTTATTTGCAGATAAACCAGAATGAGAGAGCTCTTACCAGATCTCTCTGTTGAACAGAAAGCACAGAAGACATTTATAACTTTTCCTTCTGATTTGCCACAAGGGGCGGACTCTATGTATAATATCACAGTACAAAGAAAGACATTTTGCTGACAACCTAAGTGTAATAGCATTGAGTCTCCAGATAACTTCTGACCTTGCTATAAAATCAGAATGTTCAAGCAGACTCTCACTAACAATAACATAGCCGTTTATCTTCTAGGCTACCTGTTTTCTTCTAAGAGGGACAGACACAGACAGATATTTGGTTTGTATGAATGCAATCACCTTTATACTGCATTTGGGTAATAAGGATTATATATGAAAGTTATGTTTAATGGAGTGATTGTCTCCATGTTAATACACACAAATTTTAAAACAGAAAATTCCTTCACACGTCAACCCACGATAACGACGTTAACTTAACGTTTGTTATTTTTTCACCACCTGTTGCTAGGCAGAATTAGTAGGGGCTGAAGCATTTCTGCCCCTCCGCCAAATAGAATACTCAAGTGACTACGTGACACTGGTTTCGGAAGTAAATTCCCCATTCATTTAGAGCTTAGACCTAAACCTTACTTTTAAACCATTTCTACTGATTATGTCTTACCGTCAATTTCCCGGATTGTTCAATATAATGGCCATTCGCAAACTATGTCGTTTTTTTGGACTAGCTTCAAGTATATTTTACGTTTTAGTATTTTTTGTGTGAAAATACCAGCGCTGGCACTGTTTAAAAACTCCACGTCCCATAATTATCTCCGAACGTGCAGCCTTGTCTCCAGGTCTCCAGACGTTGTCATATAACGGTAGCCAGCAGTAGCACACAGCTCCGTTTTTAAACACTTTTTTCTAACATTAGCTAGCTAGCTTGAAGGACTAAAAGCTAGATTTTTTTTATGTGGTTAACCGTAGCATAGTTTCTGACCTTGTCGGGCAGGCTTATCTACTTAGCAAGCTAACGGTAGCTAATCTTCAGTGGCAGTAGTCTACTCCCGACTGCCACAGAGCAGACAGACGAGATGATGATATCTTATTGGCCGAGAACCACCCGTGCGTTGCAGTACTGGATATGCAGTCCATTAAACTAGACTACAAGTCGAACTACAATCCTTAATGCATTACTTTAAAAAATATAAATTTAAACATGTGATATATGGTTTATATCCTTGTACCACACAGGCTAATCCGGGAATGTTTCGGCTCATTCTATAAATAAGATTTGAAGAAATAGTTGATAGTTTCCGAAGCCATTCTAATCTTCCATAGAGAATTTACTTCCGAAACCAGACTCC
Organism: Ilyophis sp. 1 JC-2022; assembly: GCA_022702515.1. Taxonomy (NCBI): domain Eukaryota; kingdom Metazoa; phylum Chordata; class Actinopteri; order Anguilliformes; family Synaphobranchidae; genus Ilyophis; species Ilyophis sp. 1 JC-2022. The sequence goes on along the minus strand of CM040395.1, from coordinate 28,947,916 downwards.
ACCCATGACTGACGTACTCACTTGAGTATATAATTTGTGGCAGGTTTTCCCTGCTTATGCAGATCACGCTCACGTTGTTTCCCTAGCAACGGTGGGGCAGCGTGGTCGGCTGCCCCACATTGCAGAGACATAGGACAGGCAGCGCAGTCCGCAGCGTGAGCACACACATACACACAAAGGAAACTACTCAAAAACAGCACTATAAGGAGTGTGAGTCAAGTTTATTATATATATATATACGCCAATTTCACGATTGAATTGAGGAGTTGAGGATTTCGGGACTGATCCGGGAGTGCAGGTAATCTTCAAAAGGCAGCCAGGGAAGAAGAACATAATGCGGGAGAGGAATGAACAGACGACTGGGAGGATTGACGCAGTTCAGTGCTCCGTTTCGACGGTGGGCAGAGACCACGGCGTTGCCTGTATGGAGAAGAGTCGTGGAGGCGGAGTTTGTGTGTTGGACTGCTCGGTGACACTGGACATCTCGGGGCTATTTTTTAAATCATGGCTGTATTGCACTTTAATTTACTTAATTCACTTAATTGATGTAATGATTATGTTGGATGTCTTTGTTTGATATGTTTCTTTGTGTGTTGTGGGTCTGCCCCACTGTCTGTATTTTGTTGTTGTTGCTGGGGCTACAACTGAAGTTCCCTTGCGGGAAAATAAAAGTTATTCTATTCTATTTTTTTTACTCATCCTTACCAGGGGTGCCAATAATAGTGGAGGGCACTGTAGTGCCTTTCTCACACTCAAAGTGCTTTACAATGCGTAGCACCCATCTATAAACTTTATATAGCACTTTTCAAAATGTGGGCAAAGTTGAGGCACCCCTGGTTACAATGCTGCCACCCATGCTGTGACTGTCCTCTCACAGTATGTCGCACAATAGAGAGCATAAATTTAGAAAAAATAATTCTAGTTACAGAAATTATGCACATAATAGAAGAGCAAATATTGTTCGTAGAGACATTAAAATAGACATAAACATAAAATAGCCTACACAATATGATCCTCGATAAAACGTCGGAATTCGACATGTAATCTACGTCTGTCATGTTCTGAGTTTGTTTTGTCATTCTGTCATGTTTTGTATTGTCATAGTTTTTGAAGCATACATTTTTCCATGTTTTTCCGCAGCCTTGTGTTCATACTGCTTCTCTCTCTCTTGCTGTCACTCACACTTCCCTTATTGTTTCTTTCTCCTGTGTCTAGTTACTAATTTACTAACGCTAGGTCAGGATAGGTTTATTCCTAACGAGTACTAATTATCTTGTTATCTTGTCAACCCTCCACACCTGATTTATTTTCGCATGCTGCTCTCAAGCTAAGTGTCTGCACCTGTCTACACCTGCATATAAACCTGCTGTCTTAGTCCCTCGTTGCGAGTTCGTCACAATTATAAATTAGCCTTGTCTTTCTGCCTGTCATGTTCTAAAGTATCCCAGTTATCTGTTTATTCCGAGTTTTTGTTTTGTTTTGTTTTGTTTTGTTTGTTCCGAGTTGTAGTTTTGTGTGTTAGTCGAGTTTTCGTTTAGTGTCTCATTGATCTCCCGGTTTTGACCTCAGCCTGTGTTCTCGCGACCCTGCTTTTGATTCTGTTTTTGTACTTCAACCGTGCCTTCCCGTTTACGACCCCTGCCCGTTTTGACCTCCCCTTTGGACTTGTTTTTGTTCTGTTGCTTGGATATAAACCTGGTTTGTCGCACTCCTGCCTGCGTTTGGGTTCCTGTCCTACGGATCGTAACAACGTCGTTTAACGTTCGCTTGCTATCTGGGTAGTACTGGTTAAGCTAGATTGCAGTGGTTAGGCATCCTGAAGTCATCTAACGCAAAAAAAAACCTGGCTATGTTAAACTTTAAGTTTAAGTATACCTCCCTGGTCTGTGTATGGGGGGTGGTTCGGGCTAAAACCTTTACATATGAGTTTTACAATACCACTGGTTTTGCTACTTGCATTGTGCGGTGCTATTGGTTTTGTTACTTACTCAGCTACTTGTGTTGTGCAATAGAATAGAATAGAATAGAAAAACTTTTATTTTCCCGTTAAGAAACTTCAGTTGTAGCCCCAGCAACAACAAAAAAGACATAGACAGAGGGGCAGACCCACAACACACAAACAAACTTATCAAATAAAGACATTCAATAGAATCATTGCATTGATCAAACTAATTAAGTGAATTAAAGTAAATTAAAGTAATACAGCCAGGATTAAAAATAGCCCCGCTGTCCCGAGATGTCCATGGCATTAAGCAGTCCAACACACAAACTCCGCCTCCACGACTCTCCTCCATACACGCAGCGTTGCGGTCTCTGTACATCGTCGAAACTGAGCACCGAACTGCAACAGCCTTCCCAGTTGCCGCCTCACTCCTCTCCAGCATTATCCTCTCTTTCTCTTCCGTGGTGGCCTTTGAAGATTGCCTGCAGTCCTCGATCAGTCCCAACATCTTCAACTCCAATGAAGAGCGATGGTAAAACTTTGTTGCTGCAGATCCAACGGACATTCCCGAGCATATGTTGTGAATGTGTCTCCATGGTGATGACCGCAAACAAAATTATATCGACAAGACAATTCGCCAATATTATCAAAACGAGCAGCAGGAGTGCCCTGACACATATTCAGCCCATATCGAAGCGTTCTGACATAAATTAAAACAACAACTGCGAGCTAGAGACCACCAATATACAGGTGCAGCTCAAAAAATTTGAATATCGTGAAAAAGTTCAATATTTTTTGTCACTCATGTCAGAAAGTGAAACTCATATATTATATAGATTCATTACACATAGAGTGAAATATTTCAAGCCTTTATTTCTTGTAATTTTGATGATTATGGCTTACAGCTAATGAAAAACCAAATTCAGCATCTCAGAAAATTGTAGAGGTGTTAGATCCATGTCGGGTGAACTGTGTAGCAATTGTAGCCATTTTTACACGTATATATGGATGAACCTTTCCTGCTGCCTCCTAATGGCAAAACAAAGAGACACTAAGATTGAGATCACTAAGAAAACTCCCAGTGAGAGCTGTGGTTAGGTGGAGGTGTTGTGTGAAGTTGACTAAGTGCCCCCTGTCTGACTGTTAATTGGAAGAATCCATGGATTATTTTTTTGATTATAATGTGACATGACAAACAAATATGGATCAAATTGGATGCATCTTTGATATTATCTTCAGATAAATTCTGCATAGAATATTTAAATAACCATTATCCCAAGAAGTTAAACTATCTATTCGATGATTACATGCATTGCTACCCATTATTTACGGGAAAACAAAAATGTTAAATGAGGTTTGACAATTAACATTACACATTAATTATCAAACATAAAAGAAGTAAACTGAAACAAATAACTCTTGACACAAAACACAACAGACCTGTCCCGTGAATTATCATCTAATACTGTATGTACAGTTTAATTATCAATTTGTTTTGTGTAACTAACGCATTTTTACATAACCATATTCTTGCAATTTACCAGTGAGTATATACGGTACATCACATCACTAAACACTAATGGAAATTAACTATCCTAAGTAGAAATTCCAATACAAATCCTCAATGCATACAGATTGCATAAATATCAAGTCAAAAAAAGGGGGAAAAAACCTTAAAAATAAAATAAAGATAACAACAATAAAACAAATACCATAATCTGAACTGTACAAACAGTTAAGACACTTCTGGGGAAGGGAATGGAAGGGGAACCAATATACAATCTGAACAAGTGGTTTTCTTAGTCTTTGTCTGATGATGGACAGTAATTCTGCTGCACTGACTGCTGTTTGAAGTTTGTTTTACCATTTGGGGGCCAATACATGCAGGTGCTGTGACTGGGAGAAACAGCAATGGAGGGAAGGAATAGCCAGATGTCTTAAGTTTGCAGAGCAGAGGGATCTGACCAGGGTGGAGGGTTTGACAATTGATTGGAGGTTTAAATGTTATGTGAGCAGTAATAACATTTGAGCCAGTGAAGTGAGATGAGAAAGGATGTAACATGGGTGGACTTGCGGAGATTGTACGCAAGTCGTTCACCTGCATTCTGTACTACCATCAAGGGTTTAGTGGCACAGGCAGGAAGACAAGCAAGACTGTAACATTGGAAATAATAATACTATTAATAGTAATGTGGATGCGAATATTGACAACTCCAAATTGACCAATAGGCCATTTCCCCCATTTAACGTTAGTGTGCTCTCTCCATTTTTGCAACCAAACTGCAATTTCATTGTGAAATATATTTCCTGCTCGCTGGCCAGTTAGCGGAAACGCACTGATCCGTTAGATCAGGGGTGTCAAACTCCGGTCCTGGAGGGCCGCAGTGTCTGCTGGTTTTTGGTGTGTTTCAGCACAAGTGATTAATTTAAGTCACTGATTGGCTAAGAAGTTCAAACACCTTGTTCTCAATGCTTTAACTGGGTGCTAATTAAAAGGAAACCACAAATACCTGTAGACACTGCGGCCCTCCAGGACTGGAGTTTGACACCCCTGCATTAGATGAAGTCGAACGTGCATATAATGGCGGAGATTAATATACCAGATTGTGACAGCGTTGCAGCACTTGTCCACTAGATGTCAATAGTGATTCATACAATGAGGAAAACGTTTTGAGGCGTCGTTTTGCCTGGCTACTCTTTGGCGCGTTTATATCCTCTTCACCCTCCTCAAAATGAATTAATACCCCAGGTAGCCTACCCTTTGGCTGGGCTGCAAGGCTACATCACATGTACATTTTGTTTTTGTCAAAAATAATAAAAATCATTGTGGTTATTTATGTAGGAAACCCTGAAAAGTGCCAAACTCTCGGTGCTCATTAGGTATGGTGTGTGCCCCACCAAGCCATAACTTGGCGGATGGCATACCTTCCATCCCAATATGCCAACCTAGATGCAAACCAGAATTGTGAACATAACATTCATATGAAACCAAAAAAATTGCAATATGTAATATGAATACACAAGGAGTGCTGAGGGGTTGGACTAGGCAGGAAGTTATGATGTGGATCAGCAGTTTGTGTCTGAAAATAACCGGGGATTCTGCTGTGCTGAACTCTATGGGGAGTTACACAATTCTGGGATTAGTACAGGCAGACAAATAGGTTGAACAGAATGCTTGATAACATAATTGACAAAGAACAAACATGTGTGATTAAAGGCAGAGTAATGTGGGATAATCTATGTATGCTAAGAAAAAATATTTTGAGTACTTGATTGAAAGAAACAAGGTTTTTTGTATTGGGTTTAGATCTAAATTGATTTTTGATTATGTTTCAAGGGAATATGTATGGTCTGTAATGAAAATGTATGGTTTTCCAGATGGTTTTATTAATATGGTCAAAACACTGTATGCTAAACCAACAGTCCAAGTAAACATACATGGTTTTCTTACAGACACAATTGAAACAGAGAGAGGTCTTACACAAGGATGCCCAATGAGTGCTGCCCTATACGTTTTAGCAATTAGCCCCTTGATCAAAAAATATCTTCATATTAAAATAATAAAATAACAAACTGAAAAGTAACTAAATGACAATATATTTACAAAAGCAGAGAATTCAGAGGTATGGGCGCTTAGCTTGATATTAGATTAAAAATAGTCATCTGTACAAATATTTTCTGTGGAATGAAGAGAAACGGTCCTTAGGTTGGAGATTCTTTACTGTGGGGGGAAAGGCAAGGACGGGGGTAGAACTCTCATTCCTCATTATTAATTAGGTGTGGTTGTGAAACACTTCTTATTATTAGCCTATTCCGCCACTTTTTGAGAACCTATCTCCTCCTACTTCTCTAAATGCACAAAGCAAGAAACCAAAAATAACTTAGCCTACTACTACAATGTAATAGATCAAAGAAATATGCGGAAAGATGTATAACAATTGGATTCAGCATTGATATCAACCTCAACGTGATTAAATATGCATGCATTACGGAGAACATACATAGACAACACGAATACCTTTACTGGATGGCAATTTGTATTGTTAAAATTTACATTTGGAAAATCATATGTAAAGCTTTTACTGACAATGTATGTAATCCATGTGCGGTGGCCTTCAAACAAATAATAACAGAGTTAAAAAAGATAAGGACACATAATAGGAAAACTGTGGGCCCTTATATATAATAAAAATAAATATTTCAGATCCGTTACATTTGTTCCAATCGTGGATGACTTTATGAGTGACGATAGAGAATATAACAGGATGAACAATGTTTTCAGAACCATGATGTTTCGGTAAACAAACGGTGGGTGTGTAACGGTGATGGAATGTCAACAGAGTTCTATCATCGTGCAAAGATGTGCGTTTTGTACTTCACTGGTTTCAATAGAAGTCCGGTTTAAAAGACACGCTTTGGTATTTCAGGAGTCATATAATGTTTTCTGTTTTCAGACGGGGCTTCTGCCAAAGATTAATGGACAATTTTAAAGTGAGAGACAGTTTCTTAGAGGCAATTGTTGTGAGAAAAGCACCTTGAACTGGTACTTGTCCCTGCCAAGAGGCGGTGTTTTGGACTGGCTGGAAAGAAATGCGACAATATTGCTCAGGACACAGATGTTTATAAGCTGGCAGAAATGCCTTCGTTGAATATTCCGGGCGTTTTTCGCTTGAAAAGTAACTACATTGTGTGTTATTTTATGAATATCAGCGAAGAGAAAACACAAGTTTTCAGGAGCTGTGAACCGCTGTGGGGTGGGTTGAGTATACACGGTCCTCATGTAACATTTAAGACTACCCCCTGCCGGCTCGACCAGCTAAAGCGGAACAGTTTCTGACTGAGTGTAAAGACGATAGAATCTAACAAAAGAGAAATGGCAGAAGTTGCGCCTCCAGCTGCCGCCGCAGCCACCCCGGCTAAGGTTCCCAAAAATAAAACGGCAAGCAAGCCCAAGAAAGTAGGACCCAGCGTCGTAGAGTTGATCTTGAAGGCAGTTTCTGCCTCAAAGGAGAGGAGGGGATTGTCTGTGGCTGGCATAAAGAAAGCTGTCGCCGCCGATGGCTACGACGTGAAGAAAAACAACTTGCGCGTAAACCTGGCAGTCAGGACCCTGGTGACTAAGGGGGCCTTGGTTCAGATCAAGGGCGCCGGGGCCTCTGGCTCATTTAAGATTAACAGAAATCAGCTGGATGCGAAGAAGAAATCCGTCAAAAAGGCAGTCCCTAAAGCTAAGAAAGCCGTTGCGCTCGAAAATGCAGCATCGAAGAAATCTGCGATCAAAAAGGCGGCAGTGAAAAAAATTGCGGCGAAAAAGTCCCCGAAGAAGGTCAGTAAGCCTAAAGTAAAGAAGAGTCCCAAGAAACCGACCAAGAGTCCAAAGAAAACTGCGAAGGCGACGGCAACCCCTAAGAAGGCGAAGTCCAAAAGTGCCAGGAAAACAACGACAAAGGTAGTCAAGGCAAAGGTAGCCAAACCCAAGCCCTCGAAAGCCAGGAAAGTGGCTTCCAAAAAGTGAACAGCAATACAGTGATATAATTTCACAAACACCAAAGGTTCTTTTAAGAGCCACACAAACCGTCGTGAGTGCGCAAATCATTTCTATTTGCAGCCAACTGTATCCCAGGTTGTTGTCCCTACAACTTGTACAATTAAGCATAGCAGTCAACAGATTGACAGAATAGTTTTTTTAGTTTTTGAAATGTGGAGCCAAGCAAACAACCTACTCTGGATTCACTCAAACATTGATCTGTTGATCTCATTTTGGGAAGCCCTGATCTAGATAGAACTTCGGTGGAGTTTTAATAAAACTGAGCATATATGACCAAGGAGACTTTTTCTCGCCGAAAAAAATGAGAAATCAGGCAGATTGCAGGTTGACACAAGGTAAATTTGTGTGAATAGCAGTGGACCCATTGTTTGGGTCAATGCACCTTTGTCGGGGGGTTGTTCTGATGAAAACAGGTTAAACCTAACGTGACGTCTCAAGTTTACTAACGAACTAACAGTCGTAGCTGTGATAATAGATTTCAAAATGTTATAGTTTTATAGTTTTAAAAGCATTTACTAGCCTAAATTACAACATTACACTCCATTACAAACAATGATCATAGAATTGTTACACTGCACAATTATAACTTGCCGTCTCTTCCGTCACTATTTTCATATATATTGCTATTTTACAATGCTCGAAAAGCTCGGAGCGCTAGAGGCGGGCTTTAGCTAGAGTCGCCCTCCTTGACAGTAGGCTTCAACCAGGTCGTCTTTGTGCAGATATAGGCGTGTTATTTTGGAGGCTGGTAGGTATATTTCGTCATTTGAGAAAATGTCAGGTCGCGGGAAAGGTGGAAAAGGACTTGGCAAAGGAGGCGCTAAGCGTCATCGCAAAGTTCTCCGTGATAATATCCAGGGTATCACCAAGCCGGCGATTCGTCGTTTGGCTCGCCGTGGAGGAGTCAAGCGTATATCCGGCCTCATCTACGAAGAGACGCGAGGAGTGCTTAAGGTGTTTTTGGAGAACGTCATCCGCGATGCCGTCACTTACACCGAGCATGCCAAGAGAAAGACCGTCACCGCTATGGATGTGGTTTATGCTCTGAAGCGTCAGGGTCGCACTCTGTACGGCTTCGGTGGTTAAATGTTTTCCTTCTTGATCCCTCTCCATGCAATTATCCAAAGGCTCTTTTAAGAGCCACCCACATGCTCTATGAAAAGCAACGTTTCCTAGTGTGTGGTCCTTGTCGCGTTAATAATACAATGCCGTTGGCCTTGTAGAAAAAGCGCGCCTCCTGTTTGTGAAAATTCAAAGCCATGTGCACACGCAGGGAATCCCCGGCGATTGTGGTTAAATGTTCTATTTGGGATGCAGAACCTGCATCAATGAAGGTCGTTGCAATGGGCGCTCTATTGTGTCCATCGACGTATTGTATTGATATTATCCACAAGGCATTAACTTGTCGAGCAGCTGTATCGAATTAAATTAAATTGCCGTACATAATGTGAGGATACATGCCGTATACTGAAACGTAGGCTATATACCTGTATTGGTATATATTTTTTTATTATTTTGTGTCTATTGTTTGGGTGGCGGTACATGCAAGTTGCATGTATTTGAACATTGTTTTAATCAATGTAAAATGGGAAATACAGGAGTCGCACGGTTAAAAAACATAATAATCCTTTGTTTGCAGCACTTGTGCTACGTTTTTCAGGCCCGCGAAATTCAGCCAATAGAGTTGCAATATTCAGCCAACACGCTATGGTTTACGAGCTGCCTCCAATGAGACTGCGTTGCGTTGACGCTAAGAAAGACATGCATATTTGCATAAAGGTCTTATATATGGCAGACGCACGGTGAACCTGGAGCATTTGTTTCAATCAAGCTTTCGATATGCCTGAGGCTGCGAAGTCTGCGCCCAAGAAGGGTTCCAAGAAAGCCGTAACCAAGACGGCTGGGAAAGGAGGAAAGAAGCGGCGAAAGTCTAGGAAGGAAAGTTACGCTATCTACGTGTACAAAGTCTTGAAGCAAGTGCATCCCGACACCGGCATTTCTTCAAAGGCTATGGGCATCATGAATTCCTTTGTCAATTACATTTTCGAACGCATTGCTGGTGAGTCTTCTCGCTTGGCGCACTACAACAAACGGTCGACTATCACTTCAAGGGAGATCCAGACCGCCGTGCGCCTTCTGCTGCCAGGAGAGCTGGCTAAACACGCGGTGTCTGAGGGAACCAAGGCCGTTACGAAGTACACCAGTTCGAAATGAACCATAGCGGAACCGAACTCGTCCCAAAGGCTCTTTTAAGAGCCACCCACACTGTAAACGGGAGGCAAAAATCAATTCACTGAGCTCTGTTTGCACTAATGGAATCGCGCAAGTAGGCGAATGAGAGCCAAACCGCAAATCGCTCTGTTGCGCCATGCTCGTTTCCGCCTTACTTTTGAAGCTATTGTGACGTCATAGAGGCTCCACAAAAGGCTGTGTCCTACGTTACATTGTAACGTCCCAATTTGGCCAGACACGCCCACTTTTAACGCAAACCGCCTTACTGGAAGACCAAATGCCGGTGTTCCATAACGTTATGCAAACCAAACTAATAGGCCATCACATTTAATCGGGAGGTTGCTTAATTTCCCTTGATTGCCATCATCGGAATTCGCTTTGCGCAATGCTTACAGGTAGTTCAGCAATATACAAAATATACAGTGCACAACATAACGAAACAATTTCTCAGTTTGGCGGTGTACAGAGACCGCGGCACTGCATGTATGGAGGAAATTCGTGGATGTGGAGTTTGTGCGTTGGACTGCTTGGTGACACTGGACAGCGGGGGCCATTTTTAATCATGGCTGTATTGCACTTTCATTCACTTGATTGATGTAATGATTCTGTTGGATGTCTTTGTTTGTTTGTGTGTTGTGGGTCCAACTGTCTATGTCTTTTTTGTTGTTGCTGGGGCTACAACTGAAGTTCCCTGCCGGGAAATAAAAGTTATTATATTCTATTCTAATAATACCAACATAAACAAATATTATAAGGAGTATCGCGGGGGTATACGTACGAAGTAAGATTAATTATAGTAAACCCCGGAACCCTCCCAAATCTGGAACATGCATGGGCTGAAGTAGAAAGAGCTGTTCTGGGTTTTATTGAGTTATCCAGCTAGTACTAACTCAGTAATCCTGCTTTGTAGTATACCACCTTGGTAAGTAAAGTGCTTGTGCAGTTAATACGGGAGCAAAGTGATACGTTACATGTTAGGTAGGCTACAGTAGCCTACTTCAGCAATAAAACATTTTAGCTCGATGGATAGAATATAATAACTTTTTTTCCCGATAGGGAACTTCAGTTGTAGACACCATAAAAGGCAAATCAGTTCAACACATAAAGTACATTTACCGTTACTTTCATTATTACTTTCAATATCATTCATTATTCATTATTGCTTAATATCGTAACGTTACATTTTATTTTCGCCCTCTTCTGGATTCTCATATTGCTCGAACCCTGCCTGGCCAGCACAGGTAGCTAATGTTTACAGTTTATCCAATCTATTTGTGAGACATCGTACAACGTAGCACCCCTAGCAATGTAATAATAGTTCAAATGAACACTGTTTTGATGTTCACAATATGCTTGACGTATCGCATTAGGTTAGCATTAATGTTTCGCAGGCGTAGCAGTCGTTCACACAAATGATATAGCTACTAACGTTAGCTAAACCAAGCGATTAATTCACTTTTAACTTTCTAACATTAAGATAATGCACATAGATGTACATTAGGCCAGCTAGTTATGTATATATAAACTGGCTAACTTTATAATTTGTTCATAAAGCGTAATTTACCATTAATGATCCGAGCCTATGCTGTCTAAACCCTGCTCACTCCTCACTGCTTTCAACCACCAGTCTCTTCTTTCGGTCGTAAAATTGAGTTCGTTCACCCTGCCTGGTGGTTTAGCTACTATGGTGAGTCCTCAAATTATCATGTAAAAGGACATTTTCGCCTTTTCCCAGTTTTATTCGCACATCAGTACGCAGTGCAGAAGTTCGTCATTGTAGGACAGCAATCATAGTAGCGTTAGCATGAAACTCGTTTCATGGAGTAGCGAACACTACGAGTTCAGTGGTAACGTTAAGCGTCTCTGTTAGGGTTGGACCTCCAACATGGCGGCGCGTCCCTGTAACCATTGGTAACGACAGTTCTAGTTCTATGTGACAGGCCTCCATTACTTTAATTTAGCAATGGCCCTAACCGAGAGCATTTTAACGGGAGAACGTGACTTCAGTGCATCCACCAGAACTTCTTGACGAACCGTGCTATATCCTGGTGTATAACCTAAACAGGCCAAACTAATTAATTAACAAGACTACCTTAGCTCACACAATTTAAACGAGCTATTCCAAAACAATGTTTCCTGAATTATTATGTGTGACTTGGCCCAGTGTGTCCCCCCACCCCCCACCCCCATCTTACCATCTGAAGAGATAGTGGTCATAACGTTTGAGTGACTACATGGAATACATGTCCTTAAGGCCTGACGATATGTGGTCATTACGGTTATTTCTGTAGGGAACCCTGTAAAGATACTGTTCGCCTACTCCGTATACGATGTGTGTACAGGGCCGAAGTTGGCGAAATCCTGTTTTCAAAATCCTATACTGAACTTCATTATATTCCTGTGAGAAGTGACTTAAATAGGCAGAGTAAATGGGGGTAGTATACTGGACTTGCCGTGTTTGTGTGTAGCTCAGCACGGTTACCTAACAATAGACGCCATTTATTTTTTTCGTATTGTGCACAGCTGATCGGTAACATCACAGAGGTGCACACAATGCTGGGGCAGAATATTCCATATAAAAAAAAATAAAAGAATCAACATCAACTTGTAATTGCAGAAGCTGAAATGTATGATGAAGGACACTTCACATCAACACTGAGCTAGCTAAGCAGGTCAAACGTTGTCCCTGTATTGTTTACGCGTGTGCAACCCTCCTGTGTGTATGCGTGATATTTCCACACAAATAGCTTAGTTCCCAGGCAGGACGGAACCTTGACGCCACACGCAACACCACTCACGGAATAGCCTATTCTTATAACTAGAAAAATCATTCCACTTATCACCACCTACTCCACATTCAGCCAAATAGCGGACGGAAAAATTAAACGGAACCTGGCCAGGTTTCTGCAAAACACAGACCTGCTCCAAGAATACTAAATAATTTTGGCCTACAAAAAAAACAAAAATCTTAAAAAATCATCAGGTAAGTAGTAAACTACCGGAAATCAACATTTTACTCACACAAGGCCCGATATATTACAAGCAGGCCACGACAGTGAAAAACAACACTACAAACACTTACAGCTAACACATATAACTCCATATATGTCATAAAGTGCACACACTGTGACATAAAATATGTAGGAGAAACAGGAAATACAATTAAAACCATATTGGCACAACACATATATAACATAAAAAATGGTAGAAAAGCAGACACACACATAGTGGCTCATTTCCTACACCGTGGACTTGAAGCAGTAGAAATATCAGGCCTGCATTCTAACATTAACTGGACACAGGAGGACAGACGTAGGACAGAAAGACACTGGATTAAAAAACTCAACACCATATTCCCGGGAGGATTAAACAAACGCTGGTAAAAACTTCCACACAAGATGGACCCAATTCTTTCTACTTAAAGGCTGCAGTCCACTGAATGGCAAGTGCAAACTTTTCTTTCCCAAGGGGCCCTCATAAGGGGTAACATGGGAAATAAAGATTTTTTTCTAAACCAATACGTATTGCGCTAGGGGGAGAGCCATAACTCGAACAAGACCTCCAGCGCCCGGCATGCACTAGGTTGACCTGCGACTTGGGAAAATGTAATGACACGCCCTTCCAATAGGAGTTTCACGTCGGAAATCAGGGATCAGAAAATCAACCCCAACCTCCCGAATATAGGAAGAACTTGACGTCACATCATCATGGCAGCTCAGACCATTGTGAACAGTAAACAGTAAACATTAGGCTACTTTCAAACAAATTTAGCTTTTAAAACACTTCAACTTTTGTTTTTCAGCATGAAATGCTTTTGTATCGACCAACAGAATGATAAACATATAAAATTAAAAGTTAAAACGTCATTATTGTAGCCTAGTTGTTAGCTGTTTTGTCTGTGCGTGTGTGGTCTGAGGAGGCATGTGAGGAGTTAAGGGCCTGCTTTGAATGCACAGATTGGTCTGTCTTTTATGATGTGGACAACAATAACACAGAGGTTGATGGTGTGGCTGACCGTGTTACTGATTATGTAAACTTCTGTGTTGATATGATAATCCCATGTAAAACTATTAAACTGTTTTCTAACAATAAGCCCTGGGTCACTAAGGAGATAAAGATTGCTATTAATAATAAGAAGGTAGCTTTCACTAGTAGAGACAAGGATTTAATCAAATCTGCACAGAAAAAACTTAAACAGGCTATAAGGCAGGGAAAGAGGAATTATAAAGAGAAAGTAGAAAGTAAATTACAGGAGTGTGACACAAAGGGCCTATGGAAGGGCTTAAAGTCAATAACAGGCTATGGCCCTGCCAGCTCTAACCTGCAGGAAGGTATTTTTACTCCTGATGAGGCTAACCAGTTCTTTGCTAGATTTGACACCAATGACCTCCTAGCAGAGCATGATTCGGCCTATTCAACCCTCTCCTTGAGGGGGTTGGAAGGCAGTTCTACTCTTTGCCCCCCTATAAGCATTACAGTTAATGAGGTACGCACCCAGCTAAGAAGGCTTAATGCAAATAAGGCCCCTGGCCCGGATGGGGTCCTTCCACGTGCTCTCAAAGTGTGTGCAGATCAGCTATGCACAGTGCTTCACTATTTATTTTTTCTGTCTTTGTCCCAGTCCAAGATTCCAGTCAAGTGGAAAACTTCATGTATTGTGCCTGTGCCTAAAAGAGCAAATGCCAAGGCTCTTAAAGACCTTAGGCCTATTGCTCTCACCTCACATATAATGAAATCCTTTGAAAGGGCAGTCCTGGGGCATTTCAGTAGGCAGGTTGGTGCCTACCAGGACCCGCTGCAATTTGCATACAGGAAGGGAGTAGGAGTGGATGATGCCCTCCTCTACATGGTACACAGAATATATAGCCATCTGGAGTTAGCCGGTGCATCTGCTAGAATAATGTTCTTTGACTTCTCTAGCGCTTTTAATACAATACAGCCACATATTTTAGCTAACAAGCTTTTAAATTTTAACCTGAATAGGTCCACAGTCGCATGGGTCATGGATTACCTAACATGCAGACCTCAGTATGTGAGGATCCATGGCACTGTGTCTGACACCATCACTACCAACACCGGGGCGCCGCAAGGCACAGTTTTATCTCCATTTTTATTTACACTGTACACATCTGACTGCAGGCATAGCAATGAATCTTGCCACTTACAAAAATTCTCTGATGATTCTGCCCTCGTTGGCTACATTTTAAATGATGATAACTTAGCTTACCAAGAGGAAGTGGACAGTTTTGTCAGATGGTGTGAGGGAGCCCACCTTATTCTTAATTTAGATAAGACTAAGGAGCTCATTGTTGATTTTAGGAAGAAAAAAGCAGAGGTAACCCCCGTCCTGATTAAAGGACAGGCAGTCGAGGTGGTCCCCTCATACAAATACCTGGGTGTTTATGTGGATAACAAGCTGGACTGGAAGGAGAACACCAGAGTCATTTTTAAGCGGGCCCAGTCCAGATTGTTTTTCCTCAGGAAGCTCAGGTCATTTGAGGTCAGCAGGTCTCTTTTAAATGTTTTTTATCAAGGTATTGTGGCTAGTGTTCTTTTTTATGCTGTTGTCTGCTGGGGTGGCAGCCTAACAGTTGAGGATAGGAATAGGATCAATAAGTTGATCAAGAAGGCAGGATCTATTATTGGCCTGACCCCAGATTCTCTGGAGGCCATTACAGAGCAGAGAACCAGAAAGAAGCTTAGGAGTATTCTGTCACGGGACGATCATCCCTTGTACAGCACTTTTTTTAAGGGCAGTAGGAGCAATCGGCTCCTATTGCCAAAATGCTCAACTGAAAGGTTCAGGAAATCTTTTGTTCCTGCAGCAATCAGGTTTTTTAATGAACGTTGATGTAATGTTTTTTTTTTAAATTGTTGTTGCAATGGAATTATGCACTTACCCTTCAATGATTCTGCCTGATGTCATTATGTATTTATTGTGTACGTATATTGTGTCTATGTCTTTGTTATGGTAGCAAACTAGTTTCCCCTTTGGGGATCAATAAAGTTTATCCTATCCTATCCTATCCTATCCTATGTTTGCTAGCAAACTCAAATCTTTTCTGTGAAGGGCGTCCATGACGCCAAGTCCCCAGTTGTGCAGCTCGAACGCACTCATGTCGTTAATGACGTGGAAACATCACGTTTACCACCTCCGATATCCGACCACAAGCCATAAACGAATGCAGGGTAATTCCCACATAACGTCAAATTTCCCAAACGCCATTTAGGCTAAATGTATTTCTGTGTGTCTGGGTGGGCTCCAAAATCATAGGCTCTTTTAGATAAATATTATTTTATAAAAAAGATATAATAAAAGATATAAAAAAGATACATTACATAATATAATGTCATGTAAATGTCATATAATGTATAATACATTAATTTCCCGTTTCACTGCGGGGCCTCTTTTGTAATGTGTTTTATATATTTTATATATATATTTTGTATATGTTTTATATTGTAATCACATTGGACTAGACCAGCATTTAAAATAATTTTTCTGGTCAGTTTTGTTTTATGGATAACATTATTGTGACCCCCGTGTTCCCGTTACATTAAGGATCACATACACGTAACAAACAAACAAACAAACAAACTCACACAATTATTTGTATAGGCCTAAACCTTAATTTTCCATGATAGTGCTAGCAGGGTTAGGTTTTTATCCAATTCCGTTTTGATTTCTGCATTTCATGAACTAAAAAAATATCCATGCATCAAAAAAAAACAAATTTTCTTCAGTTTATTAATTTAGTTATTTTTCTGAACTGTATTTGAATTGTCCGAATATTGTGAAACAGCGTACCCCTATACAAAAACGTCTTAAAAAAGCTTACAGCACCTGGTATTCCCAGGCGGTCTCCCATCCAAGTACTAACCAGGCCCGACCCTGCTTAGCTTCCGAGATCAGACGAGATCGGGCGTATTCAGAGTGGTATGGCCGTAAGCGATAACGAACGTGTGAAATGGCGTATTTATATAAAAATGGCGGCAATACTGATCGGGCTTTGAATTCCCTCAACGCCCTGTTATTCCACTGTGCAAGCTTCATGATATTATATCATCAGTGAAAGTAAACATTTGCACAGTATGAGTAAATTACAGTAATTATGATCAATACTGGGGTAAAACCTCACACTTGCATGGGGGGAAAAAAAAACTACCAAATGCTTCAACTTCAACCACACACTCATTTCTTCAACAACTTCAGCAACAAATGTATCCTCACAACAGAAACATACTTATAGTTATTTACAGTCATATAAAGTATATAAATTTAGAAGAAAACAAGAGCTTCAAGAACTATTCATTGTTCCAATAACTTTTCACATGCATAGACCGTACAAACAAGATGCACAATACAAGAAAAAAACTAACAATTTATGTTCATCTTCGCAACTTCTAATAGAAAAAAATATATTTAAAATAATTGCAAAAAATCACCATGTTATACACTAGCGTTTTCATTGTAAAGAGAGGTCAAAGGGATTAAAAGCCAAAAATCTAGTTTCGGCCTGGGCATGCCCGGCAAATGGTCAAAAGTCTACAACAGCGGATACAATCATATAGCGTCTGTATGCATGTCTCTCTCGATGTTATTATCTTCATGCATTCTTCATCATTTGTTAGCTACAAAAAATAAGTGAAATCTGAACAAAAACGTTTTCAACGTTAAAAAAACGTTTATCTGCATTTATTTATTCATCCCCCATTTCAATTTGAATTACTGCTAAAGCCCATCGGCAGTCTTGCTGTTAGTTTTTCGTTTAATTTCAGTTGCTCTGTGTTGAGTGCCGCGAGAGAGAAAAAAACTCCTCCTATTTGATTGGACGAAATGCCACCAAAGCTGCAACCAATGGGTGAACAGAGTGATGCTATAAGAAAGACACTTCGCTGGAAACGTAGTTATTCGTCGTATCCTGTAAAAAACAAGAGACTGCGAAAATGAGTGGCAGGGGCAAGACTGGCGGAAAAGCGAGAGCAAAGGCAAAGACCCGTTCATCCCGGGCTGGACTCCAGTTCCCGGTTGGTCGCGTTCACCGACTGCTGCGCAAAGGAAACTATGCACAGCGTGTTGGTGCGGGAGCCCCAGTTTATCTGGCCGCCGTGCTCGAGTATCTGACTGCTGAGATCCTGGAGTTGGCCGGCAACGCTGCCCGAGACAACAAGAAAACCCGCATCATTCCCAGACATCTGCAGCTGGCAGTGCGTAACGATGAAGAGTTGAACAAACTTCTTGGAGGCGTCACTATCGCTCAGGGAGGAGTACTGCCGAACATCCAAGCTGTTCTGCTCCCCAAGAAGACCGAAAAGGCAGCGAAGGCCAAGTAATTCTTACGTCGCTCCCACAAAGACGATTCATCCAAAGGCTCTTTTAAGAGCCACCCACATCTGTATAAAGAGCGCAAAGCTGCCATTTCAACCAGTTCTACTGCGTTACGACAGTTTTAGTCTTGCTCAGCGCCACGCAGTGTCCGTAATTTATATACATGGGAATCCAATCGGCACAACTTGTCTGGATCAGTGGTCCTCGTGTTCGGTCCTGGCTACCATTGTGTACAATGGTTGTCGTTCCAACCGCAATTGGAATCCCAGAAGTTGCTCATTTATTTATTAAAATCTTTTTCTCAATTACAATTGATGTTATTTGCCCCCTTAAGCCACATTATATGAAAAATGACTACTAAGAATACAAGTCCCACACACACACACACACACATGCGTAATCTTTTGCAATATGGGACAACGAGGACATAAAGGTGCACTGATCACATAAAAGACTGAGGTGAAGCAATAGGCTCCTAATTTGTGAAAGTGTGGAAACATGGCAACTAAAACTGACCGTATAATAGATGGTGAAGAATTCAAAGACACACTATGTTTTCTTTGTTGGACATTTAATAAAAGCTTTTTTATAGAATAAAAATATGTATTAACCATATATATATATATATATATAAATACATAGGTTATATATCACGCGTGAAATTACGATAGGTAGAGCATGTATTCATTTATTCATACACTCGTTTCGCAATGTTGGAATAAATAATCCAAGGCGATAAGAGAACTAGATAAGATTTCAGGCGGCAGAAGAAGCGCAACAGTTAATAAATCTACCCAATGGCCTCCGTGACTGCACGCAGGTTCCCAGCCAATGAGCATCCGTAAAAACTTATCCAATCAGCTCCTCGCTGCAATGCTTTAATAGCGTAGGTCGCGGACTTCACGAAAATCAAAAAAAGAGAGCAGGACGCAATGCTCTCGAACCAAGCAACAGCACGTAAGTCTACCGGTGGCAAGGCCCCCAGGAAAGCAACTGGCACTAAAGCGGCGCGTAAGCGCCGCGCCGACAGGCGCGGCGTGAAAAACCTCCCGTTACAGGCCTGGTGGTGTTGCGCTGCGAGAAAATCCGCGCTACGCCAGTCTACTGAAACTGAACTGTTGATTCGCAAACTCGCCTGTCTGGGCTTTTGTGAGGGAGATTGCTCAGGATTTCAAGACTGACTCAAGCTCCAAAGCTCATTCTGTCATGCTTTTGCAGGAGGCGGGCGAGGCGTATCTCGTTGGGTCTCTTCGAGGACACCAACCTCGCCACCATTCACGCAAGATGAGTGACCATCTCCACCCAAGATCATCCCCTGGCGCCGCCGCGCGCTCCGATTTCCGCGAGATTTTCGCCTGAGAAAACAAAACGTCTACTAAAACAGAGCCACTGAACTACTTGAGAAGCAAGTTTGTTCCATATATATATATTTTTTTCCTGTTTGCTTCTGATGTGATTATAGATGACTGATGCCACCACGCTCGATGTTTAATGTAATCGTATGGGATATTAATTTTGTTTAAAAATATGAACGGAAGTAGGAATAATACTGTAGCTGTCTGGAGAATATCTGTTTGTGGTTGCTTTCCCTGGGTCCCATAGTTACTAAATGAACTCCCCGTAGCTGGCAGCACAGCACAATATCTGGCTATATGCTGATCTGAAGTTTCTAACAGCTCCCTGGCTATTTTCACCACGTAGTGGTACGAGTTTTTCTAGTTGTTTGAATGTGTCCACAGACATTAAATGGTTTGTGCAAACTCAATAGAGTCGCTGGTCTGTGAATGTTATCCACCAGGATTTGGCAAAGCTCTGGTAAATCCTGGTGGACGCACTGATGTTCCGTTCCATTGTTAAATCAAGTCAGAACCATAGATATGACATATGTCAGTCTCCTAGAAGGTGACCAGTAACCATGGTTTTAGCTGATGATTGGCTCATAGATCTAGCTGGCTTCCGAGACCCGACTATGACATCACAGTGGGTTAGAAAGAACATTGCCATTGGTTTTTCTATTATAGCTGTACCCAGGTAAGGTGGCTGCCAAATTGTTCCATTTCAGAATTCCAAATTACTATAGCTTTCCCGACGTCACAATATATATATATTTTTTTTCTTCTTGTGGTAGCCTATACGCGAGCAAGGGATAAGCCATTTTGTGGCGCATGCACGCTCCTATGTGGACAGGCTGCATATGCCAAGCCTTTCCAACATGCCTATGTCTCGCCCTAAACGTGCACCCCGGCTCTCATTCGCCCAGTAATGTCTTAATCGATCTTGTTGCGGTGAACAAAGCTCAGTGAATGACTTTTTTGCCTCTTGTTGAGTGTGTGTGTGGCTCTCAAAAGAGCCTTTGGGGGTTGAGTATTGTTGTGTTACGGATTACTTTGAACTGGTGTACTTCGTGACGGCCTTGGTTCCCTCAGACACCGCGTGTTTGGCCAGCTCTCCTGGCAGCAGAAGGCGCACGGCGGTCTGGATCTCCCTTGAAGTGATAGTCGACCGTTTGTTGTAGTGAGCCAAGCGAGAAGACTCACCAGCAATGCGTTCGAAAATGTCGTTGACAAAGGAATTCATGATGCCCATAGCCTTTGAAGAAATGCCGGTGTCGGGATGCACTTGCTTCAAGACTTTGTACACATAGATGGCGTAACTTTCCTTCCTAGACTTTCGCCGCTTCTTTCCTCCTTTCCCAGGCGTCTTGGTTACGGCTTTCTTGGAACCCTTCTTGGGCGCAGACTTCGCAGCCTCAGGCATATCGAAAGCTTGAAAGACTGAAACAAATGCTCCAGCGTCACCGTGCGTCTGCGATATATAAGGTTTTTATGCAAATAGTCATATCTTTCTTAGCGGTGACGTGTAAACCGAGTCTTATTGGAGGCAGCTCGTCAACCATTGTGTGTTGGATGATTATTGAAACTCTATTGGCTGAATTTCGCGGGCCTGAAAAACCTAGCCCTATTGCTGCAAACAAAGGTTCTTTTGTTTAACCGCGCGACTCCTGCATGTATCTCTCGTTCTACATTTCCCCGCGTTTCTTAAATTCAGTAATGTCTTAATGTACCGTCATTGCAGTTATCCACATTCTAAGCAAAGTCCAATACATTCACCCTTTGAAAACGAATTTCCTTAATACAAATTTCAATTACAAACGTGCTCACACAGCCCACACCTTGCCTGTGCCGGCGCCCAAACAATACGTATACATTAATCCAATTTTTGATTAATTTTTTACAAACATTAAAGGTACACGGCACTCGTTTCAGTATACAAAAAAACGAGGTAGTCAATTTAGTGTGAGCTACGATAGTCAGTATTGTCAGTTGTAACTTGGCCACATTTTGATATCAATACTTTTAAAGACAGGCTTAGTTTTTGCAAGTTGTAATTAAGGACTTATAGACAGCGCTCTGTCGGCTATATGTGAGTAACTTGGCTTTTTTTTTTACATTTAAAACGTTTTTGTTCAGATTTCACTTATTTTTTGTAGCTAACTAATGATGAATAATGCATGAAGATAATGACATCGAGAGAGACATGCATACAGCCGCTATATGAATGTGTCCGCTATTGTATACTTTTTCCCAGGCAGAAACTAGACCTGTCTTTTTCTAACATCTGATAATCACCCTCAGATATTTGGCTTTTAATCCCTTTTACCTCTCTTTACAATGAAAAAGCTAGTGTTTAACATGGTGACTATTTGCAATATGTTTTTATATTATAAGTTGTGAAGATGAACTTAAATTGTTTTGTTTTTTTCTTGTATTGTGTATATTGTTTGTATAGTCTATGCATGTGAAAAGTTTTTGAAACAATGAATAGTTCTTGAAGCTCTTGTTTTCTTCTCATTTTAGATACTTTATATAACTGTTGCTTTATATAAATGTGTTGCTGAAGTTGTTGAAGAAATTCGTTTGTGGTTGAAGTTGAAGCATTTGGTTGTTTTTTTTGTTTTTTTTCCATACAAGAGTGAGGTTTTACCCCAGTATTGATCATCATTACTGTAAGTTACTCTATACTGTGCAAATGTTTGCTTTTACTGATGATATAATATCATGAAGCTTGCACAGAGGAATAACGGGGCGTTGAGAGAATTCAAAGCATTATATTCAGAATTCATTATACAAATGTTTACCCATCTTCCATCCCCTACAGTCAATGGCCAAAGTAAGACGACCTGATTGAAACCTGCTGTAAAACAAAAGCCTGGATCACCTAAGACAGCTTCCAGTACTCTTAGACCAGCATTATTGACGATTGGCCCAATAAGTACTTGCGCTTATTGTATTTCGCTTTGGATAAAAGCGTCTGCTAAATGACTGTCATCAACAACCCGTTTTATTGTGGCCTCGCGCCTTGAACCGTCTAATCATACGGGATTTATAAAAGTATAAAATTGCCACTCTGTCATTTCAACAGACTCATTCAAACCAGCGGCATTTACGACTGCACGGAGATGTAACCGTGTAACTCGAGGTTGGCCGTATAGGAGAACGATGTCCAAAAGCAGTTTTATTTTTCAAACCGTGGAGCTTAAATGGCATTTCACGTCCTTTGAAGTGTTCAGTCCAAAAGGCTGCAGCGTCATCCCGAGTGAATGGAATTCCGCTCAATATCAAGTAACTTTAATGTAGGCCTTGTGTTTTCACCTGGATGCTCCATATATCCCTGGACATTTCTGGAATTGGGACTGAAACTCTCCGTCCAGGCGACATTTATAATTTCCTAAAAATGTCCGGTTACGTTTTGCTCGTTCCATAAACCTTATATAAACAAAGGATTAGCCTTGCGCTACGCTCAAAACGCATATCACCCGCCCCAATAACGAATGATGTAGCCACACTGGCTGAAAATGGACAGAATTGCGCTTTTAAGAAATTCTGGATGGCTCTTAAAAGAGCCTTTGGCGTTTGTAAAATTGCATGTGCAACTTGCTCACTTCTTCTTGGGAACCGCTTTCTTGACTTTGCCGGTCTTGGCTTTGGAAACTCTTGGCTTGACCGGCTTTGCTTTCCTAGGACTCTTGGTCGCCTTCTTTGCTGCTGCTGCCGCCGGCTTCTTGGCTTTCTTTGGACTCTTGGTTGGACTCTTAGTCGGCTTCTTGGCTTTCTTAGGGCTCTTTTTCGCTTTAGGTGTAACGGGCTTTTTGACCTTCTTCGGCGACTTTTTGGCCGCCGGCTTCTTCGCTGGTGCCTTTTTAGCCGGTGCGGGTTTCTTAGCTTTAGGTGCCGCTTTCTTTACGGGCTTCTTCTCCGCCAGCTTTTTGTTGAGCTTAAATGAGCCAGAGGCGCCGGTGCCCTTAGTTTGAAGCAAGGTCCCCTTGGTCACCAGGCTCTTGACGGCCAGCTTTACGCGAGAGTTGTTTTTCTCCACGTCGTAGCCACTGGCGGCCAGCGCTTTTTTCAAGGCAGCCAGAGACATTCCGCTTCTCTCCTTGGAGGCAGAAATTGCCGTCAGGATCAACTCTCCGACGCTGGGCCCAACTTTCTTGGGCTTGTTTGCTGCTTTCTTCTTGGGAGCCTTAGCCGGGGCGGCGGCGGCAGGAGCGGGGGCAACTTCAGCCATTTGTCTTTCGTTGGATTCTCTCCTCGGACTAGTGGCGGCGTTTCGCGTTTCAGCTGCTTGAGCGGCAGGGGGACGGACTTAAATGTTACATGAGGACCGTGTAGACTCAGCCTGTCCGGCACAGCGTCTCTCTGCTCCTGAAAACTCCGCTCACTTGTGTTTTCTCTTCGCCAAATATTGATAAAATAACACACCGTTCAGTTATTTCCAAAGCGAAAAACGTCGGGAATGTTCAACAAAGGCCCTTGTGCCAGCAAATTAACTTCTGTGCCATGAGCAATATTGCAGTTTTTTCTCCAGCCCGTCTAAAACGTCGCCACTTGCCAGCGACAAGTACCTGTTCAAGGTGCTTGTCCCAAAATAATCGCCTTTAAAACCTATCAAACATTTCACACACTTCAAAATTGTTTGGTAACCATTGACTGAAGCCCAGTGTCAAAGCAGAAAATATGAAGTGACTAATGGAATACGCAAATGGAGCTTTTAAGCAGGACTTGTATTGTTGGCAGTAAAGCACACAGAGCACACACTTCGCACAATGACAGAACTCTCTTTAACCATCGCCGGGTTACATATCCACGTTTTGTTGAACCGACCATTCTGATTCTGAAAACAATGTTTAGCCTAAACAAATTGATAATTAAACTGTACATACAGTATTAGATGATAATTTCATGGGACAGGTCTGTTGTGTTTTGTGTCAAGAGTTATTTGTTTCAGTTTACTTCTTTTATGTTTGATAATTAATGTGTAATGTTAATTGTCAAACCTCATTTTACATTTTTGTTTTCCCGTAAATAATGGGTAGCAATGCATGTAATCATCGAATAGATAGTTTAACTTCTTGGGATAATGGTTATTTAAATATTCTATGCAGAATTTATCTGAAGATAATATCAAAGATGCATCCAATTTGATCCATATTTGTTTGTCATGTCACATTATAATCAAAAAAAGAATCAATGGATTCTTCCAATTAACAGTCAGACAGGGGGCACTTAGTCAACTTCACACAACACCTCCACCTAACCACAGCTCTCACTGGGAGTCTTCTTAGTGATCTCAATCCGGTCATGTCTCTTTGTTTTGCCATTAGGAGGCAGCAGGAAAGGTTCATCCATATATACGTGTAAAAATAGCTACAATTGCTTCACGGTTCACCCGACATGGATCTAACACCTCTACAATTAAAGTTGAAAGTCTTCACTTTAACCTCATGGTCACTGTCGACCTGTTTCAAATACAATGTGTGGAGTACAGAGCCAAAACAACAAACAATGTGTCACTGTTCAAACACTTTTGGAGTGCACTGTATATAGCACCATGTATTTGATCTGCTGTATTATTGTATATGTCTTTACTCTATTACAAACTCGGTTATTCAGATTTTACAAAACGACCGTGACATGAATTTTCCCAGTAAAGTTCTACTCTCACTTCCTTTAACAATTTTCCAATATATCCAATCCAGCCAACTTCTTTTGCTTTCTTTTTGCGACTTGTCGTGTTGTACTCAGCATTATACGTGACAACAATGTGTATTTAAACTTTTAAATATATGTTTTTGTTGCGCGCATCCCATAGTCCTCTCTGACAGAGGATCATTTCTTTGGATAGCTTCTCACACACTTTTGAGCATGGCAACAAAGGTACATTCCCCAGCATATCCCTGCTTATTTTTCTATTAAAGTAATTTCTTTCTCCATACATGGCTCTAAAAATGGCTCAGGAGGGCCTACTGCAACTAGGCAGATTCATAACAAAAGACAACAAAACAATTTAAAAAGGAAGCAGCTAAGATTAACGGTACTAAAACGGAGACTCAAAGGAACAGGATTCACTCTCACTTTTCACTCAAACATTGATCTCACCCTTTTGGCACAAACTTTATTGGGAGACTTTGGGTCTCACTTTGGGTCACGCAGGTTACAGTCTGCTGGACTAAACTAACTGGTAAAATGGACTGTCCTAGTTACGAAATGTAAATGAATATGCAGTACAGAGGAACAATACTACGCTATTCACGTAATGGGCAGAAAAAAAGCCCACGTTGGTAGGTTTGTGGTCTGGAATACATGTATTTGTGTCAACATGGGCTGGGTAGCGCAATCAGCGTGTCAATAAGAAAATTCGGAGTATTTAGCTTGGTCTAACAAGACTACTACTTGTCTGAAATGTTACTGTTTCTGTTCTATGGTTTTGTTAAATTAATTTGTATCAGCTCTAGTTTTAATAATCTAGAGAGCATACCTCATGATTGCTCTGGGTGTTTCTTTTTTAAAATTTATTTTGTTCAAACGTGACTAATTACCCAATGCTCGGAAGGCTCAGAGTGCTGGAGGCGGGCTTTGGCTAGAACCGCCCTTTCTTTGACACGAGGCTTCAACCAGGTCGTCTTTGTGCAGATATAGGCGTGTTATTTTGGAGGCTGATAAGTATATTTCGTCATTCGAGAAAATGTCAGGTCGCGGGAAAGGTGGAAAGGGACTTGGTAAAGGAGGCGCTAAGCGTCATCGCAAAGTTCTCCGTGATAATATCCAGGGTATCACCAAGCCGGCGATTCGTCGTTTAGCTCGCCGTGGAGGAGTCAAGCGTATATCCGGTCTCATCTACGAAGAGACTCGAGGAGTGCTTAAGGTGTTTTTGGAGAACGTTATCCGCGATGCCGTCACTTACACCGAGCATGCCAAGAGAAAGACCGTCACCGCTATGGATGTGGTTTATGCTCTGAAGCGTCAGGGTCGCACTCTGTACGGCTTCGGTGGTTAAATGTTTTCCTTCTTGATCCCTCTCCATGCAATTATCCAAAGGCTCTTTTAAGAGCCACCCACATGCTCTATGAAAAGCAGCGTTTCCTAGTGTGTGCTCCTTGTCGCGTTAATAATACAATGCCGTTGGCCTTGTAGAGGAAGCGCGCCTCCTCTTTGTGAAAATTCAAAGCCATGTGCACACGCAGGGAATCCCCGGCGATTGTGGTTAAATGTTCTATTTGGGATGCAGAACCTGCATCAATGAATGTCGGTGCAATGGGCGCTCTATTGTGCTCATCGACGTATTGCATTGAAATTATCCAAAAGGCATTAACTTGTCGAGCAGCTGTATCGAATTAAATTGCCGTACATAATGTGAGGATACATGCCGTATACTGAAACGTAGGCTGTATACCTGTATTGGTATATATTTTTTTATAATTATTTTGTGTATTGTTTGGGTGGCGGCACATGCAAGTTGCATGTATTTGAACATTGTTTTAATCAATGTAAAATGGGAAATACAGGAGTCGCACGGTTAAAAAGCATAATAATCCTTTGTTTGCAGCACTTGTGCTACGTTTTTCAGGCCCGCGAAATTCAGCCAATAGAGTGGCAATATTCAGCCAACACGCAATGGTTTACGAGCTGCCTCCAATGAGACTGCGTTGCGTTGACGCTAAGAAAGACATGCATATTTGCATAAAGGTCTTATATATGGCAGACGCACGGTGAACCTGGAGCATTTGTTTCAATCAAGCTTTCGGTATGCCTGAGCCTGCGAAGCCTGCGCCCAAGAAGGGTTCCAAGAAAGCCGTAGCCAAGACGGCTGGGAAAGGAGGAAAGAAGCGGCGAAAGTCTAGGAAGGAAAGTTACGCTATCTACGTGTACAAAGTCTTGAAGCAAGTGCATCCCGACACCGGCATTTCTTCAAAGGCTATGGGCATCATGAATTCCTTTGTCAACGACATTTTCGAACGCATTGCTGGTGAGTCTTCTCGCTTGGCTCACTACAACAAACGGTCGACTATCACTTCAAGGGAGATCCAGACCGCCGTGCGCCTTCTGCTGCCAGGAGAGCTGGCCAAACACGCGGTGTCTGAGGGAACCAAGGCCGTCACGAAGTACACCAGTTCAAAGTAATCCGTAACACAACAATACTCAACCCCCAAAGGCTCTTTTGAGAGCCACACACACAACAAAAGGCAAAAAAAGTCATTCACTGAGCTTTGTTCACCGCAACAAGATCGATTAAGACATTACTGGGCGAATGAGAGCCGGGATGCACGTTTAATGCAGGGCGAGACACATGCAGCCTGTCCACATAGGAGCGTGCATGCGCCACAAAATGGCTTGTCCCTTGCTCGCGTATAGGCTCTACCACAAGGGGGGAGAAATATATTGTGACGTCGGGAAAGCTATAGTAATTTGGAATTCTGAAATGGTACAGTTTTAAGAAAAAAACCTATAGCAAAGTGTAATGTTCTTTCTAACCCACTGTGATGTCATTGTCGGGTCTCGGAAGCTAGCTATATCTATGAGCCAATCATCAGCTAAAACCATGGTTACTGGCCACCTTCTAGGAGACTGACATGTCATATCTATGGTTCTGACTTGATTTAACAATGGAACGGAACATCAGTGCGTCCAGCAGGATTTACCAGAGCTTTGCCAAATCCTGGTGGATAACATGCACAGACCAGCGACTCTATTGAGTTTGCACAAACCATTTAATGCCTGTGGACACATTCAAACAAGAAAAACTCGTACCACTACGTGGTGAAAATAGCCAGGGAGCTGATAGGCGGATCTGAAGTTTCTGTCAGAATATAGCCAGATATTGTGCTGTCAGTTACGGGGAGTTAATTTTGTAACTATGGGACCCGGGGAAAGCAACCACAAACAGATATTCTCCAGACATCTACAGTATTATTCCTACTTCCGTTCATATTTTTAAACAAAATTAATATCCCATACGATTACATTAAACATCGAGCGTGGTGGCATCAGTCATCTATAATCACATCAGAAGCAAACAGGAAAAAAAAAATATGGAACAAACTTGCTTCTCAAGTAGTTTAGTGGCTCTTAAAAGAGCCTTTGTTTAGACGACGGTGTTCTTGGAAATCTCAGGCGCGTTCTCCCCGGATTCGGCGGGCCAGCTGGATATCCTTGGGCATGATGGTCACTCTCTTGGCGTGAATGGCGCAAAGGTTGGTGTCCTCGAAGAGACCAACGAGATACGCCTCACTCGCCTCCTGCAAAGCCATGACAGCTGAGCTTTGGAAGCGGAGGTCGGTCTTGAAATCCTGAGCAATCTCCCTCACAAGTCGCTGGAAGGGCAGTTTGCGAATCAACAGTTCAGTAGACTTCTGGTAGCGGCGGATTTCTCGCAGCGCAACAGTACCAGGCCTGTAACGGTGAGGTTTCTTCACGCCGCCTGTCGCAGGCGCGCTCTTACGCGCCGCTTTAGTGGCCAGTTGCTTCCTGGGGGCCTTGCCACCGGTAGACTTACGTGCTGTCTGCTTGGTTCGAGCCATTGCGTCTTGCTCTCTTTTTTGATTTTCGTGAAGTCCGCGACCTACGCTTTTAAAGCATTGCAGCGAGGAGCTGATTGGATAGGTTTTTACGGATGCTCATTGGCTGGGAACCTGCGTGCAATCACGGAGGCCATTGGGTAGATTTATTAACTGTTGCGCTTCCTCTGCCGCCTGAAATCTTCTCTTGTTCTCTTATCGCCTTGGATTATTTATTCCAACATTGCGAAACGAGTGTATGAATGAATGAATAAATGAATACATGCTCTACCTATCGTAATTTCACGCGTGATATATAACCTATGTATGTATATATATATATATATATATATATATGGTTAATACATATTTTTATTCTATAAAAAAGCTTTTATTAAATGTCCAACAAAGAAAACAGTGTGTCTTTGAATTCTTCACCATCTATTATACGGTCAGTTTTAGTTGCTATGTTTCCACACTTTCACAAATTAGGAGCCTATTGCTTCACCTCAGTCTTTTATGTGATCAGTGCACCTTTATGTCCTCGTTGTCCCATATTGCAAAATATTACGCATGTGTGTGTGTGGGACTTGTATTCTTAGTCGTCATTTTCATATAATGTGGCTTAAGGGGGCAAATAACATCAATTGTAATTGAGAAAAATATTTTAATAAATAAATCAGCAACTTCTGGGATTCCAATTGTGGTTGGAACGACAACCATTGTACACAATGGTAGCCAGTACCGAACACGAGGACCACTGATCCAGACAAGTTGTGCCGATTGGATTCCCATGTATATAAATTACGGACACACACTGCATGGCGCTGAGCAAGACTAAAACTGTCGTAACGCAGTAGAACTGGTTGAAATGGCAGCTTTGCGCTCTTTATACAGATGTGGGTGGCTCTTAAAAGAGCCTTTGGATGAATCGTCTTTGTGGGAGCGACGTAAGAATTACTTGGCCTTCGCTGCCTTTTCGGTCTTCTTGGGGAGCAGAACAGCTTGGATGTTCGGCAGTACTCCTCCCTGAGCGATAGTGACGCCTCCAAGAAGTTTGTTCAACTCTTCATCGTTACGCACTGCCAGCTGCAGATGTCTGGGAATGATGCGGGTTTTCTTGTTGTCTCGGGCAGCGTTGCCGGCCAACTCCAGGATCTCAGCAGTCAGATACTCGAGCACGGCGGCCAGATAAACTGGGGCTCCCGCACCAACACGCTGTGCATAGTTTCCTTTGCGCAGCAGTCGGTGAACGCGACCAACCGGGAACTGGAGTCCAGCCCGGGATGAACGGGTCTTTGCCTTTGCTCTCGCTTTTCCGCCAGTCTTGCCCCTGCCACTCATTTTCGCAGTCTTTTGTTTTTTACAGGATACGACAAATAACTACGTTTCCAGCGAAGTGTCTTTCTTATAGCATAACTCTGTTCACCCATTGGTTGCAGCTTTGGTGGCATTTCGTCCAATCAAATAGGAGGAGTTTTTTCTCTCTCGCGGCACTCAACACAGCAACTGAAATTAAACGAAAAACTAACAGCAAGACTGCCGATGGGCTTTAGCAGTAATTCAAATTGAAAGAAAAAGTCGAAAGTAGCATGCATATACCATTTATACACATGTATCCAGACATGTTTCTTAACATAATAATAGTTGTGATATTTTCGAACAGAATTTTGTGAACACAAGGATGGTTAAGCTCTGTAGGACCACACAGGTTTCGATAAAAATTCAAATATTCCAAATAAATACATAATAATCATACATTTTATTCATTCTGTGCTTTTCATAGACCCAAAGCAGTGGCTGCAGACAATTGTTCAAACATGCCCTATTGCGTAGTAATTTTTCTGTTTAATTTCTTAGTGTAACACATCTGAATCAGATTATTTCCACTATACATTATTATCATTTAGCAGTTTGATGTGGCACATATAGTTTTATTGACCACATTTTCTTGAGATGGTAAGATGAAAAAACACAGGGCCATGTTACATTAAATAATTTAGGAACGTTTGGATAGTATTGCTTTGGAATATAGGTAGTTAATTTAGTGTGAAGTACGATAGGCAATATTGTGAGTTGTAACTTGGTCATATTTTGATATCAATACTTTTAAAGGCAGGCTTAGTTTGGCAAGTTGGAATTAAGGACTTATAGACAACGCTCTGTAGGCTATGTGTGAGTAACTTGGCTTTTTTTTAACGTTGAAAACGTTTTTGTTCAGATTTCACTTATTTTTTGTCACTAACTAATGATGAAGAATGCATGAAGATAATGACATCGAGAGAGACATGCATACAGCCGCTATATGATTGTGTCCGCTGTTGTAGACTTTTGACCATTTGCCGGGCATGCCCAGGCAGAAACTAGACCTGCTTTTTTCTAACATCTGATATTCACCCTCAGATTTTTGGCTTTTAATCCCTTTGACCTCTCTTTACAATGAAAAAGCTAGTGCTATATTCTGCCCCAGCATTGTGTGCACCTCTGTGATGTTACCGATCAGCTGTGCACGATACAAAAAATAAATGGCGTCTGTTGTTAGGTAACTGTGCTGAGCTAAACACAAACACGGCGAAACCAGTATACTACCCCCATTTACTCTGCCTATTTAAGTCACTTAAAGCCCTGTACACACATCGTATACGGAGTAGGCGAACAGTATCTTTGCAGGGTTCCATACAGAAATAACCGCATTGACCACATATCCTCAGGCCTTAAGGACATGTATTCCATGTAGTCACTCAAACTTTATGACCACGATCTCTTCAGATCTTTCTGAATTAGGCGCATCTTTTTGTGTATATTTTCCATTCTGCTATAAATCCACGTTACATTAAAAACGCGTCATTTATTTT
The DNA here is from genome assembly GCA_022702515.1 of Ilyophis sp. 1 JC-2022. Lineage (NCBI taxonomy): Eukaryota > Metazoa > Chordata > Actinopteri > Anguilliformes > Synaphobranchidae > Ilyophis > Ilyophis sp. 1 JC-2022. Next base: position 28,916,176 of record CM040395.1, on the reverse strand, counting down.
TGACTTATATTTCACAATGCTGTAGCTTTTTCCTTCGTGGTCGTGTAGAGGTTCACGATAAACCACTCCGTCTACAAACCGTGTGAAAAGAAGTTGAGTATAGTATAACATTCGATACAATCATGCAGCAATTTTTATAATTTTGTATTTCGAGTGCCTAAAATTAGGCATTCATAATGGCACAATGAAGATGGCAAACCCCAACAAGCATATAGCCTACAATATACGCACATTTTTGTTCCAGAAATAATCTTGCGATTTTAACACGGCATAATTGGTCTACGACAAAAACGTTCACGCTTCCCATTATTTATTTGCGTTTATAGAGTTCAGTCAGTCATCGTTACAGCGACAATATCGAACTACGAGCGAATTCCCCCGGTTCAATTAATTATGTTTTGCAGAATTTATTGAAATTAAAGCATGCGTAATGTCACTGTTTAGTACACATATATGCTCGTTTTAATACATTAATACCATATAGACGCCAAGATCAAAAACTTTACCTTGTTTTGTATAGGTATATGGCTAATTTTAAATATTCGGCAAATCACATAATACAGTCAAGACTGAATTCAATGGACATGCAAATTTAAGTAAGGGCTGTTCAAAACTGTAGATTCTTTACATTCCACGTTATTGTCTTGTTAATCCTTACTGAATCTTGCATTATTATGAATAGAAACGATTGACACTGAAAAAATGGACTAATGGAGTGATGATTGGACTGAAGGTCTGTAATCAGCTGGAATGTTGGGAACATCTCACGGACAAATTCAATTCCCTGTGAAAGCACATCAGTAAAAACGATAGTATCAAAACAGACTATCATTATATAAATTTAGTTGTGCCTTTAATTAAGATAACTATAAAGTTGCATTCCTTGTCATCAATTATAAATAATAACAATTATATTAATGTTGAATTATCCCGAAAAGTCTGTTTATTTAAAAATGAAGGTACGTTTTCGTGGAATAAAAAAAATGTTTAAATGAAAAATCTTTGAAGTGATTCAATTGAATAATTTGATAAATATATATATAGTATTATTTATCTGTTTTTCTATTATCATGAGTAGAAACATACAATCAATTAGGATTATATCATACAATATCATAGCCAATATCATAGGGCAAGGATCAGTCTGATATAGTTCAAGCACAGTGAAACTGTAGAAACGGATGAAAAGCCTTATCACTTTGAATTAGTGTGGGAATTTTATATCACTCTTCTGATATGCGATTCTGTAATAAAAAATCACATTGGACAGAAAAGAATGGCAATAACAACTCCTGCATCATACCACGTTTGGGTAAATGAAAATACCTGCTGCAGTTAATACTAACGGGTGAACATTCCTCACTCACACGACCGCCTCAACATTTAACACCTTTCCCTTTACGAAGTGGCCATATCCCTTCAGGAATGCAAAGCTTCTGCTTCGCCCATTGTTCTGAAAGAGTATAAACGGGAGAGGATTTTGGCGTACATCATTCGAGAGTCATCGATTCAGCCGCACGGTAACAAACTGCAGTACTTCCAGTTACGTCCAAGTACATCCCCGAAGAGATGAATAACGCGCTTCATATGACTCTCCAAGGGAGTCGATCATGCTTCCAAGCGCCACCCAGCGGATTACAAAAGAGAAAATATCAGCGATATGCCAAAAGCCACAGTACATATTTGGGACTGATAGCGTGCGTCATTCAACAGTCTCCAAATAAAAGACTAACCTTCTGCCAGGTAAGATAAGGCAACCATTTCGATAAAGCTGTGCCAGCAATGTTGTCACGTAATTCAGGTTAAACTGTGTAAACGTCAAGTTTTGGCTATATTGAGGTGTGACATATTTTATTTCTTTTTTTGAACAGATCATGGACAACTTGGAGCCCTTCGTCTCAGGTGACAGGAGGGGTCTTGTAAATAACATCAGAGTCTGCTTGTCGTCAAACGACTGTTTTGTGAAGGTTAGTAGGCTGCCGTTGACTAAATTTCACTTTAAATCCACATATTCTAGTATCCCTTAATAGTTGGTTTCCTCCCTCAAATCTGCAATGTTTTATAATCCAAGCATTTGTCTTTTTAGGTTCCGGTGCATCCTGAGTATCCGAATTCAAAGAGAAATTTCTGGAAAGTTGACGAAACCCGTATCACTCCCAAAATGCTGCGACGCCACTTCAAGGGTATGATGGACACCTTCCCTGACCTGGCCTCTAGACTGGAAAGGGGCTGTGCCACCACAGAAGAAATGTACAGGACCCACAACCCTCAGAAACCAAGTACCTCTTCGATTCACAACGGATGCGCAACCAAGTTCAGTGGTCCATTTTCCATTGAGTCTATTTTGAAGAAAGACACTTGCTCTCGAAGTTTTCCCAAATCCAGCGTGCTATGCACATTGCCAGGTACTTTGGATGGGCACGACCAAGGCTTGAAACGCACGCGGACAGGATTTGGAATGAAACGGAAGAGTGGTCTAGAATACCGTTTCTGTGGACCAGCAGAAAGCCGAAGTGAATTCCGAGGGTACATGAATGAGCACGCAAACTCGGTGCTCTCCACAAAGCGCTATACCTCGGAATATTCGACTCCAGAAATCCGGAGGGGACCCGAATGTCACGAGACAATCAGACCCACGAAGAGAACACGCATGTGTCCTGACTTGCCTAGCACCATGTTGCCACGACAAGTCATTGAGTGTCACTTGCAGCGTGCCATAAAGTTTGACATTCCTAACAATCAGCTTTATCCTCTGAATGCACATCCTTTTAATCAATGGAATTTTGGACTGTGAATGATTGTTGCAAAAACCGTGCAATTTCGCCCCACCGTAGTTCCTCATACAAATAATGAATTTTGTTGTTTACTGCACTGACTTGCACTTAATAAATATACACTTTCTTAACTTGTTGCTCTGTCCATTGTTATCGATACTGTCGTCGCTGTGGATTTGATATAGGCCAAAAGCCCAATCAGTGGTTTTGTCATGTACATTCAACATGTGTAGGGGACACGACTATCTGGTTTTATTCTCAAGGACCATATATGCTACTATGCTCAAACCTACACTACATGTTACATTCATTAGATTTAAAATGCATACAATATATTTTTTAAATGCATTCAGTGCAACATGTTGTTTTTGTCGTCCAAGACAATCGAAATAAGTCGAAACATATTTAAATACTTTTTTTTTAGCGGGTCTCAGAAGGATATATCTGAACGTTTTAGAACATTTCTGCCTGTGTTACAATAAACCATGAATAAGTTACTGTGGGTGATATGACACAAATTTTCGAAGTGAGGACACGCTGTTATCGAGCAGAGTATATATATTTATCTATTGAGACTCCACAAAATCGTATGTGACGTTAAGATGCATATCATTTAATTCCGGTTGCTGTTGCTTTTGTCAAGTTAACGGCTTAGTCTATCACTTACTGGCTAAAGTGTCCTGATACTATTCTTATATTTGTTCTAAAATATCCATTTTGCCGCAATGAATGCTATTTTAATAAATCTCTACATTGGTGATACGCAAATACGTATCGCCAAAGCGCATTCTCAGTTGCACCAGATATTGCCGCTATATTTGAAATATATGCGTAAAATCTGAGATTTGTGTTTAAATTTGGAACGTCGCGTTGCTGTAGCTTTTGTCACCTGTGTGCGTGTATATTTTGAGCGTCAACAACACATTGCTATAGACAGACTGAAGTAATTCTAGTGAAAACAGTTGGAAAAACTCCATAACGTTTTTGAGAAAATGTAACATCTCGGAAGCGGAAATATGAGTATATGAAATGACACAGAGAAGATGCTTAACCACTAGAAAGATAATAAGGGGATGGTGCCAATTTGCGCGCTATTCCGTAAGAGAATTGATAATGCATCTTTTAAAAACACACAACGCAATTCGTTTTGCACAAACAACGTTTTGCCATGCATTATCTCATGGCTTGTTTAAATTATGGTCAGTCCTCAATTTAGCTACGGCGCAGAAGAACCTGCTAATTCCAAAATAAATTATTATGATTAAGACGAACATAAGGCAATTGTCTACTGAATGAATTTTTTTTTTTTTCAGATTATACCATATACATTTCATGAGAAAAAAAAACGCTCATCTTTTTGTGTATATTTTCCATTCTGCTATAAATCCACGTTACATTATCGAAGATAAGTGTAAAAACGCGTAATTTATCTTTGACTTATATTTCACAATGCTGTAGATTTTTCCTTCGTTGTCGTGTAGAGGTTCACGATAAACCACTCCGTCTACAAACCGTGTGAAAAGAAGTTGAGTATATTATAACATTCGATACATTCATGCAGCAATTTTAATAATTTTGTATTCCCATTATTTATTTGCGTTTTTAGAGTTCAGTCTGTCATCGTTACAGCGACAACATCGAACTATGAGAGAATTCCCCCGATTCAATTAATTATGTTTTGCAGAATTGATTCAAATTAAAGCATGCGTAATGTCACTGTTTAGTACACATAGATGCTCGTTTTAAAACATTAATACCATATAGACGCCAAGATCAAAAACTTTACCTTGTTGTGTATAGATCTATGGCTAATTTTAAATATTAGGCAAATCACATAACACAGTCAAGACTGAATTCAATGGACATGCACATTTAAGTAAGGGCTGTTCAAAACTGTAGATTCTTTACATTCCACGTTATTGTCGTGTTAATCCTTACTGAATCTTGCATTATTATGAATAGAAACGATTGACACTTTGAAAAAATGAACTAATAGAGTGATGATTGGACTGAATGTCTGTAATCAGCTGGAATGTTGGGAACATCTCACGGACAAATTCAATTCCCTGTGAAAGCACATCAGTAAAAACGATAGTATCAAAACAGACTAGCATTATATAAATTTAGTTGTGCCTTTAATTAAGATAACTATAAAGTTGCATTCCTTGTCATCAATTATAAATAATAACAATTATGTTAATGTTGAATTATCCCGAAAAGTCTGTTCATTTCTAAATTAAGGTACGTTTTCGTGGAATAAAAAATTTTTTTAAATGAAAAATATTTGAAGTGATTCAATTGAACAATTTGATATATATATATATATATATATATATATATATATATATAGTATTATTTATTTGTTTTACTATTATCATGAGTAAAAACATACAATCAATTAGGATTCTATCATACAATATCATAGCCATAAATTATTATGATTAAGACGAACATAAGGCAATTGTCTACTGAATATATATTTTTTTTTTTCTCCTGATTATACCATATACATTTCAAGAAGAAAAAAAACGCTCATCTTTTTGTGTATATTTTCCATTCTGCTATAAATCCACGTTACATTATCGAAGATAAGTGTAAAAACGCGTAATTTATCTTTGACTTATATTTCACAATGCTGTAGCTTTTTCCTTCGTGGTCGTGTAGAGGTTCACGATAAGCCACTCCGTCTACAAACCGTGTGAAAAGAAGTTGAGTATATTATAACATTCGATACATTCATGCAGCAATTTTTATAATTTTGTATTTCGGGTGCCTAAAAATAAGCATTCATAATGGCATAATGAAGATGGCAAACCGCAACAAACATATAGCCTACAATATACACACATTTTTGTTCCAGAAATAATCTTGCTATTTTAACACGTACAGCCTAATTGGTCTCCTACAAAAACGTTAACGCTTCCCATTATTTATTTGCGTTTTTAGAGTTCAGTCTGTCATCGTTACAGCGACAATATCGAACTATGTGTCACGAACCCAAACACGGGCTGAACCCAAATGCAACGACCAAGAGACAGGGAAACAGAAATGAGGATTTATTCGGAGCTTTAGGGTAGTCCCAAGCTCAACACAAACTTAACACAATAGTTAAGAGGGTCCAGGAAGTAGCGAACTGCTCCAAACCGGAGCTGGACTAGTACTGGACCGGGAGGCCCACACTGGAACCGAATCACGGGAACGAAGGTTTTTTTTCCGAACCGGAACTGGACTGGATCAGGACCGCGGGGTCCAACAGGAACTGGGTCACGGGAACGGAGGGTTGTTCCGAACCGGAACTGGACTGGAGACAGGATGTGGGTTCCGAACCGGAACCGGACTGGATCTGGACCGGGAGGTCCAACAGGAACTGGATCACGGGAACGGGTTCTGGACCGCGGGGTCCAACAGGAACTGGACTGGATCTGGACCGGGAGGTCCAACAGGAACTGGATCACGGGAACGGGCTCTGGACCAGGGGGTCCAACAGGAACTGGACTGGAGGCAGAGCACCCAACTGCGCAGGCAACTGGATCTGGACCGGGAGGTCCAACCGGAACTGGATCACGGGAACGGGCTCTGGACCGGGGGGTCCAACAGGAACTGGACTGGAGGCAGAGCACCCCACTGCGCAGGCAACTGGATCTGGACCGGGAGGTCCAACAGGAACTGGATCACGGGAACGGGATCTGGACCGGGGGGTCCAACAGGAACTGGGCTGGAGGCAGAGCACCCCACTGCACAGGCAACGTTAACTGGGAGCAGGGGTACCGCCACACAAACAGGGGAGACTTGACTGCTACAGGCTGGATATTACAGAACACTGGACTTGGAACCAAGGAGTTAGCCAGGGAAAAAACCACAACAGAGCTTTCAGTCAAGTAGTACCAGAAACCAGGAGACCATGACACGCACGAACAACGTTAACGAACTGGCGCCGAATAGCAGCCAGCGGGAGGTATAAGTAGGGGAGTGAAATTGAAACCAATAACCAAAAGCATGAGGAATGTAACCGAGAGTGATTGACTAATTGACTGGTGCGGAATGCATGCAAGAAGGGGGAAAGGAGATAGGTTGAACCTGAAGTGAGGGAACAGAGAGGAACAGACAGAAGGGGCACGCCCAGCCTGTAGCGACAGGGAAAACACGGACACAGGGAATCCAAACATGACACGGGAGGAAAGGGAAAACCTGGAGAACGGACAGGAAGGGAGCGGGACGTTACACTATGAGCGAATTCCCCCGATTCAATTAATTATGTTTTGCAGAATTGATTCAAATTAAAGCATGCGTAATGTTGCTGTTTAGTCATAGATGCACGTTTTAACACATCAATACAATATAGACCTCAAGATCAAAAACTCGTACGTTGTTTTGTAAAAGTCTATGGCGAATTTTACATATTTGGCAAATCACATAATACAGTCGAGACTGAATTCAATGGACATGCAAATTTAAGTAAGGGCTGTTCAAAACTGTAGATTCTTTACATTCCACGTTATTGTCGTGTTAATCCTTACTGAATATTGAATTATTTTAAATACAAACGATTGACACTTTGAAAAAATTAACTAATGGAGTGATGATTGCACTGACGGTCTGTAGTCAGCTGGAATGTGAGAACATCGCACGCACGGACAAATCAGTCAAAACGATAGTATCAAAACAGACTATCATTATATAAATTTAGTTGTGCCTTTAATTAAGATAACTACAAAGTTGCATTCCTTGTCATCAATTATAAATAATAACAATTATATGAATGTTGAATTATCCCGAAAAGTCTGTTCATTTCAAAATTAAGGTACGTTTTCGTGGAATAAAAAAAATGTTTAAATGAAAAATCTTTGAAGTGATTCAATTGAACAATTTGATAAATATATATATATATAGTATTATTTATTTGTTTTACTATTCTCATGAGTAAAAACATACAATCAATTAGGATTCTATCATACAATATCATAGCCTCAGGGCAAGGATCAGTCTGAAATAGTTCAAGCACACGATAGAAAATATCAGAGATTGTATAATATGCGGCCCAGTGAAACTGTAGAAACGGATGAAAAGCCTTATCACTTTGAATTAGTGTGGGAATTATATATCACTCTTCTGATATGCGATTCTGTAATAACAAATCACATTGGACAGAAAAGAATGGCAATAACAACTCCTGCATCATACCACGTTTGGGTAAATGAAAATACCTGCTGCAGTTAATACTAACGGGTGAACATTCCTCACTCACACGACCGCCTCAACATTTAACACCTTTCCCTTTACGAAGTGGCCATATCCCTTCAGGAATGCAAAGCTTCTGCTTCGCCCATTGTTCTGAAAGAATATAAACGGGAGAGGATTTTGGCGTACATCATTCGAGAGTCATCGATTCAGCCGCACGGTAACAAACTGCAGTACTTCCAGTTACGTCCAAGTACATCCCCGAAGAGATGAATAACGCGCTTCATATGACTCTACAAGGGAGTCGATCATGCTTCCAAGCGCCACCCAGCGGATTACAAAAGAGAAAATATCAGCGATATGCCAAAAGCCACAGTACATATTTGGGACTGATAGCGTGCGTCATTCAACAGTCTCCAAATAAAAGATTAACCTTCTGCCAGGTAAGATAAGGCAACGATTTCGATAAAGCTGTGCCAGCAATGTTGTCACGTAATTCAGGTTAAACTGTGTAAACGTCAAGTTTTGGCTACATTGAGGTGTGACATATTTTATTTCTTTTTTTGAACAGATCATGGACAACTTGGAGCCCTTCGTCTCAGGTGACAGGAGGGGTCTTGTAAATAGCATCAGTCTGCTTGTCGTCAAACGACTGTTTTGTGAAGGTTAGTAGGCTGCCGTTGACTAAATTTCACTTTAAATCCACATATTCTAGTATCCCTTAATAGTTGGCTTCCTCCCTCAAATCTGCAATGTTTCATAATCCAAGCATTTGTCTTTTTAGGTTCCGGTGCATCCTGAGTATCCGAATTCAAACAGAAATTTCTGGAAAGTTGACGAAACCCGTATTACTCCCAAAATGCTGCGACGCCACTTCAAGGGTATGATGGACACCTTCCCTGACCTGGCCTCTAGACTGGAAAGGGGCTGTGCCACCACAGAAGAAATGTACAGGACCCACAACCCTCAGAAACCAAGTACCTCTTCGATTCACAACGGATGCGCAACCAAGTTCAGTGGTCCATTTTCCATTGAGTCTATTTTGAAGAAAGACACTTGCTCTCGAAGTTTTCCCAAATCCAGCGTGCTATGCACATTGCCAGGTACTTTGGATGGGCACGACCAAGGCTTGAAACGCACGCGGACAGGATTTGGAATGAAACGGAAGAGTGGTCTAGAATACCGTTTCTGTGGACCAGCAGAAAGCCGAAGTGAATTCCGAGGGTACATGAATGAGCACGCAAACTCGGTGCTCTCCACAAAGCGCTATACCTCGGAATATTCGACTCCAGAAATCCGGAGGGGACCCGAATGTCACGAGACAATCAGACCCACGAAGAGAACACGCATGTGTCCTGACTTGCCTAGCACCATGTTGCCACGACAAGTCATTGAGTGTCACTTGCAGCGTGCCATAAAGTTTGACATTCCTAACAATCAGCTTTATCCTCTGAATGCACATCCTTTTAATCAATGGAATTTTGGACTGTGAATGATTGTTGCAAAAACCGTGCAATTTCGCCCCACCGTAGTTCCTCATACAAATAATGAATTTTGTTGTTTACTGCACTGACTTGCACTTAATAAATATACACTTTCTTAACTTGTTGCTCTGTCCATTGTTATCGATACTGTCGTCGCTGTGGATTTGATATAGGCCAAAAGCCCAATCAGTGGTTTTGTCATGTACATTCAACATGTGTAGGGGACACGACTATCTGGTTTTATTCTCAAGGACCATATATGCTACTATGCTCAAACCTACACTACATGTTACATTCATTAGATTTAAAATACATACAATATATTTTTTAAACGCATTCAGTGCAACATGTTGTTTTTGTCGTCCAAGACAATCGAAATAAGTCGAAACATATTTAAATACTTTTTTTTTTAGCGGGTCTCAGAAGGATATATCTGAACGTTTTAGAACATTTCTGCCTGTGTTACTATATACCATGAATAAGTTACTGTGGGTGATATGACACAAATTTTCGAAGTGAGGACACGCTGTTATCGAGCAGAGTATATATATTTATCTATTGAGACTCCACAAAATCGTATGTGACGTTAAGATGCATATCATTTAATTCCGGTTGCTGTTGCTTTTGTCAAGTTAACGGCTTAGTCTATCACTTACTGGCTAAAGTGTCCTGATACTATTCTTATATTTGTTCTAAAATATCCATTTTGCCGCAATGAATGCTATTTTAATAAATCTCTACATTGGTGATACGCAAATACGTATCGCCAAAGCGCATTCTCAGTTGCACCAGATATTGCCGCTATATTTGAAATATATGCGTAAAATCTGAGATTTGTGTTTAAATTTGGAACGTCGCGTTGCTGTAGCTTTTGTCACCTGTGTGCGTGTATATTTTGAGCGTCAACAACACATTGCTATAGACAGACTGAAGTAATTCTAGTGAAAACAGTTGGAAAAACTCCATAACGTTTTTGAGAAAATGTAACATCTCGGAAGCGGAAATATGAGTATATGAAATGACACAGAGAAGATGCTTAACCACTAGAAAGATAATAAGGGGATGGTGCCAATTTGCGCGCTATTCCGTAAGAGAATTGATAATGCATCTTTTAAAAACACACAACGCAATTCGTTTTGCACAAACAACGTTTTGCCATGCATTATCTCATGGCTTGTTTAAATTATGGTCAGTCCTCAATTTAGCTACGGCGCAGAAGAACCTGCTAATTCCAAAATAAATTATTATGATTAAGACGAACATAAGGCAATTGTCTACTGAATGATTTTTTTTTTTTTTTCAGATTATACCATATACATTTCATGAGAAAAAAAAACGCTCATCTTTTTGTGTATATTTTCCATTCTGCTATAAATCCACGTTACATTATCGAAGATAAGTGTAACAACGCGTAATTTATCTTTGACGTATATTTCACAATGCTGTAGATTTTTCCTTCGTTGTCGTGTAGAGGTTCACGATAAACCACTCCGTCTACAAACCGTGTGAAAAGAAGTTGAGTATATTATAACATTCGATACATTCATGCAGCAATTTTAATAATTTTGTATTCCCATTATTTATTTGCGTTTTTAGAGTTCAGTCTGTCATCGTTACAGCGACAACATCGAACTATGAGAGAATTCCCCCGATTCAATTAATTATGTTTTGCAGAATTGATTCAAATTAAAGCATGCGTAATGTCACTGTTTAGTACACATAGATGCTCGTTTTAAAACATTAATACCATATAGACGCCAAGATCAAAAACTTTACCTTGTTGTGTATAGATCTATGGCTAATTTTAAATATTAGGCAAATCACATAACACAGTCAAGACTGAATTCAATGGACATGCACATTTAAGTAAGGGCTGTTCAAAACTGTAGATTCTTTACATTCCACGTTATTGTCGTGTTAATCCTTACTGAATCTTGCATTATTATGAATAGAAACGATTGACACTTTGAAAAAATGAACTAATAGAGTGATGATTGGACTGAATGTCTGTAATCAGCTGGAATGTTGGGAACATCTCACGGACAAATTCAATTCCCTGTGAAAGCACATCAGTAAAAACGATAGTATCAAAACAGACTAGCATTATATAAATTTAGTTGTGCCTTTAATTAAGATAACTATAAAGTTGCATTCCTTGTCATCAATTATAAATAATAACAATTATATTAATGTTGAATTATCCCGAAAAGTCTGTTCATTTCTAAATTAAGGTACGTTTTCGTGGAATAAAAAAAATGTTTAAATGAAAAATATTTGAAGTGATTCAATTGAACAATTTGATAAATATATATATATATAGTATTATTTATTTGTTTTACTATTATCATGAGTAAAAACATACAATCAATTAGGATTCTATCATACAATATCATAGCCTCAGGGCAAGGATCAGTCTGAAATAGTTCAAGCACACGATAGAAAATATCAGAGATTGTATAATATGTACGGCCCAGTGAAACTGTAGAAACGGATGAAAAGCCTTATCACTTTGAATTAGTGTGGGAATTATATATCACTCTTCTGATATGCGATTCTGTAATAAAAAATCACATTGGACAGAAAAGAACGGCAATAACAACTCCTGCATCATACCACGTTTGGGTAAATGAAAATACCTGCTGCAGTTAATACTAACGGGTGAACATTCCTCACTCACACGACCGCCTCAACATTTAACACCTTTCCCTTTACGAAGTGGCCATATCCCTTCAGGAATGCAAAGCTTCTGCTTCGCCCATTGTTCTGAAAGAGTATAAACGGGAGAGGATTTTGGCGTACATCATTCGAGAGTCATCGATTCAGCCGCACGGTAACAAACTGCAGTACTTCCAGTTACGTCCAAGTACATCCCCGAAGAGATGAATAACGCGCTTCATATGACTCTACAAGGGAGTCGATCATGCTTCCAAGCGCCACCCAGCGGATTACAAAAGAGAAAATATCAGCGATATGCCAAAAGCCACAGTACATATTTGGGACTGATAGCGTGCGTCATTCAACAGTCTCCAAATAAAAGACTAACCTTCTGCCAGGTAAGATAAGGCAACGATTTCGATAAAGCTGTGCCAGCAATGTTGTCACGTAATTCAGGTTAAACTGTGTAAACGTCAAGTTTTGGCTACATTGAGGTGTGACATATTTTATTTCTTTTTTTGAACAGATCATGGACAACTTGGAGCCCTTCCTCTCAGGTGACAGGAGGGGTCTTGTAAATAACATCAGAGTCTGCTTGTCGTCAAACGACTGTTTTGTGAAGGTTAGTAGGCTGCCGTTGACTAAATTTCACTTTAAATCCACATATTCTAGTCTCCCTTAATAGTTGGTTTCCTCCCTCAAATCTGCAATGTTTCATAATCCAAGCATTTGTCTTTTTAGGTTCCGGTGCATCCTGAGTATCCGAATTCAAACAGAAATTTCTGGAAAGTTGACGAAACCCGTATTACTCCCAAAATGCTGCGACGCCACTTCAAGGGTATGATGGACACCTTCCCTGACCTGGCCTCTAGACTGGAAAGGGGCTGTGGCACCACAGAAGAAATGTACAGGACCCACAAATCTCAGAAACCAAGTATCTCTGCGATTCACAACGGATGCGCAACCAAGTTCAGTGGTCCATTTTCCATTGAGTCTATTTTGAAGAAAGACACTTGCTCTCGAAGTTTTCCCAAATCCAGCGTGCTATGCCCATTGCCAGGTACTTTGGATGGGCACGACCAAGGCTTGAAATGCACGCGGACAGGATTTGGAATGAAAAGGAAGAGTGGTCTAGAATACCGTTTCTGTGGACCAGCAGAAAGCAGAAGTGAATTCCGAGGGTACATGAATGAGCAGGCAAACTCAGTGCTCTCCACAAAGCGCTATACCTCGGAATATTCGACTCCAGAAATCCGGAGTGTACCCGAATGTCACGAGACAATCAGACCCACGAAGAGAACACGCATGTGTCCGAACTTGCCTGGCACCATGTTCCCACGACAAGTCATTGAGTGTCACTTCCAGCGTGCCATAAAGTTTGACATTCCTAACAATCAGCTTTATCCTCTGAATGCACATCCTTTTAATCAATGGAATTTTGGACTGTGAATGATTGTTGCAAAAACCGTGCAATTTCGCCCCACCGTTCCTCATACAAATAATGTATTTTATTGTTTACTGTACTGACTTGCACTAAATAAATATATACTTTCTTAACTTGTTGCTCTGTCCATTGTTATCGATACTGTCGTCGCTGTGGATTTGATATAGGCCGAAAGCCCAATCAGTGGTTTTGTCATGTACATTCAATACGTCTGCGAATTCTCCTATGCGTGTATGTCCCCTGTAGGGGACACGACTTTCTGGTCTTATTCTCAAGAACCATATATGCAACTATGCTAAAACCTACACTACATGTTACATTCATTAGATTTCAAATACATACAATATATTGTTTAAACGCATTCAGCGCAACATGTTTTTTGTCGTCCAAGACAATCGAAATAAGTCAAAAAATATTTAAATACTTTTTTCTAGCGGGTCTCAGAAGGATATATCTGAACGTTTTAGAACATTTCTGCCTGTGTTACTATATACCATGAATAAGTTACTGTGGGTGATATGACACAAATGTTCGAAGTGAGGACACGCTGTTATCGAGCCGAGTATATATATTTATCTATTGAGACTCCACAAAATCGTATGTGATGTTAAGATGCATATCATTTAATTCCGGTTGCTGTTGCTTTTGTCAAGTTAACGGCTTAGTCTATCACTTACTGTCAAGGCTAAAGTGTCCTGATACTATTCTTATATTTGTTCTAAAATCCCCATTTTGCCGCAATGAATGCTATTTTAATAAATCTCTACATTGGTGATACGCAAATACGTATCGCCAAAGCGCATTCTCAGTTGCACCAGATATTGCCGCTATATATGAAATATATGCGTAAAATCTGAGATTTGTGTTTAAATTTGGAACGTCGCGTTGCTGTAGCTTTTGTCACCTGTGTGCGTGTATATTTTGAGCGTCAACAACACATTGCTATAGACAGACTGAAGTAATTCTAGTGAAAACAGTTGGAAAAACTCCATAACGTTTTTGAGAAAATGTAACATATCGGAAGCGGAAATATGAGTATATGAAATGACACAGAGAAGATGCTTAACCACTAGAAAGATAATAAGGGGATGGTGCCAATTTGCGCGCTATTCCGTAAGATAATTGATAATGCATCTTTTAAAAACACATAACGCAATTCGTTTTGCACAAACAACGTTTTGCCATGCATTATCTCGTGGCTTGTTTAAGTTATGGTCAGTCCTCAATTTAGCTACGGCGCAGAAGAAGCTGCTAATTCCAAAATAAATTATTATGATTAAGACGAACATAAGGCAATTGTCTACTGAATATTTTATTTATTTTTTTTCCTGATTATACCATATACATTTCAAGAAGAAAAAAAACGCTCATCTTTTTGTGTATATTTTCCATTCTGCTATAAATCCACGTTACATTATCGAAGATAAGTGTAAAAACGCGTAATTTATCTTTGACTTATATTTCACAATGCTGTAGCTTTTTCCTTCGTGGTCGTGTAGAGGTTCACGATAAGCCACTCCGTCTACAAACCGTGTGAAAAGAAGTTGAGTATATTATAACATTCGATACATTCATGCAGCAATTTTTATAATTTTGTATTTCGGGTGCCTAAAAATAAGCATTCATAATGGCATAATGAAGATGGCAAACCGCAACAAACATATAGCCTACAATATACACACATTTTTGTTCCAGAAATAATCTTGCTATTTTAACACGTACAGCCTAATTGGTCTCCTACAAAAACGTTAACGCTTCCCATTATTTATTTGCGTTTTTAGAGTTCAGTCTGTCATCGTTACAGCGACAATATCGAACTATGTGTCACGAACCCAAACACGGGCTGAACCCAAATGCAACGACCAAGAGACAGGGAAACAGAAATGAGGATTTATTCGGAGCTTTGGGGTAGTCCCAAGCTCAACACAAACTTAACACAATAGTTAAGAGGGTCCAGGAAGTAGCGAACTGCTCCAAACCGGAGCTGGACTTGTACTGGACCGGGAGGCCCACACTGGAACCGAATCACGGGAACGAAGGTTTGTTCCGAACCGGAACTGGACTGGATCAGGACCGCGGGGTCCAACAGGAACTGGGTCACGGGAACGGAGGGTTGTTCCGAACCGGAACTGGACTGGAGACAGGATGTGGGTTCCGAACCGGAACCGGACTGGATCTGGACCGGGAGGTCCAACAGGAACTGGATCACGGGAACGGGTTCTGGACCGCGGGGTCCAACAGGAACTGGACTGGATCTGGACCGGGAGGTCCAACAGGAACTGGATCACGGGAACGGGCTCTGGACCAGGGGGTCCAACAGGAACTGGACTGGAGGCAGAGCACCCAACTGCGCAGGCAACTGGATCTGGACCGGGAGGTCCAACCGGAACTGGATCACGGGAACGGGCTCTGGACCGGGGGGTCCAACAGGAACTGGACTGGAGGCAGAGCACCCCACTGCGCAGGCAACTGGATCTGGACCGGGAGGTCCAACAGGAACTGGATCACGGGAACGGGATCTGGACCGGGGGGTCCAACAGGAACTGGGCTGGAGGCAGAGCACCCCACTGCACAGGCAACGTTAACTGGGAGCAGGGGTACCGCCACACAAACAGGGGAGACTTGACTGCTACAGGCTGGATATTACAGAACACTGGACTTGGAACCAAGGAGTTAGCCAGGGAAAAAACCACAACAGAGCTTTCAGTCAAGTAGTACCAGAAACCAGGAGACCATGACACGCACGAACAACGTTAACGAACTGGCGCCGAATAGCAGCCAGCGGGAGGTATAAGTAGGGGAGTGAAATTGAAACCAATAACCAAAAGCATGAGGAATGTAACCGAGAGTGATTGACTAATTGACTGGTGCGGAATGCATGCAAGAAGGGGGAAAGGAGATAGGTTGAACCTGAAGTGAGGGAACAGAGAGGAACAGACAGAAGGGGCACGCCCAGCCTGTAGCGACAGGGAAAACACGGACACAGGGAATCCAAACATGACACGGGAGGAAAGGGAAAACCTGGAGAACGGACAGGAAGGGAGCGGGACGTTACAGTACCCCCCCCTCAAAGAACGCCACCTGGCGTATCTGAAGGCCTAATCCTGTCCGGGAACTGGTTGTGAAAGCCGGAGATGAGAGAGTGGTCCAGAATAAGGCTCTTGTGGAGCCAGGACCGCTCCGGAGGACGACGGTGCAGACAGGACCGCTCAGGAGGACGACGGTGCAGACAGGACCGCTTAGGAGGACGACGGTGCAGACAGGACCATTCAGGAGGACGGCGGCGCCAACAGGGCCGCTCAGGAGGACGGCGGTGCAGACAGGACCGCTCAGGAGGACGACGGTGCAGACAGGACCGCTCAGGAGGACGACGGTGCAGACAGGACCGTTCAGGAGGACGGCGGCGCAGACAGGACAGACTGCGATGGCTACATCGCTCAGGAGACCGGCTCAGGGAGCCGTCCGCGACGGCTGCATCGCTCAGGGGGCCGGCGGCGACGGCTGCATCGCTCAGGGGGCCGGCGGCGACGGCTGCATCGCTCACGGGGCCGGCGGCGACGGCTGCATCGCTCAGGGGGCCGGCGGCGACGGCTGCATCGCTCAGGGGGCCGGCGGCGACGGCTGCATCGCTCAGGGGACCGGCGGCGACGGCTGCATCGCTCAGGGGGCCGGCGGTGGTTAGCTGGCTTGGCTGCTCAGGACAGGAGGTTAGCAGGCTGGGCTGCTCAGGACAGGAGTTTAGCAGGCTGGGCTGCTCAGGACAGGAGGTTAGCAGGCTGGGCTGCTCAGGACAGGAGGTTAGCAGACTGGGCTGCTCAGGACAGGAGTTTAGCAGGCTGGGCTGCTCAGGACAGGAGGTTAGCAGGCTGGGCTGCTCAGGACAGGAGTTTAGCAGGCTGGGCTGCTCAGGACAGGAGGTTAGCAGGCTGGGCTGCTCAGGACAGGAGGTTAGCAGGCTGGGCTGCTCAGGACAGGAGGTTAGCAGGCTGGGCTGCTCAGGACAGGAGGTTAGCAGGCTGGGCTGCTCAGGACAGGAGTTTAGCAGGCTGGGCTGCTCATGACAGGAGGTTAGCAGGCTGGGCTGCTCAGGACAGGAGGTTAGCAGGCTGGGCCGCTCAGGACAGGAGGTTAGCAGGCTGGGCTGCTCAGGACAGGAGTTTAGCAGGCTGGGCTGCTCAGGACAGGAGTTTAGCAGGCTGGGCTGCTCAGGACAGGGGGTTAGCAGGCTCGGCCGCTCAGGACAGGAGGTTAGCAGGCTCGGCCGCTCAGGACAGGAGGCTAGCAGGCTCGGCCGCTCAGGACAGGAGGCTAGCAGGCTCGGCCGTTCAGGACAGGAGGTTAACTGGTCCCGCAACTTGAGAGGAGGCAGGGAACGGGACGGGACTGGTGGCGTGGAAAGGGACCGGACAGGAGACATGGGCCGGTGCGGGACAGGAGGCATGGACCGGGGCGGGACAGGAGGCATGGACCGGGGCGGGACAGGGGGCATGGACCGGGGCGGGACAGGAGGCATGGACCGGGGCGGGACAGGAGGCATGGACCGGGGCGGGACAGGGGGCATGGACCGGGGCGGGACAGGAGGCATGGACCGGGACGGGACAGGAGAGCTGGGACGGGACGGGACAGGAGAGCTGGGACGGAACGGGACAGGAGAGCTGGGACGGGACGGGACAGGAGAGCTGGGACGGGACGGGACAGGAGAGCTGGCACGGGACGGGACAGGAGAGCTGGGATGGGACGGGACAGGAGAGCCGGGACGGGACGGGACAGGGGGCATGGACCGGGGCGGGACAGGGGGCATGGACCGGGGCGGGACAGGAGGCATGGACCGGGGCGGGACAGGAGGCTTGGACCGGGGCGGGACAGGAGGCATGGACCGGGGCGGGACAGGAGGCATGGACCGGGGCGGGACAGGAGAACTGGGACGGGACGGGACAGGAGAGCTGGGACGGGACGGGACAGGAGAGCTGGGATGGGACGGGACAGGAGAGCTGGGACGGGACGGGACAGGAGAGCTGGGACGGGACGGGACAGGAGAGCTGGGACGGGACGGGACAGGAGAGCTGGGACGGGACGGGACAGGAGAGCTGGGACGGGACGGGACAGGAGAGCTGGGACGGGACGGGACAGGAGAGCTGGGACGGGACGGGGCAGGAGAGCTGGGACGGGACGGGACAGGAGGGCTGGGTCGGAACGGGACAGGAGGGCTGGGTCGGAACGGGACAGGAGGGCTGGGATGGAACGGGACAGGAGAGCTGGGACGGGACGGGACAGGAGGGCTGGGTCGGAACGGGACAGGAGGGCTGGGTCGGAACGGGACAGGAGAGCTGGGTCGGAACGGGACAGGAGAGCTGGGTCGGAACGGGACAGGAGGGCTGGGTCGGAACGGGACAGGACGGCTTGGACGGAACGGGACAGGAGGGCTTGGTCGAAACGGGACAGGAGGGCTGGGTCGGAACGGGACAGGAGGCTTGGGCAGGGACGGAAGGGTGATGGATCCTCCGTCAACGGGTGGCCGAGCCCGTCGGTGGAGCCGGGAGCCAGGACCCCATCGCTTCCTCCTGGGACCACAGCCCCTCGGGCAAAGGGCAAGACGGGTACCTTCAAAATTAGAAGGTGTGGGGTTGTGGCTAGGCTCGGAGCTATCAGGATGGGGAGAGACCACTCCGAGCCTAACGGAGTGGGAGCTGGGAGGAGGAGTCCGGAGTGATGGGTAGTAGTCGGCATGACGGCGGGCAAACTCCGGATTTTGGCCCCAGATTCCCATGAGGTATTCCTCATAGGAATCCGAGCCGAATGGGTAGATCTCCATAGAGTGGAAGGCGTGGCGACCCTGCTCGAGGTCGGCTGGGTCCATGTTTAGGGCCAGTTCGTTCTGTCACGAACCCAAACACGGGCTGAACCCAAATGCAACGACCAAGAGACAGGGAAACAGAAATGAGGATTTATTCGGAGCTTTGGGGTAGTCCCAAGCTCAACACAAACTTAACACAATAGTTAAGAGGGTCCAGGAAGTAGCGAACTGCTCCAAACCGGAGCTGGACTTGTACTGGACCGGGAGGCCCACACTGGAACCGAATCACGGGAACGAAGGTTTGTTCCGAACCGGAACTGGACTGGATCAGGACCGCGGGGTCCAACAGGAACTGGGTCACGGGAACGGAGGGTTGTTCCGAACCGGAACTGGACTGGAGACAGGATGTGGGTTCCGAACCGGAACCGGACTGGATCTGGACCGGGAGGTCCAACAGGAACTGGATCACGGGAACGGGTTCTGGACCGCGGGGTCCAACAGGAACTGGACTGGATCTGGACCGGGAGGTCCAACAGGAACTGGATCACGGGAACGGGCTCTGGACCAGGGGGTCCAACAGGAACTGGACTGGAGGCAGAGCACCCAACTGCGCAGGCAACTGGATCTGGACCGGGAGGTCCAACCGGAACTGGATCACGGGAACGGGCTCTGGACCGGGGGGTCCAACAGGAACTGGACTGGAGGCAGAGCACCCCACTGCGCAGGCAACTGGATCTGGACCGGGAGGTCCAACAGGAACTGGATCACGGGAACGGGATCTGGACCGGGGGGTCCAACAGGAACTGGGCTGGAGGCAGAGCACCCCACTGCACAGGCAACGTTAACTGGGAGCAGGGGTACCGCCACACAAACAGGGGAGACTTGACTGCTACAGGCTGGATATTATAGAACACTGGACTTGGAACCAAGGAGTTAGCCAGGGAAAAAAACACAACAGAGCTTTCAGTCAAGTAGTACCAGAAACCAGGAGACCATGACACGCACGAACAACGTTAACGAACTGGCGCCGAATAGCAGCCAGCGGGAGGTATAAGTAGGGGAGTGAAATTGAAACCAATAACCAAAAGCATGAGGAATGTAACCGAGAGTGATTGACTAATTGACTGGTGCGGAATGCATGCAAGAAGGGGGAAAGGAGATAGGTTGAACCTGAAGTGAGGGAACAGAGAGGAACAGACAGAAGGGGCACGCCCAGCCTGTAGCGACAGGGAAAACACGGACACAGGGAATCCAAACATGACACGGGAGGAAAGGGAAAACCTGGAGAACGGACAGGAAGGGAGCGGGACGTTACACTATGAGCGAATTCCCCCGATTCAATTAATTATGTTTTGCAGAATTGATTCAAATTAAAGCATGCATAATGTTGCTGTTTAGTCATAGATGCACGTTTTAACACATCAATACAATATAGACCTCAAGATCAAAAACTCGTACGTTGTTTTGTAAAAGTCTATGGCGAATTTTACATATTTGGCAAATCACATAATACAGTCGAGACTGAATTCAATGGACATGCAAATTTAAGTAAGGGCTGTTCAAAACTGTAGATTCTTTACATTCCACGTTATTGTCGTGTTAATCCTTACTGAATATTGAATTATTTTAAATACAAACGATTGACACTTTGAAAAAATTAACTAATGGAGTGATGATTGCACTGACGGTCTGTAGTCAGCTGGAATGTGAGAACATCGCACGCACGGACAAATCAGTCAAAACGATAGTATCAAAACAGACTATCATTATATAAATTTAGTTGTGCCTTTAATTAAGATAACTACAAAGTTGCATTCCTTGTCATCAATTATAAATAATAACAATTATATGAATGTTGAATTATCCCGAAAAGTCTGTTCATTTCAAAATTAAGGTACGTTTTCGTGGAATAAAAAAAATGTTTAAATGAAAAATCTTTGAAGTGATTCAATTGAACAATTTGATAAATATATATATATATAGTATTATTTATTTGTTTTACTATTCTCATGAGTAAAAACATACAATCAATTAGGATTCTATCATACAATATCATAGCCTCAGGGCAAGGATCAGTCTGAAATAGTTCAAGCACACGATAGAAAATATCAGAGATTGTATAATATGCGGCCCAGTGAAACTGTAGAAACGGATGAAAAGCCTTATCACTTTGAATTAGTGTGGGAATTATATATCACTCTTCTGATATGCGATTCTGTAATAACAAATCACATTGGACAGAAAAGAATGGCAATAACAACTCCTGCATCATACCACGTTTGGGTAAATGAAAATACCTGCTGCAGTTAATACTAACGGGTGAACATTCCTCACTCACACGACCGCCTCAACATTTAACACCTTTCCCTTTACGAAGTGGCCATATCCCTTCAGGAATGCAAAGCTTCTGCTTCGCCCATTGTTCTGAAAGAGTATAAACGGGAGAGGATTTTGGCGTACATCATTCGAGAGTCATCGATTCAGCCGCACGGTAACAAACTGCAGTACTTCCAGTTACGTCCAAGTACATCCCCGAAGAGATGAATAACGCGCTTCATATGACTCTACAAGGGAGTCGATCATGCTTCCAAGCGCCACCCAGCGGATTACAAAAGAGAAAATATCAGCGATATGCCAAAAGCCACAGTACATATTTGGGACTGATAGCGTGCGTCATTCAACAGTCTCCAAATAAAAGACTAACCTTCTGCCAGGTAAGATAAGGCAACGATTTCGATAAAGCTGTGCCAGCAATGTTGTCACGTAATTCAGGTTAAACTGTGTAAACGTCAAGTTTTGGCTACATTGAGGTGTGACATATTTTATTTCTTTTTTTGAACAGATCATGGACAACTTGGAGCCCTTCGTCTCAGGTGACAGGAGGGGTCTTGTAAATAACATCAGAGTCTGCTTGTCGTCAAACGACTGTTTTGTGAAGGTTAGTAGGCTGCCGTTGACTAAATTTCACTTTAAATCCACATATTCTAGTATCCCTTAATAGTTGGTTTCCTCCCTCAAATCTGCAATGTTTCATAATCCAAGCATTTGTCTTTTTAGGTTCCGGTGCATCCTGAGTATCCGAATTCAAACAGAAATTTCTGGAAAGTTGACGAAACCCGTATTACTCCCAAAATGCTGCGACGCCACTTCAAGGGTATGATGGACACCTTCCCTGACCTGGCCTCTAGACTGGAAAGGGGCTGTGGCACCACAGAAGAAATGTACAGGACCCACAAATCTCAGAAACCAAGTATCTCTGCGATTCACAACGGATGCGCAACCAAGTTCAGTGGTCCATTTTCCATTGAGTCTATTTTGAAGAAAGACACTTGCTCTCGAAGTTTTCCCAAATCCAGCGTGCTATGCCCATTGCCAGGTACTTTGGATGGGCACGACCAAGGCTTGAAATGCACGCGGACAGGATTTGGAATGAAAAGGAAGAGTGGTCTAGAATACCGTTTCTGTGGACCAGCAGAAAGCAGAAGTGAATTCCGAGGGTACATGAATGAGCAGGCAAACTCAGTGCTCTCCACAAAGCGCTATACCTCGGAATATTCGACTCCAGAAATCCGGAGTGTACCCGAATGTCACGAGACAATCAGACCCACGAAGAGAACACGCATGTGTCCGAACTTGCCTGGCACCATGTTCCCACGACAAGTCATTGAGTGTCACTTCCAGCGTGCCATAAAGTTTGACATTCCTAACAATCAGCTTTATCCTCTGAATGCACATCCTTTTAATCAATGGAATTTTGGACTGTGAATGATTGTTGCAAAAACCGTGCAATTTCGCCCCACCGTAGTTCCTCATACAAATAATGTATTTTATTGTTTACTGTACTGACTTGCACTTAAATAAATATATACTTTCTTAACTTGTTGCTCTGTCCATTGTTATCGATACTGTCGTCGCTGTGGATTTGATATAGGCCGAAAGCCCAATCAGTGGTTTTGTCATGTACATTCAATAAGTCTGCGAATTCTCCTATGCGTGTATGTCCCCTGTAGGGGACACGACTTTCTGGTCTTATTCTCAAGAACCATATATGCAACTATGCTAAAACCTACACTACATGTTACATTCATTAGATTTCAAATACATACAATATATTGTTTAAACGCATTCAGCGCAACATGTTTTTTGTCGTCCAAGACAATCGAAATAAGTCAAAAAATATTTAAATACTTTTTTCTAGCGGGTCTCAGAAGGATATATCTGAACGTTTTAGAACATTTCTGCCTGTGTTACTATATACCATGAATAAGTTACTGTGGGTGATATGACACAAATGTTCGAAGTGAGGACACGCTGTTATCGAGCAGAGTATATATATTTATCTATTGAGACTCCACAAAATCGTATGTGACGTTAAGATGCATATCATTTAATTCCGGTTGCTGTTGCTTTTGTCAAGTTAACGGCTTAGTCTATCACTTACTGGCTAAAGTGTCCTGATACTATTCTTATATTTGTTCTAAAATATCCATTTTGCCGCAATGAATGCTATTTTAATAAATCTCTACATTGGTGATACGCAAATACGTATCGCCAAAGCGCATTCTCAGTTGCACCAGATATTGCCGCTATATATGAAATATATGCGTAAAATCTGAGATTTGTGTTTAAATTTGGAACGTCGCGTTGCTGTAGCTTTTGTCACCTGTGTGCGTGTATATTTTGAGCGTCAACAACACATTGCTATAGACAGACTGAAGTAATTCTAGTGAAAACAGTTGGAAAAACTCCATAACGTTTTTGAGAAAATGTAACATATCGGAAGCGGAAATATGAGTATATGAAATGACACAGAGAAGATGCTTAACCACTAGAAAGATAATAAGGGGATGGTGCCAATTTGCGCGCTATTCCGTAAGATAATTGATAATGCATCTTTTAAAAACACACAACGCAATTCGTTTTGCACAAACAACGTTTTGCCATGCATTATCTCGTGGCTTGTTTAAGTTATGGTCAGTCCTCAATTTAGCTACGGCGCAGAAGAAGCTGCTAATTCCAAAATAAATTATTATGATTAAGACGAACATAAGGCAATTGTCTACTGAATGTTTTTTTTTTTTTTTTTTCCTGATTATACCATATACATTTCAAGAAGAAAAAAAACGCTCATCTTTTTGTGTATATTTTCCATTCTGCTATAAATCCACGTTACATTATCGAAGATAAGTGTAAAAACGCGTAATTTATCTTTGACTTATATTTCACAATGCTGTAGCTTTTTCCTTCGTGGTCGTGTAGAGGTTCACGATAAGCCACTCCGTCTACAAACCGTGTGAAAAGAAGTTGAGTATATTATAACATTCGATACATTCATGCAGCAATTTTTATAATTTTGTATTTCGGGTGCCTAAAAATAGGCATTCATAATGGCATAATGAAGATGGCAAACCGCAACAAACATATAGCCTACAATATACACACATTTTTGTTCCAGAAATAATCTTGCTATTTTAACACGTACAGCCTAATTGGTCTCCTACAAAAACGTTAACGCTTCCCATTATTTATTTGCGTTTTTAGAGTTCAGTCTGTCATCGTTACAGCGACAATATCGAACTATGAGCGAATTCCCCCGATTCAATTAATTATGTTTTGCAGAATTGATTCAAATTAAAGCATGCGTAATGTTGCTGTTTAGTCATAGATGCACGTTTTAACACATCAATACAATATAGACCTCAAGATCAAAAACTCGTACGTTGTTTTGTAAAAGTCTATGGCGAATTTTAAATATTTGGCAAATCACATAATACAGTCAAGACTGAATTCAATGGCCATGCAAATTTAAGTAAGGGCTGTTCAAAACTGTAGATTCTTTACATTCCACGTTATTGTCGTGTTAATCCTTACTGAATATTGAATTATTTTAAATACAAACGATTGACACTTTGAAAAAATTAACTAATGGAGTGATGATTGCACTGACGGTCTGTAGTCAGCTGGAATGTGGGAACATCGCACGGACGGACAACTTCAATTCCCTTTGAAAGCAAATCAGTCAAAACGATAGTATCAAAACAGACTATCATTATATAAATTTAGTTGTGCCTTTAATTAAGATAACTACAAAGTTGCATTCCTTGTCATCAATTATAAATAATAACAATTATATTAATGTTGAATTATCCCGAAAAGTCTGTTCATTTCTAAATTAAGGTACGTTTTCGTGGAATAAAAAAAATGTTTAAATGAAAAATCTTTGAAGTGATTCAATTGAACAATTTGATAAATATATATATATATATATAGTATTATTTATTTGTTTTACTATTATCATGAGTAAAAACATACAATCAATTAGGATTCTATCATACAATATCATAGCCTCAGGGCAAGGATCAGTCTGAAATAGTTCAAGCACACGATAGAAAATATCAGAGATTGTATAATATGTACGGCCCAGTGAAACTGTAGAAACGGATGAAAAGCCTTATCACTTTGAATTAGTGTGGGAATTATATATCACTCTTCTGATATGCGATTCTGTAATAAAAAATCACATTGGACAGAAAAGAATGGCAATAACAACTCCTGCATCATACCACGTTTGGGTAAATGAAAATACCTGCTGCAGTTAATACTAACGGGTGAACATTCCTCACTCACACGACCGCCTCAACATTTAACACCTTTCCCTTTACGAAGTGGCCATATCCCTTCAGGAATGCAAAGCTTCTGCTTCGCCCATTGTTCTGAAAGAGTATAAACGGGAGAGGATTTTGGCGTACATCATTCGAGAGTCATCGATTCAGCCGCACGGTAACAAACTGCAGTACTTCCAGTTACGTCCAAGTACATCCCCGAAGAGATGAATAACGCGCTTCATATGACTCTACAAGGGAGTCGATCATGCTTCCAAGCGCCACCCAGCGGATTACAAAAGAGAAAATATCAGCGATATGCCAAAAGCCACAGTACATATTTGGGACTGATAGCGTGCGTCATTCAACAGTCTCCAAATAAAAGACTAACCTTCTGCCAGGTAAGATAAGGCAACGATTTCGATAAAGCTGTGCCAGCAATGTTGTCACGTAATTCAGGTTAAACTGTGTAAACGTCAAGTTTTGGCTACATTGAGGTGTGACATATTTTATTTCTTTTTTTGAACAGATCATGGACAACTTGGAGCCCTTCGTCTCAGGTGACAGGAGGGGTCTTGTAAATAACATCAGAGTCTGCTTGTCGTCAAACGACTGTTTTGTGAAGGTTAGTAGGCTGCCGTTGACTAAATTTCACTTTAAATCCACATATTCTAGTATCCCTTAATAGTTGGTTTCCTCCCTCAAATCTGCAATGTTTCATAATCCAAGCATTTGTCTTTTTAGGTTCCGGTGCATCCTGAGTATCCGAATTCAAACAGAAATTTCTGGAAAGTTGACGAAACCCGTATTACTCCCAAAATGCTGCGACGCCACTTCAAGGGTATGATGGACACCTTCCCTGACCTGGCCTCTAGACTGGAAAGGGGCTGTGGCACCACAGAAGAAATGTACAGGACCCACAACCCTCAGAAACCAAGTATCTCTGCGATTCACAACGGATGCGCAACCAAGTTCAGTGGTCCATTTTCCATTGAGTCTATTTTGAAGAAAGACACTTGCTCTCGAAGTTTTCCCAAATCCAGCGTGCTATGCCCATTGCCAGGTACTTTGGATGGGCACGACCAAGGCTTGAAATGCACGCGGACAGGATTTGGAATGAAAAGGAAGAGTGGTCTAGAATACCGTTTCTGTGGACCAACAGAAAGCAGAAGTGAATTCCGAGGGTACATGAATGAGCAGGCAAACTCAGTGCTCTCCACAAAGCGCTATACCTCGGAATATTCGACTCCAGAAATCCGGAGTGTACCCGAATGTCACGAGACAATCAGACCCACGAAGAGAACACGCATGTGTCCGAACTTGCCTGGCACCATGTTCCCACGACAAGTCATTGAGTGTCACTTCCAGCGTGCCATAAAGTTTGACATTCCTAACAATCAGCTTTATCCTCTGAATGCACATCCTTTTAATCAATGGAATTTTGGACTGTGAATGATTGTTGCAAAAACCGTGCAATTTCGCCCCACCGTAGTTCCTCATACAAATAATGTATTTTATTGTTTACTGTACTGACTTGCACTTAATAAATATATACTTTCTTAACTTGTTGCTCTGTCCATTGTTATCGATACTGTCGTCGCTGTGGATTTGATATAGGCCGAAAGCCCAATCAGTGGTTTTGTCATGTACATTCAATAAGTCAGCGAATTCTCCTATGCGTGTATGTCCCCTGTAGGGGACACGACTTTCTGGTCTTATTCTCTAAGAACCATATATGCAACTATGCTAAAACCTACACTACATGTTACATTCATTAGATTTCAAATACATACAATATATTGTTTAAACGCATTCAGCGCAACATGTTGTTTTGTCGTCCAAGACAATCGAAATAATATAATCAAAAGTTGCCATTCTGGAAAGAAATGGCGGCGCCCTGCGGGAAGTGCTGACAGACTAGCAGAGAACAGGAAAGAAAAAAAGAAAGTTTCACACAAGCTTTATAGACGAAAGTATTGATCCTAACAAGGACGGAAAGGAAGAGAAAATGCCCTCCAAAGAAAATTCCTGCTCCAGTTTGAGGAGGAATTGGAAGGGGGGGAGATTCCGTAAATCGCTCAACTTCATGTCAGAGGATCTGACCAAAGTAGCGAGACAACAAACCCGCGCTTACTGGAAGTTATGAATGAAGTCAAACAAACTGAAAGCCCTCGTGAAAGGAAAAGAAGATAAAGAAAATTGACAGCCTTGAGATATAGAAATCGAAGACCCTTGAGCAGTATACAAGAAGGAGGATGTAATAATAAGCGGTCCCTGGCAAATAAAAACCCTGGTCGTATGCGAGAGCTCACTGCGGAGAGGTAGTAAGACGGCGAGGACCGCCTCGACAGAAGAAAAACATACATTGGAAAGCAAGTCAATAAATTTTTTGATATAAAAGCCCCGTAAAAACTTAACTATAAGAGAAACATATCGCGCATTGCCACACCCTTCCTCGAAGGACGACAAAGCACTAAACCTTGGCCCTTCATAGTACGATTTGTGAATCGTCAACACACAAAACGGAGCTGTTGATGCAGGGAAAGAAGTTTGAAGGGACAGCGGTGTACATGGAATGAACATTTAACAAAAAAAGAATGCCATATTGCCCGACATGCACGCTATCTCAATTAAACAGAAACAAGATACAAGCAAAGCAACCGTGGACCAGGAAGATTGTATAAGTCGTTGATAAGGATACGTTCTCGACTAGCCCGAAGAGCAGCCAAGATCATCACGGTAAGAAATCTCCCAAGAAGGATACTCCGATCAATATAGAGATGGAAGCGGAATTGTGATTTATAAATCTTGTCGGCTGTAATAATTAAACAACAAAATGACAGCTCTTGAGAGACTAGTGTGTGTTACTCAGTTAAGTGACTGCGATGAGGAAAGATTGTAGACACTGACAAGGAGTGTGTGGATGGAGATCATGTGCATAGGCCAATATAGTAAGTATGACTATTTGAACATTTAAAACATGTTGACCAAGTAGACCACAATTAATGTATGACATTGATCAATGACAATTGACCCAGAAGATTCACTTCTACCAGAACACAACCACAAACTGTGAATATTGACTCGGAACGACAAATTTAACTCCAACATAAAAAATGGAAGGTTCTCATGATTCACTTTAACAGCAGGAGTATGGACAGTAACTTCTCAAAAATTAAAGATTACCTACAACAGTTAAGCAGAGTTTAGTGTAATAGCCATATCAGAGACTTGGCTGCGTACTGATAAAGAACTCAAGGATGGATTAAGGGATACGAATTGTTTGGCAAAATAGGGTCAACAAAACAGGGGGGAGGGGGCGTTGCCCTTTGTAATGTCTGCTAAATGTAAGGTTTGGTAAGATGACAACTGCTATTGACAACTTGATGGAATTAACTATTGAAATTAAGGTTGAAAGATCTAAAAAACATTAGTTAGTTGCCTCTATAGAACACCAGGGTAATGCATTGACCAATTTAATAAGAAGATTTTTGAATTATATGAAGAACAAAAATAAGTTTTTGTTTGTGGCGACTTTAATATTGATTTGTTGAAATTTAAGGATCACACAAAAACCACAGAATTTGTTAATTATTATGTTTTATTTGAGTTTCTATCCATTAATTATAAAACCCAGCAGAATAACAAGTGATAGTGCAACATTGATAGACAATTTTTTTATAAATGTAATTGATGGGAAGATGCAAGTGGATTACTAGTGACTGATGTAAGCGATCATTTGCCTGTTTTTACAGTGTTAGAAAAAAAAATAAGTTAAAATTAAGGACAAATAGGCAGACTAATACTTTGGTTAGAATTAAATCACCAGAGGCATTATGGCTTTTAGGGAAGAACTTTTTAAATCATTTGGTTGGAGGTTTATGTAGAGGATACCCAATGAGTATATAATGCATTTTTAGATACTTTCTTGAAACTATATGACAGACAGTTGTCCATTGAAAAAGTATAGAAAGAGTCCCAAAAAGAGGGAAACCATGATATAACTAAGGTTTAGAAAAAGCTTGTAAAAAGAAAAAATAGTCTCCTATAGGGAATTTATCAAACACCCAACAAAGGAAAAGGAGGATAAGTACAAAAAATATAAAAATAGATTGACATTTATTATGAGATCACAACAAAAAGACTATTATAATCAGCTGTTGCAAGAACATAAACATAATATTAAGGCTACCTGGGGTGCTTAATGATATGATTAAAAATCATAGGAATATGGAGTTTCCAACATACTTTGTAAAAAATGACAATTCAATTATTCAAAATATTGAGGGAATTGTTAATGAGTTAATGATTTTTTTGTTAATGTCGGTCCGAATTTGGCAAAGAAATTAATCTTCCCACGGATGAAGACAATAGTTTTCATTGTGCATTTAGCAACAGTAAGTCAATTTCATTGGTGGAGTTTGCGAGAGTGATGTGCTGGAAGTCTCAGATCAGAAAGAGTTGAAGAATAAAAATTATCCCATGATGTAAACTGATGTGAAACATTATTGTATGGCACTAATGCACCTAAGAAGTTATACAGAAGTTATTGATTGTGTCATCGGAGCCATTTATATTATAATTTATGTAATCAATTCCGGTCTTTCAAAACAGGATTTTTATTTTTTCCTAATAAAATTGATAAATTGCTAAGGTGGGTCTTCCTATTTATATTTATATAGAATCGATTGGCGACGACAAACTTACTGTATCAAATTATTAGACCTGATGTCTTTGTTGCTACCTCAATTTTCTAAAATACTTGAAAAATTATTTGTACACAGATTAGATGGACTTTATTGAGAATATGAGACTATTGAGTGATCATCAATACGGGTTTAGAAGCTAATGGCTAATCGATTCTTTACTTCTTTAGCAGTAATGGACTTTGTAGAAAAACACCTAGCAACAGCACTAGATAGGAAAATACACATACTTTTAGGATATATTTATTTACTTACGTAAAGCATGTTGACACAATTGATCATTCATTACTTTTACAGAAAATTAGAACATTATGGGATACGAGTGGTATCCTCCCATCACTGGTTAAGAAGCTATTTAGACAATAGGTTTCAATATGTATCAATTAATAATACTGAATCACCTGTTAAATGAGGAACCTAACCTGTGGGTGTTCCACAAGGGTTCGGTTTTCAGGTCCGAAGTTATTTATAACTATATTTAAACGATATTTTTAACAGTTTCTAATACTTCAAAATTGTAACATTTGCTGATGAAACAAATACTTATTCTGTTCAGGAAATACATAAAGATAAAAGAACTAGTGAAAACTGTAGAAAGAGAATTGATACTGTTAAAAAAATGGTTTGATATTAATAAGCTCTATCACTAAATGAAAATAAAACTAAATTTATTTATGGTGTTCAGTGGCGCCAAGGGAAAATTGTGAAATTAAACTAAATCTAAATGGCAGTTGAAATTGAAAGAGTTTATGAAACTAAATTTTTTAGGAGTGATTATAGATTATAAGATATGTTGGAAAACACTATAGATTATAAGAAATGTTAAAAACCTCATATAGAATTACTTACATAAAGGAAAATATCTAAATTATAAATAATCTATTGGTTATCTTTCAAAAACCAAAGGGATTTGTTGAATAAAGAAATAAATCTGTATCTAGTTGTATCTGTTCACTTATAATGCCATTTATGATATTTCATATTGTGTTGAGGTTTGTGGAAATTGGGGTATATATAAAACAAATATATAGACCCTATAATTAAACTCCAGAAAAAGAGCTATTATTGGATAATAAATAAAGCTAGGTTAATTATGAATCTTCTAATCTTTAATCCGATTACCATTATCATAGGGGTGATCCAGTACTTTATAAAATGTTGACATAGTGTATTTAAAAACACAATGAAATACTTTTGTTCGAGCTAAGAGTAAAAGCCTTCCGATTTTGTATTCAAATTTTTATTTTTCATTTAGGAGAAGTAAGGGAAATTATAAGATAAAAGTTAAGTGGGTTGTGTAGTTTGATTTTTGTATTTTTGATATGTAATGGTGTGAAACGAAAGATATGTAAAATATAGATGTGTCTCAGTTCTGGGAGGGATTAATTTATGAATGGCCTAGTGATGATGAGAGTTAAGTTGTGTAGTAATCTATGTTGAGTTTGTAAAGGCCTTAAGCCTTAAGCCTTATAAAAGCAAGATAAGATAATTAAAATTTACACTGAAAATAATCAAAATATATAAATAAATTATATCAAATTAAGAAAAATTAGAAGCAATGTATAAATATTGACGCAATATCATCATCTTCTTGTTTTCTTTTCGTTTTTGTGTTGCTTCATTCTTCTCATTTTGTAAGGCCGGACATCCCTAGGGATGCCTAGATGGAATCTAAGTTATATCTAAGGTTGGATACTGATGCTGTGGATGGATAGCAGGATTGGCAAAATAAGCCCTTTGGGCTTTTCAGCAGCTATTCCTTGTTTCCACTCATTAGATTTCAAATACATACCAATATATTTTTTGAACGCATTCAGTGCAACATGTTTTTTTGTCGTCCAAGACAATCGAAATAAGTAAAAAAATATTTAATTACTTTTTTCTAGCGGGTCTCAGAAGGATATATGTGAACGTTTTAGAACATTTCTGCCTGTGCTACTATATACCATGAATAAGTTACTGTGGGTGATATGACACAAATGTTCGAAGTGAGGACACGCTGTTATCGAGCACAGTATATATATTTATCTATTGAGACTCCACAAAATCGTATGTGACGTTAAGATGCATGTCATTTAATTCCGGTTGCTGTTGCTTTTGTCACGTTAACGGCTTAGTCTATCACTTACTGTCAAGGCTAAAGTGTCCTGATACTATTCTTATATTTGTTCTAAAATCCCCATTTTGCCGCAATGAATGCTATTTTAATAAATCTCTACATTGGTGATACGCAAATACGTATCGCCAAAGCGCATTCTCAGTTGCACCAGATATTGCCGCTATATATGAAATATATGCGTAAAATCTGAGATTTGTGTTTAAATTTGGAACGTCGCGTTGCTGTAGCTTTTGTCACCTGTGTGCGTGTATATTTTGAGCGTCAGACTGAAGTAATTCTAGTGAAAACAGTTGGAAAAACTCCATAACGTTTTTGAGAAAATGTAACATATCGGAAGCGGAAATATGAGTATATGAAATGACACAGAGAAGATGCTTAACCACTAGAAAGATAATAAGGGGATGGTGCCAATTTGCGCGCTATTCCGTAAGAGAATTGATAATGCATCTTTTAAAAACACACAACGCAATTCGTTTTGCACAAACAACGTTTTGCCATGCATTATCTCGTGGCTTGTTTAAGTTATGGTCAGTCCTCAATTTAGCTACGGCGCAGAAGAACCTGCTAATTCCAAAATAAATTATTATGATTAAGACGAACATAAGGCAATTGTCTACTGAATTAATTTTTTATTTTTTTTCCTGATTATACCATATACATTTCAAGAAGAAAAAAAACGCTCATCTTTTTGTGTATATTTTCCATTCTGCTATAAATCCACGTTACATTATCGAAGATAAGTGTAAAAACGCGTAATTTATCTTTGACTTATATTTCACAATGCTGTAGCTTTTTCCTTCGTGGTCGTGTAGAGGTTCACGAAAAGCCACTCCGTCTACAAACCGTGTGAAAAGAAGTTGAGTATATTATAACATTCGATACATTCATGCAGCAATTTTTATAATTTTGTATTTCGGGTGCCTAAAAATAGGCATTCATTACGGCATAATGAAGATGGCAAACCGCAACAAACATATAGCCTACAATATACACACATTTTTGTTCCAGAAATAATCTTGCGATTTTAACACGTACAGCCTAATTGGTCTCCTACAAAAACGTTAACGCTTCCCATTATTTATTTGCGTTTTTAGAGTTCAGTCTGTCATCGTTACAGCGACAATATCGAACTATGAGCGAATTCCCCCGATTCAATTAATTATGTTTTGCAGAATTGATTCAAATTAAAGCATGCGTAATGTTGCTGTTTAGTCATAGATGCACGTTTTAACACATCAATACAATATAGACCTCAAGATCAAAAACTCGTACGTTGTTTTGTAAAAGTCTATGGCGAATTTTAAATATTTGGCAAATCACATAATACAGTCGAGACTGAATTTAATGGACATGCAAATTTAAGTAAGGGCTGTTCAAAACTGTAGATTATTTACATTCCACGTTATTGTCGTGTTAATCCTTACTGAATATTGAATTATTTTAAATACAAACGATTGACACTTTGAAAAAATTAACTAATGGAGTGATGATTGCACTGACGGTCTGTAGTCACCTGGAATGTGGGAACATCGCACGGACAACTTCAATTCCCTTTGAAAGCAAATCAGTCAAAACGATAGTATCAAAACAAACTATCATTATATAAATTTAGTTGTGCCTTTATTTAAGATAACTACAAAGTTGCATTCCTTGTCATCAATTATAAATAATAACAATTATATTTGTTAAATTCTGTTCTTTTACACTAATGAAGACTACAGAATTTATACTTTCTACCCAACTGGGTATGAGATTTATTCAACTTATGTACAGGAGTTCACAATACCAGTCTCATTCTCTCATCTCTCTGTGCCACATAACAATCTCCTCTACTGCAACATATGTCTAAACAATAGTTCCTATTGTAACATCCTTTCTCTTTTGAGTTCTTTTTTTTTTTTCTTCCGTTTTTAAGAACCGTTCTAACAACTCCATATTTAACTTGTATCTTGTTGTAATTAATACAAAATAAAATATGATCTATTCTTAATAACAGATACACAAATATAACCAAATATTTGACTTGTAACCTGTTGTAAATACAACACAAAATCTCTCTCTATAAGGCACATTGCCGGCTACTGTAAACACGAGTGTTATACTACCAGTATGTATCTGCACAGCATATCGTTCAGCATTTCACAAACCTTGGCAGCATAACTATTTCTGAACATTGTACATACCTCTTTGAAGATGAACATATGTCTATATCAACATTTCAGAAAGTTCCCTTTTTTCCCCCAAAGTCCCTTAGTGCCACGCACTTGTTCATTTGTCTAGAGTCACAAAGTCCTTGTAGCGCTGAGGCTTCACCACTGGGTGACCCGCCCTGGAGGTTACAGGTGTGTCCCTGTCACCAGCGTTCATGGTCGTGATATTCTCAGAGACAGCGTGCGGAGGGATCGTCTCGGAATGACTGGGGTCAACAGTCCCTATGTCCATGGGCTCCCTGGGGCCCATTACTTGAGCACGTCTGAGGTGTCTCCGATTTCTCCTGAGAACGCCACCAGAGTCTAACTGGACTTCATAGGACCTAGCCTCAATCTGCTTCAGCACTCTGCCTATTCTCCAGACAGTGTGGGGTCCGAGTGGTTGTATCCTCACACAGTCCCCCGGTTTTAGCGTGTCCAGGTCTCTAGCTGATCTGTCGAAGTAGGCACACTGACGTTGTTGCCTGTTTTTTAGATCCTGCTGTGCCCGTTGGACTTTTGGCCGTAGAAGACTTGCTTTTGTGGGCAGTAGCGTTCTGGTCCGGCGGCTGAGTAGTCTCTGTGCTGGACTTGTGTCCAGGCCCTGTGACGGTGTGTTGCGGTGGTCTAGAAAGGCAAGATATGGGTCCTGTCTAGCTGCTTTGGCTTTGAGCATGAGTCTCTTTGCTGTCTTGACGGCTGATTCCACTTTGCCGTTGCTCTGAGGGTAGCCTGGTGATGAGGTCTTATGCTGGAATTCCCACAGACGGCTGAATCTCTGGAACTCATGGGATACATATTGTGGTCCATTGTCTGAAATGACAGTATCTGGGATACCTTGGCGAGCAAAATGGGCTTTCAGTTTCGTTATCACTGTAGTGGACTTTGTATCTGACAGGTAGTCTATTTCCCAGTAATTTGAGTAATAATCTACAGTGATGAGGTAGTCCCTGTTGTCAAACGAGAACAGATCAGTGCCCACTTTTGCCCATGGCCTGCTCGGCATTTCATGTGAGACCAGCGTTTCTTTTTGTTGTTTGTTGTCCAATGACCTGCAGATGTCACACTTGGCTACAAACATCTTGATCTGATCGTTCATGCTCTGCCAGTAGACACACTCTCTAGCCCTCCGTAGGCACCCTTCCACACCCAGATGAGAGGAGTGTAGGCGGTGAGTGATCTCTCTCTTCAGTGCATCCGGTATGACAGCGCGTTCACCCCTGAACACTATTCCCTCTTGGTAACTCAGCTCCTCCTGGAAAGAGAAGTATGGCCTGATTTCACTTGGTGTCTTTGCCTTGTCGTTTGGCCATCCCTGGCGCATTGTTCTGATGAGATCCTGCAGTGTTTTATCCTCTCTTGTTGTAGAACGGATCGCGTTGAGTATGTCTTCCGAAATAGGTAAGTGTTGTACCATATTAACAGCCTCTATTTCAGCTTCCACTGAGCCATAGGATGAACACTCAGGGAGATATGCTCTGCTCAAGGTGTCCGCTAGTAACATGTCTTTGCCTGGTACATATACTACGTCCACATCATACTTCTGAATGCGCAGCATCATTCTTTGAAGTCTTTTGGGTGCACTCAGTAGTGGCTTCCTCACTATGGTCTCTAACGGCTTGTGATCACTTTGAACAGTGACTTTGCGACCATACGTGTACTGGTGGAATTTTTCCATGCTGAATACCATAGCCAAAAACTCTTTTTCTATTTGAGCATATCTTCGCTCCGTTTGTGTGAGTGCTCTGCTTGCGAATGCGACAGGCTTGCCATCTTACATGAGTGCTGCGCCCAAACCTGTGTCTGAGGCGTCACATTGTACAGTCAGTTCTTCCTCCGGGCTGTAGTATTTCAACACTGGAGCATTTGCAATAGTCTCTTTCAGTTTGAGGAATGCTTACTCATGTTGTGCTGTCCAATTCCACTCACAGTCTTTGTGTGTCAATTGTCTCAAC
Organism: Ilyophis sp. 1 JC-2022; assembly: GCA_022702515.1. NCBI lineage: Eukaryota > Metazoa > Chordata > Actinopteri > Anguilliformes > Synaphobranchidae > Ilyophis > Ilyophis sp. 1 JC-2022. Next base: position 28,879,276 of record CM040395.1, on the reverse strand, counting down.
ACCTGGCACTGGTCTGAGAGGTGAGGGCAGAACTTGGCCAGGTAATTTACCATGCCCATTAGCCTCTGAACTGCTTTCACATCTGTTGGCTTTGGCATCTGTCTGATGGCACGCACCTTTTCAGGATCTATTTTTAGTCCATCTGCTGACAGGAGGTGTCCAATGTACGCGGCCTCCTTTTGTCTCAGTTTGAACTTCTCCCCGTTCAGTTTGATGTCCTTTTGTCTGCAGCGGCTAAGAAACAGCCTCAGTTTTCTATCATGATCACGTTCAGCTGCCTCTCGTGTCTCTCCTTGTCCTGTGATGAGCACATCATCTGCTATAATGTACAGACCTGGCAAATCCTCCAGCGCTTGTGTGAGCTTTCGCTGGAAAATCTCAGGAGCCGGACTTATCCCCATTGGCATCCTCAGCCACCGATAGCGTCCAAATGGGGTGGCGAATGTTGTCAGGTAGCTGGACTCTTCTTCTAGCTTCACATGCCAGAAACCACTCTTGACATCACACACTGTAAACACTTTGGCTTTTGATAGGTCCGGGAGTATGTCTTCAATGGTTTGTAGCGGGAAGTGACTGCGTTTTAATGCCTTGTTCAATGGCCTTGGATCTATGCATACTCTTGGCTTCCCATTCTGCTTTTGTACAACAACCATCCCGCTGATCCAGTCTGTGCTGCATTCTACTGGTTTGATGATTCCTCTGCGCTGTAGGTCCTGTAGTTCATCCTTTAGCGGCTTCATCATGGCGACTGGGACGCGCCTCTTTGGCAGCTGCACAGGCTTCACTGTGTTGTCTATCTCCATTTTGTATTCTCCCTCAAGGCAGCCATCTCCAGTGAATACATCAGCATACTCTGTTTTTATCTGTCCCTTTGTCCACTGTCCATGTGTGGGCTTCTCTGAGGTAACAATGCTGTCTATTGCCATAATGTTCTCATAGTGCACTTTTATCAGTTTCATTGCCTTACTGGCTCTTTTACCAAGCAATGGCACCATACATCCTTTGTCCACCACCTGGAACTCCAACTGGTACCGTTTCTGGTTTCTGGGATTTCTTACTTTTACTTTGCATTTCCCCAGTGGCCTCAGTTTGCTTTTGTTGTACATCACTAGTACACTATTTGTGTCCTCAAGTTTTGTGTCTGAATTAAGCATATTAATTGGGATTATATTGCAAGTGGCACCACAGTCAATTTGGAATTTCACAATATCTTTTCCCATGAGCATGCCAGCAAAGAGCTGAGTGTCATTCTCTTTGTTGGTGTCCACTGCATTCACATTCCCTGCCCCTGCTTCAGTAACACAGAGAATTTCTTGATATTCATCACTGTCACATTGCGCTACATTGTGTACATATTTCTTTTTTCTTCCTTCTGGGCTTGCTCTACATTTCACTGCAAAGTGGTTCTCTTTGCCACAATTTGTGCATTTCTTACCGTACGCCGGGCATTTATGTTTGCTTCTTTCATGCGTTCTCCCACAAAACTTGCATTCCACTGTGCTGTTAGGTTGTCTCTGGCGCGCTGCAGTGGATGCCCCCTGTACTGCGTGCACCTCTTCCACCCTCGGCCCGGAGATTGTTTTAATATTGTCTCGGGACAGCTCCGCAGCCCTGCACAGCTGTACGCATGTGTCCAGCGTCAGGGCTTTCTCCCGGAGTAGCCTCTCTCTCATGTGTGCGTTGTTGCTCCCACACACAATCCGATCCCGAATGAGTGTGTCCCTCAACGTTCCAAAATTGCTGGAGCTCCAGGGGTGCGTCCCAATACTCAAAAAATGCACCCTCCCTTCCTCCACTACCACCTCCTCTACTCCGTGCCCCGGAAACAGATCTTTGTGTTTTAATCTAATGTTGCTGATGACATTTTAATTATGTATTAATGATTACATATGAATTCATATCTCGAGGCAAACCGCAATGTCAGGTACATTTTATACTGTATATGCAAATACTTGTACTCAAAACGTTCTGACAGTTTTGCATACTTCCGGGTAGGAGAGGAGTGGTAGTGGGGGAGCGTAGGAAGGGAGGTGGGGAGTGAAGAATATTGGGACGCACCCCAGCTCCAGGGCTGCAATTGAATCCAATTTAACACGCTCTCTTTTCTTGCTGTCTTCCCTTGAGGGAGCTATGTTGTGACGCAATTTGCTACATGCAGCAAGCAAACTTTAAAGGTGCTCTGCAAGGGAGGATTGACGAGAAACAAACAAAAACGGAACTGAACTGCCCTCGCAACATATATAGGAAGTGCTACGCCATAGCAACCTTTCCTCCACTTGACTCCGAGTGAGCGAAATGACAACAACGGCTAACATGTTATTGCACTGGCAGTACAGCAGCAAATCGTTACACAAATACCGTGTGTTTAACAAAAGAATGAGGAGGTGTATATGGCTAATGTTGGTGGGTCTACAGTAATAGGTAAGCCATGTTGGCCAAACAGTTAATTCACAAGATGATTGAATAGGTTGTCTTGAAGTTGGTGCAACAAGGCTTACAAAATGAGGCCATTAAATAACAGTATTATTGTTTAACGGTGAAATGGAGAAACTACACTGTCACATTCAAGTAAATATTGAACCGCGGAAGTAGGATACAGTCAATTTAATAGAGATCAAATTTAAATGAATGAACAGAATTTATTATACCAGAGACAAAATTTGTACCACATTATTTTTTAGAATGTAGGCAGGCATCAGACATACTAAATAGCCAAAAGTATGTGGACACCCCTTGATCTGGGGCTGTTTTTCATGGTTCAGGCTAGGCTCCTTAGTTCCAGTGAAGGCAAATCTTAACACTACAGCATATAATGACATTCTAGACAATTCTGGGTTTACAACTTTGTGGCAAAATTTTGGGAAAGGCCCTTTTCTGTTTCCGAATGACAAGGCCCCCGTGCACAAATAGAGGTCCGTACAGAAATGGTTTGTCGAGATCGGTATGGAAGAACTTGGCTGGCCTACACAGAGCCGACCTCAACCCCATCAAACACCATTGGGATCAATTGGAAAGCAGACTGCAAGCCAGGCCTAATAGCCCCACATCAGTGCCCAACCTCACTAATGCTCTTCTGACTGAATGGAAACAAATCAACTCAGCAATGTTCCAACATCTAGTGGAAAGCCTTCCCAGGAGAGTGGAGGCTGTTATAGCAGCAAATGGGAACCAACTCCATATTAATGGCTATGATATGTTGGATGAGCAGGTGTCCATATACTTTGGGCCATGTAGTGTATGTTGAAGCAAAATTTTATTTATTAAACCTTCATTACAAAATGTGTATCCATTTCAATAAACACTGAAACAAGTGGATGTTCAATTTCTTTCATTTTGTTAAGTTTATTCCTATACCAGTTTCATTTTTATAAATAAATAATAGGACAAACAAAAACTTTGACTTCTTATAAAGTCATGTTTTTTTAGTTACAATCAAATTAAATGTCATAGCCCAAAAAACAATGATGCCCCCCCCCCCCCCTCCTTGTTTACCCCCTTTCCTCTCGTTCCGTGTCATGTTTTCATGTTTCGTGTTTGTCTTCCGTGTTTGTGCAGGTTGGGCGTGGTTTCCCTGCTCGTTTCCCTCATTATCCTTCTACCTATTACCCGCATTTCCCACTTGCATTCCACATGCTGCTAATTACCGTTCAATCACTCTCTCATACATTCTCACGCTGCACTCACTCATTGAATCATTTACTTCACTATAATATTCCCTCTTTGTTTGATGTATCGTCGCCAGTTCGTACTCTCTCGTCCATCTAGTTTGTACTTTGTTATCTTGTCTTAGTATTCTGTGTCTAGCCCGCTGGTTTACCTAACCTTTTGTCTCCCTGTTCCCGCCGGCCTGCTTGTCTGCTCTTGCCATCGCTCACCCAGCTTCCTCTGCCAGTACTCCCCGGCCTGTTCACCATTTTCCACCCTTTCCCCGCTCCCGCTCTGTTGCATTCTCCTTTCCCCTGCAAGCACCACTCTCCGTGCTACTCTTGCCCTAAATAAAGTGCTCCTCGGAGCTTGTATTGAGTCTGTCTCCGAGTCCTGCATTTGGGTATCGCAATACAGGTGATGCAACCCTTAGTCCTCATCTGTGTGCTGTGTGTGTGAGTGTGGTGTTTGCTACCAGTTGGCCAAGAATGTTGAGTAATTGTTGGTTTTGATTTAGCATTATCTGAAACCTGTGCTCATCCCTCTCCGATTCTCTCTCCATGAGAGAGAGCAGCCTATCAACCCGCCTCCTCTTGCATGGAGTGGCTGTAGGCCCCCCACTTGTTCTGATGCTGGTGCTGCTGCTGCTGCTGCTGGTTCTGGTGCTGTTGATGCTGGTTCTGGTGGTGCTGATGCTGGTGCTCCTGGTTCTGGTTCCTATGCTGCTGCACCTCATGCATATATGGAAACCATTTCCACATGTGTGCCGTGTCCTCTCCCCTGTCAGTGCCACTTCCAGTGGGAGGGTCTTTCAGTTCCTGTAAAACAAGCACAACTACTTCAACACTGAAATAAAACTCAAAACATTTATTGATTTTCTATTAATCCCTCTGTGGGCTTTCATTATCTAGTTTATTAAATCTTTATGGATTTAATGAAACAAGTACTGGGTTCAAAATAGGAAAAGAACATTGGGATGTGACTCCATACTGAATCACTGACATTGAATGCAATGGTGAATTTTTACATGCACAAGGGAGACTCAAATAGGTTTGCTATATGAATGACAAAAGCTGAATTCTTCTAAATAAATGCGGTCACATTAGAAGATAGTAAATGTTTGGATTATCATTCTCTTAGTCCTGATTATGAATTCACTTTATACTTTGCTTTCAGGTTGTCCCATTTTTTGGCTCCCTGGGCTTCTGAAACTTCGTCCAAATTATGCTGGCCAATGAATGGCCTACACAGGAAATAACTAAAGTCCATTAGACAGCTGGCAGCAGAACATTATTACGACTGCAACATTAGAAGTTAGCTTACACCCATCCATTTTTCGCACTGTTTCTCTTCCCTGAAAAAACGGCCCTCATTTTGTTGCCGGTACAGAATGAGGACTTACGTTTCCCCGTCTGACACGACATTGATATTGTTGGGTATATACAAGAATGTATCTTTCACTTACACTTAAATTAGTTCTTATTCATTTAAAAAAATAACCCACCACCCTAATGCAACAAATGACAAGTCAGCGTGGAAGCCAATAATATAAAGTTGATGTTCCGAATTGGAACCAGCCATGTTATAGCACAATGCTTTTTAATAGTGAACAACTTATATTTATATGCACGATGCTTCCCAGACATCCCAGAACTGCGTTCGGATCCAAAATGTATCCTTCCTGTCATTCCCTTCCCTTGCTTCAAGGGGGGAATCCCCAAAATGCCAGGACGAAATATGGCAGGCACACCAAGTGTGATTCGGATCCAATTTAAGAAAGGGGAGGGAGTAATTATATTCTCTCGCTCCCTCGTTTATCTTCCCTTCCACCAAGAGTAGAAAATGCAAGCTTCCAGCAAGAAGGGAATCCCAAAATGCAATGGAAAAAGTGGACGGTCACCACAGAACTATTGGTGTATTCAAATGATCTTGCAAGTTTTTGAATATTTCTGACTTCAGAGAAGAAAAAACTATTTGAACGTGACATCCCGGTGACGAGCTGATGACAATGATCTCGGAAATCTGCCATTCAACTTGGGCACCACCTGAGGTCCCCGAGATGACAGAAGTGACGAGAAATGCACCAGAGGTCAAAGGCAAACAGCTGAGCATCTCTTAACATGGAGAGATCTGGATCTAGAGAGACCCGTTTTCGCATACGCCATGTAAAACCTTTGGAACTGCAAATGCTGCTCACAGGCGAGCCAAACAAGCATCCGCTTTTCTGCGGGCGTCCATATTTTTTTACCACTGAGCATTTGAACACCATTATCGTAGCGAACGGGACCATCGTCACACCAATATACACCTTGAATACACCTTGGCTGTGTCCGAATGCGACCCCTACACCCTTTTGAGGGCGCATATTTGAGTCCACTTCGTCAAAAAGATTTTGAGTGGGCAACTTTTTCTCACAAATGGGGGCACTTAAAATACCAGGATGAACCCCTTATTTTCGGGGTTTTGTTGAGGGAATTCAGGAGCACACTCATCTGCAGAATGGTGCACTCATCCGACAATTTTAGAAAGTAATCCGGAAGTAAAAACGTAAAAGACGTAGAGCGTATATGCATATGTATGGTCCAAGATATTCATATTACAAACTACTTTTTTTGGTAATTCTATCTTCATTCATAATCTACACTTTGTAACAATCGTCATATGTTAACTGATTGATATTGTCAATTAAAAAAAAAAAAAAAAAAATATATATATTAAAAACTACTTCCTGACTAGTTTGGAAAGATTTTTGATGGGATTTATTTCTCACACTGCTTGCAAAGTGAGGGGACAGAGCACATAGGAAACAGGGGTCTGAGTGGACAGGGGACAGTGGACAGGGAACAGGGGTCGTATTTGGACACAGGCCATAAGTGGCGTCACATTTCAACTCTATGGTGTTGCACTTCCGAAACGGTGCGAGGGGGGTTCGGTTCCGTTTTTGTTTGTTTCTCGTCAATCCTCCCTTGCAGAGCACCTTTTAAGTTTGCTTGCTGCCTGTAGCAAATTGCGTCACAAGATAGCTCCCTCGAAGGAAGACAGCAAGGGAAGGGACAGTGTTAAATTGGATTTGAATGCAGCCCCGGCCTCTGCACACCCTTCTCCCTGCTTCTCTTCATAAATCTGATTCTAGGTCGCCCTGGAGATAGTAGGCGGGACAAACTTGTCAGTTTTGGTCGAGAAATCACATGTGATACTTTTGGAAGCGATTTAAAGAAGTTGCCACTTGGTGGGCTATTTTGTGCAGTTTAGCTGCAAGGCGAAGACAGTTTGCCAAGAATTGGTGAGTAAAAATAATTTTTTGCGAGCTATATAAACAAGAGCACGCTAAATGCAGCACGAGTTAGGCTACATCCTCTGTCAGATGTGGAAATAGTTACTCCTGTTAGCTTTCCAGTGGTTTCTTTTTGATGTGTGTGCAGCCAGCTGACGTTAGCGTTTGCTTCAATTACGAACGTTAATTCAGGCGTATGTCGAAAAACATAGTAACTGCCCATGGATGTAAAGCTGCTTGCTAACATTATAAATAGTATGCAAAACACAAGGAAGAACTAGCTATTTAGCAAACTGATATGGGGAGGGCAACAGGTTTAGCTATACTAGCTAGACCAGGGGTAGGCAACCCTGGTCCTGGAGAGCCGCAGGGTCTGCTGGTTTTTGTTGTTACTCAATAGTATGTGCCTGCAATACCGGAGCAGGGACCGTCTCAGGGCCGGGACAGTCTCAGGGCCGGCCGGGACCGTCTCAGGACCCTAGTTTTTCGCGACAGCGCCACCTACCCAATTGGATGACCGCAACAGTGCAACATGGCCCGGAGCAGTGCAGTGTCAGGGACAGTCTCAGGGCCGGGACAGTCTCAGGACCGGGACAGTGTCAGGACCCTAGTTTTTCATTTCACCTACTGAATTGCAGTGCAACCATGGCAGACCGCAGTTCTTGCATGTCAATAATAAAGCTGTATAAAAAATTTGACCTCATAATTTTTGCATTAGATTAGAACTTTTGCAGGTTTGATTCCCAGGTAGGACATTGCTGTTGTACCCTTGAGCAAGGTACTTAACCTGAATTTCATCAGTATATATCCAGCTGTATGAATGGATAAATGTAATAAGAAGTTGTGTAAGTCACTCTGGATAAGAGCGTCTGCTAAATGCCTGTAATGTAATGTAACATAGAACTCATTTTACCCCAAAATGCATTTATTTTACAAGGCAAATACAGTGGCTCACAGTACGAAAATGATGGGAATCATATGCTATGGCCTTTGCAGCCACTTGATCTCAACCCAATTTAACATTATTTTGGAAGAATGGTGTTGCTTCCCTCCAGTAGAGTTCCAGAGACTTGTAGAACATGCCAAGGCGCAGATTTCTCACAGCCACCAATGGCGGTGTCCAGAATAAAACGGAAACATCTATTCTTTTAAGCTAGTACAGCTCCCGTGTGTGTTCATCTTTTTAAATAAGATGGAAGTGATTTCCAAGTTGAAAATATAATGAGAAGTAATATTTCACACAAGAAATTTGTCAATTGTTGAAAAAATTTAAAAAGCTCCCAGCATTGAGCATGCCAATTGCATGCTTTCTCAAGAATTGCAACACCTGTGGCATTGTGTCATGTGACAAAAACACATATTTGAGTGGGCTTTTATTGTCCCCAGCAAAAGTTGTGTCAGTGTAATTAATGGTCACACCCTGACTGGTGGTGGTTTATCTCATTGAAGGAAAATGCTTAGTAGCGTGAATGTAAACAAATTTGTGCACAAAATTTTAAAGAAATAACTTTTATTTGCACAGGGTACATGGCCATTTTGAGAGGCTCCAGCGCTGTATATTCCGCCTGTTGGGCCTGGTTTCCTGTTCTGAGAGAGCGAGAGAGATGCAATAATACAATAGAAAACAAAATAGAAATAACATGTTATTGACATTTGACTTTTCCTGAGCCTTCAATATTCAAACCACAGATTGTGAAGTCGGTAACAGCACTACCTACCAATTGAATAGTCTCCCTTCTGTCCTCAATTGCCGGTATATCCCTCGGTTATATTCCTCCACTTCACTGAAATAGTAAAGACGGACAACATAATCACTGCTAGGATAACATAAATATTGGTAACACTTAAAATAAAATAAAATAAAAAAGGGTACATTCATTAACATTGCTTTTTACAGTTATAAGCATTAAATAACAGTTAACTCATATTTAGTTAACATTTGCTAATGGTCTACTTCTTTATTAAGGTATTAAGTAATATTAGTAAATAGTTGATAGATTTTATGGCATTGTGTAAATAAAATTACATTCTCTACTCTTACCTGTGATGGACCAGAGAGGGAATACCTGCTCAGCTTCCTGCAAGGACAGCTTCTGAAGTACAGCCAGGGCATATATGATGGACTACAAAAAGAAAATGGTTAATTTTTAAACAATATAATTCAAATATAACATTATACCAATACAGAACAGCAAGCCATTATACACGGGTCCGTACACAAGTAGCACCATGGTAGGCATGTTGTTTATATAGGCTTTAAAGTTGTTTTTTTATAGGCTTTTAAGAATGCGTTATCATAGTCAACTAGTTGGGCTTGCCAAAACCGCGCTACGGTTTCATTAAACAAATAAACAAATGAGGCTAACGTCAACGTTAGTTCGTTTTGCAGCAAGCTATCGGTAAACTAACATTATAACAATGATTGTTTGTAGTGCCTTTTAAATATGCTTCGATTATCTTGGAATCGAACATTAGCGTTAGCCAACACTATCATAAGCTAACGTTAAATTCGATTTAGCTAAACGCTAAAGTTCACGTTACATACATAACGTTAGTAAGCTACTCACACTTCGACTAGATAGCTAACATTAACTTTGCTGTCGTATTCAAGACACCAGAATTGTTTTTAACATTAAACAAATAAAACTTGATTCACATTCAGTTTTGTACTCACGTTCAGATTGGCGTCCATCTTTTTGTTTCTCTTGTGCATGCGCAGGACTGTAGGGTCCTCAGACGGTCCCGGCCGGCCCTGAGACTGTCCCGGCCCTGAGACGGTCCCTGCTCCGGTATTGCAGGCACACCCTTCTCTTGTTACTCGCCATTTAATTGATCAATTAAAGCAGTTGATTACACAGTTAACTCACCTCACCTGGTTTCTTTGGTCAAAGTAGTTGCTGTATTTAAGGTGAAAACAAAAACCAGCATACCCTGCGGCTCTCCAGGACCAGGGTTGCCTACCCCTGAGCTAGACTAACGATTGGCTACCGTATCGTTAACGTTATACGTTTAATGTTTGCTGTTCTTTGCGAACGAGCTTATTTATTTAGGATTTCATTAATTAACGTAACGTTACTGATGAACACCGAAGGTGTAAGATGCAAAGCTACCTATGTTAGCTATACGCAAAACTAGCTAGCAGCTGCTATCCGCTGGTACGAGATCACGGCAAACCAGACATATTCTTGGCTTTGTCTTTGGCTAGATTGGCGTACGTTATTCTTTGTTAATAGCTGACAACTTGCGTTGCACTCCATTGTATGCTTGGATGCACATAACATTTGACGCCTCGAATTAGAACGTATTTTCATGACTTAAATTAAAAGAGTAACGTTAGGTTTTTTGGTATGTTTTTCCAAAATTCCCGGTATTATAGAACTCTATTGCATTTTACCAGTCGTGATCGTTACATCTGCATGAGAATGTTCAGCTGAGAACATAATCATCGCATATTTGTGATCTTACACTTAAATGAACCCTATATGGACCTTTTACGTTCTTGCTCGCCGTATGACGCCAGCTCACGTACATACTTCCAATATTATGACGTTTGATAGGTGTGTGACGTTAGTCCATTTTAAACAAATGCAGCAATTTTGCTTTTATTCTTTGCCATGTAGGAAGTGCTAAAGGTGTCTTTACTTACCTATTCGGGCTTATTCAACAGAAGAGCTGCTATTAATGAGCTTTTTTCAAATTATATATATCACCATGCCTTAAATAACAAAAATGACACCAGTCCAAAACTAAGCTATGAATTATGCAGTATACTACTGATAATTGAGGCCCATTTAAATTATTTTGTGACCGTCCCTCATCCCAGCGATATAAGGTCGCTATCGTCTTTTTTCAGCCCTCTTATTAAAGAATCATCCCATTGCAGTTTGTTAATTATCTGTTGTTAAACTTTTATTAAACCTCAAATGTCACTTCAATCACATTAATTGACTTCAACGTTAATTTGTGCAACTTTACTACTTGGTGTTCTAATAAACAGACAATACTCTTGGTTGACATCAAGAGGAATGTTGCCATTGAAATTGAGACATATTTCTAAACTACTCAACACAAGAAGGCATAAGCATGCACTTTGAAAAGGTGCATATGAATGTAATGTATTTAGTCGTGTGGCAGGGTGTGGAAATTAACACCAGCCACCAGCCAAATGCTGGTAAAAATGTGTACTCGAGCAGCCACTTTGGCTGGTAAGTTAACCAACCAAGTTGTGTTTTATTGTAAAAGGTAATTTTGTGGCTGGGAAAAAAAGACATTTTTTAATTTTTTATTTTTAGTGTCCAATGTTTTAGATTCTTATGGAATGTAATCATTGTTTGGTTTACTTCTTCTTTTTTTTTTTTTTTTTGTGGGTTGACATTGAAAAACTTGTTCGTATGATAAAACACTTCCATCTGCAACGACGGCATTCTAGGATTCTAAGTTTTTTGTAATTTCATACTCAAACTTTTGCTTATACGTACCAGAGTTTACTGCTTGCACAATGCCTAAACAATTTTATGGTTGCAACACGTTGGTCAACCTCTGATAAATTATTTGGTTATGTATTGCTGGCAGTGATGCAAGTTAGATGAGCTGATTTTGGCAAATTTTCCGCCCAATATAATTGTGTTGAACATATAGCTTGTTTCATCTGAAACAAACCTGGGGAGTATTTCACGAAGCGCGATTAAGCTGTAAACCTGGCTTATTTCAATAAGTCTGGATAGGTTCTCGGATAACTGACTAGATGCTAGTTATGTCACTAAGGCAACATATGCGTTGATGTCGGGAGCAGGCTAACATGGTTCAAGCTTGACTTATTTGCAGCCGTTGTTCCAGTGACACCGACTCGGATGGACCGCTGGCTTAGAAGCAACATGTTTGGACCCTTTTTTGTCAAGTAATTCCTTTTTATGTTGTCATATTATTAAAACATTTATCTTTTTTTTTTTTGTTTTTTACTTGGTTTTTATTTGCAGATTATGCTATAAAATAATAATTTTTATGTCATAATATTATTAAATAATTAAAAATTATTTAATTGGCATCGGGGTCCGTGTACCTACGAGTCGACAACATAGACATTCACAACATAGTTGGTCACATTTGTGAGACAGACGGAAAAAAGCCAAAGCCATAGCTATAGCCGTATTAGCAGCTATTGCTGGAAGTTCTGTGGAGAGAGAGGTGTGGGTGCGGGAGAGGAGTCGGGAGTGGTGGGGCCGCGATGTGGATGGTTTCACGGAGGAACGGTTCCTCCAGGACTTTAGGGTGTCCAGGGCTACATTCCAGTATCTCTCTGTTGACGACAGTGATCTGCGCCTATGCAGTGAAGTTTTTAGAAAGCCTGGATTTTTTTAGCCAGCTGAAATACCCCCCTGGTCACATTTTGAAAATCCAGTTAATTTGTATGTAAACATTTCACAAGGCCCTCTGCCACTGTAGAATAATTCATGACAAGCTGTGCATTTTTCATGGAGGGTGGTAATGTGGCGCAAGGCAAGCTCCCGCTCCAGAAGTGGGTGTATATCATGAGAACACATGGCCTGTTTTTTTTTTTCTTTATGCCACATAATTTACCATAACTATATTTTTTTTAAATATATAAAAAAAAAAAATATGATTGATGAGGACAAAACAATGACATTTTGGTTTGTGTAAATCCAGTAAGAAAAGTATGACATTGTCATTGTGCAAGAAGCAATGTAGGAATGTAACGTTGCGATTCTTGTGGAGTAGATGGCAGCAAAAGGCTGGTCTTGTTTAAGTTATCAAAACACAATGGTAAAGATATTTGCAAACTATGAAATCTGATTATTATTCCTAAAATGTTAGTTTATGTAACATTCAGTTAAAAGTGGATGAAGGTAATTCTGGGGGAAAATGGCTCTTCTTTTAAATCGTGACCTCTCAGATCTTTCTGAAATTTGACACCCATTACATAACCTTGGGGCAAAGAGCATTGGTATGCTTAAAATAAGAAAAATAAAAAATAGAAAAAACATCCAAAAAATTTGGGATGAAATGTCCATCTTCACTCAACGTTTGGCCTACCCACTTTTGAGACCTACAATTTGACAACCGTATATGGTAAAAGCAATATCTTGGTCTCATTATAATCACAAAGACTTGTTATTGAACATGGGTCAAGTTTAAATACTTAAATAATTTTTTTTGCATTAATTAAAAGTTCTGTCCCAACTTTTTTGAAACGTGTTGCAGGCATCAAATTCGGAATTAGGTCGAACATTAAATATCTTTATTGTTTTCAATTAAATATATGTAAAATATTTACAAATCATTCCTTTCTACTTTCATGTGCATTTTACATACTGTCCCAATTTTTTTGGGATTTGGGGTTTGTTCAGTTATTGTTAAATATGGGGAGTGTGGTGTCGAGGCTAGAGAAGTGGACTTCTAACCAAAGGGTTGAAAGATCAGGTCCTTGGCTGAGTAGCACTGTCTAACCCTTGATCAAGGTGACCTGAATTGTTTCTGAAAAATGTCTTGCTGTATAATTGGTTTGTTGTTTCCACTCATAGTTTGGTTGCAGTAGCAATGAATGCCTGAGTTGAGCAATCATGGCGCTGGCCACTAGGGGGCCTGCACGGAGGGGTTAAAAGTAATGCACAAATTAACATTGTATATTTCTTTGGCTTGTATTAGAAGGTACAAAATGTCTTTGGCCCTTATTCTTGTACATTCTTGTCTGGGACAATGTCTTATGAAGCACTTCTGCAAGCTTCAAACCTCCGTTTCCCATATGGGATTTGAACTGATTACCCTCTGATCAGGAATCCAGAACCACATCATCTCACTGTGGACCCATGAGAACAACAAGTACTTGGGTTAGACCATTTGTGGGAATTTCTGTACTGTTACCATGTTATTTTTTTGATGTTGATACAGGAACAGCAGCTTTTCAGCATTGGGAATGACTGTACATAGGCTCACAGGATCCCAATTTTAAGTCCAAAGGCCCTATGTGGGCTTTTTTAGGGGTTCCTCAGCAAACCCAAATTGATATGCGGAACATACGGTTGAAGTCGGAAATTTACATACACTTAGGTTGAAGACTTGAAGTCATTAAAACTTATTTTTAACCCCTCCACAGATTGTATGTTGGCAAACTATCGTGTTGGCAAGTCAGTTAGGACATCTACTTTGGGGATGACACAAGCAACTTTTACAGCAATTGTTTACAGACAGATTATTTCACATTTAATTCACTATATCACAATTCCAGTGGGTCAGAAGTTTACATTCACTAAGTTGACTGTCTCTTTAAATGTAAAAAAGATAATAATTTTGGTCGCATATTCTTTGCATGCCATGACTTCCTGATGTCTGTGACCCAACAACATCAAAAGACTGTTGATATAATATTTTCTGGTACTGTTACAAGCGATACTATAACGTTTCTGCATTTGAATGGATGTCTATGGGAATTGGGGGGTGGGACTAGATTTAGCTTGATTTAGATTGTTAAAATAGCTGTAAGTATCAAACGAGCCTCAAACCATCACTCTGCTGCCAGATATGCAGTAGATATGGATGGATCACACATATCTTTCTATTGAACTCTATGGAAAAATAAATCAGGAGAAGAAACCCTTAAAGTGATCCATCCATATCTACTGCATATCTGGCAGCAGAGTGATGGTTTAAGGCTTGTTTGATGCGTCGGACCCTTGATGACTTCGAGCCATTTTACCAGCCGTGTATTCCATACTATTCCAGCATAATTTACAGCTAAATCTAGTCCCACCCCCTAATTCCCATAGAGATCCATTCTAATGCAGAGACGTTATAGTATCGCGTGTAAGAGTACCAGAAAATAAGATATCAAGAGTCTTTTGATGTTGTTGGGTCACAGACATCAGGAAGTTATGGCATGCAAAGGATATGCAACTAAATATGAAAAATTATGACTTTATTCTATATGTAAATGCAGGGGTGCCAATAATTGTGGCACATGTTTTTGAAAAACATTATTATTTCTTGAGGGATTTTTTTCTTCTCATAATAAATTTACTTCAATTAAAGGTTGGATTTTTCTAATTTGTTCAGTGTGAGATTAAGCTAATTCAGGTGAATTTTTTATCACCCTTTTTACTCAGCTTTACCAGGGGTGCCAATAATAGTGGAGGGCACTGTACATCAGTGATGTACATATACATACACTGATCTTTCTATAGTCACATTACTAAATCAACATGCAGGACAACTATTGGAAGTCATGTTATTTTGATATGTATTTTTTAAACTTATATTTTGTCAGGGTTCTGTGTTATATGTAAATGTGTTCGGTTGAAGTTCCACTTTAATGGAGAGGGCCTTATCTTGATTATAGACTAATAGGGACACAAATGTGCAGGCTTGGGAATGACCACTGCCTTTTGAAACACCCACCTGGTGACACCATGTTACTGTTACTAGAGCTTGTTTGTGAAGCCCTTCAGTATAGGGTAGGCGATATATCATGCCCAATATAATATTGATATATTTCTTGAGCACAGTGTAATTTTGGCATAGTGTATGTGCCACGATATAGCGCAGACATGACCTACCATTAGACCTCCCACCCCGATTAGCAGTGATTTTCGAATCCGTGAGCCGTTGCAAGAGGTAAACACTTCATCCAAACAATCCGATAAAAATAAAAAAAACACACAAAAAATAAGTTTGGAACCAATTCACAAGAGTCCATTCTGATAGGAAATACAGATTTATGTGCAATTATTGCTCCAAATTCTACTGCAGAAATGTTACTAGATTGTCAGCGCGTCATAAAGCTTGCAATTCTTACCCACCCAACCTTGAGGATAAGATGACTCAACTGCCCTCTACCAGCAACACCTCTCAGAGTACCTCTGCTCCAGTAGCATCTGCCTCTTCCATGACTGAAGACCTCAAGAAGGAAATTGATGAACACCTGGCCTGTGCAATATATGCAACAGACAACCCATCATGCTTACAGACGGCATCCATTGTTCAACGAATTAAGCCCTGCATATTCTTTCTGTAATTTCAGATGGTGGTCTAATGTCCGTGGTGAAGGAATCATTAATTATCTGGTTTCCACTTTGGAAACTTTATCTGGTCTTTGACAAAATAAGTAACGGACACACAAGCAAATGCATTGCAGATGAGCTGAAGAGCTTTGTAAGTGAATTGGGACTCCAGAAGGTTTGTGCAGTCATCACTGACAATGCCAACAACATGGAGGCAGCCTGGGCACATGTAGAAGAGGCCTTCCCGCACATCACTGTGATTGTGTGTGCAGCACATGGACTGAATCTTCTGATTGGAGATATCATGGAGCTGCAGACCATGCAAGATCTGGACAAAAAAAAAGCAAAGATGGTTGTGAAATATGTGAAAGGCAAACGAGTGGCCTCCTCAGTCTTCAGAGACCTTCAGAGACCAACCGAGAGAAGAATAAAAATATGTCTCTCAAACTGCCATGCAAAAGCAGATGGGGTGCATGTGTGATCATGTTCGCAAGCTTTTGTGAAGGTAAAACATCCCTTTTTGTACCGTTTAATTCTTGTTGATGTTGCCATGACCAAAAATTAATTTCCTTTTAAAGAACAGTAATCATGTTTTCTTCTCTTCTTGTAGGTAAGGCAACCCTACAAGAGCTGGCCATCTGCAAATCACTGGACATGGACCCATGCATAAAGAAAACCACTGTTTATGATGTCATTTTTGAGCGCATCGTCAGCAGCATGACTTTACTTTTCCCCGTCACATGTGCCATTGAGGTGTTGGAAAGTGATTGGCCGTTTTGTCAGATGTTTTTACACTTCTCACAGAACTGAGGAAGACCTCATCCTCACTGCTGCTAAAAGTGGGGTGAAAAGGCAGTTTTGACTTTCCACGACAAAAGGTGGGACTTCTGCATTCAGCTAATCCATGCTGCTGCATTTTTGCTTGGTCCAAAATGTGTTGACGAAAAACCTTCTGTCACAGGATCAGTTGGCTACAGCATCGTCTCAGACTTTGTAGACCACCTTACACTGGATAGGGGAAAGGTTTTGGTGAGTTTGGCGAAATACAAGGCAAAAGACGGCCTGTGGCGAGACGACGGGATGTGGGCAGCCACTGCTCACGTAAGTCGAGCAATATGGTGGAAAGGGATATGCGGATCTGAATCTCTTTCCGCAGTAATACTGCAGATCCTCCTCTTTGGCTGCATCAGAGAGAAACTGCTCACTCTTTGGAGTGATACACTCAAAGTTGCGCAATAGGTTGACTAACATGAGAGTCCAGCAACTCGTGGCAATCTGTGGAGATTTGAAACTTTTTGAGCCCACTGAAGATGTTTCAACTCGAATTGAAACGGACTCTGGTCATGACACTTTGGAATCTGATGCTCAAGATGACTAAAATAAATGTTGTCAATTGACAGATCGTTCATTTTCATATCGTATTATTTGAATGTTTCGCCTATGTGGGCAATCTGGAGAAAATGCAATAAATTGCAGTGTGCGTTCAAAGGTTTTTGACTGGAAATAAATTGATTATTAATAATTTCTCTTTGATGTTAAAGGCTATCGATGCATAGCATTTCACCCCCTCTAGTGTCTCATACGGACATTGCATTTCATAACACTGAACTGGAAACACACGACCGCTCAACTAGTTGCCAGATTGACTAGTTACTCCTGCATTTTGTGTATAATAGCTTTACTTCATCTGTGTGTGAAGATTGGTGTCAGAGACGGAATCAGGCTCAATCATGTCGAATGTCAAATCTTTTGTGGTTGGACAAGGAATTAATTCATAAACAGATTTTGCAATATGTAGCAATGCATTATCCCCATAGATTTAGGTTACTGCGGTGGTGTTTCAAGATTCATGTAACCCCAGTGAGCAAAAGCCGGAATCTAGATGTCTAGAGGGGTGAAAATCTCAGAATGAAATTAAAGGTAAAGCCTGGCTACATCCTAGCCGGTTAACGAACGTTCACTTTTCTACCAAATTTAGCCGGTTTTTCACCTTGACGCTGACTGCATTTCACTGTCTTTTCACCGACTTTTCAACACAAAAATGTTCACTGACGTTATGATATAGCTAACGAGTTTGCATGCATCTTGTCTCTGCAAGCTACAGTGAGCACCATAATTAATTGGACAGCGACACATTTTTTTGTTATTTTGGTTCTGTACTCTAGCACTTTGAGTTTGAAAGGATACAACGACAATGAGGTTGGAGTGCAGACTGTCAGCTTTAATTTGAGGGTATTGCCATCCGTATCAGATTAACTGTTCAGGAATTATAGAACCTTTTCGGACCACTACCTAGTCAATTAGACTACGCTGGTTGTTTTTCATCCAGCGATGCGTCAGCGGGGCAATGTTGGTAAATAAGCTGGAGGATTGCATCTGGTGAGTTGGCAGCAGCCTGCAAGTGGAGTGAAGCTAGTGCCCAGCACACTAATGGGTCTTGCAGGTGTTCCAATCCGGCCATTTTCATGCCTGCAGAACTGCTTCGGGGGACCGGCGTACTAACATTCAGATTTGCTGACGGGTCTCTTTCGAACCAGCAGACCTGAGTCTGATGGATGTCCGCTGGTAAACCGAGCTGCAAAACGGCTAGAAGCCGATCTGATTACCTAACGTTTTCTGATAGTTCAGAAATAGTAGTTCTGATAGTTCGGATTTAGCGCAGGATGCGATACGCCGGATTCTAACCTGCGCAACGTGGGTTTCTCAAAATGTGGGTGGCACAGGGCATGATATTCTGATGACCGTTTTTTTGGACCTGCCCTCTGGGTTGCCAGCTTTCTACTAAAAAAATGTGTGGGGGATATACAGGGGATATACATTTTCAACGTGTCAGTGACAGTGCCTTTAATTACCTACCTTTATGCATCGTAGTTGCTCTTGCGTGATGGGGAAGGCAGTGAACGTATTAATCCGTCGCATTGATAAAATCATAAAAAAATTATAGCTCCTATTGACTTGGATATATCCATCACACAATCAAAATAAATAATTGCTGGACAGTGGTTGCACGCAATATTATTAAGTAAACAAATTATTGGAATCACTGGAAAATATACATTTTACATTTTTTAAAGTCTTTTTTAACGATTTACCTAATAAAGTCATGTAGTCTACGGTGGTTGAACACAATAGCCTATATGCAACGTCTTCAACTTAATCATTTTGGAGAAGCTATGCTGGCACAAATCGCCTCTCTGTCAAAGCGAATATGATCCAAACACTGTCTATCAATCTAATCTAATCCAGGTAATATTGGTCTGGTATGATATACCAGACGGTCAATCATAGCCTACTTTTACATATTTTTATTTTTATGACAGCTCTTTGATAATTGTAAGTAGGCAATAAGCAAAGGGAAATATGACCAATATTACTTTCAAAAAACATGCACTCGTTCTAATATGCATTTTTGCAAAAGATGCTGTTTTTTCATAATCATCTATTGGCGGCGCTAGACATAAACGACCTTCTTTTCAGAAATGTCCAGCCTGAAGACTGATAAACCGGGAAGGATGTTGACAATTAGCACAACATTGTTTCTACCTCACCATCACCCCTCACCTATGTCTCAGAGGTTGATTTCTCGAAGGCCCCTCTTATTGAGGCACACAGCACAACCAGTAAACCCCCCCCCCCACCACCAGCCCTCTGAGTATCAGGCACTGAGAGTGTTTTTGAAGAGTGCTCATCTGGGAGCAATTAACCATGAGCTCGATATGATGTTTTGCATCATCCAAAGTGCAGCCTGTGCAGTCCATGTGTTTGTGTGCTTCAACTGGTGTTTGTCGTGTTCTTGCTGCCTTTTGCAGCAGGATCTCCCACATGCCCTGTCATGTGATGAGTAACATGCACTGTTCGGAGTCCAATAGCCTGTCTCAAAATATTTTTCGTTTGGTAAATAAAAAAAAGACTCGTACAGTATCTTGTTGTTTTTTGTGTGTATTTTGCAGTCTTGCTTTTTTATGACTCCGCGCCGGCGAGAGTCGTCGGGGGGGGGGGGGAACACACACCACACACACCACACCACTTTTTTTTTAAAAAAAAAAGTATTTTAGAAAGCTAAACTACATCTTTGTGTAGCCCCCCCCCTTTTTACCAGTGAGCACTTGCTATATATATATATATATTTATTATATTTAAGGAAGATCATATATTTAATTTATTTTTTTTTTTTTTTTTAGGGTTGTTTGCGCAGTAAGTAGTGTAGTAGGGGGGGGGGGGTTAGTGGTGTTGTTGTTTTTTTTTTGGATTTGAATATCCACAGTGCAGTGGTATTTTAAACCTACAGTGGGGTGCAAAAATGTGGGCACTCCTGGTTAAAATGCCTTTTACAATTAATAGAAGCTAACCTGACCTCTAAATGGTGACATGGCCTGTACATCATCAAGGCTCTGAGGTATTAAATGAGCCGCAAACCATCACTCTGCTGCCAGATATGCAGTAGATATGGATGGATCACTTCAAGGGTTGTTTCTCCTGACTCATTTTCCTATTGATTTCTATGGGAAAATAAGTCAGGAGAAACAACCCTTGAAGTGATCCATCCATATCTACTGCATATCTGGCAGCAGAGTGATGGTTTGAGGCTCGTTTGATACTTCACACCCTTGATAACTTACGGCCATTTAGCCAACCATGTGTTCTATGCTATTCCCTTGTAATTTACAGCTTAATCTAGTCCCACCCCCCAATTCCCATACAGATCCATTCAAATGCAGAGATGTTATAGTATCGCTTGTAAGAGTACCTGAAAATGGGTGGATGATGTGAAAAAATGGCTACAACTGCTAAAGTAGAAATAGAATGAAATGTAAATAGTAGTTTGTAACATTATGAATATCTTGACTGTATTTGTTGGTCAATGTAATGCTACCTTGGTGAATAAAATTATAAATTTCTTTCAACAACATAAAAATGTCTCTGTGATTTCAAACTTTTGAACGTGTGTGTGTGTGTGTGTGTGTGTGTGTGTGTGTGTGTGTGTGTGTGTGTGTGTGTGTGTGTGTGTGTGTGTGTTTTTTTAATGCAGCCAAATTTTTGTCCTATTTCTATAGGTTCTGTATGCCAGCTGGGGAAGTTATAATTGGCAGTTGTTCATTTAATTTATTGATAATTGAAGCAAAGTGTGAACCGTGCACAGCCTGGAATGAATCATTGCTTTCTCTTGTAAGTTGCATGATGTGCCTTTTCAATCATTTTAACTTTGCTTAAATCTTAAAGATAGTGTTGCCTGATTGGATGATCAGTTTTCATACCGGCTTTATCACACCTCCACTCCACTTATATTTTGCCAAAGCATGAACAACCAATTTCCGAGTTTCGTACCTACATTTCTGCCTTGAAAATATCGGTTACTCCGCAGCCCAATAGCTTAGACATGAATACGTTTCTGGATTGGGTGAGTCCAATAACTGACTATGAGTCCACAGTGGTGAAACACAATGGGCAAAAACAGAGTAGGGTGAGCTGCACCCTAGCTACTCCAAGGTGCCTACAGGTAGGAGGTACACCTCTACACCGACGTATCAGTAGGAGGTAGGGGTAGGACGATACTCAACTCACGATGATACGATATGGTCATGATATTAAAAATTAAGTTCAGATGAAGACGACGTGATTCGCCCGAGGGGTGGACAGTCTGAATTCTCATTGGCAACCACCAAAAACGACAACAAGCTGTCCTGTTGTGTGTTTGTGTGGATTATATTGGCTGGACGGCTTGTGTTTATTTTTGTTTTTTTATAGTTTTTTTTATAATTGTGGTAGTCCTCCCAGGATTGCAGTGTGGGTAGCACTCCACAACCCTTATTTCTTTGTGTTTAATGTTACCTGTGTGTGGCGTGGAATGCTAGCTTATGTTTTGTTATTGTGTGAGTGAGAATACCGCCGTGTCTGTGTGTGGTTTTCCCCCTGGAAGTATTTTGGGGCCGCCCCCGAGGTGGGTTATCGAAGGGGTGATCACGAGTGCGTGTGCGTGTGCGTGTGCGTGTGCGTGTGCCCTTTTCTTACAGTAGCCTAACAAAGCGTGAAACAAGCACAGTGTGTGTGGGGTGAGTGACAGCGTGTATTGTGCGTGGTGTGGGGAGGCACGCTTACCTGTGGGAGGGGTCGGCTGCGGAGGATGGGAGAGTGGGGGGAGGATAAGGGACCCACAGACGGGCATTGCTCTGACAGATTGTGTTGTGTGCCCAACTTTTAATGAACTTTTGTGTACCCAATAAAATATCATTTTTGCCTTTTACAACTGCCTGGTGTACTGCTTGGGTGGATTCTGTAGAAAGAAACCTGGTCCGGAGTAGGGCATGGGATTTGCCCGCTTTCAAACCGTGACAATAGTACTTCAAATATGGCCTGATTAAGGCAATGTAGGACATACTACCTTTTATATAGAGTGCTTTTTGATATTCTTCCTGCAAGCATCCTGTTTGCCTTTTTCTTGTTTCAATGCAATGTTTATTCCGAGACAGACTTTGACATGCTACTAATCCTAAGGGTCACACTTTAAGTCTAACCCTAAGTTTCCATATAAATGTTTTGTAGTACAGCATATATAAAGTCTTCATAAATGTGACAATGGGTTCATAAATCATACATAAGCAAGTGTCATGCTTCATAAAGGGTGACATAACACCTTCTTATGCAACAGTGGCATAACACTGTACTAAATACGCATTATAAGCTATATCAAACACAATTTGTTAAGATGCACCTGACAGTCCAACATAACTACCTGTTGAGAATCTATTTATTATTCCATGGAATGCTGTCTGAAAAGATTCCTGTCATACTGCATTTATTAACTCTTCTGACAGAAGCTATGGCCAATTTCATTTTGTGACAGGTATATTACACGTTCCTGACAGTTTTTTGTATAGTTAAAGTAAAGTGGTCAGTGTTTTGTGTCATAGCAGTGTCAGAACTGGAGAATTTGCACACCTGACATTCAAACATACCTTGTGAATCTATTTTAAGTCAAATGTTCCATAAAGAGCTGTCTGAAAAAGTTCCTGTCATACTACATTCATACTACATACTTATGACAGGTACACAGCTATGGTCAGAGTTTCTTAATATGATAGATTCATAACACCATTATGATTTTTTTTTTTATAGTTGTAAACTATAAAAAATTTGTCATAACAGCGTTACATCACTACTACAGGAGCATTAGAAGCAATCTTTAAAATTGTTCAAATTTAAAATTAAAATAGTTAAGACACACACCTGACCGTCCAAAATAGTTTAGATTGTGTGACGTCTTCGTAAACTTACTGCAGTAGTACTCATTTAACTGAAAACCCAAAAGTTCTAATATCCAACATACAGTGACTCAGTTACACATCCGTCACTTAACTGTTACATCAATGCGAATGTTTTAAAGTTATCTAGGGACTGACATAGCACATGCATACATGTAGTTCCTGTCATGCACACCATTCCCTCCCAGTCCACTTCCCTATTGTTCTCCGTGTTTTCTCCTTTCCCTACCGTCTCACATCATGTTTTTGCGCTTCCCTGTTTGTCTTCCGTGTTGTGCAGGCTGGGCGTGGTCCTTGTTTCCTCATTTTCCTTCTCAGGAACAGACAGGTTGTAGAGGCGGCTTGACGGGAGTGGAGCGTCGGGCAGCAGGTCAATACAGCAATCGTAGGGTCTGTGGGGAGGCAAGGACATGGCAAAGATTTACTGAAAGATCGTGGTATTGGCATGGAATAGAGGACAGGTCGGGTTTAGGAAAACTGGGGGAGCTCTGGACCCTCCAGATGGAGGTAGACAGACCTGAGTGGCACCTGGGGCTCCAACTTTGGACTAGAGCTGTTTCCCAGTTGAGGTGGGGATTGTGCAGACGGAGCCAGGGCTGGCTAAGGACCAATGAAGACTGTGAGGAGTGGATAATGTAGAATTGAATGGTTTCCCGGTGATGTCCAGGCAGGACGAGTTGGTGGAGGCTCGGAGATTGCCAAAGCATAGCCGTTGAGTGGATTGGTTAGTGGTTTTGTTGGAATTCCAGACTGTGTGACGAAACTTGAGTCGATAAAGTTGGAGTCGGCTCCGGAGTCGACCAAGGCAGACATCGAGGCGGACTGGGTGTCCTATAGAAGGGTGGCCCTCAGTTGAAAACGAGACTTAACTAGCTAAATATGGCAAGAAACCTAAGCTGTCATGTCAACATGTGTTATAACATGATATGGCTCTTACAGTGTCATGGATCATGACACTGCTACACAGTTTATGTATGACATTTTCTTATGTTTATAACAGTGTCATAAATTCCCTTTCAAAATTTGGCAAGTGACATAAGCCGTCATGTCAACATGTGACATAACAGCTGTCATAACATTTACCAATAAAAGTGAGGACAGTGTTATGTCATTTGACATAAACTGACATGAGCTGTTATGTCATGTTATGGCTGCTGCAATGTCATCTGTATGACAGTGTTATGTCCGCCTTATGTTGCAGGGTTCAAGTAAAGTGTTACCGAAAAGTCATATTGTGTGAAGATGAAAAAAATAAGGTTAACCGGTTTTTTAGAGGGTCAAACATTGCATTGGGTCAAATTGACCCCAAACATTATCATCATCAACATCATCATCATCATCAACTGCTTATCCGAAGTCGGGTCGCGGAGGCAGTAGGCTAAGCAGGGGGTTCCAGACGTCCTTCTCCCCAGCGACGCTTTCCAGCTCCTCCTGGGGGATCCCGAGGCGTTCCCAGGCCAGGAGAGATATATAATCTCTCCATCGGGTTCTGGGTCTACCTCGGGGTCTCCGCCCAGTTGGACGTGCCCGGAACACCTCCAAAGGGAGGCGCCCGGGGGGCATCCTAATCAGATGCCCGAACCACCTCAGCTGGCTCCTTTCGATGCGAAGGAGCAGCGGCTCTACTCCGAGCTCCCTCCGGATGTCCGAGCTCCTCACCCTATCTCTAAGGCTGAGCCCGGCTACCCTACGGAGGAAGCTCATTTCGGCCGATTGTATCCGCAATCTCGTTCTTTCGGTCACAACCCAAAGTTCGTGACCATAGGTGAGGGTAGGAACGTAGATCGACTGGTAGACCGAGAGCTTCGCCTTCCGGCTCAGCTCCCTCTTCACCACGACGGTCCGGCACAACGCCCGCATTACTGCGGACGCTTCACCGATCCGCCTGTCGACCTCCCGCTCCATTTTACCCTCACTCGTGAACAAGACCCAGAGATACTTGAACTCCTTCGCTCCCCAAACATTATATGAGGGTTAAACCAATAGCAATACCCTCACCTAAATATCTACTGGTTAGTCTCATTTCATTTTAATGCTAATTTCCCATGTACATTGCTCCCCCTTGCTCACAACGCATTAGTTTTGCTAGCAGTGAGATGCTAAAATAGGGGTGTCCAAAATAAGGCATGGGATTCAGACACGGCTCACTGGCATGTAAACAATAATGTATTTCACCTTAATTATGGATTAAAGGTACTACATTCAAAGCCAAATACCAAATGTCAAAATTTCCCAAATGATCGCAGCTAATTTGTGTGGAAACAATCATTTTTATTTAAAATGAAAGGGGGAGAAATGGTTGGAACAATCTCTGTAAAACTGGCTGACATTTCTTGAGGAAACCATAATTCCAAAATGTGTACAGACATATCGCCCTCTGGAACAAATTGAACCTCATTTAATAGAGACAGAGCAGCAGTGGCATTGCCCTGGTCCTGTAAGCATGCCGTCTTGTGTACTGTACGCAGCATTTTGTTCCAACTTCATTTATTTTGATCATGAATTACGTATGAACTGAGTTTTTGACTGAACAGAAGAAAATGGGATGAGGGATACTAACAAATTAATACAATTAAATGTGTCTATTCAACTTATTTTATTTTTTTAAACTCCTAAAGTTGGGGGAGCTCTGATCAATTGGTTATTATTTTACGTGCCCTAAAACAGTTAGCTTGTTAAGCTAAATCAGTCCAGTTTATTTCTATTTAGGATTAATAATTGATTTGTTTAATCCTCAAAGGGACCAGTAATACGTTGAATTACTTCTGTCTTGGACATACCTGCAGATTAATCTGAAATCCAGATCAGTATCGCCTTTTACATTACATTACATTACAGGCATTTAGCAGACGCTCTTATCCAGAGCGACTTACACAACTTCTTATTACATGTATCCATTTATACAGCTGGATATATGCTGAAGCAAGTCAGGTTAAGTACCTTGCTCAAGGGTACAACGGCAGCGTCCTACCTGGGAATTGAACCTGCAACCTTTTGGTTACAAGTCCAGCTCCTTAACCATTATGCTACACTGCCGCCCTAACGACTAAATGAGGCTACTTAAGTGTTTTGCTGAAATGAAAGCAGACAAAGCATTGACTCTTGATAAAGACAATAAACAGTGATAGTTTACTTGATAGTAAACAGTGATAAGCAGTAGGCAATAAAAAAACTGCCAAAATAAAGTGAATTGCTCTTCACTGTTAATAAACATTCACCTTAACCTTCAACCATTACCAAATACATTATCAATATTAAGATTAATAATACAATATTACTAATAATATTACTCTGCATTAATGATGGATTTTTATGCCTTTTCCCATTTTTTTCGCACTTTGGAATACGCAATCATATTTATTGACAGTGCTCATCGCTGTGCCCTCTGCTATCGCTATGGGAAAGTGCAGACAAGCATGTGCCGTCCACTAAAACATATCCTATCAACACCACAGTCAAGTCGGGCTCGCACAGACATGAGTCTGAGGAAGACATTTCACTTGCAGGTCAACAGGCAGACCATGACAGCCAGATCGACCAGCGGGGGTCAATAGTAAGATACTATGATCTCGGCTGACTGAAAGCATCCCTTCCCTGGGCAATGCTAGCACAAATTGTGTCTCACCCTGTGTGGATGTCAAGCTTAACGTCACATAATTTTGAACTGGTGAAAAAAAACTGGCACCTGACCTGGCAGAAACAGGTCAGTAACATTCCTGAAACAGGTCAATGCCTCAAAAGTTAATTTGCCAAACTACTAGTTCATTTGACTGGACAAAAGTAATAGGATCTGTGTTTATTTTCCATTACAATAACTCTAAGTTGGTCTTGTGAATAACTGACGTGTCCAAAGAATGAGCCAAATTATTCAATTATGAGGTTAAAGAACCTGACTGCCGTAAAGCTTGAGGAAAACAAATAACAATTTCAACAAATAGATGTTATTGAAAGTTTGTAATTTTATACCCTGCATTTTGCATCCGCATATATAAATTAAATATTCATCCTGATTTGAGGAATAATAATGAGAATTACAAAGCCATGGCTATGATGTGGTTTATCACAATTGGAACATCCTCAAGATAATAAACTATGCAAAAGTCTATTTTTAAAAAGTGACTATTTATGATTAAGTCCATGAATTTCAGTCCATTTTATGTGACAACAGCGTGATGCCACTGTGTTACAATGAAACTTACCAACAGTGCGTACAGGGTGAGAGGGTCGTCTTTTCGGCATGAGTTTTTGTTATTGCAATATTGAGTGTTTGCCGAGCAGCCAGTGTCTGCCTGCATATCATCCATCGTGAATCAATTAGAGAGGAGAGGCCCACGAGTCAGAGAAGAACACTGAAATAATAAGGCCCGCTGTGTCACAGGTGGGAATGTGGGACTTTTTTTTACAGTTCACACAGGAAAACAGGTCAAAATTTTCTGGGAAAGAAGGTTTATATGTAAACACTCCCCACAGACCAGCCCAGCTGAGATGGGCTCCCTACGGCATGACCGCGGCCGGTCTGCATTCCTATTCTAATCTTGGAACAGAGACTGGAGGGGGACAGAGAGGCTCCTGTTAGCAGGGGCGGGGCTTAGGTGAGAAGAGACAAACGTGCGGAATCGATTTATCGCGTTGCGGTGTGTCAGTTGCTTCAAGGCCTGTGCATTCCTTAATTCTGTCTCCTCTTCAGAGAACTGCAAAAACAGCACAGGCTGTTAATTCAAGCCTGCCGGCTTCAGAAATATGGTGTCATCAGAGCTGATCTGCAAAGTCTCACACCCCTCCATTACCCAAGTTACTGATAGCGCACAAACAAGTTTCACAAACAACAATTTCAGAGGATGAGTAAAAACCTGCTATAGCCTGTATGTGACATGTTTGCATTGTCAATTGTGAATTAGGTAACATTTTAAGACCCAGGTAATATTTTTTCCTGATCAAAAAAACAAGAAAGAATCTGCACTTCTCTTGCTCGTCATGTTGAGTGAATGGCAGGGTTTTCATTGGCTGTCTGCAGCTCTGATGAGGGGTGACATTAAGATGAGACTTTTATTGATCTTGTAATCATACGTTACAAAGTTAAAGCAAAACTACAGAGCAGAGAGACTGAATGATATCTGTAATCCAAAAAAGCAAAAAAAAAATATTTTTTATTTTTTGCTTAGCTTTATATAATTGTTTCTTTTAAAGGGAGATTTCAAAGAAAGGAGTTTCAAAGAAAGCACACATGGCTATAAAGGAACATTTAAAGCATATCACGTTTCTGCTACAACTTTTTCAGTAATATTTGGCTTTCACACCAGGCAAACATTAATGTTTAATCACTTTGGGTGGCTTTGTAACATAATGAATACCTGGGTATCCAGCAAAAGAGCAAAATCATGCAACCTGTTAATACATTTATAACCTGAAAGTCATGTGATGTTAAAATGATATACTTTGCTTGACTCTGTCCTCACATTCAAAACAAGGTCATACTATCAACCCTTGGGGATATTACATAGCTATAAATCAAAGGTTGCAAATTATCAATTGCCCCTGGTTCAAAAGATAAACATAGTTGTTGAGGTGGGTAAGACAATACAAAAGAGAATTATATTTGTGTTGGTACTTAACATTCACTGACATACAGTCAACCGCCATATTTTCAACCCAGCTTACAATTGTGGGTAAATCATTAATACTCACAATTAATGATTCAAAAATAATATAAGGTTACTCAATAGTGAAATACAATAGTGATTTTGTTTCTGGGCTCCTGTACAAACTGTAGTAGGCTATTGCCCTCTTCATTATAGATCCACTAAGCCAATGTACCTACGGGCGTACACTAGGCCTATATGATACGCCCGGGCTACGTCAATTAGGTCGTCGTAGTCTTGGGGAGTCGGACAACAACATTATAGTTCATAATCGTGCAAGTACTCACGACCCTGTCGAGTGAATAGGGCTGAGACGTGCTTGACTGCATGGCTTTTGCAAGATAACATATCGTCACCTTCTTAAAATAATCGCCTAAGTCATTTTTTGAGGAACATGAGATTTTTGCTTAAATCAGCTCTTCATGATGCTGGCCACCTCTGGTAAAGTTGCCTAGATCCTTAATTGAAAGGATCATGCTGTTTTACCCCGGTAATGTAATCGCCTAAGTCAAGAGTGCTCTTAGGCTGTTTGTATGTTTGCCTAAGTCACAATAAATTTTGACTTAGGCATTTTTACAAGTTATTAATATGGCGGCTGCTTCAAGATGCACAAAGAAAATCAACATAAATGAAGTCATTTCCATGATTCTGGACTCGTCCCCGAATGGTAAGTGATAATGTTTACTACAATATTTGGCTAGGCTATAAATGTTGTGTAGTTATTTAGTCTTTAATCCTCTTATGTTACATAATTGACAGACAGCGTTATTTGTAAGTCAATAGTCATCTATTGATATACCCTTTTTGTGTGAAATGATTAACAAATATCATATATTCTGTATTTGGTTCAGTTTATTCTGTTTTCTGAAAAACTTGAAAATATGACTTAGGCGATTATTTTAAGAAGGTGACGATATGTGAAACGTGAAACATTTACTGGGCGTGTGTTCTTTCGCTTCAGTATGGCATGGAGAATCGCTTAGGCACCACATCCCACTGCTATACATGGAACATTTCTAAATCTGATCCAAAGGAAAGATTATTTGCAGAAAATAAACAGTGTCTTATCTTTGGAACCTAATGTAGCCCAATATTTAATATAGCCCAATGTTTTAGCCAGGCATTGATTCATTCTAAAAATGCAACAGGCATGGAGCATTCAATCAGTGAGATAATTTTAAAAACTTGTGTCGCTGTTGGAAATACTGCAGTAGACCTATAGGCTATAGCGTAACATGGGAGTATATCAATATCTCAATATCAATGTCAAATTTATTGCTAAATTAGAAAATAGTTTATTTGAATATCAAATGAGTACATACAGTTTATGCTTTTGGGGAAAGACATTGTGACAGTGGGCAACTTTGTTGTTAAAGAACAAAAAGGATAATAATAAAATAAACTATGGGAAATGATAAATCACAAAAAAGGTGAAACATTTGAAATATTAATTTGTCCATTCAGTAAATGAGTAGCCTATTGTTATGTAAATTAATTTACTAATAACAATGACATGTCATTTCATTATAAATTTGCCACAGATTAAGGCAAAGCGATATTAAATAGAAGCAATTTAACATTTAATTCATTAATGCAATCTGCAGTTTTTCTGCAATATCAGAATGTCTTTATTTTCTGCAATATTTTTTATATACCAGTGATGTCTATCTAAAGCAAGCAACTTTGTATTTGGCTAAAACTTGATAGCCAGTTATCAATGCTAATACTAGCGAGGTAGTGACACTACAATGAATAACACATAGTAATTTTCACTTAACTATACAATTAATTTATGTAAATATGTGTCTTTATGGCTGTGTCCACGAGAAAATATGACTAAATACTTATATTTATTCTGGGCCAAGTTGGTACTGAGCTCTTGGTACTGAGCAAACATATGGATTCCCGCAAACATTTTTAAATATTTAAATATTTCATGTACATGCAATACAAATACATAGCTCACTATTTTTCTGTGAAAAAAATTGGATTAACTTACCTCAAAAAGGTTTCAGTGGAATAAATCTCACAAATATGGTGAGCAAGATGAAATGAGCAGGTCAAAGTTCAAGAACAGAGTCACACAATAAATGTGTTGTTGACATTTGGTTTACTTTATTGGAAAAAAAATTAAGGGGGTGGGGGGAGGCGTCTTCCCAGATATTACGCTACTGCACTGTACCTTCATTTTGAGAGTGAATGCAAGTTCCTATATGGCTCATATGAGCCAATGTAATTTGATTCCCTACAAATCTGTGTATCAGGATTTACTGTCAGTACTGATATGATCTGTGTTTTGTCAATTAGAAAAAAACTAACACAGTTAATCCAATATTTGTCACACTTCTCTCAATCCCACATGGAATATGATTTGAAACGTTTATATTCTCTTGTACATTTCCTGATAAGCATGACCAAAATGGCAAAAAATAAAATAAAAAATCATGCTGACAAAGTGCAGTATTTTTGACATAATCCTTTCAGTTGAGTTATTTTTTTGCAACTGTAATGTACTACCATACGCCAGATAGTCTGCTATAAGGTACATTCTTGTTCTTTAAAATATTCCCAAATATACCCTGAATGTCCAAACAATATAAAAGCATACCGTTTACTTTTTCCCTCCATTAAAATTTTTTCTCTATTTCTCTGTCCCTAGCCCCAGTAGCCACGATTAATTGAAAGCTTTTTTAAGCATGTGTGTACACGACATGCATTGAGTTCAAGGAGATTACTGATTTAACTTTATGCTCCGGCACTGTGTACATAAACATCTCCTGCCAAATAATCCTAAAAGGAGAAGCAAAAACAATCATTCACTACGAGTGACAAAGTTCCATGGGCATGCTATTTGTGACAAATGATTTGTCAATAAACACATTTATTCTTTTTCATTTTATATAGTACTTATATGGCAAGACAAGAATACAATGAGCATTCACTGTGAATAATAATTTTACATTTCTACATTTCTGTCACACAGTTTTAATATTTGAATGCATATAACTGAAGGGTTGAATCAACTCTGGCAAATGCGGGCGGGAAAATATCTTGCGATGTTTTTCCTTTGTGCTACTGAAAGCATATGGGCTAGTCAAATGGGATCTATGCCGCTTCGTTTCTGTTGTAATCTGCCTTGACCAGTCAACGGGCTGTCAATCTAGGTCAGCCGTTGGCAATCCCACTGCATTTAGGATGTTGTGGGCGGTAGCGTGCTGGCACCGGTTCGCCTCTGTCTTGACTGGGTCCTGCGTTCCAAACCACATGAGCGTGTGACTGCATTCTTGTCCTTGTTGTAGGAAGAAGCATGACAGTGCCGTATTCAGCTCCTTCACTAGTCTTATTGTCCCGACTCTTCCATTACTTGCGAGATGTGTACAATCCATCGCGTTATTTGTCTACGTCTGGTCGTTGCCCCGTCAGTCATAAACTCCGACAGTCCAGAAGAGTGTATTAGATGGTGTAGTGTCCCCTAAACGCTCAGACTCAAACACATTTCTTATTCAAGTAATACAAATAAAAATACAGTGACATGCTACACATTTTGTATATCACATCATAGAACCTTTATGTTGGATTCCAGCTCCAAATTTAACACCTGTAAACCTCTATAAATGTTACATTGGGTCTGCTTTTGAAAAAACATGGGATTCTGATACAGCCTGTATCTAAAATAAAAAAAACACATTTTATCAATATATGGTAAAATATAAAATCTAATTAATTATAAAACATAACAAATATGGTAAAACCTGAAAATGTATAAATGTCATTATTGCAATGTTTGATATTTGTGTATGCAAGCACCATTGGCTTTGTCATACATGTAATTACATGAATGTGCAAATACATTAAGCATGCTCATTTTAATCTGTATTTGTAACACATTCCCTCCATTTCAAGTTGTATGCTTCAACATAATGTTCATTGTCTGTAATGAAAGCTTAACACTTAACAAATATCGAGCAAACTGTGTGACTATAAAGCATTTCAAATAATATAGTTGCTCCTCAGTATAGATGTGTATTGTAGGGAACATCACGCATGTAGGTTTTATCTGGAGCCTGTTTAAGTCCAAAGAGCAGCAGGAGAGCTGTGGTTTGTGAATGTGTAATAATGTGACACCAACTGGTGACCCGGAGTAGCTGCTTAAATGCACCATGGTGACTGGACATTCTTAAACGAGTCAGCTGAGGAACCTCCTCCATTGATGACCATGCTGGTCAGAAGGTTTTTGTAGTTGTTGGATGGATACTGTCTGGAGGCCATACTGTTTGTACAAACCTTAATTCCAAAAAAGTTGGGACAGTATGTAAAATGCACATAAAAGCAGAAAGCATTGATTTGTAAATTATCTTTTACATATATTTAATTGAAAACAGTACAAAGAAAAGATATGTAATCTTTTACCTTATCAACATTATTGATTTTTGTAATTATATTTCTCAGTCTAACTGCAACGGCAACAATTTTTATATTGCTTGTATCGCTTTTTTTTTTTAAAGCTCAGAAACTGCCGAGCATTTGATAAACCAATTTATGTTGGCCAAATAAAATTAAATCTCATTCAATTTGTGGCTCGGTGTTTGGGACAAAGTGCATACAAAACTGGTTGAGTCTGGTCATAAACCAAGCCTAGACTGGTGGGATTTTGAAAGCTACTTTTCAACTATTACCTAATCTTGCAAGTGTGTGCAGTTATACGTTAATACAAGCAACAGCTTTTAAAATGCATAATCAGTGGTGCTGCGCCACCTAGTGGTGAAACAAAAAACAAAACAAAAACGGGAGGAACGCGGGAGTGTAAGTGTAATAGCAGGGAGAGACTCAAGCTGCAAGTTTACCCAAAATTACACAATTCTGTTTCATTGCCTTGTAAGTAGTCAGTAGGACTGTAGTGTTTGAAAACGGCCTTTTGACTTATTTGCTGCAGCTAATGTTAACTTCAAAATGGAATTGCAGGGTCTCACTCTAGGTCTACCATTACAACGTTAACATTGGCTGCAGCAGGCATGGGGCAGTTTGTGAATACTTAGTCACAAGGTAAGACAACTATTACAGAATTTGTATATAATAACAATTACTCTACCCTTCATCCTTAAAATCTAATAATTAATGGAATTTTATAAAATTGTGACCTTAAATGATAAAAAAAAGACTTGAGACATGACTTGAGACTTGTCTTTTAAGACTTGAGACTTGACTCAGACTAGCCCTGTAAGACTAAGGCTTGACTTGGACTTGCCCTGAAAGACTTGGGACTTGACTTGGACTTAGGCACAACTCTGCCATGGCTGCACCTAAACCATTGCAGAAGAGCTCTGGAACTAAGCTAATAAAGAGCCAAAGAGAAAAGAGGAAAAGAAAGAGAAACAGTTGAATGATTTTGCAGATTCTGCTTTGTCTTGATGATTTTTGTGTGGGTTATTACTGGGGTAGTGGGGCTAATCAGGACAGGAACTGCGAGGGAAAGACAAAATAAGACAGCAATTGATGAAAAGATGTCAATTACCATTATCAGACTAAGAGAGAGAAGAGCTACCGAGTGGAGAGCCTTCAATTTCAATGCAGATTCTCTAAACATCTCAGACCAATGGGCAAGAAAGAATATGTGATACCAGCAATTAACACACTCAGTCCGAATGGCAACTGGAAGTAAATGTCCCTGCATGGTTCGAATGCCCGCACCAGGAACTTAGCCGGCGGTAGCGGAAGTTGATTCCCAGCCATTAAAACCAGGACGCATGGCTGACGCCATGTATCTGCTACACCATTATAACATGAATGTCAAGTTCCTAGATGACTACGTCAAACTATGACTACGTCGCCAGACTCCTGTTGCTAAAAAGATGTAAATTCTTACGGAAGCTGGTGTACGTAGATCTCTCAACGAAGGCAGAAACAGTTGCAGAAGACCCTAGTTCGTTGGAAGTGAAGAATAGTAAAGCAGGAGATTGTTTCCGCTCTAATAGTACGAGCAGCTATGTGTCCTTCTTTCTAAGGATATCAAATTGTACGACCAACATGATGAGTTTTGGAATAATAAAAAGAGGAAACAGGAATAAGAACGACACCCTAGTGTCAAGAACTGGGCAAGACGAGACCATTTAAGTGAGTGGAGTTAAAAACAGGACAACATATGCAAACATCTGGAACATCTGGACTCAGAAAACCCAACCGCAGACAGGATAAGGCAAATTAAGTTGTTTATTTTCAGTCCAGATCAAAAGCCAGGTAATCAGAATTGAGACGGTACCAAATCAAAAAGCAGGAGAATAGTCAGGAATCCAAAAAATCTAAACCGGGAAATCACAGGCAACGGTACAAAAACGGCAGGCAAAGGCAAAGTCAAAAAACAATCAAAAAGTCAAAACCACAAAACAACAAAGGCAAACAAACAGAATCAAAAGGCAAACTCAGAGTCGGAAAACGGAAGGGTGTCTCAGGAATCTCGATAAATCACTGGCTTTACTGTCACAGGCTCAGGAAATACGATCAACATTCTGACAAAGTTGAAACGGAATTGTGGGTCTTATATACACATAGGAAAGGGAGGGGTAACAAACAACGTGAGGTTAACACATTAGGGAAACAATAATTCAATCACGAGAACATAACGAAAACATGGAAGGGACTCAGAAACATGCATGACAAACAACGGGCTCGAATAGGAGCGGAGTGTGCACAGTAATCAGGGGAGGTGAGATCTAAGGATCTCATAGGTAGCTCAGGAGCAGTTAGAAATGCAGGTAGAAAAGATAAAGCAGAGAAGCTGGTTAAATGTTAGTATCTAACTATAAGACAGACAATTAGTTTGTTAGTATACATTTATGTTAATTGGTTTAGTAAAGTGCACGTAACTAATAAAGCACCCGAGTGATTGTTAGTGCGAGTTAGTAATATATACAATTCTACACGGGAAGGAAAGCAGGAAGTAGCAGAAAAACGAGACTTAGGAAATACAGCGTTAACCCACAAAAACTCCCGAAGTCACCCGAATAGTGCATGCACTGGGTAAACAAACACACAGATGAGACTCTGACAACCCACGGACAGAGGGGAATGTACAGATCAATGGAACAATAATAAATCCAGAATAAATAATTAAATAATAATACAAACAGACAGACAGAAATACAGAACATAACAACATCACCTTAGGGACATTCAGAAACTACTGGTGAGTATGCGGGGATAGGGCTTACTGGATGCTTAGGATGGACAGGATGTTGTTACATGGCCACTTTGAAGCTCCCATATGAAGTAATGTCCATAAAACAGAAAAAAGACAACCAACAGGACAGCAGCAACAGGAAAAAAAGAGAATTGGCCGAGTTTTATGATATCATATCATTTCAGAATGTCATTAGGGGAAAAAATGGGGACCTGGGTTATTTCCTTGGTATGGAGTGGTCTTCCTAGTAGATCATATAGACAACATAACATATACCTTGCAAAGTTTCGCCAATGAAACTATTAGGGGGTTCAGCATGTTAAGAGACATCGTCAGAGTCAGAAGCCACAGAATGACTCTACTTAAACACGAAATGGCCCTCGATTACATATTGGCACAACAAGGAGGATTGTGTATAATGCTTAACCTGACAGGAGGCGCGTGCTATACCTTGATCCCTGACATTACGGATAATCTGACTAGAGACATTACGCCTTAGGGAACATTAAAGAGGCTTTCGGACCATCAGCAAGTGCTGGATCCTCTGCAATGGGGTGGCTGGGGAGCTACATGGGACCTTGGGGGGCTGTGTTAGCACAGACTCTGATGCCTGTAGTCATAGTAGTTGGGATAGCCTCCTGTGGATGCATAGTAATCTTGCCATGTATTAAAGCTATGATGTCTAAGTGGCTGGGAGCAATGATGGGGGAAGCAGGAATGATGATCCAGAAGGAAGAAGTCGTGGAAACATCGGTGGGATATGAAGTAGTTGAACTGATAAACTTAGCAGGCGAGGAAAACAATCCATCTGGCGATCCCTTTGAAAGCAAAGAAGTATTGATGAAACGGGCTAGGGCAGTCCGCCAAATGGTCATAGGAATACCTCGGAGACGCGCCGTATGGGAACCATCCATTCACCAGATATTCCAGATAAGAGACGGGTCTTACACAAACTAATGGGGGGGGGGGGGGAATGCAACGAGAAAGGAGGGCCGCTGAACTGCCCATACAAAAATCCTTCATGCGAATGGGGAGTGAAGGCAGGAGCAGGATGGAAATGCATGAGAATGAAATTTGGAAACGAATTATGTAATCGGATAGAATGGGAGAAGTATTTCATGCCAGGGCTGGGAGGACGTTGAAGAGAAGGAGGAGTGAGAGGAGTATCTCCCGAACACACGACCACACATATCACATATACTGACTACAGTACACAAAGAAAAGAACAACACAAAGAGGACATAATAAAACCCCAACTGACTAAGAAAAAGGGCGAAGAAGGTAGGAGATGCCTGAGTGAAGTGCTCGTAACCTCTCCTCAGGTCATGGGCTCCTAAGAAGAGAAAGAAGACGTTACAAGTATAATCCAATTCTTTTTATATAATCTTTGTATAATTATAACAAATAAAATCAGATAATCACTAAATACAGTAGCTTTTTGATTTTTGATATTTGCACTTTGATATATCCTCTGTTAATGAGAAGAAGTATGAACTTTGTTAAAGTATAAACTATGCATGAAACTAATCCACCACAAATTTATATTTTATCATACAATTGTAATGTCATAACTCCACCGGGTGAAACATCAATAAGAGAATGTGAGACCAAATGGTCTCAAAGGGGGGAGTGTGAAAGTATCAGTAATTATAAAAATTTAAATTATACAACCTGTATAACCTTAGTGCTTTGTGACCTCACTCTAGGCCTAGTTTGTGTGCTGCTAAGAGAGCTGAGAATTGTGAGCAGGATAAATTAACTGAAGGAATGCTTTGAGTGTGTGAACAGAAGAACATGCTGGGAATCCGAAACCATAATAAAACTCTCCCACTCTGTGTCTGTATGAGTAATAATAATAATGAATAATGATGCCTTGCATTTATATAGCGCCTTTCTCACCAAGCGGTGACTCAAAGCGCTTACAATGATGAGGGGGAAACTCGCCTCAACCACCACTAATGTGCAGCACCCACCTGGGTGATGCAGCGGCAGCCATTTTGCGCCAGAATGCTCACCACACATCAGCTGAGGTGGAGAGGGAGAGAAGAATTTTTTTTGCCAATTAAACTGTAATTGTGTCTGTATGAGTGTCTGAAACCATAATAAAACTCTCCCACTCTGTGTCTCCCTCCTGTTTCCCATAGCTAAGCAAGAGTTGTACCCATAACAATAGATAAGATAGATCATGCTGACCGAACAGGTGAGAGAAAAAAAAAAAGAGAAATTAAGAGAAATTACATGGTCTGATTAAAAAGCACATGAGGATAAGTCACAAACAACTTTATTTGGTAGATCAAGAGTGCCCCCAAGCGCATAGGGTAGGAACTTTATATGACATGTTTATTTGCGCCTAATTTGTTATTGGATAAAATAAGATATGACGAAAGGGTGTCAGCGCACATTATTGGTTTATTAGTTAGGTAGAGGAGGAGTTATGATATTATATAAACTAATGTCTGTCTTTGTTTGGGAAACTCCTAATCCTCTGCGTAGGGTAAAAGACCTCCTGTTGGCATCAACGCTTAATACATGGTTAAACTGAATAGAAGACTGCTATTTCCTTCATCTTCATCTTGAGAATTCTCCAGCTCAAAAACCCATCTCAAATTTAACCTAATGAGGAGAACGTAAAGGACCATATACGTACATGTCAAGATTAAATACCGTTTTGTTATTTTGTAGACTATATTGCTAATTTCAAATATTTAGCAAAATACATAATATAGTTGTGACTGATCTCAATGGCCATGTTAATTTTAGAAACCTGTAGATTCCACGTTATTGTCTTGTCCTTATACGTAATCCTTACTGAATATTGAATGATTGTAAACACAAACGATTGCCACTGAAAAAATTTACTAATGTAGTGATGATTAGACAGAAGGTCTCTTATTAGCTGGGATGTGGGGAACATCGCAGGAACAAATTACATTTTGAAAGTACAAACGATAGTACCAAAACAACTAATATGGACTTTCATTATATAAATCAAATTGTCTTTTATTGAGACAACTATAAAGTGACATTTCCATGACATCAATTGTAAATAATACTGCTATTCACTTTAACCTTTTATCCCTGAGCTCTTAAAAAGGCAATTTCCGCCTGTTTTGCACTACTCTTAAATAAATCCTTATAACTTTGTGGCAACACACAGCAGAAACATAGATGATGGCAGTATTTGAAGGGCACATGTGTACCATCCAGA
The DNA here is from genome assembly GCA_022702515.1 of Ilyophis sp. 1 JC-2022. NCBI lineage: Eukaryota > Metazoa > Chordata > Actinopteri > Anguilliformes > Synaphobranchidae > Ilyophis > Ilyophis sp. 1 JC-2022. Next base: position 28,840,066 of record CM040395.1, on the reverse strand, counting down.
CTGAGGTATTAAACCCTAATAAGTATGTATATAAAACTCCTTAGAATGTACTTGCTCCAATGTTTATTACAAAAAATCTACATCAGCTCGTGGCAAAATTATTGTACACAGTTCATTACCTACAAACATTGTGCGGATTTCTAAAAGCAGTGGAATTCTGTTTTTCCAAGATGAGGCATGTGTCCTTTTTTTGTCCCAAAACCTCTCCAAATTGAATATTTTGGTTAATGTTTTTAACAAGTTATATACACCATAAAACACGTGTTATGCACTGAAAGTTACATATTTTGAACAAATACCAGAGATAAATCAATTCTCACATGTTTTTGACAGCACACATTTAATGCACAAGATCACTGTCTAGGCTAAGTTTCAAAAAACCTCAAATAAATATGCAAACATTGAATACAATATAATACTTTGGCTAGTTATTAAGTAGCCTATTTTTTGGGCTACTGGCTACAACGTCTTTGTGGTTCGTTGTCATAAAGCGTATTTTTAGATCATAACATACAGATAAGCTGGTATGTGGTTGCCAGACCACATCTCTCATGCATTATTTTTATAGGTCCCGTAAATTCTGTGTCCTCTCCCTTAGAACTTTTCGAGCCCATTGCTGCTCCTCTACCCAACCACCAGACTGTACTTTATTATTCATTATTTACTTATTATTTTATTTTAATGCGCAAAAATAATTTTCTATTTTGACTTTCAATTTCAAAGTGCACCAATTTTAGTCAGAATCAGTTTCAGATTCTTCACTATCTTCTGGATAATTTTCTTCACTTTCAAAGTGAACATGTAGCCTACCTTCTATTACTGCCTTTTTTTGTTTTAACCAATCACCTTTAGGTACAGCTAAAACAGAAAACCCGTCTCCAAGCACGTCACTCTCATCAACTACCTCTATCATATACTTATGAGTGTAATTAACTCCTCTGCAAAAAATGCCTCTCCTGTACTGACCCGTGTATATCACTCGCACTTACTGACAATACATGATACCACATTACCAAAATTTTAGAGCTCAAGATTTTAAAATATATATATATATTTTTTTTTTATTTGCCCATGGGTGGGAGCAGCGTACAAGCCTCCACAGTTTTAATCACTCAACAGAGTGACGAACCCAGCGGTCCCTAGTCAAACTTTTTAAGTAGACCGCCATACAGGCCTTGTTGATCGCCATACAGGCTGTGGTGTATTAGCCACATAAATGATATTGTATGGTTACCAAGTTACTATGCTTGTAAATGGCCACTAGCCTGCCATTTTATGTTATCTTTACATGTTCTAGAGCATAGTCAACAGCAGCTAAATGGCAGACATGTATTTATTTATTTCATCTCCTGTTGGTTATTATTTCATTTGGAAAGGCTACATGCTTTGAGTTTGAATTTGAGTGAACCAACTTTACGTTGTTATCTTTGGTGCCCGATAGATGGCAGACTCTCCCTGTCTATGTTCCGGAGAGAGCGGATATGCAAGCTACGTTTTAGTTTCGTTTTGGGGTTTTCCTCTTTTTTGATGCGCTTAAGGAAAAAATAAGAGAAAGGTACGACAAGATAAGAACTCAACTATCCCTCTAGAAGGAGAATTTATGTTTTTAATTTATTACTTATTGCAATTTTGTATAAATGGTGGATAGTAACACCGAGAGAAGACCTGTTTTAACACCCTTGGTCAGCGGAATGAGGTAACGTGCAGATTATCGAGCTAGCCTAAGTTTAGCCCTGTACCGGTATATTCAGCCTATATCTAGTTACGAGGGAATTTCATTATGATGAATGTATGTATGGATGGATGCCTTTTTTTTATTCACACTGTGAAGCCGAGTAGCTTGATTATATTTCTCCTCTTGTTGTTTAAAATATCGAATTTGTGATGTGTGAAGCTTAAATGGGCATGTATTGAGACCGTTTCTGTGTTCGTCTAGTTTTCATGGTGCTTCGATACGAGGAAGATAATAAACTGTGGAGCATCAGTAGAGACTCTCTGCGTCCTGCTTTAAGCCAACCCAGGGCAGTTACAGTGAAAACTCAACGCTACGTCTGAGACGTCCGTCAAACCACCGTTGTTGTCATTCTACAATGAATGCGTTAGATAACCATTCAGCCATTGAACTGTCGATCTAACCCACTCCCTACTCCAAACAAGATCGGAAGAGGACCACGCATCACAGTAGGCTATAATGCCACAGGTTCAGCAAGAGACTGTAATCAGAAACATTAAAGGAGCTATGCAAGTATATAATTAACCATCTTGAAATTGAAATCTTTCACAGTGGACAATACTTTAAAGGGTAAAAAATAACCTTCCTTCCAACTTAACTGTGAGAATAAGTTATAGCAGCCTATGACAAAGTTGAATGTATTGTCCTACCAGTTAACATTGAATGTATTGTCCTATCAGTTAACATTGAATGTATTGTCCTATACCAGTTAACATTGAATGTATTGTCCTACCAGTTAACATAGGCTATTTTAAAATTGTCCAGCTCCCACCTAACTTAGGGTTTCCAAATTCAAATTAATTTCTCTTCATGCTGAAATTCTTACAGGGTCCAAATAGCTCTCTAATTGTCAAAGTGAGAGTAGTATCATTCATCCTAGAGCTAAAGTCGCTACTCAGAGGCTTATCCCAGGCTTATGACAACTACATTTTGCAGTCAAATAGTCAAACCAGATACACAATTCATATAAAATGTCGCTCCAGGAAATGGATGTGAGCAGTGAACTAGAGGAGAGTAAATTCTTAGAGGCCCAAGACAAGGCAGAACCCCGCCAAAGGACTCTAACAGAAAAGGGCCAAGAAATGCACTATCAGCATGCCCAAAAACATGAGAATGCCTTTAATAAGGCCTATGAGTCCTGGAAGCAGACAGCGAAAGAGAGTAGGTCAACACTGAAAGGCCTCTGCTCCCCAGATGACCTTGATAAAATACAAGGTGAAATCAAAACAAGATATGATATAGTACGCCGTGAATACGAGCCCATTACGCGTAACCGTACCACAACTCCAGATATCGCAAATAAAATGGACGCCTGCAACACTCTGACTGAAGAGATACTTGACCTTGTGAGCAAGCGACTAGAAACAATTGACGAGAACTATAACGAACGACTTGAGAAAGACAGAGTAAGGATATCGCTAAATAAGGCTGAATATGGGTCCATCTTCGGCCACACAGAAACTGAAACTGTAGTCTCGGAGATATCAGAGAAATCTAATAACCTCTCAATTGCAGCCTCCAATATCTCCAGCAAACGATTAGACGCAGAAGCAGAACTTGCGGCCAAACGAGAACAAGCAAAGGTGATGAAAGATATCCAGGCTCAGCTAACACGACTCACGAGAATGGAAAGTGAATTGAAACTTGAAGAAGCAACAATGCTGGCAGAGATAGAACAAAAACGGGTGAATAGTCGAATAAAGCTAGAAGAGGAAAGGATAAAGCTAGAACAGTTGCAAGCAGATAAGGAAGTTCAGGTAGCAGCAGCGCGGGTTAGAGCATACGAGGGTTTCGGAAGTGATAATGAGGACGACGTAAATAACAAAACGGACGCTGCTCACCAAGAGATTAAACACGCAGCTCAGCTAAACCCAAAGGCCACGTCGTTTCAACCCTGTCCAGCTCCCCCGGGAACAACAGCACCTGAGGAAACTTCCAGCCTAGCCCAAGTACTAGCGAATTCACTAAGCATAAATCGCCTACCCGTACCCGAACCGACAGTGTTTAGTGGTGAACCCATCAAATTCGTAGACTGGAAGATGTCTTTCATGGCTCTTATCGATCAGAAACCCATCCCAGCTAGTGAAAAAATGTTCTATCTGAAAACTTACCTTACTGGAGATGCACTTAAGGCTGTAGAAGGATTCTTCTACCGAGGCTCGGAAGATGCGTACAAGGGCGCCTGGAAGGTCCTTCAAGAGAGATATGGGAACCCCTTTATAGTACAAAAGGCTTTCCGAGACAAACTCGCCAAATGGCCTAAAATCAGTGCAGCCGAGCCCCTAGCACTCAGAGAATTTGCAGACTTTCTACAGGGATGTGCAGAGGCAATACCCCACATCAAAGGGCTGGCTATCCTAAATGATTGCGAAGAGAACCATAAGTTGCTTAAGAAGCTACCGGAATGGATTGTGCGGAGGTGGAGCCGGATCGTGGTAGATCAACTCGACAGCTCCGGGAACTACCCAGACCTTACATACTTCACTAAGTTCTTAAACAAAGAGGTCCGGATAGCCTGCAATCCTATTGCCTCCCCATTCCTCATGAATACCAAGAGTACTGATGAAAGATCACCCAAGAGAGCTAGAGCTCTCAACACCAGCACTCGAGAAAGGAACTCCACCCGAGAGATAGAAGAAACATCCGATTCTAAGGTGAAACCACCTTGCTCTTTCTGTAAGGATGAAAAACACGGCATCGGCAGATGTCCTACCTTCGCTTCGAAGACTATTGAAGACAAGAAAGTATTCATCCATGAAAATCGCCTTTGTTTCGGATGCTTAAGGAAAGGGCACATCTCCAAAGAGTGCAAAAGGAGGTACACCTGTAGCATTTGTAATCGTCGACATCCAACCTGTCTACACGAAGAGAGGGGACAAGAAACAATGGAAGGAATGAAGGGTAACTCTGCATCTGCAGACAACAGTGACTCTGAGGAAGTGCATGAAGTCACATCTCATGCGTCAACACGATACACCTCTGCCACTTCAAGCATAGTCCCTGTCCTGGTATCCTCGAGACAAGAGCCACAGAGAGAAATCCTCACATACGCGTTACTTGACACACAGAGCGATTCAACATTCATTCTAGAAGACCTCCTTGAGGACCTGAATGTGGAAGCCCAACCTGTGAAGCTAAAACTTAGCACCATGACCGCCCTTGATACAGTCCTACCCAGTAAGAGCATCCGTGGGCTACAAGTTCGAGGTTTCCATTCTGAAAAACACCTTCAAGTAAACCAGGCCTATACCCGCAGTTTTATCCCGGTGGACAAGTCGTACATCCCAACGAAGAAAACTGCACAAATGTGGCCTCACCTCCGACATATAGCAGACAAGCTACCATCACCCCAAGACTGCGAGGTGGGACTGTTGATTGGATATAACTGTCCATCAGCACTCGCCCCATTGGAAGCTGTCATAGGTGGCGAGAACGAACCCTTCGCACAGCGGACCGAGCTCGGTTGGAGCATAATAGGCTCATCTAATCCTCATCTAGACAGGCAGGGAAGCCAAAGCTTCGTGCATCGAGTCACGGTAAAGGAAATCCCAACCCCTCCGGTCACTGATATTCTGAGGGCTTTGGAGTCAGACTTCATTGAAAGGGCTTGTGAAGAGAAGTATGTGTCCCAGGATGATGTTCTGTTCATACAGTTCCTTAGTGACAACATCAAGCACAAGGATGGACACCTTGAAATGCCCCTCCCTTTCAAAAACTGCAATCCACCCTCGCTACCAAACAATAGAAGACTAGCCACCATTCGACTCCAGTCTCTGAAGAAGAAGCTGAAGGCCAATGAACAGTACTATGACCACTACAAAACCTTCATGGAGGAAATGATCAGCCGGGGTGATGCAGAGTTGAAGTCCACCTCAACCGAGAGAGAGACTGCCTGGTACCTACCCCATCACGGCGTCTATCACTCCAAAAAGCCCGGCAAGCTAAGAGTTGTTTTCGACTGCTCAGCCAGGTTCCGTGGTGTCTCCCTAAATGAAACTCTACTCACTGGTCCTGACTTGATCAATCCCTTAGTAGGAGTCCTTTGTCGCTTCAGGAAGGAGAACATAGCCATAATCTGCGATGTGGAGAGAATGTTCCACCAATTCCTCGTCACACCTGAATCCCGAAACTATCTAAGGTTCTTATGGTGGGAGGGTGGAGATATGGAGAAGGAGCCGCAGGATTATAGGATGACCGTCCACATCTTTGGAGCTGCTTCCTCTCCGGGGTGCGCCAACTTCGGACTGAAGTACCTGGCACGGCAACATGAAGGTGACTACCCATCGGCGTCAGCCTTCATTGAGAAAAACTTCTATGTCGACGATGGATTGACTAGTGTCGCGTCAGTCGAGGAAGCCAAAGATCTAATCATCAGCACACAGGAGCTGTGCAAACGAGGAGGACTACGTCTTCACAAGTTCGACTCAAATAAGAAGGCAGTCCTCGACTGTGTGAGCCCCTCAGAAAGGGCAACGTCCACGGAAACTCTCAAACTCAATCAGGATGTGATCACTACAGAGCGTGCTCTGGGCATTCAGTGGTCAACAGAAAATGACACATTTATCTTCAACATCAGTGTGAAGGACCAGCCGCCTACCCGCCGGGGCATCCTGTCGGTGGTTGCCTCTGTGTACGACCCACTTGGGTTCGTAGCACCGTTCGTCCTAAGTGGAAAGTGTATCCTACAAGAACTATGTCGCAGGGGCGCTGGATGGGACGATCCCCTGCCGAACGACCTAGGACCACGGTGGGAGGAGTGGAAAATTGGACTCCAGTCCTTAAAGGAAGTCGTGATTCCTAGATGCTATCACCCACAGGACTTTGGGAACATCGTCAAAATTGAACTGCATCACTTCTCTGACGCCAGTAGCAAGGGGTACGGCGCATGTTCTTACATTAGATACAAAAACGACAGAGGGGCAGTCCACACGAGTCTGGCGATGGCCAAGGCCAGGGTAGCACCAACGAAGGTCATGAGCATCCCAAGGTTGGAGCTCTCCGCAGCTGTAGTGGCAACTAGATTAAGTGTCACATTGAAGCGCGAACTCGAAATGAAAATTGAGGAAGAATTCTTCTGGACGGACTCCCAAGTTGTACTGGGATACATCAACAATGACGCACGCAGGTTTCACGTCTTTGTCGCAAACCGGGTTCAGCTGATAAGGGAAAACACAGACCCCTGCCAATGGCATCACGTGGATACGGCAGAAAATCCTGCAGATCATGCCTCCAGGGGCCTTCAAGCGATGCAGATCTCTTCATCAAATTGGATTCAAGGACCGACATTCCTTTGGGAGCAAGAAGTGCACACAAAGTCCAACCCCACAACTGAGCTGCTCGTAGGTGATCCTGAGGTCAAGATGGTTCTGGCATGTGCGACTAGACTCGGAGATTGTGCAGACATTCTGGACTGGCTAGGTCAGATTTCCTCTTGGACTAAGCTCCTCAATGTGATCGCAAGAATCAAACGACTGGGATCCAAACAAAAACACCGCAGTGAAGTAGTGACCACCACGGAACGGGAGAGAGCTGCTGAAACAATAATCAAGCTTGTCCAACAGAAAGCCTTCCTTCAAGAGTTTAAGACCCTTCAAAGAGGAGAGAGTCTTCCGAGTTCTAATCCTCTCTTCTCCTTTGACCCTATCTTGTACAAAGGACTCCTTTGTGTCGGCGGAAGACTGAAGCAGTCATCTCTCAGTCAGGAGCTAAAACACCCAGTAATCCTCCCGAAGGATAGCCACACCACTAATCTGATTCTGGCTCACTGTCATGCCAAGATTTGCCACCAGGGTCGAGGCCAAACCCAGATGGAGCTCAGAGCAAATGGGTTCTGGGTCGTGGGTGGGAGCAAACTAGTGGCCAAACTGATATACAACTGCGTACAATGCAGGAAACTTCGACGTCCCACAGAAGAACAGCAAATGGCCGAGCTCCCTAAAGAGCGTGTTGAAGCTTCAGGGCCTTTTACGTACAGCGGTATGGACTGCTTCGGCCCTTTCATAATCAAGAAGGCTCGTAAGGAATATAAAAGGTACGGCTTGGTCTTCACGTGCTTCGCTTCCCGAGCTGTCCATATCGAAATGCTTGAAGATCTGTCAACGGATGCATTCATCAATGCATTGAGGTGCTTCATCAGCCTCAGAGGAGCTGTCCGCAAACTGCATTGTGATCATGGTTCAAACTTTGTAGGGGCCAGAAATGAACTTAGAGAGGCACTCAAGCAGTGCGACACCAAGCTATTGGAAGAGTTCCTAGCTGACAAGCAGTGTGATTTCGCCTTCAATGCCCCATCAGCTAGCCACGCAGGCGGTGTCTGGGAACGCCAGATCCGGACCATCAGGAACGTACTGAACGCCACTCTCGCACAGTGTCCAGGAAGGCTTGACGACGCTTCGCTTAGAACATTGTTCTATGAAGCCATGGCCATCGTTAACAGCCGCCCTCTGACCATAGACGGAATCAATGATCCAAAGGCTCTAGAACCGTTGACGCCTAATCATCTCATCATGATGAAGTCGAAAGTTGCTCTGCCCCCCCCCGGGAAATTTGTGAAGGAGGATATGTATGCAACCAAGAGGTGGCGCAGAGTTCAGTACTTGATCGAGCAGTTCTGGGGCCGCTGGAGGAAAGAGTACCTTTTGAACATCTCCACCAGACAGAAGTGGCATGTACCTCGGCGTAACCTCAAAACAAATGACATAGTCATTATCAAAGACGACAACCTTCCAAGATGCCAGTGGCTACTAGGAAAGGTGGTCGAGGCCACTCAAGAGAACGATGGTCTGGTCCGAAGGGTCAAAATTCAAACAGGGAAACACAACCAAGGTCATTCATTCAAGTCTTCCATTATTGAGAGACCAATACAGAAATTAGTGCTCCTTCTTGAGAGTGATTAGAACTCCCGTTACACCACATACACTCTTGATATAGCTAAACAGCCATATTTCAGTCTAGAAATCCTGTATTCAGCATTCATTTCTTAAGTTGTTCTTCATAGCAGGATTTGGTGGGAGTGTAAATGGCCACTAGCCTGCCATTTTATGTTATCTTTACATGTTCTAGAGCATAGTCAACAGCAGCTAAATGGCAGACATGTATTTATTTATTTCATCTCCTGTTGGTTATTATTTCATTTGGAAAGGCTACATGCTTTGAGTTTGAATTTGAGTGAACCAACTTTACGTTGTTATCTTTGGTGCCCGATAGATGGCAGACTCTCCCTGTCTATGTTCCGGAGAGAGCGGATATGCAAGCTACGTTTTAGTTTCGTTTTGGGGTTTTCCTCTTTTTTGATGCGCTTAAGGAAAAAATAAGAGAAAAGTACGACAAGATAAGAACTCAACTATCCCTCTAGAAGGAGAATTTATGTTTTTAATTTATTACTTATTGCAATTTTGTATAAATGGTGGATAGTAACACCGAGAGAAGACCTGTTTTAACACCCTTGGTCAGCGGAATGAGGTAACGTGCAGATTATCGAGCTAGCCTAAGTTTAGCCCTGTACCGGTATATTCAGCCTATATCTAGTTACGAGGGAATTTCATTATGATGAATGTATGTATGGATGGATGCCTTTTTTTTATTCACACTGTGAAGCCGAGTAGCTTGATTATATTTCTCCTCTTGTTGTTTAAAATATCGAATTTGTGATGTGTGAAGCTTAAATGGGCATGTATTGAGACCGTTTCTGTGTTCGTCTAGTTTTCATGGTGCTTCGATACGAGGAAGATAATAAACTGTGGAGCATCAGTAGAGACTCTCTGCGTCCTGCTTTAAGCCAACCAAGGGCAGTTACAATGCTGTTTCATACATCTTGTAATCCTCGCTCTTTGGAATTGTGCGCTCATGCGTTGTTTACCTGCATTCCAAGACGTGCCTAGTAAAGTGTTGAATGCAACCACGAGTCCGCTTCGTCAATATATCACACAGGCCTTTTCATACGTTTTGCCGTGGCCTCATCTGTGTGTTTTTTTCTAGGATTGCGTATTTATCACCCCAAACAGACACCGTACTCTCTCGGGGCCGGTAGCCGCCGTCCTTCTTCTAGGTGACTGATTACAGTTACCTCTCTCTGAGAAGGTGGGTTGCGGTCTCGGGGTCTTAGACTCCCGGCAGTGCGCACTGTCTATGCCTTTCCAGACTTGAAAGGAATCTGTGTTGGAGAAAATCAAGTCAGCAATCTTATCCTCGTTGCCAATTATTGTCTTAAACATTTTCCCTTTTACACACAGTGAGCAAGTCTGTCCAAACAGAACCACAAAAAACCTGTATAATAAGACTTTGTTTATTTGCAGATAAACCAGAATGAGAGAGCTCTTACCAGATCTCTCTGTTGAACAGAAAGCACAAAAGACATTTATAACTTTTCCTTCTGATTTGCCACAAGGGGCGGACTCTATGTATAATATCACAGTACAAAGAAAGACATTTTGCTGACAACCTAAGTGTAATAGCATTGAGTCTCCAGATAACTTCTGACCTTGCTATAAAATCAGAATGTTCAAGCAGACTCTCACTAACAATAACATAGCCGTTTATCTTCTAGGCTACCTGTTTTCTTCTAAGAGGGACAGACACAGACAGATATTTGGTTTGTATGAATGCAATCACCTTTATACTGCATTTGGGTAATAAGGATTATATATGAAAGTTATGTTTAATGGAGTGATTGTCTCCATGTTAATACACACAAATATTAAAACAGAAAATTCCTTCACACGTCAACCCACGATAACGACGTTAACTTAACGTTTGTTATTTTTTCACCACCTGTTGCTAGGCAGAATTAGTAGGAGCTGAAGCATTTCTGCCCCTCCGCCAAATAGAATACTCAAGTGACTACGTGACACTGGTTTCGGAAGTAAATTCCCCATTCATTTAGAGCTTAGACCTAAACCTTACTTTTAAACCATTTCTACTGATTATGTCTTACCGTCAATTTCCCGGATTGTTCAATATAATGGCCATTCGCAAACTATGTCGTTTTTTTGGACTAGCTTCAAGTATATTTTACGTTTTAGTATTTTTTGTGTGAAAATACCAGCGCTGGCACTGTTTAAAAACTCCACGTCCCATAATTATCTCCGAACGTGCAGCCTTGTCTCCAGGTCTCCAGACGTTGTCATATAACGGTAGCCAGCAGTAGCACACAGCTCCGTTTTTAAACACTTTTTTCTAACATTAGCTAGCTAGCTTGAAGGACTAAAAGCTAGATTTTTTTTTATGTGGTTAACCGTAGCATAGTTTCTGACCTTGCTACTTAGCAAGCTAACGGTAGCTAATCTTCAGTGGCAGTAGTCTACTCCCGACTGCCACAGAGCAGACAGACGAGATGATGATATCTTATTGGCCGAGAACCACCCGTGCGTTGCAGTACTGGATATGCAGTCCATTAAACTAGACTACAAGTCGAACTACAATCCTTAATGCATTACTTTAAAAAATATAAATTTAAACATGTGATATATGGTTTATATCCTTGTACCACACAGGCTAATCCGGGAATGTTTCGGCTCATTCTATAAATAAGATTTGAAGAAATAGTTGATAGTTTCCGAAGCCATTCTAATCTTCCATAGAGAATTTACTTCCGAAACCAGACTCCACCCACGACTGACGTACTCACTTGAGTATATAATTTGTGGCAGGTTTTCCCTGCTTATGCAGATCACGCTCACGTTGTTTCCCTAGCAACGGTGGGGCAGCGTGGTCGGCTGCCCCACATTGCAGAGACATAGGACAGGCAGCGCAGTCCGCAGCGTGAGCACACACATACACACAAAGGAAACTACTCAAAAACAGCACTATAAGGAGTGTGAGTCAAGTTTATTATATATATATATATACGCCAATTTCACGATTGAATTGAGGAGTTGAGGATTTCGGGACTGATCCGGGAGTGCAGGTAATATTCAAAAGGCAGCCAGGGAAGAAGAACATAATGCGGGAGAGGAATGAACAGACGACTGGGAGGATTGACGCAGTTCAGTGCTCCGTTTCGACGGTGGGCAGAGACCACGGCGTTGCCTGTATGGAGAAGAGTCGTGGAGGCGGAGTTTGTGTGTTGGACTGCTCGGTGACACTGGACATCTCGGGGCTATTTTTTAAATCATGGCTGTATTGCACTTTAATTTACTTAATTCACTTAATTGATGTAATGATTATGTTGGATGTCTTTGTTTGATATGTTTCTTTGTGTGTTGTGGGTCTGCCCCACTGTCTGTATTTTGTTGTTGTTGCTGGGGCTACAACTGAAGTTCCCTTGCGGGAAAATAAAAGTTATTCTATTCTATTTTTTTTACTCATCCTTACCAGGGGTGCCAATAATAGTGGAGGGCACTGTAGTGCCTTTCTCACACTCAAAGTGCTTTACAATGCGTAGCACCCATCTATAAACTTTATATAGCACTTTTCAAAATGTGGGCAAAGTTGAGGCACCCCTGGTTACAATGCTGCCACCCATGCTGTGACTGTCCTCTCACAGTATGTCGCACAATAGAGAGCATAAATTTAGAAAAAATAATTCTAGTTACAGAAATTATGCACATAATAGAAGAGCAAATATTGTTCGAAGAGACATTAAAATACACATAAACATAAAATAGCCTACACAATATGATCCTCGATAAAACGTCGGAATTCGACATGTAATCTACGTCTGTCATGTTCTGAGTTTGTTTTGTCATTCTGTCATGTTTTGTATTGTCATAGTTTTTGAAGCATACATTTTTCCATGTTTTTCCGCAGCCTTGTGTTCATACTGCTTCTCTCTCTCTTGCTGTCACTCACGCTTCCCTTATTGTTTCTTTCTCCTGTGTCTAGTTACTAATTTACTAACGCTAGGTCAGGATAGGTTTATTCCTAACGAGTACTAATTATCTTGTTATCTTGTCAACCCTCCACACCTGATTTATTTTCGCATGCTGCTCTCAAGCTAAGTGTCTGCACCTGTCTACACCTGCATATAAACCTGCTGTCTTAGTCCCTCGTTGCGAGTTCGTCACAATTATAAATTAGCCTTGTCTTTCTGCCTGTCATGTTCTAAAGTATCCCAGTTATCTGTTTATTCCGAGTTTTTGTTTTGTTTTGTTTTGTTTGTTCCGAGTTGTAGTTTTGTGTGTTAGTCGAGTTTTCGTTTAGTGTCTCATTGATCTCCCGGTTTTGACCTCAGCCTGTGTTCTCGCGACCCTGCTTTTGATTCTGTTTTTGTACTTCAACCGTGCCTTCCCGTTTTGACCTCCCCTTTGGACTTGTTTTTGTTCTGTTGCTTGGATATAAACCTGGTTTGTCGCACTCCTGCCTGCGTTTGGGTTCCTGTCCTACGGATCGTAACAACGTCGTTTAACGTTCGCTTGCTATCTGGGTAGTACTGGTTAAGCTAGATTGCAGTGGTTAGGCATCCTGAAGTCATCTAACGCAAAAAAAACCTGGCTATGTTAAACTTTAAGTTTAAGTATACCTCCCTGGTCTGTGTATGGGGGGTGGTTCGGGCTAAAACCTTTACATATGAGTTTTACAATACCACTGGTTTTGCTACTTGCATTGTGCGGTGCTATTGGTTTTGTTACTTACTCAGCTACTTGTGTTGTGCAATAGAATAGAATAGAATAACTTTTATTTTCCCGTTAAGAAACTTCAGTTGTAGCCCCAGCAACAACAAAAAAGACATAGACAGAGGGGCAGACCCACAACACACAAACAAACTTATCAAATAAAGACATTCAATAGAATCATTGCATTGATCAAACTAATTAAGTGAATTAAAGTAAATTAAAGTAATACAGCCAGGATTAAAAATAGCCCCCGCTGTCCCGAGATGTCCATGGCATTAAGCAGTCCAACACACAAACTCCGCCTCCACGACTCTCCTCCATACACGCAGCGTTGCGGTCTCTGTACATCGTCGAAACTGAGCACCGAACTGCAACAGCCTTCCCAGTTGCCGCCTCACTCCTCTCCAGCATTATCCTCTCTTTCTCTTCCGTGGTGGCCTTTGAAGATTGCCTGCAGTCCTCGATCAGTCCCAACATCTTCAACTCCAATGAAGAGCGATGGTAAAACTTTGTTGCTGCAGATCCAACGGACATTCCCGAGCATATGTTGTGAATGCGTCTCCATGGTGATGACCGCAAACAAAATTATATCGACAAGACAATTCGCCAATATTATCAAAACGAGCAGCAGGAGTGCCCTGACACATATTCAGCCCATATCGAAGCGTTCTGACATAAATTAAAACAACAACTGCGAGCTAGAGACCACCAATATACAGGTGCAGCTCAAAAAATTTGAATATCGTGAAAAAGTTCAATATTTTTTGTCACTCATGTCAGAAAGTGAAACTCATATATTATATAGATTCATTACACATAGAGTGAAATATTTCAAGCCTTTATTTCTTGTAATTTTGATGATTATGGCTTACAGCTAATGAAAAACCAAATTCAGCATCTCAGAAAATTGTAGAGGTGTTAGATCCATGTCGGGTGAACTGTGTAGCAATTGTAGCCATTTTTACACGTATATATGGATGAACCTTTCCTGCTGCCTCCTAATGGCAAAACAAAGAGACACTAAGATTGAGATCACTAAGAAAACTCCCAGTGAGAGCTGTGGTTAGGTGGAGGTGTTGTGTGAAGTTGACTAAGTGCCCCCTGTCTGACTGTTAATTGGAAGAATCCATGGATTATTTTTTTGATTATAATGTGACATGACAAACAAATATGGATCAAATTGGATGCATCTTTGATATTATCTTCAGATAAATTCTGCATAGAATATTTAAATAACCATTATCCCAAGAAGTTAAACTATCTATTCGATGATTACATGCATTGCTACCCATTATTTACGGGAAAACAAAAATGTTAAATGAGGTTTGACAATTAACATTACACATTAATTATCAAACATAAAATAAGTAAATTGAAACAAATAACTCTTGACACAAAACACAACAGACCTGTCCCGTGAATTATCATCTAATACTGTATGTACAGTTTAATTATCAATTTGTTTTGTGTAACTAACGCATTTTTACATAACCATATTCTTGCAATTTACCAGTGAGTATATACGGTACATCACATCACTAAACACTAATGGAAATTAACTATCCTAAGTAGAAATTCCAATACAAATCCTCAATGCATACAGATTGCATAAATATCAAGTCAAAAAAAGGGGGAAAAAACCTTAAAAATAAAATAAAGATAACAACAATAAAACAAATACCATAATCTGAACTGTACAAACATTTAAGACACTTCTGGGGAAGGGAATGGAATGGGAACCAAGATACAATCTGATCAAGTGGGTTTCTTAGTCTTTGTCTGAAGATGGACAGTAATTCTGCTGCACTGACTGCTGTTTGAAGTTTGTTTTACCATTTGGGGGCCAATACATGCAGGTGCTGTGACTGGGAGAAACAGCAATGGAGGGAAGGAATAGCCAGATGTCTTAAGTTTGCAGAGCAGAGGGATCTGACCAGGGTGGAGGGTTTGACAATTGATTGGAGGTTTACATTTTATGTGAGCAGTAATAACATTTGAGCCAGTGAAGTGAGATGAGAAAGGATGTAACATGGGTGGACTTGCGGAGATTGTACGCAAGTCGTTCACCTGCATTCTGTACTACCATCAAGGGTTTAGTGGCACAGGCAGGAAGACAAGCAAGACTGTAACATTGGAAATAATAATACTATTAATAGTAATGTGGATGTGAATATTGACAACTCCAAAATGACCAATAGGCCATTTCCCCCATTTAACGTTAGTGTGCTCTCTCCATTTTTGCAACCAAACTGCAATTTCATTGTGAAATATATTTCCTGCTCGCTGGCCAGTTAGCCGAAACGCACTGATCCGTTAGATGAAGTCGAACGTGCATATAATGGCGGAGATTAATATACCAGATTGTGACAGCGTTGCAGCACTTGTCCACTAGATGTCAATAGTGATTCATACAATGAGGAAAACGTTTTGAGGCGTCGTTTTGCCTGGCTACTCTTTGGCGCGTTTATATCCTCTTCACCCTCCTCAAAATGAATTAATACCCCAGGTAGCCTACCCTTTGGCTGGGCTGCAAGGCTACATCACATGTACATTTTGTTTTTGTCAAAAATAATAAAAATCATTGTGGTTATTTATGTAGGAAACCCTGAAAAGTGCCAAACTCTCGGTGCTCATTAGGTATGGTGTGTGCCCCACCAAGCCATAACTTGGCGGATGGCATACCTTCCATCCCAATATGCCAACCTAGATGCAAACCAGAATTGTGAACATAACATTCATATGAAACCAAAAAAATTGCAATATGTAATATGAATACACAAGGAGTGCTGAGGGGTGGGACTAGGCAGGAAGTTATGATGTGGATCAGCAGTTTGTGTCTGAAAATAACCGGGGATTCTGCTGTGCTGAACTCTATGGGGAGTTACACAATTCTGGGATTAGTACAGGCAGACAAATAGGTTGAACAGAATGCTTGATAACATAATTGACAAAGAACAAACATGTGTGATTAAAGGCAGAGTAATGTGGGATAATCTATGTATGCTAAGAACAATTATTTTGAGTACTTGATTGAAAGAAACAAGGTTTTTTGTATTGGGTTTAGATCTAAATAAATTTTTTGATTATGTTTCAAGGGAATATGTATGGTCTGTAATGAAAATGTATGGTTTTCCAGATGGTTTTATTAATATGGTCAAAACACTGTATGCTAAACCAACAGTCCAAGTAAACATACATGGTTTTCTTACAGACACAATTGAAACAGAGAGAGGTCTTACACAAGTATGCCCAATGAGTGCTGCCCTATACGTTTTAGCAATTAGCCCCTTGATCAAAAAATATCTTCATATTAAAATAATAAAATAACAAACTGAGAAGTAACTAAATGACAATATATTTACAAAAGCAGAGAATTCAGAGGTATGGGCGCTTAGCTTGATATTAGATTAAAAATAGTCGTCTGTACAAATATTTTCTGTGGAATGAAGAGAAACGGTCCTTAGGTTGGAGATTCTTTACTGTGGGGGGAAAGGCAAGGACGGGGGTAGAACTCTCATTCCTCATTATTAATTAGGTGTGGTTGTGAAACACTTCTTATTATTAGCCTATTCCGCCACTTTTTGAGAACCTATCTCCTCCTACTTCTCTAAATGCACAAAGCAAGAAACCAAAAATAACTTAGCCTACTACTACGATGTAATAGATCAAAGAAATATGCGGAAAGATGTATAACAATTGGATTCAGCATTGATATCAACCTCAACGTGATTAAATATGCATGCATTACGGAGAACATACATAGACAACACGAAGACCTTTACTGGATGGCAATTTGTATTGTTAAAATTTACATTTGGAAAATCATATGTAAAGCTTTTACTGGCAATGTATGTAATCCATGTGCGGTGGCCTTCAAACAAATAATAACAGAGTTAAAAAAGATAAGGACACATAATAGGAAAACTGTGGGCCCTTATATATAATAAAAATAAATATTTCAGATCCGTTACATTTGTTCCAATCGTGGATGACTTTATGAGTGACGATAGAGAATATAACAGGATGAACAATGTTTTCAGAACCATGATGTTTCGGTAAACAAACGGTGGGTGTGTAACGGTGATGGAATGTCAACAGAGTTCTATCATCGTGCAAAGATGTGCGATTTGTACTTCACTGGTTTCAATAGAAGTCCGGTTTAAAAGACACGCTTTGGTATTTCAGGAGTCATATAATGTTTTCTGTTTTCAGACGGGGCGTCGTAGAGTTGATCTTGAAGGCAGTTTCTGCCTCAAAGGAGAGGAGGGGATTGTCTGTGGCTGGCATAAAGAAAGCTGTCGCCGCCGATGGCTACGACGTGAAGAAAAACAACTTGCGCGTAAACCTGGCAGTCAGGACCCTGGTGACTAAGGGGGCCTTGGTTCAGATCAAGGGCGCCGGGGCCTCTGGCTCATTTAAGATTAACAGAAATCAGCTGGATGCGAAGAAGAAATCCGTCAAAAAGGCAGTCCCTAAAGCTAAGAAAGCCGTTGCGCTCGAAAATGCAGCATCGAAGAAATCTGCGATCAAAAAGGCGGCAGTGAAAAAAATTGCGGCGAAAAAGTCCCCGAAGAAGGTCAGTAAGCCTAAAGTAAAGAAGAGTCCCAAGAAACCGACCAAGAGTCCAAAGAAAGCTGCGAAGGCGACGGCAACCCCTAAGAAGGCGAAGTCCAAAAGTGCCAGGAAAACAACGACAAAGGTAGTCAAGGCAAAGGTAGCCAAACCCAAGCCCTCGAAAGCCAGGAAAGTGGCTTCCAAAAAGTGAACAGCAATACAGTGATATAATTTCACAAACACCAAAGGTTCTTTTAAGAGCCACACAAACCGTCGTGAGTGCGCAAATCATTTCTATTTGCAGCCAACTGTATCCCAGGTTGTTGTCCCTACAACTTGTACAATTAAACATAGCAGTCAACAGATTGACAGAATAGTTTTTTTAGTTTTTGAAATGTGGAGCCAAGCAAACAACCTACTCTGGATTCACTCAAACATTGATCTGTTGATCTAATTTTGGGAAGCCCTGATCTAGATAGAACTTCGGTGGAGTTTTAATAAAACTGAGCATATATGACCAAGGAGACTCTTTCTCGCCCAAAAAAATGAGAAATCAGGCAGATTGCAGGTTGACACAAGGTAAATTTGTGTGAATAGCAGTGGACCCATTGTTTGGGTCAATGCACCTTTGTCGGGGGTTGTTCTGATGAAAACAGGTTAAACCTAACGTGACGTCTCAAGTTTACTAACGAACTAACAGTCGTAGCTGTGATAATAGATTTCAAAATGTTATAGTTTTATAGTTTTAAAAGCATTTACTAGCCTAAATTACAACATTACACTCCATTACAAACAATGATCATAGAATTGTTACACTGCACAATTATAACTTGCCGTCTCTTCCGTCACTATTTTCATATATATTGCTATTTTCCAATGCTCGAAAAGCTCGGAGCGCTAGAGGCGGGCTTTAGCTAGAGTCGCCCTCCTTGACAGTAGGCTTCAACCAGGTCGTCTTTGTGCAGATATAGGCGTGTTATTTTGGAGGCTGGTAGGTATATTTCGTCATTTGAGAAAATGTCAGGTCGCGGGAAAGGTGGAAAAGGACTTGGCAAAGGAGGCGCTAAGCGTCATCGCAAAGTTCTCCGTGATAATATCCAGGGTATCACCAAGCCGGCGATTCGTCGTTTGGCTCGCCGTGGAGGAGTCAAGCGTATATCCGGCCTCATCTACGAAGAGACGCGAGGAGTGCTTAAGGTGTTTTTGGAGAACGTCATCCGCGATGCCGTCACTTACACCGAGCATGCCAAGAGAAAGACCGTCACCGCTATGGATGTGGTTTATGCTCTGAAGCGTCAGGGTCGCACTCTGTACGGCTTCGGTGGTTAAATGTTTTCCTTCTTGATCCCTCTCCATGCAATTATCCAAAGGCTCTTTTAAGAGCCACCCACATGCTCTATGAAAAGCAGCGTTTCCTAGTGTGTGGTCCTTGTCGCGTTAATAATACAATGCCGTTGGCCTTGTAGAAAAAGCGCGCCTCCTGTTTGTGAAAATTCAAAGCCATGTGCACACGCAGGGAATCCCCGGCGATTGTGGTTAAATGTTCTATTTGGGATGCAGAACCTGTATCAATGAAGGTCGTTGCAATGGGCGCTCTATTGTGTCCATCGACGTATTGTATTGATATTATCCACAAGGCATTAACTTGTCGAGCAGCTGTATCGAATTAAATTAAATTGCCGTACATAATGTGAGGATACATGCCGTATACTGAAACGTAGGCTATATACCTGTATTGGTATATATTTTTTTATTATTTTGTGTATTGTTTGGGTGGCGGCACATGCAAGTTGCATGTATTTGAACATTGTTTTAATCAATGTAAAATGGGAAATACAGGAGTCGCACGGTTAAAAAGCATAATAATCCTTTGTTTGCAGCACTTGTGCTACGTTTTTCAGGCCCGCGAAATTCAGCCAATAGAGTTGCAATATTCAGCCAACACGCTATGGTTGACGAGCTGCCTCCAATGAGACTGCGTTGCGTTGACGCTAAGAAAGACATGCATATTTGCATAAAGGTCTTATATATGGCAGACGCACGGTGAACCTGGAGCATTTGTTTCAATCAAGCTTTCGATATGCCTGAGGCTGCGAAGTCTGCGCCCAAGAAGGGTTCCAAGAAAGCCGTAACCAAGACGGCTGGGAAAGGAGGAAAGAAGCGGCGAAAGTCTAGGAAGGAAAGTTACGCTATCTACGTGTACAAAGTCTTGAAGCAAGTACATCCCGATACCGGCATTTCTTCAAAGGCTATGGGCATCATGAATTCCTTTGTCAAGGACATTTTCGAACGCATTGCTGGTGAGTCTTCTCGCTTGGCGCACTACAACAAACGGTCGACTATCACTTCAAGGGAGATCCAGACCGCCGTGCGCCTTCTGCTGCCAGGAGAGCTGGCTAAACACGCGGTGTCTGAGGGAACCAAGGCCGTCACGAAGTACACCAGTTCAAAGTAATCCGTAACACAACAATACTCAACCCCCAAAGGCTCTTTTGAGAGCCACACACACTCAACAAGAGGCAAAAAAGTAATTCACTGAGCTTTGTTCACCGCAACAAGATCGATTAAGACATTACTGGGCGAATGAGAGCCGGGATGCACGTTTAGGGCGAGACATAGGCATGTTGGAAAGGCTTGGCATATGCAGCCTGTCCACATAGGAGCGTGCATGCGCCACAAAATGGCTTATCCCTTGCTCGCGTATAGGCTCTACCACAAGGGGGGAAACAATATATATTGTGACGTCGGGAAAGCTATAGTAATTTGGAATTCTGAAATGGAACAATTTGGCAGCCACCTTACCTGGGTACAGTTTTAAGAGAAAAACCTATAGCAAAGTGTAATGTTCTTTCTAACCCACTGTGTGTAGACACTTTACACTTACCTACTTCCCACTGTACTTTTTGTTTATTTATATTTTTATTTTTTATTTTTATTTTTATCTTGCATATATCATATTATATTGGTTGAAACTTTGCACTACTACTTGCACTACTTGTTTTTGTGTTTTGTTTTGTTTTATGTTTTATATTATTTTATTTTATGTTTCATGTTGGTTTATGTAGCACCAATAAACCACAGTAAATTCCTTGTATGTAAATACTTGGCGAATAAAGGGATTCTGATTCTGATTCTGTGATGTCATTGTCGGGTCTCGGAAGCTAGCTATATCTATGAGCCAATCATCAGCTAAAACCATGGTTACTGGCCACCTTCTAGGAGACTGACATGTCATATTTATGGTTCTGACTTGATTTAACAATGGAACGGAACATCAGTGCGTCCAGCAGGATTTACC
This sequence comes from Ilyophis sp. 1 JC-2022, assembly GCA_022702515.1. Taxonomy (NCBI): domain Eukaryota; kingdom Metazoa; phylum Chordata; class Actinopteri; order Anguilliformes; family Synaphobranchidae; genus Ilyophis; species Ilyophis sp. 1 JC-2022. Next base: position 28,818,930 of record CM040395.1, on the reverse strand, counting down.
AGAGCTTTGCCAAATCCTGGTGGATAACATTCACAGACCAGTCTCTATTGAGTTTGCACAAACCATTTAATGTCTGTGGACACATTCAAACAAGAAAAACTCGTACCACTACGTGGTGAAAATAGCCAGGGAGCTGATAGGCGGATCTGAAGTTTCTGTCAGAATATAGCCAGATATTGTGCTGTCAGTTACGGGGAGTTAATTTTGTAACTATGGGACCCGGGGAAAGCAACCACAAACAGATATTCTCCAGACATCTACAGTATTATTCCTACTTCCGTTCATATTTTTAAACAAAATTAATATCCCATACGATTACATCGAGCGTGGTGGCATCAGTCATCTATAATCACATCAGAAGCAAACAGTAAAAATAAAAGATGGAACAAACTTGCTTCTCAAGTAGTTTAGTGGCTCTTAAAAGAGCCTTTGTTTAGACGACGGTGTTGTCGTCTTGGAAATCTCAGGCGCGTTCTCCCCGGATTCGGCGGGCCAGCTGGATATCCTTGGGCATGATGGTCACTCTCTTGGCGTGAATGGCGCAAAGGTTGGTGTCCTCGAAGAGACCAACGAGATACGCCTCACTCGCCTCCTGCAAAGCCATGACAGCTGAGCTTTGGAAGCGGAGGTCAGTCTTGAAATCCTGAGCAATCTCCCTCACAAGTCGCTGGAAGGGCAGTTTGCGAATCAACAGTTCAGTAGACTTCTGGTAGCGGCGGATTTCTCGCAGCGCAACAGTACCAGGCCTGTAACGGTGAGGTTTCTTCACGCCGCCTGTCGCAGGCGCGCTCTTACGCGCCGCTTTAGTGGCCAGTTGCTTCCTGGGGGCCTTGCCACCGGTAGACTTACGTGCTGTCTGCTTGGTTCGAGCCATTGCGTCCTGCTCTCTTTTTTTGATTTTCGTGAAGTCCGCGACCTACGCTTTTAAAGCATTGCAGCGAGGAGCTGATTGGATAAGTTTTTACGGATGCTCATTGGCTGGGAACCTGCGTGCAGTCACGGAGGCCATTGGGTAGATTTATTAACTGTTGCGCTTCCTCTGCCGCCTGAAATCTTATCTAGTTCTCTTATCGCCTTGGATTATTTATTCCAACATTGCGAAACGAGTGTATGAATAAATGAATACATGCTCTACCTATCGTAATTTCACGCGTGATATATAACCTATGTATATATGGTTAATACATATTTTTATTCTATAAAAAAGCTTTTATTAAATGTCCAACAAAGAAAACATAGTGTGTCTTTGAATTCTTCACCATCTATTATACGGTCAGTTTTAGTTGCCATGTTTCCACGCTTTCACAAATTAGGAGCCTATTGCTTCACCTCAGTCTTTTATGTGATCAGTGCACCTTTATGTCCTCGTTGTCCCATATAGCAAAAGATTACGCATGTGTGTGTGTGGGACTTGTATTCTTAGTCGTCATTTTTCATATAATGTGGCTTAAGGGGGCAAATAACATCAATTGTAATTGAGAAAAAGATTTTAATAAATAAATGAGCAACTTCTGGGATTCCAATTGCGGTTGGAACGACAACCATTGTACACAATGGTAGCCAGGACCGAACACGAGGACCACTGATCCAGACAAGTTGTGCCGATTGGATTCCCATGTATATAAATTACGGACACTGCGTGGCGCTGAGCAAGACTAAAACTGTCGTAACGCAGTAGAACTGGTTGAAATGGCAGCTTTGCGCTCTTTATACAGATGTGGGTGGCTCTTAAAAGAGCCTTTGGATGAATCGTCTTTGTGGGAGCGACGTAAGAATTACTTGGCCTTCGCTGCCTTTTCGGTCTTCTTGGGGAGCAGAACAGCTTGGATGTTCGGCAGTACTCCTCCCTGAGCGATAGTGACGCCTCCAAGAAGTTTGTTCAACTCTTCATCGTTACGCACTGCCAGCTGCAGATGTCTGGGAATGATGCGGGTTTTCTTGTTGTCTCGGGCAGCGTTGCCGGCCAACTCCAGGATCTCAGCAGTCAGATACTCGAGCACGGCGGCCAGATAAACTGGGGCTCCCGCACCAACACGCTGTGCATAGTTTCCTTTGCGCAGCAGTCGGTGAACGCGACCAACCGGGAACTGGAGTCCAGCCCGGGATGAACGGGTCTTTGCCTTTGCTCTCGCTTTGCCGCCAGTCTTGCCTTTTTAAAGTGCTTTATTTAAATTATCAGGCACAATACAGATTACAATGCATCACATATACAATAAATCACATATACAATAAATCACATATACAATAAATAACATGATATAAAACATTCTGTACAAATTACATCATCATTACACATGGAAATTTACAAATTCAAAAGTGTCCACGGAGTTTTTTTGTTCAGTCTTAAGTCCAGAGTTCTTCTTCTTTTTAGTTCAATAATTATTTGTTTTGTCACAGTTTCACTACTGATATATGTCTGGTTAATTATTACCTTGCACCTTGTTTTCCATATTTTTGAGTTAATTATACAGATAATCATCCAAAGAAAATGTTTTGTTTCAGGTAGCAAGTTTTCATCAAGAATACCATACATAATTGTTTCTATACATACATTAATTTCCATACCAATTTGTAACATGTTCTTCCATATTTCTTTTGTTCTATGGCAGTCCAACAACAAGTGTTCAATTGTTTCTTCCTCCACACAGTTTAAAATTGGGCATATTTTAGTTGTAACAAAACAGCTCCATTTAACTATGACACGGACTGGTAGTCTGCCAACCGATATCAGCCAAGCTGTATCCCTTAAGTTTTCTGATAATAATTTGGAATGAACATTCTTAATGCATTCTTTACTTTCTGTGATGGTCAGGCTTTTAAAAGGTACTATTCCACCATGAAGATGGTCGTTCACAATTTTATAAATCATTTTATTTGGGAGACCAGACCAATCTATATTCAAATCTTTTAATCTAAAAAGGAAATCTCCATAAATTAATTTAAAATATGGTACTGCAACTCGGGCTCTACCTCTCTTTTTAATCCAAGTAGAAACATCCCCTACCCAACTTGCTCCCCTTCGTAAACTACATGCAATATTTTTACAGAAGGCAATCTTCAATTTGCAACCAAGTTCCACCGCTCCCAGTCCACCATGTTCTCTAGACTTATATAGCAGTGCTCTTTTGGTCACTTCTCTATTTGTGGCCCAAATTAGACGAACGCATAATTTGTTCAATCTGGTGATACATTTATCAGTAGGCGGAAAGATAACCGAGATAAAAAGGAGTTTTGAGATAACAAATGTTTTAATTATGTTAATACGCATTTTGTAATTTGCAATTTTATTACTCCATTTTCCTATTTCTTGTTCAATTTCTTTCTCTTTCAATTCCCAATTTTTTTCCCTACAATTTCCGTTTGTAATTAGTATACCTAAGATTGTCATCTCATCGCTTACTTTAATATTTAAAGGATTTGGTCTTCCAGACCCAAGCCAGACACCTTCCGTTTTATCTTGATTTAACTTTGCACCAGCTACAGCTTCATATTTTTTGAAATGAGCATTCACTATGTCCAACTCTTTTTGATCCTTGACAATCACAGTAATATCATCTGCATAAGCAGATATTACTACCCGTTCACCCGTACTGGTCTTAACGCCTGATAATACCGGGTCATTTTTTATTCGGTGAATGAGTGGACTAATTGCTAATACATATAAAGCTGCACTCAAGGGACACCCCTGTTTCACGCCTCTCTGAATCTCAAAGCAGTCAGTAAGTACTCCATTTATATTCACTTGTACATTGGATTTTGCGTATAGAAGCTTGACTATATCTATAAAGTCTTCAGGAAACCCATACGCACTCATTGTAATCCACAAATATTCCCTTGATATAAAATCAAATGCCTTCTTCTGATCTAACCCCAAAATAAAAAAGTCTCTGTCTTCTGAACATGTAAGTATGTCCCTTAATGTGCTTAGATTATCCCACATATATCTCCCTTTAATTGCACAAGTCTGTTCTTTATCAATTAATGATTCCAAAGATTCATTCATTCTGTTCATGATTATTTTTGCTAATATCTTATAATCCGTATTCATTAAAGTTAGATGCCGCCAATTATCTAAATCTGTTTCATCTCCTTTTTTATACAGTAATGACATTACACCATGATAAAATGAGTCATGTAATATACCTTTTCTCAAACCTTCATTGTATACAGAAGTTAATAATCTGGAAATGTCCTCGAGGCATGCCTGATAAAATTCAGTTGGGAGTCCATCGGGACCTGGTGCTCTACCTTTATTTAATTGTGTTATTACTCCCGCTACTTCCTCTTTTGTGATATCCCTTCCTAGTGTGCTCGGGCTTGCCTCTTGGCATCTCCAAATTGTTTTTAAAAAAACATTGATGTTTTCTGTATTTGATTCTATCCTCTTGTATGACTTCTCACACATTGTTCTTACCAAATCTCTCTTTTTTATTTCATCATAAATTACGTCACCATTGTCATTTTTGATGCCCTTCATGCTCTTATTTTCCCTACGTGTCTTATATTGGCGAATTACACTCGCAATACTCACTGAACCGAAAAGATTTGCATCATAACCAGACTGAACATGGATATTCAAAAATACTTCATCATTTAATTTTGATAGTTTCAATTTTAGTTCATTTAAATCATTTTCCTCATCTATCGACTTATTCCTTTTAGATTGGAAGGCAGTAAATTCAACCATTAAAGTGCGGTAACGTTCGTTTCTTTCTCTATTAAGCATTTTACATTTATATTTTAAAAACCGTCTGATTCTATTCTTTAGTAGGTCCCAAAGTTCTATATCAGAATGTGTAAAAACCTTTAAATCCTTGATTTTACCAATTTCGATCTTCAATTCTGTTATTAGTTCACTACTTTTAAGACATTGTGTATTTAATTTCCAATAACCTCGTTTCTCATTGGGGCCGACGCGAAGTAAAGATGTTACAGCCAAATGATCAGAATTTACTAGGTATACGTTCTCATATTCACCTATGATAAATTGTTTAGAAACATATATACGGTCTATTCTCGTTTTTGTGCCGGATTCAATCCTCGTATAGCCAACCTTGTCAGGATAAAGCACACGAAATACATCTCGTAATTCGCATGTTTCACACACTCTTTTTAACACTTTGCCTTCTCTAGACATTTTAAAAGCCGTTCGTACCTCTCTATCATTGGCATCGGTCACAGTGTTGAAATCCCCACAGAGTATGACACAAAAACCAACAGACAATAATTCATACAATTTGTTAAAAATACGCATTTTCCCCGCTCTATCGGGTGGGGTGTATACATTAACAATTCTCAATTTCTGATTCTTATAAAAGCAGTCTACAAGTGGTATCCGACCAGGAATTATTTCGCGCACCTTAATAATTTCAGTTTTGTTTTTAAAAAGAATCCCAACCCCATCTGCTTTATCACATCCTATTGAAAGTACTGCAGTCCCCTTAGACCACATGGCGGTAGTGTTACTTATATCATCTCCGTCAGTTAGTCTCAACTCTTGCATGCATATTATATCATATTGTGTTCGATCAAGAGCATTTAATTTCTCATGCCTATAAGACAGAGACTTGATACCACGAACATTACATGAGACAACAGAGATTTGCGCCATGACAAATGTATTAGCCTCATCCATTACAGTAACTACTTTGGACTTGGCCTATCATTCCGTCTTTTTATGTCTTTACTATTACCGAAAACTAAACGTCTCTTCCCTCTGCCTATAGTTTCTTTCACAGAGGATAATGGAAGCTTCGAACTTACATCAGCTGGAGATGATGGAAGTATGTCAGCTCGGTGTTGATCCGTAGTGGCAGCTGATGGGATGTAAATTTCAGCTGAAGATGGCGGAACTGTGTCAGCTCCATGGCTTGCGTGTTTATCCGCCGCATTAGTGTTGACCGTCTTCGTCAGGGGAGATAATGAATCCTTGCTTATCTCCGATTCACTGGCACTCTCAAATGGTTCCCCGTCTCCTTCGGATGATGAGAACTCCTCACTCTCGGACTCACAGGACGCGCTTTCCCCGGTCTGGATGTTTTCTCCCTCGTCCTTTTGTAGAGCTTCCTGGTTCGCCGGTATAGGGTCGTCAACGTCACCAGTTGCCGTTTCCTGTACCGTCAATTGCTTGCAGCTGTTGATCTCTGGGTCGGGTGCGGTTTCAGGATTTTCGTTAGTTGCTGCAGTTTGTCCGTCCCACTGTTCCTCGCGCCTCTGTCGCCCCCTGGCCCTGTTGCTGTAAGAGCTCGGGCATGTAAAATAGGAGTGTCCGACTTCTCCACAAAGACTGCATTTTTCTGAATTTCTGCAGTCCTTTCCCTTATGGCCTAATAGACCACACCTCCAGCATTTAATCAACTCACAGTCTTTCACTTGATGTTCTGTTGAACGACACACAAAACATCTTTGAATTTGCCCGGAGTATGTGATTCTGCCGTTGTAAGGGCCCATTGAAATGGAGTTTGGGATTGTAGCAACTTTCCCATCACTCCCACGGTGTAGTTTCACTTTGTACCTCCTTATTCCGTACCAAATTCCAAATTGGTCCTCTGGTTTTTCCGGAGGTTGCAGAATGTCGCAAAACCTACTTAAATATAGCTCGATGTCTGCATCTGCTATCCTCCCAGTCCAAAACTTTACCACAATATACAAGATATCTAGAGGGATAGAAGAGTCTAACTCCCAATTTTTCCATAAATCTTCATTAGCGGCAGCTGCAAATATTTCAAGAAACCTTCTTAAAGCACCGACTTCATAAAAGCAAAGTTCAAAGTCTTTTTTGTTTGGAAGGGCAATGAACGAGTATATATCACTCGCGATTATCCATTGACTTTGTAAGATAAGTTTTTCCGCGACCTGGTTTCGGGAGGGCGCCTCACCGTCCCCGGTGTACTTCAATCTGACCCAATATCTGCCGACATTGGCTTGGGAGGCCCCACTAGGGGCCATCTTGTTAGGAGTAGGCCGTAACCCAGGTGCAGTTTGTTTGGTCTAACTTGGCTAAAAAATAAAGGCTGTCAGCTCCGCAAGGAGATGAAGGCTGAAACGAACTATTACACACTACTTTGGGGTGCCGCCAGTCTTGCCCCTGCCACTCATTTTCGCAGTCTTTTGTTTTTTACAGGATACGACGAATAACTACGTTTCCAGCGAAGTGTCTTTCTTATAGCATCACTCTGTTCACCCATTGGTTGCAGCTTTGGTGGCATTTCGTCCAATCAAATAGGAGTTTTTTTTCTCTCGCGGCACTCAACACAGAGCAACTGAAATTAAACGAAAAACTAACAGCAAGACTGCCGATGGGCTTTAGCAGTAATTCAAATTGAAAGAGAAAGTAGAAAGTAGCATGCATATACCATTTATACACATGTATCCAGACATGTTTGTGGGTCAGATGATGACAAATAAGTAATAGTACTAATTTTCTTAACATAATAATAGTTGTGATATTTTCGAACAGAATTTTGTGAACACAAGGATGTCTAAGCTCTGTAGGACCACACAGGTTTCGATAAAAATTCAAATATTCCAAATAAATACATAATAATCATACATTTTATTCATTCTGTGCTTTTCATAGACCCAAAGCAGTGGCTGCAGACAATTGTTCAAACATGCCCTATTGTGTAGTAATTTTTCTGTTTAATTTCTTAGTGTAACACATCTGAATCAGATTATTTCCACTATACATTATTATCATTTTGCAGTTTGATGTGGCACATATAGTTTTATTGACCACATTTTCTTGAGATGGTAAGATGAAAAAACACAGGGCCATGTTACATTAAATAATTTAGGAACGTTTGGATAGTATTGCTTTGGAATATAGGTAGTTAATTTAGTGTGAGGTACGATAGGCAATATTGTGAGTTGTAACTTGATCATATTTTGATATCAATACTTTTAAAGGCAGGCTTAGTTTTTGCAAGTTGGAATTAAGGACTTATAGACAACGCTCTGTAGGCTATGTGTGAGTAACTTGGCTTTTTTTTTAACGTTGAAAACGTTTTTGTTCAGATTTCACTTATTTTTTGTCACTAACTAATGATGAAGAATGCATGAAGATAATGACATCGAGAGAGACATGCAGCCGCTATATGATTGTGTCCGCTGTTGTAGACTTTTGACCATTTGCCGGGCATGCCCAGGCAGAAACTAGACCTGCTTTTTTCTAACATCTGATATTCACCCTCAGATTTTTGGCTTTTAATCCCTTTGACCTCTCTTTACAATGAAAAAGCTAGTGCTATATTCTGCCCCAGCATTGTGTGCACCTCTGTGATGTTACCGATCAGCTGTGCACGATACAAAAAATAAATGGCGTCTGTTGTTAGGTAACTGTGCTGAGCTAAACACAAACACGGCGAGACGAGTATACTACCCCCATTTACTCTGCCTATTTAAGTCACTTAAAGCCCTGTACACACAATGTATACGGAGTAGGCGAACAGTATCTTTGCAGGGTTCCTTACAGAAATAACCGCATTGACCACATATCCTCAGGCCTTTAGGACATGTATTTCATGTAGTCACTCAAACTTTATGACCACGATCTCTTCAGATCTTTCTGAACTAGGCGCATCTTTTTGTGTATATTTTCCATTCTGCTATAAATCCACGTTACATTAAAAACGCGTCATTTATTTTTTACTTATATTTCACAATGCTGTAGCTTTTTCCTTCGTGGTCGTGTAGAGGTTCACGATAAACCACTCCGTCTACAAACCGTGTGAAAAGAAGTTGAGTATAGTATAACATTCGATACAATCATGCAGCAATTTTAATAATTTTGTATTTCGAGTGCCTAAAATTAGGCATTCATAATGGCACAATGAAGATGGCAAACCCCAACAAGCATATAGCCTACAATATACGCACATTTTTGTTCCAGAAATAATCTTGCGATTTTAACACGTACAGCCTAATTGGTCTACGACAAAAACGTTCACGCTTCCCATTATTTATTTGCGTTTTTAGAGTTCAGTCTGTCATCGTTACAGCGACAATATCGAACTACGAGCGAATTCCCCCGGTTCAATTAATTATGTTTTGCAGAATTTATTGAAATTAAAGCATGCGTAATGTCACTGTTTAGTACACATATATGCTAGTTTTAATACATTAATACCATATAGACGCCAAGATCAAAAACTTTACCTTGTTTTGTATAGGTATATGGCTAATTTTAAATATTCGGCAAATCACATAATACAGTCAAGACTGAATTCAATGGACATGCAAATTTAAGTAAGGGCTGTTCAAAACTGTAGATTCTTTACATTCCACGTTATTGTCTTGTTAATCCTTACTGAATATTGCATTATTATGAATAGAAACGATTGACACTGAAAAAATGGACTAATGGAGTGATGATTGGACTGAAGGTCTGTAATCAGTTGGAATGTTGGGAACATCTCACGGACAAATTCAATTCCCTGTGAAAGCACATCAGTAAAAACGATAGTATCAAAACAGACTATCATTATATAAATGTAGTTGTGCCTTTAATTAAGATAACTATAAAGTTGCATTCCTTGTCATCAATTATAAATAATAACAATTATATTAATGTTGAATTATCCCGAAAAGTCTGTTTATTTCAAAATTAAGGTACGTTTTCGTTGAATAAAAAAAATGTTTAAATGAAAAATCTTTGAAGTGATTCAATTGAATAATTTGATAAATATATATATAGTATTATTTATCTGTTTTTCTATTATCATGAGTAGAAACATACAATCAATTAGGATTCTATCATACAATATATGCTTGATATAGTTCAAGCACAGTGAAACTGTATAACGGATGAAAAGCCTTATCACTTTGAATTAGTGTGGGAATTTTATATCACTCTTCTGATATGCGATTCTGTAATAAAAAATCACATTGGACAGAAAAGAATGGCAATAACAACTCCTGCATCATACCACGTTTGGGTAAATGAAAATACCTGCTGCAATTAATACTAACGGGTGAACATTCCTCACTCACACGACCGCCTCAACATTTAACACCTTTCCCTTTACGAAGTGGCCATATCCCTTCAGGAATGCAAAGCTTCTGCTTCGCCCATTGTTCTGAAAGAGTATAAACGGGAGAGGATTTTGGCGTACATCATTCGAGAGTCATCGATTCAGCCGCGCGGTAACAAACTGCAGTACTTCCAGTTACGTCCAAGTACATCCCCGAAGAGATGAATAACGCGCTTCATATGACTCTCCAAGGGAGTCGATCATGCTTCCAAGCGCCACCCAGCGGATTACAAAAGAGAAAATATCAGCGATATGCCAAAAGCCACAGTACATATTTGGGACTGATAGCGTGCGTCATTCAACAGTCTCCAAATAAAAGACTAACCTTCTGCCAGGTAAGATAAGGCAACCATATCGATAAAGCTGTGCCAGCAATGTTGTCAGGTAATTCAGGTTAAACTGTGTAAACGTCAAGTTTTGGCTATATTGAGGTGTGACATATTTTATTTCTTTTTTTGAACAGATCATGGACAACTTGGAGCCCTTCGTCTCAGGTGACAGGAGGGGTCTTGTAAATAACATCAGAGTCTGCTTGTCGTCAAACGACTGTTTTGTGAAGGTTAGTAGGCTGCCGTTGACTAAATTTCACTTTAAATCCACATATTCTAGTCTCCCTTAATAGTTGGTTTCCTCCCTCAAATCTGCAATGTTTTATAATCCAAGCATTTGTTTTTTTAGGTTCCGGTGCATCCTGAGTATCCGAATTCAAAGAGAAATTTCTGGAAAGTTGACGAAACCAGTATCACTCCCAAAATGCTGCGACGCCACTTCAAGGGTATGATGGACACCTTCCCTGACCTGGCCTCTAGACTGGAAAGGGGCTGTGGCACCACAGAAGAAATGTACAGGACCCACAACCATCAGAAACCAAGTACCTCTGCGATTCACAACGGATGCGCAATCAAGTTCAGTGGTCCATTTTCCATTGAGTCTATTTTGAAGAAAGACACTTGCTCTCGAAGTTTTCCCAAATCCAGCGTGCTATGCACATTGCTAGGTACTTTGGATGGGCACGACCAAGGCTTGAAATGCACGCGGACAGGATTTGGAATGAAAAGGAAGAGTGGTCTAGAATACCGTTTCTGTGGACCAGCAGAAAGCAGAAGTGAATTCCGAGGGTACATGAATGAGCAGGCAAACTCAGTGCTCTCCACAAAGCGCTATACCTCGGAATATTCGACTCCAGAAATCCGGAGTGTACCCGAATGTCACGAGACAATCAGACCCACGAAGAGAACACGCATGTGTACGAACTTGCCTGGCACCATGTTCCCACGACAAGTCATTGAGTGTCACTTCCAGCGTGCCATAAAGTTTGACATTCCTAACAATCAGCTTTATCCTCTGAATGCACATCCTTTTAATCAATGGAATTTTGGACTGTGAATGATTGTTGCAAAAACCGTGCAATTTCGCCCCACCGTAGTTCCTCATACAAATAATGTATTTTATTGTTTACTGTACTGACTTGCACTTAATAAATATATACTTTCTTAACTTGTTGCTCTGTCCATTGTTATCGATACTGTCGTCGCTGTGGATTTGATATAGGCCGAAAGCCCAATCAGTGGTTTTGTCATGTACATTCAATAAGTCTGCGAATTCTCCTATGCGTGTATGTCCCCTGTAGGGGACACGACTTTCTGGTCTTATTCTCAAGAACCATATATGCTACTATGCTAAAACCTACACTACATGTTACATTCATTAGATTTCAAATACATACAATATATTGTTTAAACGCATTCAGCGCAACATGTTTTTTGTCGTCCAAGACAATCGAAATAAGTCAAAAAATATTTAAATACTTTTTTCTAGCGGGTCTCAGAAGGATATATCTGAACGTTTTAGAACATTTCTGCCTGTGTTACTATATACCATGAATAAGTTACTGTGGGTGATATGACACAAATGTTCGAAGTGATGACACGCTGTTATCGAGCAGAGTATATATATTTATCTATTGAGACTCCACAAAATCGTATGTGACGTTAAGATGCATATCATTTAATTCCGGTTGCTGTTGCTTTTGTCAAGTTAACGGCTTAGTCTATCACTTACTGGCTAAAGTGTCCTGATACCCACATCTGTTCACTGTCATCCAATGTCATTATTCTGGGAGATTACAATATTCATATGGACAATATCAATAATGCTCTCACAAAGGACTTCACTTCCTGTTTGGACAGTTTTGGTCTTCAACAATATATTGATTTTCCCACCCACTCTAAAGGTCATATTTTGGACTTGGTTTGTTGTTCCGGTGTCACTCCCCATAACTGTTCTGCTGTTGATCTCCCCATCTCAGATCACATACTTGTTTCGTTTAATTTATCTCTTACACTATCCAAAACTAAACAGTCACGTGTCATGTCCTTCCGCAACATAAAAAACATAAATTCAGCAGATTTCACAACAGCTATTGACAGTTTCCCCATCATCACTTACCCATGCACCCCGGATCAGCTGGTCTCCTTTTACAATAATAACCTCCAAACTCTGCTGAACTCACTTGCTCCCCTCAAAACTCGGACTGTCTCATTCCCCCACTCTGCCCCTTGGTTCTCCCCCCACCTGCGTCAGCTGAAAGCTAAAGGCCGCCAACTGGAGCGACTTTCTAAAAACTCTGGTCTCACTATTCACAAACAGATGCATCATGCTCACATCCTCCAATACAAAGACGCCCTTTCCTCAGCCAAATCCAACTACTATGCTGAAAAAATCACTGCTGGTGCTGGGAACTCTAGGGTCCTGTTCTCAGTCCTTAACAACACACTGCGCCCTCCTGATTCCCTTCCCCCACATTTCTACTCCTCTGACCACTGTAATACCCTGATGTCATTTTTAATTCGAAAATCGCCACTATTCACCAGCAACTGACCCCTCACACGTCCAGTTGTTCATCCCCTCTAGTTCCCCACTCCCCCTTCCTTAAACCATTTTCATCCTTCCAACTCCCCTCTGCCACCGATTTATCAGAAAAAATTCGGAAATCTAAATTATCCACCTGCCAACTGGACCCCCTACCATCTTCCCTGGTTATAGCCTCCCTCCCCTCCCTGCTGCCCCTGATAACTGCTATCATCCATTCCTCTCTGACCTCTGGTTCTGTCCCATCATCTCTGAAATCTGCTGCAGTGACCCCGATACTGAAAAAACCCGGTTCAGACCCCAACAATTTCCATAACCTCCGTCTCATCTCCAACCTGCCATTTCTATCAAAAATCTTGGAAAAGGCAGTGGCATCACAACTCCAGGCTCACCTCTCCAAAAATAACCTTTACGAACAGTTCCAGTCCGGTTTTCGCCCCCGCCACAGTACAGAAACAGCCCTCCTTAAGATTACAAACGACCTCCTGATTGCAGCTGACTCCGGACTTTTATCCATCCTCATCCTCCTCGACCTGAGCGCAGCTTTTGACACCATATCCCACTCCACCCTCCTTCATAGACTAGCTTCCATTGGCATAACTGACACACCCCTAGCCTGGTTCCGCTCTTACCTCTCTGGCCGTACTCAGTTCATCCAATTGAAATCATTCACTTCCCATCCATCCCCCCTTTCCTCTGATGTTCCCCAGGGCTCTGTCCTTGGCCCTATCCTCTTCATCACTTACCTTCTCCCACTTGGACTGATCTTCCGTAAATACAATATCAATTTCCACTGCTATGCGGATGACACCCAGCTCTACATCTCCTCCAAACCCACTTCCACTTTCCCTCCCTCCTCCCTCTGTGCCTGTCTTCAGGAAATCAAATCCTGGTTTTCCTCCAATTTTCTCAAACTGAACAGTGATAAAACTGAGGCAGTCCTCATTGGTTCCAAGTCCACCCTCTCTAAGCACCCCAGTTTCACCCTCAACATAGACAACTCCTTGGTTTCCCCCTCCCCTCAGGTCAAGAGTCTGGGTGTCGTCCTCGACAGCACCCTATCCTTCCACTCCCACATCAACAACAACATCCGGTCCGCCTACTTCCACCTCCGCAACATCAACCGTCTCCGCCCTTCACTCACTCCCAACAGCACCGCAATCCTGGTTCACTCTTTAGTCATTTCACGCATGGATTACTGTAATTCCCTTCTTTTTGGTCTCCCGCACAAACTCCTCCATAAACTTCAACTGGTTCAGAATGCTGCTGCCCGTATCATCACCAGAACACCATCCATCAGTCACATCACCCCCGTCCTACATCAACTCCACTGGCTTCCCATTAAACACCGTATTGTCTACAAAGTCCTCCTCCATACATTCAACGCCATCCACAACCTCGCTCCTCCATACCTCTCTGACCTTCTCCATATCTATGTCCCTTCCCGCTCTCTCAGGTCTGCCTCCTCCCTCAGCTTAACTGTCCCCCCAGCCCGTCTGTCCACCATGGGGTCCAGGGCCTTCAGCCGCTCTGCCCCTCACCTCTGGAACTCCCTTCCCCCCGACATCAGGAACATTGACTCCATCTCCCATTTCAAAACCCACCTCAAAACTCACCTTTTTAGACAGGCATATAATTTATAATGTTCCTGTTTGTCTTTGCTCTGCTACAAACTCTGCATTTGTAAATCTTGCTTTTGCATTTTAAGTGTTTTAATATTTTGTATTTCTGTATTTTTTGTATATTGTGTTTTTTATCTTGTATTGTTGTACGGCGACCTTGAGTGCCTTGAAAGGCGCCTTATAAATAAAATGCATTATTATTATTATTATTACTATTCTCATATTTGTTCTAAAATATCCATTTTGCCGCAATTAATGCTATTTTAATAAATCTCTACATTGGTGATACGCAAATACGTATCGCCAAAGCGCATTCTCAGTTGCACCAGATATTGCCGCTATATATGAAATATATGCGTAAAATCTGAGATTTGTGTTTAAATTTGGAAAGTCGCGTTGCTGTAGCTTTTGTCACCTGTGTGCGTGTATATTTTGAGCGTCAACAACACATTGCTATAGACAGACTGAAGTAATTCTAGTGAAAACAGTTGGAAAAATTCCATAACGTTTTTGAGAAAATGTAACATCTCGGAAGCGGAAATATGAGTATATGAAATGACACAGAGAAGATGCTTAACCACTAGAAAGATAATAAGGGGATGGTGCCAATTTGCGCGCTATTCCGTAAGATAATTGATAATGCATCTTTTAAAAACACACAACGCAATTCGTTTTGCACAAACAACGTTTTGCCATGCATTATCTCATGGCTTGTTTAAGTTATGGTCAGTCCTCAATTTAGCTACGGCGCAGAAGAACCTGCTAATTCCAAAATAAATTATTATGATTAAGACGAACATAAGGCAATTGTCTACTGAATTATTATTATTTTTTTTTCAGATTATACCATATACATTTCATGAGAAAAAAAAACGCTCATCTTTTTGTGTATATTTTCCATTCTGCTATAAATCCACGTTACATTATCGAAGATAAGTGTAAAAACGCGTAATTTATCTTTGACTTATATTTCACAATGCTGTAGCTTTTTCCTTCGTGGTCGTGTAGAGGTTCACGATAAACCACTCCGTCTACAAACCGTGTGAAAAGAAGTTGAGTATATTATAACATTCGATACATTCATGCAGCAATTTTAATAATTTTGTATTTCGGGAAAATTAGTCATTCATAATGGCATAATGAAGATGGCAAACCGCAACAAATGTATAGCCTACAATACACGCACATTTTTGTTCCAGAAATAATCTTGCGATTTTAACACGTACAGCCTAATTGGTCACCTACAAAAACGTTAACGCTTCCCATTATTATTTGCGTTTTTAGAGTTCAGTCTGTCATCGTTACAGCGACAATATCGAACTATGAGCGAATTCCCCCGGTTCAATGAATTATGTTTTGCAGAATTTATTCAAATTAAAGCATGCGTAATGTCACTGTTTAGTACACATAGATGCTCGTTTTAAAACATTAATACCATATAGACGCCAAGATCAAAAACTTTACCTTGTTTTGTATAGGTCTATGGCTAATTTTAAATATTAGGCAAATCACATAATACAGTCAAGACTGAATTCAATGGACATGCACATTTAAGTAAGGGCTGTTCAGAACTGTAGATTCTTTACATTCCACGTTATTGTCTTGTTAATCCTTACTGAATCTTGCATTATTATGAATAGAAACGATTGACACTTTGAAAAAATGAACTAATGGAGTGATGATTGGACTGAATGTCTGTAATCAGCTGGAATGTTGGGAACATCTCACGGACAAATTAAATTCCCTGTGAAAGCACATCAGTAAAAACGATAGTATCAAAACAGACTATCATTATATAAATTTAGTTGTGCCTTTAATTAAGATAACTATAAAGTTGCATTCCTTGTCATCAATTATAAATAATAACAATTATATTAATGTTGAATTATCCCGAAAAGTCTGTTTATTTCAAAATTAAGGTACCTTTTCGTGGAATAAAAAAAATGTTTAAATGAAAAATATTTGAAGTGATTCAATTGAACAATTTGATAAATATATATGTATATATAGTATTATTTATTTGTTTTACTATTATCATGAGTAAAAACATACAATCAATTAGGATTCTATCATACAATATCATAGCCTCAGGGCAAGGATCAGTCTGAAATAGTTCAAGCACACGATAGAAAATATCAGAGATTGTATAATATGTACGGCCCAGTGAAACTGTAGAAACGGATGAAAAGCCTTATCACTTTGAATTAGTGTGGGAATTATATATCACTCTTCTGATATGCGATTCTGTAATAAAAAATCACATTGGACAGAAAAGAACGGCAATAACAACTCCTGCATCATACCACGTTTGGGTAAATGAAAATACCTGCTGCAATTAATACTAACGGGTGAACATTCCTCACTCACACGACCGCCTCAACATTTAACACCTTTCCCTTTACGAAGTGGCCATATCCCTTCAGGAATGCAAAGCTTCTGCTTCGCCCATTGTTCTGAAAGAGTATAAACGGGAGAGGATTTTGGCGTACATCATTCGAGAGTCATCGATTCAGCCGCACGGTAACAAACTGCAGTACTTCCAGTTACGTCCAAGTACATCCCCGAAGAGATGCATAACGCGCTTCATATGACTCTCCAAGGGAGTCGATCATGCTTCCAAGCGCCACCCAGCGGATTACAAAAGAGAAAATATCAGCGATATGCCAAAAGCCACAGTACATATTTGGGACTGATAGCGTGCGTCATTCAACAGTCTCCAAATAAAAGACTAACCTTCTGCCAGGTAAGATAAGGCAACGATTTCGATAAAGCTGTGCCAGCAATGTTGTCACGTAATTCAGGTTAAACTGTGTAAACGTCAAGTTTTGGCTATATTGAGGTGTGACATATTTTATTTCTTTTTTTGAACAGATCATGGACAACTTGAAGCCCTTCGTCTCAGGTGACAGGAGGGGTCTTGTAAATAACATCAGAGTCTGCTTGTCGTCAAACGACTGTTTTGTGAAGGTTAGTAGGCTGCCGTTGACTAAATTTCACTTTAAATCCACATATTCTAGTCTCCCTTAATAGTTGGTTTCCTCCCTCAAATCTGCAATGTTTTATAATCCAAGCATTTGTTTTTTTAGGTTCCGGTGCATCCTGAGTATCCGAATTCAAAGAGAAATTTCTGGAAAGTTGACGAAACCAGTATCACTCCCAAAATGCTGCGACGCCACTTCAAGGGTATGATGGACACCTTCCCTGACCTGGCCTCTAGACTGGAAAGGGGCTGTGGCACCACAGAAGAAATGTACAGGACCCACAACCCTCAGAAACCAAGTACCTCTGCGATTCACAACGGATGCGCAACCAAGTTCAGTGGTCCATTTTCCATTGAGTCTATTTTGAAGAAAGACACTTGCTCTCGAAGTTTTCCCAAATCCAGCGTGCTATGCACATTGCCAGGTACTTTGGATGGGCACGACCGAGGCTTGAAACGCACGCGGACAGGATTTGGAATGAAAAGTAAGAGTGGTCTAGAATACCGTTTCTGTGGACCAGCAGAAAGCAGAAGTGAATTCCGAGGGTACATGAATGAGCACGCAAACTCAGTGCTCTCCACAAAGCGCTATACCTCGGAATATTCGACTCCAGAAATCCGGAGGGGACCCGAATGTCACGAGACAATCAGACCCACGAAGAGAACACGCATGTGTCCTGACTTGCCTGGCACCATGTTCCCACGACATGTCATTGAGTGTCACTTCCAGCGTGCCAAAAAGTTTGACATTCCTAACAATCTGCTTTATCCTCTGAATGCACATCCTTTTAATCAATGGAATTTTGGACTGTGAATGATTGTTGCAAAAACCGTGCAATTTCGCCCCACCGTAGTTCCTCATACAAATAATGTATTTTATTGTTTACTGTACTGACTTGCACTTAATAAATATATACTTTCTTAACTTGTTGCTCTGTCCATTGTTATCGATACTGTCGTCGCTGTGGATTTGATATAGGCCGAAAGCCCAATCAGTGGTTTTGTCATGTACATTCAATAAGTCTGCGAATTATCCTATGCGTGTATGTCCCCTGTAGGGGACACGACTTTCTGGTCTTATTCTCAAGAACCATATATGCAACTATGCTAAAACCTACACTACATGTTACATTCATTAGATTTCAAATACATACAATATATTGTTTAAACGCATTCAGCGCAACATGTTTTTTGTCGTCCAAGACAATCGAAATAAGTCAAAAAATATTTAAATACTTTTTTCTAGCGGGTCTCAGAAGGATATATCTGAACGTTTTAGAACATTTCTGCCTGTGTTACTATATACCATGAATAAGTTACTGTGGGTGATATGACACAAATTTTCGAAGTGATGACACGCTGTTATCGAGCAGAGTATATATATTTATCTATTGAGACTCCACAAAATCGTATGTGACGTTAAGATGCATATCATTTAATTCCGGTTGCTGTTGCTTTTGTCAAGTTAACGGCTTAGTCTATCACTTACTGGCTAAAGTGTCCTGATACTATTCTTATATTTGTTCTAAAATATCCATTTTGCCGCAATGAATGCTATTTTAATAAATCTCTACATTGGTGATACGCAAATACGTATCGCCAAAGCGCATTCTCAGTTGCACCAGATATTGCCGCTATATATGAAATATATGCGTAAAATCTGAGATTTGTGTTTAAATTTGGAAAGTCGCGTTGCTGTAGCTTTTGTCACCTGTGTGCGTGTATATTTTGAGCGTCAACAACACATTGCTATAGACAGACTGAAGTAATTCTAGTGAAAACAGTTGGAAAAACTCCATAACGTTTTTGAGAAAATGTAACATATCGGAAGCGGAAATATGAGTATATGAAATGACACAGAGAAGATGCTTAACCACTAGAAAGATAATAAGGGGATGGTGCCAATTTGCGCGCTATTCCGTAAGAGAATTGATAATGCATCTTTTAAAAACACACAACGCAATTCGTTTTGCACAAACAACGTTTTGCCATGCATTATCTCGTGGCTTGTTTAAGTTATGATCAGTCCTCAATTTAGCTACGGCGCAGAAGAACCTGCTAATTCCAAAATAAATTATTATGATTAAGACGAACATAAGGCAATTGTCTACTGAATTAATTTTTTATTTTTTCCCCCTGATTATACCATATACATTTCAAGAAGAAAAAAAACGCTCATCTTTTTGTGTATATTTTCCATTCTGCTATAAATCCACGTTACATTATCGAAGATAAGTGTAAAAACGCGTAATTTCCGAGGGTACATGAATGAGCAGGCAAACTCAGTGCTCTCCACAAAGCGCTATACCTCGGAATATTCGACTCCAGAAATCCGGAGTGTACCCGAATGTCACGAGACAATCAGACCCACGAAGAGAACACGCATGTGTCCGAACTTGCCTGGCACCATGTTCCCACGACAAGTCATTGAGTGTCACTTCCAGCGTGCCATCAAGTTTGACATTCCTAACAATCAACTTTATCCTCTGAATGCACATCCTTTTAATTAATGGAATTTTGGACTGTGAATGATTGTTGCAAAAACCGTGCAATTTCGCCCCACCTTAGTTCCTCATACAAATAATGTATTTTATTGTTTACTGTACTGACTTGCACTTAATAAATATATACTTTCTTAACTTGTTGCTCTGTCCATTGTTATCGATACTGTCGTCGCTGTGGATTTGATATAGGCCGAAAGCCCAATCAGTGGTTTTGTCATGTACATTCAATAAGTCTGCGAATTCTCCTATGCGTGTATGTCCCCTGTAGGGGACACGACTTTCTGGTCTTATTCTCAAGAACCATATATGCTACTATGCTAAAACCTACACTACATGTTACATTCATTAGATTTCAAATACATACAATATATTGTTTAAACGCATTCAGCGCAACATGTTTTTTGTCGTCCAAGACAATCGAAATAAGTCAAAAAATATTTAAATACTTTTTTCTAGCGGGTCTCAGAAGGATATATCTGAACGTTTTAGAACATTTCTGCCTGTGTTACTATATACCATGAATAAGTTACTGTGGGTGATATGACACAAATGTTCGAAGTGAGGACACGCTGTTATCGAGCAGAGTATATATATTTATCTATTGAGACTCCACAAAATCGTATGTGACGTTAAGATGCATATCATTTAATTCCGGTTGCTGTTGCTTTTGTCAAGTTAACGGCTTAGTCTATCACTTACTGTCAAGGCTAAAGTGTCCTGATACTATTCTTATATTTGTTCTAAAATCCCCATTTTGCCGCAATGAATGCTATTTTAATAAATCTCTACATTGGTGATACGCAAATACGTATCGCCAAAGCGCATTCTCAGTTGCACCAGATATTGCCGCTATATATGAAATATATGCGTAAAATCTGAGATTTGTGTTTAAATTTGGAACGTCGCGTTGCTGTAGCTTTTGTCACCTGTGTGCGTGTATATTTTGAGCGTCAACAACACATTGCTATAGACAGACTGAAGTAATTCTAGTGAAAACAGTTGGAAAAACTCCATAACGTTTTTGAGAAAATGTAACATATCGGAAGCGGAAATATGAGTATATGAAATGACACAGAGAAGATGCTTAACCACTAGAAAGATAATAAGGGGATGGTGCCAATTTGCGCGCTATTCCGTAAGATAATTGATAATGCATCTTTTAAAAACACACAACGCAATTCGTTTTGCACAAACAACGTTTTGCCATGCATTATCTCGTGGCTTGTTTAAGTTATGGTCAGTCCTCAATTTAGCTACGGCGCAGAAGAACCTGCTAATTCCAAAATAAATTATTATGATTAAGACGAACATAAGGCAATTGTCTACTGAATTATTATTATTTTTTTTTCAGATTATACCATATACATTTCATGAGAAAAAAAAACGCTCATCTTTTTGTGTATATTTTCCATTCTGCTATAAATCCACGTTACATTATCGAAGATAAGTGTAAAAACGCGTAATTTATCTTTGACTTATATTTCACAATGCTGTAGCTTTTTCCTTCGTGGTCGTGTAGAGGTTCACGATAAACCACTCCGTCTACAAACCGTGTGAAAAGAAGTTGAGTATATTATAACATTCGATACATTCATGCAGCAATTTTAATAATTTTGTATTTCGGGAAAATTAGTCATTCATAATGGCATAATGAAGATGGCAAACCGCAACAAATGTATAGCCTACAATACACGCACATTTTTGTTCCAGAAATAATCTTGCGATTTTAACACGTACAGCCTAATTGGTCTCCTACAAAAACGTTAACGCTTCCCATTATTTATTTGCGTTTTTAGAGTTCAGTCTGTCATCGTTACAGCGACAATATCGAACTATGAGCGAATTCCCCCGATTCAATTAATTATGTTTTGCAGAATTTATTCAAATTAAAGCATGCGTAATGTCACTGTTTAGTACACATAGATGCTCGTTTTAAAACATTAATACCATATAGACGCCAAGATCAAAAACTTTACCTTGTTTTGTATAGGTCTATGGCTAATTTTAAATATTAGGCAAATCACATAATACAGTCAAGACTGAATTCAATGGACATGCACATTTAAGTAAGGGCTGTTCAAAACTGTAGATTCTTTACATTCCACGTTATTGTCTTGTTAATCCTTACTGAATCTTGCATTATTATGAATAGAAACGATTGACACTTTGAAAAAATGAACTAATGGAGTGATGATTGGACTGAATGTCTGTAATCAGCTGGAATGTTGGGAACATCTCACGGACAAATTCAATTCCCTGTGAAAGCACATCAGTAAAAACGATAGTATCAAAACAGACTATCATTATATAAATTTAGTTGTGCCTTTAATTAAGATAACTATAAAGTTGCATTCCTTGTCATCAATTATAAATAATAACAATTATATTAATGTTGAATTATCCCGAAAAGTCTGTTTATTTCAAAATTAAGGTACCTTTTCGTGGAATAAAAAAAATGTTTAAATGAAAAATCTTTGAAGTGATTCAATTGAACAATTTGATAAATATATATGTATATATAGTATTATTTATTTGTTTTACTATTATCATGAGTAAAAACATACAATCAATTAGGATTCTATCATACAATATCATAGCCTCAGGGCAAGGATCAGTCTGAAATAGTTCAAGCACACGATAGAAAATATCAGAGATTGTATAATATGTACGGCCCAGTGAAACTGTAGAAACGGATGAAAAGCCTTATCACTTTGAATTAGTGTGGGAATTATATATCACTCTTCTGATATGCGATTCTGTAATAAAAAATCACATTGGACAGAAAAGAACGGCAATAACAACTCCTGCATCATACCACGTTTGGGTAAATGAAAATACCTGCTGCAATTAATACTAACGGGTGAACATTCCTCACTCACACGACCGCCTCAACATTTAACACCTTTCCCTTTACGAAGTGGCCATATCCCTTCAGGAATGCAAAGCTTCTGCTTCGCCCATTGTTCTGAAAGAGTATAAACGGGAGAGGATTTTGGCGTACATCATTCGAGAGTCATCGATTCAGCCGCACGGTAACAAACTGCAGTACTTCCAGTTACGTCCAAGTACATCCCCGAAGAGATGCATAACGCGCTTCATATGACTCTCCAAGGGAGTCGATCATGCTTCCAAGCGCCACCCAGCGGATTACAAAAGAGAAAATATCAGCGATATGCCAAAAGCCACAGTACATATTTGGGACTGATAGCGTGCGTCATTCAACAGTCTCCAAATAAAAGACTAACCTTCTGCCAGGTAAGATAAGGCAACGATTTCGATAAAGCTGTGCCAGCAATGTTGTCACGTAATTCAGGTTAAACTGTGTAAACGTCAAGTTTTGGCTATATTGAGGTGTGACATATTTTATTTCTTTTTTTGAACAGATCATGGACAACTTGAAGCCCTTCGTCTCAGGTGACAGGAGGGGTCTTGTAAATAACATCAGAGTCTGCTTGTCGTCAAACGACTGTTTTGTGAAGGTTAGTAGGCTGCCGTTGACTAAATTTCACTTTAAATCCACATATTCTAGTCTCCCTTAATAGTTGGTTTCCTCCCTCAAATCTGCAATGTTTTATAATCCAAGCATTTGTTTTTTTAGGTTCCGGTGCATCCTGAGTATCCGAATTCAAAGAGAAATTTCTGGAAAGTTGACGAAACCAGTATCACTCCCAAAATGCTGCGACGCCACTTCAAGGGTATGATGGACACCTTCCCTGACCTGGCCTCTAGACTGGAAAGGGGCTGTGGCACCACAGAAGAAATGTACAGGACCCACAACCCTCAGAAACCAAGTACCTCTGCGATTCACAACGGATGCGCAACCAAGTTCAGTGGTCCATTTTCCATTGAGTCTATTTTGAAGAAAGACACTTGCTCTCGAAGTTTTCCCAAATCCAGCGTGCTATGCACATTGCCAGGTACTTTGGATGGGCACGACCGAGGCTTGAAACGCACGCGGACAGGATTTGGAATGAAAAGTAAGAGTGGTCTAGAATACCGTTTCTGTGGACCAGCAGAAAGCAGAAGTGAATTCCGAGGGTACATGAATGAGCACGCAAACTCAGTGCTCTCCACAAAGCGCTATACCTCGGAATATTCGACTCCAGAAATCCGGAGGGGACCCGAATGTCACGAGACAATCAGACCCACGAAGAGAACACGCATGTGTCCTGACTTGCCTGGCACCATGTTCCCACGACATGTCATTGAGTGTCACTTCCAGCGTGCCAAAAAGTTTGACATTCCTAACAATCTGCTTTATCCTCTGAATGCACATCCTTTTAATCAATGGAATTTTGGACTGTGAATGATTGTTGCAAAAACCGTGCAATTTCGCCCCACCGTAGTTCCTCATACAAATAATGTATTTTATTGTTTACTGTACTGACTTGCACTTAATAAATATATACTTTCTTAACTTGTTGCTCTGTCCATTGTTATCGATACTGTCGTCGCTGTGGATTTGATATAGGCCGAAAGCCCAATCAGTGGTTTTGTCATGTACATTCAATAAGTCTGCGAATTATCCTATGCGTGTATGTCCCCTGTAGGGGACACGACTTTCTGGTCTTATTCTCAAGAACCATATATGCAACTATGCTAAAACCTACACTACATGTTACATTCATTAGATTTCAAATACATACAATATATTGTTTAAACGCATTCAGCGCAACATGTTTTTTGTCGTCCAAGACAATCGAAATAAGTCAAAAAATATTTAAATACTTTTTTCTAGCGGGTCTCAGAAGGATATATCTGAACGTTTTAGAACATTTCTGCCTGTGTTACTATATACCATGAATAAGTTACTGTGGGTGATATGACACAAATTTTCGAAGTGATGACACGCTGTTATCGAGCAGAGTATATATATTTATCTATTGAGACTCCACAAAATCGTATGTGACGTTAAGATGCATATCATTTAATTCCGGTTGCTGTTGCTTTTGTCAAGTTAACGGCTTAGTCTATCACTTACTGGCTAAAGTGTCCTGATACTATTCTTATATTTGTTCTAAAATATCCATTTTGCCGCAATGAATGCTATTTTAATAAATCTCTACATTGGTGATACGCAAATACGTATCGCCAAAGCGCATTCTCAGTTGCACCAGATATTGCCGCTATATATGAAATATATGCGTAAAATCTGAGATTTGTGTTTAAATTTGGAAAGTCGCGTTGCTGTAGCTTTTGTCACCTGTGTGCGTGTATATTTTGAGCGTCAACAACACATTGCTATAGACAGACTGAAGTAATTCTAGTGAAAACAGTTGGAAAAACTCCATAACGTTTTTGAGAAAATGTAACATATCGGAAGCGGAAATATGAGTATATGAAATGACACAGAGAAGATGCTTAACCACTAGAAAGATAATAAGGGGATGGTGCCAATTTGCGCGCTATTCCGTAAGAGAATTGATAATGCATCTTTTAAAAACACACAACGCAATTCGTTTTGCACAAACAACGTTTTGCCATGCATTATCTCGTGGCTTGTTTAAGTTATGATCAGTCCTCAATTTAGCTACGGCGCAGAAGAACCTGCTAATTCCAAAATAAATTATTATGATTAAGACGAACATAAGGCAATTGTCTACTGAATTAATTTTTTATTTTTTCCCCCTGATTATACCATATACATTTCAAGAAGAAAAAAAACGCTCATCTTTTTGTGTATATTTTCCATTCTGCTATAAATCCACGTTACATTATCGAAGATAAGTGTAAAAACGCGTAATTTCCGAGGGTACATGAATGAGCAGGCAAACTCAGTGCTCTCCACAAAGCGCTATACCTCGGAATATTCGACTCCAGAAATCCGGAGTGTACCCGAATGTCACGAGACAATCAGACCCACGAAGAGAACACGCATGTGTCCGAACTTGCCTGGCACCATGTTCCCACGACAAGTCATTGAGTGTCACTTCCAGCGTGCCATAAAGTTTGACATTCCTAACAATCAGCTTTATCCTCTGAATGCACATCCTTTTAATCAATGGAATTTTGGACTGTGAATGATTGTTGCAAAAACCGTGCAATTTCGCCCCACCGTAGTTCCTCATACAAATAATGTATTTTATTGTTTACTGTACTGACTTGCACTTAATAAATATATACTTTCTTAACTTGTTGCTCTGTCCATTGTTATCGATACTGTCGTCGCTGTGGATTTGATATAGGCCGAAAGCCCAATCAGTGGTTTTGTCATGTACATTGAATAAGTCTGCGAATTCTCCTATGCGTGTATGTCCCCTGTAGGGGACACGACTTTCTGGTCTTATTCTCAAGAACCATATATGCTACTATGCTAAAACCTACACTACATGTTACATTCATTAGATTTCAAATACATACAATATATTGTTTAAACGCATTCAGCGCAACATGTTTTTTGTCGTCCAAGACAATCGAAATAAGTCAAAAAATATTTAAATACTTTTTTCTAGCGGGTCTCAGAAGGATATATCTGAACGTTTTAGAACATTTCTGCCTGTGTTACTATATACCATGAATAAGTTACTGTGGGTGATATGACACAAATGTTCGAAGTGAGGACACGCTGTTATCGAGCAGAGTATATATATTTATCTATTGAGACTCCACAAAATCGTATGTGACGTTAAGATGCATATCATTTAATTCCGGTTGCTGTTGCTTTTGTCAAGTTAACGGCTTAGTCTATCACTTACTGTCAAGGCTAAAGTGTCCTGATACTATTCTTATATTTGTTCTAAAATCCCCATTTTGCCGCAATGAATGCTATTTTAATAAATCTCTACATTGGTGATACGCAAATACGTATCGCCAAAGCGCATTCTCAGTTGCACCAGATATTGCCGCTATATATGAAATATATGCGTAAAATCTGAGATTTGTGTTTAAATTTGGAACGTCGCGTTGCTGTAGCTTTTGTCACCTGTGTGCGTGTATATTTTGAGCGTCAACAACACATTGCTATAGACAGACTGAAGTAATTCTAGTGAAAACAGTTGGAAAAACTCCATAACGTTTTTGAGAAAATGTAACATATCGGAAGCGGAAATATGAGTATATGAAATGACACAGAGAAGATGCTTAACCACTAGAAAGATAATAAGGGGATGGTGCCAATTTGCGCGCTATTCCGTAAGATAATTGATAATGCATCTTTTAAAAACACACAACGCAATTCGTTTTGCACAAACAACGTTTTGCCATGCATTATCTCGTGGCTTGTTTAAGTTATGGTCAGTCCTCAATTTAGCTACGGCGCAGAAGAACCTGCTAATTCCAAAATAAATTATTATGATTAAGACGAACATAAGGCAATTGTCTACTGAATGTTTTTATTATTATTTTTTCCTGATTATACCATATACATTTCAAGAAGAAAAAAAACGCTCATCTTTTTGTGTATATTTTCCATTCTGCTATAAATCCACGTTACATTATCGAAGATAAGTGTAAAAACGCGTAATTTATCTTTGACTTATATTTCACAATGCTGTAGCTTTTTCCTTCGTGGTCGTGTAGAGGTTCACGATAAACCACTCCGTCTACAAACCGTGTGAAAAGAAGTTGAGTATATTATAACATTCGATACATTCATGCAGCAATTTTTATAATTTTGTATTTCGGGAAAAATAGGCATTCATAATGGCATAATGAAGATGGCAAACCGCAACAAACATATAGCCTATAATATACACACATTTTTGTTCCAGAAATAATCTTGCGATTTTAACACGTACAGCCTAATTGGTCTCCTACAAAAACGTTAACGCTTCCCATTATTTATTTGCGTTTTTAGAGTTCAGTCTGTCATCGTTACAGCGACAATATCGAACTATGAGCGAATTCCCCCGATTCAATTAATTATGTTTTGCAGAATTTATTCAAATTAAAGCATGCGTAATGTCACTGTTTAGTACACATAGATGCTCGTTTTAAAACATTAATACCATATAGACCTCAAGATCAAAAACTCGTACCTTGTTTTGTAAAAGTCTATGGCTAATTTTAAATATTTGGCAAATCACATAATACAGTCAAGACTGAATTCAATGGACATGCAAATTTAAGTAAGGGCTGTTCAAAACTGTAGATTCTTTACATTCCACGTTATTGTCTTGTTAATCCTTACTGAATCTTGCATTATTTTAAATACAAACGATTGACACTTTGAAAAAATGAACTAATGGAGTGATGATTGCACTGAAGGTCTGTAATCAGCTGGAATGTTGGGAACATCTCACGGACAAATTCAATTCCCTGTGAAAGCAAATCAGTAAAAACGATAGTATCAAAACAGACTATCATTATATAAATTTAGTTGTGCCTTTAATTAAGATAACTACAAAGTTGCATTCCTTGTCATCAATTATAAATAATAACAATTATATTAATGTTGAATTATCCCGAAAAGTCTGTTTATTTCAAAATTAAGGTACGTTTTCGTGGAATAAAAAAAATGTTTAAATGAAAAATCTTTGAAGTGATTCAATTGAACAATTTGATAAATATATATATATATATAGTATTATTTATTTGTTTTACTATTATCATGAGTAAAAACATACAATCAATTAGGATTCTATCATACAATATCATAGCCTCAGGGCAAGGATCAGTCTGAAATAGTTCAAGCACACGATAGAAAATATCAGAGATTGTATAATATGTACGGCCCAGTGAAACTGTAGAAACGGATGAAAAGCCTTATCACTTTGAATTAGTGTGGGAATTATATATCACTCTTCTGATATGCGATTCTGTAATAAAAAATCACATTGGACAGAAAAGAACGGCAATAACAACTCCTGCATCATACCACGTTTGGGTAAATGAAAATACCTGCTGCAATTAATACTAACGGGTGAACATTCCTCACTCACACGACCGCCTCAACATTTAACACCTTTCCCTTTACGAAGTGGCCATATCCCTTCAGGAATGCAAAGCTTCTGCTTCGCCCATTGTTCTGAAAGAGTATAAACGGGAGAGGATTTTGGCGTACATCATTCGAGAGTCATCGATTCAGCCGCACGGTAACAAACTGCAGTACTTCCAGTTACGTCCAAGTACATCCCCGAAGAGATGAATAACGCGCTTCATATGACTCTCCAAGGGAGTCGATCATGCTTCCAAGCGCCACCCAGCGGATTACAAAAGAGAAAATATCAGCGATATGCCAAAAGCCACAGTACATATTTGGGACTGATAGCGTGCGTCATTCAACAGTCTCCAAATAAAAGACTAACCTTCTGCCAGGTAAGATAAGGCAACGATTTCGATAAAGCTGTGCCAGCAATGTTGTCACGTAATTCAGGTTAAACTGTGTAAACGTCAAGTTTTGGCTACATTGAGGTGTGACATATTTTATTTCTTTTTTTGAACAGATCATGGACAACTTGGAGCCCTTCGTCTCAGGTGACAGGAGGGGTCTTGTAAATAACATCAGAGTCTGCTTGTCGTCAAACGACTGTTTTGTGAAGGTTAGCAGGCTGCCGTTGACTAAATTTCACTTTAAATCCACATATTCTAGTATCCCTTAATAGTTTGTTTCCTCCTTCAAATCTGCAATGTTTTATAATCCAAGCATTTGTCTTTTTAGGTTCCGGTGCATCCTGAGTATCCGAATTCAAAGAGAAATTTCTGGAAAGTTGACGAAACCAGTATCACTCCCAAAATGCTGCGACGCCACTTCAAGGGTATGATGGACACCTTCCCTGACCTGGCCTCTAGACTGGAAAGGGGCTGTGGCACCACAGAAGAAATGTACAGGACCCACAACCCTCAGAAACCAAGTACCTCTGCGATTCACAACGGATGCGCAACCAAGTTCAGTGGTCCATTTTCCATTGAGTCTATTTTGAAGAAAGACACTTGCTCTCGAAGTTTTCCCAAATCCAGCGTGCTATGCACATTGCCAGGTACTTTGGATGGGCACGACCAAGGCTTGAAACGCACGCGGACAGGATTTGGAATGAAAAGTAAGAGTGGTCTAGAATACCGTTTCTGTGGACCAGCAGAAAGCAGAAGTGAATTCCGAGGGTACATGAATGAGCACGCAAACTCAGTGCTCTCCACAAAGCGCTATACCTCGGAATATTCGACTCCAGAAATCCGGAGGGGACCCGAATGTCACGAGACAATCAGACCCACGAAGAGAACACGCATGTGTCCGAACTTGCCTGGCACCATGTTCCCACGACAAGTCATTGAGTGTCACTTCCAGCGTGCCATAAAGTTTGACATTCCTAACAATCAGCTTTATCCTCTGAATGCACATCCTTTTAATCAATGGAATTTTGGACTGTGAATGATTGTTGCAAAAACCGTGCAATTTCGCCCCACCGTAGTTCCTCATACAAATAATGTATTTTATTGTTTACTGTACTGACTTGCACTTAATAAATATATACTTTCTTAACTTGTTGCTCTGTCCATTGTTATCGATACTGTCGTCGCTGTGGATTTGATATAGGCCGAAAGCCCAATCAGTGGTTTTGTCATGTACATTCAATAAGTCTGCGAATTCTCCTATGCGTGTATGTCCCCTGTAGGGGACACGACTTTCTGGTCTTATTCTCAAGAACCATATATGCTACTATGCTAAAACCTACACTACATGTTACATTCATTAGATTTCAAATACATACAATATATTGTTTAAACGCATTCAGCGCAACATGTTTTTTGTCGTCCAAGACAATCGAAATAAGTCAAAAAATATTTAAATACTTTTTTCTAGCGGGTCTCAGAAGGATATATCTGAACGTTTTAGAACATTTCTGCCTGTGTTACTATATACCATGAATAAGTTACTGTGGGTGATATGACACAAATTTTCGAAGTGAGGACACGCTGTTATCGAGCAGAGTATATATATTTATCTATTGAGACTCCACAAAATCGTATGTGACGTTAAGATGCATATCATTTAATTCCGGTTGCTGTTGCTTTTGTCAAGTTAACGGCTTAGTCTATCACTTACTGGCTAAAGTGTCCTGATACTATTCTTATATTTGTTCTAAAATCCCCATTTTGCCGCAATGAATGCTATTTTAATAAATCTCTACATTGGTGATACGCAAATACGTATCGCCAAAGCGCATTCTCAGTTGCACCAGATATTGCCGCTATATATGAAATATATGCGTAAAATCTGAGATTTGTGTTTAAATTTGGAACGTCGCGTTGCTGTAGCTTTTGTCACCTGTGTGCGTGTATATTTTGAGCGTCAACAACACATTGCTATAGACAGACTGAAGTAATTCTAGTGAAAACAGTTGGAAAAACTCCATAACGTTTTTGAGAAAATGTAACATCTCGGAAGCGGAAATATGAGTATATGAAATGACACAGAGAAGATGCTTAACCACTAGAAAGATAATAAGGGGATGGTGCCAATTTGCGCGCTATTCCGTAAGATAATTGATAATGCATCTTTTAAAAACACACAACGCAATTCGTTTTGCACAAACAACGTTTTGCCATGCATTATCTCGTGGCTTGTTTAAGTTATGGTCAGTCCTCAATTTAGCTACGGCGCAGAAGAACCTGCTAATTCCAAAATAAATTATTATGATTAAGACGAACATAAGGCAATTGTCTACTGAATTTTTTTATTATTTTTTTTTCCTGATTATACCATATACATTTCAAGAAGAAAAAAAACGCTCATCTTTTTGTGTATATTTTCCATTCTGCTATAAATCCACGTTACATTATCGAAGATAAGTGTAAAAACGCGTAATTTATCTTTGACTTATATTTCACAATGCTGTAGCTTTTTCCTTCGTGGTCGTGGAGGTTCACGATAAACCACTCCGTCTACAAACCGTGTGAAAAGAAGTTGAGTATATTATAACATTCGATACATTCATGCAGCAATTTTTATAATTTTGTATTTCGGGAAAAATAGGCATTCATAATGGCATAATGAAGATGGCAAACCGCAACAAACATATAGCCTACAATATACACACATTTTTGTTCCAGAAATAATCTTGCGATTTTAACACGTACAGCCTAATTGGTCTCCTACAAAAACGTTAACGCTTCCCATTATTTATTTGCGTTTTTAGAGTTCAGTCTGTCATCGTTACAGCGACAATATCGAACTATGAGCGAATTCCCCCGATTCAATTAATTATGTTTTGCAGAATTGATTCAAATTAAAGCATGCGTAATGTCACTGTTTAGTACACATATATGCTCGTTTTAAAAGATTAATACCATATAGACGCCAAGATCAAAAACTCGTACGTTGTTTTGTAAAAGTCTATGGCTAATTTTAAATATTTGGCAAATCACATAATACAGTCAAGACTGAATTCAATGGACATGCAAATTTAAGTAAGGGCTGTTCAAAACTGTAGATTCTTTACATTCCACGTTATTGTCGTGTTAATCCTTACTGAATCTTGCATTATTTTAAATACAAACGATTGACACTTTGAAAAAATGAACTAATGGAGTGATGATTGCACTGACGGTCTGTAATCAGCTGGAATGTTGGGAACATCTCACGGACAAATTCAATTCCCTGTGAAAGCAAATCAGTAAAAACGATAGTATCAAAACAGACTATCATTATATAAATTTAGTTGTGCCTTTAATTAAGATAACTATAAAGTTGCATTCCTTGTCATCAATTATAAATAATAACAATTATATTAATGTTGAATTATCCCGAAAAGTCTGTTTATTTCAAAATTAAGGTACGTTTTCGTGGAATAAAAAAAATGTTTAAATGAAAAATCTTTGAAGTGATTCAATTGAACAATTTGATAAATATATATATATATATAGTATTATTTATTTGTTTTACTATTATCATGAGTAAAAACATACAATCAATTAGGATTCTATCATACAATATCATAGCCTCAGGGCAAGGATCAGTCTGAAATAGTTCAAGCACACGATAGAAAATATCAGAGATTGTATAATATGTACGGCCCAGTGAAACTGTAGAAACGGATGAAAAGCCTTATCACTTTGAATTAGTGTGGGAATTATATATCACTCTTCTGATATGCGATTCTGTAATAAAAAATCACATTGGACAGAAAAGAACGGCAATAACAACTCCTGCATCATACCACGTTTGGGTAAATGAAAATACCTGCTGCAATTAATACTAACGGGTGAACATTCCTCACTCACACGACCGCCTCAACATTTAACACCTTTCCCTTTACGAAGTGGCCATATCCCTTCAGGAATGCAAAGCTTCTGCTTCGCCCATTGTTCTGAAAGAGTATAAACGGGAGAGGATTTTGGCGTACATCATTCGAGAGTCATCGATTCAGCCGCACGGTAACAAACTGCAGTACTTCCAGTTACGTCCAAGTACATCCCCGAAGAGATGAATAACGCGCTTCATATGACTCTCCAAGGGAGTCGATCATGCTTCCAAGCGCCACCCAGCGGATTACAAAAGAGAAAATATCAGCGATATGCCAAAAGCCACAGTACATATTTGGGACTGATAGCGTGCGTCATTCAACAGTCTCCAAATAAAAGACTAACCTTCTGCCAGGTAAGATAAGGCAACGATTTCGATAAAGCTGTGCCAGCAATGTTGTCACGTAATTCAGGTTAAACTGTGTAAACGTCAAGTTTTGGCTACATTGAGGTGTGACATATTTTATTTCTTTTTTTGAACAGATCATGGACAACTTGGAGCCCTTCGTCTCAGGTGACAGGAGGGGTCTTGTAAATAACATCAGAGTCTGCTTGTCGTCAAACGACTGTTTTGTGAAGGTTAGTAGGCTGCCGTTGACTAAATTTCACTTTAAATCCACATATTCTAGTCTCCCTTAATAGTTGGTTTCCTCCCTCAAATCTGCAATGTTTTATAATCCAAGCATTTGTTTTTTTAGGTTCCGGTGCATCCTGAGTATCCGAATTCAAAGAGAAATTTCTGGAAAGTTGACGAAACCAGTATCACTCCCAAAATGCTGCGACGCCACTTCAAGGGTATGATGGACACCTTCCCTGACCTGGCCTCTAGACTGGAAAGGGGCTGTGGCACCACAGAAGAAATGTACAGGACCCACAACCCTCAGAAACCAAGTACCTCTGCGATTCACAACGGATGCGCAACCAAGTTCAGTGGTCCATTTTCCATTGAGTCTATTTTGAAGAAAGACACTTGCTCTCGAAGTTTTCCCAAATCCAGCGTGCTATGCACATTGCCAGGTACTTTGGATGGGCACGACCAAGGCTTGAAACGCACGCGGACAGGATTTGGAATGAAAAGTAAGAGTGGTCTAGAATACCGTTTCTGTGGACCAGCAGAAAGCAGAAGTGAATTCCGAGGGTACATGAATGAGCACGCAAACTCAGTGCTCTCCACAAAGCGCTATACCTCGGAATATTCGACTCCAGAAATCCGGAGGGGACCCGAATGTCACGAGACAATCAGACCCACGAAGAGAACACGCATGTGTCCATGTTCCCACGACATGTCATTGAGTGTCACTTCCAGCGTGCCATAAAGTTTGACATTCCTAACAATCAGCTTTATCCTCTGAATGCACATCCTTTTAATCAATGGAATTTTGGACTGTGAATGATTGTTGCAAAAACCGTGCAATTTCGCCCCACCGTAGTTCCTCATACAAATAATGTATTTTATTGTTTACTGTACTGACTTGCACTTAATAAATATATACTTTCTTAACTTGTTGCTCTGTCCATTGTTATCGATACTGTCGTCGCTGTGGATTTGATATAGGCCGAAAGCCCAATCAGTGGTTTTGTCATGTACATTGAATAAGTCTGCGAATTCTCCTATGCGTGTATGTCCCCTGTAGGGGACACGACTTTCTGGTCTTATTCTCAAGAACCATATATGCTACTATGCTAAAACCTACACTACATGTTACATTCATTAGATTTCAAATACATACAATATATTGTTTAAACGCATTCAGCGCAACATGTTTTTTGTCGTCCAAGACAATCGAAATAAGTCAAAAAATATTTAAATACTTTTTTCTAGCGGGTCTCAGAAGGATATATCTGAACGTTTTAGAACATTTCTGCCTGTGTTACTATATACCATGAATAAGTTACTGTGGGTGATATGACACAAATTTTCGAAGTGAGGACACGCTGTTATCGAGCAGAGTATATATATTTATCTATTGAGACTCCACAAAATCGTATGTGACGTTAAGATGCATATCATTTAATTCCGGTTGCTGTTGCTTTTGTCAAGTTAACGGCTTAGTCTATCACTTACTGTCAAGGCTAAAGTGTCCTGATACTATTCTTATATTTGTTCTAAAATCCCCATTTTGCCGCAATGAATGCTATTTTAATAAATCTCTACATTGGTGATACGCAAATACGTATCGCCAAAGCGCATTCTCAGTTGCACCAGATATTGCCGCTATATATGAAATATATGCGTAAAATCTGAGATTTGTGTTTAAATTTGGAACGTCGCGTTGCTGTAGCTTTTGTCACCTGTGTGCGTGTATATTTTGAGCGTCAACAACACATTGCTATAGACAGACTGAAGTAATTCTAGTGAAAACAGTTGGAAAAACTCCATAACGTTTTTGAGAAAATGTAACATATCGGAAGCGGAAATATGAGTATATGAAATGACACAGAGAAGATGCTTAACCACTAGAAAGATAATAAGGGGATGGTGCCAATTTGCGCGCTATTCCGTAAGATAATTGATAATGCATCTTTTAAAAACACACAACGCAATTCGTTTTGCACAAACAACGTTTTGCCATGCATTATCTCGTGGCTTGTTTAAGTTATGGTCAGTCCTCAATTTAGCTACGGCGCAGAAGAACCTGCTAATTCCAAAATAAATTATTATGATTAAGACGAACATAAGGCAATTGTCTACTGAATGAATTTTTTTTTTTTTCAGATTATACCATATACATTTCAAGAAGAAAAAAAACGCTCATCTTTTTGTGTATATTTTCCATTCTGCTATAAATCCACGTTACATTATCGAAGATAAGTGTAAAAACGCGTAATTTATCTTTGACTTATATTTCACAATGCTGTAGCTTTTTCCTTCGTGGTCGTGTAGAGGTTCACGATAAACCACTCCGTCTACAAACCGTGTGAAAAGAAGTTGAGTATATTATAACATTCGATACATTCATGCAGCAATTTTTATAATTTTGTATTTCGGGTGCCTAAAAATAGGCATTCATAATGGCATAATGAAGATGGCAAACCGCAACAAACATATAGCCTATAATATACACACATTTTTGTTCCAGAAATAAACTTGCGATTTTAACACGTACAGCCTAATTGGTCTCCTACAAAAACGGTAACGCTTCCCATTATTTATTTGCGTTTTTAGAGTTCAGTCTGTCATCGTTACAGCGACAATATCGAACTATGAGCGAATTCCCCCGATTCAATTAATTATGTTTTGCAGAATTGATTCAAATTAAAGCATGCGTAATGTTGCTGTTTAGTCATAGATGTACGTTTTAACACATCAATACAATATAGACCCCAAGATCAAAAACTCGTACGTTGTTTTGTAAAAGTCTATGGCGAATTTTAAATATTTGGCAAATCACATAATACAGTCAAGACTGAATTCAATGGCCATGCAAATTTAAGTAAGGGCTGTTCAAAACTGTAGATTCTTTACACTCCACGTTATTGTCGTGTTAATCCTTACTGAATATTGAATTATTTTAAATACAAACGATTGACACTTTGAAAAAATTAACTAATGGAGTGATGATTGCACTGACGGTCTGTAGTCAGCTGGAATGTGGGAAGATCGCACGGATAACTTCAATTCCCTTTGAAAGCAAATCAGTAAAAACGATAGTATCAAAACAGACTATCATTATATAAATTTAGTTGTGCCTTTAATTAAGATAACTACAAAGTTGCATTCCTTGTCATCAATTATAAATAATAACAATTATATTAATGTTGAATTATCCCGAAAAGTCTGTTCATTTCTAAATTAAGGTACGTTTTCGTGGAATAAAAAAAATGTTTAAATGAAAAATCTTTGAAGTGATTCAATTGAACAATTTGATAAATATATATATATATATATAGTATTATTTATTTGTTTTACTATTATCATGAGTAAAAACATACAATCAATTAGGATTCTATCATACAATATCATAGCCTCAGGGCAAGGATCAGTCTGAAATAGTTCAAGCACACGATAGAAAATATCAGAGATTGTATAATATGTACGGCCCAGTGAAACTGTAGAAACGGATGAAAAGCCTTATCACTTTGAATTAGTGTGGGAATTATATATCACTCTTCTGATATGCGATTCTGTAATAAAAAATCACATTGGACAGAAAAGAACGGCAATAACAACTCCTGCATCATACCACGTTTGGGTAAATGAAAATACCTGCTGCAATTAATACTAACGGGTGAACATTCCTCACTCACACGACCGCCTCAACATTTAACACCTTTCCCTTTACGAAGTGGCCATATCCCTTCAGGAATGCAAAGCTTCTGCTTCGCCCATTGTTCTGAAAGAGTATAAACGGGAGAGGATTTTGGCGTACATCATTCGAGAGTCATCGATTCAGCCGCACGGTAACAAACTGCAGTACTTCCAGTTACGTCCAAGTACATCCCCGAAGAGATGAATAACGCGCTTCATATGACTCTCCAAGGGAGTCGATCATGCTTCCAAGCGCCACCCAGCGGATTACAAAAGAGAAAATATCAGCGATATGCCAAAAGCCACAGTACATATTTGGGACTGATAGCGTGCGTCATTCAACAGTCTCCAAATAAAAGACTAACCTTCTGCCAGGTAAGATAAGGCAACGATTTCGATAAAGCTGTGCCAGCAATGTTGTCACGTAATTCAGGTTAAACTGTGTAAACGTCAAGTTTTGGCTACATTGAGGTGTGACATATTTTATTTCTTTTTTTGAACAGATCATGGACAACTTGGAGCCCTTCGTCTCAGGTGACAGGAGGGGTCTTGTAAATAACATCAGAGTCTGCTTGTCGTCAAACGACTGTTTTGTGAAGGTTAGTAGGCTGCCGTTGACTAAATTTCACTTTAAATCCACATATTCTAGTCTCCCTTAATAGTTGGTTTCCTCCCTCAAATCTGCAATGTTTTATAATCCAAGCATTTGTTTTTTTAGGTTCCGGTGCATCCTGAGTATCCGAATTCAAAGAGAAATTTCTGGAAAGTTGACGAAACCAGTATCACTCCCAAAATGCTGCGACGCCACTTCAAGGGTATGATGGACACCTTCCCTGACCTGGCCTCTAGACTGGAAAGGGGCTGTGGCACCACAGAAGAAATGTACAGGACCCACAACCCTCAGAAACCAAGTACCTCTGCGATTCACAACGGATGCGCAACCAAGTTCAGTGGTCCATTTTCCATTGAGTCTATTTTGAAGAAAGACACTTGCTCTCGAAGTTTTCCCAAATCCAGCGTGCTATGCACATTGCCAGGTACTTTGGATGGGCACGACCAAGGCTTGAAACGCACGCGGACAGGATTTGGAATGAAAAGTAAGAGTGGTCTAGAATACCGTTTCTGTGGACCAGCAGAAAGCAGAAGTGAATTCCGAGGGTACATGAATGAGCACGCAAACTCAGTGCTCTCCACAAAGCGCTATACCTCGGAATATTCGACTCCAGAAATCCGGAGGGGACCCGAATGTCACGAGACAATCAGACCCACGAAGAGAACACGCATGTGTCCGAACTTGCCTGGCACCATGTTCCCACGACAAGTCATTGAGTGTCACTTCCAGCGTGCCATAAAGTTTGACATTCCTAACAATCAGCTTTATCCTCTGAATGCACATCCTTTTAATCAATGGAATTTTGGACTGTGAATGATTGTTGCAAAAACCGTGCAATTTCGCCCCACCGTAGTTCCTCATACAAATAATGTATTTTATTGTTTACTGTACTGACTTGCACTTAATAAATATATACTTTCTTAACTTGTTGCTCTGTCCATTGTTATCGATACTGTCGTCGCTGTGGATTTGATATAGGCCGAAAGCCCAATCAGTGGTTTTGTCATGTACATTGAATAAGTCTGCGAATTCTCCTATGCGTGTATGTCCCCTGTAGGGGACACGACTTTCTGGTCTTATTCTCAAGAACCATATATGCTACTATGCTAAAACCTACACTACATGTTACATTCATTAGATTTCAAATACATACAATATATTGTTTAAACGCATTCAGCGCAACATGTTTTTTGTCGTCCAAGACAATCGAAATAAGTCAAAAAATATTTAAATACTTTTTTCTAGCGGGTCTCAGAAGGATATATCTGAACGTTTTAGAACATTTCTGCCTGTGTTACTATATACCATGAATAAGTTACTGTGGGTGATATGACACAAATTTTCGAAGTGAGGACACGCTGTTATCGAGCAGAGTATATATATTTATCTATTGAGACTCCACAAAATCGTATGTGACGTTAAGATGCATATCATTTAATTCCGGTTGCTGTTGCTTTTGTCAAGTTAACGGCTTAGTCTATCACTTACTGTCAAGGCTAAAGTGTCCTGATACTATTCTTATATTTGTTCTAAAATCCCCATTTTGCCGCAATGAATGCTATTTTAATAAATCTCTACATTGGTGATACGCAAATACGTATCGCCAAAGCGCATTCTCAGTTGCACCAGATATTGCCGCTATATATGAAATATATGCGTAAAATCTGAGATTTGTGTTTAAATTTGGAACGTCGCGTTGCTGTAGCTTTTGTCACCTGTGTGCGTGTATATTTTGAGCGTCAACAACACATTGCTAAAGACAGACTGAAGTAATTCTAGTGAAAACAGTTGGAAAAACTCCATAACGTTTTTGAGAAAATGTAACATCTCGGAAGCGGAAATATGAGTATATGAAATGACACAGAGAAGATGCTTAACCACTAGAAAGATAATAAGGGGATGGTGCCAATTTGCGCGAAATCCCGTAAGATAATGTATAATGCATCTTTTAAACAAACACACAACGCAATTCGTTTTGCACAAATAACGTTTTGCCATGCATTATCTCGTGGCTTGTTTAAGTTGTGGTCAGTCCTCAATTTAGCTACGGCGCAGAATAACCTGCTAATTACAAAATAAAATATTATGATTAAGACGAACATAAGGCAATTGTCTACTGAATTAATTTTTTTTTCTCTTCAAATTGTACCATATACATTTCAAGATAAAAAAAAAACGCTCATCTTTTTGTGTATATTTTCCATTCTGCTATAAATCCACGTTACATTATCGAAGATAAGCGTAAAAACGCGTCATTTATTTTTGACTTATATTTCACAATGCTGGAGCTTTTCCCTTCGTGGTCGTGTAGAGGTTCACGATAAGCCACTCCGTCTACAAACCGTGTCAAAAGAAGTTGAGTATAATATAACATTCGATACATTCATGCAGCAATTTTTATAATTTTGTATTTCGGGTGCCTAAAAATAGGCATTCATAATGGCATAATGAAGATGGCAAACCGCAACAAACATATAGCCTACAATATACACACATTTTTGTTCCAGAAATAATCTTGCGATTTTAACACGTACAGCCTAATTGGTCTCCTACAAAAACGTTAACGCTTCCCATTATTTATTTGCGTTTTTAGAGTTCAGTCTGTCATCGTTACAGCGACAATATCGAACTACCAGCGAATTCCCCCGATTCAATGAATTATGTTTTGCAGAATTGATTCAAATTAAAGCATGCGTAATGTTGCTGTTTAGTCATAGATGTACGTTTTAACACA
The DNA here is from genome assembly GCA_022702515.1 of Ilyophis sp. 1 JC-2022. Lineage (NCBI taxonomy): Eukaryota > Metazoa > Chordata > Actinopteri > Anguilliformes > Synaphobranchidae > Ilyophis > Ilyophis sp. 1 JC-2022. The sequence goes on along the minus strand of CM040395.1, from coordinate 28,778,147 downwards.
TCAATACAATATAGACCCCAAGATCAAAAACTCGTACGTTGTTTTGTAAAAGTCTATGGCGAATTTTAAATATTTGGCAAATCACATAATACAGTCAAGACTGAATTCAATGGCCATGCAAATTTAAGTAAGGGCTGTTCAAAACTGTAGATTCTTTACACTCCACGTTATTGTCGTGTTAATCCTTACTGAATATTGAATTATTTTAAATACAAACGATTGACACTTTGAAAAAATTAACTAATGGAGTGATGATTGCACTGACGGTCTGTAGTCAGCTGGAATGTTGGGAAGATCGCACGGATAACTTCAATTCCCTTTGAAAGCAAATCAGTAAAAACGATAGTATCAAAACAGACTATCATTATATAAATTTAGTTGTGCCTTTAATTAAGATAACTACAAAGTTGCATTCCTTGTCATCAATTATAAATAATAACAATTATATTAATGTTGAATTATCCCGAAAAGTCTGTTTATTTCAAAATTAAGGTACGTTTTCGTGGAATAAAAAAAATGTTTAAATGAAAAATCTTTGAAGTGATTCAATTGAACAATTTGATAAATATATATATATATATAGTATTATTTATTTGTTTTACTATTATCATGAGTAAAAACATACAATCAATTAGGATTCTATCATACAATATCATAGCCTCAGGGCAAGGATCAGTCTGAAATAGTTCAAGCACACGATAGAAAATATCAGAGATTGTATAATATGTACGGCCCAGTGAAACTGTAGAAACGGATGAAAAGCCTTATCACTTTGAATTAGTGTGGGAATTATATATCACTCTTCTGATATGCGATTCTGTAATAAAAAATCACATTGGACAGAAAAGAACGGCAATAACAACTCCTGCATCATACCACGTTTGGGTAAATGAAAATACCTGCTGCAATTAATACTAACGGGTGAACATTCCTCACTCACACGACCGCCTCAACATTTAACACCTTTCCCTTTACGAAGTGGCCATATCCCTTCAGGAATGCAAAGCTTCTGCTTCGCCCATTGTTCTGAAAGAGTATAAACGGGAGAGGATTTTGGCGTACATCATTCGAGAGTCATCGATTCAGCCGCACGGTAACAAACTGCAGTACTTCCAGTTACGTCCAAGTACATCCCCGAAGAGATGAATAACGCGCTTCATATGACTCTCCAAGGGAGTCGATCATGCTTCCAAGCGCCACCCAGCGGATTACAAAAGAGAAAATATCAGCGATATGCCAAAAGCCACAGTACATATTTGGGACTGATAGCGTGCGTCATTCAACAGTCTCCAAATAAAAGACTAACCTTCTGCCAGGTAAGATAAGGCAACGATTTCGATAAAGCTGTGCCAGCAATGTTGTCACGTAATTCAGGTTAAACTGTGTAAACGTCAAGTTTTGGCTACATTGAGGTGTGACATATTTTATTTCTTTTTTTGAACAGATCATGGACAACTTGGAGCCCTTCGTCTCAGGTGACAGGAGGGGTCTTGTAAATAACATCAGAGTCTGCTTGTCGTCAAACGACTGTTTTGTGAAGGTTAGTAGGCTGCCGTTGACTAAATTTCACTTTAAATCCACATATTCTAGTCTCCCTTAATAGTTGGTTTCCTCCCTCAAATCTGCAATGTTTTATAATCCAAGCATTTGTTTTTTTAGGTTCCGGTGCATCCTGAGTATCCGAATTCAAAGAGAAATTTCTGGAAAGTTGACGAAACCAGTATCACTCCCAAAATGCTGCGACGCCACTTCAAGGGTATGATGGACACCTTCCCTGACCTGGCCTCTAGACTGGAAAGGGGCTGTGGCACCACAGAAGAAATGTACAGGACCCACAACCCTCAGAAACCAAGTACCTCTGCGATTCACAACGGATGCGCAACCAAGTTCAGTGGTCCATTTTCCATTGAGTCTATTTTGAAGAAAGACACTTGCTCTCGAAGTTTTCCCAAATCCAGCGTGCTATGCACATTGCCAGGTACTTTGGATGGGCACGACCAAGGCTTGAAACGCACGCGGACAGGATTTGGAATGAAAAGTAAGAGTGGTCTAGAATACCGTTTCTGTGGACCAGCAGAAAGCAGAAGTGAATTCCGAGGGTACATGAATGAGCACGCAAACTCAGTGCTCTCCACAAAGCGCTATACCTCGGAATATTCGACTCCAGAAATCCGGAGGGGACCCGAATGTCACGAGACAATCAGACCCACGAAGAGAACACGCATGTGTCCGAACTTGCCTGGCACCATGTTCCCACGACATGTCATTGAGTGTCACTTCCAGCGTGCCAAAAAGTTTGACATTCCTAACAATCTGCTTTATCCTCTGAATGCACATCCTTTTAATCAATGGAATTTTGGACTGTGAATGATTGTTGCAAAAACCGTGCAATTTCGCCCCACCGTAGTTCCTCATACAAATAATGTATTTTATTGTTTACTGTACTGACTTGCACTTAATAAATATATACTTTCTTAACTTGTTGCTCTGTCCATTGTTATCGATACTGTCGTCGCTGTGGATTTGATATAGGCCGAAAGCCCAATCAGTGGTTTTGTCATGTACATTGAATAAGTCTGCGAATTCTCCTATGCGTGTATGTCCCCTGTAGGGGACACGACTTTCTGGTCTTATTCTCAAGAACCATATATGCTACTATGCTAAAACCTACACTACATGTTACATTCATTAGATTTCAAATACATACAATATATTGTTTAAACGCATTCAGCGCAACATGTTTTTTGTCGTCCAAGACAATCGAAATAAGTCAAAAAATATTTAAATACTTTTTTCTAGCGGGTCTCAGAAGGATATATCTGAACGTTTTAGAACATTTCTGCCTGTGTTACTATATACCATGAATAAGTTACTGTGGGTGATATGACACAAATTTTCGAAGTGATGACACGCTGTTATCGAGCAGAGTATATATATTTATCTATTGAGACTCCACAAAATCGTATGTGACGTTAAGATGCATATCATTTAATTCCGGTTGCTGTTGCTTTTGTCAAGTTAACGGCTTAGTCTATCACTTACTGTCAAGGCTAAAGTGTCCTGATACTATTCTTATATTTGTTCTAAAATATCCATTTTGCCGCAATGAATGCTATTTTAATAAATCTCTACATTGGTGATACGCAAATACGTATCGCCAAAGCGCATTCTCAGTTGCACCAGATATTGCCGCTATATATGAAATATATGCGTAAAATCTGAGATTTGTGTTTAAATTTGGAAAGTCGCGTTGCTGTAGCTTTTGTCACCTGTGTGCGTGTATATTTTGAGCGTCAACAACACATTGCTATAGACAGACTGAAGTAATTCTAGTGAAAACAGTTGGAAAAACTCCATAACGTTTTTGAGAAAATGTAACATCTCGGAAGCGGAAATATGAGTATATGAAATGACACAGAGAAGATGCTTAACCACTAGAAAGATAATAAGGGGATGGTGCCAATTTGCGCGCTATTCCGTAAGATAATTGATAATGCATCTTTTAAAAACACACAACGCAATTCGTTTTGCACAAACAACGTTTTGCCATGCATTATCTCGTGGCTTGTTTAAGTTATGGTCAGTCCTCAATTTAGCTACGGCGCAGAAGAACCTGCTAATTCCAAAATAAATTATTATGATTAAGACGAACATAAGGCAATTGTCTACTGAATGAATTTTTTTTTTTTTCAGATTATACCATATACATTTCATGAGAAAAAAAAACGCTCATCTTTTTGTGTATATTTTCCATTCTGCTATAAATCCACGTTACATTATCGAAGATAAGTGTAAAAACGCGTAATTTATCTTTGACTTATATTTCACAATGCTGTAGCTTTTTCCTTCGTGGTCGTGGAGGTTCACGATAAACCACTCCGTCTACAAACCGTGTGAAAAGAAGTTGAGTATATTATAACATTCGATACATTCATGCAGCAATTTTTATAATTTTGTATTTCGGGAAAATTAGTCATTCATAATGGCATAATGAAGATGGCAAACCGCAACAAATTTATAGCCTACAATATACACACATTTTTGTTCCAGAAATAACCTAATTGGTCTCCTACAAAAACGTTAACGCTTCCCATTATTTATTTGCGTTTTTAGAGTTCAGTCTGTCATCGTTACAGCGACAATATCGAACTATGAGCGAATTCCCCCGATTCAATTAATTATGTTTTGCAGAATTTATTCAAATTAAAGCATGCGTAATGTCACTGTTTAGTACACATAGATGCTCGTTTTAAAACATTAATACCATATAGACGCCAAGATCAAAAACTTTACCTTGTTTTGTATAGGTCTATGGCTAATTTTAAATATTAGGCAAATCACATAATACAGTCAAGACTGAATTCAATGGACATGCACATTTAAGTAAGGGCTGTTCAAAACTGTAGATTCTTTACATTCCACGTTAATGTCTTGTTAATCCTTACTGAATCTTGCATTATTATGAATAGAAACGATTGACACTTTGAAAAAATGAACTAATGGAGTGGCATACCTTCCATCCCAATATGCCAACCTAGATGCAAACCAGAATTGTGAACATAACATTCATATGAAACCAAAAAAATTGCAATATGTAATATGAATACACAAGGAGTGCTGAGGGGTGGGACTAGGCAGGAAGTTATGATGTGGATCAGCAGTTTGTGTCTGAAAATAACCGGGGATTCTGCTGTGCTGAACTCTATGGGGAGTTACACAATTCTGGGATTAGTACAGGCAGACAAATAGGTTGAACAGAATGCTTGATAACATAATTGACAAAGAACAAACATGTGTGATTAAAGGCAGAGTAATGTGGGATAATCTATGTATGCTAAGAAAAAATATTTTGAGTACTTGATTGAAAGAAACAAGTTTTTTTGTATTGGGTTTAGATCTAAATTGATTTTTTTATTATGTTTCAAGGGAATATGTATGGTCTGTAATGAAAATGTATGGTTTTCCAGATGGTTTTATTAATATGGTCAAAACACTGTATGCTAAACCAACAGTCCAAGTAAACATACATGGTTTTCTTACAGACACAATTGAAACAGAGAGAGGTCTTACACAAGGATGCCCAATGAGTGCTGCCCTATACGTTTTAGCAATTAGCCCCTTGATAAAAAAATATCTTCATTTTAAAATAATAAAATAACAAACTGAGAAGTAACTAAATGACAATATATTTACAAAAGCAGAGAATTCAGAGGTATGGGCGCTTAGCTTGATATTAGATTAAAAATAGTCGTCTGTACAAATATTTTCTGTGGAATGAAGAGAAACGGTCCTTAGGTTGGAGATTCTTTACTGTGGGGGGAAAGGCAAGGACGGGGGTAGAACTCTCATTCCTCATTATTAATTAGGTGTGGTTGGGAAACACTTCTTATTATTAGCCTATTCCGCCACTTTTTGAGAACCTATCTCCTCCTACTTCTCTAAATGCACAAAGCAAGAAACCAAAAATAACTTAGCCTACTACTACGATGTAATAGATCAAAGAAATATGCGGAAAGATGTATAACAATTGGATTCAGCATTGATATCAACCTCAACGTGATTAAATATGCATGCATTACGGAGAACATACATAGACAACACGAAGACCTTTACTGGATGGCAATTTGTATTGTTAAAATTTACATTTGGAAAATCATATGTAAAGCTTTTACTGACAATGTATGTAATCCATGTGCGGTGGCCTTCAAACAAATAATAACAGAGTTAAAAAAGATAAGGACACATAATAGGAAAACTGTGGGCCCTTATATATAATAAAAATAAATATTTCAGATCCGTTACATTTGTTCCAATCGTGGATGACTTTATGAGTGACGATAGAGAATATAACAGGATGAACAATGTTTTCAGAACCATGATGTTTCGGTAAACAAACGGTGGGTGTGTAACGGTGATGGAATGTCAACAGAGTTCTATCATCGTGCAAAGATGTGCAATTTGTACTTCACTGGTTTCAATAGAAGTCCGGTTTAAAAGACACGCTTTGGTATTTCAGGAGTCATATAATGTTTTCTGTTTTCAGACGGGGCTTCTGCCAAAGATTAATGGACAATTTTAAAGTGAGATACAGTTTCTTAGAGGCAATTGTTGTGAGAAAAGCACCTTGAACTGGTACTTGTCCCTGCCAAGAGGCGGTGTTTTGGACTGGCTGGAAAGAAATGCGACAATATTGCTCAGGACACAGATGTTTATAAGCTGGCAGAAATGCCTTCGTTGAATATTCCGGGCGTTTTTCGCTTGCAAAGTAACTACATTGTGTGTTATTTTATGAATATCGGCGAAGAGAAAACACAAGTTTTCAGGAGCTGTGAACCGCTGTGGGGTGGGTTAAGTCTACACGGTCCTCATGTAACATTTAAGACTACCCCCTGCCGGCTCGACCAGCTAAAGCGGAACAGTTTCTGACTGAGTGTAAAGACGATAGAATCTAACAAAAGAGAAATGGCAGAAGTTGCGCCTCCAGCTGCCGCCGCAGCCACCCCGGCTAAGGTTCCCAAAAATAAAACGGCAAGCAAGCCCAAGAAAGTAGGACCCAGCGTCGTAGAGTTGATCTTGAAGGCAGTTTCTGCCTCAAAGGAGAGGAGGGGATTGTCTGTGGCTGGCATAAAGAAAGCTGTCGCCGCCGATGGCTACGACGTGAAGAAAAACAACTTGCGCGTAAACCTGGCAGTCAGGACCCTGGTGACTAAGGGGGCCTTGGTTCAGATCAAGGGCGCCGGGGCCTCTGGCTCATTTAAGATTAACAGAAATCAGCTGGATGCGAAGAAGAAATCCGTCAAGAAGGCAGTCCCTAAAGCTAAGAAAGCCGTTGCGCTCGAAAATGCAGCATCGAAGAAATCTGCGATCAAAAAGGCGGCAGTGAAAAAAATTGCGGCGAAAAAGTCCCCGAAGAAGGTCAGTAAGCCTAAAGTAAAGAAGAGTCCCAAGAAACCGACCAAGAGTCCAAAGAAAGCTGCGAAGGCGACGGCAACCCCTAAGAAGGCGAAGTCCAAAAGTGCCAGGAAAACAACGACAAAGGTAGTCAAGGCAAAGGTAGCCAAACCCAAGCCCTCGAAAGCCATGAAAGTGGCTTCCAAAAAGTGAACAGCAATACAGTGATATAATTTCACAAACACCAAAGGTTATTTTAAGAGCCACACAAACCGTCGTGAGTGCGCAAATCATTTCTATTTGCAGCCAACTGTATCCCAGGTTGTTGTCCCTACAACTTGTACAATTAAGCATAGCAGTCAACAGATTGACAGATTGTTTTTTTAGTTTTTGAAATGTGGAGCCAAGCAAACAACCTACTCTGGATTCACTCAAACATTGATCTGTTGATCTCATTTTGGGAAGCCCTGATCTAGATAGAACTTCGGTGGAGTTTTAATAAAACTGAGCATATATGACCGAGGAGACTCTTTCTCGTCGAAAAAAATGAGAAATCAGGCAGATTGCAGGTTGACACAAGGTAAATTTGTGTGAATAGCAGTGGACCCATTGTTTGGGTCAATGCACCTTTGTCGGGGGGTTGTTCTGATGAAAACAGGTTAAACCTAACGTGACGTCTCAAGTTTACTAACGAACTAACAGTCGTAGCTGTGATAATAGATTTCAAAATGTTATAGTTTTATAGTTTTAAAAGCATTTACTAGCCTAAATTACAACATTACACTCCATTACAAACAATGATCATAGAATTGTTACACTGCACAATTATAACTTGCCGTCTCTTCCGTCACTATTTTCATATATATTGCTATTTTCCAATGCTCGAAAAGCTCGGAGCGCTAGAGGCGGGCTTTAGCTAGAGTCGCCTTTGTGCAGATATAGGCGTGTTATTTTGGAGGCTGGTAGGTATATTTCGTCATTTGAGAAAATGTCAGGTCGCGGGAAAGGTGGAAAAGGACTTGGCAAAGGAGGCGCTAAGCGTCATCGCAAAGTTCTCCGTGATAATATCCAGGGTATCACCAAGCCGGCGATTCGTCGTTTGGCTCGCCGTGGAGGAGTCAAGCGTATATCCGGCCTCATCTACGAAGAGACGCGAGGAGTGCTTAAGGTGTTTTTGGAGAACGTCATCCGCGATGCCGTCACTTACACCGAGCATGCCAAGATAAAGACCGTCACCGCTATGGATGTGGTTTATGCTCTGAAGCGTCAGGGTCGCACTCTGTACGGCTTCGGTGGTTAAATGTTTTCCTTCTTGATCCCTCCATGCAATTATCCAAAGGCTCTTTTAAGAGCCACCCACATGCTCTATGAAAAGCAGCGTTTCCTAGTGTGTGCTCCTTGTCGCGTTAATAATACAATGCCGTTGGCCTTGTAGAGGAAGCGCGCCTCCTGTTTGTGAAAATTCAAAGCCATGTGCACACGCAGGGAATCCCCGGCGATTGTGGTTAAATGTTCTATTTGGGATGCAAAACCTGCATCAATGAAGGTCGTTGCAATGGGCGCTCTATTGTGTTCATCGACGTATTGTATTGATATTAGTGGTGGAAATTACGAATCACTGTACTGATTCGAATCGTTCAGTTCAGTACAAAGATTCTAGTCACTGACTATGTGATTCGTTCACTGGGGTCAGTTGCGCAAGCGCAGGGATATTCCAACAGCATGCATGATCAGTTCACTATAGCTACTCGTAGTTCCGTATATTACATTACATTACATTCATTGAGCAGACGCTTTTATCCAAAGCGACGTACAGTAAGTGCATACAGAAGGTGTTGGGAATTCCATTAAATCCATTGGTCACCTGTGACAATATGTATCACTTGTAAACTATATTACTTGTGACAATATATATTGATAATATTTGAATATGTATCTGTGAATGTATTAAGAGCAATATACAGAATGTATAAATGTATTAAGAACAGAGAAACGCATTCATAAGCACAGTAAAATATTATAAGAGCAGAGAGACATGTTCTCTGTCTCTCTGACTAGAAGAAGCTGAAGGCTGAAGTGTTGTAGAGAGTCTGATAAGAAGATAAGATGTTCCTAAAACAAGGATTGTGTTGGGCGCCTTCTGAGGCGTTTCTAGGCAACCGTTATCAAAAGTTATTTTGGGTGCCTTCGGGTCCGAACACCTGGTTCAGTACAAAATAAGCACAGAAACACATAGTAATATATTAATTAAAATGCACTTTCACAGAATCCCATAAAGTTAATAAATAGAATGGTCACAGTGAGATATAGACATTTCTGTGAATATGAACGCTGAGTCTGACTAAAAAAGTTGAAGCCACTGTTATTTTTTACACACAGTTAGCCGTCCAGAGAGTTGGAGAAAAACTTGGATAGTGTCCAAACACTTGGTATATGATCACCATGGTTACTCAGTTATCTATGCAAAATGTTGTTGTTCGGTTAAAACTCTTCTCATGGGGCGGGGCTGGAGATGGGTGACGGAATCTACGAAGGAAAGTTCTGGAAGGTTCTCGACACGGGATGACGCTAATAAAAGAGGGCGGAGCCAGAGATTGATGTCTGGAAACAACCAATGAGGCCTCAGAAGACAAGACACCTGTTACGTGGAGAAGATTGGAAAGTTCTCGAAGAAAGGCGGAGATGGAGATGGCCTGTGTCTGTATGGTCAAAGGGGTCACATGGGCAAAGAATGAGATGGACAATATGATAAGAAACTGTATAAAGATGGACTGTAAACCAAGAATAAGGGCCAGCGAGCGGGAGTGTCTCTGCGGAGAGGCATTACGCTTGGGGTGTCTCTGCAGAGATGTCAAGACCTTGATCGTGCGGTGTATGGGATAAGGTCTGGCATTTTTGATAGTCTCTGCGGGGGCACTACGCTGGACTTTTGTTGTATGTTTAATGAAATAAAGTCTAGCATTCTCTGAGAATTATTGCCTCGTCCTCTTTATTTAAACACTTTGAGATTTGAGAGCTAAAGTTGAAAACTCTGAATTTTGGCAAAAATTCTGAGAAATTTTCACTCGGAGATCCACAACAAATTGGCGTAATCAGACAGGTTTGGATCCAGTATCCACAACAAATGTCATCGAAGTAACTACAGAACGGATAAGAAAGCACATTCTTCCCATACAGTAGCAGCTATCCCTAGTAATGAACACAATGCAGTTCACAGTGAACTGGGTAAATCAGCTTGAAATCAGTATATCATTCGTAGGTATTGTGCAAAATGATTCCAGTCAAAAGCATTGCAAGTAATAAACCTTTTCTATAAACCTCATATGAACTTTTTGTATTTTTTCCTTGTAGTTATATAGTTTTATGGATTAGGCTACTATATAGCCGCTCCAGGTGAGAGTTTTAAATATGGATTAGAAGCTACGGAAATATATGATATGATGTGTTCTCAAGTTCTGACCATTTTGTGGTAAGTAACCTATTGTAAAACATTGCGTTTTCAAATGGTAAAGTTGTCAAAGGAATGACAAGGGCCATAGTTTAACCTTTTCTTTTTTTTAAAGCATATGATTTTTTCTCCCAAATTGAATGTCGATGTTCAGTCATCTATGGGGGGAGCCCTTATACAAAGGGTTGAGCTAGGTGCACTGATGTAGCCTAGTGGTATTATTCACCCAGTTCGTCAGTAGGCTACTATAGATTAAAATAGCGGTTCAGATTAAAATAGTAATCATTCACGCAGTGCGTGATCTAGACTCAAATTACCTGACAACAAATTTAAAAAAGGGCTTTAGCTAGACTTCTTACTGAATTTCAAGTGTAAAAAAGAGACAAACGTATAGCCACATATTGGTTATATTTGTGTAGCCTATATAAAACATGGTTATAGCATATTAGGCCTGCTTAAAATAGCCTACATTTATTGTGCTATTTCGATACAAAAGAAAACACAAATGTGCTTTATTTAATCAATATCATTATTACAGCTTTGAAATGGTTTAATAACTGGCAGACTTTCATTAACTCTTAGTTTGATAGTCACAGAATAGGCCTACATGGAAAATGTACAATATAGCCTACAGTAGCCTATGTGATTTTGATTAGAAATGCTTTCTGCAATGCGTTTTGCTTTCGGTAACGTTACGCTGGGTGGACGTCAGATGCCAGTAGACCTACAGGTAGGCTACAGGTTCCGATCATTTTGTAAGATTGCAGGCTATATTTTTTAAATGTGAAACTGTACCAAAAAATAGTTGACCGGGATATATAATTTCACTAATACCCCCGCCATTTGCTGCTAATTTATTAGGCTACTGAGTAGCCCGTAGCCTATGCTGAGAGTAACTGATTCGGTTGACAATTATGTAGGCTACTGCGGTGCGGTAGTCAGCCGTTCATATAGGCTGGTCAGTTCAGTAGGACTCACTGAACTGCAGTAGTAGTGGTAGTCTGTGGTCAGTACAGTTCGCTACAGTTCCTGACTGCTGACGCGCACGCAAGCATATGAACGAATCATTGAGAGTGATGATCCGGTACACTCAGTTCACTTTGAAGATTCGTTCAAAAAGATTTGTTCGTTCACGTACTGCACATCACTAATTGATATTATCCACAAGGCATATATCATAACTTGTCGAGCGGCTGTATCTAATTAAATTAAATTGCCGTACATAATGTGAGGATACATGCCGTATACTGAAACGTAGGCTGTATACCTGTATTGGTATATATATTTTTATTATTTTGTGTCTATTGTTTGGGTGGCGGCACATGCAAGTTGCATGTATTTGAACATTGTTTTAATCAATGTAAAATGGGAAATACAGGAGTCGCACGGTTAAAAAGCATAATAATCCTTTGTTTGCAGCACTTGTGCTACGTTTTTCAGGCCCGCGAAATTCAGCCAATAGAGTTGCAATATTCAGCCAACACGCTATGGTTGACGAGCTGCCTCCAATGAGACTGCGTAACGTTGACGCTAAGAAAGACATGCATATTTGCATAAAAGTCTTATATATGGCAGACGCACGGTGAACCTGGAGCATTTGTTTCAATCAAGCTTTCGGTATGCCTGATCCTGCGAAGTCTGCGCATTTGTGAGGTTTAAATACGTGTAAAACAACCTGGTCTCACAGGAATCCGTGAAATAGCCACGGACGTTTAACTCAAAATCCGTGGTGGGCCCACGGAATCACTGAAATGTCCGTGAAACACACACGGATTTTCCGCAACAATACATAAAACATCACATATACATAAGACATTAAATAAAAAAAAACAAAAAAAAAAAAAAAAAAAACGAAAAATGTGTAAAAAAGTGTGTTTCCAAAATGATGAGAGCAAAACGTTTTGAAAAAATCTGCACAGTTGTGTTGAAAAACGGGTGTGAAATAATACGGCCCCCCCACCATTTTGAGTTAAACGATTTTGTTCGTGATTACGTTTCCATTTGTGTAAAACAAGCAAAGCCCATAGCTTTTTGCTGTGGTGTTCTTTTTGGTGAATTCCCTCTTTAGTAAGGTTTTAAAACTTCTAAAAACCTTTTTTGTGCTAATCTGCAACCAAACGGATGCCCCCAATGGGGGCACCCCAAACGCAACTTCCCACTGAATTTTATCAGATTTTATCAGATGACCTTGCAGATATTATGGCTTCTGCTTATAATGAAGGTTTTGAGAATAAATGTATGCATGGTAGTTTCTATGAAGGGGTGATAACTCTGATATATAAAAAAGGTGATGAATATGATATTAATAATTGGCGACAAGTTACCTTGATGAATTTGGATTATAAAGTATTAGCGAAGGTAATTATGAACAGAATGAGTACAGTCTTGAATCAAATAATTTTGAAGGAACAAACATGTGCCATCCAAGGTCGTGTAATGTGGGATAATTTGTGTATGATTCGTGAGCTGATCTCATGCCCGAATCTGAATAGCCCAGGGTTTTTTATAGCTGGTTTTGATCAAAGAAGGGCATTCGACTGTATATCGAGAGATTACTTATGGAGTGTGATGAGACATTTTGGCTTTCCTGTTGACTTTATAAATCTGGTGAAATTATTATACGTGAAATCGCAGGTCAGAGTTAAAGTGAACGGGGGATTAACAGAGCCCTTTGAGATTCATAGAGGAGTAAAACAAGGCTGCCCTTTGAGTGCAGCCTTGTATGTTATCGCTATCAGCCCACTTCTCCAAAAAATAAAAAGTAATAAATATTTAACTGGAGTAAAAATTGGTAACAATATAGAGTCCTTAAAGGTTACTGCCTACGCAGATGATGTAACCGTTTTTATTAAAAATCAAAGTGAATTGGATGTGATCATTGGGCTGTTTCAAAAGTATGAAAAGGTAGCAGGAGCCAAACTGAATCATACAAAGACAGAGTGTGTTTGGATTGGTGAGAAGGAGAACAAACCCATTCTGAATATAGAAGAAAAGGATGAAGTGAAAATACTTGGATTATACATAAATTCGGAAGACTGTGTTAACAAAAATTGGGAACGAAAGGAAAATGAGGTTTTAGAAGAAACGGAGAAATGGAAACATAGAGATACCTGTTATAAATCAAGGGTGGGAATAGTGAAGACTTTCATTTTGTCCAAATTAATGTTCCTTGCAACAATATTCCCCCCACCAGACAAGTTTGTTACCAGGATAAATAAACTGTGTGTGAAATTAATATGGGGAAATAACAGAGAGGTTACAAAGAGAGCACTAATGTATAAGAGTACAGAATATGGAGGTTTAGGAGCCATAGAAATAGGTAACAAACTTAAAATAGCATTTTGTAAAAATGTTTCCAATGGAATATTAAGAAAATCTGAATGGGTGGGAAACGTGGAATGTTGGGGGAAAGAAAAGGCCGGAAACGGAAGGCGGTACCATATTATAAATTGGTGTATGGCGATTTTATTGAAAAACACAAAGGTTTGGATATTAACTGGGGTACACAAGCTAATAAGGTGATTTATAATTTAATGAATGATAATATGTATGGTGGCGTTGTCATGTGTAAAGATTGTACGGAAGAACAAATTAAATATTTAATAAAACTTTTAAATAGTAAATATATTTCGGGGGACATGCGTGATAAAATGTGGTTAATTGTGAATGGCAGACTCCCAGTGAGAGGCGTGGTAAAATGGAGTTGTTTTGTGAAAACAGTGACTTGTCCAATGCCAGATTGTAATGAAAAAGAAACTATTGGCCACTTTATGGTTGACTGCTATAGGTAAAAAGAAGTTTGGGAGAAGTTAAAAAGTATTGGGTTAGATATAATATGTGACCGTAAAACAATTATCTATGCAACATTTAACACGCTTTTAAACGATGAGAAAAGGAAATTGTATTGGTTATGTATTTGTATCACTGTGCTTAAATTGTGGAAAACAAGATGTAAGATGACAACGGAAAATGTTTTTATAAAAAGTGACACTGTCTTTAAACAAATTGTAACTGCATTAAGAAGAAAAAGAACTATGGACCTTAAACGAAAAAACACTGAATTTGAATGGACTGAAATCAAAATATAATCAAATGGCTTTGTGGTTTGTAAAATGTATGTACTGTTGTTTTGTATGTATGTCATTTTAAAATGTATTGTATGAAATGATAAATAATCAATAAAGTAATTTAAAAACCGAAGTCTGCGCCCAAGAAGGGTTCCAAGAAAGCCGTAACCAAGACGGCTGGGAAAGGAGGAAAGAAGCGGCGAAAGTCTAGGAAGGAAAGTTACGCTATCTACGTGTACAAAGTCTTGAAGCAAGTACATCCCGATACCGGCATTTCTTCAAAGGCTATGGGCATCATGAATTCCTTTGTCAACGACATTTTCGAACGCATTGCTGGTGAGTCTTGTCGCTTGGCGCACTACAACAAACGGTCGACTATCACTTCAAGGGAGATCCAGACCGCCGTGCGCCTTCTGCTGCCAGGAGAGCTGGCTAAACACGCGGTGTCTGAGGGAACCAAGGCCGTTACGAAGTACACCAGTTCGAAATGAACCATAGCGGAACCGAACTCGTCCCAAAGGCTCTTTTAAGAGCCACCCACACTGTAAACGGGAGGCAAAAATCCATTCACTGAGCTTTGTTTGCACTAATGGAATCGCACAAGTAGGCGAATGAGAGCCAAACCGCAAATCGCTCTGTTGCGCCATGCTCGTTTACGCCTTACTTTTGAAGCTATTGTGACGTCATAGAGGCTCCACAAAAGGCTGTGTCCTACGTTACATTGTAATTACTTTAATTTAGCAATGGCCCTAACCGAGAGCATTTTAACGGGAGAACGTGACTTCAGTGCATCCACCAGAACTTCTTGACGAACCGTGCTATATCCTGGTGTATAACCTAAACAGGCCAAACTAATTAATTAACAAGACTACCTTAGCTCACACAATTTAAACGAGCTATTCCAAAACAACGTTTCCTGAATTATTATGTGTGACTTGGCCCAGTGTGTCCCCCCACCCCCATCTTACCATCTGAAGAGATAGTGGTCATAACGTTTGAGTGACTACATGGGATACATGTCCTTAAGGCCTGACGATATGTGGTCATTACGGTTATTTCTGTAGGGAACCCTGCAAAGATACTGTTCGCCTACTCCGTATACGATGTGTGTACAGGGCCGAAGTTGGCGAAATCCTGTTTTCAAAATCCTATACTGAACTTCATTATATTCCTGTGAGAAGTGACTTAAATAGGCAGAGTAAATGGGGGTAGTATACTGGACTCGCCGTGTTTGTGTGTAGCTCAGCACGGTTACCTAACAATAGACGCCATTTATTTTTTTCGTATTGTGCACAGCTGATCGGTAACATCACAGAGGTGCACACAATGCTGGGGCAGAATATTCAATATAAAAAAAATAAAAGAATCAACATCAACTTGTAATTGCAGAAGCTGAAATGTATGATGAAGGACACTTCACATCAACACTGAGCTAGCTAAGCAGGTCAAACGTTGTCCCTGTATTGTTTACACGTGTGCAACCCTCCTGTGTGTATGCGTGATATTTCCACACAAATAGCTTAGTTCCCAGGCAGGACGGAACCTTGACGCCACACGCAACACCACTCACGGAATAGCCTATTCTTATAACTAGAAAAATCATTCCACTTATCACCACCTACTCCACATTCAGCCAAATAGCGGACGGAAAAATTAAACGGAACCTGGCCAGGTTTCTGCAAAACACAGACCTGCTCCAAGAATACTAAATAATTTTGGCCTACAAAAAAAACAAAAATCAGGTAAGTAGTAAACTACTGGAAATCAACATTTTACTCACACAAGGCCCGATATATTACGAGCAGGCCACGACAGTGAAAAACAACACTACAAACACTTACAGCTAACACATATAACTCCATATATGTCATAAAGTGCACACACTGTGACATAAAATATGTAGGAGAAACAGGAAATTCAATTAAAACCATATTGGCACAACACATATATAACATAAAAAATCGTAGAAAAGCAGACACACACAGAGTGGCTCATTTCCTACACCGTGGACTTGAAGCAGTAGAAATATCAGGCCTGCATTCTAACATTAACTGGACACAGGAGGACAGACGTAGGACAGAAAGACACTGGATTAAAAAACTCAACACCATATTCCCGGGAGGATTAAACAAACGCTGGTAAAAACTTCCACACAAGATGGACCCAATTCTTTCTACTTAAAGGCTGCACTACACTGAATGGCAAGTGCAAACTTTTCTTTCCCAAGGGGCCCTCATAAGGGGTAACATGGGAAATAAAGATTTTTTTCTAAACCAATACGTATTGCGCTAGGGGGAGAGCCATAACTCGAACAAGACCTCCAGCGCCCGGCATGCACTAGGTTGACCTGCGACTTGGGAAAATGTAATGACACGCCCTTCCAATAGGAGTTTCACGTCGGAAATCAGGGATCAGAAAATCAACCCCAACCTCCCGAATATAGGAAGAACTTGACGTCACATCATCATGGCAGCTCAGACCATTGTGAACAGTAAACAGTAAACATTAGGCTACTTTCAAACAAATTTAGCTTTTAAAACACTTCAACTTTTGTTTTTCAGCATGAAATGCTTTTGTATCGACCAACAGAATGATAAACATATAAAATTAAAAGTTAAAACGTCATTATTGTAGCCTAGTTGTTAGCTGTTTTGTCTATGTTTGCTAGCAAACTCAAATCTTTTCTGTGAAGGGCGTCCATGACGCCAAGTCCCCAGTTGTGCAGCTCGAACGCACTCATGTCGTTAATGACGTGAAACATCACGTTTACCACCTCCGATATCCGACCACAAGCCATAAACGAATGCAGGGTAATTCCCACATAACGTCAAATTTCCCAAACGCCATTTAGGCTAAATGTAATTGTGAAACAGCGTACCCTATACAAAAACGTCTTAAAAAAGCTTACAGCACCTGGTATTCCCAGGCGGTCTCCCATCCAAGTACTAACCAGGCCCGACCCTGCTTAGCTTCCGAGATCAGACGAGATCGGGCGTATTCAGAGTGGTATGGCCGTAAGCGATAACGAACGTGTGAAATGGCGTATTTATATAAAAATGGCGGCAATACTGATCGGGCTTTGAATTCCCTCAACGCCCTGTTATTCCACTGTGCAAGCTTCATGATATTATATCATCAGTGAAAGTAAACATTTGCACAGTATGAGTAAATTACAGTAATTATGATCAATACTGGGGTAAAACCTCACACTTGCATGGGAAGAAAAAAAAAACTACCAAATGCTTCAACTTCAACCACACACTCATTTCTTCAACAACTTCAGCAACAAATGTATCCTCACAACATAAACATACTTATAGTTATTTACAGTCATATAAAGTATATAAATTTAGAAGAAAACAAGAGCTTCAAGAACTATTCATTGTTCCAATAACTTTTCACATGCATAGACCGTACAAACAAGATGCACAATACAAGAAAAAAACTAACAATTTATGTTCATCTTCGCAACTTCTAATAGAAAAAAAATATTTCAAATAATTGCAAAAAGTCACCATGTTATACACTAGCGTTTTCATTGTAAAGAGAGGTCAAAGGGATTAAAAGCCAAAAATCTAGTTTCGGCCTGGGCATGCCCGGCAAATGGTCAAAAGTCTACAACAGCGGACACAATCATATAGCGTCTGTATGCATGTCTCTCTCGATGTTATTATCTTCATGCATTCTTCATCATTAGTTAGCTACAAAAAATAAGTGAAATCTGAACAAAAACGTTTTCAACGTTAAAAAAAACGTTTATCTGCATTTATTTATTCATCCCCCATTTCAATTTGAATTACTGCTAAAGCCCATCGGCAGTCTTGCTGTTAGTTTTTCGTTTAATTTCAGTTGCTCTGTGTTGAGTGCCGCGAGAGAAAAAAAAACTCCTCCTATTTGATTGGACGAAATGCCACCAAAGCTGCAACCAATGGGTGAACAGAGTGATGCTATAAGAAAGACACTTCGCTGGAAACGTAGTTATTCGTTGTATCCTGTAAAAAACAAAAGACTGCGAAAATGAGTGGCAGGGGCAAGACTGGCGGCAAAGCGAGAGCAAAGGCAAAGACCCGTTCATCCCGGGCTGGACTCCAGTTCCCGGTTGGTCGCGTTCACCGACTGCTGCGCAAAGGAAACTATGCACAGCGTGTTGGTGCGGGAGCCCCAGTTTATCTGGCCGCCGTGCTCGAGTATCTGACTGCTGAGATCCTGGAGTTGGCCGGCAACGCTGCCCGAGACAACAAGAAAACCCGCATCATTCCCAGACATCTGCAGCTGGCAGTGCGTAACGATGAAGAGTTGAACAAACTTCTTGGAGGCGTCACTATCGCTCAGGGAGGAGTACTGCCGAACATCCAAGCTGTTCTGCTCCCCAAGAAGACCGAAAAGGCAGCGAAGGCCAAGTAATTCTTACGTCGCTCCCACAAAGACGATTCATCCAAAGGCTCTTTTAAGAGCCACCCACATCTGTATAAAGAGCGCAAAGCTGCCATTTCAACCAGTTATACTGCGTTACGACAGTTTTAGTCTTGCTCAGCGCCATGCAGTGTGTGTCCGTAATTTATATACATGGGAATCCAATCGGCACAACTTGTCTGGATCAGTAGTCCTCGTGTTCGGTCCTGGCTACCATTGTGTACAATGGTTGTCGTTCCAACTACAATTGGAATCCCAGAAGTTGCTAATTTATTTATTAAAATCTTTTTCTCAATTACAATTGATGTTATTTGCCCCCTTAAGCCACATTATATGAAAAATGACTACTAAGAATACAAGTCCCACACACACATGCGTAATCTTTTGCAATATGGGATAACGAGGACATAAAGGTGCACTGATCACATAAAAGACTGAGGTGAAGCAATAGGCTCCTAATTTGTGAAAGTGTGGAAACATAGCAACTTAAACTGACCGTATAATAGATGGTGAAGAATTCAAAGACACACTGTTTTCTTTGTTGGACATTTAATAAAAGCTTTTTTAAAGAATAAAAATATGTATTAACCATATATATATGTATACATACATAGGTTATATATCACGCGTGGAATTACGATAGGTAGAGCATGTATTCATTTATTCATTCATTCATACACTCGTTTCGCAATGTTGGAATAAATAATCCAAGGCGATAAGAGAACAAGAGAAGATTTCAGGCGGCAGAGGAAGCGCAACAGTTAATAAATCTACCCAATGGCCTCCGTGACTGCAAGCAGGTTCCCAGCCAATGAGCATCCGTAAAAACCTATCCAATCAGCTCCTCGCTGCAATGCTTTAAAAGCGTAGGTCGCGGACTTCACAAAAATCAAAAAAAGAGAGCAAGACGCAATGGCTCGAACCAAGCAGACAGCACGTAAGTCTACCGGTGGCAAGGCCCCCAGGAAGCAACTGGCCACTAAAGCGGCGCATAAGAGCGCGCCTGCGACAGGCGGCGTGAAGAAACCTCACCGTTACAGGCCTGGTACTGTTGCGCTGCGAGAAATCCGCCGCTACCAGAAGTCTACTGAACTGTTGATTCGCAAACTGCCCTTCCAGCGACTTGTGAGGGAGATTGCTCAGGATTTCAAGACCGACCTCCGCTTCCAAAGCTCAGCTGTCATGGCTTTGCAGGAGGCGAGTGAGGCGTATCTCGTTGGTCTCTTCGAGGACACCAACCTTTGCGCCATTCACGCTAAGAGGGTGACCATCATGCCCAAGGATATCCAGCTGGCCCGCCGAATCCGGGGAGAACGCGCCTGAGATTTCCAAGAACACCGTCGTCTAAACAAAGGCTCTTTTAAGAGCCACTAAACTACTTGAGAAGCAAGTTTGTTCCATATTTTTTTTTTTTTTCCTGTTTGCTTCTGATGTGATTGTAGATGACTGATGCCACCACGCTCGATGTTTAATGTAATCGTATGGGATATTAATTTTGTTTAAAAATATGAACGGAAGTAGGAATAATACTGTAGATGTCTGGAGAATATCTGTTTGTGGTTGCTTTCCCCGGGTCCCATAGTTACAAAATTAACTCCCCGTAACTGACAGCACAATATCTGGCTATATTCTGACAGAAACTTCAGATCCGCCTATCAGCTCCCTGGCTATTTTCACCACGTAGTGGTACGAGTTTCTTGTTTGAATATGTCCACAGACATTAAATGGTTTGTGCAAACTCAATAGAGTCGCTGGTCTGGCTTGGCAAAGCTCTGGTAAATCCTGCTGGACGCACTGATGTTCCGTTCCATTGTTAAATCAAGTCAGAACCATAAATATGACATGTCAGTCTCCTAGAAGGTGGCCAGTAACCATGGTTTTAGCTGATTGGCTCATAGATCTAGCTGGCTTCCGAGACCCGATAATGACATCACAGTGGGTTAGAAAGAACATTACACTTTGCTATAGGTTTTTCTCTTAAAACTGTACCCAGGTAAGGTGGCTGCCAAATTGTTCCATTTCAGAATTCCAAATTACTACAGCTTTCCCGACGTCACAATATATATCGTTTCCCCCCTTGTGGTAGAGCCTATACGCGAGCAAGGGACAAGCCATTTTGTGGCGCATGCACGCTCCTATGTAGACAGGCTGCATATGCCAAGCCTTTCCAACATGCCTATGTCTTGCCCTAAACGTGCATCCCGGCTCTCATTCGCCCAGTAATGTCTTAATCGATCTTGTTGCGGTGAACAAAGCTCAGTGAATGACTTTTTTGCCTCTTGTTGAGTGTGTGTGTGGCTCTCAAAAGAGCCTTTGGGGGTTGAGTATTGTTGTGTTACGGATTACTTTGAACTGGTGTACTTCGTGACGGCCTTGGTTCCCTCAGACACCGCGTGTTTGGCCAGCTCTCCTGGCAGCAGAAGGCGCACGGCGGTCTGGATCTCCCTTGAAGTGATAGTCGACCGTTTGTTGTAGTGAGCCAAGCGAGAAGACTCACCAGCAATGCGTTCGAAAATGTCGTTGACAAAGGAATTCATGATGCCCATAGCCTTTGAAGAAATGCCGGTGTCGGGATGCACTTGCTTCAAGACTTTGTACACGTAGATAGCGTAACTTTCCTTCCTAGACTTTCGCCGCTTCTTTCCTCCTTTCCCAGCCGTCTTGGCTACGGCTTTCTTGGAACCCTTCTTGGGCGCAGGCTTCGCAGGCTCAGGCATACCGAAAGCTTGATTGAAACAAATGCTCCAGGTTCACCGTGCGTCTGCCATATATAAGACCGTTATGCAAATATGCATGTCTTTCTTAGCGGCAACGTAACGCAGAGGCAGCTCGTCAACCATTGCGTGTTGGCTGAATATTGCAACTCTATTGGCTGAATTTCGCGGGCCTGAAAAACGTAGCACAAGTGCTGCAAACATAGGATTATTATGCTTTTTAACCGTGCGACTCCTGTATTTCCCATTTTACATTGATTAAAACAATGTTCAAATACATGCAACTTGCATGTGCCGCCACCCAAACAATAGACACAAAATAATAAAAATATATATACCAATACAGGTATACAGCCTACGTTTCAGTATACGGCATGTATCCTCACATTATGTACGGCAATTTAATTTAATTCGATACAGCCGCTCGACAAGTTATGATATATGCCTTGTGGATAATATCAATTAGTGATGTGCAGTACGTGAACGAACAAATCTTTTTGAACGAATCTTCAAAGTGAACTGAGTGTACCGGATCATCACTCTCAATGATTCGTTCATATGCTTGCGTGCGCGTCAGCAGTCAGGAACTGTAGCGAACTGTACTGACCACAGACTACCACTACTACTACAGTTCAGTGAGTCCTACTGAACTGACCAGCCTATATGAACGGTTGACTACCGCACCGCAGTAGCCTACATAATTGTCAACCGAATCAGTTACTCTCAGCATAGGCTACGGGCTACTCAGTAGCCTAATACATTAGCAGCAAATGGCGGGGGTATTAGTGAAATTATATATCCCGGTCAACTATTTTTTGGTACAGTTTCACATTTACTGGCATCTGACGTCCACCCAGCGTAACGTTACCGAAAGCAAAACGCATTGCAGAAAGCATTTCTAATCAAAATCACATAGGCTACTGTAGGCTATATTGTACATTTTCCATGTAGGCCTATTCTGTGACTATCAAACTAAGAGTTAATGAAAGTCTGCCCGTTATTAAACCATTTCAAAGCTGTAATAATGATATTGATTAAATAAAGCACATTTGTGTTTTCTTTTGTATCGAAATAGCACAATAAATGTAGGCTATTTTAAGCAGGCCTAATATGCTATAACCATGTTTTATATAGGCTACACAAATATAACCAATATGTGGCTATACGTTTGTCTCTTTTTTACACTTGAAATTCAGTAAGAAGTCTAGCTAAAGCCCTTTTTTAAATTTGTTGTCAGGTAATTTGAGTCTAGATCACGCACTGCGTGAATGATTACTATTTTAATCTGAACCGCTATTTTAATCTATAGTAGCCTACTGACGAACTGGGTGAATAATACCACTAGGCTACATCAGTGCACCTATCTCAACCCTTTGTATAAGGGCTCCCCCCATAGATGACTGAACATCGACATTCAATTTGGGAGAAAAAATCATATGCTTTAAAAAAAAGAAGAGGTTAAACTATGGCCCTTGTCATTCCTTTGACAACTTTACCATTTGAAAACGCAATGTTTTACAATAGGTTACTTACCACAAAATGGTCAGAACTTGAGAACACATCATATCATATATTTCCGTAGCTTCTAATCCATATTTAAAACTCTCACCTGGAGCGGCTATATAGTAGCCTAATCCATAAAACTATATAACTACAAGGAAAAAATACAAAAAGTTCATATGAGGTTTATAGAAAAAGTTTATTACTTGCAGTGCTTTTGACTGGAATCATTTTGCACAATACCTACGAATGATATACTGATTTCAAGCTGATTTACCCAGTTCACTGTGAACTGCATTGTGTTCATTACTAGGGATAGCTGCTACTGTATGGGAAGAATGTGCTTTCTTATCCGTTCTGTAGTTACTTCGATGACCTTCTGTATGCACTTACTGTACGTCGCTTTGGATAAAAGCGTCTGCTAAATGAATGTAATGTAATGTAATATACGGAACTACGAGTAGCTATAGTGAACTGATCATGCATGCTGTTGGAATATCCGTGCGCTTGCGCAACTGACCCCAGTGAACGAATCACATAGTCAGTGACTAGAATCTTTGTACTGAACTGAACGATTCGAATCAGTAGTGATTCGTAATTTCCACCACTAATATCAATACAATACGTCGATGAACACAATAGAGCGCCCATTGCAACGACCTTCATTGATGCAGGTTCTGCATCCCAAATAGAACATTTAACCACAATCGCCGGGGATTCCCTGCGTGTGCACATGGCTTTGAATTTTCACAAACAGGAGGCGCGCTTCCTCTACAAGGCCAACGGCATTGTATTATTAACACAAGGAGCACACACTAGGAAACGCTGCTTTTCATAGGGCATGTGGGTGGCTCTTAAAAGAGCCTTTGGATAATTGCATGGAGGGATCAAGAAGGAAACCATTTAACCACCGAAGCCGTACAGAGTGCGACCCTGACGCTTCAGAGCATAAACCACATCCATAGCGGTGACGGTCTTTCTCTTGGCATGCTCGGTGTAAGTGACGGCATCGCGGATGACGTTCTCCAAAAACACCTTAAGCACTCCTCGAGTCTCTTCGTAGATGAGACCGGATATACGCTTGACTCCTCCACGGCGAGCCAAACGACGAATCGCCGGCTTGGTGATACCCTGGATATTATCACGGAGAACTTTGCGATGACGCTTAGCGCCTCCTTTACCAAGTCCCTTTCCACCTTTCCCGCGACCTGACATTTTCTCGAATGACGAAATATACTTATCAGCCTCCAAAATAACACGCCTATATCTGCACAAAGACGACCTGGTTGAAGCCTCGTGTCAAAGAAAGGGCGGTTCTAGCCAAAGCCCACCTCCAGCACTCTGAGCCTTCCGAGCATTGGGTAATTGCTTTGTAAAGACGTTTGAAAAAAATACATTTTAAAAAAGAAACACCCAGAGCAATCATGAGGTATGCTCTCTAGATTATTAAAACTAGAGCTGATACAAATTAATTTAACAAAACCATAGAACAGAAACAGTAACATTTCAGACAAGTAGTAGTCTTGTTAGACCAAGCTAAATACTCAGAATTTTCTTATTGACACGCTGATTGCGCTACCCAGCCCATGTTGACACAAATACATGTATTCCAGACCACAAACCTACCAACGTGGGCTTTTTTTTCTGCCCATTACGTGAATAGCGTAGTATTGTTCCTCTGTACTGCATATTCATTTACATTTCGTAACTAGGACAGTCCATTTTACCAGTTAGTGTAGTCCAGCAGACTGTAACCTGCGTGACCCAAAGTCTCCCAATAAAGTTTGTACCAAAAGGGTGAGATCAATGTTTGAGTGAAAAGTGAGAGTGAATCCTGTTCCTTTGAGTCTCCGTTTTAGTACCGTTAATCTTAGCTGCTTCCTTTTTAAATTGATTTGTTGTCTTTTGTTATGAATCTGCCTAGTTGCAGTAGGCCCTCCTGAGCCATTTTTAGAGCCATGTATGGAGAAAGAAATTACTTTAATAGAAAAATAAGCAGGGATATGCTGGGGAATGTACCTTTGTTGCCATGCTCAAAAGTGTGTGAGAAGCTATCCAAAGAAATGATCCTCTGTCAGAGAGGACTATGGGATGCGCGCAACAAAAACATATATTTAAAAGTTTAAATACACATTGTTGTCACGTATAATGCTGAGTACAACACGACAAGTCGCAAAAAGAAAGCAAAAGAAGTTGGCTGGATTGGATATATTGGAAAATTGTTAAAGGAAGTGAGAGTAGAACTTTACTGGGAAAATTCATGTCACGGTCGTTTTGTAAAATCTGAATAACCGAGTTTGTAATAGAGTAAAGACATATACAATAATACAGCAGATCAAATACATGGTGCTATATACTCCAAAAGTGTTTGAACAGTGACACATTGTTTGTTGTTTTGGCTCTGTACTCCACACATTGCATTTGAAACAGGTCGACAGTGACCATGAGGTTAAAGTGAAGACTTTCAACTTTAATTGTAGAGGTGTTAGATCCATGTCGAGTGAACCGTGTAGCAATTGTAGCTATTTTTACAGGTATATATGGATGAACCTTTCCTGCTGCCTCCTAATGGCAAAACAAAGAGACATGACCGGATTGAGATCACTAAGAAGACTCCCAGTGAGAGCTGTGGTTAGGTGGAGGTGTTGTGTGAAGTTGACTAAGTGCCCCCTGTCTGACTGTTAATTGGAAGAATCCATTGATTCTTTTTTTGATTATAATGTGACATGACAAACAAATATGGATCAAATTGGATGCATCTTTGATATTATCTTCAGATAAATTCTGCATAGAATATTTAAATAACCATTATCCCAAGAAGTTAAACTATCTATTCGATGATTACATGCATTGCTACCCATCATTTACGGGAAAACAAAAATGTAAAATGAGGTTTGACAA
This sequence comes from Ilyophis sp. 1 JC-2022, assembly GCA_022702515.1. Taxonomy (NCBI): domain Eukaryota; kingdom Metazoa; phylum Chordata; class Actinopteri; order Anguilliformes; family Synaphobranchidae; genus Ilyophis; species Ilyophis sp. 1 JC-2022. Next base: position 28,752,213 of record CM040395.1, on the reverse strand, counting down.
TTAACATTACACATTAATTATCAAACATAAAAGAAGTAAACTGAAACAAATAACTCGACACAAAACACAACAGACCTGTGCCATGAAATTATCATCTAATACTGTATGTACAGTTTAATTATCAATTTGTTTAGGCTAAACATTGTTTTCAGAATCAGAATGGTCGGTTCAACAAAACGTGGATATGTAACCCGGCGATGGTTAAAGAGAGTTCTGTCATTGTGCGAAGTGTGTGCTCTGTGTGCTTTACTGCCAACAATACAAGTCCTGCTTAAAAGCTCCATTTGCGTATTCCATTAGTCACTTCATATTTTCTGCTTTGACACTGGGCTTCAGTCAATGGTTACCAAACAATTTTGAAGTGTGTGAAATGTTTGATAGGTTTTAAAGGCGATTATTTTGGGACAAGCACCTTGAACAGGTACTTGTCGCTGGCAAGTGGCGACGTTTTAGACGGGCTGGAGAAAAAACTGCAATATTGCTCATGGCACAGAAGTTAATTTGCTGGCACAAGGGCCTTTGTTGAACATTCCCGACGTTTTTCGCTTTGGAAATAACTGAACGGTGTGTTATTTTATCAATATTTGGCGAAGAGAAAACACAAGTGAGCGGAGTTTTCAGGAGCAGAGAGACGCTGTGCCGGACAGGCTGAGTCTACACGGTCCTCATGTAACATTTAAGTCCGTCCCCCTGCCGCTCAAGCAGCTAAAACGCGAAACGTCGCCACTAGTCCGAGGAGAGAATCCAACGAAAGACAAATGGCTGAAGTTGCCCCCGCTCCTGCCGCCGCCGCCGCCCCGGCTAAGGCTCCCAAGAAGAAAGCAGCAAACAAGCCCAAGAAAGTTGGGCCCAGCGTCGGAGAGTTGATCCTGACGGCAATTTCTGCCTCCAAGGAGAGAAGCGGAATGTCTCTGGCTGCCTTGAAAAAAGCGCTGGCCGCCAGTGGCTACGACGTGGAGAAAAACAACTCTCGCGTAAAGCTGGCCGTCAAGAGCCTGGTGACCAAGGGGACCTTGCTTCAAACTAAGGGCACCGGCGCCTCTGGCTCATTTAAGCTCAACAAAAAGCTGGCGGAGAAGAAGCCCGTAAAGAAAGCGGCACCTAAAGCTAAGAAACCCGCACCGGCTAAAAAGGCGCCAGCGAAGAAGCCGGCGGCCAAAAAGTCGCCGAAGAAGGTCAAAAAGCCCGTTACACCTAAAGCGAAAAAGAGCCCTAAGAAAGCCAAGAAGCCGACCAAGAGTCCAAAGAAAGCCAAGAAGCCGGCGGCAGCAGCAGCAAAGAAGGCGACCAAGAGTCCTAGGAAAGCAAAGCCGGTCAAGCCAAGAGTTTCCAAAGCCAAGACCGGCAAAGTCAAGAAAGCGGTTCCCAAGAAGAAGTGAGCAAGTTGCACAGTGATGCAATTTTACAAACGCCAAAGGCTCTTTTAAGAGCCATCCAGAATTTCTTAAAAGCGCAATTCTGTCCATTTTCAGCCAGTGTGGCTACATCATTCGTTATTGGGGCGGGTGATATGCGTTTTGAGCGTAGCGCAAGGCTAATCCTTTGTTTATATAAGGTTTATGGAACGAGCAAAACGTAACCGGACATTTTTAGGAATTTATAAATGTCGCCTGGACGGAGAGTTTCAGTCCCAACTCCAGAAATGTCCAGGGATATATGGAGCATCCAGGTGAAAACACAAGGTCTACATTAAAGTTACTTGATATTGAGCGGAATTCCATTCACTCGGGATGACGCTGCAGCCTTTTGGACTGAACACTTCAAAGGACATGAAATGCCATTTAAGCTCCACGGTTTGAAAAATAAAACCGCTTTTGGACATCGTTCTCCTATACGGCCAACCTCGAGTTACACGGTTACATCTCCGTGCAGTCGTAAATGCCGCTGGTTTGAATGAGTCTGTTGAAATGACAGAGTGGCAATTTTATACTTTTATAAATCCCGTATGATTAGACGGTTCAAGGCGCGAGGCCACAATAAAACGGGTTGTTGATAACAGTCATTTAGCAGACGCTTTTATCCAAAGCGAAATACAATAAGTGCAAGTACTTATTGGGCCAATCGTCAATAATGCTGGTCTAAGAGTACTGGAAGCTGTCTTAGGTGATCCAGGCTTTTGTTTTCCAGCAGGTTTCAATCAGGTCGTCTTACTTTGGCCATTGACTGTAGGGGATGGAAGATGGGTAAACATTTGTATAATTAATTCTGAATATAATGCTTTGAATTCTCTCAACGCCCCGTTATTCCTCTGTGCAAGCTTCATGATATTATATCATCAGTAAAAGCAAACATTTGCACAGTATAGAGTAACTTACAGTAATGATGATCAATACTGGGGTAAAACCTCACACTTGTATGGGGGAAAAAAACAACCAAATGCTTCAACTTCAACCACAAACGAATTTCTTCAACAACTTCAGCAACACATTTATATAAAGCAACAGTTATATAAAGTATCTAAAATGAGAAGAAAACAAGAGCTTCAAGAACTATTCATTGTTTCAAAAACTTTTCACATGCATAGACTATACAAACAATATACACAATACAAGAAAGAAAAAAAACAATTTAAGTTCATCTTCACAACTTATAATAGAAAAACATATTGCAAATAGTCACCATGTTAAACACTATCTTTTTCATTGTAAAGAGAGGTAAAAGGGATTAAAAGCCAAATATCTGAGGGTGATTATCAGATGTTAGAAAAAGACAGGTCTAGTTTCTGCCTGGGCAGGCCTGGCCAATGGTCAAAAGTATACAATAGCGGACACATTCATATAGCGGCTGTATGCATGTCTCTCTCGATGTCATTATCTTCATGCATTATTCATCATTAGTTAGCTACAAAAAATAAGTGAAATCTGAACAAAAACGTTTTAAATGTTTTTAAAAAAGCAAAGTTACTCACATATAGCCGACAGAGCGCTGTCTATAAGTCCTTAATTACAACTTGCAAAAACTAAGCCTGTCTTTAAAAGTATTGATATCAAAATGTGGCCAAGTTACAACTGACAATACTGACTATCGTAGCTCACACTAAATTGACTACCTCGTTTTTTTGTATACTGAAACGAGTGCCGTGTACCTTTAATGTTTGTAAAAAAATAATCAAAAATTGGATTAATGTATACGTATTGTTTGGGCGCCGGCACAGGCAAGGTGTGGGGCTGTGAGCACGTTTGTATTTGAAATTTGTATTAAGCAAATTAGTTTTCAAAGGGTGAATGTATTGGACTTTGCTTAGAATGTGGGTAACTGCAATGACGGTACATTAAGACATTACTGAATTTAAGAAACGCGGGGAAATGTAGAACGAGAGATACATGCAGGAGTCGCGCGGTTAAACAAAAAAACCTTTGTTTGCAGCAATAGGGCTAGGTTTTTCAGGCCCGCGAAATTCAGCCAATAGAGTTGCAATAATCATCCAACACACAACGGTTGACGAGCTGCCTCCAATAAGACTCGGTTTACACGTCACCGCTAAGAAAGATATGACTATTTGCATAAAAACCTTATATATCGCAGACGCACGGTGACGCTGGAGCATTTGTTTCAGTCTTTCAAGCTTTCGATATGCCTGAGGCTGCGAAGTCTGCGCCCAAGAAGGGTTCCAAGAAAGCCGTAACCAAGACGCCTGGGAAAGGAGGAAAGAAGCGGCGAAAGTCTAGGAAGGAAAGTTACGCCATCTACGTGTACAAAGTCTTGAAGCAAGTGCATCCCGACACCGGCATTTCTTCAAAGGCTATGGGCATCATGAATTCCTTTGTCAACGACATTTTCGAACGCATTGCTGGTGAGTCTTCTCGCTTGGCTCACTACAACAAACGGTCGACTATCACTTCAAGGGAGATCCAGACCGCCGTGCGCCTTCTGCTGCCAGGAGAGCTGGCCAAACACGCGGTGTCTGAGGGAACCAAGGCCGTCACGAAGTACACCAGTTCAAAGTAATCCGTAACACAACAATACTCAACCCCCAAAGGCTCTTTTGAGAGCCACACACACACTCAACAAGAGGCAAAAAAGTAATTCACTGAGCTTTGTTCACCGCAACAAGATCGATTAAGACATTACTGGGCGAATGAGAGCCGGAATGCACGTTTAGGGCGAGACATAGGCATGTTGGAAAGGCTTGGCATATGCAGCCTGTCTACATAGGAGCGTGCATGCGCCACAAAATGGCTTATCCCTTGCTCGCGTATAGGCTCTACCACAAGAAAAGAAAAATATATATATATATTGTGACGTCGGGAAAGCTATAGTAATTTGGAATTCTGAAATGGAGCAATTTGGCAGCCACCTTACCTGGGTACAGCTATAATAGAAAAACCAATGGCAATGTTCTTTCTAACCCACTGTGATGTCATAGTCGGGTCTCGGAAGCCAGCTATATCTATGAGCCAATAATCAGCTAAAACCATGGTTACTGGCCACCTTCTGGAGACTGACATATTTCATATCTATGGTTCTGACTTGATTTAACAATGGAACGGAACATCAGTGCGTCCACCAGGATTTACCAGAGCTTTGCCAAATCCTGGTGGATAACATTCACAGACCAGCGACTCTGTGCAAACTCAATAAACCATTTAATGTCTGTGGACACATTCAAACAACTAGAAAAACTCGTACCACTACGTGGTGAAAATAGCCATGCAGGGAGCTGTTAGAAACTTCAGATCCGCCTATCAGAATATAGCCAGATATTGTGCTGTGCTGCCAGCTACGGGGAGTTCATTTTGTAACGATGGGACCCGGGGAAAGCAACCACAAACAGATATTCTCCAGATATCTACAGTATTATTCCTACTTCAGTTTTAAACAAAATTAATATCCCATACGATTACATTAAACATCGAGCGTGGTGGCATCAGTCATCTATAATCACATCAGAAGCACACAGGAAAAATTAAAAAAAGATGGAACAAACTTGCTTCTCAAGTAGTTTAGTGGCTCTTAAAAGAGCCTTTGTTTAGACGACGGTGTTCTTGGAAATCTCAGGCGCGTTCTCCCCGGATTCGGCGGGCCAGCTGGATATCCTTGGGCATGATGGTCACCCTCTTAGCGTGAATGGCGCAAAGGTTGGTGTCCTCGAAGAGACCAACGAGATACGCCTCACTCGCCTCCTGCAAAGCCATGACAGCTGAGCTTTGGAAGCGGAGGTCGGTCTTGAAATCCTGAGCAATCTCCCTCACAAGTCGCTGGAAGGGCAGTTTGCGAATCAACAGTTCAGTAGACTTCTGGTAGCGGCGGATTTCTCGCAGCGCAACAGTACCAGGCCTGTAACGGTGAGGTTTCTTCACGCCGCCTGTCGCAGGCGCGCTCTTACGCGCCGCTTTAGTGGCCAGTTGCTTCCTGGGGGCCTTGCCACCGGTAGACTTACGTGCGGTCTGCTTGGTTCGAGCCATTGCGTTTTGCTCTTTTTTTTTTTGATTTTCGTGAAGTCCGCGACCTACGCTTTTAAAGCATTGCAACGAGGAGCTGATTGGATAGGTTTTTACGGATGCTCATTGGCTGGGAACCTGCGTGCAGTCACGGAGGCCATTGGGTAGATTTATTAACTGTTGCGCTTCCTCTGCCGCCTGAAATCTTATCTAGTTCTCTTATCGCCTTGGATTATTTATTCCAACATTGCGAAACGAGTGTATGAATAAATGAATACATGCTCTACCTATCGTAATTTCACGCGTGATATATAACCTATGTATGTATTTATATATATATAAATATATATATATATATATGGTTAATACATATTTTTATTCTATAAAAAAGCTTTTATTAAATGTCCAACAAAGAAAACATAGTGTGTCTTTGAATTCTTCACCATCTATTATACGGTCAGTTTTAGTTGCCATGTTTCCACACTTTCACAAATTAGGAGCCTATTGCTTCACCTCAGTCTTTTATGTGATCAGTGCACCTTTATGTCCTCGTTGTCCCATATTGCAAAAGATTACGCATGTGTGTGTGTGGGACTTGTATTCTTAGTAGTCATTTTTCATATAATGTGGCTTAAGGGGGCAAATAACATCAATTGTAATTGAGAAAAAAATTTTAAGAAATAAATTAGCAACTTCTGGGATTCCAATTGCGGTTGGAACGACAACCATTGTACACAATGGTAGCCAGGACCGAACACGAGGACCACTGATCCAGACAAGTGCCGATTGGATTCCCATGTATATAAATTACGGACACTGCGTGGCGCTGAGCAAGACTAAAACTGTCGTAACGCAGTAGAACTGGTTGAAATGGCAGCTTTGCGCTCTTTATACAGATGTGGTTGGCTCTTAAAAGAGCCTTTGGATGAATCGTCTTTGTGGGAGCGACGTAAGAATTACTTGGCCTTCGCTGCCTTTTCGGTCTTCTTGGGGAGCAGAACAGCTTGGATGTTCGGCAGTACTCCTCCCTGAGCGATAGTGACGCCTCCAAGAAGTTTGTTCAACTCTTCATCGTTACGCACTGCCAGCTGCAGATGTCTGGGAATGATGCGGGTTTTCTTGTTGTCTCGGGCAGCGTTGCCGGCCAACTCCAGGATCTCAGCAGTCAGATACTCGAGCACGGCGGCCAGATAAACTGGGGCTCCCGCACCTACACGCTGTGCATAGTTTCCTTTGCGCAGCAGTCGGTGAACGCGACCAACCGGGAACTGGAGTCCAGCCCGGGATGAACGGGTCTTTGCCTTTGCTCTCGCTTTTCCGCCAGTCTTACCCCTGCCACTCATTTTCGCAGTCTTTTGTTTTTTACAGGATACGACGAATAACTACGTTTCCAGCGAAGTGTCTTTCTTATAGCATCACTCTGTTCACCCATTGGTTGCAGCTTTGGTGGCATTTCGTCCAATCAAATAGGAGGAGTTTTTTTCTCTCTCGCGGCACTCAACACAGAGCAACTGAAATTAAACGAAAAACTAACAGCAATACTGCCGATGGGCTTTAGCAGTAATTCAAATTGAAATGGGGGATGAATAAATAAATGCAGATAAACGTTTTTTTTAACGTTGAAAACGTTTTTGTTCAGATTTCACTTGTTTTTTGTAGCTAACTAATGATGAAGAATGCATGACGATAATAACATCGCGAGAGACATGCATACAGACGCTATATGATTGTCCGCTGTTGTAGACTTTTGACCATTTGCCGGGCATGCCCAGGCCGAAACTAGATTTTTGGCTTTTAATCCCTTTGACCTCTCTTTACAATGAAAACGCTAGTGTATAACATGGTGACTTTTTGCAATTATTTGAAATATTTTTTTTCTATTAGAAGTTGCGAAGATGAACATAAATTGTTAGTTTTTTTCTTGTATTGTGCATCTTGTTTGTACGGTCTATGCATGTGAAAAGTTATTGGAACAATGAATAGTTCTTGAAGCTCTTGTTTTCTTCTAAATTTATATACTTTATATGACTGTAAATAACTATAAGTATGTTTCTGTTGTGAGGATACATTTGTTGCTGAAGTTGTTGAAGAAATTAGTGTGTGGTTGAAGTTGAAGCATTTGGTAGTTTGTTTTTTTTCCCATGCAAGTGTGAGGTTTTACCCCAGTATTGATCATAATTACTGTAATTTACTCATACTGTGCAAATGTTTACTTTCACTGATGATATAATATCATGAAGCTTGCACAGTGGAATAACAGGGCGTTGAGTGAATTCAAAGCCCGATCAGTATTGCCGCCATTTTTATATAAATACGCCATTTCACACGTTCGTTAACGCTTACGGCCATACCACTCTGAATACGCCTGATCTCGGAAGCTAAGCAGGGTCGGGCCTGGTTAGTACTTGGATGGGAGACCGCCTGGGAATACCAGGTGCTGTAAGATTTTTTAAGACGTTTTTGTATAGGGTACGCTGTTTCACAATATTCGGACAATTCAAATACAGTTCAGAAAAATAACTAAATTAATAAACTGAAGAAAAAAAAAATATTTTTGATGCATGGATATTTTTTTAGTTCATGAAATGCAGAAATCAAAACGGAATTGGATAAAAACCTAACCCTGCTAGCACTATCATGGAAAATTAAGGTTTAGGCCTATACAAATAATTGTGTGAGTTTGTTTGTTTGTTTGTTTGTTTGTTTGTTACGTGTATGTGATCCTTAATGTAACGGGAACACGGGGGTCACAATAATGTTATCCATAAAACAAAACACTGACCAGAAAAATTATTTTAAATGCTGGTCTAGTCCAATGTGATTACAATATAAAACATATACAAAATATATATATAAAATATATAAAACACATTACAAAAGAGGCCCCGCAGTGAAACGGGAAATGAATGTATTATACATTACATTACATTTACATGACATTATATTATTATTAAGATTTTTGTTTTTTTTGTAGGCCAAAATTATTTAGTATTCTTGGAGCAGGTCTGTGTTTTGCAGAAACCTGGCCAGGTTCCGTTTAATTTTTCCGTTCGCTATTTGGCTGAATGTGGAGTAGGTGGTGATAAGTGGAATGATTTTTCTAGTTATAAGAATAGGCTATTCCGTGAGTGGTGTTGCATGTGGCGTCAAGGTTCCGTCCTGCCTGGGAACTAAGCTATTTGTGTGGAAATATCACGCATACACACAGGAGGGTTGCACACGTGTAAACAATACAGTCAGGGACAACGTTTGACCTGCTTAGCTAGCGCAGTGTTGATGTGAAGTGTCCTTCATCATACATTTCAGCTTCTGCAATTACAAGTTGATGTTGATTTTTTTTTTTTATATTGAATATTCTGCCCCAGCATTGTGTGCACCTCTGTGATGTTACCGATCAGCTGTGCACATGGCGTCTGTTGTTAGGTAACCGTGCTGAGCTACACACAAACACGGCGAGTCCCGTATACTACCCCCATTTACTCTGCCTATTTAAGTCACTTCTCACAGGAATATAATGAAGTTCAGTATAGGATTTTGAAAACAGGATTTCGCTAACTTCGGCCCTGTACACACATCGTATACGGAGTAGGCGAACAGTATCTTTGCAGGGTTCCCTACAGAAATAACCGTAATGACCACATATCCTCAGGCCTTAAGGACATGTATCCCATGTAGTCACTCAAACGTTATGACCACTATCTCTTCAGATGGTAAGATCGGGGTGGGGGGACACACTGGGCCAAGTCACACATAATAATTCAGGAAACATTGTTTTGGAATAGCTCGTTTAAATTGTGTGAGCTAAGGTAGACTTGTAAATTAATTAGTTTGGCCTGTTTAGGTTATACACCAGGATATAGCACGGTTCGTCAAGAAGTTCTGGTGTATGCACTGAAGTCACGTTCTCCCGTTAAAATGCTCTCGGTTAGGGCCATTGCTAAATGAAAGTAATTACAATGTAACGTAGGACACAGCCTCTTGTGGAGCCTCTATGACGTCACAATAGCTTCAAAAGTAAGTCGTAAACGAGCATGGCGCAACAGAGCGATTTGCGGTTTGGCTCCCATTCGCCTACTTGTGCGATTCCATTAGTGCAAACAAAGCTCAGTGAATGGATTTTTGCCTCCCGTTTACAGTGTGGGTGGCTCTTAAAAGAGCCTTTGGGACGAGTTCGGTTCCGTTATGGTTCATTTCGAACTGGTGTACTTCGTAACGGCCTTGGTTCCCTCAGACACCGCGTGTTTAGCCAGCTCTCCTGGCAGCAGAAGGCGCACGGCGGTCTGGATCTCCCTTGAAGTGATAGTCGACCGTTTGTTGTAGTGCGCCAAGCGAGAAGACTCACCAGCAATGCGTTCGAAAATGTCGTTGACAAAGGAATTCATGATGCCCATAGCCTTTGAAGAAATGCCGGTGTCGGGATGCACTTGCTTCAAGACTTTGTACACGTAGATCGCGTAACTTTCCTTCCTAGACTTTCGCCGCTTCTTTCCTCCTTTCCCAGCCGTCTTGGTTACGGCTTTCTTGGAACCCTTCTTGGGCGCAGACTTCGCAACCTCAGGCATATCGAAAGCTTGATTGAAACAAATGCTCCAGGTTCACCGTGCGTCTGCCATATATAAGACCTTTATGCAAATATACATGTCTTTCTTAGCTTCAACGCAACGCAGTCTCATTGGAGGCAGCTCGTCAACCATAGCGTGTTGGCTGAATATTGCAACTCTATTGGCTGAATTTCGCGGGCCTGAAAAACGTAGCACAAGTGCTGCAAACAAAGGATTATTATGTTTTTTAACCGTGCGACTCCTGTATTTCCCATTTTACATTGATTAAAACAATGTTCAAATACATGCAACTTGCATGTGCCGCCACCCAAACAATACACAAAATAAATAAAAAAAATATACCAATACAGGTATATAGCCTACGTTTCAGTATACGGCATGTATCCTCACATTATGTACGGCAATTTAATTTAATTCGATACAGCTGCTCGACAAGTTAATGCCTTGTGGATAATATCAATACAATACGTCGATGAACACAATAGAGCGCCCATTGCAACGACCTTCATTGATGCAGGTTCTGCATCCCAAATAGAACATTTAACCACAATCGCCGGGGATTCCCTGCGTGTGCACATGGCTTTGAATTTTCACAAACAGGAGGCGCGCTTCCTCTACAAGGCCAACGGCATTGTATTATTAACGCGACAAGGAGCACACACTAGGAAACGCTGCTTTTCATAGAGCATGTGGGTGGCTCTTAAAAGAGCCTTTGGATAATTGCATGGAGGGATCAAGAAGGAAAACATTTAACCACCGAAGCCGTACAGAGTGCGACCCTGACGCTTCAGAGCATAAACCACATCCATAGCGGTGACGGTCTTTCTCTTGGCATGCTCGGTGTAAGTGACGGCATCGCGGATGACGTTCTCCAAAAACACCTTAAGCACTCCTCGCGTCTCTTCGTAGATGAGGCCGGATATACGCTTGACTCCTCCACGGCGAGCCAAACGACGAATCGCCGGCTTGGTGATACCCTGGATATTATCACGGAGAACTTTGCGATGACGCTTAGCGCCTCCTTTGCCAAGTCCTTTTCCACCTTTCCCGCGACCTGACATTTTCTCAAATGACGAAATATACCTACCAGCCTCCAAAATAACACGCCTATATCTGCACAAAGACGACCTGGTTGAAGCCTACTGTCAAGGAGGGCGACTCTAGCTAAAGCCCGCCTCTAGTGCTCCGAGCTTTTCGAGCATTGGAAAATAGCAATATATATGAAAATAGTGACGGAAGAGACGGCAAGTTATAATTGTGCAGTGTAACAATTCTATGATCATTGTTTGTAATGGAGTGTAATGTTGTAATTTAGGCTAGTAAATGCTTTTAAAACTATAAAACTATAACATTTTGAAATCTATTATCACAGCTACGACTGTTAGTTCGTTAGTAAACTTGAGACGTCACGTTAGGTTTAACCTGTTTTCATCAGAACAACCCCCCGACAAAGGTGCATTGACCCAAACAATGGGTCCACTGCTATTCACACAAATTTACCTTGTGTCAACCTGCAATCTGCCTGATTTCTCATTTTTTTCGGCGAGAAAGAGTCTCCTCGGTCATATATGCTCAGTTTTATTAAAACTCCACCGAAGTTCTATCTAGATCAGGGCTTCCCAAAATGAGATCAACAGATCAATGTTTGAGTGAATCCAGAGTAGGTTGTTTGCTTGGCTCCACATTTCAAAAACTAAAAAAACAATTCTGTCAATCTGTTGACTGCTATGCTTAATTGTACAAGTTGTAGGGACAACAACCTGGGATATAGTTGGCTGCAAATAGAAATGATTTGCGCACTCACGACGGTTTGTGTGGCTCTTAAAAGAACCTTTGGTGTTTGTGAAATTATATCACTGTATTGCTGTTCACTTTTTGGAAGCCACTTTCCTGGCTTTCGAGGGCTTGGGTTTGGCTACCTTTGCCTTGACTACCTTTGTCGTTGTTTTCCTGGCACTTTTGGACTTCGCCTTCTTAGGGGTTGCCGTCGCCTTCGCAGCTTTCTTTGGACTCTTGGTCGGTTTCTTGGGACTCTTCTTTACTTTAGGCTTAATGACCTTCTTCGGGGACTTTTTCGCCGCGATTTTTTTCACTGCCGCCTTTTTGATCGCAGATTTCTTCGATGCTGCATTTTCGAGCGCAACGGCTTTCTTAGCTTTAGGGACTGCCTTCTTGACGGATTTCTTCTTCGCATCCAGCTGATTTCTGTTAATCTTAAATGAGCCAGAGGCCCCGGCGCCCTTGATCTGAACCAAGGCCCCCTTAGTCACCAGGGTCCTGACTGCCAGGTTTACGCGCAAGTTGTTTTTCTTCACGTCGTAGCCATCGGCGGCGACAGCTTTCTTTATGCCAGCCACAGACAATCCCCTCCTCTCCTTTGAGGCAGAAACTGCCTTCAAGATCAACTCTACGACGCTGGGTCCTACTTTCTTGGGCTTGCTTGCCGTTTTATTTTTGGGAACCTTAGCCGGGGTGGCTGCGGCGGCAGCTGGAGGCGCAACTTCTGCCATTTCTCTTTTGTTAGATTCTATCGTCTTTACACTCAGTCAGAAACTGTTCCGCTTTAGCTGGTCGAGCCGGCAGGGGGTAGTCTTAAATGTTACATGAGGACCGTGTAGACTCAACCCACCCCACAGCGGTTCACAGCTCCTGAAAACTTGTGTTTTCTCTTCGCCGATATTCATAAAATAACACACAATGTAGTTACTTTGCAAGCGAAAAACGCCCGGAATATTCAACGAAGGCATTTCTGCCAGCTTATAAACATCTGTGTCCTGAGCAATATTGTCGCATTTCTTTCCAGCCAGTCCAAAACACCGCCTCTTGGCAGGGACAAGTACCAGTTCAAGGTGCTTTTCTCACAACAATTGCCTCTAAGAAACTGTCTCTCACTTTAAAATTGTCCATTAATCTTTGGCAGAAGCCCCGTCTGAAAACAGAAAACATTATATGACTCCTGAAATACCAAAGCGTGTCTTTTAAACCGGACTTCTATTGAAACCAGTGAAGTACAAATCGCACACTTCTTTGACGATGATAGAACTCTGTTGACATTCCATCACCGTTACACACCCACCGTTTGTTTACCGAAACATCATGGTTCTGAAAACATTGTTCATCCTGTTATATTCTCTATCGTCACTCATAAAGTCATCCACGATTGGAACAAATGTAACGGATCTGAAATATTTATTTTTATTATATATAAGGGCCCACAGTTTTCCTATTATGTGTCCTTATCTTTTTTAACTCTGTTATTATTTGTTTGAAGGCCACCGCACATGGATTACATACATTGTCAGTAAAAGCTTTACATATGATTTTCCAAATGTAAATTTTAACAATACAAATTGCCATCCAGTAAAGGTCTTCGTGTTGTCTATGTATGTTCTCCGTAATGCATGCATATTTAATCACGTTGAGGTTGATATCAATGCTGAATCCAATTGTTATACATCTTTCCGCATATTTCTTTGATCTATTACATCGTAGTAGTAGGCTAAGTTATTTTTGGTTTCTTGCTTTGTGCATTTAGAGAAGTAGGAGGAGATAGGTTCTCAAAAAGTGGCGGAATAGGCTAATAATAAGAAGTGTTTCACAACCACACCTAATTAATAATGAGGAATGAGAGTTCTACCCCCGTCCTTGCCTTTCCCCCCACAGTAAAGAATCTCCAACCTAAGGACCGTTTCTCTTCATTCCACAGAAAATATTTGTACAGACGACTATTTTTAATCTAATATCAAGCTAAGCGCCCATACCTCTGAATTCTCTGCTTTTGTAAATATATTGTAATTTAGTTACTTCTCAGTTTGTTATTTTATTATTTTAATATGAAGATATTTTTTGATCAAGGGGCTAATTGCTAAAACGTATAGGGCAGCACTCATTGGGCATCCTTGTGTAAGACCTCTCTCTGTTTCAATTGTGTCTGTAAGAAAACCATGTATGTTTACTTGGACTGTTGGTTTAGCATACAGTGTTTTGACCATATTAATAAAACCATCTGGAAAACCATACATTTTCATTACAGACCATACATATTCCCTTGAAACATAATCAAAAAATCAATTTAGATCTAAACCCAATACAAAAAACCTTGTTTCTTTCAATCAAGTACTCAAAATAATTTTTCTTAGCATACATAGATTATCCCACATTACTCTGCCTTTAATCACACATGTTTGTTCTTTGTCAATTATGTTATCAAGCATTCTGTTCAACCTATTTGTCTGCCTGTACTAATCCCAGAATTGTGTAACTCCCCATAGAGTTCAGCACAGCAGAATCCCCGGTTATTTTCAGACACAAACTGCTGATCCACATCATAACTTCCTGCCTAGTCCCACCCCTCAGCACTCCTTGTGTATTCATATTACATATTGCAATTTTTTTGGTTTCATATGAATGTTATGTTCACAATTCTGGTTTGCATCTAGGTTGGCATATTGGGATGGAAGGTATGCCATCCGCCAAGTTATGGCTTGGTGGGGCACACACCATACCTAATGAGCACCGAGAGTTTGGCACTTTTCAGGGTTTCCTACATAAATAACCACAATGATTTTTATTATTTTTGACAAAAACAAAATGTACATGTGATGTAGCCTTGCAGCCCAGCCAAAGGGTAGGCTACCTGGGGTATTAATTCATTTTGAGGAGGGTGAAGAGGATATAAACGCGCCAAAGAGTAGCCAGGCAAAACGACGCCTCAAAACGTTTTCCTCATTGTATGAATCACTATTGACATCTAGTGGACAAGTGCTGCAACGCTGTCACAATCTGGTATATTAATCTCCGCCATTATATGCACGTTCGACTTCATCTAACGGATCAGTGCGTTTCGGCTAACTGGCCAGCGAGCAGGAAATATATTTCACAATGAAATTGCAGTTTGGTTGCAAAAATGGAGAGAGCACACTAACGTTAAATGGGGGAAATGGCCTATTGGTCAATTTGGAGTTGTCAATATTCGCATCCACATTACTATTAATAGTATTATTATTTCCAATGTTACAGTCTTGCTTGTCTTCCTGCCTGTGCCACTAAACCCTTGATGGTAGTACAGAATGCAGGTGAACGACTTGCGTACAATCTCCGCAAGTCCACCCATGTTACATCCTTTCTCATCTCACTTCACTGGCTCAAATGTTATTACTGCTCACATAACATTTAAACCTCCAATCAATTGTCAAACCCTCCACCCTGGTCAGATCCCTCTGCTCTGCAAACTTAAGACATCTGGCTATTCCTTCCCTCCATTGCTGTTTCTCCCAGTCACAGCACCTGCATGTATTGGCCCCCAAATGGTAAAACAAACTTCAAACAGCAGTCAGTGCAGCAGAATTACTGTCCATCTTCAGACAAAGACTAAGAAACCCACTTGTTCAGATTGTATCTTGATTCCCCTTCCATTCCCTTCCCCAGAAGTGTCTTAAATGTTTGTACAGTTCAGATTATGGTATTTGTTTTATTGTTGTTATCTTTATTTTATTTTTAAGGTTTTTTCCCCCTTTTTTTGACTTGATATTTATGCAATCTGTATGCATTGAGGATTTGTATTGGAATTTCTACTTAGGATAGTTAATTTCCATTAGTGTTTAGTGATGTGATGTACCGTATATACTCACTGGTAAATTGCAAGAATATGGTTATGTAAAAATGCGTTAGTTACACAAAACAAATTGATAATTAAACTGTACATACAGTATTAGATGATAATTCACAGGACAGGTCTGTTGTGTTTTGTGTCAAGAGTTATTTGTTTCAGTTTACTTCTTTTATGTTTGATAATTAATGTGTAATGTTAATTGTCAAACCTCATTTAACATTTTTGTTTTCCCGTAAATAATGGGTAGCAATGCATGTAATCATCGAATAGATAGTTTAACTTCTTGGGATAATGGTTATTTAAATATTCTATGCAGAATTTATCTGAAGATAATATCAAAGATGCATCCAATTTGATCCATATTTGTTTGTCATGTCACATTATAATCAAAAAAATAATCCATGGATTCTTCCAATTAACAGTCAGACAGGGGGCACTTAGTCAACTTCACACAACACCTCCACCTAACCACAGCTCTCACTGGGAGTTTTCTTAGTGATCTCAATCTTAGTGTCTCTTTGTTTTGCCATTAGGAGGCAGCAGGAAAGGTTCATCCATATATACGTGTAAAAATGGCTACAATTGCTACACAGTTCACCCGACATGGATCTAACACCTCTACAATTTTCTGAGATGCTGAATTTGGTTTTTCATTAGCTGTAAGCCATAATCATCAAAATTACAAGAAATAAAGGCTTGAAATATTTCACTCTATGTGTAATGAATCTATATAATATATGAGTTTCACTTTCTGACATGAGTGACAAAAAATATTGAACTTTTTCACGATATTCAAATTTTTTGAGCTGCACCTGTATATTGGTGGTCTCTAGCTCGCAGTTGTTGTTTTAATTTATGTCAGAACGCTTCGATATGGGCTGAATATGTTTCAGGGCACTCCTGCTGCTCGTTTTGATAATATTGGCGAATTGTCTTGTCGATATAATTTTGTTTGCGGTCATCACCATGGAGACGCATTCACAACATATGCTCGGGAATGTCCGTTGGATCTGCAGCAACAAAGTTTTACCATCGCTCTTCATCGGAGTTGAAGATGTTGGGACTGATCGAGGACTGCAGGCAATCTTCAAAGGCCACCACGGAAGAGAAAGAGAGGATAATGCTGGAGAGGAGTGAGGCGGCAACTGGGAAGGCTGTTGCAGTTCGGTGCTCAGTTTCGACGATGTACAGAGACCGCGACGCTGCGTGTATGGAGGAGAGTCGTGGAGGCGGAGTTTGTGTGTTGGACTGCTTAATGCCATGGACATCTCGGGACAGCGGGGGCTATTTTTAATCCTGGCTGTATTACTTTAATTTACTTTAATTCACTTAATTAGTTTGATCAATGCAATGATTCTATTGAATGTCTTTATTTGATAAGTTTGTTTGTGTGTTGTGGGTCTGCCCCTCTGTCTATGTCTTTTTTGTTGTTGCTGGGGCTACAACTGAAGTTTCTTAACGGGAAAATAAAAGTTATTCTATTCTATTCTATTGCACAACACAAGTAGCTGAGTAAGTAGCAAAACCAATAGCACCGCACAATGCAGCAAAACCAGTGGTATTGTAAAACTCATATGTAAAGGTTTTAGCCCGAACCACCCCCCATACACAGACCAGGGAGGTATACTTAAACTTAAAGTTTAACATAGCCAGGTTTTTTTTGCGTTAGATGACTTCAGGATGCCTAACCACTGCAATCTAGCTTAACCAGTACTACCCAGATAGCAAGCGAACGTTAAACGACGTTGTTACGATCCGTAGGACAGGAACCCAAATGCAGGCAGGAGTGCGACAAACCAGGTTTATATTCAAGCAACAGAACAAAAACAAGTCCAAAGGGGAGGTTAAAACGGGCAGGGGTCGTAAACGGGAAGGCACGGTTGAAGTACAAAAACAGAATCAAAAGCAGGGTCGCGAGAACACAGGCTGAGGTCAAAACCGGGAGATCAATGAGACACTAAACGAAAACTCGACTAACACACAAAACTACAACTCGGAACAAACAAAACAAAACAAAAACTCGGAATAAACAGATAACTGGGATACTTTAGAACATGACAGGCAGAAAGACAAGGCTAATTTATAATTGTGACGAACTCGCAACGAGGGACTAAGACAGCAGGTTTATATGCAGGTGTAGACAGGTGCAGACACTTAGCTTGAGAGCAGCATGCGAAAATAAATCAGGTGTGGAGGGTTGACAAGATAACAAGATAATTAGTACTCGTTAGGAATAAACCTATCCTGACCTAGCGTTAGTAAATTAGTAACTAGACACAGGAGAAAGAAACAATAAGGGAAGCGTGAGTGACAGCAAGAGAGAGAGAAGCAGTATGAACACAAGGCTGCGGAAAAACATGGAAAAATGTATGCTTCAAAAACTATGACAATACAAAACATGACAGAATGACAAAACAAACTCAGAACATGACAGACGTAGATTACATGTCGAATTCCGACGTTTTATCGAGGATCATATTGTGTAGGCTATTTTATGTTTATGTGTATTTTAATGTCTCTACGAACAATATTTGCTCTTCTATTATGTGCATAATTTCTGTAACTAGAATTATTTTTTTCTAAATTTATGCTCTCTATTGTGCGACATACTGTGAGAGGACAGTCACAGCATGGGTGGCAGCATTGTAACCAGGGGTGCCTCAACTTTGCCCACATTTTGAAAAGTGCTATATAAAGTTTATAGATGGGTGCTACGCATTGTAAAGCACTTTGAGTGTGAGAAAGGCACTACAGTGCCCTCCACTATTATTGGCACCCCTGGTAAGGATGAGTAAAAAAAATAGAATAGAATAACTTTTATTTTCCCGCAAGGGAACTTCAGTTGTAGCCCCAGCAACAACAAAAAAATACAGACAGTGGGGCAGACCCACAACACACAAATAAACATATCAAACAAAGACATCCAACATAATCATTACATCAATTAAGTGAATTAAGTAAATTAAAGTGCAATACAGCCATGATTTAAAAAATAGCCCCGAGATGTCCAGTGTCACCGAGCAGTCCAACACACAAACTCCGCCTCCACGACTCTTCTCCATACAGGCAGCGCCGTGGTCTCTGCCCACCGTCGAAACGGAGCACTGAACTGCGTCAATCCTCCCAGTCGTCTGTTCATTCCTCTCCCGCATTATGTTCTTCTTCCCTGGCTGCCTTTTGAAGATTACCTGCACTCCCGGATCAGTCCCGAACTCCTCAATTCAATCGTGAAATTGGCGTATATATATAATAAACTTGACTCACACTCCTTATAGTGCTGTTTTTGAGTAGTTTCCTTTGTGTGTATGTGTGTGCTCACGCTGCGGACTGCGCTGCCTGTCCTATGTCTCTGCAATGTGGGGCAGCCGACCACGCTGCCCCACCGTTGCTAGGGAAACAACGTGAGCGTGATCTGCATAAGCAGGGAAAACCTGCCACAAATTATATACTCAAGTGAGTACGTCAGTCGTGGGTGGAGTCTGGTTTCGGAAGTAAATTCTCTATGGAAGATTAGAATGGCTTCGGAAACTATCAACTATTTCTTCAAATCTTATTTATAGAATGAGCCGAAACATTCCCGGATTAGCCTGTGTGGTACAAGGATATAAACCATATATCACATGTTTAAATTTATATTTTTTAAAGTAATGCATTAAGGATTGTAGTTCGACTTGTAGTCTAGTTTAATGGACTGCATATCCAGTACTGCAACGCACGGGTGGTTCTCGGCCAATAAGATATCATCATCTCGTCTGTCTGCTCTGTGGCAGTCGGGAGTAGACTACTGCCACTGAAGATTAGCTACCGTTAGCTTGCTAAGTAGATAAGCCTGCCTGACAAGGTCAGAAACTATGCTACGGTTAACCACATTTAAAAAATCTAGCTTTTAGTCCTTCAAGCTAGCTAGCTAATGTTAGAAAAAGGGGTTTAAAAACGGAGCTGTGTGCTACTGCTGGCTACCGTTATATGACAATGTCTGGAGACCTGGAGACAAGGCTGCACGTTCGGAGATAATTATGGGACGTGGAGTTTTTAAACAGTGCCAGCGCTGGTATTTTCACACAAAAAATACTAAAACGTAAAATATACTTGAAGCTAGTCCAAAAAAACGACATAGTTTGCGAATGGCCATTATATTGAACAATCCGGGAAATTGACGGTAAGACATAATCAGTAGAAATGGTTTAAAAGTAAGGTTTAGGTCTAAGCTCTAAATGAATGGGGAATTTACTTCCGAAACCAGTGTCACGTAGTCACTTGAGTATTCTATTTGGCGGAGGGGCAGAAATGCTTCAGCCCCTACTAATTCAGCCTAGCAACAGGTGGTGAAAAAATAACAAACGTTAAGTTAACGTCGTTATCGTGGGTTGACGTGTGAAGGAATTTTCTGTTTTAAAATTTGTGTGTATTAACATGGAGACAATCACTCCATTAAACATAACTTTCATATATAATCCTTATTACCCAAATGCAGTATAAAGGTGATTGCATTCATACAAACCAAATATCTGTCTGTGTCTGTCCCTCTTAGAAGAAAACAGGTAGCCTAGAAGATAAACGGCTATGTTATTGTTAGTGAGAGTCTGCTTGAACATTCTGATTTTATAGCAAGGTCAGAAGTTATCTGGAGACTCAATGCTATTACACTTAGGTTGTCAGCAAAATGTCTTTCTTTGTACTGTGATATTAGACATAGAGTCCGCCCCTTGTGGCAAATCAGAAGGAAAAGTTATAAATGTCTTCTGTGCTTTCTGTTCAACAGAGAGATCTGGTAAGAGCTCTCTCATTCTGGTTTATCTGCAAATAAACAAAGTCTTATTATACAGGTTTTTTGTGGTTCTGTTTGGACAGACTTGCTCACTGTGTGTAAAAGGGAAAATGTTTAAGACAATAATTGGCAACGAGGATAAGATTGCTGACTTGATTTTCTCCAACACAGATTCCTTTCAAGTCTGGAAAGGCATAGACAGTGCGCACTGCCGGGAGTCTAAGACCCCGAGACCGCAACCCACCTTCTCAGAGAGAGGTAACTGTAATCAGTCACCTAGAAGAAGGACGGCGGCTACCGGCCCCGAGAGAGTACGGTGTCTGTTTGGGGTGATAAATACGCAATCCTAGAAAAAAAAACACAGATGAGGCCACGGCAAAACGTATGAAAAGGCCTGTGTGATATATTGACGAAGCGGACTCGTGGTTGCATTCAACACTTTACTAGGCACGTCTTGGAATGCAGGTAAACAACGCATGAGCGCACAATGCCAAAGAGCGAGGATTACAAGATGTATGAAACAGCATAGTAACTTGGTAACCATACAATATCATTTATGTGGCTAATACACCACAGCCTGTATGGCGATCAACAAGGCCTGTATGGCGGTCTACTTAAAAAGTTTGACTAGGGACCGCTGGGTTCGTCACTCTGTTGAGTGATTAAAACTGTGGAGGCTTGTACGCTGCTCCCACCCATGGGCAAATAAAAAAAAAATATATATATATATTTTAAAATCTTGAGCTCTAAAATTTTGGTAATGTGGTATCATGTATTGTCAGTAAGTGCGAATGATATACACGGGTCAGTACAGGAGAGGCATTTTTTGCAGAGGAGTTAATTACACTCATAAGTATATGATAGAGGTAGTTGATGAGAGTGACGTGCTTGGAGACGGGTTTTCTGTTTTAGCTGTACCTAAAGGTGATTGGTTAAAACAAAAAAAGGCAGTAATAGAAGGTAGGCTACATGTTCACTTTGAAAGTGAAGAAAATTATCCAGAAGATAGTGAAGAATCTGAAACTGATTCTGACTAAAATTGGTGCACTTTGAAATTGAAAGTCAAAATAGAAAATTATTTTTGCGCATTAAAATAAAATAATAAGTAAATAATGAATAATAAAGTACAGTCTGGTGGTTGGGTAGAGGAGCAGCAATGGGCTCGAAAAGTTCTAAGGGAGAGGACACAGAATTTACGGGACCTATAAAAATAATGCATGAGAGATGTGGTCTGGCAACCACATACCAGCTTATCTGTATGTTATGATCTAAAAATACGCTTTATGACAACGAACCACGAAGACGTTGTAGCCAGTAGCCCAAAAAATAGGCTACTTAATAACTAGCCAAAGTATTATATTGTATTCAATGTTTGCATATTTATTTGAGGTTTTTTGAAACTTAGCCTAGACAGTGATCTTGTGCATTAAATGTGTGCCGTCAAAAACATGTGAGAATTGATTTATCTCTGGTATTTGTTCAAAATATGTAACTTTCAGTGCATAACACGTGTTTTATGGTGTATATAACTTGTTAAAAACATTAACCAAAATATTCAATTTGGAGAGGTTTTGGGACAAAAAAAGGACACATGCCTCATCTTGGAAAAACAGAATTCCACTGCTTTTAGAAATCCGCACAATGTTTGTAGGTAATGAACTGTGTACAATAATTTTGCCACGAGCTGATGTAGATTTTTTGTAATAAACATTGGAGCAAGTACATTCTAAGGAGTTTTATATACATACTTATTAGGGTTTAATACCTCAGTCTGGATGGTACACATGTGCCCTTCAAATACTGCCATCATCTATGTTTCTGCTGTGTGTTGCCACAAAGTTATAAGTATTTATTTAAGAGTAGTGCAAAACAGGCGGAAATTGCCTTTTTAAGAGCTCAGGGATAAAAGGTTAAAGTGAATAGCAGTATTATTTACAATTGATGTCATGGAAATGTCACTTTATAGTTGTCTCAATAAAAGACAATTTGATTTATATAATGAAAGTCCATATTAGTTGTTTTGGTACTATCGTTTGTACTTTCAAAATGTAATTTGTTCCTGCGATGTTCCCCACATCCCAGCTAATAACAGACCTTCGGTCTAATCATCACTACATTAGTAAATTTTTTCAGTGGCAATCGTTTGTGTTTACAATCATTCAATATTCAGTAAGGATTACGTATAAGGACAAGACAATAACGTGGAATCTACAGGTTTCTAAAATTAACATGGCCATTGAGATCAGTCACAACTATATTATGTATTTTGCTAAATATTTGAAATTAGCAATATAGTCTACAAAATAACAAAACGGTATTTAATCTTGACATGTACGTATATGGTCCTTTACGTTCTCCTCATTAGGTTAAATTTGAGATGGGTTTTTGAGCTGGAGAATTCTCAAGATGAAGATGAAAGAAATAGCAGAGTCTTCTATTCAGTTTAACCTTGTATTAAGCGTTGATGCCAACAGGAGGTCTTTTACCCTACGCAGAGGATTAGGAGTTTCCCAAACAAAGACAGACATTAGTTTATATAATATCATAACTCCTCCTCTACCTAACTAATACACCAATAATGTGCGCTGACACCCTTTCGTCATATCTTATTTTATCCAATAACAAATTAGGCGCAAATAAACATGTCATATAAAGTTCCTACCCTATGCGCTTGGGGGCACTCTTGATCTACCAAATAAAGTTGTTTGTGACTTATCCTCATGTGCTTTTTAATCAGACCATGTAATTTCTCTTAATTTCTCTTTTTTTTTTTTCTCTCACCTGTTCGGTCAGCATGATCTATCTTATCTATTGTTATGGGTACAACTCTTGCTTAGCTATGGGAAACAGGAGGGAGACATTCCTGTTTTGATGGGGGATGCTAGATGCCTTCCTTGTTGATAGGGAACCATTATCACAAGCCTAAGCATGGAGGATAGAAGACACCTGCAAGGCCTTATGGCCCTGGTTTCAGACACTCATACAGACACAGAGTGGAAGAGTTTTATTATGGTTTCAGACACTCATACAGACACAGTAAAATTGTCTTTATTGGTTTTTAAAAGTTCTTTCCAATAAATACATATACACTGATATACATTTTCAATACATGCACTTCACATTCAATTCATAAAATCACATTAATTCACATTAGTTAGGGGGGGGGGAATTCCCCCATTTAAAAAACATTCAATACACTAACGACACCACAGAAATGACAATATTTACAAGACAGTAATAGATAGAAAGAAAAAAACCTCCATCAGGAGGAAAAAAATCAAACAGAGTTCACGCGGACAATGAAGTGCGCATTAAGACACATTAGTGCCCGGGTTCTTGGGTGAGAATGTTCGTAGGCTCTCTCTCTCTCTTCCGTGTGTGGTGGGGGGGGTGGACTATATAACAAGTTCTTTCCAGTGGTCCACCCCCCATTTCTCTCTGTCCAGGCGCTGATTTTTCGCAAAGTCCACCATAACGCCGTCCTGGAGGAGGTTTTGTGTCCTCCTCCTGAGAGTGACAAGGTCCACTGTTGTCTTTTGGTAGACCTTGATGTTCCTCGTCTCCCACAGGACCTGCTTGACAGTGTTTACGATCCTCCACTGACGCTGGAGCTCAGGTGTTCGGCATCCTCCTCTAGGCCCGTAGAGGACACTCTCAGCAGTCAGGGAGGATCTGGGCAGCAACCTGTTACGGGAGACAGAGGAAACAACAAGGCCCCAGACCCGTCTGGCCACGGAGCACTCCCAGTACAGATGGTACACGAGGATAGAAGACACCTGCAAGGGCTTATGGCCCTGGTTTCAGACACTCATACAGACACAGAGTGGGAGAGTTTTATTATGGTTTCAGACACTCATACAGACACAGAGTGGGAGAGTTTTATTATGGTTTCAGACACTCATACAGACACAGAGTGGGAGAGTTTTATTATGGTTTCAGACACTCATACAGACACAGAGTGGGAGAGTTTTATTATGGTTTCAGACACTCATACAGACACAGAGTGGGAGAGTTTTATTATGGTTTCAGACACTCATACAGACACAGAGTGGGAGAGTTTTATTATGGTTTCAGACACTCATACAGACACAGAGTGGGAGAGTTTTATTATGGTTTCAGACACTCATACAGACACAGAGTGGGAGAGTTTTATTATGGTTTCAGACACTCATACAGACACAGAGTGGGATAGTTTTATTATGGTTTCAGACACTATACAGACACAGAGTGGGAGAGTTTTATTATGGTTTCAGACACTCATACAGACACAATTACAGTTTAATTGGCAAAAAAAATTATTCTCTCCCTCTCCACCTCAGCTGATGTGTGGTGAGCATTCTGGCGCAAAATGGCTGCCGCTGCATCACCCAGGTGGGTGCTGCACATTAGTGGTGGTTGAGGCGAGTTTCCCCCTCATCATTGTAAGCGCTTTGAGTCACCGCTTGGTGAGAAAGGCGCTATATAAATGCAAGGCATCATTATTCATTATTATTATTACTCATACAGACACAGAGTGGGAGAGTTTTATTATGGTTTCGGATTCCCAGCATGTTCTTCTGTTCACACACTCAAAGCATTCCTTCAGTTAATTTATCCTGCTCACAATTCTCAGCTCTCTTAGCAGCACACAAACTAGGCCTAGAGTGAGGTCACAAAGCACTAAGGTTATACAGGTTGTATAATTTAAATTTTTATAATTACTGATACTTTCACACTCCCCCCTTTGAGACCATTTGGTCTCACATTCTCTTATTGATGTTTCACCCGGTGGAGTTATGACATTACAATTGTATGATAAAATATAAATTTGTGGTGGATTAGTTTCATGCATAGTTTATACTTTAACAAAGTTCATACTTCTTCTCATTAACAGAGGATATATCAAAGTGCAAATATCAAAAATCAAAAAGCTACTGTATTTAGTGATTATCTGATTGTATTTGTTATAATTATACAAAGATTATATAAAAAGAATTGGATTATACTTGTAACGTCTTCTTTCTCTTCTTAGGAGCCCATGACCTGAGGAGAGGTTACGAGCACTTCACTCAGGCATCTCCTACCTTCTTCGCCCTTTTTCTTAGTCAGTTGGGGTTTTATTATGTCCTCTTTGTGTTGTTCTTTTCTTTGTGTACTGTAGTCAGTATATGTGATATGTGTGGTCGTGTGTTCGGGAGATACTCCTCTCACTCCTCCTTCTCTTCAACGTCCTCCCAGCCCTGGCATGAAATACTTCTCCCATTCTATCCGATTACATAATTCGTTTCCAAATGTAATTATCATGCATTTCCATCCTGCTCCTGCCTTCACTCCCCATTCGCATGAAGGATTTTTGTATGGGCAGTTCAGCGGCCCTCCTTTCTCGTTGCATTTCCCCCACCCCCATTAGTTTGTGTAAGACCCGTCTCTTATCTGGAATATCTGGTGAATGGATGGTTCCCATACGGCGCGTCTCCGAGGTATTCCTATGACCATTTGGCGGACTGCCCTAGCCCGTTTCATCAATACTTCTTTGCTTTCAATGGGATCGCCTGATGGATTGTTTTCCTCGCCTGCTAAGTTTATCAGTTCAACTATTTCATATCCCACCGATGTTTCCACGACTTCTTCCTTCCGGATCATCATTCCTGCTTCCCCCATCATTGCTCCCAGCCACTTAAACATCATAGCTTTAATACATGGCAAGATTACTATGCATCCACAGAAGGCTATCCAAACTACTATGACTACAGGCATCAGAGTCTGTGCTAACACAACCCCCCAAGGTCCCATGTAGCTCCCCAGCCATCCCATTGCGGAGGATCCAGCACTTGCTGATGGTCCGAAAGCCTCTTTAATGTTCCCTAAGGCGTGTATCACTCTAGTCAGATTATCCGTAATGTCAGGGACCAAGGTATAGCACGCGCCTCCTGTCAGGTTAAGCATTATACACAATCCTCCTTGTTGTGCCAATATGTAATCGAGGGCCATTTCGTGCTTAAGTAGAGTCATTCTGTGGCTTCTGACTCTGACGATGTCTCTTAACATGCTGAACCCCCTAATAGTTTCATTGGCGAAACTTTGCAAGGTATATGTTATGTTGTCTATATGATCTACTAGGAAGACCACTCCATACCAAGGAAATAACCCAGGTCCCCATTTTTTCCCCTAATGACATTCTGAAATTATATGACTCTAAGTCATAAAACTCGGCCAATTCTCTTTTTTTCCTGTTGCTGCTGTCCTGTTGGTTGTCTTTTTTCTGTTTTATGGACATTACTTCATATGGGAGCTTCAAAGTGGCCATGTAACAACATCCTGTCCATCCTAAGCATCCAGTAAGCCCTATCCCCGCATACCCACCAGTAGTTTCTGAATGTCCCTAAGGTGATGTTGTTATGTTCAGTATTTCTGTCTGTCTGTTTGTATTATTATTTAATTATTTATTCTGGATTTATTATTTTGCCATTCATCTGTACATTCCCCTCTGTTAGTGGGTTGTCAGAGTCTCATCTGTGTGTTTGTTTACCCAGTCTTGTGCATGCACTATTCGGGTGACTTCGGGAGTTTTCGTGGGTTAACGCTATATTTCCTAAGTATTGTTTTTCTGCTACTTCCTGCTTTCCTTCCCGTGTAGAATTGTATATATTACTAACTCGCACTAACAATCACTCGGGTGCTTTATTAGTTACGTGCACTTTACTAAACCAATTAACATAAATGTATACTAACAAACTAATTGTCTGTCTTATAGTTAGATACTAACATTTAACCAGCTTCTCTGCTTTATCTTTTCTACCTGCATTTCTAACTGCTCCTGAGCTACCTATAAGATCCTTAGATCTCACCTCCCCTGATTACTGTGCACACTCCGCTCCTATTCGAGCCCGTTGTTTGTCATGCATGTTTCCGAGTCCCTTCCATGTTTTCGTTATGTTCTCGTGATTGAATTATTGTTTCCCTAATGTGTTAACCTCACGTTGTTTGTTACCCCTCCCTTTCCTATGTGTATATAAGACCCACAATTCCGTTTCAACTTTGTCAGAACGTTGATCGTATTTCCTGAGCCTGTGACAGTAAAGCCAGTGATTTATCGAGATTCCTGAGACACCCTTCCGTTTTCCGACTCTGAGTTTGCCTTTTGATTCTGTTTGTTTGCCTTTGTTGTTTTGTGGTTTTGACTTTTTGATTGTTTTTTGACTTTGCCTTTGCCTGCCGTTTTTGTACCGTTGCCTGTGATTTCCCGGTTTAGATTTTTTGGATTCCTGACTATTCTCCTGCTTTTTGATTTGGTACCGTCTCAATTCTGATTACCTGGCTTTTGATCTGGACTGAAAATAAACGACTTAATTTGCCTTATCCTGTCTGCGGTTGGGTTTTCTGAGTCCAGATGTTCCAGATGTTTGCATATGTTGTCCTGTTTTTAACTCACTTAAATGGTCTCGTCTTGCCCAGTTCTTGACACTAGGGTGTCGTTCTTATTCCTGTTTCCTCTTTTTATTATTCCAAAACACATCATGTTGGTCGTACAATTTGATATCCTTAGAAAGAAGGACACATAGCTGCTAGTACTATTAGAGCGGAAACAATCTCCTGCTTTACTATTCTTCACTTCCAACGAACTAGGGGCTTCTGCAACTGCTTCTGCCTTCGTTGAGAGATCTACGTACACCAGCTTCCGTAAGAATTTACATCTTTTTAGCAACAGGAGTCTGGCGACGTAGTCATAGTTTGACGTAGTCATCTAGGAACTTGACATTCATGTTATAATGGTGGAGCAGATACATGGCGTCTGCCATGCATCCTGGTTTTAATGGCTGGGAATCAACTTCCGCTACCGCCGGCTAAGTTCCTGGTGCGGGCATTCGAACCATGCAGGGACATTTACTTCCAGTTGCCATTCGGACTGAGTGTGTTAATTGCTGGTACCACATATTCTTTCTTGCCCATTGGCCTGAGATGTTTAGAGAATCTGCATTGAAATTGAAGGCTCTCCACTCGGTAGCTCTTCTCTCTCTTGGTCTGATAATGGTAATCGACATCTTTTCAGCAATTGCTGTCTTGTTTTGTCTTTCCCTCGCAGTTCCTGTCCTGATTAGCCCCACTACCCCAGTAATAACCCACACAAAAATCATCAGGACAAAGCAGAATCTGCAAAATCATTCAACTGTTTCTCTTTCTTTTCCTCTTTGTTTTTGGCTCATTATTAGCTTAGTTCCAGAGCTCTTCTGCAATGGTTTAGGTGCAGCCATGGCAGAGTTGTGCCAAAGTCCAAGTCAAGTCCCAAGTCTTTCAGGGCAAGTCCAAGTCAAGCCTTAGTCTTACAGGGCTAGTCTGAGTCAAGTCTCAAGTCTTAAAAGACAAGTCTCAAGTCATGTCTCAAGTCTTTTTTTTTTATCATTTAAGGTCACAATTTAAAAAAATTCCATTAAATATTAGATTTTAAGGATGAAGGGTAGAGTAATTGTTATTATATACAAATTCTGTAATAGTTGTCTTACCTTGTGACTAAGTATTCACAAACTGCCCCATGCCTGCTGCAGCCAATGTTAACATTGTAATGGTAGACCTAGAGTGAGACCCTGCAATTCCATTTTGAAGTTAACATTAGCTGCAGCAAATAAGTCAAAAGGCCGTTTTCAAACACTACAGCCCTACTGACTACTTACAAGGCAATGAAACAGAATTGTGTAATTTTGGGTAAACTTGCAGCTTGAGTCTCTCCCTGCTATTACACTTACACTCCCGTGTTTCTCTACTTGTCCTCTGGATTCAGTTTTTTCTTTGTTTGTTTCACCACTAGGTGGCGCAGCAGCACTGATTATGCATTTTAAAAGCTGTTGCTTGTATTAACATATAACTGCACACACTTGCAAGATTAGGTAATAGTTGAAAAGTAGCTTTCAAAATCCCAGCAGTCTAGGCTTGGTTTATGACCAGACTCAACCAGTTTTGTATGCACTTTGTCCCAAACACCGAGCCACAAATTGAATGAGATTAAATTTTATTTGGCCAACATAAATTGGTTTATCAAATGCTCGGCAGTTTCTGAGCTTTAAAAAAAAAAAGCGATACAAGCTATATAAAAATTGTTGCCGTTGCAGTTAGACTGAGAAATATAATTACAAAAATCAATTATGTTGATAAGGTAAAAGATTACATATCTTTTCTTTGTACTGTTTTCAATTAAATATATGTAAAAGATCATTTACAAATCAATGCTTTCTGCTTTTATGTGCATTTTACATACTGTCCCAACTTTTTTGGAATTGGGGTTTGTACAAACAGTATGGCCTCCAGACAGTATCCATCCAACAACTACAAAAACCTTCTGACCAGCATGGTCATCAATGGAGGAGGTTCCTCAGCTGACTCGTTTAAGAATGTCCAGTCACCATGGTGCATTTACGCAGCTACTCCGGGTCTCCAGTTGGTGTCACATTATTACACATTCACAAACCACAGCTCTCCTGCTGCTCTTTGGACTTAAACAGGCTCCAGATAAAACCTACATGCGTGATGTTCCCTACAATACACATCTATACTGAGGAGCAACTATATTATTTGAAATGCTTTATAGTCACACAGTTTGCTTGATATTTGTTAAGTGTTAAGCTTTCATTACAGACAATGAACATTATGTTGAAGCATACAACTTGAAATGGAGGGAATGTGTTACAAATACAGATTAAAATGAGCATGCTTAATGTATTTGCACATTCATATAATTACATGTATGACAAAGCCAATGGTGCTTGCATACACAAATATCAAACATTGCAATAATGACATTTATACATTTTCAGGTTTTACCATATTTGTTATGTTTTATAATTAATTAGATTTTTATATTTTACCATATATTGATAAAATGTGTTGTTTTTTTTAGATACAGGCTGTATCAGAATCCCATGTTTTTTTTCAAAAGCAGACCCAATGTAACATTTATAGAGGTTTACAGGTGTTAAATTTGGAGCTGGAATCCAACATAAAGGTTCTATGATGTGATATACAAAATGTGTAGCATGTCACTGTATTTTTATTTGTATTACTTGAATAAGAAATGTGTTTGAGTCTGAGCGTTTAGGGGACACTACACCATCTAATACACTCTTCTGGACTGTCGGTGTTTATGACTGACGGGGCAACGACCAGACGTAGACAAATAACGCGATGGATTGTACACATCTCGCAAGTAATGGAAGAGTCGGGACAATAAGACTAGTGAAGGAGTTGAATACGGCACTGTCATGCTTCTTCCTACAATAAGGACAAGAATGCAGTCACACGCTCATGTGGTTTGGAACGCAGGACCCAGTCAAGACAGAGGCGAAACGGTGCCAGCACGCTACCGCCCACAACATCCTAAATGCAGTGGGATTGCCAACGGCTGACCTAGATTGACAGCCCGTTGACTGGTCAAGGCAGATTACAACAGAAACGAATCGGCATAGATCCCATTTGACTAGCCCATATGCTTTCAGTAGCACAAAGGAAAAACATCGCAAGATATTTTCCCACCCACCCGCATTTGCCAGAGTTGATTCAACCCTTCAGTTATATGCATTCAAATATTAAAACTGTGTGACAGAA
This sequence comes from Ilyophis sp. 1 JC-2022, assembly GCA_022702515.1. Taxonomy (NCBI): domain Eukaryota; kingdom Metazoa; phylum Chordata; class Actinopteri; order Anguilliformes; family Synaphobranchidae; genus Ilyophis; species Ilyophis sp. 1 JC-2022. The sequence goes on along the minus strand of CM040395.1, from coordinate 28,721,319 downwards.
ATGTAGAAATGTAAAATTATTATTCACAGTGAATGCTCATTGTATTCTTGTCTTGCCATATAAGTACTATATAAAATGAAAAAGAATAAATGTGTTTATTGACAAATCATTTGTCACAAATAGCATGCCCATGGAACTTTGTCACTCGTAGTGAATGATTGTTTTTGCTCCTCCCTTCAGGATTATCTGGCAGGAGATGTTTATGTACACAGTGCCGGAGCACAGAGTACACAAGTTAAATCAGTAATCTCCTTGAACTCAATGCATGTCGTGTACACACGTACTTAAAAAAGCTTTCAATTAATCGTGGCTACTGGGGCTAGGGACAGAGAAATAGAGAAAAAATATTTATGTTTGGACATTCAGGGTGTATTCTTTAAATAACAAGAATGTACCTTATAGCAGACTATCTGGCGTATGGTAGTACGTTACAGTTGCAAAAAAAATAATATAAACGTTTCAAATCATATTCCATGTGGGATTGAGAGAAGTGTGACAAATATTGGATTAACTGTGTTAGTTTTTTTCTAATTGACAAAACACAGATCATATCAGTACTGACAGTAAATCCTGATACACAGATTTGTAGGGAATCAAATTACATTGGCTCATATGAGCCATATAGGAAGTTGCATTCACTCTCAAAATGAAGGTACAGTACAGTAGCGTAATATCTGGGAAGACGCCTCCCCCCACCCCCTTAATTTTTTTTCCAATAAAGTAAACCAAATGTCAACAACACATTTATTGTGTGACTCTGTTCTTGAACTTTGACCTGCTCATTTCATCTTGCTCACCATATTTGTGAGATTTATTCCACTGAAACCTTTTTGAGGTAAGTTAATCCAATTTTTTGCATGTACATGAAATATTTAAATATTTAAAAATATGTTTGCGGGAATCCATATGTTTGCTCAGTACCAAGAGCTCAGTACCAACTTGGCCCAGAATAAATATAAGTATTTAGTCATATTTTCTCATGGACACAGCCATAAAGACACATATTTACATAAATTAATTGTATAGTTAAGTGAAAATTACTATGTGTTATTCATTGTAGTGTCACTACCTCGCTAGTATTAGCATTGATAACTGGCTATCAAGTTTTAGTCAAATACAAAGTTGCTTGCTTTAGATAGACATCACTGGTATATAAAAAATATTGCAGAAAATAAATAGACATTCTGATATTGCAGAAAAACCGCAGATTGCATTGATGAATTAAATGTTAAATTGCTTCTATTTAATATCGCTTTGCCTTAATCTGTGGCACATTTATAATGAAATGACATGTCATTGTTATTAGTAAATTAATTTACATAACAATAGGCTACTCATTTACTGAATGGACAAATTAATATTTCAAATGTTTCACCTTTTTTGTGATTTATCATTTCCCATAGTTTATTTTATTATTATCCTTTTTGTTCTTTAACAACAAAGTTGCCCACTGTCACAATGTCTTTCCCCAAAAGCATAAACTGTATGTACTCATTTGATATTCAAATAAACTATTTTCTAATTTAGCAATAAATTTGACATTGATATTGAGATATTGATATACTCCCATGTTACGCTATAGCCTATAGGTCTACTGCAGTATTTCCAACAGCGACACAAGTTTTTAAAATGATCTCACTGATTGAATGCTCCATGCCTGTTGCATTTTTAGAATGAATCAATGCCTGGCTAAAACATTGGGCTATATTAAATATTGGGCTACATTAGGTTCCAAAGATAAGACACTGTTTATTTTCTGCAAATAATCTTTCCTTTGGATCAGATTTAGAAATGTTCCATGTATAGCAGTGGGATGTGGTGCCTAAGCGATTCTCCATGCCATACTGAAGCGAAAGAACACACGCCCAGTAAATGTTTCACGTTTCACATATGTTATCTTGCAAAAGCCATGCAGTCAAGCACGTCTCAGCCCTATTCACTCGACAGGGTCGTGAGTACTTGCACGATTATGAACTATAATGTTGTTGTCCGACTCCCCAAGACTACGACGACCTAACTGACGTAGCCCGGGCGTATCATATAGGCCTAGTGTACGCCCGTAGGTACATTGGCTTAGTGGATCTATAATGAAGAGGGCAATAGCCTACTACAGTTTGTACAGGAGCCCAGAAACAAAATCACTATTGTATTTCACTATTGAGTAACCTTATATTATTTTTGAATCATTAATTGTGAGTATTAATGATTTACCCACAATTGTAAGCTGGGTTGAAAATATGGCGGTTGACTGTATGTCAGTGAATGTTAAGTACCAACACAAATATAATTCTCTTTTTTATTGTCTTACCCACCTCAACAACTATGTTTATCTTTTGAACCAGGGGCAATTGATCATTTGCAACCTTTGATTTATAGCTATGTAATATCCCCAAGGGTTGATAGTATGACCTTGTTTTGAATGTGAGGACAGAGTCAAGCAAAGTATATCATTTTAACATCACATGACTTTCAGGTTATAAATGTATTAACAGGTTGCATGCTTTTGCTCTTTTGCTGGATACCCAGGTATTCATTATGTTACAAAGCCACCCAAAGTGATTAAACATTAATGTTTGCCTGGTGTGAAAGCCAAATATTATTGAAAAAGTTGTAGCAGAAACGTGATATGCTTTAAATGTTCCTTTATAGCCATGTGTGCTTTCTTTGAAACTCCTTTCTTTGAAATCTCCCTTTAAAAGAAAAAATTATATAAAGCTAAGCAAAAAAAAAAAAGCTTTAACTTTGTAACGTATGATTACAAGATCAATCAAAGTCTCATCTTAATGTCACCCCTCATCAGAGCTGCAGACAGCCAATGAAAACCCTGCCATTCACTCAACATGACGAGCAAGAGAAGTGCAGATTCTTTCTTGTTTTTTTGATCAGGAAAAAATATTACCTGGGTCTTAAAATGTTACCTAATTCACAATTTACAATGCAAACATGTCACATACAGGCTATAGCAGGTTTTTACTCATCCTCTGAAATTGTTGTTTGTGAAACTTGTTTGTGCGCTATCAGTAACTTGGGTAATGGAGGGTGTGAGACTTTGCAGTTCAGCTCTGATGACACCATATTTCTGAAGCCGGCAGGCTTGAATTAACAGCCTGTGCTGTTTTTGCAGTTCTCTGAAGAGGAGACAGAATTAAGGAATGCACGGGCCTTGAAGCAACTGACACACCGCAACGCGATAAATCGATTCCGCACGTTTGTCTCTTCTCACCTAAGCCCCGCCCCTGCTAACAGGAGCCTCTCTGTCCCCCTCCAGTCTCTGTTCCAAGATTAGAATTGGAATGCAGACCGGCCGCGGTCATGCCGTAGGGAGCCCATCTCAGCTGGGCTGGTCTGTGGGGAGTGTTTACATATAAACCTTCTTTCCCAGAAAATTTGGACCTGTTTTCCAGTGTGAACTGTAAAAAAAAAGTCCCACATTCCCACCTGTGACACAGCGGGCCTTATTATTTCAGTGTTCTTCTCTGACTCGTGGGCCTCTCCTCTCTAATTGATTCACGATGGATGATATGCAGGCAGACACTGGCTGCTCGGCAAACACTCAATATTGCAATAACAAAAACTCATGCCGAAAAGACGACCCTCTCACCCTGTACGCACTGTTGGTAAGTTTCATTGTAACACAGTGGCATCACGCTGTTGTCACATAAAATGGACTGAAATTCATGGACTTAATCATAAATAGTCACTTTTTAAAAATAGACTTTTGCATAGTTTATTATCTTGAGGATGTTCCAATTGTGATAAACCACATCATAGCCATGGCTTTGTAATTCTCATTATTATTCCTCAAATCAGGATGAATATTTCATTTATATATGCGGATGCAAAATACAGGGTATAAAATTACAAACTTTCAATAACATCTATTCGTTGAAATTGTTATTTGTTTTCCTCAAGCTTTACGGCAGTCAGGTTCTTTAACCTCATAATTTAATAATTTGGCTCATTCTTTGGACACGTCAGTTATTCACAAGACCAACTTAGAGTTATTGTAATGGAAAATAAACACAGATCCTATTACTTTTGTCCAGTTAAATGAACTAGTAGTTTGGCAAATTAACTTTTGAGGCATTGACCTGTTTCAGGAATGTTAACTTGCCAGGTCAGGTGCCAGTTTTTTTTCACCAGTTCAAAATGATGTGATGTTAAGCTTGACATCCCCACAGGGTGAGACACAATTTGTGCTAGCATTGCCCAGGGAAGGGATGCTTTCAGTCAGCCGAGATCATAGTATCTTACTATTGACCCCCGCTGGTCGATCTGGCTGTCATGGTCTGCCTGTTGACCTGCAAGTGAAATGTCTTCCTCAGACTCATGTCTGTGCGAGCCCGACTTGACTGTGGTGTTGATAGGATATGTTTTAGTGGACGGCACATGCTTGTCTGCACTTTCCCATAGCGATAGCAGAGGGCACAGCGATGAGCACTGTCAATAAATATGATTGCGTATTCCAAAGTGCGAGAAAAATGGGAAAAGGCATAAAAATCCATCATTAATGCAGAGTAATATTATTAGTAATTAGTAATATTGTATTATTAATCTTCATATTGATAATGTATTTGGTAATGGTTGAAGGTTAAGGTGAATGTTTATTAACAGTGAAGAGCAATTCACTTTATTTTGGCAGTTTTTTTTATTGCCTACTGCTTATCACTGTTTACTATCAAGTAAACTATCACTGTTTATTGTCTTTATCAAGAGTCAATGCTTTGTCTGCTTTCATTTCAGCGAAACACTGAAGTAGACAGGCCTCATTTAGTCGTTAGGGCGGCAGTGTATCATAATGGTTAAGGAGCTGGACTTGTAACCAAAAGGTTGCAGGTTCGATTCCCAGGTAGGACACTGCTGTTGTACCCTTGAGCAAGGTACTTAACCTGACTTGCTTCAGTATATATCCAGCTGTATGAATGGATAAATGTAATAAGAAGTTGTGTAAGTCGCTCTGGATAAGAGCGTCTGCTAAATGCCTATAATGTAATGTAATGTAAAAGGTGATACTGATCTGGATTTCAGATTAATCTGCAGGTATGTCCAAGACAGAAGTAATTCAACGTAGTACTGGTCCCTTTGAGGATTAAACAAATCAATTATTAATCCTAAATAGAAATAAACTGGACTGAGACTAGCTTAACAAGCTAACTGTTTTAGGGCATGTAAAATAATAACCAATTGATCAGAGCTCCCCCAACTTTAGGAGTTTAAAAAAATAAAATAAGTTGAATAGACACATTTAATTGTATTAATTTGTTAGTATCCCTCGTCCCATTTTCTTCTGTTCAGTCAAACACTCAGTTCATACGTAATTCATGATCAAAATAAATGAAGTTGGAACAAAATGCTGCGTACAGTACACAAGACGGCATGCTTACAGGACCAGGGCAATGCCACTGCTGCTCTGTCTCTATAAAATGAGGTTCAATTTGTTCCAGAGAGCGATATGTCTGTACACATTTTGGAATTATGGTTTTCTCAAGAAATGTCAGCCAGTTTTACAGAGATTGTTCCAACCATTTCTCCCCCTTTCATTTTAAATAAAAATTATTGTTTCCACACAAATTAGCTGCGATCATTTGGGAAATTTTGACATTTGGTATTTGGCTTTGAATGTAGAACCTTTAATCCATAATTAAGGTGAAATACATTATTGTTTACATGCCAGTGAGCTGTGTCTGAATCCCATGCCTTATTTTGGACACCCCTATTTCAGCATCTCACTGCTAGCAAAACTAATGCGTTGTGAGCAAGGGGGAGCAATGTACAAGGGAAATTAGCATTAAAATGAAATGAGACTAACCAGTAGATATTTAGGTGAGGGTATTGCTATTGGTTTAACCCTCATATAATGTTTGGGGTCAATTTGACCCAATGCAATGTTTGACCCTCTAAAAAACCGGTTAACCTTATTTTCTCATCTTCACACTATATGACTTTTCGGTAACACTTTACTTGAACCCTGCAACATAAGGCGGACATAACACTGTCATACACATGACATTGCAGCAGCCATAACATGACATAACAGCTCATGTCAGTTTATGTCAAATGACATAACACTGTCCTCACTTTTATTGGTAAATGTTATGACAGCTGTTATGTCACATGTTGACATGACGGCTTATGTCACTTGCCAAATTTTGAAAGGGAATTTATGACACTGTTATGAACATAAGAAAATGTCATACATAAACAGTCTTGACAATTTATGGCAAACTGTGTAGCAGTGTCATGATCCATGACACTGTAAGAGCCATATCATGTTATAACACATGTTGACATGACAGCTTAGGTTTCTTGCCATATTTAGCTAGTTAAGTTTTCAATTGAGGGCCACCCTTCTATAGGACACCCAGTCCGCCTCGATGTCTGCCTTGGTCGACTCCGGAGCCGACTCCAACTTTATCGACTCAAGTTTCATCACACAGTCTGGAATTCCAACAAAACCACAAACCAATCCATTCAACGGCTATGCCTTGGCAATCTCCGAGCCTGGATCACCCACTCCACCAACTTGTCCTGCCTGGAAATCACCGGGAAACCATTCAATTCTACATTATCCACTCCTCACAATCATTGGTCCTTAGCGAGCCCTGGCTCCGTCTGCACAATCCCCACCTCAACTGGGAAACAGCTCTAGTCCAAAGTTGGAGCCCCAGGTGCCACTCAGGTCTGTCTACCTCCATCTGGAGGGCCCAGAGCTCCCCCAGTTTTCCTAAACCCGACCTGTCCTCTATTCCATGCCAATACCACAATCTTTCAGTAAATCTTTCAGCCTCCCCACAGACCCTATGATTGCTGTATTGACCTGCTGCCCGACGCTCCACTCCCGTCAAGCCGCCTCTACAACCTGTCTGTTCCTGAGAAGGAAAATGAGGAAACAAGGACCACGCCCAGCCTGCACAACACGGAAGACAAACAGGGAAGCGTAAAAACATGATGTGAGACGGTAGGGAAAGGAGAAAACACGGAGAACAATAGGGAAGTGGACTGGGAGGGAATGGTGTGCATGACAGGAACTACATGTATGCATGTGCTATGTCAGTCCCTAGATAACTTTAAAACATTCGCATTGATGTAACAGTTAAGTGACGGATGTGTAACTGAGTCACAGTATGTTGGATATTAGAACTTTTGGGTTTTCAGTTAAATGAGTACTACTGCAGTAAGTTTACGAAGATGTCACACAATCTAAACTATTTTGGACGGTCAGGTGTGTGTCTTAACTATTTTAATTTTAAATTTGAACAATTTTAAAGATTGCTTCTAATGCTCCTGTAGTAGTGATGTGACGCTGTTATGACAAATTTTTTATAGTTTACAACTATTTTAAAAAATGTCATAATGGTGTTATGAATCTATCATATTAAGAAACTCTGACCATAGCTGTGTACCTGTCATAAGTATGTAGTATGAATGTAGTATGACAGGAACTTTTTCAGACAGCTCTTTATGGAACATTTGACTTAAAATAGATTCACAAGGTATGTTTGAATGTCAGGTGTGCAAATTCTCCAGTTCTGACACTGCTATGACACAAAACACTGACCACTTTACTTTAACTATACAAAAAACTGTCAGGAACGTGTAATATACCTGTCACAAAATGAAATTGGCCATAGCTTCTGTCAGAAGAGTTAATGAATGCAGTATGACAGGAATCTTTTCAGACAGCATTCCATGGAATAATAAATAGATTCTCAACAGGTAGTTATGTTGGACTGTCAGGTGCATCTTAACAAATTGTGTTTGATATAGCTTATAATGCTTATTTAGTACAGTGTTATGACACTGTTGCATAAGAAGGTGTTATGTCACCCTTTATGAAGCATGACACTTGCTTATGTATGATTTATGAACCCATTGTCACATTTATGAAGACTTTATATATGCTATACTACAAAACATTCATATGGAAACTTAGGGTTAGGCTTAAAGTGTGACCCTTAGGATTAGTAGCATGTCAAAGTCTGTCTCGGAATAAACATTGCATTGAAACAAGAAAAAGGCAAACAGGATGCTTGCAGGAAGAATATCAAAAAGCACTCTATATAAAAGGTAGTATGTCCTACATTGCCTTAATCAGGCCATATTTGAAGTACTATTGTCACGGTTTGAAAGCGGGCAAATCCCATGCCCTACTCCGGACCAGGTTTCTTTCTACAGAATCCACCCAAGCAGTACACCAGGCAGTTGTAAAAGGCAAAAATGATATTTTATTGGGTACACAAAAGTTCATTAAAAGTTGGGCACACAACACAATCTGTCAGAGAAATGCCCGTCTGTGGGTCCCTTATCCTCCCCCCACTCTCCCATCCTCCGCAGCCGACCCCTCCCACAGGTAAGCGTGCCTCCCCACACCACGCACAATACACGCTGTCACTCACCCCACACACACTGTGCTTGTTTCACGCTTTGTTAGGCTACTGTAAGAAAAGGGCAAACGCACACGCACACGCACTCGTGATCACCCCTTCGATAACCCACCTCGGGGGCTGCCGGCCGCCCGGCCCCAAAATACTTCCAGGGGGAAAACCACACACAGACACGGCGGTATTCTCACTCACACAATAACAAAACATAAGCTAGCATCCCACGCCACACACAGGTAACATTAAACACAAAGAAATAAGGGTTGTACAGTGCTACCCACATTGCAATCCTGGGAGGACTACCACAATTATTTAAAAAACTATAAAAAAAACAAAAATAAGCACAAGCCGTCCGGCCAAAATAATCCAAACAAACACACAACAGGACAGCTTGTTGTCGTTTTTGGTGGTTGCCAATGAGAATTCAGACTGTCCACCCCTCGGGCGAATCACGGGACACTGGCATAGAATTTCGCTGCACACCATCGCCCTCGTCACACTGCAGTTGTTCGTACGGCACGCACACGTTCTTTATGGACAGGGGAAGCCAATTCCCCCAGCAACAGCTCATCACCAGATTCCCCTGGTACACCGGCTCCAACACCCCGATCAGCTCTGTACTCCGCCGTCGTTGTTGGCCGTCCATTCCAGGTATGGCGCCGCTGATTCGTTTGTTCTTCTTTCCACAGTCTCTGGCTGCTCCAGCTCACTTCCGCTTACTCAGGTAAGTTCCGCCGTACAAAAAGACACTGACTACGCACTCACACAAACAAATAAAACTTAACCAACCATTCACTCAATTCTGTCAATCATTCAATCTGGTTCCGCAATTACCTCGTCAATTACCGCAGGAACCCCGTGCACTCCTTCATACACTCCCTCCCTGAGGGGGGCCATGAACATGTTACACTATCTGCAGTTTTGGCACCGCAATGTTCGCCCAACATATCCAATCTCTATAGTCTCTGCAAAAGAGACTAGAGTCTCTCTCCCCCCCCCCCCCCCATTTTAGGGCACCAAAAGTAATTGGACAAATTAACATAAACTTAAATAAAGTCATCATATTTAATATTTGGTTGCATGATTATTTCAGGCTTGTTTGACGCCTTATAGCCATTTAGCCAACCATGTGTTCCACACTATTCCCATGTAATGCAGAGAGGTTATAGTATCCCTTGTAAGAGTACCTGAAAATAAGATATCAGGAGTCGTTATATATTTTTGGGTCACAGACATCAGGAAGTCATGGCATGCCAAATGATATGCAACCATATATTAAATATGATGACTTTATTTAAGTTTGTTAATTTGTCCAATTACTTTTAGTCCCCTAAAATGGGAGGCCTATGTCTATAAATGGCTACAATTGCTACACGGTTCACCCGATATGGATGTAAACACCCTCAAATTACAGCTGAAAGTCTGCACTTTAACCTCATAGTCACTGTCCCATTTCAAATGTGCTGGAGTACAGAGCCAAAACAACTAAAACTGTGTCACTGTCCAAATTCTTATGGACTGCACTGTAAATTAACCCCTAAGTGTGAGTGGTGTATTCTCATGAGACGCTGGTCACGCAGTGATGCACAGTACAGTCTGGATCAAATCCTGACTATGTCTGTGCTGACTATGGCTGGAATTCCACAGGGAAGTGCACAGCGGGACACCGTAACATCATCCAGGGATGTTTCCTGTCAGCAGGGTTTATCATGCATCATCACTCAATAGCAACTCTTCTGCTTGATCAGGCAACTGTGATTTGCCTGCACCATAGCGGAAGCAGAGACCTGTGGAGTGTTCACGACCAGCCTTTACACACTGACAGATGCAGTCATTCAAATGATGGCCTTTTCCCATTACTAACCACACACCACACTCATGAACAGACAGCACACAAGTGAACCACTGCATAATTTGGTAATGGGCACAGAGTAGCAGTGAGTTATACTCAGCAGTTATTATGCAGTAGACTGCAAACACTAACTCTATGTCTATTTCTTTCTCGCATACCAATGTTGTGAATCTAACCAGCCTTGAAGAAAAGGTGGTAAATGTGAGATCTCACATTAAAGTTAATTTAAAGAGTTAATTTGATATCATGCTGTCAGAATTTATTTTTGAACCACTCAACCATAACAACCTTCTAGTATAAAACATTTAGATTATTTAAAAAGACAGGTTTGATACTAATCAGAACCTCCTTGTTATTTTTTAAGAAAGGCCCACTCCACCATAAATTATGGATCAAGTTGATGATGAAAAGTGTTCACTCCTCAGCAGCTAACCAACAATTGAACAGGGCACACATTTGTGTTTTGTTTGATGTTTCAAAACATTTCCTTGGAACACTGATAATACAGACTAAATTGTCAGATAATTGATCCGTCAGATAATTGCTATAATCTCTGTGTGTCTAATCTGTTCCTCAATTTTCAAAAACCCACAGTTGATCCATGTAAGTGTAAGGATCTGAGTTTTGCGTGTGATTTGTATTCTTATTTTATTTTTGTATTGTTATTTATTCCCAGTTTGTATGTATTGTTTACTCTTAAACTCGGCTCGGCCACCCGTTGACGGAGGATCCATCGTCTTTCCGTCCCAGCCCAAGCCTCCTGTCCCGTTCAGTCCCAGCTCTCCTGTCCCGTTCAGTCCCAGCTCTCCTGTCCCGTTCAGTCCCAGCTCTCCTGTCCCGTTCCGTCCCAGCTCTCCTGTCCCGTTCCGTCCCAGCTCTCCTGTCCCGTCCCGTCCCAGCTCTCTGGTTCCGTCCGGTCCCAGCTCTCCTGCTCCGTCCGGTCCCAGCTCTCCTGTCCCGTTCCGTCCCAGATCTCCTGTCCCGTTCAGTCCCAGCTCTCCTGTCCCGTTCAGTCCCAGCTCTCCTGTCCCGTTCAGTCCCAGCTCTCCTGTCCCGTTCCGTCCCAGCCCTCCTGTCCCGTTCCGTCCCAGCTCTCCTGTCCCGTCCCGTCCCAGCTCTCCTGTCCCGTTCCGTCCCAGCCCTCCTGCCCAGTCCCGTCCCAGCTCTCCTGTACCGTTCTGTCCCAGCTCTCCTGTACCGTTCTGTTCCAGCTCTTCTGTCCCGTTCAGTCCCAGCTCTCCTGTCCCGTTCCGTCCCAGCCCTCCTGTCCCGTTCCGTCCCAGCCCTCCTGTCCCGTTCCGTCCCAGCTCTCCTGTCCCGTTCCATCCCAGCTCTCCTGTCCCGTCCCGTCCCAGCTCTCCGGTTCCGTCCGGTCCCAGCTCTCCTGCTCCGTCCGGTCCCAGCTCTCCTGTCCCGTTCCGTCCCAGATCTCCTGTCCCGTTCCGTCCCAGATCTCCTGTCCCGTTCCGTCCCAGTTCTCCTGTCCCGTTCAGTCCCAACTCTCCTGTCCCGTTCAGTCCCAGCTCTCCTGACCCGTTCAGTCCCAGCTCTCCTGTCCCGTTCAGTCCCAGCTCTCCTGTCCCGTTCAGTCCCAGCTCTCCTGTCCCGTTCAGTCCCAGCTCTCTTGTCCCGTCCTGTCCCAACTCTCCGGTTACGATCCGTCCCATGCCTCCTGTCCCGCCCCGGTCCATGCCTCCGGCCCCGTCCGGTCCCGGGCCTCCTGGCCCGTCCCGTTCCACGTCACCAGTCCAGTCCCGTTCCACGCCACCAGTCCCGTCCCGTTTCCTGCCTCCTCTCAAGGAGCGGGACCAGCTAACCTCCTGTCCTGAGCGGCCGGGCCCCCCGAGCGATGCAGCCGTCGCCACCGGCCCCATGAGCGATGCAGCCGTCGCCGCCGGCCCCCTGAGCGATGCAGCCGTCGCAGCCGGCCCCCTGAGCGATGCAGCCGTCGCAGCCGGCCCCCTGAGCCGGTCTCCTGAGCGATGCAGCCGTCGCAGTCTGTCCTGTCTGTGCCGCCGTCCTTCTGGACGGTCCTGTCTGTGCCGCCGTCCTCCTGAGCGGTCCTGTCTGCGCTACCGTCCTCCTGAGTGGTCCTGTCTGCACCGTCATCCTCCTGAGCGGTCCTGTCTGCGCCACCGTCCTCCTGAGTGGTCCTGTCTGCACCGTCATCCTCCTGAGCGGTCCTGTTTGCGCCACCGTCCTCCTGAGTGGTCCTGTCTGCACCGTCGTCCTCCTGAACGGTCCGGTCTGCGCCGCCGTCCGCCTGTGCGGTCCTGTCTGCGCCGTCGTCCGCCTGAGCGGTACTGTCTGCACCGCCGTCCGCCTGAGCGGTCCTGTCTGCGCCGCCGTCCTTGTTTTCCTCCTCCGGACCCCCTCCACCCACCCTGCTCTGTATTACGGACATTACGAACTTTGAACATTACTTCACTACCTGCTGTCCCTCTATCCCTCCTCCGGCCCCCCTCCACCCACCCTGCTCAACACTCTGGACATTTCTCCCCGAGCCCTTTTCACCCTCCTGAACTAGTTACCTGCTATCCCATCATCCCTCCTCCGGTCCCCCACCACCCACCCTGCTTAGTGTTTGTTACTGCTGGGGATGTCTGGAAGCCGTCCCTTGGGGGGGGGGGGGGGGGGGGGGGGGGTACTGTAAGGATCTGAGTTTTGCGTGTGACTTGTATTCTTATTTTATTTTTGTATTGTTATTTATTCCCAGTTTGTATGTATTGTTTACTCTTAGTTTGTATCTGGCTTGTTTATTTTCCGGTTTTTCCTAGTTGTCCTTTGTCTGCTTGTTTATATCTGATCTGTCACTCCCTGTTTACGTCTCTGTACCATTCGGGTGATCTCATTGGTGTTCGGGTTCCCTCTTGCTTCACACCTATCTCTGTGCACTTAGATTTACTAATTACCACTAACATACTAACGATAGATTAGATCTACTAACTCCACTAACAGACTAATTTGTATATTACTACTAATCGTACTAACGGCAGGGGTGTGTATAGTTACTAATCTCACTAATATATTAGAGCGCACATTTTCACGCTGTTCTGTCCTTGCTAATCATTCTCAGCTGCATCTGATCTTCTCTCCCTGTCCTCTTAATCTATGCACGATTTCCTGAAACTCCAGGTCATCTGTTATCGTGTGTATGTTTGGAATCCAGTCCGCGTTTTCCCTAGTTGTCTCCGTGATTGTTTCATTGTTCCCAAGTGTTTTTCAATTGTCTCTCGTTTGGATCCCCGCCCTTTCACACACCTGATGTCACGAACCAAACACGGGCTGAACCCAAATGCAACGACCAAGAGACAGGGAAACAGAAATGAGGATTTATTATGAGCTTTGGGGTAGTCCCAAGCTCAACACAAGTTTAACACAATAGTAAAGAGGATCGAGGATGTAGCGAACTGCTCCAAGCCGGAGCTGGACTTGTACTGGACCAGGAGGCCCACACTGGAACCGGATCACGGGAACGAAGGGTTGTTCCGAACCGGAACTGGACTTGATACGGGAGGTGAGTTCCGAACCGGAACTGGACTGGATCTGGACCGGGAGGTCCAACAGGAACTGGATCACGGGAACGAAGGTTTGTTCCGAACCGGAACTGGACCGGATCTGGACCGGGAGGTCCAACAGGAACTGGATCACGGGAATGAAGGGTGTTCCGAACCGGAACTGGACTTGATACAGGAGGTGAGTTCCGAACCGGAACCGGACTGGATCTGGACCGGGAGGTCCAACAGGAACTGGATCACGGGAACGGAGGGTAGTTCCGAACCGGAACTGGACTTGAAACAGGAGGTGGGTTCCGAACCGGAACTGAACTGGATCTGGACCGGGAGGTCCAACAGGAACTGGATCACGGGAACGGGATCTGGACCGGGGGGTCCAACAGGAACTGGGCTGGAGGCAGAGCACCCAACTGCGCAGGCAACGTTAATTAGTAGCAGGGGTACCGCAACACATACAGGGGGACTTGACTGCTACAGGCTGGATAACTACAAAACACTGGTCTTGGAACCAAGGAGTTTAACAGGGAAAAACCCACAACAGAGCTTTCAGTGAATAGTACCAGAAAACAGGAGACCAGGATACACACGAAGTACGTTAACGAACTGGCGCCGAATAGCAGCCAGCGGGAGGTTTAAGTAAGGGAGTGAAATTGAAAACAATAACGAAAGCGTGAGGAATGTAACCGAGAGTGATTGACTAATTGACTGGTGCGGAATGCATGCAACAAGGGGGAAAGGCGATAGGCTGAGGCTGAACCTGAAGTGGGGGAACAGAGAGAAACAGACAGAAGGGGCACGCCCAGCCTGTAGCGACAGGGAAAACACGGACACAGGGAATCCGACATGACATGGGAGGAAAGGGAAAAACATGGAGAACGGACAGGAAGGGAGCGGAACGTTACACCTGATTCCCTTTGTGTCATTTGTACCATGTGCATTTAAGCCCTGTGTTACCTCCAGTCTGTGTCAGAACATTGAATTACTTTTCCTGTGCCTGCTACTTGTTTTAAAGCCAGAGATCTGTTTATGCTTCGGAAGATACCCTTTGCCCGACGATTCTTTGGATTAGCCCTTATCTGCTCTGTTTGTTTGCCGGTTTTGATCACACCTGTTTGTCGACGATTCTCCTGCCTTGTCCCCTGGTACTGCCTGACCTTTTGGATTGCCCTTGATTACCCCTTTGCCTGTCGTTCCTGTACCTCCCTGATGGCTGATCTCCTGGCTTGACCCCTGCAAGTATTATTAAACTACGCCTTTTGCCTGATCCTGTGGTCTGCGTCTGGGTCCTTACCGCAAACGTAACAGTAAGTGTGCTTGCTTCCTCTAATCCTACAGGCACAAGCTTACATTTAGGCATTATAGCAGGATTTGACTATCTAGTTTTTCAAATTTATGTTTCATTTTCACAATTGGATTTTTTTATGTAAGATTTTGCCAAATTAGACTTGAATTAAATTCAAATTTGTCCTTTTAATGTCAGTGTTTTTCTTCATAATTTTGCAGGTTAAGTGATTCTGAAAATGAACTCACCAAACTGTGCTGTGAAGAAAAGAGCACTCGCCTTTTAAAGCACTTGCCATTTTTTGTAATTCAAAGTTATGGATAAATGCTTTGAAGAATACTTGTGATGCACTTGGACACATCATCCGTGATGTAACCTGGGGTCATCAGGTTTTTTGGCTCGTTTGACATCAGACACCCTCACCCAGAAGTAGCACTACACCATCACCGATAGATCACTCTTCTTGAACACATAATAACATGGTGGCCCTCTGCCTGCCAGCCCCTGTCACACCCAGGAGGCTTTAGGTCCTACACCACGCTTCAATAGGCTCACGTCTCACTTGCCACCCATTGCTGCGGCACTGCTCCAGCAGCTCGGCATACTTTGCCCTCTTCTTCTCATTGGCCTCCTCCATACGCAGACTGAACCAAACCTTACATATTGAACATGACGTTAATACGTTACTCAAACGTCCTGAAAAAAAATGTTTCGCTACTTTTTACCTAGTATGTTGTTCACAGACCATAATCTCATTCAATCATAGCCTATCTTTTTCTCCTTGTATAACCATGCAAAAAAATTTAACCAGTCACTCAATAGGGCCAATGATTACAGACTCCAATCACATGGTTGTGATTGATAAATTTACTCTTTGACATAGCCTACCACTGATCACTGAAAATTCTCCATTCTTTCCACAGTGTAAATAGTACATTACATATAGGTCTATCTATGTAATTATACAAGTTTGAACTGGTTAGCAGGTCCTTTCACAACACACTGTTTGTCTATTGTGCATGCAGTATAACTGCATGCCTTGCTTGAACTTGCTGAACTGTGAATACTCCTGAACTAACATTTAACAAAATTGTGAATGGAAGATTATTCCACAGATATTCAGGAGTCATACGACTGTGACTGAATCGTGACTAAGTCAGATGTGATGCATATAAGCAGAACCCCTATTGCGCCAGGTTACGTTAGAATGGAAACAATACAAAATAACAATAGCAGTAATTTAGGACATGGCTATGAAAAACTGCGGAAAACCTAGCAGTATTTACAATGAGTTCTATTATAAATGATTATAGCTTTCTGTGTCTAGGAAAATCCAGAAACTGGTAGCGCACACATGTGGTCCACATCCATTTTAATATGGATTTGAATGGAACGCCACATGCTTTTACAGCCTGCCCTTTCCCTTCCTCTCGCCATTTCACCGTCAGCCAGGAACCTGCAGAGAGGAGAAAGTTCACTGTTTATCTATCTGCTCTCTGTAATTTGATACCTTCAATACAGTGCAATCTTTGATCTCGCTCTTAAAGCGTCAGGGGAGAAACAGAGAAACTTTCTTTGCTCTGTTTGCCAGATGGTCCTGGGCCGCGTTGTGTTAAACGAATCAAAATCAGCTCGTACTTTTGACCATGACAGTGAAAAAAGGAGGAATACAGCAGAAAGCAAACACAGTATAACGATGATAATGATGGTAGTGTTGATGTCATTGAGGGTAAAAACAAGTGTCTGAGTGTGTTCATTTGTCACATAGGAAAAAAAAACATTCTATGACTGCACATCGTAAAGCTCTAATCAGGCTGATGAAAGTTCAGCTTTCTTATCAATTGTTGAGACATTGTGACCGAGTTTCAAATAATATAGCCATTAATTGGTGTAAGATCTTCCAGAATGCTTTTTCATTATTAAGTATGTATGTATATTTCATGTGCAGTGTCCCTTATTTTATGTATTTATTTTTAGCTTTTGTCTGGCCTTATTTGCCAAAACAAAAATCTCATAAACCAACATTAACCACAACCAGATTGACAGAAGGTTCGAACCAGAACTTTAATCATACAATGTAATATTACTGGTACTACAAGGGCTTAATTGCTTAATATGGATAATTCCTTTTGAAGTGGAGAATATATTTTACAAAAAAACATATCTTGTTTTTTTAAGTGTCAAAAGAGAATGGAATTCAAATTCAAAATTTAAAAAAATTACATTTTGCCAAGCCTGAGGTGAAGCTAAATAAATGTAAATTAAGGGTTACCACATAGCAATGACAAATTTGGAGTTTAGGGCATTATATAAACTGCCATTAAAAACATGTAGATCATAGCACATGACCTGTCAAAATACTCAACAAATACCATGGAGACCTAATTAAATTACATTATCCTAGAAGAGTTGTTTTAACCCATTACAGTATTTAAGATATGCATTACATCTGATGGGTAATTTGTGTAGCTAAGTATTATTATTATTATTATTATTATTATTATTATTATTATTATTATTATTATTATAGGACTTGTGGATAAGCATATGCATGTTTTCATTTTGTACTTCGCGATCAGGCTTTGAAAGCTATCCTGGAGCACCAATCAAATTCCAAATAAAAATAAAAACTATTTACTTACAGTTGTTTAATCTGCACAGTAAAGAAGGACGCGTTTAAGGGTGCTGCACAACAGTTGAAAAGTCTGGTTAGATTCACAGTTGTGAAACGGGCCCACGCGGTTTAAAGTCTCACGTAAAAAATACGTTCTTTGGTAAATATACAACGCGTTTGAATAGCAGCATTCCACACACAAAAAAATCTTTCCAAGTCATTGTTGTTGCCATTGTTAATTTCAAAACAGTAAATAGAATGATCTCGCTTGGCTCGCCTACAACATGCTCGATTTGTCAAAATTCACTGGGCAATCGCTTGAAAGATGACTTCAGCAACATGGGGAAGTATTGCCCAATAGCTACAGAAAAGAGACACGAAGTGGGCTGGGCTGTAGTCAGCCAAGCCTTTATAAAATTCCCAGATACATCCGCCTGCAGCTGCACGTAGTAAACGCGCTAGTGGAAGTATCGAAGAGCACGCATAGTAGCTACTGCTGAAGTGGTCTCGACTTTTCGACAAAAGAATTCAGGAAAATTAGTGGGAAACTTCCTTCCAGGACAATAAACTCAAAAGGTAAGCGTTACACGCTTTCAAATGCGTTCTTGGCTAGGTATTATCAAGGTGTTAGGAACAAAGATTTGTGTGTAGTTGGTAAAAGTAGGGTTTTTTCCTATTGAATTAGTGGCCATTTAAGGGTGTAGAGATTAATGATCAGTAAGAGTACATTATTTCTACAGTTCAACATTTAAGTGTGAACTGCTGACATATACGGTAAAATGCTCAGCGTTCACTTCTCTAGAAGGACCAAGTGTAGCATACCCTACTCCATCTGAGTAAAATATCAGTTTATTTAACACTAAACATTTTACTAGGCTACTTGTCTGTGCGTCTGAAATGTATTATGTGTGGCTTATGAAATCCCTTTTAACACTACGTAAGACACCATGACTGCCCATGTACTACGATTTTCAGCGCAAACCTCAGGATCTGTAGGGAGTTCAACCTACTAAAGTATTGCGTTGTTTCCTACAACCGCTGTTTTGAGGCGCGAAATGGACCAGGGCCCCGTTTCCCAAAAGGAAGATAATCTTAGGCTATTTTGTTTTTATATTACTTTCATTGCTTGTTTGTTTTTTGTCATATGCTTTTTGTCTCTTCCTCTATTTTTATTATCTGTTTTATGTAATGTCAGCAAATATTAATCATTTTAATCATAAAATTAATAAAGCACAATCACAAAACATTCTAAAATGATCTTAACTCTAATATGCTTTTGGGAAATGGGGCCCTGGAAGTGTGAACGAATGCGTTGGCACGTGGGTGTGATTTGTTTTTCTTAAAGTAAAATATGAAACGCATCATTTTTAGCTGCTGAACTTTCAGGGAAAGCAGGAAACCTGACAGATCACACAAACCAAAATGTTTTGGATGATCACTTGGATTAATAATACATCTAACACTCCGTTTCACTCACTTCATTGTTTTGACCTTTATAACGTTAATGTTACAATGTTTCGTTAGAGCTGTCAAAGTTTGACCTTTCACCCCAGACTAAAGTTAATTAAAAATACACTAAAGTTTTTTTAAGCCAGATTTTCAGGACTCACCTGTAAAATAGATAATTGATCTTAGTGTAATTTCCCCCAAATTAATAAATACATACATATAAAAAAATATATAGGCCAAGCATCTACATCACACTACAAAGCACCTTTTGCCTAGGCTCTGCTTTTGCCTAACACACCAAGATCATTCTGTAACGTTACTTCACGGTGACGATAGTCAGCTATTTCGACCACTATTCGATATTGCATCTATTTTGTCGATATAATCAACTTTCACATTATCATGGTGGGTTTAATATTTTTATTCGTCATTGACATCGTTTTTCTGTCTGCTAGCCAGCTAGCTGCTGGTCAACTAACAGTTCGCTAGCGTTAGCAGGATAGGTTAACGTGCTGGCAAAAGTGATTCGCAGGAACCAAATGCCCATTCTGAGCGAAATATTTCAACAGTAGTGGCATAATGGATACGCCTTAAGCTATTGCTAGTGTTTTGCCTGACTTTTACTGGGACGGGGATCCGGAAGGTGCGCTAGTTTCGCAAGCTAGGTGTTACCAAGAGGCCAGCTTTTGGCTCTCAACCTCGGCACCGGATATAATGTCGCCCTCTGCTGATATCTATGATTTGCGCTCAAAAAGCCAGTTTCCCATTGGGCTCCATTTATTGGATAGCAAATAAAAAATATTTCCATTAATATAATGATGTTAACTGCATTATATTTCTTTAAAAAATCACTTCTCATTTTTCAGAAGTAATTTTTTTAGTGTTTACCGCACAGACAAAGATATGATTTTTTGTTGTATTATTTATTTTGTCCTATCTGCGCCTTCCTCGTTGTACATGTGACTTGACTGGACACAACTGCGCATGTGAGATGAGCGTAAAATTAAAACTTCCTGGTTTGGATGTGCTCCCCATTGGTTTCTATTGGCATCGCTGTCTCTACATTATATATACTCTAAGGGTGTTGCATGTCTCTTAGAATGTTTACGTAGCGAACAGGAATAATTGTTGTTCACATCTTCACGCCCCATTAGCTATGTAAACACTCGCGCGTCCTTCCCCAGGCAGAGTAGCAGGACAGTAGAGAAGCGGCACCCGAATCACGTTTATTGAGAGAAAGGGGGACAGGGGGCACGCAGGCTAGGGTATGGCAAGAGCCATACTCTGCCATACCCAAATGACGCCACTGGGCAACGTTCACCTAAAATGGCAAGTGCACCAGTAGGAAGACTCTTCCACCTTAAAATAGACGTCTATTAGAGAGAATGTGTAGGATGGATTTTTTTTTGGTCATGTAGGCAAATATTTATATACTTTTTATATATGTATATATATGTATTTGCCAATTTTATTTTTGTCAAACATAATGGCTACTCGTAAGTAGGGACACCAGTTTATCTGGGGAAATTATCAGCAAGAGGTCAATAGTCTTCTTGACAGATGGTTATCCTATCCCCACCTCAGTAATCTACGGTAATTGCCACTAATTAAGCACAGAGGGTGACTGACGGAACTGCCGCAAGCTGCTTTAATTTATTTAATTTTATTTGTTTTTATTTGCCGCCCAACGTGGGACTAAACATAACCATTTCCCACCCTAATTGGGAATGTCCAATTGTCTGCGACCCCAACCAACAGTCATGGGGGAACCCTACTGCCGATTCAGGAGTGTAGACCCATGGTTCTCCTCCGAAACACGTGATGTGGTCATCTGCCTCTTTTCACACCGCTGACCACAGCCATTCCTGCGCAGAACAGAGTCGGAGGAAGACCTTTTATGTGCAGCTAGCGTGGCGGCCGATCGCTCAACAGATGAACGTGGACCGACTGAACCCTCCCGTACCCCGAGTGACGTAATCGGCCGTTGTGCATCACCCTATGGAGCTGCCGGGCACAGTCTGTACTGGCGCAGTCTGAATTTAATCCCAGACCCTGGGGCTCATCCATGTGCCACGGTTATCTGAATGAGCCACTCAGCAGCCCCTCACGTGCTCCTTTCAATGCACTGAACTGCAGACATTTTTATAGTGCTGGGCAGTAACTTTTCTGTTAAAGCAATGGGAAGTAGTCATGAAAGGAATTTCATTACCTGCACACAAATCTGTCAAATAAGTCTAACAATGAAATAGTTTGTAGCAGTGTGAAAACTGTTTCAAGAAGCTACTGCAGACTTCCTTGATAGTCAAACTAGCTAAATTTGTAAACTTTACAATAGTTATTTATTACTGTACCCACAACGCAGGCACCACTTTACAATATTTATGACAGGATTATTATATATTTTACAATCTGAAAATGTAAGTCACAAACAGCTTAGCTGCTTGCTGACATTTTGGACTGTGGACCTGACGGATTAAATGAGTTCTGAAACATTAGGAAGACCGTCATTGTCTCGATGATAGTTTCTGGCAATGGCCAATAAGGCAGTGAAGCCTGCGTGGTATTAATTCTTATTTCCTAAGAAGGTTTGCATTTATCGAACTGGAGCTTTAAAAAAAAATGGCATGCATTATCTCAGGTATAAGCTTATGAATCCGTAAAGCAAATGGAAAATGTTGTTTTGAAAATGCAAGTCTTCCAAGTAGCTGTACATATTTTCAGGAACTAGGACCGCCCTAACTGAGGTAGTTTAAATTTCTCTTGTGTTGAACAGCACTATACAGAATCACCTCATGCTAATGCAAGCTACTTTCATAACATGATGTCTTGTGAAACAAAAAAAACCTATTGAGACCCAGAGAAGAACAGGACACTATTGGTGAACTTTATTATGTGGCAAACACAAGCCTGTTCACATACATTCTTGTTACTGCAAACTATGGGCAAGTTTGAGCATATAAATTCTGTAAGGAAAAGTGTTTACATTTAAAGAGTAATATGAAAATGATCCAAGTAAATATTTTACATCTTCACTGTATAAATGGAGACACTGGCTGCTGTACCCACGTGCAAGAAAGATCACATACCTAGATAAATATCCAACTGTCAATGAATATGTAGAAATGTTATCGGTGAACACCAGCTTTTTAAGGGCATCTTCCTATAAAATAAAATTATATGATACAATTTATTCAGATTCATAATAATTTGCATACTGCACACTATGGAATTATTGAAGCATATACATTTTAATATTTATTTTAAAAAGAGCTTAATAGCTCTGCTTCAGTTGTAAGTACCAATACATCAGACCAATGTTTGCATAGCAGTAAAAAGCATCATTGACTTCCATCGTTCCTCCCATTTTGATGGTCTAAGACTTTTCCTGTGTGAAATATTACTGCAATATTACGGAATATCTTTCTCAGAATCAGTGCACAACTGCATGGTGCATTCTTTAGTCTACGCACGCACTGGCTGCATTAGCCAGCTTCATCAATACTCTGTTTATGTCACTGGATGTTCTTAAAAAACTGTGCAAATGGAAAAACACGGCACATACTTCCTGCTGTTTTCCGTATGACTGTGTCAGTCACACATTGCAGAAGATTACGGGGGACAAAAACACTGAACATGTGCTATTCTCATGAATTGCTGCGTTTAGATATTTTAGTGAAGCATTACCAATGGCCCTGTGGCCGTTTGACTCCGTGTTAAGCATTAACCAAGCAAGGATCCAAGAGTGCCCTTCACACACACACACACACACACACACACACACACACAGGTGACCTAGTTGCTGAGGTCTGTCAGCTCAGCAGTGCTAGGATGTCAAAAAGTTTAATGAGACGTTATATATGTATTTATGACATCTTATTTGCATGTCTGTGTTGGCGACTGGATACTCGGCTGCCTCTTTAAACGAAATAAAAGCTTTTCGTCTTGATTTTTCTTTCTTTCTTCCTTTCAAATGGCCAGCATCTCATTTTGTGGACTGTGGCCCTCGCATGGGTCAAGCCTGGAATTTGTGTGGGGAGGATGCAACAAAAGAACCAGCTGAAAGCTCTTTTTTTTTGCCAGAGCGGGGGAAAAAAGTAGTGTTCTTGTTTTATACTCCTCTGGGCTGTGAGAAGCCGAGTTAAACCATGTGTCTGAGGGGATGGCCGGATATTTTGTAGATTTGGCTTTCTCTCAAAGCCCCAGTGAAGACAAGTGAAGCACAATAACGGCTTCCTTTCAAGCTTGTTTTTCAGTCATACCTTGTTTGTATAGTTTAGAAACATTGCCAAACGGAGTCCTTGTTGAGAATTTAAATTAAATTTTGGTCTAAACAAACAACGCATGCATCTCCAGTGCCGAAGTCATCCGTGGTGTGACTACTACATTTCCCGCTAGGTTAAACTGGAGTTGTTGAGTAGTACAATGCAATAAACTCCCATGTGTGCAACCTCAATAGGACCATAGAGGAGGTGGATACTTGAAAAGGTCAGGATAAACCTGTAAAAATTTAAATAAGCCTGGCAGCTGGCTCATTTAAAAAATTTGAATATAAGCAAAAAATAATTCATTCAATGAACCAGTTTTAAAAGATTTTTTTCTTACCAAAATGTTTGATTTTATCCAATGATGAGCAAGACATATTCGTTGAACTCTTCGACAGCAATGTTTTGCAATTGGCCTGCATGAATCGCATGTAGGTGAATTGGTGCACTGTTTGTAAATCGAGCACTTTGGGATTCTGGAAAGAGAAAGTAATCAGTCCTTGTTTAGCACCCAAAAACCAATCACATATGTTGTGAGAGGTATAGTAGTCTTAGCTTGCAAGTAGTCCTAGCTTGCACCAAGAGCACAAGTATAGACGTCAGTCTAATCGAGATTCAAAGCCATAACTGTACATCAACATTTAAATGAGGGTATTGTCTAATCTAGAGGTGGTCAGAGTTTACTGTATTTTGTACCCCTATTGCCAGAATGTAGAATTAAATGTGTGCATATTCAGGGAATTTCAATGACCCATGCAGTTTACCCATGCTTGTTTCTCATGTTTCCATTGTAAGGAAAATGTGTTTTCTATAATCCCTCCACAGCTAGTAGCGTAATTAGACAGCCAGATAAATTAAATGGTCTCCAGTGAAGTTAGACATTTTGAGGTATTGATTAGTATGAAAATGAAGTGAATCACATGCTATGGCCAGCAGCATACCACCATGCACTCTGCTCTTGCTGAATTGCTGAAGCTAAGCAGGTGTGGGCTTGGTTAGTTCTTGGATGGGACACTTCCTGGGAAAATTAAGTTGCTGCTGGTCGACCAGTAGGGGGCAATCTTCCCTCTGGTCAAATATGCCCCTATGCCCCTATCCCCCAGTGCAGTGATGGGGATGCTGTGCTGTAGGAGATGTGATGCTGTCTTTGGGATGAGATGTTAAACCGAGGTCCTGACTCACTGTGGTCATTAAAGATCCTGTGACACTTATCGTAAAGAGTTGCGGTTTTCCCGTTGTCCTGGCTAAATTCCCAACCTGGCTCTTTCAGTCTGCCACCTAATCATCCCCCAGTTTAGTTGGCTAAAATTGTTCTAACCCTAGCCTTTTCTACCTCAGCTGATGTGTGGTGAGCATTCTGTTGCAAAATGGCTGCCGTTGCATCACCCAGCTGGGTGCTACACATTAGTGGTGGTAGAGGCTAGTGTCCCCCTCATCATTGTAAAGTGCTTTGAGTCACTGGTTGGTGAGAAAGGTGCTATATAAACGCAAGGCATTATTATTATTATTATTGTTATTGTTATTATTATTATTATTATTATTAAATATAATTGCTGTTCTCTGAAGACTCTTGTTATTCTGCTGGCATTTGTCTACTACAGCGAACATACAGGCTCATTTTATTCTCTAAGCTATAAGGTGCTGTTACTCAGGGAACTGTCCATTGTATTCAGTAGAATCTTTTCCAACTGAGAGATCAACCTTTTACTTTCTAGACTGGGTTAATAAGTAGGGCACTATTGTTGTGCTTGACAGTTACAATCAGTCATTGTGAGGAAACTTCCTGGTGGAAATGAAAAGGGGTTCTTATGTTTGGGCTAGAATTTTGGAGAAGGCTCTCATTGAAACATTTCCATAGCAACAGCCTTAGCAGCTTCAGAATTGCAAAACAAGCAAGTGGTTCTTGGAAGTGATAGGCACAGTTTAATGTGCCACATCATGGTGATTTGGCAGCAGTTACTGGTTATCTCATTAGTGAGCACTTGTGTGGAGTTCATTGGTGTGCCCTACAGTGTTGGCCATATTTGATTCACGCAAGTGCTGACTGTTACTGACATTCCCATGGGCTTTTTACATAGTTTGCCACATGGTTGCCCAGAGACAGAGGGTTTCAGTCAGTTGGGTAATCTCCTTATTTCTCAGCAGAGACTCTTCTTGTTGATCAATGTGCCGTGCTCTTCTGTCTTCTCCTAGTTTGACAAATTATCCAGAAGAAACGGACAATAAAGTTTTTTCACCATTTTGGATTGCTGTACTCTGGCTTTGCACAGCTGTGTCACCTTGTTCCTCTGCAGGGAACCATGCAGCTCAGGTTGTGCTTATGGCATTTACACAGGAGCCTTCAAACAGACATGGCTTCATGTACTTTCACTGTGCAGTGGGGTATTTGACAAATCGGGATTATGGATTAGCCAGCTAACTTTTGTAAATATTTTTTGAAGTAACACAGGCTCTCATCCAATCGGATGTCATCAAATTCACAATATTTACAAAAGTTTGCCGAACAACTCCTTAATCCGGTTTTGAGAAAACACCCCCAGGACAACAGTCTAGCAGGGCAGTAAATCCCTGAGTTTGATTGTTTTTTTTCAGAAATCCATGAAAACAACCAAGCAGGTGACATTTCTCACAGTGACAGTGCATACATTTAGCATATATTTACATGGAAGTTGTTTCACTAGCCAAATTTACATACTTAAATTGACATACAGAATGAGCAAAAGCTGAACAGCTAGGTAGCTCATCCATTAATGAACAAATTTGATACACACAGGTGGCAAATTAAAGGAAAAACTCCTAGATTGAGGGTTTTCAGTGGCTCTGTCATGCTATGGGGGGCATTTTCCTGGCATGGTTTGGGTCTGTTTTCTGAGAGGGAAGGGACACTGCAAATCAATACAAAGTTATTCTGAGTGATCACCTTTATTCTATGAAACATTTCTATCCTGATAGGAGTGGTTTTTTCCCTCAGGGCACAAGTGGTCATTGACTGGTTTGATGAGTATGAAAATTATGTGAATCATATGCTATAGCCTGCAGCCATGCCACCATGCCCTCTGCTCTTACTGAATTGCTGAAGCTAAGCAGTTGTGGGCTTGGTTAGTACTTGGATGGGAGACCTCCAGGGAAAACTAAGTTGCTGCTGGAAGTGGTGTTGGTGGGCCAGTACGGGTATCTCAATGCCCCAGTGATGGGGATGCTGTGCTGTAGGATATGCCATATTTTGCATGAGCTGTTAAACCAAGGTCCTGAATCACTGTGGTCATTAAAGATCCCATGACACTTATCGTAAAGAGTAGGGGTTTCCCCGGTGTCCTGGCTAAATTCCCAACCTATCTTTTTCAATCTCCCACCTAATCATCCCCCAGTTTAATTTGCTAAAAATCATTCTCTCACTCTCCACCTCAGCTGATGTGTGGTGAGCATTCTAGCTCAAAATGGCTGCCGTTGCATCACCCAGGTGGGTGCTACACTTCGGTGGTGGTAGAGGCACCCTCTAGGCTGCGTCCCAATAGTATTTTCCCTCTTTCCTTATTCATGCTCTCCCTAAAGTTTTATACACCATGAAACATCAGAGGTGGAGGACAGGAGGAGACCAGGGATAGAGGATGGGGGGAAATTAGGTAACAGGATTTTGGTTATAATGCTCCACGGTCATGGAGCATCATAGAAAAACAAATTAAGCTTTATGTATTTGCACATGTATTTGTATTTTACTCTAAAGCCGTCTTGCTAGGTTTCACAACAAAACTCTACTTCTGCAGCAACTCTTGCTGGCTGAGCACAACAATTTTACATTACAATATATTATTTCTGACAACCTATTGTGCACTTCAAGTAATTATTTGATTTCACAAATAATGTAGCGATATACTGGATATCTGGATATTGTTGGTATGTGTAGTTAATTGCTGAACATATCAGAATGGTCTTATATTTTGACCAAAAAAAGTCAAATCAAGAGTGGAAATGCACTGGATCTACATGCATGAAAAAAGAATGTTGTGGTTGTGCAGTTAAGAGGCACTTCGGAGCACACAAATGGGATCAATGTTGCTTATCCAGGTCCGCAGTCATGTCATGTGATGCAGGACGGTGCAGAATGTCCCATGGCCTCTCACTGCATTTCCTAGTTCTTCACCCTCGCCTCTTCCCTTGCCCCGTCCCAATATTCTCCGCTCTTCACCTCCTTTCCTCCACTCGTCTCCTACCCTGATGTATGCAAAACTGCCTGTGCATTTGCATGTACAGTATATAATGTACCTGACATTGCGGTTTGCGTTGAGACATTAATTAATATGTAATCAGCTACATTCGATAAAATTGCATTGTAGTCTTGAAACATAATACCCCCCCTCACATTTCCACATTTGGATCTCTGTATTTTTCCGTTTTTACAGGCTATTTACATTGCTGGCTGTGGGTGGTTCCCCACTGTCTGTGTGTGTGTGGTACATTGCACATGCCGGCCCGAAACAATCCTGTATCCATCTTCATTGCTTTATTGTTCCACTGGACGTGGCGACTTTGAAACAATAGCAAGGCTACCCTACCGCTAGCACCTTGAGGAGAATACACTTGTGTTCATAACTGTAATGTAATGTAATGTAAATTCAGTGGGTCATATGCTACTTCTCCATTTCTGCCATTTCAATGTAAATATACTTGTGCTACTTATGTTGCAGTCAAATCATCAAAGAAATGTCAAAATTAGTTCACTGATACAGCCTCTTATCATTGATTTAAAAACTAACCACCTGTTTTAAATAATGTCATAGTGTATTGGAAGGTTAGTAAATGGCAGTGAATTGTACAAACCCATGTGACTAAACATACCTGATGTTTTTATTTTACATGGTATGTTTTTTTGCAATCCATGGTGACTTCATGCTGTGAATGGAACACTCTTTTTTGGAAATGGGAAGTATGATAAAAAGAGTCACTTCCTACTTTTGTGTTGTGTTTATTTGTGTGCGTTCTTTTTCCATGATACATAATAATGCTGTTTTGCTGACAAAAAAAAACCTTATGTCAATGCAAATTTGATGGAGGGAGCTGTCCCAGGGGTGCAGTCGTCCACATGTTGATTTAAAGCTTCCTTTGCTGTCTAGGAGTTTAGGAGTTTGTAAACATGCCAAACCCATAGTGAAAGCTAAGGGCTTGCAAAGTCTGCCATTTATTTTGTATGCCATGTCATTACTTCTATAGATCTCATCAGTGGTGAAAATGGACGATATTCAAGTTGTGGAATCCAAGCCTCTGCTTGTGGACAGAGAATTGCCGGTATGTTTTCGAAATACTTATTTAAATTTTTATTTTTTTGGCATTACTTTATGTTGGTGCATGACTGTTTGATTAATTGTTAAAAGGTTTACATTTATCTTGTATCAAAACAATTGGGGGTCGATTTACAAAAGGTTTGTGCGTACAAAATCACATGTTATACTGTTACCACTCACAATAAACTGCCAGCTTGTTCAGTGTAACAGTAGCCGGGCTATACCTACACTGTGAAAAATACCATAAAAAATGGCAGCAATGTTTCCAGTGAAAAAACATTTAATGAAGGGGGAAAACTGTTTAAATCCTGTTATTTAGCTGCATAAATCCTGTTATTTTATGGGATGACTGTTAAATACGTATTGAGTTATTGCTGTTATTCTACATGACATTGACAGTATTTTGAGAAAAAAGACGGTGAAATCCGGTACGTTTTTTTACAGTGTAGGCCTACTGTGGTAAAGCCGGTATTTGTAAGGTAAAATGTTTGTAAAAAAACGTTTCAAAGCACTTTTGAAGTCATGTAGAATAATGACAATAACTAAAACTCATTCATTAACGGGCATCTCCTAAAATAACAGAATGTATAGGCCAATTTTTGTTTTCCATTCATTAAATGGTTTTTCAGCAGCAACATTGCTGCCAGTCTTTTCACCGTTTTCTTACGAGATATCGTTTTACAGTGTAACCATTCCAAACCCGCAAAATCTCATTTAAATACGGCTGAGTAATTTACATAATGACTCTTGGTTGATCACCCGTAAAGTGTGAAATTATAACAAGTACTTTGGCTGCGCACGCAAAATAACATCCCCTATTTAGGATTCTAGTAAATCAACCTCTTTGTTGGCTAGATGCTAGTACACGATTTGTTGGCGACATGCCGGGACATGTGGTGTGAACGGAGAAACTACATTGCAGGCCTTGTACACAACGTGAAGGATTACATTAATTAATTGACGTGTTTTCTTTCCTGTCTAACTTTATAAGCCAATGGAGCTATAACGACAAGGTGAGCCGTGTACTCTACAGTGTTTATAGCCCTTTCTAAATTGTATAAGATATTAGCTAACACTTGCTGCCAAAGTTATAACCCTCCCAACAGTTTAATCTTAATAACTGCCCACTAAGATTGGTTCTAGGTTTTGCACTTATTGCTCTGAGACTAGACTATAATTGTATAGATATGGCCAAGGACTAGCAGGATCATCGAGGAATATGTGCTGTTAAAAACGTATGAATTGTGGGTGGGTTACCGAATTGAAGGCAGTGTAAACGCCTACCAGCAATGCATTTGATGTTCGAGTCTGTTCGATATTTGAGGATACAGATATTTGACATTTGCCTGAAGACATTAGAATGTGGAAGAAAAGTCAGTCCTCACTCAGTTTCAGGGGCTGGTTCAGCAGAATCACATTTATAAGCGCACATGCTTGAGATGAACACACTCACAGTGTTTCTAGAGCGTTCAGATTTTATCTCTAGAAAATAGGGGCATTTCTTTGATTTATACCAGCAATTTCTTTAAGTAAGCATTTTTTTTAATACATCATTGAGTAACACATTTGCTAACTATAGCCCGTTTGACTCTGGTACGTTTTTAAAAAAAAAATTTTTTAAAGAATGCACAAGAAACGGAGGCGGTGCACTAGTACAAAGTGCTGGCTAACTCTGGGCGTATTGCCAAGTTTCATATCTGTAAACCTCCCACACCCTGGCATACAAGTGCAAACAACTGTTCTGTTATTTCAAACTTCCACACCAACTAATTGAAAGAAGTGAGCGTGTGGATTTATAAGTGACTGTAAAAAAAAAAAAAAGACAACCTAACGGATAAACTAGTTTAGTTTCATTACAAACCGAATATCTTATATGTAGCTGCATTCTTGACTTGACTGTGCTTGTTTGTGTTCCAGGGGCTGAGAGAGGCCGTTCAGCAGCTCATGATAAAGGCAAGTACACAGGCTACTGTATTGGCTTTTTATGTCCCAGTCCAGCTGTTCGCGAGAATGAATGGCTCCCTTTGTGCCTCGGGCAGGACGGAATACCAGAAGACATGATTTCCCATATAGACACAGATATGCTGAAGCCACCATGGAAGAGGAAGAAAACCCCACGTTCTGAACGTTGCTATTGCATCATCTGTGGTTTCTGTTTCGCAAGGAATCGCCTCGCCTTACCCCTTTCCTGTATCTTTGTGTTTTTACAACTGAAAAAAATACCACCATAAAGAAGGAACAAAGAGAAAAGGAAAGCCAGAAGGCCTAAAAACGTGTTTTTCAGGACCCGCTACACTTGGGCATGCTCTGATGTGCCCCATCTGAGCGGCCAATCAGCACAGTTGTTTATAAGGGGCATGGTCCTGGAGGGTGAGGTGTTACTGGATTAGTCTTAATCCCGGCACTCCAGCTCCATCTTGTGAGCTCTGTTTAATGATGGTAAACAAATGTGGAAATGATTTAGCTGCCTTTCCAAAGGCACCTATATTTAACCTGGCTTGTTAGGAGGTTCTTTGTTGACCTTTTGGCAGTTTTTTTCTTTTCTTTGTGGTTTGGCCACAGCACATTTCATATTTTCACATTTCCTGAATCACAGGGAATGTGTAAGCAGTGGGGAAAAGTTAGTCTTCCTTTAACTTTAAACTGCCCAACTTAATTATCAAAAATGATGTAACGTGTGACTGTTGTCTTGACTTCATTTTAATTGCATGTAGTTTATTTGGATTGCTATTGAAAATTAAATCTGCTCTTAAGTGTGTGCGTGTGCATGTGTATGTGTGTGTATTTTTTGTATTTAAGTTTGAGTAAAGCTTTAACTTGCCATAATTGAAAATGTAATCCATATAATGTTTGGTAGAATTGTTTCCCAAACCTATTGCTTAATGTTTTCTCCTTCACTTTTCTAAATTTAATTTTTACCTGAGTGTGTTATTTTTGTTTTTAGCACTGGTGTCAATTTGATTAGCAAAAACACCTAATAAATAGAAAAGCTAATAAATAAAGGCAAAACTTGTCTGTTAGTAGTGTCAAAGTTCAGGACCTTGGACAACACCAGTTCCACTTTAGCCAAAACACTATTAGCCAAGTCTACTTGTTTTTTTCTTTAGCTGTTTTAGCAATTACCTTCTATTATTCCTCTAGAATTCCAA
Source organism: Ilyophis sp. 1 JC-2022 (assembly GCA_022702515.1). Classification (NCBI taxonomy): domain Eukaryota; kingdom Metazoa; phylum Chordata; class Actinopteri; order Anguilliformes; family Synaphobranchidae; genus Ilyophis; species Ilyophis sp. 1 JC-2022. Next base: position 28,689,536 of record CM040395.1, on the reverse strand, counting down.
TTAAATTTCTCTAAAGGAAGCTGCTTAAATTCGTTTTTTTTTTCTCCATAAAGGATGATTGTTTGGGGACGTTTAAAATATAGTACAAAATCTCTTCCCAAATTTGAATTGCCAATTGACCTTGTGAGCCTCTCTCTGCAACATCCTCAGTCAGTTCTGGAAAACAGACAAGCCAGCGCTATGCTCCAGTGCTTTTAGGACCAAATTTAGGACCAAAGTCCTCCGAAAGCACTGAAGAATTTTTAAACCGATTGCAGTCCCGTGCTGATCCTCCCAGAAGATTAGTCTTCAGGTTTCCAGGGTAGCATTAAATACTGTCAACTGCCTGTCCATCTAGGGGATTTGACACTGGCACCGGAGGGCCGCCATCTGCCAGGGGTGTTTACAAAGCTGACCTAGTCGCACGTAGACCTCGTTCAGTTAAATGGGATTAGTCCCCCTGGAACAGCGCCAAGTGTTTACGGCCTGAGCCATGACAGATATTTATCAGTCTTGTCGCAGGTTATCTTCTCTTTTATTATGGGGGAGTGGGGGAAGGGGTTCTTCTCTTTTATTATGGGGGAGTGGGGGAAGGGGTTCTTCTCTTTTATTATGGGGGAGTGGGGGAAGGGGTTCCTCTCTTTTATTATGGGGGAGTGGGGGAAGGGGTTCTTCTCTTTTATTATGGGGGAGTGGGGGAAGGGGTTCTTCTCTTTTATTATGGGGGAGTGGGGGAAGGGGTTCTTCTCTTTTTCATTTTGGAATAATGAGCCACAGAATTCTCCACCTCTCCTGGACTTAATAGTACAGTAGTTTTTGTTACATATACAGTCGTTTTTGGTACAGTAGTTTTCGTCAGTGTTACTTTTGCTTCTGATAGCAATTCTGAGACAATCAACATTGTCTGATTTCGTTATTTAAAAAAAAATTCAAACTGATATGTTTTAAAGTACAGTAAATCACAAGGTTATTAGTGGGAATAAATTTGATAAAAAATAAAAAATGTTTTTATTTAAAACTCCATAATTGTCTAATTAAGAAATCTTAAAGTTGGCAAACTCAAATATAGGGCAACATTCATAAAGATGTCCTTCTCTCTGTTGCAGTGAGTGCAAGACTCTGTCTCTGTTTATAGCTTAAAACGAATTGGTTCAAAGGTCAGTTACGTGGATAAAAACGTCCGCTCTGCATTCACTTCCTGTTTAGCAGACGGTGGTTTTATGATCGAATGTTTACCGTCCATCAGGCATTTTTGTCCCTCAAAAGTATTGAACAAAGTTTCACATGGTGAGAGAACTAAGAATTTGCCAAACTGTTGCTTGCTACAATTCAATCAAATAAAGAAAATCTTTGGCATGTTATGTTACTTTTTGAATTATTTTTTTACCTATTACAGATGTGATGGCCTGCAGCTCTGTGAATGATTTCATTTTCAAATGTAACAGAACTGAAAATGAGGATATTTCTTTACATTGTCAAACCTCCTAACATTGACTGATCCAATTTGCAAATCTCTTCATCCAGAATTAGCTTGTTTTGGTGAGTGTGCAAGGAACCATGGGATCCTTAGGCTTATGCAGGACAGTATAAGTATAAAATCCTGTCCTCAGCTGACTGGTTGCTAAGTACCTTCAGGCGTTTGGCAGACAATTTGATCTATTCCTCACTGTACTACTAAACCGACAACCGCAAACATGGTCCTTGAGGACTCTGACACGGAGTGTGTTTTTGAAATTGAGGTTGCTGTGAGTACAGGATGATTATTATTTAATACTGATCATTAGTTATTAGCATTAAAAGATTATTTGTATTATTATTGATAAATATGTTGTAAATGTCTATACTGACACTTCTATACTATTTTCTATGTCGAGATTTTTAAATGTTTTTGTGACATTTTCCTTAGCTAATAGTTTGAGAGCGGGCCCTGTTTGGGAGGCTATAGTTAGCAATGCTGCAGCTTGCATGGACTGTCACTGAAGGTGAACATGTTTTTGCTCAGGATTAACCTTGGCTTAACCTTGAAATGAGCTATTTAAATCTACATGCCTAGAATTATGCTTAGCTTTTACAGAATTTCGATACAAGTTATGGAAAAACACACCTAAAATACAATAAAAGTATGTAAAAGGATTTGGTAGGCTGTGTGGAGAGCTTGTATTTTATGGTCATGAAGATTTATCAATAGGGCTATTTTGGGCGACTTGAGATTGCTGGTGCAATCTGTAGTGGTTACCATATATATTTCAGATTGGAGTTATTCATCCTGAGTGACAAAGACATCAAGAGAGATTTGGACAACATGCCCCCAATGATTTTCAAGGATTATCATCTCAGTATTTAGATTAAATTAAATCAAATAGAATTTCAGACTCAAGAACATTGGGAATTTTAGACCCAAGACCCAAACTATTGATCGTTTGAGGAATTCTTTCAGAATATTTGGTTTATAATATTTGGTTCAAAAGTAGCCTATGATCATTTGTTTTGTGCAGTTCTGCAGTGTGGTTTGCCATTTAGATGACATTTTGTCTGATGTTTTTTTTGAGAAAGATGAATTGATGTAAACTATGGCATCATTGTGTTCATTAAATGATTATGTTTCATGACAAATCCAACAAATTTTTTTGTATGTTTTTCCAAGAATCAGACTTCATTTTCTTTCTTTTTTGAATTGGACCTCACTAATTTGTAAAGGGGCTATTTGCATGTAACATGAATATATTTTTTAGTGGTTGACACCAAACATATTATTGCCTAATGAAGAGATTGTTGAGGAGCTACTGTAAACGTAATGTAGTAAGAATGAGGGAATTGGTCACTTCTGGACATTCAGCTGGGGAGAATTCCTTTGGGCATGCTAGAGTGTGTGTGCGTGTGTGTGTGTGTGTGTGTGTTTCTCACACGCATTGCTTCGTTCAAAAAGTTGCTTGGGAATCAAACTTATTCTGGCCGAGTCAGAGCTTGGCATTATGGATTCTTTAGCTATGCTTATTTATCATATGTTTTTGCTTTAATAAAATGCCCTGGTCTCACCACAGTTGTGCTCCTACAGGAAGATGATGTGGAGACCCCGTATGGAAAAGTCCACTGCACCATGAAGGGGGTTCCTAAAGGGGATCGTCCTGTCATCCTGACCTTCCATGACATTGGACTGAACCGTGAGCCTTTTTAGAACATACGCATATCAACACCCTAAGTTATATACCTGTCACTGGAAGCCCAGGGATCTCCAGCCCTGATCCTGTCTTATTTTCACCATCAGCAACCGTTTCAGCTGAATTAACCGTTGTAAACAAGTTACCTATCAATTGAGTGTTCAGTGACTAGAAGACCCTGTTACTGTCCAGAACCAGGGTTGGGAAATACCTGCTAGATAAGCAGGTCTAACCTGTGTCTGTATGCGTAAATGACCCCTATATGTATACAAATATGACCCCGTTATTTATGCATAGTAATCTGAGCACTCTTATCATTGCTCGTACATTTATGCGCGATTGTGTCATTTCCCTTCTATCAGACAAGAACTGCTTCGACTCCCTGTTCGTCCACGAGGACATGCAGGAGATCACGCAGCACTTTGCCGTGTGCCACGTGGACGCGCCCGGGCAGCAGGAGGATGCCTCCGCCTTCCCGGCTGGGTGAGTGCTGCCGCTAAACCAACCCCCCAGGGAGGTGCGCTAAATGTAGGTCACCGCGTCTGTGACCTTTAACCACTGGTTTGTTTTTTTTCTAACCCACTTTGACTCTGCCCAGAAAGAGTCACAAATCCTGGGAAGCCGCACCTGCAAGGCTGATGTTCCCATATATGTTGACCTTGTTTTGGTTTAGTCAGTTACTCTAGGTAACCACTTGGCCTTAACTTTGAGTATCAGATATAAGCAATTGGTACATACTAACAATTAGAAATAATGTGTTCCACTCCTGTATTAATTACAGAAACCATTGATTTCCAGAATGTGTGACCCCATGAAGTAGCACTTGCTAAACTTAAAGATAAACATACTTAAATTTTAAACTGATATTCAAAAAGGTGTAATTAGAACAAACATTTTTTAAATCTCATGTTTTAATTTTACTGTTATGGTGTATGGCCATTACAGCAGGTAATTAGTTCTATTTGAGAGTGAACAAACGCATTGAGATTACCAAACTGTAAACTGATTTTTTTTCCCATAGATATGAGTATCCTTCTATGGATCAGCTGTCTGAGACTCTCCCTCTGGTCCTCAAGCACTTTGGGTAAGTGACATAAAATGGGCCTTAAATTAAGTGTGCTGGTATGAATCGAACAGACCTTATTCAAATACATATTTGAAGTATTTAATCACTTAATCTTGATGCCAGTAAATTTTGATCCCTGAGAATCTGCAAAAAAACATGTTACTTGCCAAATTGTTGAACCATCAAAAAATAAGTCTGTTTTGAAGATTATGTAAACATTTCCAGTAACCTGCAGGAGTTTTACTGGTACGTCTGTTAAACGACTATTTCAATTCTGACCCAGGTCTGTTCGCTACACAAACCATTAGGGATGCACCGAAATGAAAACTCACTAAAATCAAAGCATTGCAATTCAAGAATAAATCAATTACAAAAGTATGAAAATATTTATTTAGCACTGACATTACAGCAATGCACAATATAAATTAAAATTCAAAACAAAATGTTTAACTTGACCCCGCTCATGTGTACATTAAATAATAATGTACAGGCCTATAACTGACTGGCCTGCTGAAAGATTGTAAAATTAAATATGTTCTCTCATAAAAACACAAAGTGCATTTAACTCACTCAGTGCCACGGAATTCTGGAACACTGTGCCCCTTGAGTGCCAAGCCAATATGGCCGCACAACATTCTAAATGCTCAAATTCAGTTTTTGACTCTGCAAACTTACAATAAAACATTTTTAAACACGTCTTATGGTTTCTAACTTCAGATATGAGTATAAATATTTTTGTAAGACTTACACCTGCAAGAGGACAAACACTAGAAATGACTTCAAATAATATTACTGGCCAGCTGATTCACAACAAAGACTGTTGATGGTAAACTGACTTGAAAAATTAAAACCTGAGATAAAATATCAGTTTAAACATTTATTTTCAATTTAGAAAAGGGAAATAAATGACCATAAATGGATGCTATTTTTATATATTGAGCCTTTTATTACAGTTAATTGTATTTTACTACATTGTATAATATTTATTTATTTCATTAGGCCTAAATTTATTTTCATTTCTTGTATTTCATTTCTATCATGTTGTAGCCTACAGCACTTTATAACCCAGTGTTTCAAAAAGAGCTATACAAAATAGTTATTGTTGTTTTTCATTATTATTACTTGCATTTTTGGTCAACTTTGGAGCTTAACAGCCATATCTTTCTAATAAAGAAGCATTTAGCAAAGAATATGCCAAATATTTCACTTAAGGTTCTCTTTTTGTCTTTAGTCAATGCACAACTAAAGATGCTCCCCCATTTGTGAAATAACTCCTGACTCTGAATCCAATTCCTCAACCTCATGATTTTGTTAACGTTAACTAATATAACGTGTGCTCTCCCGTTGAGAGACTTGACGCAATGATGTGACAAAGTCGGATCGATAATGATTGGCAACCTAACGTTAGCATTTACCTACACAACTTTTGTCAACTGCCAGAATGTCATCCAGGACAATTAACGTTTGCTAGCTAACTTTGACTTCACACATACGTTTGTTAACTTTTTAAGTTCACTTATGTGTCTGCAATATCGGGCGAATCGCGGCAGCTTGTTCGTTTCACCTCGTAAACTAACTTAACGTTATTCGTTTTTTTAAATTGTCCGTCTGGGCAAGTTAAGCTGTATTATGCTTGTCTGACAACTTTTTTGACAATCGGACAAGAGTTAATGTCGAGCACTGCTCCTCATCTTCCTCTCCACTATCGCTATTAAAGTTAAACACAAATACGCACTCGTCACCGTTCGCCATTCTGATATCGCCTCTCGCTACTTTTTTTTCAAGTTGCCAGCTCGTATTTCTAACTGCACACAAAGACCGCTAATTTACATAGTAATTGTTTTAACCAATAAGATCGTCCATCTATTACTGCTGACTAATATTTGCCCAGTAACAACATGTATTTGTTGTATTTAACTTATTTAATTGGCTAAAAAAAAAGAGGATGTAAAATACGAGTTCAGGGCGCCTTAAGGCGCCCCTGGCACTCTGGAACATTCGTAGTTGGGGCGCTTTGCGCCTCTGGCACTGAGTGAGTTAAGTCACCCGACGTGGAGAAACTCTTTGCAGATGCACCCCCTCTTGAAATTTCAGCACTGCATTTTTTGCAAATCGCTATCCGTGGGTCTTTCTCCGAGATATTGAAATAACTCCACACCGCCGACATGCTGGCTCTTATCCAGATAACCGTGTGCTGGCTGCGCTTTTTGTTTGCGTCATTACAATTCTGTTTCGGCCGTGTTGTTTCGGTGATTTAGGTCTTTCGGCCGAAAACCGAAAATGCACTTTTGGGCCATTTTCGGCCGAAAATTTTCGGTGGCCGAATTTTCGGTGCATCCCTACAAACCATAATGCGTACATATTCATCGCTATGTAGGTCGTTTGTTGCTTTACTGTACTGCTACCGTTTTCTTTTCACTCATTCAGTGGGGATCAATCTGATTATGAACCTACATAACTGTTTCATTCTTGTTTTATGACAGTCTGAAGACTATCATGGGTATGGGTATTGGGGCCGGGGCCTACGTCCTCGCCAAATTTGCTGTGAGTTCCACATTTATTATTATACATGTGTATGCATTTCCTCCCATGCAGTATCGCTTATTTACAGCACTTTAATAAAACCAGGATTTAGGAGCCTTATAAGCAGACGTGTTCTGATGCAGGCAACATGGTTGTGCTTATAATTACCGGCAGATTACAGTACTAGACTTTGGAATGCCCAATGGCCACACATGCTTGTCTGCATTTACTTTCCTTTCTGAAACAAAAGGACAGCTGATATGTGATGTGGTTTATATTTTTGAATGTCTTTATTTGGCAGGATTTATCAGAAACAAACGGCTTCATATGGTTCTTGCTTGTAAAGTACGTTTTTGTCTTTCAAGACCATTTTAGACAATGTTATGCGGTTTTTTTCATTTTTTTGGTTTGGCCTTGTGGATGCTGTTATTGTTTTTCCAATGAGAAATGCTGGACTCGTAAAAAAGGACCACAACAGTTTAAAAAGCACATTTAGAAAGATTTTAATTTGTTCACTAACCAAAGAATAGGTTTTTAATATTTGCTTGAATTTAATACTTCTCTGGCCTGTCACATTTGCACCTGACACGTAACAACTGACTGTTTGCCAGGTTTGTCTCGTTGCAATTGCACAAGCACTGAATGGCATCATATTTTTGTTTGGTATGCAAACAAATTCAAATGTTTCAAAATGTGTTTTTGAAGCTTTTGTAGTTCTTTTGTTGAGTGCAGTAAAAACCTTTTTCCTTGGAAACATTACACAATTATTAGTATGTGCACCCCAATAAAACAATTCAATGCAATTCAGAACCGAGTGCATGTTTTCCTTTGTATTTTTTATTGCTGATGAAATTGCCTCTGAATGTCTGCTAAAGGGAATATCCTAATAACAATGGGCCTCATTCACTAATCATGAACACTATGAACAAATTTGTTCTTAAGACTTTGTTTTTACAAACATTTTGGGATTAACTGATGTTTGCGTTCTGAGCTTCTGTTCTACCCAATAAAAATAAATCCCAAGAAAGAAACCTTTGGTGAATGCCAGAATGTTGATAAAAAAACGTTTTAAAGAAAGCCTTAAGAACACATTTGCTTTGTAGAATGGTTGGTGAATGAGGTCCGATGTTGAGAATGTTGTGGTTTGAATGTGGTGGAGATGCTCCTGACCACTGTGTCTTGTCTGATGTAGCTGGACTACCCAGCAATGGTAGACGGCCTGGTGCTCATCAACATTAACCCATGCGCTGAAGGCTGGATGGACTGGGCCGCACACAGGGTAATGCACTGCTGCCTGAGGGAGCTAGCGTAGCGCAACATGAGCTTACATTGACTGGGCCGCACACAGGGTAATGCACTGCTGCCTGAGGGAGCTAGCATAGCACAACATGAGCTTACATTGACACAGGAAACCGGACATGTCATTTTCTGTGCTCTCCCAGTGGTTGCTTAGACACAAGTTAATATTTATCTTTGATTGGCAAAAGAGTCTCATTACCATGATGCTAACGAGTTGAGTATACGTTCATCACTGTGTATGGTCTACAATTTGGCCTTTAGGCAATAGTGATGCCTTTCAAAGAATACTCGGCTTTATTTATTATTGGTCTGAAAGTGTGGGGTGCTATTATTTTGCTCAGAGCTTTAACGTCAAGTGTATGGAACTGCAGGGCTGGTCACACGCTCACACTTACCAGAAGTGAACTTGAGGTTTCTTGTGAAATTAATTTCAGATCAGCGGCTGGGCCCACGACTTGCCTAATATGATCATCACTCATCTGTTTGGGACGGTAGGTAACACTTTTGGGAAAACAGGTTTAAATGCATGATTTATTTCTCATTTCAGTGTGCTTTATTGAATTTATTAGTTCTTAATGCATTTATTTTATAAGTTGAGGATTTTAATCAGGAAGAAAAAATAAGGACTTTAATCTTTAAATATACTTTAAATATTAATCTAATTTAAAGGTTGTCATTCATTGAATTTATTTGCCTACTTATGTTGCCTCTGAAAGGGACACTATTTAAATATTATTTATTTAATATATATTTATTTTTCATATACATGATCAATAAATTTTTAAAAATGTAACTGATTACTTGTAGGCCCAAGCATGTTCTAAAATGTCCTTCTCTCCAGGACGAAATTCACAACAACCATGACCTGATCGCAACATACCGCCACCACATCTTGCACGACGTCAACCAGACCAACCTCCAGCACTTTGTTAAGTCCTACGAGAGGTCAGGCTCCCCCAGAGTTTGAGTTCTGGCTGAATTATTTTTAGTCTAAAGAAATGTATTTTTCAGTTGCGCTTAAAACAATTTTTTCTCAACAGCCGAAGGGACCTGGAGATCGAGCGACCCATCCAGGGAGGACCGATCCACGCACGAACCCTCAAGTGAGTCAAAAAGGCCATTCTCGTGGATTCATGATTTGGGACACATTTCTGAGACCTTAAGTTATGTTGAAGGCCAAAGCCTAGTGTAGTATCTCCTTCTGTATCCGTAGGTGTACTAGTCTGTTGGTTGTAGGAGACAGCTCCCCTGCCGTTGACGCTGTGGTGAGTGTGTGCCGCCAGCAGCCCCTGTTCTCACGCACTCTCACACTTGCACACATCAAGTAAACTATTTTAGGAAAAGAACAAAACTCATTAAATAAAACCCAAAATAGTTCAGTAAAGCCGAATTAAACTTCACGTGTAGCATTGCTGTGTTGCTCACTATGGCAAATTGTGTCCGTGCAGGTGGAATGCAACACAAAACTGGACCCGACAAAGACCACACTGCTCAAGGTGAGTGACCGCGCTCACCTGCTATAATCGCAGATGGACGGGTTATTAATAGTAAAGCAGCATCAGGCGCTGATAAGCCTCCGCTTGCTCAGCACTGCCTGTGACTTATTGACTAACGTTGTGCCTGCACCACTGCCCTGGTAAGACCGGAGGTCACATTTGGTTCCAGCTGACCCATTTTCACCCAAGATGCAGAGCTTTTTTTTTCCGTACGTGAAACCTGTGTGTTTTTTCAACGGCAAACGGGTGCAGCGGTTAATAAATGCAGGCTGCGCCTGAGGTCGGTGTCACCAAATATGTAATGTTGTGAACAATCATGTGACTGAATGGCCGAGGGTCTAATTACCGAGTCAAGCTCTGAATCCGTTTACCTGCTTTTAGTGCTTGTAAGTTACTGTGACTGACCGTCTGTTTCGCTGTTTAAAAGTAAAGCGCTATGTCTCTTCTCCCATTTTAAGCGGTTGTAACTATGACTCATTACGTGCATCATTACTGAAGGGCAAATCTCTGTCTCTTCCCCTCCCTCTGCAGATGGCAGACTGCGGTGGCCTGCCCCAGGTTGATCAGGTGCGTTAGCGCGGCTTTAGGCGCTAAAACCTGTTCGTGCCGGCTGGGGGATAATCTTTAGCTGAAATGGGATGTCTATTAAGCACATTACAGACTATTGCTGTGCATTTCTCAGATGTAATACTTCACACGCTCACATACTGCATGTTACAAGTATTGGTGATATTGGTGCTTGTCATATAAGTGTGAAGTTCAGAAACAAAGTTGCATTAAAGTTCAGTTCTGTATTTTAAGCAAGTGTCTAGAAAAAAAACTAGATTCGTTTGTGTGCTTAGGCTTTGTCTCGTTCCCTCAACAGCCGGCAAAGCTGACCGAAGCCTTCAAGTATTTCATCCAGGGCATGGGCTACAGTAAGTGCCAGATATAATCAGTATTTTGTGTTTAAGGCTCTGCAAGATACAAATGACTAGGATTTCCTTGGGGGAGGGGGGTTCTTCATAGCGTGGCCTTTTTAAATAATGAACTCACCAGAACTCATTCGAATGCAGCACAAGAGACATAAAATATGTGAAAACCATGAGGACTCGGCACGTGCTTGCTAAGGCAAAAATGTATGGTTGTCAAAGCAATTCACTGAATTCGCAATCTATATATTTGGATATGTGGTTAACCAGTGACAACTGGATGTTGCAAGGAATGTTTCATAAGTTATAATGTTGTCATACTCAGCTTGATCACAAGTCCCTGAAATGATATACTTCAGAAATGGATATCTACGAATGTATGAAATCACCTGCCATACTTTTGTGACATAGAGAATGCGATGAAAGGGCAAATTTGCAGGTGTGTGTGTGTGTGTGTGCGTGCTGTGCCTGTGTGTGTGTGTGCGTGCTGTGCCTGCGTGTGTGTGTGTGTGCCTGCGTGTGTGTGTGTGTGTGTGTGCTGTGCCTGCGTGTGTGTGTGTGTGTGTGTGTGTGCGTGCTGTGCCTGCGTGTGTGTGTGTGTGCGTGCGTGTGTGTGTGCGTGTGTGTGTGTGTGCGTGCTGTGCCTGCGTGTGTGCGTGCGTGTGTGCGTGCGTGCGTGTGTGTGTGTGTGTGTGCGTGTGCGTGCTGTGCCTGCGTGTGTGTGTGCGTGCTGTGCGTGTGCGTGTGCGTGTGTGTGTGTGTGTGTGTGTGTGTGTGCGTGTGCGTGTGTGTGTGTGTGTGTGTGTGTGTGTGAATGCCTGCTCAAGGAGTGACGCTTCCGCTCCCTTCTCCAGTGCCCTCAGCCAGTATGACCAGACTGGTGCGTTCTCGCACGGCCTCCGGCTCCAGCATCCACTCATTCGATGGCAACCGCAGTCGCTCGCACACCAACGAGGGAAACCGTAGCCGCTCCCACACGGCCGACAACCAGCGCGCACATCCGCACGCCGACTCCACTGTGGAGAGCAACGTGGACCAGGCCGTGCCCAAGTCCACTGAAGTGTCCTGCTAGAGCTCTCCGGCAATGACCAGCCAGCCCAGCCCAGCCCAGCCCAGCCCCGCCCTGCCCACCACCCCGTCCACTGCCTGCGCTGCCCTGCTCTGCTGTCAAATAACAAAACGAGGACTGGCCGTGATCCCAGTATCTCCTTTCTGCACCCAGTCAGAACATTCCCAAAGTTCATGTGTTTGCTTCCATTTTGTTATACCAAAGAGTGTTGAGGGTAGGGCCACTGTGTCTGCTCTCGCTTTGAAAGAGACCAGTCTGTTACGCGACATCGCCTTCAACCGTGTTGTTAAAGGTGATGGCGCTGAGGAAAACCAATATTGTTGTTCAAGTGTCTCTTTTTGTGGAGCGGTCCCCCGAGCATGCGGATTTGTTTTTGCGAGCAGGGCAGCATGGGCACTCTTGGAGGAATTTGTTGGAGAAACCTTTGCTTGTAAGCGATGCACAATTCTAAATTGTCCGGGTCCGATGACCAATGTACTTTCTCCACTTTTTTAATTTAGCTTGTGTTCAGTGTTGGTTACTGACACATTACATCTAGCTCCAGCTCTGGAAATGGCTGATTGGTTTGGTTCTTTAACTCTGAACTTAAAGAACCGGTCTTGATGTCTGATTTAACGTTCGCTTAAAAATGGATACGAGCCCACAAGGTGGAGAAATTACCGTTTGGATCAAATGAGAGCATTCTGACTAAATTGCTTTTCATTTTTAAACCCACAGTACTGCAGTAATTCCATTGATTATCCTGGACTTCATGATTACTGTGTTTTATGGCGCTGTCTGTCCACTTTAATGCTTTAAAAGATCTGTCTTTTAACTACCAGTATGGAATGATTTTAGCCATCGCTTTTGGGGAAAATCGTAAAGAAGCAGTTTTTGTCTTCTATTGAGCTTACTGTCAATCTAAAAGGAAAAAAAATTGTGCATTAACAATTTTGCAATCATGTGTTCTAATTTCAGGAAAACGGCTTCAGGCAATAGAAATGTTCTGGTTGTTTATTTTTTATATAAATTATAGTTTTTTTTCTATACAAGTAATAACAACAGAACAGAGTTGTGCCATGGAACCCTAAAGTTGCATTTAACTCTTTTTGAAGGTTTCAGGGCAATGCTAATCAAAAGATAAAATGATCTCAAACTAGGTTACATTTAGCTTCTGATTCCTCTTTTCCTTGCACAATGGCAATTGCTACTAGCTTTCTAGGAGACAAAAAAAACAATTAGCTTTGTAAAGATGCAAAACTACCTACTGTAGATGGGAAGTTTTCTTAATGACATAACATTTGTATTTATTAAAAAAAATAATAAAATTTGTAACTGCATACGTGTTACCAGTATTTTTCTTCCATGACTGAATGAGCCATTTATTATTTTTTTCACTGAAATTTGAACATTTGGCTACAATGTGGTTTATGACTTCTGTTTGCTGGGTGCATGGGCAGACCTTACCTAAATCCCCCTTAACCCTGTAGTGCCTAAATCCATATGGTACAGCTCCCTAAGTGATTCAGCTGAACTTGGCTGTAAAAGAACCCAACACCAAACCCTTCTGGGAAACTAGCCAATACAGTTCCGACACCACTGTGCACCTACGCAGGGCTCAACAGTGCTCCCATTTTAGGAGGATATGCTCCTGAAAATCGATGTGCTAGCTGGAAAAATGATGTAGGAGCACATCTACTAATTGGGATTAGTGTGCTTCTAAATGTTTCAATTTAGGAGCACATCTGCTCTTTGGAAAAAATGTTAGTGTAAAGCCCTGCTATGATTGTTTACCCTGTCTCTCCCTTTGCACTAGGATCAGTGGCACTCAAACTGTACCTCTGGTGGATCTCTAAGCTGTAGTCCACTTATCTGCTCGACAGGAACGCAGCTGTGGACGTGACGGAGAGCTACATTTCTGATCTGATGAATGTGACAAAGTGTGGATATGTTTGAATGAGACTAATGTTTCAATTTGTAGAGTGCTAAACTGTGTATACCTTAAGCGACACTGTACTTCATTTTACATTTGACTCTGAAAGTGTAAAGGTAAAATTATAATTCACTTGATTGCGATACATACTTGTACATATAGATTTGTTCTCCCATAGTAGTCTTTGCAGCACTCAATTCTTAAATGATGCACTACAGTCATTGTTTGCTGTATTCACTTGCATATTTATTCATAAAATTGTCGTCATATTTGAATTAAACGCTACACGATTTTATCGTTTTTATATAATTTCAATCCCTGATATACAATATCATAATATAATTTATCTAAAACTCATATTTACAGTAGCATTTTAGATATATAATTTCCCCCTCCCTCCCCCCCCCCATCTGCCTGAATTAATAACTCGCTGAAGGCGAACACATTAGCAGTTCTGCACAGCATTTTATCCATCGCTCATGTAGGATCACAAAAATTGAGCATTTTTGTATTCTGGAACAGGGTTCTAATGCTCCGTCATAATATAGCAATATAATGTAAGGTAAGAAATCATTTCTGAAATTTCCACCATGCAAATCTAAGCTTCTTCTATCATTTTATGCCAACAGATCAAATTGATGAGTTGATTTTTAAAAGGCCAGATGCCAGTTAAAGTGAAGGCCATGCTCATATGTTATAGGCACATTATTGCTGTAATAGTTTTAAAAAATTGCTACGTATATATTGTTTTATTTTCCATTGGAAATGCAATAAATGAATAAATGAGAGAAATACTAATTTTACAGAGGACTAAGCGGAACTATAATCATAAATGAAGGATAAAAATATATGTAAAAATAAATAATCTGCTTTTCAGAATTTAGAAATCAAAGAAGTTTTTATATATTTTGCCCCAACACTGCATCAGTCTCAGGTAGTGAATGGGGATTAGGATTATGGTTTCTGAAGGCAGAACATCTGGGATCTAAAAAATCAAGATGAGAACACACAACTTTGATGGAGTAGCCATTTTCTGTCAGTGACCACCATCAAATTTGATTCGGGATTGGCTATCATTATGTATTAAATTTTAAATGTACAAAATTGTGCCTGCATCATACTAGGGCCTGAGCACTAGTCAGAGATGATTGGAAGCAAATTAGGAGTGCTCACTATGTCCACAAAGGACAAACATCATTGTAATAAATCCTCTGTTCTAACACATTTACATATTTTCCAAGAGGAAAAATGTGTTATCTAGAGATCAGATTTAGCCCATTGGAACACATTCGGCCCATTACAAAACGAGGTAACACCCTTTTTTTTTTCATTACGTAGTTTCATCCGGGGTTTCACACCCAGTGGTATAATGGATGAAGGGTGGAGACTTCCCAAAGGATACCTGTCATAACAACCTCGGGGATTCTTAGACTAAAGCAAACGAATGCAGAGATGAGACGTTATGGGGGGGAAGGAGAGCTTGCAGGTCTTCTCAGTTCATGATCTCTGGGTAGTCGTAGTAGCGTTCCAGTTCGGCAAAGATGTCGTTGGGGTTCTTGCAGCTGAGGTTGCAGAAGCAGGCGTTGATCCACATGAGCTGCCAGGAGAACACGGCTCCGTTAGAGCACTGGAACTCCACCTCGATGGTCTTGGACTTGTACGGGATGCAGCAGCGTTCGTCCGAGCAGACCCCACAGTACTTGGGCCGGTACGGCCGCTTGCTGATGCAGCCCGAGATGGTGAAGTACTGCGCCCGGTCCTCCCTGTAGATGTTCAGGCACTTTTTCCCTGGCTGAGACACACGGGAGAGGGACATAACGTGACCTAATGACGAAAACAGGCCATTCAGCCCATCAATGATCGCCATCTTCCTACCATTACAGGACGCCTAGCGTTCCCCTACAAACTAGGTAGTGCCTAGCACCATATCCAGCCTGGTCTTGAAGACACCCAGAGTTTCTGCCTCTACTACATGACCTGGCAAGCTATTTCACACAGTGACTACACTCTGTGTGAAGAAGTACTTCTTAATGGCCCTGTCACACTATTGCGTATCGTACTAGCGTATGCCAGCGTATGAAAAATATCACTCACGCTGACATACGCTAGGGGTACGTTAGGCATAGGTTGTATATGTTTCAAGCACGGTGGCATACGCTGGCATACGGCGAGGCACAAAAAGTTTTTTAAGCATGCTTAATGTTGTGCGTATTCGGACGTATGGTTTATACGCTAGGCATACGCTAGGCATACTCTAGCCATACGCTGGCCATGCGCTATTTTCAAGGGCTTTTTGTGCGTATGAAAATGATTTTATGAATTTACATACGCAACTCATACGTTTCTCTCATACGCAATAGTGTGACAGGGCCGTAAGGTCTGCACGGACCTTATCTTTTGCTCATTTCCACCTACTAGCAGAACTCAACCTGAAGAAGCTCCTGTAGTTCACTTTATGAATTTAAAAGCCTCTATCAAATCACCCCTAAGTCTCCGCCCGGTGAGAAACGAGGCTGCTGGGAATTCACTCGCTTTATCCACAGATGTGTATCCACTATGTTTATGGTAAGCTGCCAAACTTTTTACTGCCAATGACCTCAGTAGGAATTACTCATGCTGGCACAGGTGTGCATCCACCATAGCCATGGTGAGTTTGTTTTATCTTGCAAACATATGAGGAATATGCATTCCATATGGATATCTGCATCTGTGTGTGAGTAAATATACAGGGCAGTCTGTAAGTATTTGGACAGTGACACCGTTTGTTGTTGTTTTGGCTCTGTACGCCAGCATAGTGGATTTGAAATTAATTAATCATGAGCTTAAAGTGCAGACTACCAGCTTTAATGTAATGGTACTTACATCCATATCTAGTGATCCATGTAGGAATTGCAGCCCTTTTTATACTTAGTCCCCTCATTTTAGGGGACCAAAGTAATTGGAAAAATGAACATGATAGTATATAATATGATAATATAAATAACATGATATAAGTATATAAATAAAGTCACAATATTTAGTATTTTGTAAAAATCCTTTGCAATCGATGACTGCCTGAAGTCTATAACCCATAAACATCACCAGACGCTGGGCATCTTCCCTGGCAATGCTCTGCCAGGCCTGTACTGGGTATCTTCCCTGGCAATGCTCTGCCAGGCCTGTACTGGGCATCTTCCCTGGCAATGCTCTGCCAAGCCTGTACTGCAGCCATCTTCTATTCCTATTTGTTCCAGGGGGGGTTTTGCCGTCAGTCTTGTCTTCAGCAAGTGAAATGCATGTTCATTTGGATTCAGGTCAGGTGATTGACTTGGCCAGTCCAGAACATTCCACCTTTTGGCCCTGGAAAACTTGTTGGTTTGGGGCCATTGTCCTGCTGCAAGGTTAAGCACCTTCCCATGAGTTTTGAGGCATTTGGTTGGATCTGATAAGATGTTTTTGTACACATCAGAATTAACCCTGTTGCTGCCGTCAGCATCATCATCAATGAAAACAAGTCAGCGAGTTCCAGTGGCGGCCATGCATGCCCAAGCCATAACACTACCTCCACCATGTTTCACATACAGGCCCAAGCCATAACACAACCTCCACCATGTTTCACATACAGGCCCAAGCCATAACACAACCTCCACCATGTTTCACATACAGGCCCAAGCCATAACACAACCTCCACCATGTTTCACATACAGGCCCAAGCCATAACACTGCCTCCACCATGTTTCACATACATGCCCAAGCCATGACACTGCCTCCACCATGTTTCACATACAGGCCCAAGCCATAACACTGCCTCCACCATGTTTCACATACAGGCCCAAGCCATAACACTACCTCCACCATGTTTCACATACAGGCCCAAGCCATAACACTGCCTCCACCATGTTTCACATACAGGCTCAAGCCATAACACAACCTCCACCATGTTTCACATACAGGCCCAAGCCATAACACTGCCTCCACCATGTTTCACATACATGCCCAAGCCATGACACTGCCTCCACCATGTTTCACATACAGGCCCAAGCCATAACACTGCCTCCACCATGTTTCACATACAGGCCCAAGCCATAACACTACCTCCACCATGTTTCACATACAGGCCCAAGCCATAACACTGCCTCCACCATGTTTCACATACATGCCCAAGCCATGACACTGCCTCCACCATGTTTCACATACAGGCCCAAGCCATAACACTGCCTCCACCATGTTTCACATACAGGCCCAAGCCATAACACTACCTCCACCATGTTTCAAATACAGGCCCAAGCCATAACACTGCCTCCACCATGTTTCACATACAGGCCCAAGCCATAACACTACCTCCACCATGTTTCACATACAGGCCCAAGCCATAACACTGCCTCCACCATGTTTCACATACATGCCCAAGCCATGACACTGCCTCCACCATGTTTCACATACAGGCCCAAGCCATAACACTGCCTCCACCATGTTTCACATACATGCCCAAGCCATGACACTGCCTCCACCATGTTTCACATACAGGCCCAAGCCATAACACTGCCTCCACCATGTTTCACATACAGGCCCAAGCCATAACACTGCCTCCACCATGTTTCACATACAGGCCCAAGCCATAACACTACCTCCACCATGTTTCACATACAGGCCCAAGCCATAACACTACCTCCACCATGTTTCACATACAGGCCCAAGCCATAACACTGCCTCCACCATGTTTCACATACATGCCCAAGCCATAACACTGCCTCCACCATGTTTCACATACAGGCCCAAGCCATAACACTACCTCCACCATGTTTCACATACAGGCCCAAGCCATAACACAGCCTCCACCATGTTTCACAGATGAAGAGGGGGTGCTTTGTTTCATCAGCAGTTCCTTTATTTCTCTATGTTTTTCTCTTTCATCACTTTGGTACAGGTTAGTACTCATCTCATCAACTCTACCCTGGCCGTTCTGTTATTGAGGTTTACCAGTGGTTGCATCTTGCAGTGAACCCTCTGAAATTATTTATTTTATAATTTTACTTTATTTTATTCTTTGACAAATCTATGCCTACATCCTGGAGAGTGTTCTTGATCTGTTAAAATTTTTTAATTTCTTCACAATTGAAAGTATTCTTCTTAACAATGCACAAAACAGTTTGTTTTGACACACCCAATGTTTTGGCTATGATCGATTTATTCCGATTTTTTTACGCCATGATGGCCTGCTTACTGACACCGACACTTCCTTGGTCAGGTTGAGAGACAAACTCCAAGTGGAAATGCCACACCTAGAATCAACTCTGGAGCTTTTGTTAGCGTTCTTGTAAGACACAGAACCCCAAATTGCTCCCAATGAGCAGGCTAGCACCTTGCATGGCAGCTGCCGCCATTGGTGTGTGAATGTGTGTGTGAATGGGTGAGTGAGAGGCCATTGTAAAGCGCTTTGGATAAAGGCGCTATATAAGTGCAGTCCATTTACCATTTATGACCTAATGATGCAATAACACACAGCTGGCCAAGAAACAGCTGAGCAGCCAATTGTCCAATTGCTTTTTTTCCCTCAAAATGGGAGGACTATGTATAAAAATGGCTGCAATTAAATTGTTTAATTTCAAATCCAATGTGTTGGAGCACAGAGCCAAGACAATAAAAATTTGTCACAGTCCAAATACTTACTGACTTACTGACTCTGTGTGTATATATACATACCTGTATATATAAATACAAACTACAATACACACATAGTTTTACATTAACAGAAATATCACATCAAAATGTATTGATCATTATACTTTCAATTGCATCGATTTTAAAAAGCGCTACCTTGATGTGCTTGGTGATGTCAACATGGCAAGGGCGGATATTACAGAGCCGCGACTCTTTCACCATCTCGCACTGGTCATTGTCGTTTGAGATGCGCATGGACAGCCCCCGGCCGCACGTCTTTGAACAGGGGCTCCAAGACGTGGTCTGGGTCACACAGTTCCTCTGCCATACCTCATTGCCAAGAATATTTGCTGTGCCAATACATAAACCAAACAATCTTAGTTGTCTAACAACATAAATCATGATAAAAGGCTGATAAAAACACACGCGGCTTCCCTTTTTAAAAAAGCACCGTAGAACTCCTAGGTCAATTATCAGATTCCATAGTATATTTATGTAATTCTAAAGTACAGTGCCAGATTGAGACTTTGTCGTCATTATCCCTTCGCAGAGCTTTCTTGTGTTAATAATGCACATTTTTAAAAGGTCGGTAGCCACATACCTGTTCATATTCACAAGAACACATGCAAATATTTTGAGAGAGTGTTTCATGCAAGTGTTTTCAGATTTAAGTTTTTTAAAAATCCATTATAACAAATGACCCTTTGAGCTTTGCTGGATGTGCATTATTTCCAGAGGCTGAAAAAATGTCAAATAGTTACCAGTGAGCGTTGATAACAATGACTAAACATACTCAGGAAAGGGTTCGGCCAGCTTGACACCGGGCGCTGCACTTCCTGGCCTTTCTGAAGTGACAGGAAGTGTACACACCCTGTGCAAACACTTATCTCATTCCAAAATATTCACCAAACTACTGCAATTTTAGTTATGTGCTAAAAAAAATGTTTTCACACACTT
Source organism: Ilyophis sp. 1 JC-2022 (assembly GCA_022702515.1). Classification (NCBI taxonomy): domain Eukaryota; kingdom Metazoa; phylum Chordata; class Actinopteri; order Anguilliformes; family Synaphobranchidae; genus Ilyophis; species Ilyophis sp. 1 JC-2022. The sequence goes on along the minus strand of CM040395.1, from coordinate 28,669,526 downwards.
CACTTAACTTTCCTGGCAGTACCGCTGCTCTCACACACATTTCTGTGAAATTCAGATCATGTTGGAACCTTATGGCATAACCGTCGGCTGATTTGCGAGAGAGAATGCCAATACCTTCGACATGCCTGGGGGCAGCCTTGCGGGTCTTCCTCGGCTCGTCGCAGATCCACTGCTCGCAGCAGCGGCCTGGCAGCTTGACCCTTTTCGGGTTCTGGCACCACACCAGGGGCGGCTGGGAGTCGGTGCACAGGGCCACGCAGCCGATCGCCCCGCTCACACACAGGCATCGGTACTTGCAGCTGGGCTGGAAGCTCTGGCCATTGCGGTAGATCACGCCGTCGTGTTCACAACCAGTACCCACCAAATCTGTGTTGCACAGAGCGGAGACAAACCTCTGTGAGCCTAGGCTGTGACCTAAGGCCTGTATCACTAAGCAGGTTTACTCAGTTAGCTGGATAACTGCACCCCGAATGGCCTAAACATTCTATATTCTAAAGATCATATGTTTTTTCACCAGTCAGGTATTAAGAACATTATACACATGGTTTTACATGTGGTGTGCACTACATGAGATAAGGTAGTACAGACACCAGATAGTACAGAAGTTAAATCTTTATACAGAGAGTTTTACAAACCGTGTGTGCTCATGTCCATGCCAGTAGGCCTACCTGCATCTATGGCTAACTAGATAAACATACCTTTTTTGATTGGTAAATAATTATCACAATAAATAATGCCCGTACTCTGTTTTTTGACCTCTAGAGAAAACAGTTTCTTGCAGAATAGAATAAACATTTTCACTGAATTTTCAAAATGCAGGATATATTATTATTATTATTATTATTATTATTAATAATAATGAAAACCTTTGATTCATGTTCCAGGTTTTACCCTGTGCTATGGGATGCTAATAAGGATAATCATAGAGAAAGCAATCTGGAATAGAATGTTACATATTGTGTAAAAATGTACAGGTAAATTTCAGGTTCAGATTAAAAACAAGCAGCATTACTGTTACTTATACAGAAAATAAGTGGAATTTAGTAGAGGCAATCACAAGAGCTATTTAATGAACAGAATAGGTAGAAAAGGTAGTCAATGAATCCATGGTGCAGTGAAAAAATGAGACACCAGATAAATGAATCAATATGGAACATAGTTATAAAAAGTTTATATGTGGGAGGTTATAAAAAGATAGAGCACCGTTCTTAAATGATAAGACTGAGTTACATTAAATTACACACATTGAGCTTGAACAGAAGAATGCTGCATTTTCCACAACGGATCAAACAAACCGCAGAATTGTGTACCTTTTCTTACAAGTCTTCCCCCCTAAACATAATATGACTGGCGGAACTAATTTGTGTAATGAATGTAGTGACACGTGCGACAAATATCCCACAAACAAGTATCGGGTCACTTACATGCACACACTCCTTTTTCGTACCTAGGCTTGTCTGCGCTGTAGTCGCAGTACAGTCCTTTGTGGTAGTCGCAGCTGTCCACCTCGTTGCAGGTCCCGCCCACCTGCTTGGCGCAGGCTTTGCAGCAGTCGCAGCCGTCCGTCATCAGGCTGACCCCCAGCGGGCAGACGGGGTCTCTCTCGGGGCACTTGCAGGGCCATTTGCAGTACTGCGTCCGGTTATATGGCTCCGCCAGGCCCGGTGCGGGTGGCATGGTAGAGGGATTTTGGCAAATGGCCTGTAAAAAAAAGAGACATTACCTCCATCAATGGGGTCTTATTTATTTGGCGATGGACCCCCCCTTTTTAAAGTTCTTGTTACAGTTTTGAAGTACCAAGTGCATTTGAAGAGTTCTTTATAAAACTGCTGGCAGAAATTTAAATACTCAAATGTTGTAAATAGTGGATGGTCAGAGTTGGGTATTTAATGGTTGATATCTTGCTCTATTTAGCGATGATGTGTCTATGTCAAGGCTTAGTCTCCATGGACATGTTAGACTGATATACAATGACTAGGGAGACAAAATTATTATTAGAGAACATATTTAGATTCTAACATCTAACACTTTTCAAATACATACAACAGCATCTATCAGAAACATCCAAACAACAGATGAAACCCACAGGAATGTATGGAATTATAAAAGTGTTTGATTATTGGTCAGACATGCATTCCAATGTAGTGTTCCAGAATATTATTCATTTATGTTCCCTGAGTAATGAAAATCAGAGGAAATTATGTGCACAAAGTAATTGAAATACTATAAGGTATTAATTATACTTTATCATAAATACATTGTTCACATTGGGCTCAAGTGTACTGTTTGGACACTCCTTGCTTTCATTTTTAGACATGACTTTGAGCTTCTCAAATGGCTGTCAGCTTTGTCACCTGGCCCTGCTATCCAACTGGTTTTGTCTCTTGTCCCTGTATTCCAAAACCGTTCATTAATCTCTTCTGATTAGAGACTCAGCAGGTACTTTCGAAAAGCACCGTAACAATATTCACACAAGGTGTTCTTACCCAGGTGCAGCAACAATTACATGAATCCCTGATTCTAAAACATATATTTTTTTAAAACCCTATGTTCAGTGCGAACCGATAAACAACTCAAGTTATCTTTATTTAGGCCGCCAGTCAGCAACCTTATAAACTGTAGTTGGGACCAAATCTCTGCTTTCCTTTGATGGGCAATACAATTAAGTAACAAATACAAAGGCAGCAATAAATCCTCATGGATACTCGTATTAATGATTCCAAACAAGTAAACTGTTGCCTAATTCTGAACTGAACACCCACACTCACAGGTACAAAGTGTGAGTTGTAAGAGTGCCATGTTTCAGATTAAATATAAAGGTCTGCTTGGGCTTATTCATAAATATCACATGCAAAAATTTCTTGTTCGCTGAATGCCAGATCAGTCCTAATAGAGTGCAACTGGATATTTAAGAGTGTTTAAACATAATCATAGTCAGAGATAAATAATTACAGTTGGGACTGCATGTTTATTGTAAACATAAATGCTGTATGTTTGTTATTTATGAAAATGGAGGAAGGGAGCCAGTGGGAATGAGGATTCAGTGGAAAGTGATTCATTTGATTTGATTTCCCCCTGAAACTCCTGGAGCACAAAAGAACATCTGTTTATTTATATATTTTTTAATCAAAATTCTTAACTACATTATTGGTTGCATTGATGTAGTTAAGAAGAGCCTCAGGTGACCTTGTGCTGGAGGTATCCAGTATTTCACTATTCAGACTCAGACTATTAATAAGTAATCAAATTGTGCAGTGTTACTGATCCCAGCTCGACAACTGTAGCCATATCTATACTGTATTTTCACTGCACATTTGTGAAGCCCCAGCACAGTGTGTTGAAGTGATATTTCAGTTCTCCCTTTCTTCCACTAGGTGGAGTAGAGCAACACTCTTGACACAGTTAACGGATTCTCTATTCTTTGTATTTTCCTGCAATCTACCCTTATTAATATTTTGCCTTATTACATGTATGGAATAAAAAATGCTTTAACATATGCACATTTGACTGGTGTGAATGTCAGATCTGGGTTTTTTCCCCATCTTGTATTCCAACTCAAAGTTTGGGAATTAATGCTCTACTTTGCATGTGTGATGTATCCAAATTTTAGTGCTATAATGCCAATAAAAGTGATCCTGAGACCACACATGCACATTTTCTATGTAAATTACCCTATATTAGTGATACCTTAGAAAATTACAAGCTGATGTGTCTGAAGTATATTATTCTGAAGTAACTCAATATAACACCTTGTGCAAGGTTCTGCAAACAGGTGTTGCAATAAATCGTTTATTATATTTACACATGAGTAGGCTATAAATCATATGCAATTCTGCCCAAGGTAAAATGTTAACCAATAAAGATTGCAAATGGAATTACTATGTTAAGCCAAGTCCACTAACCGCTGCTATTGACAGACAAGACAGGCTTTTATATCTGTTAATAATTAAAATGAAAGCCAGCTCTGTCCGGGATCCAAGAAGAGGCCCTGGAGTTTTTCAGTATCCTTCAAAAACCGTATTGAATGCAATTGTTACAGGATTGTGGTTCAGTGTGTTTTCATGTGACCACACAGACTGTCCTACTGCATTTTGGCCCAGGGCATTGTAGGATGTGCACTCTGACAGCAGCTGCCTTTGACACGGGGCAAACAACCACACAGACTGTCCTACTGCATTTTGGCCCAGGGCATTGTAGGATGTGCACTCTGACAGCAGCTGCCTTTGACACGGGGCAAACAAGACTAGCAAAAAAAAATACTCTTTTACAAACTCAGACATGCATGATATCTATTTCCATTCATGAATTCTCCTTCATTATTTTATAACTGACAACTAATGATAAGATCAGCCACACATTGTTTGTCAAATTGATATGTTATTATTATTCTAATAATAATATTATCAATGGCCATAATGGTGCTAAGAATAGGCAAAAAAAATTACTGTAGCGATACATTTATTATTTATCATTGTTTCTTTGCTTCATTACTTATTACATATACATAATGAAGATTGTTTAAAAGTCAGTGCTGCAACCATGCTTAATTTGTATAGTAGTTATGTTTATAAAAGGTTAAATGACCTGATTAAATCCAATAGACCTGTTGGTGTCAATGACATCTTGCAATGATTATAGATCCCACAGCCAGACAGCGTCCTTTTTAAGTCTCATTGTTGGCAGAGTGTCAGACGCATCGCTCACACTAAGAGAGATGTTCTTGTTGGCAGAGTGTCAGACGCATCGCTCACACTAAGAGAGATGTTCTTGTTGGCAGAGTGTCAGACGCATCGCTCACACTAAGAGAGATGTTCTTGTTGGCAGAGTGTCAGACGCATCGCTCACACTAAGAGAGATGTTCTTGTTGGCAGAGTGTCAGACGCATCGCTCACAATGTTCTTGTTGGCAAAGTGTCAGACGCATCGCTCACACTAAGAGAGATGTTCTTGTTGGCAGAGTGTCAGACGCATCGCTCACACTAAGAGAGCTGTTATTGTTGGCAGAGTGTCAGACGCATCGCTCACACTCAGAGAGATGTTCTTTCGATGTATTAGTAAATATGCAGAGGCCATCATGGGACTGTGACAACCATAAGCCCTACAGCTGTAATTCAATCCTGATTAACTGGGCTGCCCTTCAAGCGGTTCTCTGAGGTTCCACTATTCAAAATCACGTTGGTCAGTTATTTCGTTTCACCAAATGCTGAAAACGAAAGTCTTTGTCCTTAAAACTATTTGAATAAATATCCAAATAAATTGATACATTTTTGCTAAACTTAATTTTTTTTAAATCACAATGTTAATACAGGTAAATAGCTCAATAGACTGTATGTGCCATAAAAATTATTGAAAGGTAAAATCAAGTAAATTTTTATTTGTATGCTCTTTCAAAAAATTACTAGCAGAGACTGACCAGAAAAAAACTGTTTACACATGTACATGAGTTGTTTGTTAGGTTCTCTATGCCTCCTGTGGGGTATACTATGAAGCAGGATTACTTAGGGCCAGATTCTGAGGTGGCCAACTTAAGTCATGCGCCTCTCCTGCGTGGATTTAACGCGAGCTGACTTACGTCGTATTCTAACTTGTGTTGCACAGGTGCTTATCTCAGAATGTGGGTGGTACAGAGCATGATATTCTAATGACCTGTTTCTTGTACCTGCCTCCCGGGTTGCCAGGTATCTACTGAAAAAATGTTTGTGGGGTTATGCGTTTTCAACATGTCAGTGACAGTGCCTTTAATAACCGCATTTGCCTTTAGGAAAATCCTACCTTTGCGCATCGTAGTTGCTCTTGCGTGATGAGGTATAGGCATGCAGTGAATACATTGCATTGATAAAATGATCATAGCTTCTATTGATGACTGGGATATACCCATCACACAATCAAAATAAATAATCGCTGGACAGTGGTTGCACACAATATTATTAGGTAAACAAATAGAATTTTGGATTTACTGAATTTTTCTTTTTTTAAATCAAATTTTTTTTAACGATTTACCTAACAAAGTCATGTAGCCTATGGTGGTTGAACACAATCGCCTATATGCGACGTCTTCAACTTAATCATTTTGGAGAAGCTGTGTACCAACTATTGCATTTAAAAACTTAATGTAAGGGGCTAAATACAAACACATTGGGGGGTCAATTTACTAAAGGTTTGCATATAAATGTATTCCTGCAAATTCACAGTATAGTAACTATGAGCATGTAACTGTACCTTCGCCCAGTGATGAAACAAAGTCAAACCAATATCAATCTGTTAAGTAGGTTTCAGTAGAAACAACACATTAGCTGTTGCTTCATTTGGAGATCTGATGAGCATAATTAAGATATTGTAAAAACACTCCTAGCACCATAGGCCGAGCCTCAGAACATTCCATGTTATGTTCATTCAACAGGAGGGTGGTCTTCTGCAAAAATATAAACGAAATAGCGAAAAATATTTGATTGACTGAATTTGCACTGATTAATAATTAAGTTTTGGCTGCTGGATGGCTTATTTGGTTAAGGCACCACACTGTGGTGCATGGATGAACATCACGGCCTCGGATCTAATTCGGACCATGCCAGTACTGACTGTGGCCAGTAACCCCATAGGGCAACGCTATAGAAAGTTGGCTATAGAATGGGAGGGTTCAGTGAGATGGGGTTCTGTGTACATCGCTATCTAGTGATCCCTGCTGGTAGATCGGCGCTTGCCAAAGCCATATATGAAAGGTCTTCCTCTGACTCAGCTCTGTGCGAGCTCAACCATAGTCTGCAGCAGGGGTCCTCAATCTTATCCAGAAAGGGCCGGTGAGGGTGCAGGCTTTTGTTCCAACCAAGCAGTTACACACCTGATTCCACTAATCAATCACTAGAGTCTTTGCTAAGCACCTTGATTAGTAGAATCAGGTGTGTAGCTGCTCGGTTGGAACAAAAGCCTGTACCCACACCGGCCCTTACTGGATAAGATTGAAGACCCCTGGTCTGCAGTGTGAAAAGAAGAAGCTGGCGACACCATGTGGCTTGGAGGATGTCTACACTCTCCTGAATTGGCAGTGGGGTTGCTCAGCCCCCACATTCAGCACCAAGGCTGCAATGCACTGAATGGCCAGTGCAAACTTTTTTTTCCCCAAGGGTAATTTTTTCCTAAACCAAGTAATAATATAAAATAAAAAATTAAGTTGATGCCATAGACGGTGTTTTCCTTGCATTTTGTTTGCAGTAAATTAGATAGACAGTAGACGTAAGCCTTCTGGATGGATCACATTCCATCAGCAAAAACTCCTTAACTTGTTAATATTTTGATGAATTGCCTCATTCAGAACCGGCGTGACATGAACTGTTGCAGAGCAGGGTCACCCCAATAAACTAAACGTAAGTGATGTGTGGGGACAGACTCAGCACCTACTGCATAGGATGTGTGGGGACAGACTCAGCACCTACTGCACAGGATGTGATGTAGTGGACCATTAATGCTACTTTGTGTATATGTGCCAGACAGACAGCTGACGATGCACATTTTGGCAATGACAGTTATTTTAATTTAATTACATTTTAAAATGCATCTTCACAAATCTCCTTTTTTGAAAACAAAAAAAAACAATATGAGTGAGTACTCTCATCCATTTGTTGGAGAATGTGTAATGTATTTCAGAACTCCAATAGTCTTGAAATTAAATTAAATTAAATACATACTGTATCCATAATTAACCACAAGGTGCCAGTATAATACAATTTACCAGAACCCCACGAAAAAATATATAACGTTCATTGACAGCACTCAGTGCGGACCTGGATCAGTTCAGCCTAGTAGTTGCAGTGCGTCTGGGCTTCCGGAGCAACCGTTGGAAGGACTACATCTCCAGAGCGATTCACGTGCCCAATACTACTACGACACGCTCACTGTGAATTACTGTCTTTGAACTGAAAAAGTATAGTGAAGACCTTACCTGATTGATCACCTAGTGAATCATCACCTTTTCACACCTCTCTGAAATGGATGCTATTTTTTGCGTCCTTTTGATTACGAGTATGGGGGTTATCTCAGACATGACACTCTTGTTATATATAGTTTTCAGGTGGATGCAAAATCCACATTTCAATTTTGCATGCACTGTTGCACTAATTCTCTATTACACTATACACGTCTGGTGCTTCTCATCTCTTCAAAGCCAGAAAAAAGGCTTACAGAAGACTAGCTTTCAGCCAATGCAAATATGTTCAGTTATTTAATTGTTTCCTGATGGGTTTTTTTCACATTACAAAACAATATTCAAAGACAACTAATCAAAACTATCCCAGTGAAAAACAGTCGTCCATGGGCGGCTAAATTGTGTTGGAAACGCGTCTTGGAGGCCTTTTCAACGACATGGGGATGATTCATTATATTCAATACAGAGTTCATAGCGTCATTTCAACCGAGCAAAAACATGAAAAAGACCAGGTCTCATTCGTGCAATGCATTTATTTATCTTACTTTGAGCAATGTTCTATACATAAGCTAAATATGTCATGAATGTATAAACTGGCGCAGTGTTTTTGAGCTGTCGTGGTTGAGATGGCAACTTGTGTAAAGGTGAAGGGCGAAATACTTAGAGGGGTTATTTAAGTGCAGACGTCAGTGGCAGTAACAGTCTGGTAGGCTCAAGGAGTTTGCCGTGGGAAAACAACTGCCAAAACAAGGATGCCAATCATCGCAAATTTATGCTGCGGTATTTCATTCTGAAATAATTTATATTCTTGATGTGTAAAAATGTATTTTTATTTATTTTATTTTATTTTTTACAATATATTAACATTACATACTACATCGCCTAAATGATTGTGTGCCGTTTTGCAGAATTCAAAGATGAATACAATACCATTCATAAGCAGCAGTCGTGCTGCTGTGGAACTTGCCTTGGTCTGCTTAAATGCACTAGTGCTGTATTTTGACACGTGCCAACGTTTGGAGATCACAAGTACTAGGACAGCTAAATATGTTTGCCTTGTATCAACATATCACTTTAAATATAAAACAAACAAAAAGAATCATACCTTACATAATTGCATCCAATATTAACAAAACTGTGTTTCAGCATATTGAGCACAGCCCGTTGTAACAGGGTTTCATCGTATGTAGAATGCATATACAGGTAGCCTGCAGTGTTTAATGTTTCCGCATTATTTTAAGGCATTCTATATAAGCTTTTCTCTCTTTTGTCGGTTATTCTACCAACCCATTGCTCGACATGATGCTCATTCTAAATTCCTGTTAGGCATCCACGTTCATATTAAACGTGGCATCTCATGTAGCTTAATCAAGCCACTACGTCGTATTTTGGTATTTTACTGAAAAAGTAGCATTGCTTTTTTTCCGAAACACGGTTCAAAAGTATAAAAATAAAGGTTGAGAACAAACTAATTAGAATATAAGATAACCCAAAACCAGTTGCTCACCTGATAAGTGCTGGTCGCTATTAGAATCCACGGCAGGAGCCACCTCATTACTGGAACCCAGTATCAAATTCATTGAACCCAGAATAAGACCTTTGCAAAATCAAAAATCAGTTTCCCAACAGAATTACTAAAAGAACGATCTCTCTGAAGACTTTTAAATAATTTGCGTGGTTGCTCAAGTCGGTCTTGACGCCAGGGCATCGGACGAACTCTGGCATTTTCGCTTCAGTGTCTCTCCCCTGCCCTTTTCTCTGTTCCCCACCTTCGCGCGCGTACTGTCAACGACCCTTAAAGGGAAAGTAATAGCGACCACAGTTCCTCACAGTCAGACCAGTCGTGTCCTCTACCTCCGGACACAAGGAGTAAGATTATCATACATGAAAATATTCCATTGATTCTTGCTTCAAGTTTATTTGTGAGCAGTATGGGATTGCATTGTCCCTGCACTGTTACAACTGTGACCTGCAGTATAACAATTTCATTTCCACAAATCACACAGAAACCAATAATAAAATGTGGTACTGAAAAGGAGATAGCCTGTCTGCATGTGTTCTTTTTTGGATAGTGTGACTGGCATATTGTATTACAGAGAGATCTCTTCTTTTATCAGCCTCTGTAACTTTTGATAATATTACTGAATCAGCATATACGATTAAACAATTAACAATGATGCATTTCGTTGAAAGTTAAACTGAACCCATTGAATTATATTATATACGCTATCTAAATAGAGAATATAATATACATGATCATAATTGACTCAAACATTGTTTCTTCTTTTTTCAAAATTTGCTGGCACATAGCCTACAGAGGAAACATGAAACATGACCTATGATCTAACATATAGGCTACCACAGGTTGTATACCTTGGGAAGAAAGGCCTGCCACCTGTTTGACATTCAGCATCCATCAAACTGCCGCTGCAGGCAGCGATGATATATGTGTAGTTTATGTTTATGGGCTGGGTGGGGGGCATCCTGAGGGAACATCGTTCATCCCAAGCCCGTCCAAACCGCCGAGCAAGAGCGCTTGTTCTTCCTTTGCTAATGTAAAGATTGTGTTCATAGTCTGAGCATTTTGTCCTCATTGTGCACTGGGCAAGTTCAGGGAAACGCTTTGCAAAATAAAGTGATCTCAATGGGGCTGATATGTTCAATTGGCCTATTTGTCTGGTCCAAGTTGTATGATGGTGGTTGCCGAGGGACTTGGCAAGGATACGTCTTTAATATTTCCTGATCAAAAGCAGTTCCAGTTTGTAAAAGTTGGATGAACAGTTTTATGAGATGCTAACCGCCAACAGGGTAGATTAATCATTGCTGGCTATGCAATAGCCTTGGGTGTGTTGTTCTCTTGATGCAATTATCTTATCTTTGTCTACAAGCACAATACATCAAAATCAAAATGCTCTCTTTTTGTAAAGATGATTGCAGTGCTGCACATTAATGCCTCCATGATTTGCACAAAAAGTATTTAATCTCCATAATTTATCAGCACAGATGCACAGGAAATTCCAGTCTAGCTGATGTCACACTCATGTTGCATTAAGTCCTTTTGTCCTTTATAAAATGGCCTAGGAGCTTGGTTAAATTACATCATGCCAGCAGTCAAAGAAGTTAGAAAAAGATGTCTTCATGTCTTTATGGAAAATAGCTGGTGGAATCCCAATACTGTACATCCCCCTTAAAGGCAAACTTAAAAGCCAATCATTCCTGACATGCAAAGCCACATAAAGGCGACCACCAGCACTCTCTGACTGGAATTTCCACTCTAGCCCAGCTCGCAACAGGCCAGTTCAACACCACACACAGCTATAAATATAAATATTAAATAACAATAATTGCATTCAAACATCCATTTGAAAAGGGGAAAAGAAAGAAAGGAGCCAACTGTGCCGGGGTTTCAGTAGACGCAAGATCAGAGCCAGCCGAAGCCCGGGCACTCTCTGCAAAGAGGCCAGGCAAACTCAGCTACATGACAAACGGTGGGGCCTGCGGCTCGTGCCAAAAAAATGAGGCGGAGAAAAACGACCCCATTGTTACGGGGCTACATGACCCAAACCTGAACCCCTCATTATTACAGTACCCTCAGCATTTCTATCCACTCCTGGTGACTGGCTTTGAAGTGATCTGTAGGTAGGACAGCATCATTGCCAGGAGGGTCAGAGTGACTTTCCTCTCAAGGCCAGGCATATTAATAACAACAATAATCATAATAATAATAATAATTATAATAATTCTTATTATTATTATTATTATTATTATTATTATTATTATTTATAATAATATTATTATAAAAACTATAAGTTGTAGATAAGATAAGATGATAAGATGTACATGTAGCAAAGTATTATCATTTGTAGAGGGTTCACCATTTGTAGAGTGGAGTGGTTGGTGACTGACTAAATAAATATAAAGTGCCATTTAAAAAAAATTATATTATGGTGTTTTGAAAAACTAGTACTCTGAGAGATCAGAACATAATAACTGGGTTGTTTAATGTCTGTGAAATCAAACTTGTGAAAATCCTTTCTCTTTGCTGAGATAAATTCCAAGTTTTTTTTCTTTTTTCATGTTTTGTCTAAAAGCATAATTATATATTTTTTAAATGTATGTATGGACAGCCACACACTCTGACAAATACATGTGGCCATGCTACAAGATGTGACCTGTGCAATCTTACGTTTTAAATGTGCGCTGACGAGGAACATGTCAGCAGGTACTCCACTGGCAGAGCCAAAGGGAACCAATAATATGAGCCGCACCGATGAACGTGTTGAACTAAAAAGTCATACTCATCACCTATTCTTATACCAACATTCACATTGATTTTGGGCAAAAGTGCTAATTTTGTCCAACCTCTACAGACTGGCAGTAGAGGCTATGCAACCACCATGATAACTAACAAGCGGTTAGAATATGATTCAGGCTATGAGCGCTTCTTTGAAATTACTACCCTCGGGATAAATCAGGCATAATTTCATCGCTCCGTTCTAGTTTTTGAACAAAATGCATTATCCATCATCATTGTCCGTGACTTATTTTGAAATAAATATGATACCGCTCAGGATGTCCTGATTGGGCAAGCCTAGAGGCGGGTGCTTGCATCACTGTGTATGTTGAGATATTTTAATTGTTTGAAGAGTAGGTTATTTGTAATGTTTTTTCCTCAAAATTCTAAGTCAGTGTTCTTGAACTCTTGCTTTTTCCAACAGTGATTGTTACATCAGCATTAGAATGTTCAGTTAAGAACATTGTGATCTTACACCTAAAGGGTTAAACCCCCATGGTGCATGCTGTTCCATAATGTGGCACCGCTTGGCTCAGCTACTTCACCATGAATGTAATGACTTTTATTGCATGATGTTGCAATAACTTCCCAAGCCACATAGACCATAAATCACATCCTATGTACTTGGCACACCTGCCTTTGAAACATATGGTGTTGGGGTCTTTTTGTATGATAGCTGTAGTCTATGTTTGTTTGGGGGATGAATTACTTGAATAGGTGAGGAGACTCACGTCTTGTTTTGCTGGCAAAGAACTTTCAGGAAGGTATCCTGGCATTTATATAGTGAAATAATTTGTGGTAATCTTTCTTAAATAAAAGTTGCAAGGCAGTTTAAATTCTGATTAGAATTTTTATTTTTACAAATGAAAGTAATTTTTAAATGTATATATATATTTAATTAAGTAAAAAAAAATTCTTGCATACTAAAAAATGCATTTTCTACATTTATTTTTGATAAGTGGCATGACTGAGAGCACAAAAGCTGATGAACTCATCTTCAGTCATGCTGACCATCTGGAAACAAAAAGCTCCCATGCACATTTATATGTGGACATATAAACGTGTGTTTTTCTTTTTCAGAAAGCTGGCATGATCTTTGATGGAGAATAAGGCTATTCTGTAGATGTATTTTACATCAAATATACAACTATGTTGTGTTCTCTCTCTCAAGAAATGGCAATGGCTCATATAAAATAAGAGTCGTGAAAAGTGGGAAAACATTGTAACATCAACGTCTAATTTAATAAAATAGCACTAGACGGTATGTAATTGAGCAGGGAATTAATATTGGCAGTTTAGGCACATTGCTAATATTTATTTAATAGGGCACATTCATTGCACAAATTTCCATAGAAGTGAACATAATTGTTGTGAATAAGATTTTTTTGTACACTACTTAAAAAGGGAAAATTCAGGTTTGAATAAACCCATACAAGTCAGGATAGGAAAAATATTAACAACCATAACTTTGGACAGAACTAGCTCATAATCTAGTGCATAAAAAGGGCTGTATCAACGGATGATACCTGTTACTTAGTTGCCATTTGGTTCAGTCTGTAAAGCACTCATCTTGAGTGCAGGCTAGGCCATGTAATCACAGGTTTGAATCCTCTCTAACGTAGAACCTATAACATCAACCATATGAGCAACATATAAATAACCACATGAGCTGTATCAGAACTCAGTGCTGCGTCTCTCTTTTCGAACACAATAGCAAATATACAATTTTCTATTTTTATAACTTTTTATAAAAATATAACTTTTTATTGATGTTTTTGATTCACATTTGCAGAACAACTGAAATGTGATTCAACAATTTCATGACAAGAGGCAAACGTCGGTATTTACCCAATGACATGGGATTTCCATGAAAATTATTGCACTTACTTCCACAAGAGTTGTTTTTCCTCTGCGCGCATATGCCTGGTCTCGCTGTGGCTGGGGTGATGGTCAACATGGAGGAACATGCAGCATTCTGGCACAGAGCCTATTCCATTACTCATTCTGGCAATGCAGATCACTGAGTCTGAGGCTGGAATGCTTCAAAGGGGAGGGCATTCTGATCACGTTCTGACCTGAGGGATCAGCTTGGTGAGAGCCACGGTTTAAGGCTCAGGAGCTCGAACCATTGCTTTGGCCAGTTTACTTATTAGCCAGAAAGAGTTTACCACACAACTCACCAAACCAGTCAGGGAATTCAATCCATAAATCTATCTCTCTTTATTTTGGTTCAGCACCATATACAAACAGGCTGCTACACAGCACTTAATAATGGACATTTTCCAGAGGGAAATAAAACAGAAATGTGGTGGGATGCAGTGAATACCATAAAGTATGAAACAAGCCAGCGCTTTAAAGGGTAAAAATGGTGATTTAGGTCGTCATGGACAGGCTCATCTAATCTACAGCTACACAAATTATGCTTGTGAAGGCTATTCTGGGATCTGACGGGATTCTTGAATACAGTATGAATTCCTCGAGGCTTAAGAGGCCACCAGAAAGAACATTCTGGTGTTGAATTTCCTCCCTGGACAGCTTTTCTGAATCTCTCTGTAAATGTTTTCTCATTCATATTCTTCATGTCCCTTATTACCTGCTCATCACAAGACTGGTGTAATTCATCTGCTCGGTCTTGGGCTGTGTTCCCCTATACCTGCCCATGCCAGGACATGCACCCTACATCAGCCTTCCTTTCTGTATCTCCTCCATTCGGGTTTCTATCAGACTGAATAATAATGATAATAATTGATTTATTTTTATAGCTATAACTTTCAGCTAATAATCTCAATAGGCATTGCAGTGAAACTCATGTAAAACAGTGCACCAACGCTGATCTACTGCAGCCATTTTACTTCATACGTCTGGCCACTCTTCAGCTGAGGTACAGAGAGAGGGATTATTAAATGAAATACATTGGGCATGATAAGATGGTGAGACAGGGCTCGCACAACACTTTTTTGCACCAAGTGTTAAAAGGCCCAAAAGCCTAGGTTGAAGGATGACAGACATACCAATTCAGAAAAGTACTCAGTCAGGCAACTGATGTCTAGTTATTAGTGTCTAAGTGCAGCCAAATTATTGCTTAGTGCATTCATTAAGACTTGTACTATCCAATTAAATATAACAAAAGCTATGTCCTCTCAGTGATTTCTTCCTGAGAGTCTCAATGTATTGTAGATTTGGGCTTTTGATCTTTGATCATTAATTTAGCAAGGTTAACACTATAGGCTGCACTCCTACAGTAGGAAACAGGAAGAGAGTGGAGGTGCAGAATGTGAGCTATGTAGTTAACGATGGCTTGGCTAGGCTTTTTCATAAACAAAGTGGACCCATTCCATGTCCATCATAAATATAAAGTTTTTATACATGTGAGGGCTAATCTTGATGCACCAAGAGTGTAATATCATTTTGGCTGGCTAATACTATTAGATCCCCGACACAGGTTTTTTAATTATTCTAAAAGTTAGAACCAAAACTGTAGGCCAAAACTTCTCTTTGGAATAACCTGCCAGTTGACCTTAAAAATACTGAATCAGTAGAGTTAGAAAAAAAAAACTGAAAAGATATTTTTTCAGTGCAGCTTTTGATTAAGAAAATTTTAAATGGTTTTACTTTGATTTTATGGTGCTAATGTTACTTTTATTTTCTTTGTTGTATGGTTTCTGTGTAACTGCTTGTGTAAAGCACATTGAGTTGCTTTCTGTCTGAAATGTGATCTATAAATAAAATTTGATTTGATTATACTAAAATTGTTATGCTGTCAGGTTTAGGTTTAGAAAATAGCGAACCAAACGCGAAAGATAAGGATACAGAAAGCGTATCTAGATACGCCACAGAAGCGGAATTAAACCGCACTAGTAGAAAGGAAACGGCAAAGCGAGAACAAAACTTCCCTAGCACAAGGCTAACACAAAACAACCTTAAACAGCGAGAAACTAACAAAAGAAATGGCCTCACGCACTAATTGATCTGCGTGTATCAGAGGTCGAGAACTGAAAAGAAACGAACAAAATAGCAAGCCTGTAACTACAGCTCTCTTTGTTTTCTTTCTTTTTATAAAACCCTATACCGGCTTTCTAGTCCTACTGCAACGTCAATCTAGAAGCACCGGAAAGCGGAAGTCAAGCTGTATTTATAGTCGACGGAAACCAAACCCAGGTGTAGGAGATAATGACCTGGAGAGATCCAAACACCGGGACGGAGGAAGAAAAAATCCGATAGAGCTTCAGACGACGCCAAACGGAAAACAATGGTAGAAAACAAAAAGAGACAGCCACTACCCATGACATATGCAAACAGGAAGTGATAAGAAGCAAGAGGCAGAGCCTTGATGCCAAAGTTGCATTCAGATTAAATATGCATTATCTTAATAAATATTGTTTAATTAAAATCATGAGTTGTCTGACTGAAGTGTTAATAAACATTTTTTAAGAAGAGGTACCACCCATGTATAGGGAAAATACATTTTCTTTATTCTATCATAACACAATTTTACCAGTTGAATGTAAACATGAATATAAGACATTTTTGTATTATAACTTTTGATTTTTCCGTTTTTAAGATACCCAAATGATGTACTATATAATAAAAAATATCCTAATTTTCGCTTTACGCCAATCACGTTTCGGAGTCGGTTAATGATTCCAGAGTCAGTTTTTCTATTTTAATATGATAAGTAACTCAATAGTTGGTCATTTACAGAACCTTTTGTCAAAATATAGTTTTTTGACTTAATTATTCCAAAAACACTCTATGCATGTGTGTACATATACATGGGGTTGTCACTTGTTTTAACAGCTAGAATACAACATAAAATGAAAAATAAACAAGATATCAAAAAAAGCCTCTGTAAATTATTGGCTATTATCAAGGAAGCTGTATGTGAAATGTCATGCCTGTACCAAACTTCAGAACACATGTTTGGCGTATGTGTAAAATGGCCTTTAAACATTTGCAACTGAGAAAATGTGTTTACTGACAAATGTGACCAGTTATTTGTATTTAGTTTTCTGTCATTATGATGATATAGGAAATAGTAAAATATGGTCTAGCCAGCTATACGCTCCAGACAATAAGCTTTCCAATGATATCTTAATCAATCAGTTCAGTCTTAAAATAACACAGGAATAATACCATGAAATTTGCTCACAGAAGCTAACTTTATACATTGTGTACTTAGCGAAGGTGGTATATAATCATTTTAATTAACTATTAATGATAATTATTTACCATTATTTTGTACAATTTATGAAACTAGAGTAACAAAATATCAAAATATTCCAAAATTGATAAATGCAATGAAAATCATGAAATTCTGGGTGGTGTCTCCCCTTAAAACATTCCGTTTTTCAATCAATTTTGGAGATTGTGGAAATTGATAATACGTGTTTATGCTGGGTGAATCCAGGCCATTTGGATCAAATCTGAATGTTATGACTTTGTGCAACAGCATGGCTTGGACAGTCCAGTAATTAAAATCTTTATATAACTGTGGTCAGTGACAAAAGAAAAAGCATGGAACCTTCCAAAGTTCTCGTGCTATAATAAGATAATTGTTTCCCACAGCAAATTCTTTTTCCGCCTGTTTGTAATTCCTCCACATTGTTGAACTGGAAGAAAACCAAGCCGATAATGCTATACTCACCTTCCAAGGTCGACTTGAAAACATTCTTGATCTAGATCATTTTAGGTCACTGAATTACCTAATTAACAAAACACGTGTGCCACAATTATTGGCACCCCTAGATATTTTTATGAACAAAATGTAACTGAAGCAATTTTTCCATTTATATTTTATTTTTTAAAGTTGATCAGAGTGTTTAGGAACTTTCAAGCAGTAATCCATGACTTTCTGTTTCACTGGGATATACATATGAGGTGACATAGAGGCCATATTCCCTTATTCATACATCAACAGGGGAAAGATAAGAGAACACACAAATCAAATGAGAGAAAAGTGTGTTGAGCTTCATAAGTCAGGGGATGACTATAGAAAATAGCTACTCACCTGAAAATGCCCATACCGTTACTTAAAAAGTTCAAAGCAACTGGAACTGTTACAAACTTGCCTGGAAGAAGACCCAAGTTTATTTTTCCCCCATGCACAGTGAGGAAGATGGTAAGTGTAGCAAAAAAATCCCCAATGATCACTGGAGAATTACAGAGGAAAGTAGCATCTTGGGGTTATCAAGTGTCTAAAACTACCATTAGACGTCACCTCCATGCCAACAAATTATTTGGAAGGCATGCTAGAGAAAAGCCTTTCTTGTCATTTCACCACTAACGTAAGCGCCTGGAGTTTGCTAAATGCTACTGGAACTTTGACAGGAACCGTGTTCTATGGTCAGATGAAACGAAAATTTAGCTTTTCGGCAACCAACACTCAAGGTGGGATTGGCGTAAAAAAAAAAGAATGGCTATACTGAAAATAACCTGATCCCCACTGTAAAGTATGGTGGATGTTCCGTGATGTTGTGGGGCTGTTTTTCCCCCAAAGACCCTGGGAACCTTGTTAAGGTACATCATGAACTTCATGAAATACCATGAAATGTTTAATCTGAATCTGGCTGCCTCTGCCAAGAAACTAAAACTGGGTCGTCGTTGGATCTTCCAGCAGGACAATGACCCAAAACATACGTCCAAATCAACACAAAAATTATTAACTGAACACAAAATCAAGCTTCTGCCATGGCCATCTCCGTCCCCTGACCTAAGCCCCATTCAAAACCTGTGGGCTGAGCTGAAGAGGAGAGTGCACAAGAGAGGACCTAGAACTCTGGATGATCTAGAAAGATTCTGTATATAGGAATGGTCTCAGATTCCTTGCTCTGTATTTTCCAACCTTATTAGATGTTATGAGAGAAGACTCAGTGCTGTTTTATTGGCAAAGGAAAGGTGTACAAAGTATTAAATGCAGGGGTGCCAATAATTGTGGCACACATGGTTTTGTTAAAAGTAATTATTTCTTGATGACAGATTTTTTTCTCATAGTAAATTAACTTAAATTAAAGGTTTTTATTTTTTTATTTTTCAGTGTGATATTAAGCAAATTCACCAAACGGTGAATTTTTATAATCCTTTTTACTCATCTTTACCAGGGGTGCCAATAATAGTGGAGGGCACTGTACATATGGTGGTGGACTGAAGTAGGAAATAGACCAGAGGAGCACTCCACCCTATTTGAGTGGTTTCAGAAAAGCCATTTCAGCCCCTTGCTGTCATTCAGTTTGGAAAGAGGCAGGAAGTGGGGTCAGACGGTCAACATCCTATGGAAAGACACTAAAGGGGTGGAGTGTGAGTGGCTGTGTGGTTTTCTGGTGGTTAAACTGGAAACTAGAGTCCATATAATTGAAGGAGATCTAAAGAGAGCACTCTTTTTCCAGAGCTGGCCACTGGCATAAACACTGCAGTCTTTTAGGGCCACAACCATCCCTGGTCACAAGTTTTTTTTGTGTTGAGAATTTTGGGGTTACAACAACATTCTTGTTTAAGGCCACCAAAACCATGGCACATGCTCAGTTCATACATATGGGTAATTCAGATAGATAAGCTGTGAATATAATATTCTCTTCAAGTGGAAGAATATCAGTATCACAAGGGTATAATGCACTTTTGTAATGCACAATTTTGTCCAATATTAACTAAACTGATGTAGTGTGCATATGTAAGAAAGAAAATGCAAGCGTACTTTAGTTGAACCAGCATATTCTAGTTTAATAGGGAGTCAAGTCATTGCCCTCTGTTACGATCCCCACGGGCCTAGGGGTGCATGGGGTAGGTAACGTGATGTAAAGCGGGTGATGTAAAGTATACTGAACTAGTAATAACAATATAAAACAGACCGGATAGCAAACTCAGTGCATAAGTTTTTACTGTGGTAAATATATATACAAAGAGTGCAACACTAAATACATACACAATACCAGACTCACACAACCAGGCTCAAGGGACGATGGATGTTGCCAAAAGAATACCCAAACGAAACTAGCTAACACAGAGTAGTAACTAATCTAGTGTATCCAGTACACAAAACAAAAGCCTAACTACTCTAACTAGCAGACCAGAAAAATACAGTGGTTGGCAATCACCCCTAAGGACTAGTGGTTCTATACATAAACACTCTACGGGCATATGTATAGGAGCCCCCAGTCTTACCTGTCCAAAGACCTGCAAGTGTACATAAAACAGAAACACATTCAAACAAAACTATGGTTGACAAAACTTGGGATTTCGAGCACACAAACAAACACACTTGACCCCAAAAACCACACTCTCGCCAATTCTTCTTCTTTCTTCTTTTGGTTTTTATGGCGGTTGGCAAACAACTGAAAGGTGCATTACCGCCACCCACTGGTCTGGAGTGTGGACGAGATCCCCACCCCCTAACCCCTCACATTCCACTCCTCAGATCCTATGGAGCAATTTTGTCACCATCATGAATTCCAGCAATATATCCCAGCTGTGATCCCCTGAGCGTTTAGCCAACACCCCACCAATACTACCCACTCCAACCCCACCTAAAGCCCTCTGCAGTACCTCTCTCTCCCCAACATACTTCCTGCACAACAATAACACATGCTCCACCGTTTCCTCCTCTCCACAGTAATCACACCGCCCAGTTGCATGTTTCCCCACCAGAAAAAGTGAATGATTTAACCCCGCGTGCCCACACCTCAGCCTCGTGATGACCCTCTCCTGTGTCCTACTCCGACCCCCATACACTACTGTCCCAACCACTGGTGTGTATTTGTACAGACCCCGGCCCCTCCGTTCTGCATTCCATGCTGCTTGCCACCTCCTCTTCACCTGCTGCTTTATAATGGCCTTTGCTTCCTTTTTCCCCAGTTTGACCTCCACCCTGCTACTGCTCCTCAGTGCCCTTTTCGCCGCCCTGTCAGCCCTCTCATTCCCCTCCAACCCCACATGTGCAGGGACCCACACAAACTGCACCACCAACCTCATCTGCTGTATCCTGTATATTGACTGGAGGATCTCGTACAGTAAATCCTCTCTGCTCTCAGATTTCCCCGACTTCAAGCTATCCAGCGCTGCACAGGAGTCCGACGCAATCACCACCCGCTCAGGCCGCACCTCCTCCACCCACTGTAAAGCCATCACCACGGCCACCATTTCACAGGCAAACACTGATATGTCATCCGTGAGCCTCCTCCCCTCCTCGATGTCAAACTCTGGGATCACCATCGCCGCTGCCGTCCTACCAGTCTCAGGATCTTTCGATCCATCCGTATATATCTGCAGGTAGCTGTAGAATTCCCGCCCCACATATGACCCCAGACCCTGAGGACCGACCCCACTGCCATCCCGGTCCCATCCCAGCAGTCCAAAATCTATCACCGGCTCAGGCAAAAACCATGGTGGCACTGCTGGCCATGCCACAGCTGGAGCAAACCCCCTATCCACCAACCCCAGCTCACCCGCCTTCTGCTCCGCCACCCATCCAAAACTGTTTATCCGCTGCTTCTGATGTTCCCAGCAGGGCTCAAGAATTCTCCGCACTGGATGCCTCCCCTCATGACCCTGAACAGCCACCCAATTCGTCACCAGAAGCTGAAGTCTCCGCAGCCCCAGAGGCATTTCCCCCATCTCTACCTGCAACGCTGGCACCGACGTCGTCTTAAATGCCCCACTGCACAACCGGAGTGCTCGAGCTTGGAGCACATCCAACTTCCCCAACAAGGTTTTAGACGCCGACCCATACGCTACACTCCCATAATCCAGAGCAGACCTGATCAGGCTCACATAAATAGTGTGCATCGCAGCCCTGTCGGCCCCCCACTCCATACCCACCAAACACCTCATCACATTCAACACCCCATTGCACTTATTAACCAGTGTCTCTATATGCACCTTCCACGTGAGCCTGGTATCAAACCACACCCCCAGAAATTTATATGTCTCCACCCTTTCAAGCTCCTGGCCATACAGAACCAGCTTCACCCCTGCCCCAATTTTCTTCCGCCCAAAGAAAAGCGCCTTTGTTTTGCCCACCGAGAATTTGAAACCCCACCGCAAAGGCCACTGCTCCACTCGCTGTATCGTATCCTGCACCTTCTTTACCACATGGCCCACATTCCTCCCCCTTTTCCACAGCGCCCCGTCATCCGCGAACAATGACCTCCCCACACTAGGCTCAACGTCATCATACACATCATCAATCATGATGGAGAACAACAGCGGGCTAATGACACTCCCCTGCGGCGTACCGGTACCCACCTCTTGACCTGAGGAAAAACACCTCCCCACCCTCACCTCCATAGTGCGCCCCGACAAAAAATCCTTCACCCAGCTGAACATATTACCCGACACCCCCAGCCTCCTGAGCTTAATCAACACCCCCTCTCTCCACATCAGATCATAGGCCTTTTCCACATCAAAAAACACAGAGATCACTACCTCCTTATTCACCTGGGCTTTCCTCACCTCCGACTCCAGGCTTAGCACCGAGTCCATCGTCCCCCGCCCTTTCCTGAACCCACTCTGGTAGTTCGCCCTGAGCCCCCTCACCTCCAAAAAATATGTCAGCCTGTCAGTGACCATACGCTCCATAACCTTGCACAGATGTGAGGTCAGCGCAATGGGCCTATAATTAGTTGGATCTGAAGGATCTTTGCCTGGCTTCCTAATAGGAATAATAACTGCCCGTTTCCACTCCTGAGGCAACTGCCCATCCTGCCACACCCTATTATAAAGCCCTAGTACCACTCCCAACGCCTCATCAGATAAATGCTTCAGCATGACATAGCACACCTGATCCTTACCTGGGGAAGTAAGTCCTGACTTCCCCATTGCCCTCCTCATCTCCGCCAACGTAAAGGGCGCATTAATAGCCCCTCCCTGCTCACCCACTTCTTCCAGCAGCTCACCAAATTCCTCCCTTGTCCCCTGAATACCCCTCACCCCCTCCTCCGACAGCCCATGACTACCTACCTCACCCAGGACCTTGGCTAGCAGATCTGCCTTCGCACCATCCTCATTCGCCAGAACCCCACCCTGTTCCAATACAGGGTACCTCCACTCCTTCCGCACCCCCCTCATTTTCTGTATCATACCCCACACCTCCCCAATCGGAGTTGTCCTACCTATGGTTCCACAAAATGTCCTCCAATACACCCTCTTCGCTACTTTAATTGTCTGCCGCACCACAGCTTGCTTTCTCTTATATTGTAATAGCAGTTGGAACGTGTGCGCCGACCGCAATGCCTTAAACGCCCTGTTTCGAGCCTTGATTGCCTCGCTGCACTCTGCAGACCACCATGGAACCAACTTCCGCCGTCTCACACCTGCTGTCTTCCGTATGGTCTGCTCTGCCACCCTTATAATAGCATCCGTCACTTGCTCATTTATTAGTCCTACTTCCTGCTCCATACCTACCTCCCTAAGCCTAGCCTCACTAAACTCCCTAAACACATTCCACTCCACCTTCCCAAAGTTCCATCTGGCCAAAGGCACTTCCTCCCCTACCTCACCTTCACTTCCCACTGTACACCTGATCGGAAAATGATCACTCCCCACCGTTGACTCATCTAAAACTTCCCATTGACAGGAACCTGCTAAGGCCTGTGAAGCTAGCGTCAAATCCAACCTGGACACCTTACCTGTCCCATAATCGATCCTAGTACCAGTCCCATCATTCAGACACACCAAACCCACAGAGTCCATTAGCTCCTCCACAACCACCCCATTCCCATCTGTCCTCTCCCCCCCCCAAAGCACCCCATGTGCATTAAAGTCCCCACACCAAAGCACCCTCCTACCCCCCAAGCCCTTTACTGCCTCTAACGAACCCAGCTCCAGCCTCCTACACGGGTTATAGAAATTTACTACACACACGCTCCCTCCCCCTATCCACACCTCAACCACAACATATTCTAAACCCACCCCGATTTCAACAACTCTATAGGAGACCCCCTGTTTAATAAATGTAGCACACCCACCCCCATTGCCTCCTCCTTCCCTATCCCGTCGTACACACACATACCCCTGAATCACAAAATCCAACTCCGGTTTTAGCCAGGTCTCCACCACACATATAACCCCAGGCGGGCTCTCCAACCCCTGAATAAACCCCTTAAATTCCTGGCCATTGGCCAGCAGACTCCTGGCATTCCATTGGAGTACTATCATTACTAATACTATTTCCCTGAACATGAATCCTTGTCCCCCTGCTCTTGTCTTCTAAGCTCATCCTGCACACCCGCCCCCGTGACCCCCTGGATACCCAGATACCTTGCAGCACTCCTCACTATCATCTCTATTCTTTCTGACCTCCGCTTCGTCTGGAATGCACAGTTAATGATATCCGCCATAAAATACACAAACTTATCCTTGGTCACTAGCAGGACCTGTTCCTCAACCATCTTGCTCCTGACCAGCCCCGCTGCCTGCTCCATAACCTGCTCCCTAGCCTGCTCCATATCCCGTTCCCTGGCCTGCTCCCTAGCCCGCTCCCCGGCCCGCTCCCTACCCCGCTCCCTGTCCTGCTCTCTAGCCCGCTCCCTCTCATGAGGCACCACCCCCCTATCCTCCACTTCCCCAGACCTCTCCTGCTGAACTACCTTGACCGCCTCTGCATATGAAATATCCCTGTTCACCTTCACCTTCTGCACCTCCTCCGCCTTCTTCCTCACTACACACCCACTATAAGCCACACTATGGGCCCCCCCACAATTAACACACTTCACCTCCGCCCCCTCCTCACAGTTCTTATACTCATGATCCCCACCACACCTCCCGCATCTCTGTTTACCCTTGCACCCCGCCGCAATATGCCCGTACCTCTGACACTTATAACACCTCAACGGAGGCGGCACATACGCTCTCACATTAAAGCTCATGTAGCCCACCCTCACCCTCTCTGGCAGCACCCTCCCCTCAAATTCCAGCAACACTGACAAGCTATCCACCTTCTTACCTTCCCTCCTAGCTTGCAACCTTTTAATGCTTACCACCTTGCCCCCCGTAACCCTCTCCTTCACTTCCTCCAGATCTTCCTCCAACGGAATACCATATATAACCCCTCTCAATACCGACTCCTCACCAACCTTCTTAGCTAACCCCACCACTTTGTTACACACACTCGTCAGATTCATCGCCTTCTCCCTCTGCCTCTCGTCCTTGCATTGGACCAACAATGCACCATCACCCAAAACCCTCGCCAACACTATTTCCCCTAGCTTCTCATGCAGTACACTAGACAAAGCCACCGGACTCACCTTCCTTATATCCTGGCCATCTTTAAACCGTAAAATCACCTTAAATCTCTCCCTGATTTCACCCCCCCGCCGTGCCACCTTACCTCCCCGCCTCTCCCCCTCACTCCCCCCACTGCTCCCACTCCGAATCCTCCGCTTCTTAGCCGCTAATTCTGATCCCCGTCCCTTCCGGGCCGGCGACCACTCGCCTTGCTCGTGCTCCATACCGTCCTCCTCACTCTCCCCCCTACTACTCCCCGTCATCTCGCCCAGTCACAGACCAGCTTATGCCACCGCCGAGAGCCAAAACAACTCTACCAAACACACTTGCACTGACTCCGGAATATAACTTCGGCGCCAGTGCGCTATAGTTTTTCCTATTTTTTATTTTTATTTCTACACTGCTAACCCTGGCCGGAAAACCCAAGCCAGGATGCGCAAGTGCTTCTCTAATTTTTATTTCAAACAAAACAAAAGAAACAACACAAACAAACAGCAAAGAAATAATTCTCAAAAAACAAAAAAAACAAAACAAAAAAAACGCTCGATAACCACCGTCGCACAGTCGCACTCTGTGACGTCGTCAACCATAGAGTCCTCCTCTGTCTTCCCACTCTCGCCAATGGCAAATAGTCCAGTTTATATGGCAGAGGTGGCGGGTTCTGATTGGATAATTGGATGATGACAGCGGGACTTGATTGACAGGCGGCACAGCGAATGAAGGTGGTGGCAGGCGAAGGTAGGGAAGTCCACAAAACAACAGACACGTAACACCTCCCCCCTTAAGAACTAACTTAACACATTTTTATATATATATTTTTAAGTTAGTTAACATTGTTACCAAAAAAAAAAAAAAAAAACTATTCCCATCCACTAAACAAGGTAGTTAAATACTAAACACAGGTTACCCAAAACTCCGAGACAACGCATCAGCCAGTACATTGTCACTTCCTTTCTTATGACGAATGATGATGTTGTATTGCTGTAGAATCAGTGACCAACGCATAAGGCGCTGGTTCTGATTATACATTCTTAATAAAAAACACTAACGGGTTGTGGTCTGTAAAGACCTCAACAGGGTTGGAACTTGAGCCAATGTACACTTCAAAAAACTGTAAAGCTAATAACATTGCCAGTGCCTCCTTCTCAATGGTACTATAGTTTAGTTGGTGTTTGTTAAATTTGCGCGAGAAGAAACTGACGGGATGATCAATTCCATCGGGATCTTCCTGCAGCAATACTGCACCAGCTCCCAGAGCACTGGCATCAACCTCTAACTTAAACGGTTGTGCAAAGTCTGGAGCGGCGAGTAGTACAGGCGCACTGCATAGCAAAAGCTTAACAGCTTCAAAGGCATGTTGGCAGTCTGAGGTCCACACAAAATATTTTTTTGTACTGAGCGCACTTGTTAAGGGCGCTACAACAACAGAGAAGTTCCTGCAGAAACTCCGGTAATATCCAGCCATTCCGAGGAAACGGCGTAACTCACGCCTAGTAGAAGGCGTAGCGAAACTAGCAATGGCAGCAATCTTTGCTTCCAATGGCCGAACTTGGCCATGACCCACTTGTTTTCCCAGGTACGTCACGGTCGCTTTGCCAAACTCACATTTGGCGAGATTCAGAGTTAGCGTTGCTTTGGCCAACCTCTCAAACACACAACGCAACACCGAAACATGATCGGTCCAACTATCTGACCTGATCACCAAGTCATCTAAATAGGCATAACAGTCCGAAATACCCATTAGTACTGTATTCACTAGCCGCTGAAAAGTGGCCGGAGCGTTACGAAGGCCGAAAGCTAAAACATTATACTGGAGGAAGTTGTCAGGGGTAACAAACGCGGAAATCTCAGACGCGCGAGGAGTTAAAGGTACTTGCCAATACCCCTTTAGCAAATCAAGTTTGGTGACAAACTTAGCAGCACCAATGTTATCGATGCAGTCTTCCATTCTCGGTAGTGGGTAGGAGTCTGGAACCGTAACTGCATTTACCTTTCGAAAGTCTGTACAGAAACGCGAAGAACCATCAGGTTTCGGCACAAGAATACAAGGCGAGCTCCAAGGACTAGCACTGGGCCTAGCCAAGTTATTATTTAAAAGGTATTGCACTTCCCGCTTCATAGCCTCACGTTTAACAATATTAACCCGATATGGGTGTTGTTTAATAGGGGCAGCACCGTTCACATCAATGTCATGATGTGTTACGGTAGTCTGAGAAGGGGTATCACCAAAAAGATTTGGAAATCCTTTTATTAAATTAACAATATCAGATCTCTGAACATCTGATAAGTGAGCAAGGTGGGACGACAAATCTGACAAAGTCTCCGAATTGGTGAGTCTAGCACATAGATGAGGGGCGTTCCGAAGCACAAGGCCATCCTCATCCTCTGTACAATCCAACCTGAAGTTATTCATTACGGGGCTAACGCTAGCTACTTGTGACACAGGCAGAACTTTTTTTACATCCTCTGACTGAGGTGTCTCTCTAGAATGATATGCCTTAAGCATATTAATATGGCACACTCGTGATTGCCGCTTACGATCGGGTGTTCGAATTACATAATTACTTTCACTCAGTTTTTCTTCCACAGTATAGGGACCAGAAAAACGAGCAGACAAAGCAGATCCAACAATAGGCAATAATATTAGAACCTGATCCCCAGGTTTGAAATTGCGATCAACAGCCTTCCAGTCAAAACGACGTTTCATTTTGCTCTGAGCTGACGAAAGCGACTCTTTAGCCAGCGAATTAACATGATGCAATTTTTCTCGGACCTGCCGACAGTAATCCAACACATTAGGCTTGACATCCGAGTCAAACATAAACTGGTCCTTCAGGACTTTTAAAGGACCCCGAACAGTATGCCCAAATACTAGTTCAGCAGGGCTGAACCCTAACGATTCCTGTACCGCTTCTCGTAACGCGAACAGTATGAATGGCAGCCCTTCCTCCCAACAATTTCCAGTCTCCAAACAATACTTGCGGAGAGCAGATTTGAGAGTCTGATGCCAACGCTCTAAGGCCCCCTGGCTCTCAGGATGGTAAGCACTTGAGATTTGATGCTTAATATCAAGAGACTGCGCAAACTGTTTAAACTGTTTTGACAGAAAATTAGTGCCCTGATCCGTTTGGATAACTTTAGGGAATCCAAATATTGAAAAGAACTGAGTCAACGCTTTAATCACATTTTTGGTAGTGATTGTGCGCAATGCTATAGCTTCCGGAAATCTAGTCGCAGTACACATAATGGTTAGCATGAATTGTTTACCAGATTTTGCCTTAGGAAGCGGACCCACGCAATCCACAATTACATGCTGAAACGGCTCACCCATTACTGGAATTGGACAGAGCGGGGCTGGTGGAACAACCTGATTAGGTTTTCCCACGACCTGACAAATGTGACAAGACCGACAGTGGTTTACAACAGCACTTTTAAGACCTGGCCAAAAGAAATGCCTCAACACGCGATTATACGTCTTTGTAATTCCCAAATGACCAGACCAAGGATTTTCATGGGCTAAAATTAATACTTGCGGTCGATACACAACAGGTACAACAATTTGAAAAACGACACCCCATTCGGCTTCCATATTTAACGGAGATGACCACTTCCTCATTAACAAACCATTATCTAAAAAATAAGCCATTGACTTTTCTTTCACCATTTCTGGTTTAACAACCATCTCAAAGCACTTGAGCAAGGATGGATCATGTTTCTGAGCAGAAACAAGTTGTTCACGAGTGGCAGGAAACTTTTCTGAGGCCAACTCCACAGGTAAGGTAAGAGTTTTACATTCCTTGTCACCGAAGTTTTGAGGTTCGACCTCTGTACTTGCCTCCGTTTTTACCCGTGGTATTTTCGGTTTGGTGAGAGAAATATCTTCTGTAAAAATGGACGCTAACTCCGATAAATCCACTTCCTCTCCCCATTTCTTTGATTGGGCTCGAGTGAGCACGCAAGCAGGAAAAACACTGGGAAGTGATTTAGACACGTCAGACATTGTAGACGATACGGTTTTATTTAGCACTTCAAGTACTGGATGCACTTTACCTCCGGCAATATCATTTCCCATTAAAAAATCAACGCCTGGTACCGGCAAAGCGGACCGTACAGCCACATTAAAATAACCCGTTACTAATTCAGTTTGAACATGTACTTTGTGTAAGGGAACAGTTACAAAGGCCATGTCAATTCCCTGAATTACAACGTTAGCACCACTATACGTCACATCCGATACAGCGATTACGTCGGCTAACACAAAAGATTGTGAAGCTCCCGTGTCTCTTAAAATCCGCACTGGTTTTTGCTCAGTTGGATCACCGGAAAGGGAAACAAAACCTTCAAAAATAAACGGCTCAAAACCATCTTCAGGTTTGCTTACAGGACCGTTTAAACACGGAGTACTTTGACGAACAGTTCGAACAAAGCCTGTAGGCTTGGCTGAAGCAGCAGTTTTCGTTTTCAAAGCATAACAATTAGCAATTACATGCCCTACCTTATGGCAATAGAAACATTCACGTTCCTCTTTAGACCGCGGTGGTGACGATTTGGAATCTTTTGGAGATTCACCGTCCTTATAACTACGGGAAGCAGCAGGTTTAGCTCCCTGGATGGAACCAAACACAGTTTTGTGAGTGAGTGCAAACTCATCCGCAAATATCGCAGCTTCAGACAAGGACATCACTTTTTGTTCATTTAGGTAAACAACAATTCGTTCTGGAGCACAATCCTTAAACTCTTCTAACAAAATTAATTCGCGAAGAGTGTCATAGTCATTTGCTTTACTCGCAGCACACCATTTGTCGAACAGAGTTCCCTTTTCTCTGGCGAACTCTACGAATGATTGGGCGGAGGTTTTCTTTTGGTTTCTAAATTTCTGTCTATAGGCCTCCGGCACCAATTCATATACACGAAGGATAGCCGCTTTCACAATGTCGTAATCCATGCTCTCTGGTAGAGTTAGTGTAGCCATTACATCTTGTGCTTTCCCGACAAGTTTGCACTGTAGCAAGGTTGTCCAAATTTCTTTGGGCCATTTAAGAGCTGCAGCCAAACGCTCAAAAGTGCTGAAGTAGGCATCTACCTCAGTCTCTCGGAAAGAGGGTAGAGTCACATGTCTCCTGACATCATATCCAGCAAAACCAAGTGGTGAGGACATACCGGGGGTAACCATGGTGGAGTGTTGCTCTGCAGCGCTTTGTAACTCCAGCTGCCGCAACTTAATCTTTGTCTCTGCCTCTACTTCCAGCTTTCTTATGGAAAACCGGAATTCCTGCTCCATTTTCAGAGCCCTTTCTTGTGCCTCAGCCTCACGAGCTCTCTCCTGAGCTTCTAGCTGCAGCCGAGCAAGACGGACTTTCAGCCGCACATCAGCCCTCGACCCAGTGGAACTCGGAGAATAACCCTCAAACCGTGGAAAAGTTACTGGGGGAGTCTCGACCTTCACCTCAGTTCCGGCAGATTCCCCAGCTCCCTGCGGTGATTCGGGATTCTCCACAACCGCACGGGGCAATAAGCCTACACCAGGCTGGCTAGGAGGTAAAATGACAGGCGAGACAAATATTTTCTGTTCCACCAGCTTTTCCCACACCAATGATTTAATCTCCTTTTTCAGGAGGGTCCTCACAACAGAGAGACCTAAGTGATCCGCTATTGCTAGTAAATCTGCCTTACGACACTGATCAAAAGCTCCAAACGAAGGCTGTTCAATAAAATCTTTTACATTGAACGCAGCCATTTCTCACTCTGCTTATTTGCGTACCACTGTACAACAACACAATATTATTATTACTGTTCAAATATATCCCGGACGAGCCCCCAAATATGTTACGATCCCCACGGGCCTAGGGGTGCATGGGGTAGGTAACGTGATGTAAAGCGGGTGATGTAAAGTATACTGAACTAGTAATAACAATATAAAACAGACCGGATAGCAAACTCAGTGCATAAGTTTTTACTGTGGTAAATATATATACAAAGAGTGCAACACTAAATACATACACAATACCAGACTCACACAACCAGGCTCAAGGGACGATGGATGTTGCCAAAAGAATACCCAAACGAAACTAGCTAACACAGAGTAGTAACTAATCTAGTGTATCCAGTACACAAAACAAAAGCCTAACTACTCTAACTAGCAGACCAGAAAAATACAGTGGTTGGCAATCACCCCTAAGGACTAGTGGTTCTATACATAAACACTCTACGGGCATATGTATAGGAGCCCCCAGTCTTACCTGTCCAAAGACCTGCAAGTGTACATAAAACAGAAACACATTCAAACAAAACTATGGTTGACAAAACTTGGGATTTCGAGCACACAAACAAACACACTTGACCCCAAAAACCACACTCTCGCCAATGGCAAATAGTCCAGTTTATATGGCAGAGGTGGCGGGTTCTGATTGGATAATTGGATGATGACAGCGGGACTTGATTGACAGGCGGCACAGCGAATGAAGGTGGTGGCAGGCGAAGGTAGGGAAGTCCACAAAACAACAGACACGTAACACCCTCTTAGACGTTTCATGAGACTCTGAAGTCTTTGAACAGCATCAAAGGTTGTTCTCTATAAATTTACGAACGCTTTGCCGTAGTATTGTCATTTAACAAATATGTTGGCAATATGGGCCCGAACCCTTGTAATGATCATGAATAGGTATTATTACTGTTTTATAGCATATGACATAATGTTATGAAGCATCAAAAAAAACAACAACAACATTTTAACACTATAATAATAAAGCTTTATTTATGTAGCATTTATCCAAACAAAAGTCACAAAGCACTTCACAGTTAAAACAGTGAAAACATAAAAATATATATTAAAATAAAGTTCAGATAGTAAAAACATAAAAGAAAAGACAACAGCAATTATAAAAACACAAATTGAAACAGATGGATTTTCAAGAGTGTAAATGTAAAACAGACTCAGCAGATCATATGGTTAAAGGGAGGTGGTTCCAAAGGGTGGGGGCTAGGGCAGCAAATGTACAGGCTTTCTTTGTAGCGAGTCTGGAGTGGGCAAACAACTAGGAAACCTAGGACAGAGTGATCACATAATGCCATATCAAGTTAGTTATGATGCATTATGTAGTACTTATTAAGGTGTTACGCATCCTACATAAGACCCCGTTTTTAAAAGGTGTTACCAGCTTGTGTAACTGGAGCAAATCATTTTTGGAAATGGTAGAGGTCTTAGGAATCAAATAGAGGGATTGTGTTTTTTGCACAAAGCATTCACCACATATGTGGTTTTGACAAATGCTTGGTCCATGCAATTATCAGGCCAGGTGAATGGCTCAGGGAATGGCTCAGGGAATGGCTCAGGGAATGGCTCAGGGAATGGCTCAGGGAATGGCTCAGGGCACCAGACCGGAGTGTCTCAGAAGTGGAATTCATGTCTGCATGGAATGGAAGATGCTGATTGGATGAGAGGGACAAACCTTACTGGCAGTAATGAGCAATTCTTCCCCCTTTGGCATCCATATAGACAAAAAAGGTTTGATGTGGGTGAAAATATCAGCTTGACAAAAAGATATATAGATTGGTTTTCAACAATAATGACTAATACAATGTCTGAGTGCCTTAGGCAAATGCTATTCACCAGAAAATGTCTTTGGTCTCATTCTTCTGAAAAACTTATCTGTTATTATAAATAGCAATTGGAGAATATAATATGAACTAGTGAATATTGTAAAAATGAGTTTTTGTATCTAATTGACTAATTGATTGAATGAAACCAGTCCTATTTAAGCAGAAGGAATAACGTCTAGACAAAAAAATATATTTTTATCAGAGTGCTCAAACTTTATTTTCCAGTGAATAATCATTCAATCAAAATTTTGTTTATATAGCACTTTTTGTACAAGTGAATGATCTTCAAAGTGCTTTCCAGTACAGGGAATAAAGGATTGAAAGGAAAAATAAAACAGGAGATTGAAATATTACAATAGAGACTAATGCACAAGACAGTTAGAGATAAATTACAAGAGGACAAATAAAATAAGATAAACATCAAAGAATAAAACCAGGAGTTAAAAAAAACACACAACCTAGTTAAAAGCACTGCATGTTTTTGTGTATTTATTTTTGATGGTTTCTGGTGTCTGTAGTTGTAGAGCACCGACCCATAATTGTAATGATTAAGAGCAGAAGAAACATTTTAGACCATGGATTAGAACACATTTCTGACACAATCATTCAGAATGTATTATGATTTCAGTTATTTGATACATTGCAGATTTTTATCCAAAGTTTAAGGTATACTGCCAAAAATAAAAACACAAAAGGTATTTTCAAGTTAAAAATGATATAAAAGAAAGACTGTATGTATATTTTAGAGTGCATATTAAATGTTACTTGCTACTCAAGGCATACATTGATCTGACTGGTTTAATCTCCTGGGAATGCGGATTCATGGCAAGTAGTTATTCCTGACATAATGTGGCCTCAAGAGAGAAAACCCTCCAGTAGACATTTCAAGTGTTCTAAATACAAACAATTGACAGTTTCTTACAATTCAAAAATTTTGATTATGATTGGGGGGAAAAAACCCAGCATGCACAGTAGGTCCACAGGATTATGTTTTAAAACACCTGCTTGAGAAGATACCAGCTTTAAGAGGCATTAAATCTCTACACAGACTCACGTAAGCCATTAAAGATCACATGATCACATGTTCCCTGGTGTTCCAAAAAAAATTTAGTCTGGCCATATGATTTTTAAAATAGTTAAAAATGTAGTCAATTTCAGTAGAATGGTTCACTAATTGAATGGCTCCCCTGTATTGATGGTGTTTTATGTGAGTCACCCTTTTAGTGTTTGTGATTCATGAAAAGTGATTTGTAGCATCACTCTTGGTGGAAAAGCATGTGTCCTCCTCCTGTGAGTACAGTGGCTGGGTGGGAGAGCCACATAGAGGGGAACTGAAGGGTACGAGGCATTAGGGCATGCCAGCACCTGCAGCCATGCTTTCAGAAGACTGCTTGGGGAAGCTATGGCAAAAACAGTCAAGCAGCAAGTTCAGATGTGTATCGGCATTTTGTGCAACTGAAGAATTTATCATCTCTATTATCTGCCACAACCCAGCACCAAATAGACTATCTCTCTCTGGGACCTCTTGAATTTTTTTTTTTTGTGGTGGGGGAGAGAGAGGGGAGTGAAGAGAGGGATTTTGTGCTCTGGCAGATTGCCCAGAGCTGAACTTGATATGTCTTGCCATTTTAAAGTTAATTGTACCAGTTGTCAATCAATTAGAACATGTCAAAGGTCACCAAGAATCCTTCGGTCACGAACTTTTATATCAATTAAATTTATTAATTGAATTTGCACACGCACGCATGCACGCACAAGCACGTTATGAGAGACCAACCCTAGGTGCTCTTTAATCTTAAGGAATGGTCTCACTCAAGAGTTATTTAAGGAATTTCTAAAAGAAACTATCAGTGACTGATTAGTGTTTCATTGCCTGAAGGGCTGGCCATTTTCTTTCAACAGCAATTTGTCTCTTGAGTGGTCTGGGGTATTTTAATATATTATTTTAATCCTGCTTTACGAAGCAGGAACATAACCCAAATAGTAGGTAAAATGAATGCATTAGGACAGAAATGTATTTATTCCAGGACTCTGAGTAACATATGGAAACATAAACAGTTACATGACTCTGCTCCATTGTCATGCAAATAGCAGATAAGTATGCATGATATATTTGCACTGTCAGCAGTCTGACTTACGAAATAATTATATTCACAAGCATACCTGTATCATATTCATTAGGTTACGGCTAATTTAGTCAGCTTCGTTAGAGTGCATGGATTATACCATAGGGATGGCGGAAGGGTGGCAGCAGTTTGGGATCTGGTCTTGCGTCCTGAAAGTTGTGGGTTTTAATCTTGGGTGGGACAAAACTGTTGTACCCTTGAATTAAATACTTCAGTAAAACAATGCAGCTGTTTAAAATGGATAATATGTAAAGCCATTAATATCACCCTGAATAAAGATTAGATTAAGCAAATCTAGCAGATAATACAAGGGTCACAAGATTAACACCCAAAATAATAATAGCTGATTTTATATTTCATAATACATATTTGGCCAGCATTTCTAGTCAAGCGTTATCCAAGTAGAATGAATGTTGAGTGGATGAATACATATTTTCATATATTTTAGACAATGAGTCAGATATTAGTTCCATTAAAACATGAAATAATACTAATACTAGAAAAGTGCCTTTTAGCAAAATAACCTATACTTCTTCATCTTCATCATCTACTTTGAGAAGCAAAGCTGCCGAGGGAGGGAGATTTTATGAGTTACGCCTGATGGGAATAGCGTAACAAACAAATAAACTGGAAACTAACTGCAATACCATTCAGTTGGCTATTGCATATTTCCAAATCCATTATAGCTTACAATTTCACTCCATGCACCTTTACCATTGAATATTTCACAGTGTCTGGCACACAATGACATATAAATTTTTATTAAGGTAGACAAACTGATCTGACCACAGCCAATAAGATGCCTAGGTAGAGGGAAGGTCAGCCAATAGCGGTCACACTCTTACCACTCACATGACAAGGAGTGTTCCAACAATCAAAGCAACAGATGGGTGTCCAAAAAATGTGAAAACAGACCCAGACGCATCCAAGTTCTGCATGTGGTTGTGACTGCTCTGTCTGCCAAGCCTGATCCAAATCCCAAAACTGCTTTGTCTATCCCTCAAGACTTGGCCCTAAATTCTACATTTATAGTGATTCAGTGAATTATTGATCCAATAAATACATCAAATCTATCTTCCTTACTACCGTAGCACAGCAGAGATTGAAGAATTAACACTGTATTTTAAAGTAATGTCACTAACAGTTTCCTTCTCATTGTAACATTCAGTTATGAGGCCTAAAATCATGCAGTTCTTGGGTGTCATTGGCTCAGTATGATTTGAATTGAATGATAAGGCAATGCCACACCATTTTCTTAGACCGCCACTGGCTCAGAACACTGCCCATCTGGCTAAAATCAGAAAACAAAGTGCAGTTGTTTATGCTCTCTCCTAAGCTCCCGTTGGGAGGAGTTTGTTTATTTTGCCTGTTCCATCTTTTTTATCGAAGTGAACAGGCCAGGAACGTTCACTCGGCACTCCTAACAGGCTAACACCTTTCTGTCGTCTGTCAGTAAACAGAAACTTTCTTCAGTGGAAAAATCATGGTGGACGAGATGGTCGGAATCAACAAGGGCTCAACCAAAAATGTGTCAAGCGATGTCAGCCATTGTCCGTGGTGTGTGTTTATTCAAAATGAGGATTTTATTCTTTTTTTTTGTAAAACTAAGTTTTGGATTGCTCTACATTGAAGGAATACTGTATATTTGTGCATAAAATATAGGGAGAATGTAAGTTTTTGTGAAGAGATCAAAGTGGTTTGCCCATGACCTACTTTTCAAGCAATAGACATTTTTAGATGGATGAGGAGGAGCAGGTCCATGTAGCCTCTGTATGTCAGTATGAAATTACAGGCTTGCTCTGGTTGCCCAGCCAAACTGCCCTGCGTTTGACTACCACCCCTTTCACCCCCATTGGACTTACCCCATCTGGCGAGGTAGATGTTATGGCCAAAGGTGGTGCTTCTGCCCCTGGTTCTGTTGACATGAAAACCGCTGCTAGGCGGGCAAGCTCTTCTGCAGTTTTAGGGTCACGTTCGTGTGTCCACACCTCCAGCTGTGGATTCACCGTCCTCAGAAACTGTTCCAAGTTTGTCCCCTCTGACATTTCCAAACTATCTTTTCTGTGGTAAACATTTATGTGGATTTGCTCCGTTCTCGGGAGGTCCTGCTGGACTGCAGGCGTCAATCTGCTTTAATGTACCATGATCTATATTATAATAATTGCTGAGGCCCAGGCATTGTATGTTGAGATCCCCTGACACAATCTCTCATCTAACACCGATTTTATGCCTTCTTCAAGCTGATGTTGTATGAAGCTGAATGGTCCCTGGTAGATAATAATAATAATAATAATAATAATAATAATAATAATAATAATTCATTTTATTTTTTTTATTTAGTAAAAAAAAAAAAAATGCTATTTTCTAACTTGGTTAGGGAACTAAGAACATGTGACAGGTTATAGGGTGAAATAACTCCTGAGGCACAGCTGGTTTATGCTTGAAAATGTACTTAAACGTAAAACATAAATTGTGCAAGCCACTGTGTATATGAGAATTTACTAAGCGATACAATCATTCACCTTTATCTCGTTTGATTACGAAATATTGCATAGTATATATTTGTTTAGTTTTTGTATTTGTGTACATAACCATGGGGTGATATGTAAATTAGCATAATGCTCCCGTCAAACCACAAGGCTTTCAGACAGACGGGAGGGGTGGAGCTAATTCTTTGCATGCTGCAGTAACCCACATGTTTAAAAAAAAAAAAACACCTGTAATTGGCAGGCAATGTCCAATGAGACAAGATAAAGAGCTTTTTACACAGTTCGTCAGATGAGCTGGTAGGCCAAAGCTGGTCATTATGGGGGTGGGCAGGCATGGTAACCCCTAGTTTACTGCCTCTGTCTCCCTCTCTGACGTGAGAAGCAGCATTATCCCCTGTGCCATTACAAACTCAAAGAGCTGTTTTAGCACAGGTGCCCCATCATCCCGTAATCATATACCTGCAGCTGCTAATGACGGGCTGCGGTTGACACTACTTTCACTGGCTGGGTTGTTTTCTCCTGTTATTTTGCACCTTTCAATTTCAAGGCCTATATTTCACCTTACAGCATTAGCATTACAAGCGCATTAGCCTTGAATTGGTCCATTGCCTAAACTATCCAAGCGAAGCCATTTTGTTTTATTGCAAATGCAGATTTATTTTATTTAAATCTAAATATTCATCAGTAAGAACTACACAACAGGTTGGAGCAGAAGGCTGCAGGGTGCCTGCAGTTTTCACTAAAATTGTAATTCAGCAAGCTTTGGGTACGCTAAGAAGACAGATGGGCCCCATGCGAATGTCATTATATTTTAATATGCGAGATAAAATGTTTACATTTCTTCTGGGAGTGTCATGCTATTACACACAGTGTCGGACTCTGTAGATTAACGAGATTATTATTTTCACCGCCTTGTTCTGATTAGAACCTTGCATGCAGGCCGGAGATGTAGAAATGATTTCCCTTACAAGTATGTTTATCTGTAAGATGATCTCATCGCGGCAATATCCTCTGTAAATTTAGGAGATGCTAATTCAGGCGTTATGCCAGTTGCTGCGTATTTTCCTTCCGCAGTCATTGCATCACAGGACTACACTTAGTTTGTATCTGGCAGACAGACTGCAGGTACATGTGGTACCAGAGGAATCACTCTTGTGTCATGAGACAAGAGCCCTTTGCACACATGCAGTCTTACCCAGGAATGTTCCGGAATTTTACAGTTTATAGTTCGTAAGCGAATAATCTGAGTAATAAATCGGAATTTTTAAAATTAAATAGTTGTTTTAATTTTTCGAGAGTCCTAGTATTTCGAGAGTGTATGTCTGGTATGAGTAACATGGCTTTTTTAATGTTGAAAACACTTTTATTGAGACCAGTAAATTCAACTGAAATGTCAGGCAATGTAATTCTAAGTAATAAAGAGCAAATTCCAGAAAGAGCCCTCCAGGAAAGGAGGTTCCCACACTTGTCCTAAGGGGAGACCTTGAATGTAATAATGATTTGCACAAGGGGATAAAAAATGTCAAATTTATTCATTTTGAATGGAATGTGATCTGTGATAGTTCTTGTTAAGAATGCTGTGATATGATAAAATTAGTTTTCATCACATGCCAATTCCATGTATTTTTCAAATTTTTCTATTATTGTGTTTTTTTTTGCAACATTTTATATGTTCTCTCTGTTACATTGGAGATTTGTCATTCCCACGTAATATGGAATTTTGGTATAGCTTACCTGGCCTTTTTTTAGACAGAGGCGTCATTTTCCCTTGCAATCTGTGGCTCATCAGTACGAATCTCCATTGAGCACTCATGGACTCTGAGAGGCAGGGCTGAGACACAGCTGGAATGTTGTGTTTACCCAGCATTCCTTGCAGGTTATAAGGACCAGAATCGTGAGCCAATGTACATCATTCTGGAAAATCCTGTCACCAGCAAGAGGCCTCCTCCCATAAAAACAAATGACTGCACTCTGAGGGTTAGGAGAGTCACAAGAGGACTCCCCTCTCCCTACCGCCTCCCGCTCTCTGCCTCTCAATCTCTGGTCCTTCGTTTCACATTTTGTGGTTATTCATATTCAAGGGCTTGGTCAGAAAAATTATGTAAAATAATAAAGGTTGGTACCATAATAAGGACGTACTGTAGGTTACTATTATAGAGTATAAAAATAACTGTATACAGTATATTTTAAATGAATGCGTAATGGATACATTTTCTTTTATCCATTTGCCATATATAATAAAGAAAGCATATATAATAAAGGAAAAAAAAACAGAATTACATTTTTAGATAGCTTATGTGTTGTTTTCTCTACAATGCACGAGATCCACCACTTTCATGCCTTTTGCTTTAACAAAATTATACAATTTAAATGAAATTCTATAACCAAAGATGCTGCAGCTTCATGGTAAAGTACCTAGGTTATTTGAATAAAGCAAACATTATTACATGGAGACACACCATACTTAGTTGTTTCAGGAAGATTGTGAATAAAGTGCCGTCTTGTAAGCATTTTGGCAAAACATGTATTTATGTCTTTTGTGAGTGTGTTTATATATCTCGGCGTGTTTTGTGTTGTATATGCCAGTGGGATGTAGCCACGTATATTCTGTTTGTCGAGCCATAGGAGCAGCAGGTCTGTGGGTGTTTAAAGTGTGGGTCAGCTATTCTACTATATTCGCCATCACATATTATGTGGAAAAGTGCAGCAAACAGAGATACACTTAAGTGTCAGTGTCACGCATGACAGCCAACGGCATTGAATCTGTCCTTTGCAACTGCAGCGCAAAGGCATTTAACAAACACTAAATGATACCCATAATATAAATAACA
This sequence comes from Ilyophis sp. 1 JC-2022, assembly GCA_022702515.1. NCBI lineage: Eukaryota > Metazoa > Chordata > Actinopteri > Anguilliformes > Synaphobranchidae > Ilyophis > Ilyophis sp. 1 JC-2022. The sequence goes on along the minus strand of CM040395.1, from coordinate 28,629,058 downwards.
CAAATCATCTAATAACTAAATCACTCTATAGTCTATAGAGTCTATAGAGTTGCTGAAAGTACTGAACTCTGGACAAGAAACAAAGACTTTTGCTTGAACCCCAGACGGAACATTACCGCCGCATCCATCCTGCAATTCTGAAATGCCTGCACTAAAAGGGATCGCTATGGTCTTCATTACTTCCTCCTCCAATTGGTTGTAAACTCTCTTGTCAAAGCCTGTGTGGCCTGTAGCGTGGAAACCGGCCACTGGCTGGAAGCCAAATGCATTGAAGCATGCATACATTTCAGCTGCGGTGCTCCTAGTGTGGTTGGAGGTGACTTGAGAGGTAAAATTCCAAACTGGGGAGACAAAGGGGAAAATAGGAAAGAAAAGGGTACATAAAAGGACTTGAGGGGGGGGATATTAAGCAATATAACATTTTGTATGGGGTTATCTCGGAATAAATCTCTATAAAGGCATAGAGTTTCACTGTTTAAAATCTCGTCTATACAGCCAGTAGATTGTTTCCTAGGAAAGGTCTAAGAGAGTAGAAACATTTGGCACAAAACTTTGCCTTGTACGTAAATCATACTGCGTCTTACAACATAAAGGGTGTGTAAAGGTTCACAGCTTTTTCGCATGTTACTGACACATAATTATGCAAAGTGAGCGCCAAAGCACACAAACAAATTATGAAAAGCTATATTACTCCAGGAATTCTGATTACGACGATTTAATGCTCTGTTTATGACTATCGTTTTAATACAATGCAGTCGCACTTTCCATTTCAACTGATTTACAGACTCGGTTTGTGGAAAATATGAGCGTCTGCTGCTCGACTTTTAGATTGTACAGTTATAAATAAAGCAAACCTCCATTCACTGCAAAAACTGCACCACCCACTGAAGTTAATTAGTAGGGAAAACCATTTAACTTCTAAAAGAGACAAGCTTTTCATGCGGTACATGCAGTTGCCATATACATTGACGAAACCTCAAAGGCCCAGGCATTAAACTATTCGCTTTGGAGCTGTGGTTCTCTAAATAATGACACCCTGCAGAGTCTTGCTGAGGAACAAGTGCACCAGCTGTGGAGCGAGCTCCGGTGAAGGCAGAAATCCCTTTCGTGTCAATTCAGTTCAGCCAGTCGCTTGGGAGATATCCGAGGCCGCGAGATTCTGCAGCGTGTCGTCTGAGGTGCAGTTCAAGCCAGAGGCCTGAAATTAAGATGTTTGCTTTGTTTTCTCAAAGAGCAACACCATAATTATAGCCATTTCTGTCTGCCGCAGATAAACAGTAGCCCGCTGAAAATGCTTTTAGGAGTTCAAGAATTTGCATCCTGCAATTTTAGCATTTTTTAAGCACATTCTTTGGCTTTCATGCAAGAATGACTGGAAACCCAGTCTGTTGTGTCGGTTCTGTTTTAGGCTTCCAAGGCCAAAATGGCAGAAGCATAGTGTCCCTTTTGTAGTTTTTTCCACTCCCTGAAATGTTTTTTTTTTAAGATTCAATATACCTTTGTTGAAATATGGCAGATGAAGGTAAGATTAATTTCCCATAGCTACTGAATATAGGAAATGGCTTGAAAAGCTGCATGTTGATTTTTTGAGCAGTCAGGATGTGGCTACCTACGTAATTTTAAATGTGCAAATGCCACTCGTGAACTGAAAATAGGAGGACACAAAATTAGGTTGTATATGCAGGGTGAAAAGACAGTAACTTTATAATTACATTGAGAGCTTTCACCCCATAATGCCAACTGCTGAATACTAGTGTTTGGTGTCCTGTTTTGATAGCTCCTGACAGCTTAATTTAACTCAGTTACTGTATATAGCCGGCAGATGTGGATTCAATACTTTGTGCTCCCCTTGGCCCACAGACGTAACCCATTTACCCATGGTTTTTCATGCATCAATAATTTGTCATGGCACTCCCTCATATTGCATACTGTACATTCATCAGGTGTGGACTGTGGATGCATTCAAAGTATATTTCATAGCTCCAGCTCTCTGACCATGACCAGCCACGTCCATTGTGGTCACAGTCCACTGTTTGCACAGTACTGCACCATCTTATTTATTAGGTCTAGTTTATTTTTTGCCTGAAAACAAAATATGTAATTTGTTCAAGCATGGTCTCTAGATGTGCTTTTTATTATATATCATTTGACTTGAAACCCTTCTGACAAGAACTGGCTTTTAAATGTAGTGGGCGTGTCGTCAGCATGTGGCTTTCAATTTAATTTAATTTGCAAACCATGCATTTAGAATTCAATTTGTAATGAATTTTGATTAATAAAAAAACATCTAACGGTTTTGTTTTACATTAAAATTACTTTTTTCTTTTTGTATAGAAAAAAAAAAAAACACACTGCTTTTTTATTTCAATATGATTTACAGTGGAAATGCTTGAATTGCAGAGGAAATAACTTCTTAGGAGCAGTAGGGAATATTCTCTTTTTAAATAAAAAACAGGTGGAGTGATCATCCATATGGGTTTGGTTAGCAGATGCAGTTTTGAATAATATTCCAGGAAAAGATAGAGGCCTTTTTTTTCAAATGTAGATCCTGTTTGTCAGCTCTTTTAAATAGATTTTATTTTTCTGGAAATATCATACATCTTATGCTTCCCTGTCTTTTGAATGAAACCCACCAGCCATCTCAGTATATCACACAAGTGCGCATAAGTTCATACTGGGTATAAGGGCTCTTCCAGGGGCTGGCTCTACAGTGTTTAATTATTTTAAAAATTTAATTCATTCATATGTTTTTAATAAGCAGATACATAAGCAGATATTGTAACATGAACACAGTACGTATAGCATAAGAGCATGTGACAGGACTACTTCTGTTGTTCCCTGATTACTTCAGCAGAATAGTAACTGCCATTTAACACCCCAGCCACAGACAGAGTTTGAGAACCACAATATTACGTACATACAAAATGTGAAATATTTGGCATAGGCCCAAACAATTGTACAGACATTTTGATGATGCCTTTTTGATTAATAAAATGTTCAGCTATATTTTAATATCTCAGTTGATGCCATATTGCACCATAAATCTGAATGCAAAAATATATGTGCAAGATCAACTGCACTGCTATACTGGAATGCCCAGAACTGTTATGAAATGTCTCTATTCATTGTCCTGATACACCTCAATCGATAGTATTTTCAGGTCATGGCTACTTAAAAAAAAAAAACCTATGAATATTATCTTGCTGAAATCTTATTTCTGTTACGCTCTCCATTCCCTCTCAGTCCTCATCCCTGTTTGTGCTCTGTGTTTCCCCCTTTTCTTCACATCTCTTGTCATGTTTTACATTTCCCTGTCTGTCTTCTGTGTTGTGCAGGTTTGGCATGGTTTTCCTTCTTGTTTGCCCATTTCGCCTTCGCTAATTCCCCAGCCAATTACATTCCTGCCCCTGCTATGCCCTACCCAGGATTCAGTTACCATCCAGCTCCTTGCCTGCTTCCCTTTCCTGTTCTGCCCTCCGGTTCTGCTCTACCCAGAATTCAGTCTCTTCCCCTCTCTCGATACAAGAGTTTTCTGTAGCTAATAAACGCTCTTTGTGAGCTTATTGTGAGTTCTGTCTTTGAGTCGTAACAATTTCCTTTGAACGTTTTTTTTTTAGGGCGAGATTTTTTAGATAACCACACGCAAATGGAACTTATTCTTCCATGTAGCTTAATGAAGCCATTTGTGAATCAGACATTTGACTTATCCGCTGTTTAAAAGGGGACATGAAGCACTAGGTAAAGTGAGTTAGTTAGCTTAGCTTTTAGTTAGCTAGCTTTTTTTGCATGAGGGTGCAGCCATTTTGGACCAACTGCAGTCGTGACGTCACTAGGTTGGTTCATCTCGGCGGCTCAATGTAATGTCACGGTTTGAAAGTGGGCAAATCCTGTCCCCTACTCCATTGCTTGCTTCCTATCAATGTACATTAAGCAATCATTTACAAATTATTATCATGCCATAACTTTACTTAGAGGGACACAAGTCAGCCAAGTACTTAGGAAGAAATAATTATGAAATGTAATGATAAATGGTGAACTCCTTACAATGTACACTCAATATGAGGTAGGTATTCCTAATGCAGTGGATACTATCTAGTCTTCTGTTGCTGCAGCCCATCCCTTTCAGGGTTCAACACGTGCATTCAGTGATGCCCCTCTGCTCACCACTGTTGTTAATTTTTATTTTTTTGGCCTTTCTGTTAGCTTGAATGTGTCTGGCCATTCTCCTCTGACCACTCTCATTAACAAAGTTGTTTCTGCTCTCAGAACTGCCACTTACTGGATATTTTTGGGGTATCGCACTCAACCCGACCCAATTCTTTCAACAAATAGCGTATATGTTAACCTTGACTTTTGGTAACTATATCCTTGAAAAATAACAAAAAGTACAAAGTACTCATTTTCTAAAACAGATGAATGGCTGTCCATACACATTGACTCCACAGAGTTCATGATACATCATGCATGAATTCATGCATTAAATCATGATGAAATCATGATGAGTCATGCATTAGTTAAGGCATGAGGTGTGTTCCCTTATTGTAAAGTGTTACCGGTTTATTTTTGTATAGAACCCACCACTCCAAGCAGTACACCAGGCAGTTGTGCGTCCTACCGGGCGCAGCCGACCCCTCCCACAGGTAAGTGTGCTTCCCCACACCACACGCAATACACACTGTCACTCAACCCACACACACTGTGCTTGTTTCACACTTTGTGAGGCTACAAATAAGAAAAAGGGCACGCGCACACGCACGTAAAAGCCGTGCAGGAGAGGCACTTAAGCGCATTGGCTTAAGTTGGCCATCTTTGAATCCGGCCCTTATGGATATCAACATTTGTTGAATAGAGGTAGTGGAGAATAAACAAACAAGGTAAGTATCCTTGTCCTGTTTACGTCTGACATGCACAGGCAGAAATTATGCACTTCACCAGGTAAAGCCCTGGGGCTGGAAATACTTCAAATAGGGCCCGTGTTCCCCAGAAAGGGACTCAAAATAGAGAGCGCATTTGAAGCCATCACCAACCGTCGCTAGTCTCTCTGCCAGAATTTATTTCGGTCTCAGCCAAGATGACTAGTTTCCTTCCTCTTGACCACAGTGGTGACACCCTTCAGCATGCCTTCCCCTGTGCTAACATAGAAAAGCAGCTAGATTATGCAGAAAGGTTTGCGTCACAATGTATAGCATTCCCCCGGGTCCTGTCAGCCAGAGCGTATTGTGATTGTCTGGGCAGAATAGATCAAGCCCCTGGCTTCGCCAGCTGCAATGTCATGACCTTTCATTTGCTGCACATACTTTTGAGATGGCGCAAAAGAAAAAAAAAAGATGCTTTAAAGTTTCCGTATTTTTGAGCTTTTCATATCATCCTGGAGCTTTTCAATTGTGTTCCATACTGGTTCACGTAAAAAAAATAGCAATTTTTGTCAAAGTATATATATTTTAGGGTTTAAATGTGATTTTTCCGAGTTCTTGGTAAAATAATGCGATGTTTTTGCGTAATTTGTCGGAGTCACAATCCGAATGTACACAGACATAGCGCAGGGTTTGGGACTTTTCACTGCTTTTTGCTAATGTTTTGTGGGAGTTTCAGATACTACAACCAGAAAGAGAATACCGATGCATGTGGGCCTTTAAACAAAAGTGAAATACTCTAAAATATCATAGTAACAGATTGCTTCTATTTAACTCCTTTACCTCAGGTTTCCAAAGCACTTTACAGTGAAGGGGGAAGTCATAACCAATGTGTAACACCAACTTGGGTGATGCGCAGTGGACATTTTGTGCCAGTACACCAGAGTATTTCTGTTGGCTGCTCAAATAAACAACCGCTGTGTTTTCTCTAGTGGACTGCGTTTATATGGCGCTTTTTCCAACAACTACACAAAGCTACACGAAGCGCTTTACAATGAGTGCCTCTCATTCACCCATTCGCACACACATACTCACACACCGACGGCGAAAGGCAGCCATGCAAGGTGCCAACCAGCTCGTCTGGAATATTAGGGGTTAGGTGTCTCAGTCACTTTTGCCCAGCTGGCCGGGAATCGAACCTCTCCAAATACCACTCTACCTTCTGGGCTAATGCTCTTCACAATGTGGAGTTTGCCTACAGCGGCGGTGACTGATGGAAAAACATATCATACTTGGATGTCTATTTTTGAGGCTGGAGAGGCGCTGTATGCTATTGTATACATTGCTATTAGCACAAAGCCAACACATTTCACATTCAATAAATAATATCCCCAAGGGGCAATTCTTAAGAATAAAAAGAAACCGCAGTACTTTGGTTGAATACAATAATCAAGCAGAACAACTGTACAATAAATTCAAAATGAGGCGTTACAATGAAACGTCCCGAAGGAACACAATGACAAGCGTAGGTCCGGTGGACAGGAAGAAGGAAGAAAATGTTATCAAATGAAAACCAAAAGCCAGTTTATTCTCCACTGAATTTAACTACTTGTCAAATGATAATAAAATAATTTTTAAAAAACATTGGCACCTAATGCTAAGTGACCACTCTTTAAAAGGAGCTATTGATGACAACACTCTTACGTTCAGTTTTTAACAAGCTAGGAATATTACAGACATTTTAGTCTATTCTTTTAGCCCAGCTCCAGAAAAACACATTTGGCTCTCAAAACCACCAGAAGGAAATTATAGATGTGTACACACTGCATAAATACAATGAATTGCAAGGAATTTTCTCCACCCCATACTGGTGAGTAGATCAAGGTCAAGGGGTTCAATACTAAGGGGGTTATCAACATGCTGATATGCCACTGCGGATTGACATATTGGTCAAACAAAAAGGGCCCTCAAAACACGTGTGGCTGAACACAAAGCGGCTATTAGAAATGGTAACTTGGACTATTCCATAGCTAAACATTACCAAAAAGCAGGACATGGTACCTCCACCCATTCACTACGCTTTATGGGCTGGTTTCCCAGACATGGATTAGGCCTAGTTCAAGACTAAAATAAAAATTCAATGAAGATCTTCATTGAAAAATGTTTTTAGTCTAGGACTAGGCTTAATCCATGTCTGGGAAACTCGCCCTAAAGGTTTAGAGTGGGTGGAGATATCAATTAGAGGTGGCAATCTCGTAAATAAATTGCTGCAGAGAGAGAGCCATTGGAATAAAATAGTATTATTTTTATTTGAATAGAAACCCCCCAGACGAGGCCTATCACCGGAGTAGCGAGTGTTTAATTACAGGCTGTCAAGAGCACAAAGGGTGGTCGAAAATTCCTTTGGCATACTTGTCAACCGCTGGCGTGTGTTCCTGACACACATCCACCTAACTCCCGGGACGGTTGATGTGATCACCCTGGCCTGCTTCACACTCAGGGTGAGGATGAGCCCGCCTAAACCTGCTGCCCTACCTCGCTCTACTAACCCCACCCAGCAGGCAAAACACAACCGAGACGTCCTCTGCCAATATTTAAATTCTGATGTTGGTGCTGTTCCTTGGCAGCGGAATAAAATCGAGTGTGGCGTAGTTAGGTGTAGTATTGTGTGTAGTTTTGTGTAACGTAGTTGGGTGTACTATTGTGTAGCGTAGTGGTGTAGCTGTGTAGTTATGTAGTGTAATTAATTTTTGTTTAACTATATTCCTGTGTTTGTGTCTCCATCATCTCTTATGTTCTGCACTATCCTTGAAGTACTAAGTATAGGGGTCTCTACTTAGTACTGAGAGAGGTTGTTATATCATCGCGTGGGTTAGTCTCTCGTCCCAATGCCCGTAAAATTACTAACACCCACACGATGATATAACAGCTTCTCTCAGTACTAAGTAGAGACCCCTATATTTAGTACTTCAGGGCTAGTTCTGCACCTTAATGATGGGTAATAATTGAAAGTAAATGCATACCGTATCATCCACATTAGACTGTGAGTGCCTTTTCTTGATGTAAGGCTCCAAGAACCACAACCCCCTGAGAATCCAGTCTTGCATAGCCATCTTCACACACCCTGCACTGCCAGAAGGTGGTATTTTTCTGTACCTATTGTACTGGGTGCGAAGAGACTGCAATTTCTTGCTCCCTTCTTTCTCTGCAAAGTAAAAACAAGTTAATGTCAACAGTATGTCAAACCAAAATGCATTTGAAAACATCCATATGCATATTTAAAATGCCTATGCATCCATAGAAACAAAGAAAAAAACAAACATTGTTTTAGATAGCTAACGTAATTCTCACATTATTGCTCAGGAGACAGGGGACCTTTGGCATGTTTGTCCTTTTATTAATCTAAATTTACCCCAAGCACTGGTTAATTTTACAGCCTACTCACACACTAGTGATAAAACAGAGGTTCTCCTCGTTGGCACTAAATCCACCTTGGCTAAACCTCACAGCTTCTCCCTTACCATTGACAACTCCACAGTCTCCCCTTCCCCTCAGGTTAAGAGTCTGGGTGTCATCCTGGACAGCAGATTATCTTTTGAATCACACATCAACAATGTCACCCGGTCTGCGTATTTCCACCTACGCAGCATTAACCGTCTCCGTCCATCACTTACACCCACCAGCACCGCCATTCTTGTCCATGCCCTGGTCACATACGGGATCCCCCTGGAGGTCATTTTTGACAGAAGGCCTCAGTTTGCTAGCAAATTTTAGCGCGCCTTCGGTGCTCTCATTGGAGCTACCCCTGGCCTCTCCTCCCAGTTCCATCCAGAAACCAACAGCCAGACTGAATGCCTCAATCAGGAGCTGGGGAAGGGCCTGCGCTGCCACGCCAAAAAATTTCACACTACTTGGTCCAATTGCCTGATCTGCATTGAATATGCCTACAACTCCCTCCCTGTCTCCTCCAAGAGAATGTCCCTGTTCCTCTGCTGCCTGGGGTTCCAGCCACCCCTATTCCCGGAGGAGAAGAGGGAGGTGGAGACCTGGAGGACCTGGAGGAGGGCCCGGTCCACTTTGCTGAAACATGTCTCCGGGATGAAAGCCCAGGCCGACCGTCATCGAGCCCTGCACCTCGTTATACGGTCGGCTAATAAGTATGGCTTTCATCCTGGGACATTCCCCTCTAGACCACCTGCAAAAAGCTCACTTCCTGTTTTATTAGCCCATTCCCCATATCCTGTGTCATCAGCCCTACTGTCATTCGCCTCCTTCTTCCACCTCCCCTACACCGCGTCCACCCTGTGTTTCATGTGTCCTGTGCTAAACCCGTTGTCTCCTCTCGTTTTAGCCCTCCAGTCCTTCCCCCGCCTCCCCCCCAACCCACCAGGCTTACACCGTCTGCCGCCTCCTGGACATCTGGCGGAGAGGGACGGCAATTCTTGGTGGACTGGGAAGGGTATCGCCCAGAGGAGCGGAGTTCGGTAGTGGAGCGCAACATCCTTGACCCCTCCCTGATCCAGGAATTCCTGCGTCGGCGTCCTTCACAGGCTGGTAGGGTGCCAGGTGTCGCCTGCACCTCGTTCCTGCTTCCAGTTCTATGTTACCAGTCCAGTTCTCCTTCCTGTTCCTGTCCAACCTGTTCCTGTCCAGCCCTCCACACGGACACGGGAAGACCATGCAAACTCCACACAGAAAGGCCCTGGGCCGGGATTCTAACTCGGAATTGTTGTGAGGCGACTGTGCTACCCACTGCACCACCGTGCCGCCTTCACCTGGAGTAAAACTTAATAAAAGCAAAGTCTGCTTTGTTAGGAACCTATAGAATGTTTTATTTTTTTCGCACTTCTTTTACACAGTCAAACACAGATTTTTCTTGAAAAAGCTTTTGAAGTCACCCCATCCCTGCACAATTACTGTAACCACACTTCCAGAACCTAATAATCAACCCATTCAATTACTCTACCTTTGCAAGCTTGCAGCTCTGTGGAAGAAAAAAGTTTATAATCTTATGTTGTCATATTGTTTTGTGTACCCCGTAATTAGTCAGCTAAGGTTTGTCTTGTTGTGCCTTCTTTTTCAGCTAAGCTCAGGGTTGTTTCCTCTGTTATATAAAATAAAGAGAAAATAAAAACAATTAATGAATTTTATGCATGAAATAATCATTTTACACCAGCAATAACTAATAAGAGCCATGTTGTTTAATAAATACTCAGGCCAAGACGGGATAGAACATTTGGTAATGATTTACATTAACTGCATATTCATAAAGTATTCATTATGCATTCATGAGCATTACATTACATCTTAGCTCTCAGCCATTAAGTGCTGTGTTCCCCTTTTGCTGAAATGCATGTGCATTTTAGCAAGTTAGCAAGTGAAAGATAAAAAGCAGCTACACGGTGAAAGCAAAAAAAAATGGGAAACCGTAATAACCAAAACCTTTCACAGTGCTAGTGCTAAAAATATCACACGTCACAATTAGACACAGCAGGAAATGTTTACTTGGGTTGATATAAATCTCCTTTTTAAACTGCCTCTACACAGAATGTATAATAAAAAGCACTTCTGAAATAAGATGGTACTTACTTTGTTATATTATACACAATTGATGTTGATGTTACGGTCATAAAAGTCCCATGGTCCTATATCCTGTAAAGTACACAAAATCAAGGTCCCCATAACAAGACTATATTGATTTTGCATAAAAATCAAACTCAAATTCATGCGTTATGACTCCTGGAAAATATATAGGGTGAAATTGAACATACTTGCTCTTGAAGGAATTCAATATTTGTTTGCTTCATGGCATAAACTTAACAACACTGAGCATGGATCTGAACTTCTCATCAGACTACCAGACTATCAGGAGACTCCCTCTGAGATTAAACTTCACGTGTTTGACTTGAGCAAGTAATGTTATCCATGAGAAGCCGATGGATACCCAAGCCTGAGACAGTAGGATGAATACATTTGTAGGTACTAGGACACTTTTGGCCCTATCTTACACCCGGCAATAAGTGGCGGTAACCCAAATGCAAGTGTCTTTGCTAGTTTCAGTTATTATATTTCTGGGAAACGGGAAGTAGTTTGGTCGGGAATTACCAGTGTTAAACCCTATTGTTTAAGATTATTATTGTGTATATTCAAACACGTCATAATGGTTAATTATTTCGATCCTAATATTGATCCATATATTCCTTGCTCGCACACTTTAACCTTGCGCACGAGCAGATCTGTTTCACCAACTGTAAATTGCTCTTTTTGCAGTCTGCCATTATACTAAATCCACCATTATATTAGCAATCCACCAAGGTGCAAACCCAAGTGGCTTTTAAAGAGAATGGGAGATAACACTCTGATTGGTTTATTGCATGTTACGCTCAAGGCAAACCTATAATTAATGACGAGGCTAAGTTCAGCCCATTTGAACCTTGTGCATTACATTGCGCTCAAAATATGCGCCCTCTAACTAGCAAAAGTGAAGTTGGACATGCCCTAAATGCACTTGCGACATGCGTTTTAGACCATGCACTAAGATCGTCAAGATAGAGCCCTTTGTGTCTTTTGTCTAATGGTCAAGTACATAACTTTCACTTTTCATAATTCTGCACTGCAAGTCTGTTACTGAAACAATTTCCTCATAGAGAAGCAAATAAGAGAAACCCACTCCAGTGAAACGCCAGTGAACTTTGTGGGGTTAATGTGATGTAAGTAGCATACAAACTACAAAGGACAAAGGGCAGCTTAAACAAAAAGTAGCATGAGATAATGGTTTTTTTGTTGTTGTTTTTTTTCAGAAATTTTAGAATCTTTTAGAAATTTAAATGTCTGGGGTTCAACAGTGAAAAATAAAACAATCAAATTAAGGTAAATAGTTTAACCTACTGAAACTGCTCATATAACTTCATTGTTCATTGTGGCTTGGTGACACAACAGAAGAATTATATGACGTATATAGCGATGGCTGATTTAAGATTGCATGATGTAGGAAAAGATACATCACTCCAGCCAGCAAACGTAGTTACCTGCTTCTTGCTGCTTTATTAATAAATGTCTTACTGAATTTCAGAGAAGGCTTTAGTTGTGTGCTGTGAAACACTTTCATTTTGTCACTTAATCAATTTAGGCTCTTTCACATTCTGGACCAGAATGTAGAGTCGTTCCTCTTGGGAAATTGATGTAGATTAGTTTTCATTAGCCCTTAACTAACAGTGAAGGTTCTGAGCAGTAGACCAGTAAAATACTGTATTTAGCTAGGCATCTGGTTTGTGACAGTGATGTTTTTCATGTGTTGTGTGCACACATCTATCTTGCATAAAGCTCGTCTTCTTTTACAAGTGTAAAGATATCAAGCAGAATATTAAAGGTTGTAAGGGTTTCGTATTTTAATAATTTACACTAGCCAAACATATTGAAGAACATTAATCTTCTCATTACCTACATTTGTAGAATCATTCTGCAAGTCTCAAGTTCCGTTTCACTAATGTAAGTTGAATTTATTAGCAGTATGTTCTGTTTTGATCATTTATAGAGGGGGAAGAGAGGGGGGGGGGTGGAAAATTGTGGTTGACAACAGCTCCCCACAGCTTCCCTATTCTGCAGTACTGTCCTGCTTGAGATAACTCTTCAGCCGTTAGTAGGAAGTGACAAAACATGCACTGAAATGGCAAGAGGGCTGACTTGCAAAACACCAGCAAGGTCGCAAGCTCACCTGAACAGTATGGACTTCTGAAAGTGTGGACGAGATGATCATCACTGTCGCTGTCTGTTAACCTACGATGGGGAACGCGATGAAGAGCGGAGCAGTTACGACCAGAAATGAAAACAATGACTTGAACCCTGCTCTGACAAGTAAGCAGTCACACCCTGAACATGGTTGTATTTTTGTTTTTATTTGCACGTTTTAAAAAAATAATAAGTTTTTTAGCTTGACTGTTGTCTGGATGTGAGTATTATTGTTGTGTCTAAAATATTTGTACTGGTGCCCTTCTTGGCCAGGTCTCTCTTGGAAAAGAGATTTTAATCTCAATGAGACTAACCTGGTTAAATAAAGGTTAATAAATAATAATAAATCAATAAAAATTGGATTATCTAAGCCTATATTGGATGATCTTTCCCAGACTGCTTTGGAAAGTGTGTGTGCTGAACTCCAAAAATAGCCAGTAAAACATTCTTGATCTGTTGCATCTGGTTCTAAAATGGACAATGTTAACTGAATAATCAGATAAGAAAGCTAATTGAAAACAATTAGAGATTATGACTGAATGACTGGATGTGATCTTTTTAAGGATCTCAGTTGTACTGCAACAACAAATTAAGGGAGTACTTAACAGTACTTTCTCTGTAACATGTTCTAGTGTGATAATGATTTGAAAGAATCGGCTAACATGTATCTAAATTTAAAAAAATATATATATTTCACTGCAAAACTAAAGCACCTAATGTAGTTTTATGTGACCCTAAGGATTGTTTGCTTGGGCATACTGTAGTAAAAGTACATTCAGTTATTTTATAAAGAGTCTTTGGTGTCAACTTGGTGTGTTAAAACACCTTGCATTTCCAAATACATGTTCATGTATTCAGGACAATTTTTCAAAAGTAAAGCCAGTTTAATGAGATATAACAAATTATAAGTTTAGGCTAAAACAACCAAAAACATTCCTGAAAACAGCTGTACGTGTGCAGTAGGTTTTTGCATTTATATTAGGCATTTACATCACAGGCATTTACATCACAAGCATTTAGCAGACGCTCTTATCCAGAGCGACTTACACAACTTCTTATTACATTTGACCATTCATACAGCTGGATATATACTGAAGCAATTCAGGTTAAGTACCTTGCTCAAGGGTACAACGGCAGTGTCCGACCTGGGAATCGAGTCCAGTTCCACCATTATACTACACTGTCATCAGTCCTCCACTATACAGCCTCTAGTTCAAATGAATCATCATTCCGTTAATTTTGGCATGTTTTCCAGAAACAGGCTAAGCTCCCTTAATGCACAGGTGCTGGGTCTATTGTCCACCCACAGACCTTGAATAAAACCCAGTGTACTCTGCAGCAGAATATAGTTCCCCATATGCCTTTGCACTGCTCAGGAGGCAGTATTATTGGTAGAGAGCAACATTCCTGTGCAAGCGTGCCTCTCAAATGCTCTGTATACCTTCTGTTTGTACTTGAACAATATTTTACCGCTTCTATCGCAAGCATCTTAAAAAATGCACGTCATTTTGGGAGATCCACTTTCTGATAATTCATATTTGTCATGACTAATGGCTCTCTTAACCCATCTATTGCATTTCGGGTCAAAAGTGACCGAGTGACTTTGTTTTTAATCATAAATATTGTATTTTTCATCCAATTGCCTCAAGATCTTATGTTATCCTCCACACTAGGCCTCTGAACATATACAATTGATGATCACCACTTGGATTGAATTTTGAGTGATTTATTCAACAATGACGCACCTATGATATTTTCGGTCAGAATTGACCGCCATAGGAAATTAATGGGCATTCACTGCATTCACTGTGATGAATATAAAATAAGACACTGATACTGTTTTCCTCAATGAACATTTATTGAAATAGAAATATTCAAAAAAATATTGACTGTTCAAATGAGATGTCAACCATCAAAATTGGATTAGGGGTTCCAGAGATATCACTGTGCAAAACACACCGGTCAATTTTGACCGGAAATAGCATGGGAAGGGGGGAAAACCAAATGCAAGAGAAGGGTTAAGTCACGCATGAGATCATGTTGCCTCTCGCGGCTCTCTTGTCACTCGACAGCCGCTTCACCTTTGCCAGTCTTTTTTGTGTATGTTTTTTTTTAAAAACCGGGTTATTGTAATCTTTGTTCTGCGGTCCAAAGATGAGTTGCGAGATGTGCAGGTGTGAAAAAAATGTAATGCGGTATGCAATGGAAAAGTACGTCTTCACGTTTGTGTGTCCATCTTTACATCCTTCGCACGTATGCGTAACAGCGTGATATTTACATTTTGCACTGATGAACAGCTCATAATTAGTCCTGTGTTTCTGCTAATGGCCAAACAATTATTGAACTCAGAGTGCCTACAGGGACATCTGAAAGATTACTGCTGAAATTGAGGTCAACAGCCCTGATATTTTCTCTTGGTCCTACCTGCAATCTCGTAGCCTATACTTGCTATTGTAAACAAAGTTATCTATAAAATATAGATCATTATTAAGCTTAAATTAATGTATTAATGTAAAGGCCTACGTAAACTGCTTTTTAAGATGCTAGTGTAGTTTTGCTTATATTTTTCTAAAATAATAAATATAACATATTTGGGGGATGACTGTCATGCCATTGTTGAGTTAAAAGTGTATTAACCTTTCCCTTCATGATCAGACAGTGACAGTTTGGTTGTTCTTCATGACTATCCCTCAACGGACGTCAGTGAGCCAATCTTCAGAATAGGAGAGAGGTTGAAAGTTTTGGCTGAGTAAGTTTCTTGGCCCCACTGTCCATTTACCCATCAAGGGCCAATACAACAGGACATGCATTCAGTAACAAGACAACCAAGTACTTTTTCATCCTACAACTGCACCTACGTTGAACTCTATGTTTTCTCTTATCGCCACATTGAAAAAAGAACACTCAAAAAACATACAGTCAAGCCGGAAAGTCTGCACACCCCTTTCACCTTCTCCACGTTTTATTACGTTACAGACTTATACTACAATAGATTGAGTTCATGTTTTGCCTCAAACATCTACACACAATAGCCAATAATGATGAAGTGAAAACAGGTTTTTAGAAAATATGCAATTTTATTTTACTGACAAAAATAGGTTATTTAGGGGTTACATATCTGTACACACCCTTAGCCTAATACTTGGTTACTTCACCTTTGGCAGTGATTACAGCTTTAAGGTATCTTGGGAAAGAAGCTACGAGCCCATTCCTCTTGGCATATCCTTGCAAGCTCCATCAGGTTGGATGGGGAGCGTCGGTACACAGGGTTAGGGTTAGGGTTAGGTTAGGGTGATAAATTCAATCAATTGAATTTATCACAGGTGGACTCCAATTAAGTTGTAGAAACATCTCAAGCAGTATCAGTGGAAACAAAATGTACCTCAGCTCACTTTTGGGTGTCATATCAAAGGGTGTGCACATATTTTACATTTAGATTTTTTATAAATTAACACAAATGTCTAAAAACCTGTTTTCACTTTGTCATTATGGGCTATTTTGTGTAGAATTTTGAGACAAAAAATGAACTCAATATGTCTGTAACGTAATAAAACATGGAGAAGGTGTGCAGACTTTCTGGCTTGACTGTATTTGTGGTTATATGAGAAGCTTATATTGTAAAATGCCAGGACCTGTGTGCGCAGGTGTTACGACACCAAAGAGCACCTACTGCAGTTTAGAACAACAATATGACAATGACCTTACTGTAACCATTCAACATATCTTTTATGTTAACATAAACTCACATTGATATTCATGAACATTGACATACATTTGCCAGGTTTGTTGTTTTGCATAGCACACAGTGTGAAGCAACAATCCACACCTCTTCCTTGGTTTCTGATACATCTTGAAGACCAGAGTTTCTTTTTTTTTTTTTTACATTCAGCACATACTATAGACAGTGTACAATGAATGCTACACAAGGAAATATCAATACAATACCTCAATTACAAAAAAAGAATTGATATATCTGCTGCTTTAAAAAAAAATCAGCTGTAAGTTATTTCACAACTACTACTGATTATATTTAATTAAAGTTCTAATCCAATACTCTGCTTACATATAAAATGTGTCTGTTGTGCATTCATGAGAATATTATAATAGTACAGTACTTCTTCCCATGGTAAATTCTTGATATACATTTGGCACCTGATGAAGTCCCACTGTTAAGCATTTCAGGAAGCACTTACCTCTCTCCCCCTGGATCAACTCTTGTGATGATGACCAGAATGACCAGTCATCATCGTGTATTAAATTTTATGTGTTAAATTTTTAATACATCAAATTTTTTGAAAGTTCAAGCAAGTACTGTTGTTAGGCTAGATTCATTTTTAGTGAACTAGCTTTTTAACAAAAGACTCCAAATTCCAGTTCCCAACCATCCAAAACAACCCTATTCTTAAGAAGCTCTTTTATCTAGAGCTCTCCTCCAGAATCAGGCTTGATCCTTGTCAGAACTAGTATACAATTTCAGCTTGTAAAGAAGCTTTCAAATTGATTGAAGATTGATACATGTTCCTTTGTCTCTGATTCTTAGGGAAGGACCGTGGTGGAAAGTATGTTCGATTCAGACAGAAACCGAAAACTACATTCCAAATAATCATGTCGCAAAAGTCTACCACGGGTGGGCAGCTCTCTGTTTTCTTAGTCAATTTATATCTATTTTAAAGCCTCTGGTGAGGTGATGATTTTTTGGAGATGTGTTTCTTTTGTATCAGCTGGCTGTTTGAGGGGGTGGCCCGACAGAAGGCCGAAGAGCTACTGAATCTGCCAGGAAATAGAGTCGGTTCTTTCATGATACGAGAAAGCACAAAGAAACGAGGTGAGTGTACAATAAATCTGTGTCATCAAACATGCGCAAACTGTGGAATATCCAGCTAAAGAGCTCGCTGACTGAACAGTATATACGCCCAGTCCAGAACCTTACCTTGACTGTGTCAGCACGGATTGTGGTAGGAGTAACCTGGGAACATCATCATTGGCCATTGCATGGCCCAGGAAGGGGTGATTCGGTGGGAAGGGTGTTTCCCTCCTCATTGTAAAACAGCCGTTGTGCAGTTTGATCAGGCAGTTGCAGTAAATGAAAAAAGAGACTTGAGGAAGCTGAAAGAGAGGATGGGCATGCAGTTACGATTTTAGCGCTCCAGACTGGGAGAAACTTTTAAATAGGCAATACAAATCATTAATATAATAACTCACGGAATCAGGAATTAAGGATTGTACATAATATGTATCATCTGAATTTCTTTCATATGCACCTTAGATGTCAGTTGTTTATAGTAAAAGTATTAAAGATGAATATGCCTAATTAACTTGGTCTAACATCTCGTAATTACTCCTACAGGTGTCTACTCTCTGTCAGTCAGGCACAGATTAGTGATGCATTATCGTATCTCTCGTCTTCCAAACAACTGGTATTATATCTCCCCCCGTCTCACTTTCCAATGCCTGGAGGAGCTCGTAAACCACTATTCTGGTAAGTTACCCAGTGTAAGATTCAAAGGACAGATGTCCCACACGAGCCAGACAGTCTGTATACCATCACAAGTAGTGGCATATATCCAAGAACATTTCTTACTCTTAAACTGACTTCTGAAACTCCTACAATGGCATCTTCCCTGAATCCTATGTTGTCTTGGTGCTGAAATTAAGAGGAGCGCTCAAACTGAAAATAGAAGTATAACATATTTGTGGTTATAAAACCATAAATACATTCTGCCTTTCTTGACGAGAAATACAGCACTGCGGCGGGAAGAGAAGGGAAGTGAGAGGCTCATGTGACCATTAATGTTAAAAATTCTGTTGTTTGTTTGTGTGTGCGTGTGTATGCCCAACAGCAGCAGAACCAGAGAACTGCTCAAAGAGGGGACAATGCATGTACAGTGGTGTTCAAATAAATAGCAGTGCGTTAAAAAAAAGTGAATAAAGTGCAAATATTTTTTAATAGTTCCATATTTCAAATGTAGTGGAAACATTACACATTCAATTCCAAATCAAAGCATTCAAATTGTTTTATCAAGTCTGCGTTATTCTTTTACAGGAAGCAAAGAAAAGGAATATTAATCTGTTCAAAAAAATGGCAGTGTTGACATTTTTCACTTGAAACTCAAACACTTACTGTATAAACTGAATAAATTTTTCAAGATTTAACTTCACTTTAAATTACTGAACTAATATTTAGTTGCATAACCATTGTTTTTGATAACTGCTGTGCATCACCAACTTCTGGCACCTAGAAACAGGTATTTCAGCCCAGGATGAACAAACTGCATTCCATGTTTTCCCCTCTCCAATCAACTTTTTAATCAAATTACGTTATTCCTCCGAACAATGTTTGGAACGGCTCATTTTACTTAGCAATTCAGAAAGATATATATATTTTTGTTTTGTTATATATTTTATAACAATGTGTGAAACATTTGCTTCCCTTCTTCCTTAATAAAGGACAATTAATGACACCTGTTTTTTCACAGAATGAATGAATTCTCTAATTTAACTCCACACTGCTATTATTTTGAACACGCCCCTTTCAATGAATGAGTCAATTACTCAGAACAAGCAGCGTGCATGTCATGACAGTTGGGTCTGTTGTTTTTCTATTACACTACTACATCTACAAGTAAATTATTTACCATGCAGAAATATCACTACTACTAATAACAGTGGGTGTGTGTGTATGTCTCTGTGTGTGAACACATTACATTACATTACATTATAGACATTTAGCAGACGCTCTTATCCAGAGCAACGTACATAGTGAGGGTGGTGCCAATGCCATGAGTAAAGAGCAGCATTTTCCCTAGATTCTGCAGATGGGCTGTGCTGTGTTCTCACTGCACCCTGTCTGGCCTTACTCGCCAATCCCAAAAACTTCACCTCCCAAGAGCCCGCAGTGGTGATGCGCCGCCACCATGAACAGAGCGACATGAATAGGTATCACCATTGCCGACACCCACACAATGTCATAGCTCCTTTTGGGTTCATCACATCCCTGAGAAATGTATCGTTCAGTAAATAAGTTAAGTTAAGTGCAAAAAAAAAAGTATTTGCACAGTGACACACATTTTGTTGTTTTGGATTCTGTACTCCAGCACATTGGAAATTAAATAAAACAATGAATGTGAGGTTCAAGTACAGACTATCAGCTTTAATCTGAGGGTATTTTCATTATGTGCGTGCGTGCGTGCGTGCGTGCGTGCGTGCGTGCGTGCGTGCGTGCGTGCGTACGTGTGTGCGTGCGTGCGTGTTGTTTCAGGGTTGAATACCGAGTTACAAGGTGGACTATGTCATAATCTTGACACTCTACTCTTTCTAACTCACAGGACTCAAGGCAACTCCCAGTTAAGTTTCGGGGTAAGGCACAGCATGGCCTCCTACCTGGCGCTTGCGGGATCGGAAAGCTCCTGGCAGGGCAACAGCAGTCGCAAAAAGAAAAGTAAATCTATTTATGTAATGCCAAATTATGAATTCAACAGCCTGTCTTTGGAAGAGGACTGAACACACAGTGATGAGTTAAACACTGAACAAACAATGCTATGGCCCACAGTTGTAGCATGCTGTGTGTTTGTATAGGATCTGGACTGCATTTCCCATCAGCACTTCAAAAAGAAAATGCCATTTCATGCCATGGCTTATGTTGAACTCACCCCTCAAGTTTAGCAGCTGTATCTTTCTTTTGAAGAATCATGTGTTTTGCTTGCATGATTGGAAACAACTTGATTTTGTCAGCTTACGACTGACTGGTGGAGTTATACTATATACCTATTTGAAAGATTCTGTAAATGTTAGTTTGTCCCATTTGCTTTATCGACTGAACCATTGCACTATGTGCACACATCCTGAAAGCTGGGAACATGTCAGGTTGTGCAAGACATTTTCTGAATAGCTGGGTGAGAAACAGCACTTTACAGTGAATGTGAGCTTATGTACATAATAAAGGTTGTGCCTTGAGTAAAATATAAAATCTATCGATGTGTACGGTTCATTGTAGACATTGGAGTGATTTAAATACATTAAATACACATTAAAATGCATTATAAAAGATATTCCATATTGTCAGCCACATACTGTCTTGCAATAATGAAAAAACATTGTTTCTGCTGTGAGAAACAGGAGTCTGGCTTTCCTGCTGTTAATTGTGTTCCTAATTTTGGTGCCCTTGTAGAAGGCCAGCTGAACAGGCAGGCCAGAGCTGAGTTAGCACACACACTGACCCTGCTGTTAGTTTGACCTCACGCAGAAGACTGTTTAATCTGACTTAACCCTTGCAGTGCTGACAACCACATCAGTCACCTTTTCCTGAAAAAGCATCTCTGCTCTGTGATCACACTGTCTCCAAAAATTGCATACACATGGTGTCTAGCGTGTGCATGTTATGAGTTATGCAGGTTTTCTTATGTTATACATCTGAATCTCTGCGTGTAAACTCGCTTACATAGCTTTCTGAGGGAGTTTTTTCTGCTCAGCACTGTTTATACATGTGGCCCCTGCTCAGGACTACACGTACCGCATTCGTAAATTAAAACGACCACTAAATGTTGCTTCTGAATGTCCATTATGAATTTATTTATATTTTCTGATAAATTCACAAAACTAAATGTAACATTTCAAGTTCATAATATGACTGTAAAAAAAAGCACTTTACATTACCCCTATTAATTAATTGTAGGCTAGGAATGTATTTAATTAGACCCATAACTTAATTAATGCTCCCAGTAGGCTACTATGTTTCTGAATTAATTCAATTAAAATGTATTTTATTTTTAAATGTATTCCATATATGGCAATTCATGGGCTTGGATTTATTATAATTGCAATATAAGGTGCACACGCCTGTCATTTACGATGAATTGGAATGTATGAATATACGGATGGACTACAAATAAATCTACCTTTCGCACACAGTTTGAAGAATCCACTGTACATTTTTCACACGTCCATGTTTAGAAATGTTTCATGAATGTAGCCCAAAGTTACACATGCCGCAATTCTTATCGATTGTGACAAAGATGACAAATAAGCGGAACGAGCCTAAAGCAGTTAGAGGACTGGGAGAAATGTGTTTTTTTGATAAAGACTGGATGTGAAGTGCACAAATGGCAGTTACACCCAGCGACAGGAAACTGTATCTAACTCACTGTGCTCACACCATCACGCTGTTCCGAGAAGAAAAATGATTGCGCGTAAGGCTGTGACCATGCCTTTGTGCCACACCAAACAAGTTCAGTGATCCAGTGAACCAGTTAATTCCACAGCACCCTGGGAGTTGCCCTGGTATTAGACAAGATTAGGACCGTTTAAATCATTTTCACAATTATACTTGTACTGTGCAGTGGATTAAGGGTTATCAGAAAGTCGTTCTCTCACAATCGCAAAGGACACACTGGGCTGATGGCATCAAACAAGAAAAGGAAGTATCTCATCCCCCTGAGGCCGGGTTTTATTTAATCACTATGGTAAAGGTCTGTGGAGGGCAATTTGAAAGAAAGGCAGGCATTGTTTACAATTTAAAGAACAGTTTCCTCGCTTAGATCAGATGTGTCCAGTGAAGCATTCCATCAGTTCTTTGAACAAACTGATGGAGCCAGCGCGGACTCTGAAAAGGCACGGGCAGTATTTTAAATATACACAGTATATATTTCATGTACGTATTTGAATTTACTTATTTTTTATGTAATACCGGTTGTTTATGTCCCTTTTCTATGGTGTATACTTCTATGCCACCTGCAATCTATGCTTCCACCATTTTGATTTTAGTTTATAGAAATGTACTTTTTGAAGGCATTTCAATGGAAATTTTTTTTATTTTATTGAGAAATAGTTATGGAGATGTTTATTCTGGAACATTGTGCAACAAAGTGACAATGCTGTGATGACCAGCAGGGAAGGACCCAAATGCACGACGAGACAGAAGTCTTTCTTTTGAAAACAAGGGTTTTTATTTTAAGGAATCCCGGGTCGGATCCACACCGGGAGATCAGGGTTAACAAAAAAAAAATACCACTGTGGCAGAGAACTGGTGAACAGGATCCAGCGAAGTAGCCAGGAGTGGTTTTAGCCTGGGTAGTAGTGAAGGGTCAGGCGGAGGCAGAGTCAGGATCCACACCGGAAAGCCAGGGTGTCGAAAATCCAGACCGGGGTAGTCAGCAGAGTCTAGCAAGCTAGCACATAGGGAAACAAGTACAAACGAGACCAGGACCGTAATACTCTGACAACAAATCACAGGAACAGCACGGTTAATATAACTAGTGTCATTAGAGCTGATAATCTGCAGCTTGCGGGAAAAGCGTGCGAAATCAGTGAAAACGCATGAGGAATGCGGTGAAAGCAATTAAGTGTGAATTGTGTTATTAAGATGTGGTGCGAGTAGTAATGGTGCAATGTGGACACAATAAGGAAATGAACGCAGACATGACACAATCAGGTTCAGGGAAAACAGAGGAAAACACCAAGGAAGGGACGGGGAGCGGAGCGGATCGTAACAAATGCACCAGAATATGAGCAGGTTGCCCTATATGTCACATGTGCTCAGAAACTCGGAGATAACAGGGTCCAGTCTCTTTTGTGAGTGAAGGGCCAATCAGCAATGTTCAAATATATTTTGGAGTTTATCCTTTAACTGAGCAAGTTATGCTTTCTTCAACACTTTTCAGTGTATAATATTTAGAGGAAGCAGACCATAATCAAAATGCTGCGGTCAACAATGCAATACATTTCCAGATGACAGAAATAAGTTTAAAGAAGTACATTTCTGGAAACTGACAGAATTAGAAAGTAAGGGAGACAGATCTGCAAAGGATATTTAGCTTAGTTTCGTGTCCAGTCTGTCAGGGACACAGGTCACTACAAACATACTTGGCAAGCATTGGAGCAGAAGGCGTCTTGTAGGAAGAGGAACAGTAAAATCCTGGGTCCACGCGTGGCTCAAAGCCCTGCAGGTTGGTGGAGAGGAGCAATAGGAGAAGAGAGGGGAGGAGATTATGCACATAGCTGATGTAACAGGATAAGTAAAATGTATGCAAATCATTCGCTGGTTAGGATTGGTTGATGAAAGTAAACATGGATAAGACAATTTTTTGTAGTCTTAAACATAAGTTATTCAACTTTGTGATGATGTGGTAAATTAGTTTCTCACAAGCTTTTTATGTAGCGTTTCCCCACAGTGCATATTTTTGTATGGTTTATTTTCTGTTGCAATAAGATGAGTTTCATCTTTAATTATCACCATACATGGGGCGGCAGTGTAGTATAATGGTTAAGAAACTGGACTTGTAACCGAAAGGTTGCAGGTTCGATTCCCAGGTAGGACACAGCCGTTGTACCCTTGAGCAAGGTACTTAACCTGACTTGCTTCAGCATATATCCAGCTGTATGAATGGATAAATGTCATAAGAAGTTGTGTAAGTCGCTCTGGATAAGAGCGTCTGCTAAATGCCTGTAATGTAAATGTAATGTACATCCTATTCATTACTATCTACTTTTTTTCGTGTAAGCATATCTCATTTCTTTTCTGTCCGGTTTTTCTTTTCCAGACTTTCACTTTTAGAAATGGAAAAGTGCACATTCATTTATATTGTGTCAGTCTGTTGTGTGCATGTTATTTTCTGACTTATGTCCATCCGTATACAATATTTATTGTCTTAACATACAAGTGTGTGATTTGTGGAAGATTATGGTCGTTTGCCTACCTTCTCGGTTGGCTGATTCTGTGGGAAAGTTTGCAGGGGTTAGGCTTGCGCGCTGCAGTTAGCCTATCTCTGCATGAGCGGGGGGAACTATTCCCATAGAGGGGTGTAGGCTGAAAGGGGGTTACTCCCGTACGCCCCGTTGTTACAGTGTGTCATTTATTTGCCAATGGTGTAATTTTGCTGAAAAATAATTTATTATATATATTTAATATTTTTGTTTTTCTGTTCTGAATTTGTCAACACTCAGTATTGTCTGATGTGGGTAGGTCTGTATGCTCTACCCAAGAGTGGGTAAGAATGGTATCGCCTTGCTATGGTCCGGGGAGGAGCTTGACTTTGATATGCCAGGTAGCTGCAAGCTCTGGGGAGAGTTTTGTGGAGGCAACCAAGAAAGAAGGTTGTGGGATTCAGCTGTGTGAACCAGTTTAATTGAAGACAATTTTGTATACAGCCCTTAGAAGCCCTGATTATTGTGGCAGTTTCTTGTTTATTTTTGTATTATAGATTTTTTTTTCTGTTTCTATTCTTTATTTTTATGTTTCCCAACTTTCATTGTGTATAACTTCTTTGCACTCTCTTTGACACAACTGTAAATAAAACCACCATATTGACCTTTAGACTCCAATGTCTTCCTATCACCTCCCATGGTCATAAGGTCCCGTTACATCTTGACAAACCTTCATCAAAAAACAAAAAATCAACTGTGCTCAAATTTTGCCAGCCACAAACAAAAACAAGAAACTACAAAGTATCAAACAGTCCCCCGTCCAATCCTATATCCATGGAAAAGACTGCGCTGGAGCCAGCATCCACACATGCAGCTAAGGAGAACTCGACATGTCGGACAAACATCTAAAAAGCCACATAGAAAACTCTTGGGGGCTGTTTTACCATTGACATAATCCCTCTGTTATGCGCGGTTATGGTTAATGTATCCATGCCTTTGAGTGCCAGTCAGCATGGTGGCCATATTAAACACTGATGTAAAGCCCTGTTTGTTCATTTCAGGGCTGTTGTTTCCTTTATTGGTGGGAATCTATGCCACAGATGCACAGCGTAGAAAGGCTCCAGCTACAAACAAGCATCCAAAACTGTTTTATATCCTCTTTTTAAAGCACACCACCAGTGGCTCTGTGAGCAAATAAATAGCAGTGTTTAGCATTGTAAAAACATGTTCAAGGAAACAATTCCCTGGGGTTTATGTTGACTTATTTTCCTGACATATTTGCAAAGTTTTGGTAGGCACGTTAAATGCAGCGTAAACTGCTGATCATCCTAAAACACTGCCACTAGTTTTGTTCATACGTACGAACAGTTTAGCCACTTTTTGACAAGCTTAGGGGCATATTCAGTGAAACGATTGTGGTGTTTTGCCCTTAGTTTTGAGTGATGACTAACCACCATGAATCACGGTCTGAATCCAGATGGGAAGATCTTTGACTGGGAGAGGCTGTTCAGTGGATTATGTGGCAGCAGTCCTTGTTTAACTCCAGTTTCTGGGCCTGCCATCTGCGCAGCCATATCTGATACAATATGTTTTGTGTCACACAGGAACACAGTCCATAATGAAAAGGGTAAGTCTCACCACGTCCTGTGTGGTGCTGGAGTTACAGTCAGGAGCACAAGGAGCCATGTCTTGGAGAAGGTGTGGCGACCTCCTTCCTACCGCTGGCCAACGGGGTTGTGTTGCGGCCAATTCTCAGCAGTGCATAGGGAATTGAATGATACTAGGGTATAATTGGCTACCAAATTGGGACAAAAACTGGAAACAAATCAGAAATAAAAAACAAAACCAAAAAAACAACTATGCCAGGCATGAAGTATTACATTTTACAATCTCACATGTACATTACTGGTTTAAAGAGCCTTGGATTCTAAGTGGTGCAAATCTGGAATTAAATTATCTGTCTGAAGGGGAAATAGTGAGTTTTCAAACAGCGGAAGCCAGAAGGTTTTAGTTGTGACCACACAGCAAGTGCAGTTAGCCATCGAGACTTCGAACTCCTGTTACAACCAGATGTCTAAGGGTATGTAGAGCGACATTAAGATAAAGGGTAGGCAGACTGCAAAATGAAAGTTGGAGATGACTGACTACCTAGCAGATACTAAACTAGAGCAAGCATAAAAGGATAATTCATTTTTTTGAGTTTTAAAAAATATTATTTCAGTTTTTATGTATGTTTTTAATTTACCTAAACAGTTTTAATTTGCAATGAAGAATATTGTCGATATTTACAGAGGTTTGTGGCTTTACAATAGCAGGTTTAGGAATTTCAGAGGTTTGTTATCGAAATAAATAAACGACACATGTTACATGTGCCACAGGAAATAGTTCTAACTTAAACATAACTTTCTGAAGACTAATCTGGCAATATACACATAAAAGGGTTGTTTGTTTCTTTGTTTCATTAAGTCATGACAAAGTTGTCTGAGAATGCAAACCACCATACAGGACAGCACACACTCATATCTACATGGTAGGTGAGTAAGACAAGGTTCTGGTTTTAGTTTTTTTCCATCTTACATCACCACTCGACAAAGACTGGTGACTCAATGTTGTAGTTTGGTTGATGCGTGGCTGTTGCTCAGTTGTGGTGTTTTGTGATGGGAGAAGGATCCTTATGAACCCCACAATAGGTGGAGCATCCGTGTGCTGTCAATCACTCACTCATATGAATAAATGGAAATACTTTGGCTCTCCATAATAAAAATCCATTGATTGATTCAATTCAGTGAGTTCCTGATAACTCATAATAGCTTGCCTATTTTGTGCTTGTTGAAGCGCCACGCCTCCATTCCTGATGTTTCCCCCACTGACCGAACAGAGGATTTCATCCAAGCAACACTTCATCAATGATGACAAGGAATAGATACAAAGCTGCTGTTGTCACTAAGTGCCACAGAGGTAACAGACCTGTTTATGTTGTTTTGTGTTTTTTTTTAGCTGTCCTCGCAGCTGCCTAAGGGAGACACCTCTGGTTAAGATGTAGTCTGATACCCAATTTGAGCCTCCTTGTTTACGCCAATGCAGAGAAGTGACTGCTCAGTATTGCTTTGCACTCACTGAGAAAAGAAAGACTCCTTTATAGTATGATTTTGTCTTGCACAGTGATTTGACAGATTTGAAAGTTTACTCCAAGGTGCTGGAAAGGAGGGTCCGGCCGATAGTCGAACTTCAGATTGAAGAGGAACAATGCGGATTCCGTCCTGGTCGTGGAACAATGGACCAGCTTTTTACTCTCGCAAGGATCCTGGAGGGGGCCTGGGAGTATGCCTATCCAGTCTACATGTGTTTTGTGGATTTGGAAAAGGCTTATGACCGGGTTCCCCGGGATCTATTGTGGGAGGTGCTGCGGGAGTATGGGGTGAGGGTGTCACTTCTCAGGGCCATCCAATCTCTGTACTCCCAAAGCGAGAGCTGTGTACGGGTTCTCGGCAGTAAGTCGGACTCGTTCCCAGTGGGGGTTAGCCTCCGCCAGGGCTGCGCCATGTCACCTATCCTGTTTGTGATATTCACGGACAGGATCTCGAGGCGTAGTCATGGAGGGGAGGGGTTGCAGTTCGGTGGGCTAAGGATTGCATCGCTGCTCTTTGCAGATGATGTGGTCCTGATGGCATCATCGAGCTGTGACCTTCAGCACTCACTGGATCGGTTCGCAGCCGAGTGTGAAGTGGCAGGGATGAGGGTCAGCACCTCTAAATCTGAGGCCATGGTTCTCAGCAGGAAACCGATGGATTGCCTTCTCCGAGTAGGGAATGAGTCCTTACCCCAAGTGAAGGAGTTCAAGTATCTCGGGATCTTGTTCGCGAGTGAGGGGACAATGGAGCGTGAGATGGGCCGGAGAATCGGAGCAGCAGGAGCGGTATTGCGCTCGCTTTACCGCACCGTTGTGACGAAAAGAGAGCTGAGCCAGAAGGCAAAGCTCTCGATCTACCGGTCAATCTTCGTTCCTACTCTCACCTATGGTCATGAAGGGTGGGTCATGACCGAAAGAACAAGATCGCGGATACAAGCGGCCGAAATGGGTTTCCTCAGGAGGGTGGCTGGCATCTCCCTTAGGGATAAGGTGAGAAGCTCAGTCATCCGTGAGGGACTCGGGGTCGAGCCGCTGCTCCTTTGCATAGAAAGGAGCCAGTTGAGGTGGTTCGGGCATCTTGTAAGGATGCCACCTGGTCGCCTCCCTAGGGAGGTGTTCCAGGCACGTCCTGCTGGGAGGAGACCACGGGGTAGACCGAGGACTAGGTGGAGGGATTATATCTCCACGCTAGCCTGGGAACGCCTTGGGATCCCCCAGTCAGAGTTGGTTAATGTGGCCAGGGAAAGGGAAGTTTGGGGCCCCCTGCTGGAACTGCTACCTCCGCGACCCGATTTCGGATAAGCGGGCGAAGATGGATGGATGGATGGATGGAGTGATTTGACAGGGAGCTACATTCTAAGCTTGTGCCATTCCAGGCAGTCTGGACAGACCCAACGTGGAGCAGGACCAGGCCACAATATTCCTTCCCCATAACAATGACAGCCAGATTCAAACACACATTTCAAGTGATCTTGATGGAATGTGTTAATCAATCGATCAAAAATAAAAACCTCCAGGAATTACAACAAAGAGATAAATCAACAAAGTATTATTGAGGGGAAACTCCACTGTTTCGTTATTCACTGAGTGATATGAAAAGTATGTTTATTGATTAGTATTGTTTGAATTGTTTTTCAACAATGGTGCTTTACGGGGGCTTCTTGCTGATAGCTTAGCTTCGATCAAACATCTTCTGACTGTAACAGCACTTACAGGTAATTTTAGATCATCTTTGATCTTTCTGGAGGTGATTATTGGCTGAATCTTTGCCATTCTGACTATTCTTTGATTCGTTTTAACAGTAGTTGCTCGTTTTTTTCCGTGTGTTTCGGGTTTTTGTTGCCATTTTAAAGCATTTGAGATTTTTTTAGCTGAGCATCCTATAATTTGCTGCACTTCTTTATATGTTTTCCCCTCTCCAATCAACTTTTTAATCAAATTACGTTGTTCCTCCGAACAATGTTTGGAACGGCCCATTTTATTTAGCAATTCAGAAAAATATATATTTTATAACAATGTGTGAAACATTTGCCTCCCTTCTTCCTTAATAAAGGACAATTAATGACACCTGATTTTTCACAGAATGAAGGAATTCTATGATTAAACTCCACACTGCTATTATTTTGAACACGCCCCTTTCAATGAATGAGTCAATTACGCAGAACAAGCAGCGTGCATGTCAGGACAGTTGGGTCTGTTGTTTTTCTATTACACTACTACATCTACAAGTACATTATTTCCTATGCATAAATATCACTACTACTAATAACAGTGGTTCATCAGGTTACTGATGTTGTACTGCTATTTTTTTTTAACACAACTGTACATTTTCAAGCAAAACAAAGTACTGATTAATTATGGATTGCTGGCTAGGGGTACAATTTTACAAACTATGTACCTATAAGATATAAGATACCACCCCAGTGACAAGCATGTGTATCTTTGTGAGTACAAATGCTTTTTGGGTACTTTACTTTACTTTATATCTGAGAGTGTACTAGTTGGAAGTATTTTTAACTTAAGAATGGAAAGAGAAGCTTGTTTCATCATTTAAAAAGATATCGTCACTGTAGGCTACAAAACTGTAAATAGAAGGCTAGACTGAGTCCTAATGATGATTATCAATATTTTTGCAATCCAATGGCCATCACTGCACTTAAATATTCTATATAGCCTAAGACAATAGGACTAAAAAACAGCGAATGATTAAATATACTATGATTTTAGACATTCCCTTGTGAAACAAATGCACTGTTGCAATGATAGTATGTTACAGTGATTTTTTGTTATCGATATCAATGCAAAATATTCGTTTGCAGTGGCAGATCACGGAAATTGGCAGTATGCCAGGTTGCAAAGCGCACAGCTATTAAAAGGAATCAAAAGATGTCATTTGATTGGCTATGATTGAATCCAGCTGCATCCCACCCACTGATAAATATTCAGTCTAATCCAGCCCATTTTCCACCTGTGCCATGCGCTGTGAGCTGTGAACTTCTCGCCTCTTGTCATGAAAATAACAAAATTCAGTAGCCACACCCAGTGCACCATTGACTGCGCTATTGACTGCGTTGACCTTTGTGCCGTTCGCCAGAAAATGGAGCTCTATGTCATATACAATAATAGAATGCTCACATTATTTTATGATTATAAAAAATTATACTTAAAAAAACTTTTCTGTACGTTAACTTTATTGAGAATACTCACCTAAAAGTTTGTGATTACGACTAACATATGCCAGCTTCATAGATCAATGCAGTAAAAAAATTTAAACAGTTTATGAGTGTCATGGATCGCGCCTTCCTTTCCTTATCTCCGCGTTTTGTATTCCTTTTGTCTTTTACCGGTAATCTATTGGATTTTTCTGTTCCGCTACGGGTTTTGCTTTCAACTCGGTGATTATTGAGTTCACCTGTCCTGCATTTCCGCTCAGTACTTATACCCCGCTTCCTCCTTGTCTTGTCGCTTCCATGTTATTTCACATAACATTCTAGCCGGTAAAGGTATAGGAAGTTGTGCTGCTATCGACCGCTTTGCTTCTCAACGCGGGACTTGTTAGCAGTACAATTTAGAAAAAGTAAAGTGCGCTCTTTCGCTCTGTTATTTCAGAGCAGAGGTTTTGGTTTTTTTGTTTTCTACTCAAACCTACGAGTGCTCTCCCCCTAAGTTTTAGGGGTCTTTTATTTTTCTTGTTCCTTTCTTTTTGTTCACTCCACAACGGGAGTTAGATAAGCGTGACTGCTTATTTTTTTTGTTTTGCTCGGATATCGAGTTCCTCATTTTTTATCGCAAGGTTATTTGTGTTATCCTTATTTTCCCCGTCCACTATGGATTATTGTCTGTTTTAGTGGTGTTCATTTGAACACTTTAGGATTCCTCATCTGTCGCATCTGGACCTCCAATATTTCCTCCGTGTCTCTGGCATAGAGATCCCCTACAATGAGTGTCACTGTTACACTTAATTATTTGTGTTTAAGCAAAATGAACTGAAACAAGCTTGCAATGACTTCCATGCATGTACCTGTCTTCTCAAGTTAGAGCACTCAACTCAGCTAGCACTACATTAGCTCCTCTTATGATGCAGTACTTGCTTACAGGCTAGAGTTATGTCAGTGAAAGAGATAGGCCAGCCTGTTGTTTAATCAGCACTTACTCTTTCTTGTAGTGCTATTTGGCCTGTGGTGTGTAAAATATTCTTGGCGTGGACGAGAGGGCTGATGGAGTGTTGCTGCCTTATTTGTGTGAAGCTTGAGTCAAAGCAGAGACAGGAAGAGCAAAGTTGATGATCCCAGACTGGGAGAATAAAGGACATAAACCTGATACAAAAAAATAATAAAAACTGTTGGCAGTAAAATATACATTTTTTGAATATTGGCCCTCATGTTACGTAGCAGCTTTGTGAACCAGCTTAATAATTACAACCTGAGTGTCAGTTTGACTGTGCTCTGCTCTGAAGATGTCACAATGTCTTTAAACTAAGAACAAACAAAGAAAAAACACAGATAGTCAGAATAATCGTAAATAATTCAATTAAAATGAGAATTCATACGTAGCAGTGAGGACAGTGAGTGCCAGGAGAGTGTGCTACACGTCAACCGTCACAGGAGATCAAGCATTTGCCTCAAATCAACAAGTCTGGGCCTGTGGAGATCTACTTGTGGTAAGTTACCCTAAATGACCCCTGGAAATCACAGATAGCCAGCTGCTTTCTATAACTCACAGCTTGCTTGCAGATCGCTCATTCACAATCTACAACTAATGCCTTTTTGTTATATTGCTGTTTAACACAGCAGTAAATCTATAGATGTGAACCATACATTGATACGAACCATATGCTTTCCGAAAATTCTCACAGTTGGTTTTTAGGTGGTCCAGCATATGCTGATTTCCCAGAAAAATCCTTCTTTCAGTGGCCCTGCTGGAAATATGTTTACTGTAAGATAACCCTTCAATGAAAGAGACGAGGAAGGGACTCCACCTAATGTGTTTTTTATTCATTTAAGGATTCTGAGCTTGAATAAAAGGTTAAGTGGCGACACATTTTGTAAGCTATCCTAATGATGAGGCGTTGAGCACTCTTTCTGCAGTCAATCCAGCAGACTCGCTTCAGAGCAGATTACAAAAGGCCCTTTGATTTTATTTTTTTTAAGGGGCAAGGACCTTGTTACACACTGAGTCTGCCGCTTCATAGGTACACACGAGGG
This sequence comes from Ilyophis sp. 1 JC-2022, assembly GCA_022702515.1. Lineage (NCBI taxonomy): Eukaryota > Metazoa > Chordata > Actinopteri > Anguilliformes > Synaphobranchidae > Ilyophis > Ilyophis sp. 1 JC-2022. The sequence continues at coordinate 28,596,506 of CM040395.1, read as the reverse complement.
TTGACACTCAATGTATTTTGGCTTCCAGTGTTTATTCCTTCACATTGTTTGGTTTTATTTGAATGTTTAACTGGCTAACAAAATGTGTTTCTCTTGGCTTTCAAGAAACTGAAGGTACACCAAAGAGTATTGGCAGCTCCGTTAAGAACTCTTAAAATGTAATGTCTCCAACATAATTCCAATATTATATGAGGCTGCATGTTCATGTTCCAGACATTTATGTTTCTCTTGAGAAATACTTGACATTTTCACTTTGATTCTGGAGTCAGTCATGCAGCACAGAGACTGTAGGTACAAAATATCTCACCTTTGAACAAGCCATATTCTCTAGGCCCAGTTTCTTCAAGCTAAGCAAGAGGGACATTCCATCCAGATTTTTCATGGAACTTTGATGCACAATGCAAAAGAAGGTCTTACGCTGTTGTTTCCATGATCTCCATTGCTGTATCAGTATCAGTCTATAACATTTAATGCTTCATACCTCGTGGTGTTACTAATCATGTCAGAAGCTCTCAGTCATTGTATGTTATGCCTTTGGGAAAGTAGAGTCCACTAAAGTATCCACACTGTACTCATCAGAATCTCCTGCCTTCTTCTACCAAAGGCTCATAACACCTCCCACATGCCCAGTCGCAAAAGATTCTCACGTTGAATAATGAATACATGATTTTATGAGGCCAGAAAAAGACTCCAAATACTGCCAAATGGCCCATTCAGTAAAACACTTGCCAATTCCAAATTAGAATTTTTTTTTTTATATTTCTATAGTTGTTAAAAAGTTCTCAGAATACCATAATGTATTATTGTATTAGATGATATGTATGACTGCTTTATGTGCCCAGGAATTCTGGGGCTCACATCAAGTTGCACAATATTTTTCCATCCATCCACCTGCTTGTCCAATTCAGCATTTCATGGGGTTGGCGGAAGGAGGGGGCTGTAGCATACACCAGCATGCTTTGGTGCAGGGCAGAAAAAACCCTTGGACAGAGCACCAGTCCATTGCAGGGTGAGCAAGCACACACACTCATTAGCACACACACTCACTAGCATCTCCATTTTACCTAACCCACGCAAACAAATCTTGTGAGGCAACAGCGCTAACTACTGTGTCACCATTAAGCTTAGCTAACACATATACACTGGCGGAAGCTAGTTATGATGGGCTACTGTGCAAGATTTTTTACGGGCCCCCTTTCACCCTCAGATGCATTCACAGACACACACGCTGCACCATTCGGTCTTGATATTTGGTCTTGATGTGTTGTGTCAAGCTAGGCTATCGCGAAAGTAGGTCAGGATAGACTTTAAAACCATGAACAGGGCTGAGCCCGGACAGTGCTCGGACACAGGCTGGCAGAAACGTAAACAAACGGTCACCGAAAAAAACAACATCACAACTAGTTAGGCCTATATATTGCTTAGGCCTACACAACACAACACAACACAACACATCAGACCAAGAGAGTACAGAAAAAAGGCATGGTTTGGCATGGCAGCTCACGTTGTAGGTTTTCGATTAGGATACTAGCTAACAGTTACATAATTTTGCATTTCCACACGCTAAAAATAGACACTTGGCATTGGACAACATACACAGACACATTTTTGCACAGCAGAAAATAACACTAATACCGTTGGAAAGACCACAAATAATTTAATTGAATAATTTATGCAATACGTTTTCTTTAGAATAGGCATATCGGCTTAAGTTTGATATCATCAGACTATTGTGCAAAGAAAGTGCAATAACCATGACAGAGATGATTTTGCTTATTTAAGGATGTATAAAACAGATGGCATGGGAAACATGGACGTACATTTTTTCTGATGTTTAATGAGTGTCTCAAATTTAAGAGCCCATGCAAGAATGAACTTCATTGATGGACACGAAACTTCTCAGACCACGGGCCCCAGTGCAGCTGCACTGCCTATGCTGTCTATATTGCTGTCACTGCAGTGGGTTTAAAAAGTATTCAGCCCCCTTAGATTTTTCATATTTTGTTGTGTATGAACATTTCATGAAGATTTATTTAATCTGGCTTTTTTGCTAGTATTCAACATAAAAAAACTCTAAGTACATTAAATACACATATGTGTTCCAGAAGAGGAAATTGATCACTACAAGTTTTAAATGTCGAAAATACAAGTGATTTTTCATGAATTATTATGCTCTATAGTGCCACCATTTGATTTTATTAGGCCTATACTTTGGCGAGTTTGGCTCTTGATGTGAGTGCTAGTATAGTTACCAAATTGCATCAGTTTCCTTCAATCCATGTTGGAGTTACTAGCATTTTTGTGATAAACTATGCCCACATAAATTTTATTGGTTTATTGTGGCCATGCTGTTTGAAGTATCCACTTCCTTTACAGTAACTTTTAAGAGGACCTTTGAAGGAAAAGATTGGTGGAAGTTCCATGTTGATATGCCAATCGGTCTAGCAGATGGCTTTTAAAAGTTTTTCAATAATTTCAAAATGGCGGAAAGTACAAAATGGTGGACATTATAACTCCTAAGAACTAGCTCACATTATTATACGTGAAAAGCATAACATGCACAACCTTTTTGTTGCAAATGAAAAAATAAATAAAATAAAATAAATCTTTACAGAGGCAAGCCTCGAATCCAGGTCTCCAGCATCAGAAATGGGGACGCTAACAAGGCCATAACACAGCTGTAGTGATGTTTTTTTCCTGGTACTGTGGTGGTAGCAATACCAGACCATGTTGGCTTTAGTCTGAGATTGAGACTAGTGAGAATCTTTAAAACTACGTTTGTTGAAAACATGTAGCCAATGGCACAGTTATTTATATATTTTTTATATTATTTAAATAACGCAATCTTTAAAAATTTGCTTCTTCTTTTTTTTCTTCTTTTTTTTCTCAATTTAGTAGCCAATTGAACCTAGTAGCCTATTCTAATTCAATTCCCCCCATTTAGCAACCACTAGAGAACCACCGCTATACAACCCTGTCAGACGGTAGTAGGAAGGAGGACAAATTCAAAATGGCTGAAAATACAAAATGGTGGACCTTATGACTTCTAAGTAATTGAGTTGTCCATGAGGAGACACATCTTGTGCTGTAAGAAGTAAGTCTCTATCTTCAAAGGCGCAGGAGTTATGATTGTTTGATCAGTGCCAAAATCACTCTGTGGCCGTATGAAACTACCTCATACCAATGTGTTTCATAGTTGTCCGTTATGTGGTATATAGGCCAAAACTGGGAACAGAGGAAAATGACTAAAAGCACTTCCAAAATGGTCACCAATCCAAGATGGTAGTGACATGCTATATGGTGAAGATATATGTTCCAGATGAGAAAATTGATCACTACAGAAAGTTTTAAAAGTCTGAAAAACAATAATAATTTTTGATGAATAAAAAAATATATATATTATGTTCTATAGCGCCACCATTTGATTCTATTGGGCCAATACTTTAGAGTTTGGCTCGTAATGTCAGTGCAAGTACAGATACCACATTTTAAATCAGTTTTTATTGACTGCGGTCAGGAAGTTATCATCTTCCTTTATAGTAAATCTTTAGAAGACCATCTCCTGAACAAATTGGTGTGAGTTGCATGTTGATATGTGAAATGGTCTAGGAGGAGATGTTTTTTAAATGTTTTTCACAAAATGTAAATTAGCAAAAAATCCAATATGGCAGACTTCATTGGTCCTAATGGTTGTTTCCCATGAGCCAAGGAATCTGAGAAAAAAATATTTTAAAGATAGGCCAAATGGTTCAAAATTTATAGCCCTAAAGATTATATTAGTTTCTATAGTGCCACCATCAGGTAAATTGGTTTGAAATTGTATCCCGCTACATTCTCTACATGTGTTCAAAATTTCAGCAAAATTGACCAATTGTTTTTGCTGCAATTTTAACAAATGTGGAAATATCATTAATTAATTATCATTAGTGGTCAACACAATTTAGTTTTCCTCCAGGGGATGCTCAAGCAGACTTACCACTCTTGCTGCAGTGGAGTTACTGAGAGACGCGGCCACAATAGTATTTGGTGTCATCCGCGGTGATTTCCTTGCGTGAACCAAGCAGTCAGGTTAGGGGTGCATGGAAAATGTAGCTAAATGCAAGCTACCAACGGTAGGGAGAACAGTACATAATGCGCATATAAACATGGGAGATCGCCGTCAATTATAACTAGTTAAAACTAATTGCCCTGTGAGTAAGTGGCCACCTCAATATAATACTATTTCATAATCAATGTAGCTTACAACTAATTTATAATTTATCAGCCAGTAGAGTGCCACCCTTAATCTATCTAACGTATTTTCAACATTAAATACAATTGTCTACATTTAAAATGTGTCTATGGTATTTTTTTAAATTATTTGAAAGGGTATTTTGCTTAAAATGTGATTAGCGTCCAAAAACTATTATCGTGATAATTTTTCACACAATTATTGTGATACAAAATGTAATTATCGTCCCAACGCTAGTGCTTGGACCCTTAATTATGATGCCTATCATTCATGTGCTTTTTTTCTTTTTTTAATAAATCCCCCCAATACAGACTTTTCACTCATCTTGCATGAGTTGCTCTCCAAAAACATTCTACCAAGTAAAAACTGCACTGCCACTGAGATCAAAAAGTTAGATCCTGGATTTGTATTTCATTATAAAGTTAAATGTAAAATAAATAAATAACATAAAGTAAACATTGTTCATGTAAAAGGCCAGACAAACATACATGTTTAGATAAAGAACAAATGTTTAAGGCATTTACAGAAGCAAAAACATAGAGGTGTTGCTACTAATGGACTAGCAAAGAAGTAATGGCATGTTGGCAACACAAAATAATGCTATTTTTGTGGCTTGTTATTGCACCTCATACCATTTATTTAGACAGGTGCATCTAGGGAGGACGCAAACTACTGTACCTATTTTAGATCCGCAGCATTTGTTCAATTTCTAATCCCACAGAAGAAAATAATAAATAAAAAACATAGATCTTTTTTGGTGCGAGAACAGTGTAGGGAAGGAAGGCTGAATCATAACCACTAAGAAGACCAACGATGTTTTTGACTTGATTAAACCGAAACAAGCTTTTACAGGCAAAACATGTGGTTCTGTCCATAAGGCAGCCAATTCTCAACCTATATATGATTCCCCCTGTGCTGTTGGGGGTTTTGATCTTGTGCTGTGATCCCTTATCTATCTGTTACCCTCTCTGCTTTCCCTCTATCCAAATGGTACAGAAACTCCAAAAAGAGGGTGGCCTGTCTGCTCTCCTTTTTATGAAAATAAACTAGTGTGAAATGAGCATGACTTTTCTTTCTAAATATTTATGTCTGCTTTGTGCTGCGATATCCAGGATACACAAAGGTTAATTCCTTATACTAAAACATATGTCAAACTTGACTTGCCAGTGATTATATATTATTTATGGGACTGTACATTTCCATTAATGCTGTTGCCTCTTCTCCGGAAATGTCTTCAACAGATATGGTGTCATAACATCCTTAGAGTGAATTAACCCGAAAATGATTCAAGCCTGGATTCAATCAGCCAATGCCTTTAACATTTATGTACAAATAAATACAATCGTGTTTTTTTAATTAAAAAAAAAAAACAGTTTGGTGAGGTAAGACAGGTCTATTTGTAAGTTAAATTTACAATTTACAAAAATAGAATTAAGTGCTAAAATTGACTGAATCCAGGACTCAGACTTCCAGGAAGCCAGTGGAAAATTGAATTGAGGCTGGATGTGTGTGACAGCGAGGAAACGACGAGAATATGTGAGCCTCCTTTTCTGTGAGAACGATGAGGTCATGCCTGCAGACCATATGGAAAGTTGTCTGGCTCATTATTTCTCGGAAAGCACCTCTGAGAGGAAAGTGCGAGAACCATCTCGGCTTCTCAGGGTAGTTTTAGACTTCAAAATATACAAGCGGGATTTCTTAGCAGTGAGAAATCATTTCTTTCCATATTATGTAAATTCAGTGTAAGATCATCAAAGCCCACTAGATTAAATACTTGCCAATGAATACAAGACATAGAGGACAGAGAAGAGGAAAAAAATAAGTTAGGAGTATGAAAATAACAAAATAGAGATGTGTTCAAATGAAACAAACTGGATACCCCTGTAGGGCACTGTATGTTCCCCTACCCAAAACCTTGGATGAATCATTTGGAGGGGGTTATACAAACACGTAGTAATAAACATTGCCTTTTTGTGCTTTAAACCCCTTTAACCATCTGTTCAGCCAAATGATAGACCATACTTGATGTAAAAGAAACACTTTTCACCAGGGCTTGATTTTTGATTTTTTTCCTATCCATTCACTCCACCCTATTACCACCCGCCCCGGTTTAGAAAAAGAAACACATTCATGCTGCATTAGCACTGGATAAATTGGCATGGTGAAAACAGCACCATGACAAAATAACCATGTTAGAATTGCCTTGAAATAGGGGAATTATGGGGAAAATCCCATCAGAAACTGTATAAGTCACATCCACCAATCTTGCCAAATGTCTAGCAATCTAGAAGTTCAATTCGAGAATTAAAAATGCTGCCACCAGTATTTTTTATTTCAAATAGAGCGATACTAAAACCCATCCACCATACTAACCGCAATCATTATTTTACTTTCAAAATGTTTTCACACACGGAAGTGAGGGGCTTAAATACCTAGCAGGTAATAGGACAGGTGAAACAAATGGTAAGCGGAGAGAAGCAAAACCCCGAACCGGAACGTGGAAAAAAATCTAATAGACTGCTAACCGGAGAGAGAGGACGAGTAGCGAAACAGGAAAAAAATTGCCACGGACCATGACAAAATCAGATTTAAAAAAATAGTCGATAGTCTCCGAAGCCCATTCTATCTTCCATAGGAAATTTACTTCCGAAACCGGACTTTGCCCAAACTGTTTTTCATTGCGTTTGTTAAGCGCTCATTCATTGGCTGTTGACATTCTAGTAGAACGATGCATCACTGCAGGTCAGCCAGTTTGAAATGATCCTGGGCTGTCCCGACGAGGTCCAGACTGGTTCACGACAGAAATAATCACGTCTTTGACCACCTCACATCAAAGGACCGTTCCAGTCGACGAAACCAAGATTTCTTGCAGATTTTTTAAAGATTAACATAGGACTGCTAATCTTGTCGGAAATTAGACTTTGACGTCAGAATCGAGGGAAAAGTTGTGTAGTGTGAGCTCGGAATTACACACCAGGAAGACTTCAAAAAGTCTATAAGGATCCAGATATAAATCGCAATAAGTACAGAAGAACAGCAGCTGTTAACTGCAAAGTAAAATATATAGTTAAGATCTGATGTCAATTTATCAGGCTCAGCTTAAGTTTAAAACATAGCCAGGAGCCAGGAACACTTAATTGTAATGGTTAATGGGTTATCAGACCCAATACAGATCTAGACTACATTCATGGACATGTAGTTAGCCGTGTTTCTTTAATACTGCTTTCAGCAAAACAAATTCCCTCTACTCTACCAAGTTCCTGAAGTGTTACACACTATTGAGCTGTTTTAAGCCTAATAAATGTGGATAAATGGGTTGACAGTGTCATGGATCTTGCCTTCCTTCTCTTATCTCCGCGTCCTCTTTATTATTTTTTGTCGTTACCGGTAATCTATCGGATTTTCCTTTGTTTCTTGCGACGGGGTTTTGCTTTCGCCTCGTCATTAGTAAGTTCACCTGTTATTAATTTCCGTTGACTATTTATACTCCGCTTCCTGCCTCTCGTTGCTTCCATGTTATTCCACGTAACATTCGAGCCGGTAAAAGAGGTATAGGAGGTTAGTTAGAAAAAGCTAGTTTAAAAAGAAAGGTTAGGAAGTTTAGAAAGTAAGTTCTCTTTTTTCGCTCTGAGTTCAGAGCAGAGGCTTTCTCGTTTCTTTTGGTTTTCCTTTCTTATCTAAGAGTGCTCTTACCCAAAATGTTTGGAGTTCTGTTGAGCTCTCTGTGTTTTCTTTTTTGTTTCGCTCCACTAACAGGAGTTAGATAAGCGTATAGCTTATTTCTTTGTTTTTTTTGCTCGGAGATCGAGTTCCTCGTTCTTATCGCGAGGTTATTTGTGTTTTGTTATTTTCCTCTATTCCACTACGGATTATTGTCCGTCGGTGGTGTTCTTTCGAACATTTTCAGTTTGCACAGCTATCGCATCTGGACTTCCAATATTCCCTCTGTGTCTCTGACACAGAGATCCCCCCCCACAGACAGTCTAAAAAAATATGCTCACATTTAGTCAGGTCCCATGGAATCAGCCTGTCCATCTCTCAGTGAACAGATATTAAGTTGTAAATGTATATGACTCCTCGCTATTTCCATTGCAGTTCATGCAGTCAGAATTCTGTGGAGACCTTGAAGAATCCATTATCATGTCAGCCTTATATTTTTGAGCCCTGATGTTACTTCTCATTTGGACATTGCGGCTTTATTGACATTTATTAGCTTTTCCATTCTTCTCTGATCGCATGCCTGCTGGCAGAGATATGGACACTGGATACCACAGATTCTTTGTGGACGCTTTGTAGAATACTTATCTGCAAACTGGGAAACAGTCCACTTCCAGAAAAGCCAGAAAGCTGTCTTAATTAGATTAACTGAGCAGATGAAATGAGAATAGTTATCAATATTATGACAGTAGAGTGCAAAATTTGTCCTTGTTATATTTTTTAAATCACCATCTACAGTCTGGTGACTTGGGGCTGTGCGTGGCAGAGTTCGCCTCTACTGAGACCTTGTTTCTGCCTTTAAGACCAGTTGCTAAGAGCAACACACTCATAACAAAACAGTCATGCTATGCTGAGATGCTGAGAAGGATAGAATTCCAAGTGGATTCGTTCATCATTTTAATGGCACGTGAGGTCAACACTATCTGACCTAATGTTTCTGCTTTCAAGCAAATCTTCATATAAGCCTCCTTTAGAAATGATTGTTCACACACCTGTAGATGGAAATTGTTTGGAAGACTACTTGAAACTATTGGACTGATGATGTTTCTAATGAGATTGATTAAAACATTTTGTCTTTTGTCTGAGTATACCAAAACATGTTCCCAGTTTAATATGGCCCAGTATAGTATTTGACTCATCTTAAAATGGCATAAATGCAATATCATAGATGCACCCATTTGCTTGTGAACTAAAATAACAAACATGGGATATGCACATATCGTAACGTGTTTTATACATTAATGCATAAATGGTTTTAAATAAATACAAATTCCTCTCTATTAATTGATTTCGATCTATTTCCACTCTTTTATCAATAATGGAATCTTGAATTTGCAGTCTTTGATTGAGGCTTCAGATAAGTGCCCAACATCCTGTTTTCACTTGAAAGCTGGAACCAGCTCAGCTCATACATTTTAGGTTTTGTTTTTTAATAATTCTGTACTGAACAGTGGTGGCTCAGCCTGCCAGCAACACAGGAACTAGTATATTTACCACAAAGCTATGGGCTGAGTTCTAGAGACTGAATTTCAACATTTTGTCTGTCTGCATCAACATTAAAAATGAAGAAAAGAAAAACATTGTGAAAAATGGAGACTGTTATGAGTAGGCGCACTGAAGGCGCACTGTGAGTTTGGAAACTGACGGGCCCTACATATTTGTGAGTAAACGTATATTTGTGAACATTCATAAACAATAGATTTTTAACTCGATACTGAATAGCATCACCTGTTAAGTGTGTTGTCTGAGTCTGATCAGCCACTTGAAATCACTGGAAACCTTCTCCTCTTAAAAACAATGAACTTCTCAGAACAAAAGTACTTTCGGATGTGAGGCCTTTAAGTCATACACCTGTGACACTGTGGAGCACAATGACAACATGGCTCATATCAATCTTAGGTGCTCCCATTCGGCCCTTAACTGGAGAGAAGCATGCTGCACAAGCTCAAGGTAGTAGTTTATTTGCTAAATTTGTCTCCCAGTATATTTCAGTCTAGGCAGGTTGAACACGTGTGGTGAGTGTTTTGGTGTGATCGCAAAGAGAAAATCCCTGGGCTCAAAACGTACTGAGGACGCAGGCAAATAGGTATGGTGAGGGCCAGAGGTACAAAACCACGATGTACTCAATGTGCCACATGGACCATTTATGAAGCAGTGCAAAGAATGCATTGTGTAAGGACTTGAAAAGATGTGAATAAAGAAATTCTTTGATGATAATTTTCAACTGAATGCTCTTAGTAAAGTTCTACTTGATCTAATGCATTTGATGACTGCCATGTTAATTCAGGTGATCTCAGCTAAGAGGTTTGAGGATATTCATCACTGCATGTCTGTCTTATGCTGCTTGATCTTTACAAGAAAAATAGTGCCAGTAATACTATGGGCTTCTTATGACTTACTGTGGACTTTCTAATCCAAACAAGCGCTTGCAATACACAATTACTTGCAGCCATGAAACTACCTGTATTTTCTGGGAATTGTGAAATCAGTTTTCAACCAATGACGAGTTAAAAAGTAACATAGTGGCTAATAGGAGTTTTTCTTACCTGTGATTCACAGCTGTGGCTTGTAGTCTCATTATCTGAATTAAACATGACTTAATTATTGAATGAACCCTTAGGTCTGTGCAAAATCTGTCCATCCAGGAAAACAGAGCTTGGGACAACAGTTTTTACTGGGCAGCAAAGCAAAGACTATGAAGCTGCCCATTGACTTTGAAATGTTCTTAATTTCCCCTAAGTCATGACAACAGCTCTTCCAAAAGCAGGCGGAAAAGACCTGCTTTAGGGAGATATATTTCAGCACATATCCTTCCACCTTTTTTATGCCTGATGTAGCCCTGAGAAACTCCTGTAGCTTTTTTTTTTTTTTTTTGCTGTTCTCTGTGGTAAATCTGAGAATCTTTGTAAAAAAGAAATGGAGAGGGAGAAAGAACAGATACTCAGCCTTTAGCCAAGACACACAATAACGTCCAAGTGCACTGGAGCGGCCAAAAACAACCAGCCACTTGGCAGATTCCAGAGGAGGTCCCTTTCTGCAAAAATGGGGGTTAGAGACATTGCTTAATCTGATGTGCTGAGAATGAACAATCTCCCAGGGATCTTTTCCACATTCCCCTCAGCTGTCACTAGGGAAGTGTTGAATCCATGTTTTAATTTGGAGATTACAGATTTATAGTATTTTGTAGCTGACCGTTTTCTTAGGAAGAATGAAGATAACACTGATGGCTTATGCCAGTTCTGGTTATGTACCATATATCTTATGTTGTTTTGGACTGAATTTTGCTTGAACTATTTAGATGGAATTTCAAATATTACTTTCTGATGAGATCAATGTCTACATCCCAGTTGGTAGTCTAAAAAAATTGACTGGCAGTTTTACAAGGTACCTGCTCTCGTATGTAAGCCCTTCTAACATCCCATCAGCTGTGGTTCGCTTCTGAGTAGGTGACAGGCTGTTCTAAGCTTAATAACAGCTTGGGATGGTCATATATGTTAATACATTTTAAAATAGGATAATTGTAATAATTGATTTAATATTCAATATTTCTTATATATTTTAGCATAGTTTTTGGCTATTGTTCTTATTCATACATTATAAATGAGTTTTTACACAATTTTAATAAAGTATTTTAGCTGTTATTATCATTCATTGTTCATGTAATTTAGACATATACAGTATACTGTGAATGTATAGAATGTGTAACTGTATTGCATTCAAATAAAAAATATAGCTTCAGAAAAAATGTTTGGCATTCTTAAATTAACTTTTTAGAGAAATGGGGCTTTTCTGAGAAATAGAACCATGGTACCGGCTACTACTATTTGTGTGGTAGAGGAAGTCGTGTATTACATGTGTCAGATCTTTCATTAGACCCACCAGCAGTTCTTTTAAGAACTAAAACTGAACAGTGCTAAAACTGACCATCATGAGTTTCAAAATGCTATATCAGATACATTTCCTGGACCTCATAACTTATCAGAAAAAGCACCTTCTTTTTCAGTTTTATGCTTTATGGTGTGAAATGCAGTTAACAGTGGCACACAACATAAATTACACCAACAGAACTACCGCACACACATATTGACAAAGACACACATAAACACGTTTATAGAGATATACACACACACGCCAAAGGTTTGTCAAAGGGCACACTCATTTCCTGTGTACTCGTAAGGCCCCTGGTGTCCTCTCCTTAAGAAACAGTCAATCATCTTAATAATCCCCATCCAACAGACCATCTGTTTAAACAGCCCATATGCAATTCTAGATGGCCCATCAATGTCATTGTGTTAATTAAAAATTAATCTATTACATTTTCTATGAAACCCTATGCTTCCAAAATGTATTACAGATCAAATAAGGGGATGTTAAAAAGCATTTCAGAATACAAAAGCCTTGGCCCCTTGCTGAGAGACTGAAGCTTGTGGCCACACATATATGCATACTGCCCTGGTTTCATCTTGGCCCACAGGACCTTTGATACCTCATGCAAAACCAAGCACTCTAGCTGCTTATCAACAAGAGCAGGCTTGCAGGGTGACTAGTGCTCTCTCTCAACCTTCAGCTGTGCTTACACCATCTGTCATGATGAGAGCACTTGTAGCTGTAAGATTACAAGCACACTTATTTGGTACTTTGCTGCGAGACCTACGTGATAAGAACCTACATCATGGCCATTGCTTATGGTATTCACACCTGCACTTCTCCTGGTTTGGACTATCACAGTATCACGGTAGAACTGGTGACCATTTAGAATGCCTGATGTTGTATGGCGTCATCATCAGTTGGAGGTTGTCAAAATATTTTAATTTCACCATCCTTATTTTGACTGACTTTTTTTGTTACCGTCTACAATTTCATCCAAGTAGGACAAAGCAGTTGCCTATCTAAATGTTGTGTCTTGAAGGTAATTTCAACATTAATAAAAATGCAGAGGAAAATCTTGCAGATAAAATGTGGTCTGAATAGGATGCTTGCCAGGGTAACATACACTATATCAGTTTTCAAAGAAATCTGGAGCCGGGTCCAGTCAGATTAAATTGTGGTCCTCCTTTTTTTGGAATTGTGGTTTTCTTTTTTTTAAGTGTGTCCAGTAAATTCAGTCATCGCTGACATTAAGGTGCAGTTGGAATCATTCCAGACAGCTTAGACAACAGTATAGGAAAAAGACCTGTTTCAGAGACACTTTTTCCTTTCCGCTAATTCCCATTTACCAGATGTTTCCCAGATGTGTTCCAAATTAGTTCTATGATGAATAACTGCATAGAAAATATGCAGATTTTTAAATTTAACTTCTAAAATCTCACTTTACGCTACAGTGGGCCTCATTCATGATTCGTTCCTAAATATGCACGTACATTCATGTACGAAACGAGTTGGTATGAAAAATTAACATCGGATTCATCAAACTGTGTGAGAAAGGCAGATTTTTTCGTATTCACGTACGAAGTGCGTGTTTTGTGATGAAACAAGTTCATTGCCTACAATAGAGACCTGCAGGCGCGTAGAATACGGGGGGGACAGTTTTCGTCATGAGAGTTTTTTTTGTACCCCACCTTTTTTTTTAAAAAAAAAAGAATCAATTTTAAAAAAAAAAAAAAAAAAAAATAATACATATAATTCTTGAGCGAGCGATGATGCAGACAGATCAAAAATCTCTCTCTATCCGCATCATATAATATATTTATATCAATAAACGTGTCGGATGTCATCACATTTTGTATTACATTTTTATGAATTAACATGATTGCGCGCGAAAGGGGGGAAAAAAAAATGCGCGGCGGGGCCTATACGCAGGGCAGGGCAGGGGGGCAGGCCCCCTCAAGATGGCCCCCCCCCCCTCAAATCATACTTTTTAAAAGTGAAAAATCTGCGGAAAAAGCACAAAGTTAAAATATAACCCCATCATCTCTCATCTCTCTGTCTTGTGTCTTCACAAACTCTGCAGTGAGAGAGATCCCCCCTCCCCTCCCCCCCCTCCCCCCCTCCATCCATACTGTTGTTAATGATCAAAGACCAGTGGTAGGTGTCAGAGGTGTCAAAACGAACACTCGCGGTAAATACGCTAAAAGAACAATGTAAAAAACAATAATGAAATGACAGCATGAAAGCACCAACCCCCCAACCCCCCCCCCCCCCCCCCCCCCCAACCCCAAGCGAAATCTTCTCTCATAGCCCCCCCCCCCCCCCCCCCCCCCCCCCCCCCCCCCGCGAAATCTTCTGATCTGACCCCCCCCCCCCCCCCCCCCCCCCCCCCCCCCCCCCCCCAACCTTTTCAAATTTTTGATAGCAAACTCCCCCCCCCCCCCCCCCCCCCCCCCCCCCCCCCCCCCCCCCCCCCCCCCCCCCATTCTGCCCCATGTACCTATAATCATTCTAAAAACAATAGAGACCTGTCACATATAACTAGAACTGTCATTAACAATGGTTACAGGGATGCGCCACCATGTTGGAGGACCAACCCTAACCGAGAAGCTTAATGTTACCACTGAACTAGTAGTGTTTGCTACTCCATGAAACGAGTTTCATGCAAACGCTACTAAATGCTAAAAAATGGTAAATGGACTGCACTTATATAGCGCTTTTATCCAAAGCGCTTTACAATGGCCTCTCACTCACCCGTTCACACACACATTCACACACCAATGGCGGCAGCCACCATGCAAGGCGCTAGCCTGCTCATTGGGAGCAATTTGGGGTTCAGTGTCTTGCCCAAGGACACTTCGACATGTGGACAGGAGGAGCCGGGGATCGAACCGCCAACCCTGCAATCAGCGGACGACCCGTCGGGGTGGGACAATTTATGATTTTCTCTGAACGATTACAAGCTGATTAGTCTTTTAATTTACCTGATACCTGAGTACTCTTTTTTACTATTATTTTTGTGCCATAATTTTTCATAAGCAGACCTGCATAAAGGCATTGCAGAGCATTTTTTCTGGTGTAGGCTAGCCCATGTGAAAACATGCTTTGATAAGATAGAGGTTTGTTTTTAACCATTACTAGGCATGGCTCTAGCTTTTCTGCTTTATTCTAAACATTTAAGAATCCGCTACCAAGTACTCATTTACTCGTGTAAATGGTCCAACCCCCTAGTTCAAGGACAATACTGGTTAGGGATAGCCCTTTACCCGTGCACCCTTACCCGGCAATGTTCCAGAACCTTACTGTTTAGGGGTCATATGTGGTGCTTCATTTGTAAATCAGGAGGAGCTGGATGAGGGAGGTGACTGATGCACCTCAGAGCTCCCGGAACAATCCACAAAATCCAAAAAGGCAGTGCCGAAGCAAGGTAAGTGATTTTACGTTTGCAGGCTGGGAGAGTAAAGTAAAGGCAAAAAATTCCCTGTTTACCATGTCCATTTACTGTTGGTGATTTGTTGGATACCTTCAAATCAACAACAGTAAAAATAGGTAAATTCAAGACAGGGGGAATTCACCTCTGAAATTGTGATGAACTTCTTAATTTGCAAGACATCTAATGCTAATTTTAGCTAGCTTCTCTGGCTAGTAAGCCAAGAGTGAACAAAATCATACCTCAAACAGGCTTGTTCAAAACAGTTAGCCTAATGTGTGAATGTTATCGACCAGGTAAAAGAGGTCATTATATTTCTAGAACAGTTCATACAAAATGTTCTGTATTCTATGTGATTTTTTGAAAGAGTTCAATGGCTGAGCTGGGAGCAAACTACTGACACATTAAGCGTCCGGTCACTGACCGTTGTCTGCTGACCTAGAGCGATGAAACCACGGTACACGCTCTTCCCACCCTATCACGGCTACATCTGTGTCAACCACTCTCACAGTTGGTGCGTTCACCAGCATGTATGTTCCAGCACCAAGCCTGCAATACCATGAGCCTACTAAAAATCCTGTAACCCTCACCAAACACCTGTGGATACAGCGCCTGTGATACTTCAAATCAAGCCAAAAAGATAGAGCTCTTGTGCGCCTGTAGCCCTCATTCGACTGCTCCATTGTCACACTGCCACACCTCCCATGGAATTTGACCACACTATTTTTTTTGGCTGGTTCAAAAGAAAACAGAGTACCAACTGAAGCCCAGCCTTACTACAGGACTATGTAATGATGGTGATAAATCACAAACCCAAACCCGCCCAAACCGTGCCTCACTGAACGCTCAGCTACAGCATCCTGTTCGTGATGCAAGCTGAAGTGGTTTCCAAGACCCCAAGTCAAATTCCAAAAATGAGGAAGCAGCAAATGGTTCAAACAGACAATGTTTATTCAAAGCATGCACGCAGGGAGAGTGTCCCGACGGCAGTCAGTGATCCACCTTTATAGGTCTCGTAATCATTCCCCCAGGCCTTTCTGGCATACTTCTAACAGTTCGGACATTCTAGCCCTGATATTGGTGGCCCCACCATTCATCTGTTTCTATAACATGCCAGTACAGATAGAATAAGGACTCAACCTCAGAGAAAAAAGGCCACAGTGACCCCTACGTGTGCATGTGTGACATGCACGCGTGTGTGTGAACGCAGGTGCGTGTGGGTTGTAGGGGTGTGCTCCAAAGTCACTATGGGTGTTTTCACATATACTTCTGTTTAAACAAACCAAACTCAGTTCTTTTGAAGTGAACCAGCTGGAAATTAACTATTTTTTGTCTTCACATTGTAAGTGGACTTGAAAGAGGACTCTCTTTCTGGTCTAGTGAAGCATTGAAGAGATCCCAGACCACTTGTTTTAACACCACAGCTCCTTTAGAACTCAAACCCCACTGCTGTAACATTGGATTATGGGTCATTTTCATCAAGATGGCCTCTGCATATATGTGTTTATGATTTGTTTGTGCTACATTTTGAGGAAGTTGATGAGACATGGAGAAAGAGAAGCAGATTTCAGTGAAGAGTCTTGCTGCAGCACCACCAAAGCCAGCGGAAGTGCGGGGGCACAGAGGTGATGAGAGATAGCCAACGGGCTAAGGCAGTGGAGAGGTAGGCTACAATCAATATTTTTTTTTACAATGTATGGGTAGCCCCCGAGTTGTGTTTCATAGTATCCAATTAATAGTGACTAGTAAAACTGAAATAGATACTACTGCAACTGGAATAGACAGAAGCAAATAGTTGATATTTGAACTGCAGAGCACACGGTGGTGCGGTGGTTAGCACTGTCGCCTCACAGCAAGAAGGTACTGAGTTCGAATCCCAGCCGATCGAGGGCCTTGCTGTGCAGAGTTTGCCTGTTCTCCCTGTGTCCGTGTGGCCGTGTGGCTAATTGGAGACTCTAAATTGCCCATAGGTTTTGTTATAGGAGTGTGTGAGTGAATGGTGTGTGTGTGTGCCCTGCAATAAATTGGCGACCTATCCTGGGTGTATTCCTGCCTCTTGCCCAATGCATGCAGGGATAGGCTCCAGCACCCCTGTGACCCTGACCAGGAATAAGCGGGTTAGATAATGGATGGATGGATGAACTGCAGAGCCCCATAGGATTCAATGATAAAAATGAGCAATTTGTTATAGTATTATTACTTAATAAATGTGTACTAATAAAACTAAAATAGATACAAATTAGTAACAAAATAAGTACGAGTAGCTTTTAAGTACTAACTGTTATAGGAAATAATTGTTAAAACAGCTTGCCATACCTGTATCTGTTCAAACACCAAAATGATCTGTGTCTCTATATGTATTCATATATAAACCGGATGTGGGTGTGGCCTAAACAGGTCATGACTACAAAATATACTCAATTCGGTTTTTTATAACTTAATTTCACTCAGATTGCCATTTGGCCTTTTCAAGCTTCAAACTGACTTTTACATCATAGCTGTTTTCTTAATAAATTAAAATGTGATTGTTTTAAAAAACTGTATAATTCACAAACAAAACAAACATTAGATAAGTAATTTTAGATTACTACTGTATATTAATGATGAAGTGAACCCCACCACCACCCCCTAGTTCCAATGACAATGAATCAGTTAGGAAATAGAGCGTTCATAAACTACAACAAACTAATTAGAAAAGTTTGTTAACTATTTTGTTTTCCGTGTTTTCCTCCCTTCCTCTTATTTTGTGTCAGTTCTTTTGTGTTTCATGTTTGTCTTCCGTGTTTGTGCAGGTTGGGCGTGGTTTCCCTTCTCGTTACCCTCATTATCCTTCTACCTATCACCCGCATTTCGCACTTGCATTCCTCACGCTGTCAATTACCGTTTAATCACTCTTGCATACATTCTCACGCTGCACGCATTCATTGACTCATTGACTTCACTACATATCCCCAATGACATGTCATGTTTATGACCTGCTTTTTGAACTAGTAATGCTTCCTTCTTAAACCCTTCACGCAGATTCCCTAGTGGCCATGACGCCGGCTCCAAGATTTTGCTCAACTCAGATATTAATTTCTCCTGCAACCAAACCATGAGTGGAAACAACAAACTCTGTGTTGTATCTTTATTACTACACTATTTGTGACAACTCTGCCGAATACAGAGTTTCTATTGTTCATTTAACATGCAACCCCTCACCCTGTCTCGTCTGCAACTATACCTACCCATCCCTGACACATTGAACAATAGCGTAGACATTTCAGATAGTGTAATAGCGTTATCAAGTGGTGTGTATTTCTCAAATGGATTGTCCAAGACAATAAATGACCACTGAACTTTGAAAGGAACATCTCTATGCATAAAACTAATGATAGAATTGTATATTTATTTCATATTTAGTAGCAGATATTAACAGTAGAATGATGTGAAATAATTACACACGATTTATTAAGTTTATTTTACAATTAAGTGAGCAGGGCTTTTCACAGCTGTTTAGGCATTCATTCAGGCTATTGTCGGGTTCATCTTGTTGTTATGACGGAATATTAATTAACATATAAAAACACATAAAAACATATTTCTATTTTTAAACATACAGACACTATTGTCCACTGTGTCACGCATGGGTAGATACAGTTGTTGGTGAGACTGGGTGGGGGGTTGCTAGCTATGAAACAAGTGGTATTTATAGAATCTGTATTCGGTAATGTTGTCACAAAGTGTGTATTAATAAAGCTAGAACATGGAGTCTGTTGTTTCCACTCATAGTTTGGTTGTAGGAGCAATGAATGCCCTAGTTGAGCAATCTTACTTTGCCGGCGTCATGGCAACTAGGGAGTCTGCACGAAGGGGTTAAAGCAGATCATATTCATGCCCTGAATCAACCTAACCACATCACACTTTGTGTATACTCATGGATGATTAAAGGTCTGAGCCTGAATATTCTGAATAGTGAAATGCAGTATATGGTTACCTGCATTCATTACAGCTGATTAATTCAAATTAATCCAGTTATGTAGTTATAGGTTTGGATGGACCAAAGACCAGGACCATCTCTGGCACTCCACGGCCAGGGTTGCCAACCCCTGCTCTACAATAGAAATATGAAGCTCAACCTAATCTGTTTAACATCGGTGACGGCTAAACTTTTATTGTTGTGAACAAAGAGGAGCGACACAATTTTTGTGAAAGTTTCACATTCACTAGTTTCTGTCTAGCATCTAGGATCTAGTATATTCTCTTTTAAAATTTGGCCTTGGACTTAAAAAATATATTTTTATTCATTAGATGCAGGTCTAATAGTCACTGGTTCAAACAAAAAAAAGATAGAATATAAATTTCATTTAAATAATTAATAGCATACATTATGCTGAAATTTACTGAATATATTTTTGGAGAAAAATATAATACAAACTTGAATATGAAAAATCCAGATACACCAAAAGCTAGGGTATGACAAGAAAAATTGCGTATATGATGATATGATATGAAGATATGAATATTCGGTTCTGACCCTGTATCACCAGGGCAGGTGGAGGTAGCAGGAACACGATATGTACAGGACAGGAATCTGACAGGAAATGAAGCCTACTGAGGTGCCAGTGTCGTCATGGCGACAGATGCAGATGAAATCTCGATGACTAAGCCTGCAGGCTATGTAGCTATGCAGACCTTCCCTCTTGACTCCCCTGAACCAATATATTAATTTGTTTTCCAGAGGTAATTGGTTAAATCAGGGGTGTCCAATCGCATCCCAAAAGGGCAGATGTGGGTGCAGGTTTTGTTTTAGCCCAGCACTATGACAACATCCATCCATTTGAGTGTTTTTCTCCCCACTGGAGAGTTTTTACCTCGTCTGCTTTTTGAGGGTTTAGGCCTGGTTTTTGTGCAATTTTCCTTCTGTTTCTCTGTACCATATCTTTGAGACAGTTCTCTGTACAAAGCGCAATACAATTGAAATTTAATTCATCCATCCATTATCTATCGCCGCTTGTCCAATTCAGGGTTGTGGGTGGGCTGGCACTATCTCACCATGCATTGGGCACAAGGCAGGAACAACCCCTGGAAATTCACACACATACACACACTCACACCTACAGCCAATTTAGCGTCTCCAATTCACCTGTCTTTGGACTGTGGGAGGAAAGCAGAGTACCTGGAGGAAATCTACAGGGAGAACATGCAAACTCCACACAGAGAGGATCCGGGCCAGCCGGCACTCAAACCCAGAGGCAACAGTGTTAACTATGACACCAGATTCAACTAATAACTAACTAGTCATGGTTTTCAATAAAGACCTTGATAAGTAGAATCAGATGCCTTAGTTCTGGGCTAGAAAAAAACCTGCACTCACACCAGTCCTTTTATGAAAATATTGGACACCCCTGAGTTAGATGTACCACAGCTCAAACATTATTAATTGGTTTTGTGGTGCAATATACTGATATTGCAGGAGTGGAAACTTTAACTGCGTCAGTGATGGTGCTCAATAACTATTTTAACCGACCTTCCCGCTCGACTTCCTGTTGTGATATCATGACAACGCTTGACTAAGCATGCATGCATGTCTTTCTTCAGATTATTCAGTGTTAAAGAGTCACACCTGATTTTATTGAGTTTCTCTATACATCCCTCAGTGAAACTTTAAGCAATATTGTGGTATTTTTACTGATAACATTCATCCAGAGAACCACATCTAAACTAACACGTTCGAATCTGGGAGCTACAATAACTGATTAGCAATTTGAATAAAATATACAGAACCTTCCCTCACCTCTCTCTCCTCTGCCACCCTCTTCCTGCTTGTAGCCTCTAGGATCCACAAGTCATACATTATACATTATATCTTATACATTATACATTATAAAGGAAAACATCACAAAGAGGCATATGATGAGCCAGTTTCCTGGATCCTTGCTGTTTGTCTTGTCTAGCAGTGGTGTGTTGTAAGGTTATACTAGGCACCACATGACCAGTGGCTATTAATATAACATGCAAAAATGTATGTGAGGCATATATTATTATTATAAATTATAAATTATTATAAATACCATTGTATATGGTACAGTTACCCATTTCAATCATATTCTATTAATATACTTTCTTTTTGTTGCCCCTTGTCTTGTGAATGCCTCTATCATTAGAAAAGGATTTGCTTTGAGGGTGATTTAATTCAGTCATGAATCTGCTGACTCATGGGTAACAACAGCTGCATGACTTTCAGCCGGTTCCTAGCTAGAACAATTTTGTTCATAGAATGACATGGCTCTCAAATAATAAAAAACAAAAATTGGCAAAATAAACTGTTGCTGAAAAATGCAGGGAATTATTGAGAAACAGCTTATACCAATCTGTTATACAGTGCAGTCTGTATGTGTTTGGATAATGACACAATTTAGTTTTTTTGGCGCTGAACTCCAGCACATTAAATATTTGTAATGGATTTTAGTGGTGGATAATCAAACGCGAAGGTGGGGGGATCAGAACAAGTCACTCACGCAGTGAGGACCAATAAAGGGAGTAATAAAATAAATGCACAGAAAGAAAAAAAGAGGAAACTAATTCCATGTGGCTAAACAGCCACACGAAAATCAACCCGCTAAAATAGGGCAAACTCGAATATACGAGTGAAAGATAAACTAAATCTCCCGAGCTCAATACTGGAGCCAAAATGGGAAAACTTAGCAAAGAAAAGAACACCTTCGGCACATAAGTTTGGACGGCCAGAAGAGTGTAAAACCAAAACAAAACAACAAAGAAAAACAGTCTCAGAGAGAACAGCAAAGGACAAAATAAATAGCGCAGAACGCTAACAGGAGGAATAATACCTGTATCTGAAATAAAGCTAATAGCAAGTCCCTCGTGAACATAAACAGCGTTTAATATCACAAGGTCGCTAGTACCTGGCTATACCTGGCTCAATGCAATGTCGAATGACAAAGAAGCACCGGGGAAGCGGAAGTGAGGAAATGTACAGTTTTTAAAATGTACTTTTTAGCAAACTGACCTGGCCATTCTGTTCTTGAGGCTTACCAGTGGTTTTCATATTGCAGTGAATCCTGTGAGGTTCTGCTGCTGTCGTCTTCTCTTTATTTTAGCCTTTGACACATCTATGCCTACATCCTGGATAGTGTTCTTCATTTGTTTGACAGTTGAAAAGGGTGTTTTTCTTCACAATGGAAAGTATGAGCCCACCAGTGCATTCTTGTATTCTTAACAATGTATCAAACAGTTGATTTTGACACACCCAATGTTTTGCCTATGTCTCTAATTTATTTTGATTTTCCACTCCATGTTGGCCTGCTTTACTGGAATTGACATTTCTTTGGTCCTCATGTTGATATACAACAGCAACAAACTCCACACTAGAATCAACCACACTCAATCAACTCCACACTAGAATCAACCACACTCAATCAACTCCACACAAACATCTGAGCAGCCAATTGTCCAATGACTTTTGGTCATCCACAATGGGCGGACTACATATAAAAAGTGCTGCAATTCCTACATGGTTCACCTAATAAGCATGTACAGTATATACCCTTAAATTAAAGCTGGCAGTCTGCACTATAACCTGCATTGTTTCATTTCAAATACCAATGTGCTGGAGTACAGAGCCAAAACAACAAAAATGGTCAAAAAAGGTCCAAATACTTACAGACTGCACTGTAAGCGGTAATAACTTGCATGTGAATACAGCGAGGAAACCCTTTATATTAGCTGGTGTTAGCCTGCTTCCTTAGCAGGTACTCCTGTTCATACCTGCTGAAAAATAACAGTGGTGCCATTATGAATTGACTGTATTTTCATAGTTTACTATAAGGTTTCTTGACATTGTCTTCTTGAGCTAGTTAATGTAAGCCATGTAGCTTTGTAGCTAGTAAGACAGTTAAAACTAAATAAATAATAAAAAAATAAGCCAGAGCTTCTTGGGTGAGAATAAAAGGTTCCTACTGTAGTATTGCAGATGGTTTCAGAAGCTTGTACTTTTATACACAAAACTAACTTTTTTATTTAAAGTTCATAGATTTGTTAACCCTTTGTTTTATTTATATGTAGCCCTACATTTTATTTGCATTATTACATGGCATTCTTGACTATAATAAAAATTTATAAAACCAAAAATCTAAATAAAATACTATACAATTGAATATATTGCATATAATCGTTTTTTTTTTTTTTATCGTAAAACTTTGTACTGCAAAGGCCGAGGAATGATAGAGGAACAGTAAACGAACCTCCAATCCAGAAATGGTATGCAATGCTGCCATAGCCCAACACCTAATCCCTGCTCTGCATCCTGAAAAATGTAGACTGTAACATCCACTAAAAACTGAATGACCCACACGGGAGGAATACTTTCTCATTGCATTATAATCTGATTAATTGTTCCATTGAAGGATATGGGACAGTAGTTCTTTGGTCTCCTGTCGGGAGTTCCATGTCTCCTGAGGTGACAAAGAATTTTTCCATATAAAATAATAGGCTGTCATCTATATGCATGTCTCATGTGTGATGGACAATAAATAATACATGAACAGAATGTTTGCTCTGGGAGCAGCAGGACAGTGTGAGCTGAATGTATGCCTATGAGAAAGGCAGTTGACTCATATTGGACAGAGAAAACCCCAGAATGTAGCTGTTTTATACAGTATTTTAATGCGTATCCTTTATGTTCAAATTAAGACTTCAATTTCTGCTTATGCACCACTTCACTGCGTCCTGTTACATGTTGGATGGGATCCCTCTATTGAATTTGGTTCTTCTGGCTCTTTGATTCTCAGTAGAAGGGCCTAAGTGTTTCTTTTTCATCACAAAAGCATAGTTGTAAAGATTATTTTCCTGTAAAAATGTATTAGAAGTGTGTCACTTCTGATTACAAGTCCTGTCAGCATTAATAAATTACTGCACTGCAGTCATGGTCTTGACATCACCAAATAGCCTTCACATTGTTTCAGAAATCAAAAAGTCTAGAGACAAAAATATTGATAATTACTTTGTGTGTAAGATGACTAGCATGCTTGCTGAAAATTCAGTATAAAACAAGAAAGAGTGAGGCAGTAATGAGGTGGAATATCATTGCCGTTTTTTAGAAGAGAACTGCAGTTAGGCCTCAAATTCCCACAAGTTCAATGTGGGCACTCAGCCAACGTCATTCTTCCACCAAACACTCGACGAACAGACACCTGGTGAGACCTGCACTGCAAGCCGTATGCTTACATGACCTCCGACTCACATCTAACAATAACAGTGGGACAGAAAGGAATGAAAGCACGCTCTCTTTCTCCGATTATGCTCACGGTTTGGGAATTAGAAAAATGTGAAAAGTTGGAAGAAAAATTACTTTCCCAAAAAGAACAGAGGGGTTACTCCACTTTTAAGCCAACAAGCAGACCAAGGGCAACTTGTAGTTTCAGTGGGTTCCACAGCCAGTGGTGAGAAGTGCAGCCATTTCAGTGACCGGCCTAAGCATCGCTGCCGGATCCATGATTTATGACTGTTGCCGGAGCTTCTGGCTGCTAGCTTGAGGTGAGTCGACTGGAGAACAGGCTAAAGTTGGCATGCCATTCTGTTCTCTACAGATCCTGTCATATTCACATACTGTAATGTGTGCAGGCCTATACAGGGGACACCCGTCATACAGCCACCTGAAAACAACGCTCTCCTGCTTGGTTGGGCTGGAATTGCCGGGATAATGAGGGGATTTCATCGCACGTGCGAGTGTTTTGTGTAAAAGAGGATGACGGGTTTACCTTGCGACAATCCTGTGGTGGATGGAGAGGGATGGAGAGGGATGGAGAGGGATAGAAAAGCAGAGGGAGAGAGACCATGAACGACTGCGTTGATAATGGTAAAACCCCATTAGGGGCCTGATTTACCTTTAGCATGTGCAAAACCTTTTAGCACATGCAAACCCAATACCATGACCAATCATTAGTCATGGTATTTTTTGTGCACCAATCATTGGTTGTGTTATTAGTTTAGCATGTTCTAAAAAGTTTTGCACACGCTAAAGGTAATCAGTAAATCTTATTAAATAAGGCCCTAGATGCGCTGTGGGAACCTGGCTTCCGGTGACATGGAGCTGCCAGCTTACGTTTGTCCCGGTGGCAGCATAAATTCAGTGGCTGGAGTGAAGGGCGTTGTGGGAGGTGGAGTTCAGCGCCGAGTTTGTGGAGTCGCACAACGAGGAGCAGAGCCTCGGGGCGAAACGCACGGGTTTCCGGAGACGGGCGTTTTTGTTTGGTTTGGTTTTTATTTTGGGACGCAGGGAGGCCCGGCACAGTGGCGCGGGCCAAACCACATCCCACAGTTATTCTCTTTTTGTTGTTCTACGTGTGTCTTGTCTGTGAGTGTGAGTGTAGGCGTGCGTGGAAGCCTTCCCGGAGGTGGTTCTCCCCAGCTGGCCGTGAGGGGGTCCCCCCCTCCAGAGGAGGTAGTGTACGGGAGCACGGGGTGTGTGATCTATTGCAGGGGTACCTGAGTGTAGAGTACGGGCTTACTCTTAACTGTGGGGCATCTTGTAAACAGGAGGGGGGCCTTGAGAAGGTCGACGGGGGGAAGTAGACAGTGACTTGGGAATAGATTATTGACTGGGTACTCTCAGATGCTCTGGTCTCATTGCCAATAGTCCTCCAGTGGTACTTTGCGATCTGTAATGTGGGAAATAATCACCGGTTTCACAGCAATTGTGTTGGAAGAATACATACGCTTTAGCTGCAACCCACCCGTGCACAGGTGCTTCAATGACCAAGACAACAGCTTGCTGGTCTTTAATGAGAAATTGAGTCTAAGGTTGTGACATCACACATAATCTACTATTATGTATGATGACACAACATATGGAAAAAATCGGCCGTGGGTAACTGGGGGGTGGCACACACTCCAGGATCATGTCTTTGCATGCATTCAAAGTGCAAGGCAAAGCAAGCATACAAATCTAGGTCAGTTGTCTACAACGAGGGTGGATGTCCAACACCATAAAAATTGACTAGCTCTGAAACGCCATTGCCTCTCATGCTTTACACTGCACTATCACTGTTTGTTTAAAATGGTGAAGGATTAAACCCCAGGAAAGGCCCCAGGAGTTGCATTGAATGACTGTTTCTAGAGTTCATAGTGAAATTTTAATCAGCCCATGGTGTATGTCTCTCTTCTAACCCAGAAAATGTCAGCGGCCAGGCACCCGTAAAAAAGGGGGAGTAACTAAAGGCTGCTAACTAGCCAATTTGTTCAGATGCAATCAGAAATCAGACTGACCTGTGGCCCCACTTGGAAGAGAGATCACACACAATTAGTTGACTGCCATTCAAGTAAAAATTAAACCCCCACCCAAAAAAAAAAAAGAAAGAAAAGAAACATTTCTAAAACACATTTCACTTTTTCTGTAGTTATGAAAACATAAACCAAGATAGAAGTGATTCCAGACTGCTTTCTGCTTTGAGCATGGTGAGCTCAGAATTGTAGGCTATACTTTTTCCTCCCGGAGTTTGGTCCCGGAAAGAATAATATGGAAAACATTTACTTTTCTGTAGCCGCACATGCTACAAGGCCCAAGACAATGATCCTAAATCTTAACTGACACAAATATAGGCAGAAGATGATATGTGGCAGATGACAATTATGTGATTGAATTCAAAATAAGTTCATAAACCTGCGTTCTAATGTTATTGACTTGGCTTTAGCAGCTTATAAATTATAATCCAGTCCTATAAGTCATATTTCCAATGCAGTTTTCAAAAGTGGGAGAGGGAGTCAATTCAGACATTATTGTGCATTGAGGTATTTTCTTTTTTATTGTTTCAGGCTTCTTAGTATAATTCAGATCATGCATAGTCCAAAAGCAAATTTGATAAATGTCCTCTGGCCATCAGCGCTTGGCAAAGTGTCAGTTGTTTATAGTGGAGTAGGAAACCTTGACAACATTACAGGCAGAGTAATAGAGTAAACAGAGAGAGAGAGAGAGTGAGAGGACGATTCTCTATTACTTGAAACCATTTAGAACAGCGGTGATATTCCCCAAAGACCTGGCCAGTGGCATTAAGCCATTAAGCCAGAACGATTCACAGAAGCAATAAGTGATGTATGAACTGACAACACTCAGGGGGTACTGCGTGAAAGGAACAGCACTTTGTTAATATAGTATAGTGATGGAGGCACTGCGTGAAAGGAACAGCACTTTGTTAATATAGTATAGTGATGGAGGCACTGCGTGAAAGGAACAGCACTTTGTTAATATAGTATAGTGATGGAGGCATTGCGTGAAAGGAACAGCACTTTGTTCATATAGTATAGTGATGGAGGCACTGCGTGAAAGGAACAGCACTTTGTTCATATAGTATAGTGATGGAGGCATTGCGTGAAAGGAACAGCACTTTGTTAATATAGTATAGTGATGGAGGCATTGCGTGAAAGGAACAGCACTTTGTTCATATAGTATAGTGATGGAGGCACTGCGTGAAAGGAACAGCACTTTGTTAATATAGTATAGTGATGGAGGCATTGCGTGAAAGGAACAGCACTTTGTTCATATAGTATAGTGATGGAGGCACTGCGTGAAAGGAACAGCACTTTGTTCATATAGTATAGTGATGGAGGCATTGCGTGAAAGGAACAGCACTTTGTTAATATAGTATAGTGATGGAGGCATTGCGTGAAAGGAACAGCACTTTGTTCATATAGTATAGTGATGGAGGCACTGCGTGAAAGGAACAGCACTTTGTTAATATAGTATAGTGATGGAGGCACTGCGTGAAAGGAACAGCACTTTGTTCATATAGTATAGTGATGGAGGCACTGCGTGAAAGGAACAGCACTTTGTTAATATAGTATAGTGATGGAGGCACTGCGTGAAAGGAACAGCACTTTGTTAATATAGTATAGTGATGGAGGCACTGCGTGAAAGGAACAGCACTTTGTTCATATAGTATAGTGATGGAGGCACTGCGTGAAAGGAACAGCACTTTGTTCATATAGTATAGTGATGGAGGCACTGCGTGAAAGGAACAGCACTTTGTTCATATAGTATAGTGATGGAGGCACTGCGTGAAAGGAACAGCACTTTGTTAATATAGTATAGTGATGGAGGCACTGCGTGAAAGGAACAGCACTTTGTTAATATAGTATAGTGATGGAGGCACTGCGTGAAAGGAACAGCACTTTGTTCATATAGTATAGTGATGGAGGCACTGCGTGAAAGGAACAGCACTTTGTTAATATAGTATAGTGATGGAGGCATTGCGTGAAAGGAACAGCACTTTGTTAATATAGTATAGTGATGGAGGCATTGCATGGGCAGACATTGACTGTGAGTGGCTTACAGACGACTGCAAGACTGGTTTTTTTGGAGAAATGCCAAGCTTTCCTTCACTGTTGCTCCGAGAAGCAAAGGAGGGAGGCAGTTCTGCAGATGACAAGCATGCATCTTTCCTTCTCTCAGAAATGTTATTAAATAGTCATTTCACTTATCACTATATGTCACAGCTACAGCTAGGATGTCTTTGTTGATAGGTTATCACTATGTCATATTTTCATATTTCTGTCTTCTTCAGGCAGCTCAGTGGGTGAACACTGATGGGATATGAACACAGTATGACCTGTGTCTTCCTGAGGAACCTGCCTCTCTGCAGAACATGCTCATGTTGGCAGGTTTATTAACTTCCTATATTCTGCCTTTATGAATCTTTACTCACTCACGCACGCACGCACGCACGCACGCACGCACGCACGCACAGCCCTGTCACAAGGCTGGATGGTGCTTCTCATTTTCTGTACAAGGACAGAAGTGTAGCAACGATTCAAATTTCACAAATGCCACACTATGTGCTCTGAATACACTGGTCCAAGAACTCTCTCTGCAAGACCACACAGATAGAGGGAAGTACGGCCTTGTCTTCTGATCCAACTATTTAATTCCAAACAGAATCTGCATCACTGATGTAACATATAAAATTACAACCTGCCTCACTCTGCTACGTACACAAATAACATTCTAAAACACTATAATAATATTTCAAAATATAACTTTGAAGTACTTTTTGTACAATTAAGTCAGTTTCTCTCTGGTTCAAACTAAATCTCAAAATACTCTCCATTATGTACAGTGCCCTCCACAATTATTGGCACTCCTGGTAAAGCTGAGTAAAAGGGGTTATAAAAAATTAATCGTTTGGTGAATTAGCTTAATCTCACACTGAAAAATTTAGAAAAATCCAAGCTTTAATTGAAGCAAATTTATTCTGAGAAAAAAAAGAAATAATTATTTTTAACAAAATCACGCATACCACAATTATTGGCACCCCTGCATTTAATACTTTGTACAACCTCTTTTTGTCAATAAAACAGCACTGAGTCTTCTCCCGTAACATCTAATAAGGTTGGAGGATACAGAGCAAGGAATCTGAGACCATTCCTCTTTACAGAATCTCTCCAGATCATCCAGTCATAGGTCCTCTCTTGTGCACTCTCCTCTTCAGCTCAGTCCACAAGTTTTCAATGGGGTTTAGATCAGGAGACAGATGGCCATGGCAGAAGCTTGATTTTGTGTTCAGTTAACCATTTTTGTGTTGATTTTGATGTATGTTTTGGATCATTGTCCTGTTGGAAAATCCAACGACGACCCAGCTTTAGTTTCCTGGCAGAGGCAGCCAGATTCAGATTTAAAATTTTCTGGTATTTCATGGAATTCATGATGCCATGTACCCTAACAAGGTGCAGGGCCTTTGGAGGGCCCTATTTTTGTATAGCCATTCCCTGACTTATGAAGCTCAACACACCTTTCCCTCATTTGATTGTGTGTTTCTCATGTTGATGTATGAATAAGGGAATATGGCCTCTCTGTCACCTCATATTTATACCCCAGTGAAACAGGAAGTCAGGATTACTGCTTGAAAGTTCCTAAACACTGATCAATTTTAAAAAGTTAAATATAAATGGAAAAAATGCTTCAGCTACATTTTGTTCATAAATACTTCTAGGGGTGCCAATAATTGTGACACATGTGGTTTTGTTAAAATTATTATTTCTTGATGAGAATTTTTCTCAGAATAAATTTACTTCAATTAAAGGTTGGATTTTTCTCATTTTTTCAGTGTGAGATTAAGCTAATTCACTAAAAAGTGAATTTTTAATAACCCTTTTAACTAATCTATACCAGGGGTGCCAATAATTGTGGAGGGCACTGTATGCAGTATATTATATACATTAATTTTGTAAATGATTATATGTAAATGTATATACATTGGTAATTTGATTGTTTTGCATATGCTCCATTAAAAAGCAGTTGTTGCTTTTGTAAAACTTAGTTTACTAAGTCAAGGAGCTAAATGCTGGTGATTGAGGATTTTTGAAATATGAATTCTTAAAGAGAAAGTCTGACTTAGAAAAGAAGTGGAAACAAGAAATTTACAGTAGGAATGCATGATGTGAAAGTTCTGGGCCAACATAAGGACAATATATGGACAATATTACTGGCAGAAGTATAGAACAGTGTGAGGGCACTGCGGTGCTATCTTCACAATCGAATAGTCTGCTATGTGAGCATTCTCCATAGGTGTCTTTGTTCTCTGAATTCAACACACCAGCCCAGTACGCGTGACAGGTACTACACTGGTGCCCAAGTCTAATTCTTACCACAGGAGGGCACAGACACACATTCCAATGCAGGGTCAACCACAGGACTTTCGTCCAATCAGAATTTTTGAATTACCTGGTTGATTATAAGACAGGTCAATGAGGGATTTATGATGAGGTAGGGGTAAAAAAAAATAGTATGATAGGTGGGGTAAAGCCCCAGCCCCTCATTTATCAGAATGTATTGCCATACACCACATCTGGCCACAGTTCCCATCAGCCACACAAAAACACACTTCTAGGTTTTTTAATGTTGCTGATTCTTCGATTTCATGTCAGAGAGTACTGAGTATGAACTCTACCAGTTATTACAGAAATAAATTAACTTTATTTCAAATTAGAATTAAAATGGTTATTGTGTAAGTCTTGTAATGGTGTATGTGTGTGCTTTTGCACATAACGTATTCCACTTAAACAGAGAAAATAGAAAAAAGGTCATTAATTTTGCAATTCAGCGATCTTAACTTTCACAGTTCATTTAGACACTTGGTATCAGGAAATGCGGATACAAATGGCAAGATTTTGCACCCTGGAAGAAAGGTTTGATTTAATTTCCATTCAGCTCATTTTCATCGCAGATAAATCGTGTTGGAGGTGACCAGTTACAAGCATTCATCTTGGCATATAACCTGTCACTCATAATAAAGTTAATCTTGTCACAGGGAAATAGGGAACTTGTTTCTATATAAACTTTTTTTTAAAATACTTTACAGACATGTCTTTTTTTGGCTACTGAGTAAAGCTACAGTTTCCACATTTTAGATGTCTGGAACAAGATCTACAGACGGTTTAACCTCTGTGTATGGGGATGACCCTATTCTGACCCTGTCAGAGTTACAAAGTTCATTTGAGTTGGGTTTGGTTTCCTGCCTGTCCACTTGGTAGTAAAAAAAAAAAAAGAGAATTTTTTTTTAGAAAAAAACAAGTTGAGCAAGTCAAACTCTCCTGCTTCCATTTTGTCCTTTTGACCAAACAGTGGAGAGCAAACATGTAAGTTCTAACAGACATGTATGCATTACTGTAGCATGGATTTTCACCAAGTTTAAATTGGTAAAGACAAAACTACTCAGCAAAATGAAATGAGCAAAGACAATAAATGCATGACATTACATTAATTTAGCAGACACAGACACAAAGCATTTTTAAAAATATTATCAGTTTGCTACTGCACTCAAAATTTGGAAGAAATCTAACCTTTCATTTGGGTTAAAATTGCAGAAAAAAAACATTTTATCAAGAAATAAATATTTTCTAAAAAACATGCACATTCAGAATTATTGTGAACAAAAGTTAATAGATGTTTGTTGTAATTTATATTTTAAAAAATATTTTCATCTGAGTCTTTAGGAAATTTTAATTGGTCATACATGACTTCCTGTTTCACTGGGGTATAAATTTGAGGTGTCACATATACCAAACTCCCTTAGTCATCCATCAACATGGGGAAGGTTAGAGAACATACGAATTAAATGAGACAAAGGGTTGTTGACCTTAATAAATCAGGCAATGGCTATAAAAACAGCTCAACTATTCAGGCAATAACTCAGAGGTTTAAAACAACCAGAGCTGTGATGAGCCTCCACACACAGAGGGTAGGATGGTTTGAGAGCCAATCAATTCTCCAAGCATCACTGCTGGACAAATGCAGAAGTTTGTTACATTTTGGGTTAACCAGGTTTCAAAAATAAGGTGTTCTTGTCAGAAGAAAGCTTCACTTGTCATCAAACTAAAAATATAAGGGCCTGGAGTTTGCTAAACACCATTGGAACTTTGTTGGTGCCAGGTTCTATGGTAAAATGAAACCAAAATAGAGCTTTCTGGCCAAAAACACCAGTTTTGGGGTAAAAAAGGGGATCATGCAGAAAATCAAATATCCACTGTGAAGTATAGTGGTTGATATGTGATATTGTGGGACTGTTTAGCAAAAGACTTGGGAACCTTGTTCGGATACCTGACTTCATGAACTCAAGTACCAGGAGATTAAAAATGTTGTGGGGTGAGCTGAAGATAATCCACAAGTGAAGATGAACTCTGACAGATTTGGAGAGATTCTGAATGGAGGAGTGGTCCCCGATCCCATGCTATGTGTTCTCCCAATTCATCAAACATTATAGAAGACTCAATAGAGTCATCTTGCCAAAAGGAGAGTGCATAAAGGGTACTACATGCAGGGGTGGCATTAAAAGTTGATTCTAGAGTTGATTGTAGGTGTGGAATTTGCATTTGGAGTCTTGCTGTTGTCTCTCAACATGACGACCAAATACGTGTCATTAAGTGTCAATGCCAGTTAAGCAGGCCATCATGAGAAAAAATCGATCAGAGACATCCCAAAAACATTGGGTTAATCAAAATCAACTATTTGATGCATTGTTAGGTTTGCAAGAATGCACTGGTGAGCTCAGCAATAGCAAACAACTTGGTAAACTACGGAAGATGACTGTAGTGGATGACCAAAGAATACTTTGAATTGTGAAGAAAACCTCCAGATCAAAAGCACTCTCCAGGATGTAGGCATAGATGTGTCAAAAAGTATTATATAGAGAAAACGACACCAGCATAACCCCAGGGGGGTTCACCACAAGATGCAAACCACTGGTCAGCCTCAAGAACATAATGTCCAGGTTAGTTTGCTACAAAGTACATTCAGTTCCTTTGGACAGATGAGACGAGTATCAACCTGCACCAAAGTGATGGACAGAGGAAAGTATGTAGAAAGAAAGGAACTTGTCATCATCCAAGGCACTCCCCACTCTCATCTTTGAAACATGGTGGAGGCAGTGTTATGGATTGGGCCTGTATGTGAAATATGGTGGAGGCTGTGTTATGACTTGGGCCTGTATGTGAAATATGGTGGAGGCTGTGTTATGGCTTGGGCCTGTATGTGAAACATGGTGGAGGCAGTGTTATGGCTTGGGCCTGTATGTGAAATATGGTGGAGGCTGTGTTATGGCTTGGGCCTGTATGTGAAACATGGTGGAGGCAGTGTTATGGCTTGGGCCTGTATGTGAAACATGGTGGAGGCAGTGTTATGGCTTGGGCCTGTATGTGAAATATGGTGGAGGCTGTGTTATGGCTTGGGCCGGTATGTGAAACATGGTGGAGGCTGTGTTATGGCTTGGGCCTGTATGTGAAACATGGTGGAGGCTGTGTTATGGCTTGGGCCTGTATGTGAAACATGGTGGAGGCAGTGT
This sequence comes from Ilyophis sp. 1 JC-2022, assembly GCA_022702515.1. NCBI lineage: Eukaryota > Metazoa > Chordata > Actinopteri > Anguilliformes > Synaphobranchidae > Ilyophis > Ilyophis sp. 1 JC-2022. Next base: position 28,562,434 of record CM040395.1, on the reverse strand, counting down.
TATGGCTTGGGCCTGTATGTGAAATATGGTGGAGACTGTGTTATGGCTTGGGCCTGTATGTGAAATATGGTGGAGGCTGTGTTATGGCTTGGGCCTGTATGTGAAACATGGTGGAGGCAGTGTTATGGCTTGGGCCGGTATGTGAAACATGGTGGAGGTAGTGTTATGGCTTGGGCCTGTATGTGAAACATGGTGGAGGCAGTGTTATGGCTTGGGCCTGTATGTGAAACATGGTGGAGGCAGTGTTATGGCTTGGGCCTGTATGTGAAACATGGTGGAGGTAGTGTTATGGCTTGGGCCTGTATGTGAAACATGGTGGAGGCAGTGTTATGGCTTGGGCCTGTATGTGAAACATGGTGGAGGCAGTGTTATGGCTTGGGCCGGTATGTGAAACATGGTGGAGGTAGTGTTATGGCTTGGGCCTGTATGTGAAACATGGTGGAGGCAGTGTTATGGCTTGGGCCTGTATGTGAAACATGGTGGAGGTAGTGTTATGGCTTGGGCCTGTATGTGAAACATGGTGGAGGTAGTGTTATGGCTTGGGCCTGTATGTGAAACATGGTGGAGGTAGTGTTATGGCTTGGGCCTGTATGTGAAACATGGTGGAGGCAGTGTTATGGCTTGGGCCTGTATGTGAAACATGGTGGAGGCAGTGTTATGGCTTGGGCCTGTATGTGAAACATGGTGGAGGCAGTGTTATGGCTTGGGCCTGTATGTGAAACATGGTGGAGGCAGTGTTATGGCTTGGGCCTGCAGCAGCAGGACAATGACCCCAAACATAATGCTAAAGCAACTAAGGATTTTTTTCAGTGCCAAAAAGTAGAATGTTCTTAACTGTTCTTAACAAGTCAATCACACATCCTGAATTCAATTGAAAGTGCGTTTCACTTGCTGAAGACAGGACTGGGGGGCAAAACACCCCAGAAACAAACAGGAACTGAAGACGGCTGCAGTACCTGTCTGGCAGAGCATCACCAGGGAAGATACCCAGCGTCTGGTGACTTCTATGGGTCGCAAACATCAGCCAGTCATCGAATGCAAAGGATTTGCAACCAACTGCTAAATATGGCGACTTTCAGATTATGTTTATTTGTCCCATTACTTTTGCTCCCCTAAAATGGGAGGGCTATGTATACAATGGGATGTAATACCTACACTGATCACTGGATATAGATGCAAATACCCTCAAATTAAAGCTGACAGTCTGCACTTTAACCTCATATTAATTCACTCATATTGCATTTCAAATCCAATGTCCTAATACTTATGCATTTAACCATATATAATATTAGAAATAAGATGACGGGAAAAAAGAAAGGGTCATTTCACTGTTCATCATATGTCTATATTAATATTACGTTAACGATCCCCGGTCCGGCCAGATCCGAGTATGGCCGGTGCCTTGCGGGAGTGGCAATTGGCGGCCACTCCCGGGTTGGTGGACGGTACTCGGCAGGGGAGAATTGTCGCATACACGCGGCCTCGGGAGAGCTGGGATCACGGTCAGGAGCTAGAAAGAGTTGCGCTCTGAAGAGGACGCAGTGCCCTCCTTCCTACTACCGGCTGACGGGGTTGTAGCGGCTAATTCTAAAGCAGTTGCCACGGGGAATTGAATTACATAGGGGTGCAATTGGCTACGAAATAGCGAGAAAATGGGGAAAATAAGAAACACATTTTTTTTAAATATATTAAAAATGTAATGCATAAAAAAATCTTTACTTTTTAAAAAAAATCTGTCATAGAATACACAGATTAGCCTGAATACTTGACATGGCTTCTAATAAGGGTGTGGCCTTAATAAAAAGTTATAGCCTCAAGGTGAACAGATCATAACAGTTTGTGAGCTGCCACAGTAGACTTACATAAGCCAAGTTTCCCCCAGATTTAGGACATTCTATTGGCGAAAACATCTGCACACTCGAGTTTTTGGTAGTTAGTTAAAAATATTTTGGTTTGAAACACTGTGTGCTGTTCAAGGTTCAATGTATCTTGCCTGCACTGTGAAAGCAAAATAATGAATTAACAGAAAAAAATAATTGTGTATTGTTTTCTGACCCAAATACATTCGGAAATGCTTTCAAATTTATGCCATATGAAATGGAATCACTGCAATATGAAAAGGCCTGTGACAATACAACGTGGACATAATTGCCGCCAACACAGAAGTTTGGGTGATTTAATGAATGAAACCGTGACAGAAAAGATTTTGGCCAACAAAAATCATTAGCAACAGCTGGGCCATGCTATCCCACCAGAGCCACCAGTTGAGCCCTGTACCCACTCCAAACTCGGATCTACACTGCCCTCTACTGGTAGTATTCCTCAGTAACATCCAATGATATAATCATTCTCCACTGGCCAGGAAAAGGAGGCTTGGTGACGAAGCAGACACTGAACGGCACCTCGGTCTTGCTGAGGACACAGAGCGATTGTAACGGGTCTCTGCTTTTGGTGGGGGCCCAGACTCCTCAAGCAGATCTCCCTAGAGCTGATCACTTTGGCTTGGGTGCCAGGGGTGTCATCTCCTCACCCCACAGATGATTTTCAGGTAGGAATTCACAGGGGGCATTTTCCCTGAGGCCATGCTGTCGAGCCCTGCCCTGTCTGAGCGTGTGGACACGGATGTTGTACGTACATGCGATTCCAGGATAATCGCACACAACTATGAATGCAAACACGTAAATATAATATACATTTGTTAACACCCCCATAGGCAGTGAACACTCCCTTTGCGTGTACAGGGGCACTACCATAATCTGTATATAAAAGTATCCCGCAGACCCTCATGCTAACCAATTTGCCTGTTCAAAGCTTTCTGAGGTGTTTAAATTAACGTGGATTAACCGCATCTGCTTTCATATTAATTTTACAACTTGTTTTCACTTAAACACAAATGGGTATACAGTGGTGCTCAAATAAATAGCAGTGCGTTCAAAAATGGGAATAAAGTGCAAATCTTTAGTTCCATATTTCAAATGTAGTGGAAACATTACACATTCAATTCCAAATCAAAGCATTGACAAATTTTATCAAGTCTGCATTATTCTTTTACAGGAAGCAAATAAAAGGAATATTAATGTTTTAAAAAAATTGCAGCATCAACATTTTTCTCTTCAAACTCAAACACTTACTGTATAAACTGATTTTTTTTTCAATATTTAACTTCACTTTACATTACTGAACTAATATTTATATTGCATAACCATTGTTTTTTATAACTGCTGCGCATCTGCGTTGCATCGAGTCAACCAACTTCTGGCACCTAGAAACAGGTATTTCAGCCCAGAATGAACAAACTACATTCCACAGCTTACCTTCGATCAAACGTCTTCTGACTGAAACAGCACTTACAGGTAATTTTAGATCATCTTTGATCTTTCTGGAGGTGATGATTGGCTGAATCTTTGCCATTCTGACTATTCTTCGATGTTTTAACAGTAGTTGTAGTTCTTCCGCGTGTTTCGGGTTTTTGTTGCCATTTTAAAGCATTTGAGATCTTTTTAGCTGAGCATCCAATAATTTGTTGCACTTCTTTATACGTTTTCCCCTCTCCAATCAACTTTTTAATCGAATTACGTTGTTCCTCCGAACAATGTTTGGAACGGCCCATTTTACCATTATAGAAGGAAATATATTTTATAACAATGTGTGAAACATTTGCCTCCCTTCTTCCTTAACATTGGACAATTAATGACACCTGTTTTTTCACAGTATTAATGCATTCTCTATTTAAACTCCACACTGCTATTATTTTGAACACACCCCTTTCAATGAATGAGTCAATTACTCAGAACAAGCAGCGTGCATGTCATGACAGTTGGGTCTGTTGTTTTTCTATTACACTACTACATCTACAAGTACATTATTTGCCATGCAGAAATATCACTACTACTAATAACAGTGGTTTGTTAGGTTACTGATGTTGTACTGCTGTTTTTTTGAACACCACTGTAAATACATTGTGAGTACAGTATAAACTATTTGGAGGCATTACTACTATTCATGAAGCATTATTGTCATAGTTCCTGAGTGTTTAATAAATTGTTTTGAAATATAAAGTAAATGACCTTCACAAATCTTAGTATTTTAAAAACAAATACTTTCTCTTGGTTATATTCATTTAGTTATGGAAAGGCCCTTGATAGTAATTATAAAATTGACTGCTGCATGCCTTGGAAGGTCCAGAAAAAGTGAATGCACAGTTAGCTAAACTGTTCAAATGCCAAAAAGGACCCTGGAGACATGTGAAACTGCATGTTAAATATCAATTTTATTTTACTGAACAATTTCACATATAGTAAATTACAGTCTCGTTTGAAATTAAATAAACGTTGAGCTGGCGGGTGTAAATCAAAGTCAACTTCAGGTCCAATTCCAAAAATGCAACGAATGCAGAAAAACATCTGCGACAAGAAATGGCATTTTCAAATATGGCGCGTTACACGTCCCTTTATTTGTCATTCTTGCAGAAACTGTACATACCTTGTGTCTTACTTCAAATATTTACATCCAGCTTGCAGGAGACCTGCTGTGGTGAGACCAGCTGTCATTTAACATTGAAACTAAATGTGGAGAAGTGGCTCAGGAAGGTTGTGATGTGCTGTGAATGGCTAAGGAAGGTTTCACGATGTAACGGCGGAGGAAATGTGTATGGCGGCGAGTGGTAGGAAGGATAAGTTAAAGGGACATGTGCATTAGAAAAGCTTTTATATCCGTATTTTAGCTAACTGAAGGTGGGAGTTTTCAATAAATATTTTGTGGAAGCAAATCACAAGCAACCCTGAAAGCTAAAGTTCCAGGAGCCTCCAGACCTTGTTGAACAAATGAACACTCCTTGATGCACGTGCTCTCTTCCTTTGGCTGTACCAGCTTTACTTGTATGAATCCTTATTAAAACGGGATGTTTTCACTTGCTTGGCGCAACATCAAAAAAAGAAAATGGCTATTATTTAAAGTTTGTTTTTGGTCATTTTGGAGAAACGAACGCACAAAATCCCTGGGAAATACTGACCTCAAGAGACAACAAAATCGTGAACAACAAAATCCTCTAAGCTTGAAGCACACTTGGGTGACTTATACTCACAAAACACGTTAGCGTTCGTAGCGGTTAGTCTTATCTCCAAATATTTTCCCTCCACATTACAGTAGCGATAATACACATCAATGCAATTCCTCCATCATTGCTCTGCAGAGCATGCAATATGCAACCTCATTATAATTTATTTTGTGGCTGTCAAATAGATGGACACATGTAAACTCCTTCTGAGTGAGAGGTGTTAGAGTTAGAGTACACTACAGTGACCTCTTGCTATGAGAGAGTCAGAGGCCTTTCACCAGAATCTGAAGAATTCTGTAGTAGTCTATACTTTTCCATTAATGGTACTCTATGTTTGAGGAATTTCCTGTCCCCATCTGTCATGTCCCATAATGGGCCCCATGTATTTAGAACTCGTGGTGGTGAAGTATCAGCGACCAGGTCTCCCACAGCACGCGAATGTGAGGTACGTGCTCTGAGCTCCACAGGCTTTCGCTGGCAGCCAGGAGCGAGCCTCAGGGCGGGGTGCCCGAGCGTGGCAGAGCGGCGCTCCTGCGTGTGGAGCGTGGAGGCTTGTGAGTGGCAGCTCAAACGGAACAGAGCGTGCTCATCTGCTGCACCTTGGCCAGGTCCGTCAGGAGCCGCTTGATGCGGAGCTTCAGCTGGGGCAGCCGGGCCAAAGGGTCAGGAGGCTCCAGCTCGCCTGTGAAATCCATCCAACTCTCCAACACTGAGGTACAAACAAACGCACACGCACACAGACACCACACACACACGCGCACAAAGACACCACACACACACGCGCGCACAAAGACACCACACACACACGCGCACAAAGACACCACACACACACGCGCGCACAAAGACACCACACACACACGCGCGCAGACACCACACACATACGCACACAAAGACACCACACACACACGCGCGCACAGACACCACACACACACACGCGCACAGACACCACACACACACACACAGACACCACACACACACGCGCACAGACACCACACACACGCGCACAGACACCACACACACACAAGCGCATACAGACACCACACACAGACGCACACACACGCGCACACAGACACCACACACACACGCGCACACAGACACCACACACACACGCGCACAGACACCACACACACACGCGCACACAGACACCACACACACACACGCGCACACAGACACCACACACACACACGCGCACACAGACACCACACACATACGCGCACACAGACACCACATACACACGCGCACACAGACACCACACACACACGCGCACACAGACACCACACACACACGCGCACAGCCACCACACACACACAGACACCACAAACACACGCGCACAGACACCACACACATACGCGCACAAAGACACGCACATATACACACACACACACACACATGCAGATACACACATGCATATATGTGAGCCGGTCAGGTTTCTGTGTCTGCATGTTTTTCTAAACTAGATTTTTTTCAATTTCAAGAAATTGCATCCACCACAAGCATCCTATCAGAATAATACAAATAAAACATTATTCAAATGCAATTTCCCATATTGTTGAATATAATGTAATAAACGCTATGCATAGGCAAAGCAAATAATGCATGGATATAACCCCCTCATATTAATATTCTCGAAAGAAAAGTACATGATACATACACAGCTGAATATGTAAAGGCAGCTCTGCCTCAGCTGAGATTTAAACCCTATAATGGATGCTTTTTTCCCCCAGTCAATGGTAACAAAACAACGATGGGTCATTTCCAATAAATGAGAACCCTAACAGTACCAAACTGATTCATACGAGGGCTTGTTATTCCCTGACAATTGCACATGGGTTTCGGCTACTTTAAACGCCATCTTAAAAGCAGCTGACGCACACATTATAAGCAGAGCACATCATGAGGATGTTGAATCCTCACCGTCGAGCTCTCTCTCGATCAGGTCCATCCTGACTGCGACCTGGCTCTGCACGTCCTCGATGTGGGCCAGCAGGTTCGTCTTCCACTGGAGGCGGTTCCTCGCCTGCTCGGACGACTCCAAAGCGTTCAGCGCGGGACATCCGGACACGCCCACAGTCCTCTCCTGCATCGGAGCACACCCAGTTAAGCTCTGGAAAAACGTTTGCGTACGAACGCAATGCAATACGTACGATCGGGCTTTACTGATCTACGTAGGCTTTGGGAGCAGGTTCATAGTGCAGGTTTATTCAGAAAGTATACCCTGAGGATCACAAAGAGGGTTAGACATGTGTGAGGAACTGCAGATCCCAGAATTACATTCAACAACCTGTTCACAGCTGACACTTCTCATGGTAACTCGCTTTAATAAGGTCGCGGTAAAAAGAGAACAAAGACCAGCAGACTCTTGAGGCATTTGAAGATGGAATTGCTCATCTGAGATCAGGTTAAACTGTGTAATGTGACCGTCAAAATGTGACATTTAAGTTAAAAACCAGAGCTCTTTCTCCATGGAGATTGCTTTGACATTACAGTAGCAAAGCGTACAGCTGTAAGTCCAGCTCAAACGATTTCAGAACATGGTTGGGTTAGTATTTCAGATGCGCTAGTTCTTGGTGCAGTTACGTGTCCTCCTGGTCTGGAAAGGATCTGGAACATAACAGACATGCTGGGAGGGAGAGAGAGAGCATAAGCTGGGCATGTGCAAAACAGAAGAATTGGCTCCTTCCTCCTTTGATGCAAAGCCTCACCGTGCGGGAGGTCGGGGCGTCGGCCTCCGTCTCGGGCACCTCCTCCCCCTCCATGCCCAGCGGGTCAGCGGCGGGCCAGGGGTCCAGCCCCAGACTCGAGGGTTTCTGGTAACTGTGCTCGCTGGCGATGTAGGCGTCCGGATTGACGTTGTGGCTCGGCTCGGCCGCCAGGCGCTCCTGGAAGAACGCGCGCGCCGGACGGCCGCCCATCGGTTCGTCCTCGTCCAAGTTCACCCACGACTGGGCCCACAGGTGCAAGTTGGGATTGTGTTTGTTCCTTTAAATGGCGAAGGAAAACACAGCTATCACCACCCCCAGAAAAGCACGCCTAGACAGTGGCAAGGAAAAACTCCCCATGTGTCACATAGAAACTCCTTGGAAGTAACCAAACTCAACAGGGGAATCCCAGCATCCTCTTCTAGCCGGCTCAAAGTGTGGGTTCATAGTGTCCGTGTCAGTTTTTCTAATCGGTGCATGACTGGTTGCATGCAGGCAGCTGGAGGTGGCTGTCCTGAGGTGGCACTCAAATATTAATCTTCAAAATAACCAAAAAGTGCACCGGAGCCACACTGCAGATGAGAGGTTTTTGGAACACTTACTGTAGCACGCCCATCTTGAGCTGCAGCCCGTGGAGCACCTCTTTGACGCTGAACACGTCAGCCAGCAGCTGGTGCGCCGAGACGATCTTTTTGGCATTCTGGTGCGAGTAGTTATCCGACAGGAAGGAGAGGCCGTAGAGGTGACCCCTGTTCAGCCAGTCCTTGTCGTGGCGATATTTGGCGCTCCACCTCTGCCCTGCGAAGAGACGAAACCACAGGCGGAGTCTCAGAAGGAGTCTGGCATTCAGTAAAAGTATTTTTTTAAATATCTGCCCATCTATGAAAATCTATTAATATTGCTCATTCATAAATTGCATATTTAATACTCACAATACATCATATATTTATACAGTGAGCACTGTAATTCATTGGACAGTGACACATTTTTTGTTGTTTTGGTTCTGTGCACTTTGAGTTTGAATGTATACAATGACAATGAGGTTGAAGTGCAGACTGTCAGCTTTAATTTGAGGGTATTCTCATCCAGGGTCTGACGTATCAAACAAGCCTTAAACCATCACTCTTGCTGCCAGATATGCAGTAGATATGGATGGATAACTTGAAGGGTTTCTTCTCCTGACTTATTTTTCCATAGAGAATAATTTACAGCTACATCTAGTCACATCCCTCAATTCCCATAGAGATCCATTCAAATGCAGAGAAGTTATAGCATCGCTTGTAAGAGTACCAGAAAATAAGATAGCCTTTTGATATTTTTGGGTCACAGACATCATGAAGTCATGGCATGCAAAGAATATGTGATCAAATATAAAAAAATATTACTTTATTCTACATTGTTAAACTGTCCAATATTTTTTGATGCCCAAAAACGTGGGGGACGATGTACAAAAGGTTCTATAATTTCTAAACGGTTCATCCGATATGGATGAAAATACCCTCAAATCAAAGCTGACAGTCTGCACTTCAACGTCATTGTGCTATAGCACATAACCTAAATAACAAACAATGTGTTACTTTCCAATTAATGATGGTTCTCACTGTATAATACGTATAATACTTATAGAATAAATAAATTACACTAAATAGCTACAATAACCTTCACTGGGTGATGGGTAATGGTGTGAAGTTCTCAAAAGTGAATCACTGTATTCATTTTAGGGGTTTCATATAAAAACAGTGTACCATGAAACACCACAACATGAAAATAATGTAAAATACATGCTTGTGGCAGTGAACCTGTGGACCAGTGGGACGGATGAATGTGTGTTTTGTGTGTGTTAGTCTCACCGGGCGGGTCCCTGTGGACCAGTGGGATGGATGAATGTGTGCTTTGTGTGTGTTAGTCTCAGGATGGATGAATGTGTGTTTTGTGTGTGTTAGTCTCACCGGGCGGGTCCCTGTGGACCAGTGGGACGGATGAATGTGTGCTTTGTGTGTGTTAGTCTCACCGGGCGGGTCCCTGCAGATGTAGCAGGTGTACTGCTCAGGGAGGCAGTCCTCAGGCAGGCCCATGCACACGCTGTGCTGCCAGCACATGCACTCCTCACACTGGGGAAAGAACAACGGGAAAGGAATTCATCATTCCATTGAAAATGACACCGCCACTCACAGGCTTTAAGATACCTCTGCCTAAGATACCTTCACCTGACCCGTCACTGCCTTAAGATGCTGGCGGAAATGATGTCACCGAGGATTATTGGACTATGACGCTCAGCAGGTGGCACATAGTAACCATCGCAACCCCTCGGTGAAACCTGATATAGTGAGGTGCACATACTGCTGTTATGGTGAAAGGTAGCACCAGTCTTACGAAGTGGCAGGTGTTATTCTATAAGGGTCTACTGTCATGTAAAGCGTGTCCTTATCAGCGCCACTTACTCTATTACTCAATGAGCGTGACGTTTGTGCAACTGACCATCAGATAGCAGTGCAGTGGTAGTCAGTCAGCTTCATATGAAGGTGTCGGCAGCCAAAAGGTCCAAAAATATGACTGCAGTTTTCTAACCGATGTGCGCGCGTGTCCAACGTACACGCACTCAAGCCGATTTACCAATATGTACACGCATATACACACATGAAGATAAACCCATATGTACGCACGTATGTAGACACGCACACACCTGGATCATGAATCCGTTCTCCTCCTGGGTCTGGCAGATGCAGCGCACGATCTCTGCGGCGTCTCCCTCCTCCTGGAAGTCCTCCATGGTGAGGGAGTCCAGGTCCTGGCCGTACTCATCCCCGCTCAGGAGCAGGCTCTCCGTGGACGAGTCCTCCAGGAACTCGACGTCAGAGAGGTCTTATAGGAGAACACAAGCACCACTGTCACAGAGAGCCAAACACAGGGTCCAGGGCTGTGCTTCTGTGCTCAAAACACAGCCAAGAGAACCACGACGCACCAAAAACTCCACAATGCCAAATGCATTAGATGCCCAGAACCTACAGGTGCCATGCTAACACAGCTGGTAGCTTGTGGAAATGTTTTACTCTTAAGCACGTTGTGATTATTTGATTGATACACCTCACATGCCGTGAACGGTCCATGATGTCATAATGGAATTTGATGCTCAAACAATAGCCCAACTGTAAACATACCTGTCCTAGCATAGCATTGTTCATTTTTGCTAAATAAGCAACTGAAAAGCTAGTAATGTATACTGTTGCCTATATTCCTCTGTATATTGGTAAACAAGCACAGACATTAATAGTCAGAGGCAGCTTTTCCCTAACAAAGCAGTCTAGAAACGGCCCTGATGACAATGCTATTGCAAATGTCATCTATACTTGTCCCTTTTAAATAAATAAACAAAAATAAATACCGTAAATTCCGGACTATTGAGCGCACCGGAATAAAAGCCGCACCAACGAAATTTAGAAGAATTTTTTTTTTTTTACATATATAGGCCGCACTGGTCTATAAGCCGCAGGTGTCCACGTTGTAACATGAGATATTTACGTACACAGAAAGATGATACACAGTAGGGATGTGCGCGTTTAGTCGACTAGACGATTAAATGTTGCTACCCTCGCTAGTCGGCACCAGAAATACTAGTCGGTTAAACTTATTATTTTATTAATGTACACATTTAAATTACATATTGACATAATTTGCACTGAAATGTCATGTTTTCCTGGTTAAATGTTGCTTTATAAAAAAACCGAGCATCCGTTACTAATGTTAACAACGCAGGATTTAAAAAAAAATAAAAACATTTTTAAACGAAGGAAAAAAACAAAACGCGTTAGCCTGTTCGCCCTGCAAGTTAAACCAGCGAGGTGGAAAAAGTAAGTAGCCCTATCGCGTTGTTGAATAGCCCAATAAAACGAATCTAATGTCACGTCGATCAGTAGGCCTACGTAATTGTTATTTTTTTGTGGTCTTATTATTGGTAGTTTTTCTGATGACCGATTATTATTTTTTACTGTATTTGCTATGCGATCGCGTTCACCCAATGCAAATACCGTTGTAATAATCAGGCACGTTTCCTTTGTAATAATCGTAATTAATTGTAATTTACCGTTGTAATAATCAGGCAAGTTTTGCAGCAGCTCTATTTCCTTCTTCGACAGCCAGATCGATTGCCTTTAACTTAAAAGCTGCATCATATGCATTTCTTCGTGTGTTTTCCATGATGAGGGTGTGTGCATGATGCGCAAAACGGCTTTTTCTTTATTATAGGATACATATTTGTTCAATTAATTAAGACTATGCTTACTTCCTGAAAGGGAAATAAACGTTATTCTATTCTATATTCTATTCTGTTTTTATTGTACTGATATCACTGGATCAATTTAAGGTACGACAGAATAGCTGCTAATTCTGATATAATTAAATGTTTAGAACATGTTGATTACTGTCCCAAATAAATAAAAGCGAACTTTATAAAGGAGGCATTGTCTTGTTTGCTACATTTAGCTTTACATTACTAAATTTAGCTTTTAAGCAGTAAGACATAGCAGTATTTACTGAACCATTATTTAGCGAAGCTCACAAATCCGGAATGTAGATTGTTTGTTTGTACATCGCGTCTCTGTCGTTCACGGAATGCGCTCCGAAAAAGCAAAAAGCGTCTGTGCTCTTGCGCGTCTGGTGGGGAACTTTCTGCTCAAATCTGCACGCGCAATAAGCGTCTGTGCGCTTGCGCGTCTGGTGGGGATGGGGCGTTAGCCCGTAAAAATCTATACATTAGCCGCATCGTTGTATAGGCCGCAGGGTTCAAAGCGTGTGAAAAAAGTAGCGGCTTATAGTCCGGAAAGTACGGTAAATATCCAGCTATATAAATTAACCGAATGTAAAAAAACACGTGCTTTATGTTCCACCTGACAGCCCACTAAATGAAGCTTGTCATCGCTTGTTTAAAGTATAACCATTAAAACATTCAAAGTATGCTTTAAAACAACATATACAGAACAGTTCATGAAGGCGCTACAGTAAGAGCAGCAGTAAGTAGTGGTGGCGCTCACTCTCCCCCGTCAGGTCCACTGACAGGATGGCGCGGGGGTACTGGAAGGGCGCGCGCCTGCAGGGGGCGGCCCCGCTGCGGATGGTGAAGGTGCCGCTGGACGCGCGGCTCAGGGGGGAGGAGCCTCGCTCCAGGAAGGACAGGGCGCCGTCCTGGAAGCCTGCGTAAGCTGGGCAGGGCAGAGAGAGGGCTGTCACATTACTGCTGCTGAAGTCTCCACCTATAATTGGCATTACACGTTTCATTACAAAGTACAAATTCATAGTGAATATAAGTTTTTTGAGAAAAGGCTATAATTTTACTCAAGCTCTGTGGATGTCTTATTATTTTTATTTTTTAATGATTTGTCTACATAAAAAAGTTACCTTTAAAAGGGACGAAACAAGCGAGAAGGATTTAGAGATTAAATGTCAGTGTCTTTACCAAACTTCTGAAACAAATGCACTACGCGATGCACAAAATCTCAAAGAAGGCGGGAGGGACTTTCACGGGAGGGTGTGGCTGAGAGCAGCAGCTGAGGGGAGCAGCCTAAACGCTCTGGGTTTGAGCAGCGAAGAGCCTCCATAAGCATGGCTTACTGTGCTGTTTGGATTTCTTTTTCTTCTTCTTCTTTTTCTTCTGTTTCATTTTGAAGGGGTCTCGCTCCTTCTTCTCTTTCCTTTCCCGATCCTTTTCTTTCCTTTTTCCCGTAAAGTAAGCTGAAATCCAAAAGGCACCGGTTAGCTCTAAAAGGAGAGGTGGTTGATGTACGCCAACAGAGAACGGGTAAGATGTGAGAGGAGTTGGTACCTGCTGGCTGGCATTTCTCCTCAAGTTTCACTTTCTTCTCTAGTCTAATCAGTCCTGGAGAGGAGACCATTTTAATGAATGAAGAGAAAGTTTTAGAACATGCTCATCTGTTGGGTGAATTGTTTGACGATCCAGGGTTGTAAATACAATTCTTCGATGCAATATGTGTATTTGAATGCACTTAAATGAGCTTACTAGAAGTGTCAGTCACTTTTGTCACGTGTTCTTATAAAGAGCTTGTACAAACATGTTACATTATTTTCATTACCCAACATACAACAAAATGGCCATACATGCAGAGTCTATATGGTTAGCTTGGACAATTTTCTAAAGTAAAACATCCCTGCGCTCTTCCTTTAGAAGAAAAATATTTTTTCAATTCAGAAATGCACCTTAAAAGGTATGGATTTGTGTATTTCATTTGGCCGTTATTTTTCAACAACCTCTGCTTGTGAAACTCTCACACATGCTAGTGCACTGCGTTATTTCTCAAAGCTGTCTTAAATTTAGACCCGAGGCATCTTCATATTGATTTCTTTTAGTTATGAAACACAGTACAGATGTCTATCCCCAAAACCCATTCTTAACATTTTGTTTGCCTTGTTGTCATTTCCTTGGATTGCACTATTTTATCCACACTACTGTAGGCACAAGAGGTCATTTTCAACAAGACTGCCATTTCAGTGGCAAAAAAAAGTTTAAGCCTTGGCCGCACTGAAAAATTGCAGTTTGGAAGGCTGTTGCTAGTGATGCTATGCAGTAGCTTTTATTGATTTTCTTTCCATAAACACTACCATGTGAACTATTGTAACTTCACAAGCGCATAGGAACCAACTCCCAAACGTATTCTTTTTCAGGTTTTTGTGTAGGCCAAAATATTATAGAGTCAGTCACCAGAGTGCTCAGTACTGACCTGGGTCTGGGTGGTTGTCTTTCTCGATGACCTTCTTTAGAATCTTGTCATGGAGACTCTCGAAGGACTTGTTCCTCGGGGGCTGCGGCGGTGGCAACGAATCCTCTGTTCCCTCCGAGCTGATCGAGGCCGAAGAGCGTTTCTTCTTACCGAATTTGGGGGGTTTCATGCGAACCCCGACAGAGTCCGGGTGTGCGGGGTGCTCCGGAGGGTACACAGCTGGCGAGAGAAGAATGAGGAAAACACGCATCACTACACAGATCCAATTACAGAAAAGAAGAAACCAGAACTTTCACTTTATCAAGCAACATGACTTCTGCACCTGCTCGTTCTACTTCATTAACCCCTTTCAAAATATATCATGATGAACTTTGAGGAAAAAATTCTCAATCTCAAAAAGCACTATTCTGGGAAGAGCTGTGACCCCCCCCCATTCTACGATCTAAAAATACTGTGAAGTGCAAAAATGAAAGATTTAATGTAATGCTTATTCACACACAGGCAGAGGTGGAGACAGATCTTCGCCTCTTGTTACTGGGTGCCTCGGGATGAGTGGCGCAGGGTGTGGAAGCGGAGGTGGTCCTGGTGCGGGCCGCCCTGTTGGGGGACCCCGCCTCTGACTCCGCCTCCTTGTCGGCGTTGTGGTAGTACTTGAGGTGGTAGTCCAGCAGCTTGGCCTTGCGGAAGGCCTTCGAGCAGCCCGAAACCTGACACTTGAACTTGTTGTGGTCCAGGTCGTGGGGAGAGGTGGGGTCCTCCAATTTAATGGTGTTCATTACTAAACATAAAAGGCTTACATTTACAGCTGGAGGAAATTAGTTTTTACCCTCGTCTAAATAGCATACAACTCATATAGACAGAGGGCGCTGTACAGATCTATAGATGGATCATGAGATTAATGGACAGAGATGCAAAAGAGATTCATATACCCTTTGTACAACCTTTACCCATCTGTGGCAGTTCACAGACAGATACTGTCTATAGAGTGACAGACAGGCACAGAGACACACACACATACAGATGAATATATCAGATGTAGAGACAGACAGAGATGTATATGCTACAAAGTAACATCACAGTTTAAGCAATGAAACAACACTTAATGCAACAGAAGTAACTGTAGACAAATGTGCACATACTGGGCTCCCTGGAATGCTTGTTTAGTTTTGGGGTTCTAGCGGCACCTTTCAGATCTGCAATTAAAATAGAAACAGGAAACGATTACCTCAGTATAGTTCCTCAGGTTCAGAGATGGAAAACAGCAAATGAAACAGCACACTGCTTAAAGACATGCTTTTTACAAATACCCTTTGGTGCCCTTTTATGAGATAAAATGGTTGCCACACACATTATTATTATCCTTACCTCCTTATGCATAGACACTGGCACAGTACATTAAAGCTTCATGTAGTTCCACCATTCACCCCTGCCTGACCTGCTGTGGGTGGAGTTGCTTTCCCTCCAACTGGCATCTGACTGGATAGAGCCCTCTCAGTCTGCTTTGCGCGCTCTGTGATAGGAGGCTGAGGTGGGGGAGGAAACGCTGTGGGCACATCCTCTCTGGGCCTCGTCGGTGGCTCTGGCTTTTCCACAGAGGTCAGGGTGGAGTCTGAAAAGCAAGGGCCAACGTCATGCTTCACAGTAAGTGAGTGTTTTAACTGTGGTTGGTGACTGCCGCAGCAGATGCGATTTGAGTTCCGCTCGACTTCCATGACATTGGACCGGTTATTTCGCTGCATAGGGGAAAGAAACCGGGCAACAAAAAAAAAATGGTGCTAAAAAAATCAGAGGATAACTAATGAATGTGGTTCCTCAAGGACCACAGGCCAGGAGGGAAAAGGTGGATACATTTCATGATCATATTCATTACACAAATTAACTGTACAACCATTCTTCAGAGCCTACTTGCTGACATACTGGGCTTCAGTATAGCGGTGCATTCCACGGCCTAGAATCTAATCCATAATCACTTTTTTCAGAGAGCAAGCTAAGGTTTCCCTCAGGCGGCTGATTATTACAGCATTAACTCAAAGTATTTCTCAAACTTATGAAACTGCGGATTGTGGGACCGCAGGCCTTAAGGGCCAGGATGAGTCCCCCCTTATGTACATGAACTGATGCATTATATCTACAGAACCATTTTTGCATAATGGTTTCATAAACTATGGGCCCATGGGCACTGCAAGATGAGAGCATCATTGTTACATGCCACATTATGCAGTGAATATCCCCTAGCGTATCCAGAGTCTCCCGCACTGAATTAATTGTGCACATAATACACATTTTGTTTGTTTACACTATCTTTCTACTTGCCTGGCTTTATTTTCCCCCACTATTTCCGTTGTACAATATAACAGCACAAACAAAAACAGCACCAGAAGGATGAGTCTGTTGATTGTTTCAAATAACTAGCCAGAAATAAAATAAATGTTAGAGGCTGAGATAAATCTCTCCAATCACTAACGTACATAACACCCTTTGCAAATAGATCGCCTTGAAGGCTTATCCCAAACTGTAGCGGCTAAGTGGAGTTAGGCTTTGCAAGTGGTTGTATAGGAGACCTGGAGTAACCAGGGCTGTGTCCGAATCAGAGCCCTATCTACTGCGTCCTGTCCCGTGTAGTGTACTGGCAAATGTGCACTGTTTAGCCGCGATGTGCAGTACGCAAAAAAAAAAAATCCTCAATACTATTTTCCAACCGTACTGTGGAAGTGTCGTAAGACATCCCACCCTTACACAGCCAAGTCACATGTTGTTTTTGTTGATATTGAAGGAAAACATCAGCAAAGCTGCACCTCATTTTTTAAAATGAAGCTCACGTGACATGTAATATTTATTCGACCAAATGTTTGTGTGCTTCTGGAAGTGTGCTCCCGAAAATATCTGGCGAAACCCCAGAAGTAAGTGCATCATACGGGGGTTTTAAGTATACTATATTTAGAGAAAATTTTGCCTACTTAACAACTTTCTCATATAATTGTCTACTCAACAAGCCTACCTAATAGTATGGAAGGATGCTGATTCTGACCAAGCCCAGGTTACTGTTGGACCAGTACTAAGACTATACTTCCCTCTCTGATTATAATAATGGGGACACTGTGTTGTAGGAGGTGCCTTTATTTACAGAAATGTTAATCCTAGATGCTGACTCACAGTGGTCACTTAAGATCCCATGGTACCTATACAGTGATTAGGGAGGAGTTCTGGGCAACTAATACACTGCTACAGTTGCCTTCCGTTCCCCACCTGCTCAGTTTCCCCAAGTGGCTGCTACATTAGCCAAACAAGTCCAGTTGACCTGCCTGGTAAAACACAGATTATATTATTTGAGTTCAAAGGTCATTGATGAGACCGAGAGTTTGCCAAGGTAATAGGGATGGGACGATATGCTCATCTCACAATACGATTTGATACACGATATGGGGTTCACGATTTGATACGACCAGGATACGATATAATACAAGTTCAATGTGTGTTTCTTTCTGAGCCATAAATCATTCTAGCAATGGCTTGCTTGAACATGTGAGCCTAAACTAAAAAAGTTGTATCATTACCAAGTGAAAATAACATAATATCATGATAACAAAGTTCTCACGTAGAAAAGAAGATTACAAAGTAGTGACGGGCATTTTCATTTTTAAACAATGTACACAACAACAAAAGCAATGTTTAATTATGAACAGTAACAGTGCCATTTGATGTTAAATATGTATTCTCAACTCACAAACATGCTGTAACAAACAATAAAATAATTGCACGAAAACGTCACTCAAAGATGATGATTATGACATTGTATGAGCCTTAAACAAAACAAGGAAATGGCACATTAGTGCTTATTGATGAAAACAAAGTAGTTTATGGCAGCCTAAATTATAGCATTTACGCTGGCCTAGGAGGACAAAATTGAACACTACTACAGTGAAACAGTAAATAAAATAAGCTAAATCAAAACACATCAGGCATTACAACGTCGGTAGCTTGGCTACATTGATGCTGGGTAGAACAAAACTGATATTCTCCAGCATAAATATTATTAGATAATGACTGATCTCCAAGCAAGTAAAATAAGTAGCCTAATAAATAACTGAAAAATTCAATTAATTAATTAAAGTCTTGCAGTTGTGAAGGCTGTAAAGTGGGGTTGCTGCGAATCGGTGTTTCCAGGCAGCAACAGTTCTTTCTCTTTATGCTTTAATAGCACATGCGATCGCATAGTAGGCTAGTTGTTGGTGGTATGGTAAGCTAGCTTCACATCACTACGGTGTCCTATTTCCGAATATATTATATATTATTATATTATATCTGAATCAGAGTATTTCCACTATAAATTATTTTTATTTTGCAGTTTGATATGGTTTAATTGACCACATTCACTTGAGATGGTAAGATGAAGAAACACAGGGCCAATTTGTATTAAATAATTTAGGAAAGTTTGGTTAGCATTGCTTTGGAATAGAGCTAGTTTATTTAGTGTGAGCTACGATAGGCCACATTTTGATATCAATACTTTTAAAGGAAGGCCTAGTTTTTGCAAGTTGGAATTATGGACTTCTAGACAGCGCTATGTAGGCTATGCGTGAGTAACTTGGCTTTTTTTACGTCAGAGATGTTTTTGATCAGATATCACTTATTTTTGGTAGGCAACTAATGATGAATAATGCATGAAGATAATGACATTGAGAGAGACATGCATAGAGAATATATGCATTCCAAATCAATGCATGCAGACATTCGCGTAACCATAACGCCCTGTACTGAATGAATGAGAACATTTCTCCTATTACCGATAGCCCACAATTACATTAAAAGAGTTTGCAGATGAGCTGTATTTAATGTCTAATGAAATACAATGAACAGCACCACCTGAGCTATGGATCATGAAGAAGCATTATTAATTATTAATTAACCAAGTCTATATGGAGACGTGCATGCAGAATAGGCTAGACGCAAACACATTCTAGCTGAAAGAAAGACATACAGCCTAAATAGTTTGCATAAGTAAAATATGGAAATACAGTTGTAAAATAAGAGTATTAGTATTCTATAGAAATAAATTTAATGTTGGCTTGTTGGATTCCACAGTGAGTCAGACATGACCGCAAGAGCACAGCAGGCTCCACGCAGTCAAATTGTTTTGTCGGCATTTGTGTGAGATTAAAACATGTAGCCAATGGCAGTTATAGATTTTCTTTTTTTTTACATTAATGCAACAAAGCGATGTTAGCCAGATGATATTCTGCGTTAAAACTTTTTTCTTTGCTTGACAAATGGCCGTGGGATACCCGTTCCCATAACGTTAGATATTTCCATAACTGTCGTGGTGTCCAGTGAGTGAATTGTTTAACTAGTTAATATTGTAAACATGTCTTTGCCTTTGCAATAAAAAAAACATTCTTGTATGAGAAAAGTACCACTTTAGTACCAGGCGGGGATCGATCCCAGGTCTCTCAAATACTAAGGCTTGACGCTAACCACAAGACCAAAGAGGTACAGTCACGTGATATAGGCTATCGGCTATTTGTCAGTGTCAACGTTACTTGAAGTGGTGTCGTCCACCACTTTTACCATTTGGTTGTAGTACAAGTGAAATACAAGTGAAACATTGAACAGTTAATATTGGAAACATCTTTTGCCTTTGCAATAAAAATATGTTTGTTAATGTGAAAATAACTGTGTAATAAATTAGAAGTATTTAACAGCTGCACATTGTTTTTGTCTAAAATAAACTTGTGCCCTGTTGGGCTCGAACCCCCAATCCTCTGTTTGAGAGGCAGCAACTCCAACCAGTAGGCCACAGCAGCTTCATGGAAAACACCAAGACATATAGCGGTTTTGTCTGATGTGTCCACTTTAGTTTGAAGTGTTTGTATTGGGCAATACGCTTGGGAGAACAGGTATGCGATGTTGTTATCCAATGGGGAGAACGATTCTTTGAGGGTACGGAGGCAGGCAGGTAGTGAGGGTCTCTGGGTAGGCAGGAAAAATTAGTAGAAGGAGAACGACGAAGAAAAAGAAGAAGCAGAAGAGGAAGGAGATATAACCCAAGTGTGGGGCTTTATTGTGTGGATGTGTAAAGTTGTATGTTCATGCTGTGTGGTTACATGAGGTCAGAACATACAGAGGTTAATGTTTTTAAAGGGCTGAGAGTCTGTGGTCATTGTGGTTACTTCTGTAGGAAACCCTGAAAATTGCCAAACTCTCTGTGCTGTATAGGTAGGGGGCATGCCCCACCAAGCCGTAACTTGGCGGATGGCATACCTGCCATCCCAATAAAACATATTGTGATGAGCAGGCTAGCTGGAGGATGCGCATTGCTGTACAAAATATGTAATGGGTGACGGTATGTGAAAGTAACAGAAAAGTCATCACAACCTACAGCAGAATAAAATGTAGCAAATACTGTTTTTTCTGCCCCACGATACATAGTCACATTTTTGTATTGAGATATATTGAATATTTCCCCATCCCTATAAGGTAATATGCTGAGGTGTGTGGAGATGTTGCAGCCCATGGGTGCGATGAGGAAAGCCCTACTTCACTCACCAGGCCCGGTGCTGGGGGGAGCGGTGGGCTCGGAGGGCCGCCGCTCCGCCACTGTAGTGGGTGTAGCCATGGGCTGACAGCGGCTGCTGACAGTCTCTACCCTGCCCTGCTTAGGCTGGTGGCTCTGGCCTGTGCTGGCTGTGGCAGAGGAGCGCTGCAGCATTCCTGCCTTTCTATGCCCCTCTGTGCCCACGCAAGACCCCTGAAAGGAAATTCAGAGAAACAAAAAATATATACAGTGCCCTCCAGAATGTTTGGGTTTGTAATCAAACTATTGTGACGTGATTAAAGTACAGATTCTCAGCTTTTATTAAAGGGAATTTTAATACCAACGACCTTATTCATAAATAATGAATTAGCTTTAAAAATACTGCAGTAAAAACAATCACTTTTATTGATAATACCATCCTTGTACTGTAACAAATTTATAAGTGAGAATTTATCCAAATGCCTTAACCAACAGAAAATCAAGCGCAGCCAGTTTTTTTTATATTTATGATTTATTTATATTATGTGGACTGGAGTAATATTTACATACCTCTTCATGGGTTCCTGGGGCATTACCCTTCTCTTCTTTGAGCAACGTCTCATCCTCTTTCTTTGCTAAGATCCCAGGAAACAGCACATTATATTCATAGTATGTTTCTGTGGCTGACCTTATGAAGGCTTTCTTACAGAGAGGGGCACTGTCATGCTCTTCAGTTAAGTAAAAAAAGGTCACCTTTGCTGAAGTGGGCCCTCCTTGGCGTGAGTGAGCTTCCCAATTTAGCTCTTTCTCGTTTTGCTTTCAATTCTTCGGGCAGATCTGAGGACATCATAATATCAATGTATGGATGTTAATGCATAAACATTAACATGTAAAGTATTTAGGCATTATTTATGTATTTATGCAATGAATGTGGCATTATTTGTTTAGATATTGAGTTAAGCCCAAACCTCCACTGACAGTTGTGCATGAAGAGATATAAATCCACACAGTGACATTTAGTGACAATTGGAGCTCTCAAAGCAATTTTACAATTTTTTCTTTCCTTCAAAGTTCATGTTAAAACATGCTGAACTAAGTCACTGTTATATAAATGGTGTAAAGGGTAATAGTAAGCACAAGGCTTCTACGCAAACAAGACTAGGCAAGCCTAGTCCAGCCCAGACGTCTGTATGCAGCCAGTGAGGACCATGTGACAAGGCACAGCGGATATTTGTTCTGGAGCATACAGGTTGGCCTGCATACCGGGCGACGGGAGTGCATCTGATTCTCAAAGGTGTGTGTGGCAGAGTATGTGAGCGGGAGAGAGCGAGGAGGGGAAGCGGACGCAAATTAATGATCTAAAAAATGATCTGAAAGAATATATCACAATATACTTGTATTGCTTGACATGCTCAATCTCAATATTATTCAATGTAAACATATGGCTTTCTGTTGTTTTCAAGTGTCTTTCTCATTATCTAGGTAGCTAAACTCACGTCATTTAAATCTCGACTGTATATAAATAGCGTTCGTTAAATGCTACAGAACGTTAATTCAGACATATATCAGCATTAACGGTTATCCCACATGTTATCTTGGACTTTGTACAGAATTTAGGGATGTTGTTGTTTGTACCTTCCTGCAGAAAACTTGTCAATGTACCATTCGACGAACAAGAAGCTAAATGCTTTGAATTGCTGCTTATTTATTTATTTGTCACTTGACAGGTCACGTATTTGCTGGGACCACAGTCAAAAAATTAGTGTTCTTAATATTGAGTGTTCTTAATATCTCCGGATGATATACTTATTTCTGGGTTTTTGCTGATAATAGTAGGCTATGGAGGATATTTTGTGCATACTGCATGTCACTAAACAGCATGCAGGTACACAGGAGACAGGATGCAGTAGATAGGGCTCTGATTCGGACACAGCCACAGAAAGAGAAAGAGGCGGGGAACCTGCTATTACAACTGTAAACAGTAGTAGCTCGCGAGCTAGCAAAGTTAGCAAGTTCTTTGCCAAGTTACCAATTATTCCAGTACAAGGGCTTTCAACAATTTAGTGGACTATACATTGGATGATGACACCTGAGAAATTTTACTTGAATCGGAGATGGAAGGCTTCTGTTTTGAGCCCAAATACATGGCCAGATCCGGAGCGGAACGCGATGCCGACCCGGGACTGCTTCGGCCGGGCAAACGAGCGTGGTGTACGTGTGGTAACTGTACCGCAATGCCAATTCAAATGAAAATGTTTGCTGCAATGAGTGGGACCAGGCACAGTTTAATTTGTCATCTGTGGAGCAAGAAACAGATGAAGAGGGACGAGTCTGTCTGACTAATGTTACACACCCTAATTTTGAACAGCACATGCATAAGGGTGTTTTGGATACATTCTCCTTGATCCCCAAAAATTCACTGGCGTACGACACCCAGATCCAAGTTAACGTTAGAGAACCGAGAAGAGAAATGAGTAAGTGTCGCAGACTTCTGGCTAGGCTAGCTAATATGTTTTCACTATACCAAAAGTAGATAAATGAAAGACTGCGTTTTCCTAAAATAATGGCTGTATTTCACCCATTTTTCTGGAGACTCCAGCTAATGGTGGTGATATTTTTTTCAGTAGAATTGTAACAGTAGTGGCTAGCTTGCCAGGGAGTAACATTAGTCTCTCTCTCTCGAAGAACCGCTTCAGGACTAGCAGTAATGCCCAGCCCCTCCGGTTGTATTCAGTGAGAGTGGCAACCTGTGACTGGTGTTGTCTGACACCGCCCATAAAATGTAAGGGCTCGGCTGTTATAGCTCACAGTAAAGCAGGTACATGGTACATGCACAGTAGTTTGGGGCTATAGCTCTGCTCTCACTACAGGTAGACAGTTGGTTGAGAGCTTATTTTAATATCAGGAGGAGAGCTACTTTTCTGCAAATCAAATATAATTTTTCCACCACACTGTGGTGCAAGGATGACCCTCACGCCCTCGGATCAAATCCGGACCATGCCAGTGCTGACTGTGGCTGGTGACGCGCAATTGCCGATTGCGACGCCCAGAGAATGGAAAGGTTCAGTCTGAAAGGGTTCCCTGTGCATTGCTATCAAGCAACCCCTGCTGGTCGATCGGGTGACTGCATATGAAAGGTCCCTCCTCTGACTACGCTCCATGCGAGTTTAGCTCTAGTCTACGGTGTGGAAAAGAAGCAGCTGGCGAAGCCATGTGTTTCGGAAGCGAACCGTGGATGTCTACACTCCCTCGAATCAGCATTGGGGTTTGTGGCTGCAGTTGCAGACGATTGCCATACCAAATTGGGGTGGGAATTGGATATGCTCAGCCCTGCATGGGTGCCAAATTATTATTTACAAAAAAATTTAAATATTTTTTTTATTTTTTATTTTTTATTTTTTTTAAATGATGTGACACTGGCATTGACCACACGGAATGAATAGATAGGCTTTCTCTCAAAAGGTGGGTTAGTGAGATGGATTGCTACCAGATTTCCCGGCAGTGTCAGTCTCTTCATCGCCTGAGGCCTCGTCTGTGGGGGGCGTGTCGGCTTCATCGCCCGACCTCCCGTCCCTCTTATCCTTGTTGCCCTCAGCTCCAGGGCACTGCTTTCTCTTGGCGGCGGATGTGGCGGCTCTCACCAGGGCAATCCAATCCTGTTGACACAGACAAAACTGCTGATTGGCACATGGTGAGCAACTGGAAACTACACCATGGATTCTCTAGACTAACCAGATGGCCAGCTCTGTATTCTTTCGACAGTATGTTTGGGCCCTCTGCTGCTGAAGCTGACACACTCCAATTTGATGCATGAATCAAATTATGAATATTCCTGAAGGTAAACGGATGTTCAATCCTTAGGACTGTGTCCTCATGAATATTCATAAATAGCAATACACCAATAGACAGTCCTATCACCAACCAGAACCCCCTGTAGTAAATAACTAAAAAGATGGAAGGAACAGGAGCTGACCATCTGTTACAATAAAGTCTCATCGACTACACCTATACACATTCTTATTCCTAGCGTGCTGTTTGTAATGCTGTTTTCACAACTCACAACTCAATATTCACATCTCTTCAAATGTGGTAACCCCCCCACATGTGCCAACATGACACTATAAAAGCCATTTTAAACGACAGAAACTACAATCAGCACAAATATTTTAAACTCTTAAATAACATTAACCCATGGCTTATAAATACACTGCCTGGCCAAATAAAAAGTCGCCGCTGCACCCGTCATGCATAGTGCCCACTGTACAAGCCTCTGGAGGCAGTGTTAAGATCTGGGGTTGCTTCAATTGGTCAGGTCTAGGCTCAGCAACGTTATGCAGCAATAAAATTAAGTCAGCTGAGTACCTGAATGTACTGAATGACCAGGTTATCCCATCAATGGGCATATTCAAGAACGACAATGCCAGGAGCAATGTCAGGGAGCACGAGGAATCATTTTCACACATGAATTGGCCACCAAAGTCCTGAACTTAACCGCATTGAAAGTCTTCGGGATGTGCTGGAGAAGACTTTACGAAGTGGTTCTCTCCCGTCGTCAATGCAAGATCTCGGCTAAAAATGAATGCAACTCTGGATGGAAATAAATGTTGTGACGTTGCACAAGGTTGTCGAAACAATGCCACGACGAATGTGCGCCGTAATCAAAGCTAAAGGCAGTCCAATGAAATATTAGTGTGACTTTTTTTTTGGCCAGGCAGTGTAATATAATAGAGAACTTATTTCTAAATTATTTTTCGGTTTAATCAGTATTAATTATAGTTGATATCCCAGTATTTTTTTTATTTTGACCTGGACTTCAGATGTTTTGAAGTAAATGGAAATTAATGTGTTATGGTATGGTATGTGAGCCATTTTCACAAGTCATTTAAATCAGAAAATAGCTTTTTGCACATAATGTTCACCAAAATATCTTGACCTCTATGATTTCATAAAACATAACACATTAATGCAATAAAAAAAATGGAGAGGTTTGGTCACTGTCTCCCTGAATCGCTGGAGTATAGAAGACGCCAGAAATTCTATCTGCCTTGATGTCCTTTGTCCTTCACAATAAATTCAGCAGCTCCCTGTTGGCTCTTACCTTCTAAAAAAGAGAGGGAAAGATGGCATAACTATACACTATGGAGCTCCACCAAATCAAGACAATGGAAATGGAACATGAGGGCAACAATAAACATCTTATTACCATTTTCACTTCAAAAATTCTACCTTAATTTACCAGCAATTTATAATACCAATAAATGACAAAAATGAGGATGTCAACCATTTTAACCCCTTCGCTCAGATGCCAAATTTGGTCAATTCTCACCTATTTAGGGGGTGTTCTATTTAAGGCTTTATAACTCCAGGTGTGAACATCACAGAGACTTGGAAAATGGCTAAAATGAAACAAGAAAGTTGTACCATTTACAATACTTAGATTCATTTATTTTCATAAAGTGCCACAAAAGCAAATAAATCTTGGACATAAAGCAAAAAATAATTGTTTTTCTTTAGTTTACAATGAAATACTGAGAGCTACTCACTGAGAGCTATTGACGTCACGTGGCGCTGTAATGGCAACATGTAGTCCAGCTGTCTATCGTGTTCGTGTTTGTTAATTTGATTGTTTTGTTGTGCTGGCGTTTGTCTTTTGTTTTTTTCATGCGCTGTGTGCCTGTTATGGTACGGGGAAGCGGATGTCGATTTTTCGGGGCACTCCTGCTGCTCGTTTTTATAATATTGACGAATTGTCTAGCCGGGATGATTTTGTTTTTGGGCGTCACCATGGAGACGCATTTGCATTATGCTCAGGAATGTCTATTGGATCTGCAGCCACGGAGTTTACTATCGCTCTTCTGAAGTTCCCTAGCAGGAAATAAAAGTTATTCTATTCTACATATGTGAAACAGTAAAATTTCCTGGATCATAAACTCCATGTCCACAAGTCTGCAAAATCTGGGGGTGATATGCAGAACTACTACAGATCTATGATGCAAAATATAGACAGTGTACCCTGCTGTTCCTTAGTGTCTCCAAATGTATCCAAAATGGCTAAATTGTGCACTGCTATAAATCATAAAATCACGATATATTTAACTACAAATTAGTTTTTCAAATCAACTGTTTTGGCTCATAAAACTCACTTTTGCATCCTTTTCAAGTAGGGATTGCTATCTTTTCATCTGTATAGGGAAATACATATCTATGGGTCTAAACACCTATCCAAAATGTCATGAAAGTAATTAAATATTTTTTGTTCATTATAAAGCATATACACATTCATACTCACTTCAAAGAAAATTTAACATTCATCTAGCGCATGCACAGTAAATTTGAATGAGTATTTTCCATTCCCTGAGTGACAGACATTGCCCAGGGAGATACTACATCATACAGTGTATATTATGTATGGTAAAATTACAAGAAAATAATATTACACCAACAGAAAAATGCTGGCAAATATTCTAGCTTCAGGACAAATCAAACATAAAACATGACTGAGCCACCTATGAACGTTGACACTACAGTATGTAAAATTCACTCAAAATTTAAAAATAACAATATTTAACATATTGCACAACCACTCCCAAAATCCATGTAAGCAGGTGAGGATATTCTTTTGCCTTGCTGACGAGTTAGTAAAATAACAGGAAACAACTATTATGCCTCGGTGAGCAAATGTACATTCTAAATTGTTTGCGTAAAACTAGACTGAAGAAATATAGAAATTCTGTTACGCTGGGCTGTAATTTATTGTTCAAAGCATCCAATAAGATGTTGCAAACACCGTTGCTAAGGTAATAATGTCCTGTTTTGGATAAAAGAATCGTCAATGAAACCAGAATGAACTGGAATGAATGAGAAGGGCTTACAGAGCGTGGGGGGTATTACGCATATATGTTTCATAGTGTAATAGCGTTATAAAGTGTTATTTCTCACACGGATTGAAAGGGACATCTTTATGCGTAAAATTTATAGTAGGATTGGATATTAATTTAATATTGAGTAGCAGATATTGATAGTAGAATGGCGCGCCATAATTACACAAGAATTTTGCATGTTTATTTTGCATTTCAGTGAGCAGGGCTTTTCATTGCTTTTTTTGCATACGATCAGGTTATTGTTGGGTTTATCTTGTTGCTATGACAGAATACTAATTTTATGTGATGAATTAATATATTTATGAACTCACAGATAGACGCTATTGTCCAGTTTGTAGGTACAGTTGCAGGTGAGACTGGGGGTTGCTTGTTAAATGGACTTGCTACGGGACAATTGTGACACTTAGAAACTTCGTATTCGGCAGAGATCACAGATCGGGTACTAATAACGCTAAAACACAGAGTTTGTTGTTTCGACTGACTTGAGCAAAATCTTGGCACCATGGCCACGATAGGGATCTGCACGAAGGGTTTAAAATCTAAATAGATGTCACTGAAATGAATTGTGAGGTTTCAAAACATCTCTGCTCTCTGAAATATGGTAAAACAAATGTGTGAAATCCAAGCGAAACATTCCAAATTATCTTTTAATGAGCGACTTGTCAAGACCAGGGATCTTCATTCCTGGTCCTGGAGGGCCGCAGGGTTTGCTGCTTTTTTGCTGTTACTCGGCACTTAATTGATCGATTAAAGCAGTCGATTACACAGTTAACTCACCTCACCTGGTTTCTTGGGTCTGAATTGGTTGCGATATTAAGGCGAAAACAAAAAAGCAGAAAACCCTGCAGCTCTCCAGGACCAGGAATGAAGATCACTGGTCCGGACCAAAACCTTGTATTATTTAGCTTAGCATATTTGATGGAGGAATTGCATGCGAGTTACGCCCATCAAATGCAGCTTACCTGCCCCTTCACGTCTTCGGGCATAGACTTGATATGCATTCTTTTCATGCACCGAATAACTCCATCATAAAACTGCACAGTGTATGTACCTGAAAATGGGATATTTGCAAGGTCACAAACAAGCAATCATGAATCAAAGTGATTTACTGTTACTGTGTCAGGTTCTTGGCTTTAAAAATGCAAGCGATGTCGCCATGGCGTGCCCACCTTCTTTGTGCACAGACTGTATCTTAGCTGGGTAGTAACGGCAGTCTGTCCACCTGGCCAACACCTCCTCACCTGAGCTCAAATCCTGCATGGGAAACAAAATTAAGAGGACAAACATATGAACTTTGAGAATTCAAAACCAAAGTCAATTGAGAGCAAGAACCTTGAAAAGAGAGTAGTCTTATAGTAGACTTGGGGCGCTTTAACATATGGCTCTCTGATCCGTTTCCTGGAGCGTTTAGAGGCCTGATCCATTTAAGGACGCATACGTGAAAGGGAACCGAACCCTGGACCAAGCAAATCCTGGTACCTGTCGCAGAGGTCTACCAGGTATTATGACACAGTGCATTCCATTTTTTTTCTGCGAGACTCGCGAGCTCACGAGATAAGTTCTTATCGCTCACTGAAACAGTCGAGAGAGGTGCGACTACTAACTACTAACGTTAAAATAATACTAAGCTTAGTTAAACTAATTAATTGGAGTAAACATAAAAAAGTAACGAAAAAGGGGATGTTGTTCTCCATTTTGGCTTTGAAGTTCTACTTATTAACCGTTAGTGGTGCGTGCAATAGAATTTTGCATCACAGACTGTGAAAACGTTTACAACTGTGAATGCAAACCACATTCTTTGGAATCTGTAGAAGCGCTCCAGGGTACCAGTCCAGAGAACCGCATTCAATATGTGAAAGTGCCCATATAGAAGATAAAGAAATGAAGAAAAAGTACATTAAAATAACAGTTGTATACATGGAAGCTTACAGATGGAAATTTCAATCGTTTAAACAATCCTACTATTTTTCTTCACATTATCCTGTAAGCGGCAGAAGCCGCTATTATTAAAGGATATCTTAAATTGAAAATAGTCATTCTCCTGATTCTGAGGACCCCCAAATCTTCTGAATACCATATCATCTCAATGATTTGGCACTTTCAAAATGGCACAAAACTAATATCTGCTTATCAAGACTTAAAATAAATGGATGTGTTGACAGTCACAGACTCATCTGAGACTGCTCTCCAAAGCACAGCACTATGATTGGTGAATATCAGCAAGCTGCTGAAAATGTGATAGCTCCACCCACTTTGAGGGCCAAATGAAGCCTCACAATGGACGTGCTTGTTTATGGACGCCCGGTGCCCTCCCAGCTGTATGACGGGAGGATATCAGGAAGGGTGTGACATCGCCGCTTGTCGCTGCTGCATTACAGTGGGCAGGTTGGCAGCCTCCTGCCGGGAGGGCCCGGTTTAAAAATTCCACCCAACTGCTACATCACATACCGACCGGGAGCCCCTAATTGAGCGCCCCCAATGATTTGTCCTGTCACAGAACTAGTTTAAGTTGGGACTTTGTTTAAAAGAAAACTATGTGTAATAACAAATGATAATTATCGCATACCGTTTCAGTAAACGACTTGATTGAGAGATGAGAAATAAGGCCGCAAAGTGAACTGGAAAACAGTTGCAATGTGGCTGGGGCATTCACTGGTTTAAACACTTATATACAGTTTGGGGATGGACCATTTCAAACGAACAAATTTATGTCAAAACAACAAAGCCATTAGAATTTGGGTTTCAAGATTACAATACACAAGGGTCTTAAAATATGTATTTAATTTTAAATTTGAAAAAAAAGAAGCTTATTTTAACGTTAAGAAATGTGACATTACCAATGATAAAATAAATATATAATGATGTGGCACTACCAATTTCCAGTTCACAGTGACAATGGTCAAATGAAACAAAAAGAGAAACCTCCCACCACCTTTTCACCAGAATGTATTTCTCACAACTCCCTTATTACCTGTGCAAGCAGACAATTAATTTCAACATGGCTTCAAATCAAGCCAGGTTTGGAGGGCTACGTGGACAGCCCTCACATCGGCAGATGTACGTGCCCTGATTAAATCAAGTTTCACTGTCGTTAAGTGGTGCAACTGGGATATATTACTTGTCTTGACTGCTGTAACTCTGTTTGGTCCTCTGCGCTCTCTGTACATGAAGGATGCTCAAGAGGGCAACAAGCTCTCTTCTCACCGAGTCTCTCCTGGTAGAAATGTTTATAAAATATACATAATTAATTAGTTCATTTAGCACACGTGTTTATAATGAAAGTGTAAGGACAGTATTGGATTATAACTATTTTTAAAGGTGATTTTACCCACAAGAAGCATTTAAGCTACTTCAAACATGGGCACACCTCATCCTTCACCATTGTAAACCTATATATTCCAGCAGAAATGCTTATTTCTTTTTGCTGAGCACTTAAGGTTTGTTTTATGTGTAGATCAAAAATAAGAGAAAAAGAGGGAAAAATAACACCTACAGACATCTCCTCCTCGTCTCTTTTCGCCCCTCTTTGCGGAGTGCTGGCCTCTCTAGAGGACGCAGTCGACTGCTGTCCCAAAAGATCCACTCATCATATCGGTGGCTCCAGCGGTCAAAGTGAACAAGCAACTTCCCCTCCTCAAAGTCAATCTTCTCAAACTGTGACGGGTACCTAAAGAAATTCCATAGACACCAAAGGGAAAGGGATCAGAAGACCACTTAAGTACACCCACAAAAGAGAAACAGAAAGCCTAGTGCTGGGACCCAAAAAAACATATGCAAGGGGAGGTTCCTGTACCATTTCTGCATGTAGTCCTGAGCTTCAACCCTAGTGCCAATATCAAAGATGATTATATCAATATCAATTAATATAATATCTATTAAACTAATATCAATTAGGAGGCTTCTTGCTCATGTTATTCTGTCTGACTCTCTAGTGTTCCTTGCCCCAACTGGAGAAATGGAACAAAAAATGATGGTTACGTTCATAGTTTAAACCCCACCTGATTGAGCCATCTCCACCATTTGGTTTATGAGTCAAGTCCAACACACTCCCCAACAAGACACCAAGACCCAAAACGTAATCCACCAAACGGTTGAGGGCCATTAAAGGGTTAATGACAATACATGATTACACATGACATTTTATATTTTTCATAGAGGCAAATACACAAGTAACTAGGTTCACGTCTATCCACAGTATTTTGGTTTATTTTTGTAACATGCCATAGCAACTGAATATTTTCAAACAGAGTCACGTTATTAAGCTAGCTACAGCGCTATTTCAATTATAATGCAAATATATATGTTTTAATATTCTCATAAATGAATTGCTAATGTAGCTAACGTTAGGTAGCCATATAATACAAGCTATCTAGCTTTTGCAAGTACCGTTTAGCTACACAAATGTTCAGCCCTTCTTGTAACATTAACGCAAGGTGGATATCCAACATTTATTTCGATTTTTTTTAATAAATATAAATAGCTAGAAGTTGTAGGCGTATTGTGGTTTACCAACAAAGCCAGTTAGCATGCTAGATAGCCAGTCAAATTCAAACAAAAGGACTGGCTCGCTAAGCTAGCCATCTGAGGTAAGTTAACGTTAGTTAACGTTAGCTAGTATTAAAAAACTAGCTACCCCGTTTAGCTAAACGACTGTCTTTTAGACTAACGTTACCAAAAGGTGATAACGTTAGCTGGCCAACGTAAAAAGCAGGTTTCAAAAATATAGCTTGCTAACATTATCATTTGGCTGGTTACCAACATAACATTCACTTAACGTTAACGTTATTTCTCGGTTGATAAGCTTCCTAGCCAACAAGCTAGCTCGGCACTTGAACCAGTAGCTAAACCAGCTAGCTTCCTGGCTAAATTATCTGGCAGTTCATTTGAAATATTAGTAGCATTAGCTAACGTTAGCTATTTTATCTAGCCATGTAGTTACATTCGTGCTGTACGTTAAGTACTTCCACAGCGTGCTGTTTAGTCACCATGCTAATTACCTTCACATTTCGGAACATATTTTAAGAAGGTTGCTATGTTTAAAGCGCAACCTTCCTTCCATTCGTCAGCTGTGTGTGACTTTAACTCTCTACCGAACCCAAACACTCTACGTCAGCACGTACGTACGTAACCATTGCGACCCGAATTCACACTGGCATTTCAATCCCACAGAACTCTGTTGAATCCCATACTGAGGTATTTCGGTCGCACGGCGCAACTTTCCGCCCTAGTAGACAGGTCCCTAAATGAAATCGTGGGATTGACATACTCATTCAATGCACTTTTGGTAACAGTCGATAAATGGTATCGGGATTGGTAAATCGGCATCGGCTCAGATGTTTGGCAGGAGGATACAGAACTAAATGCACTGTCAAGACTTTGCAGACATGTCATGCGGTGGAAAGAATGAACATTAACGGAATGCGTATGCTGTTGTTGCCATTATAGAACATCAAATAGGCCTAAAGTAATTTAGTTGAAAATTACACATTTATTTTTTAGTTCGATACAATCTGCAATATGTATCTACAATATTTACTTTATGCATCTTATTTTTAATTTTCTTATTCTACAGCACTTTGGTCAACTTCTGTTGTTTTTAAATGTGCTTTATAAATAAACTTGACTTGCCTTAATTTTGCTACCTAGCAAAACTAACCCCAATTAACGTAACATGTTCAATTATTTAATTTAATTAATTACATGCACTGAACATGTATTGACCATAGGCTATTTTTTTTTACCTTAAAATCAGCACCCAATTCAGACCCAAAAAACCAGGTGAAGTGAGTTAACTGTAATCAACTGCTTGTATTTATTAATTAATTGCGGAGTAACAAAGAAAACCAGCAGACCCTGTGGCTCTCCAGGAATATGGTTGGCCACCCCTGATGTAGAGATAAGAAAGATACATCCTTACCATTCAGGGGTGCACAACTCCGGTCCTGTGTTCGGTTTTTGTGCCAGCCAATTACTTTAGTTTGAGTTTTCTCAAACTACGCCTGTAAACATGTCCACTCCTGTAGCCTGCAGGCACGGTAATATATTTAGGGTAGCCTACAATCTGGGGCTGTAGCTGCTACATATAACATTGCAATAGGCAGATCAAGATATGATTGAGATAATCAAATGATTAAAAACAGAAGTAGGCTAATTGGCATACATTCCTGAAACGAATTGGCCATTGTTGTGCACCCCTGGGCCTGTATTCACAAAACATCTTAAGGCTGAAAGTAGCTCCCAACTTGTTGATTTAGGAGATACTCTTAAAAATAATGGGCGTGTTTTTGGTCTAAGAGTATTTCACAAAGCGTTTTAGCGCTAAAACTAGCTCCTAAATCTGTGAAAAGTTAGGGGTAGTCAAGAGGACTTCTAAATCACTAAGACCAAATCACAAACAATTCGAAAATGGCTGCTGCTGGCAATCCACCTCATAATCGCATCAACATTTTAGAAGCATATAATGATACTGAGCTTTTAAAAAGGTATCGCCTTAATCGCGAGAGTATTATGATAATAGTAGAGCTAGTCAGGAATGCAGTCGCTTCACCAACAAACAGAAACAACCCAATAACACCAGAGACCAAGGTTCTGATAACTCTACACTACTTAGCCACAGGGAAAATGCAGCTATGCAGCGCAGACAAACTAGGTATATCTCAGTCAACTGTCAGTAGAATTTTACATCAAACAATAAATGCCCTCTCCAGACTCCACATCGTCCGACAATTCATACGGTTCGCCAACTACAAAGAAACAAAGCCCACTTCATGGCCATAGCTGGACTACCCTGTGTAGTTGATGCTATACATGGGACACATGTCCGAATTATTGCACCATCACAAGATGAACACGCATTTGTCAACAGAAAAAAAAATCATAGCATCAACTCACAGGTGGTTTTTGATGCCAACTACAATATTCTTGACATTTTCGGCAAGTAGCCAGACGCAACACATGACTCCCAGATCCTACAGGAGAGTGGCCTGAGGCTGCTGTTTGAGGGGCATCATGTCCCAGCTGGATGTCACTTGGTGGGGGACAGTGGCTATCCCTGCAGGACGTGGCTCTGTGGGAGCAAACATATAGATTATAAATTTTTTTATATCATTACAAACCACTGTATGGCGTACCATGTGAAACAATTGTTTTAATAAGAAGATATAAGTCTGTGTTAGGATGCAAAAATAGTTCTAATGTTCCTCTTGAACCGGAACAAACGCACACACATCACACACATATGGCCTCAGATTCAAGGACACACACACACGCAGGAAAATACACACTCACATTTACATACATTCACACTTTTAATTACTGGCCACGTTGGAGGGATCTGAGCGAGAGAATACAAACTCCCTCAGCATTCCAGAGAGGGCCAGCCTAGGTATACTTGTCTGAAATGGTCAATAGATGGTTGTTTTTCAGTAGCAGGCAGTGTCTGGGCCTGATTGAAAAACAGCTATATTCACATATACGCCCTCACATTCGAGGACACGCACTCACGCCAAAAAGCTAATCTTCGACACATTTAAATCAAAGATGCACGCACACAGGCAAACTGATACTTGAATCCTTAACTTTCGGGCTAGTTACTTTTTATTTGAAGTGTCCAATTAAATAGGAGGGAAAAAACAAAACAAACGCATGCACCTCGCAGGAGTGCACCTTCATCTTTAGATGCACACACACGCACACACACAGGCAACCAGATGAACACACACTTCTTTGTTTCTAGCTCGTCTGAAAAGACAGGATGATCACCTCCCTTTAACATTCCAAGGGGCCAGCTCGTTAAAAATGTCCAAGCAAACGATAAAAAGGTGAGCCTTTGGCGTTTATTAAATCCAAATAATACATTTTCCCTTTTTTAATATACATCAGTATTAAGGATTATATTACTACAAAATAATCTCTCATATTATAGATGAAAAAAAACAAAAAACATTGGAAAAGCTTATAGTTAGTATTATTTAACCCATTAGATCATTGTATTCTTATGTATTGAGCTACTATGGTTGAACTATGGCCAGGCCGTTTCCAATATAAATAAATCATAGTATTTCATCAAAACTACTATATAAATAAATGTCATATGTAATGCTTAATTAAAACCAGCAGAGGCCGCTTTTGACCATAAAAAAACATCTCCCAGGGGGCGGAGAACGACTTTAAGACCCACAGAGGTCAGGGTTTAAGGAAAGGACAGAGTGATTGAGAGTATACTTAGTATACGTGTGCTTAGTTGATCAGCCTGAGTACTTGTATTCATACAAATCTTTTTACAATAAATCAAGTTATATCAGACTCTGGAATGTAGTGTCTATTTGGGAGAAAGTTTGAATTACGTGTATTGGAAGGTCCTGACCCCTCCCGACAGGGCGGTGAAAGGATTATTTGTTTTACGACAGCTCTTCACGTCTTACATCCACCCACAACCGGGACCTCAGCTCACAAAATGTTTGCTTTCCTTTTTAAATTATATTGGTCACATAAACACCTTAATTGTGAATAACCACATACAATTTAAAAAAAAATGTATTTGAATATAGCAACACGGGCCTTTTTCTACAGTATTTCTATGATGAAATCACTGACAGACCTATCCCCTATCATATCAGCCAATCACTGTGGGCATAGTAAGCAAGCTTGTTAATGAAACAGAGCAACGAGGTCAACCCCACCCATTCTCTTAGATGAAGATTTCTCCCCATTCCTAAGTAAAAATTGGTCTCAGCAGCTTTGTGAATAGGTTTTAAGAGGAAACTCGTAGCTAGAAACTTTTACTGCTATTTGGGAGACCTCTTAGTGGTAAAATAAAATGTTTTGTGAATACGGGCCCTGATCTGATTTAATCCACAGTTTCACCACTAAGGGAGGCCAATCTTCGATCCTGGAGCTGTGTGCAAATTTGTTGTGATTTCCTCTCAATTACCGGCGAATGTGTAACGTTAGTAGTGCTTAGTCTACGGTCTACACTGGAACTATGCAAGGTATACCTGTCCTGTAGTTAGTTACTTAATTATGAATAGTATAAATAGAATATAATAACTACATATCATACATTGAATACAACGTATTGAATGCTAATGAACCAGTTTGGATTGGATTATACATTTCCAATTAACCTGAGCTATAGCCTCTAAAACAGGTTCTCAAAAGTTAAAATGTTGTTGAGTCGTCTACACGGAATTATATGAAGGTCGGACTTTTTTGTGTCACAGACTTTTCGTTCCGGTCTGGAAGAATGGTAAACATAAGAGAGCCCAGGAGCTTCAAGCGTATGAGTCTTGGGCTTGTGTTCAGTTTATAATACAATAAACTGTATGGATAGCTAGCTATACTTATATTATATTTTCTTAGGCAACTTAGCTAGTTATCGCCATTTCCCAATGGAAGGTGCAGAGCATAGAGGGACCCCTTCTGTAATCGAGCGATATTTCACACGTTGGTATAAAACGGGTAAGTTAACGTTATGTTCCGACAAGCTAACAGCTAGCGACATTGCATTGATTCCAAGTGGCTTGATTGTCATTCTTTCAGGTAACAGTTGGTAGGTTGCTTACTTGGAAGATTTTTTAAACTACTTTATTTGGCTTCGCTAAAATAAGTAAATTTGTTCAATCGACGTGTTGGCTAATCTAAATTTGTTGTTTGCTAACGTTAATGTTACCTATTTAGCGTAGGCTCATTAACGTTGGCAATCATTTGAACATTCGTTGTAAAGACTGTTCGAGTAACGTTATACGTTCTTTACCCAACACCAGCATACAGTTTCTTAACCAGACAACTTGCTATTGTATATTTGACCAACGAGCTCATGTGTGATTGAATGAAACGATGGAACGAATTTGACATTTTCACTTAACTTAGATCTGAAGGGAAAGCCATGCGAGGACCACTGTATCCTGCAACATTCAAACAGGTAGGTACATTGCGAAATTGAAATTGCTTCATGATCATTGGCAGCTGGTAGTTATATAGATATGATTGAACGGCCTCAGTGTTTGTATGCATGGCTTTTTGCATGTTGGCTGACATATATGACACACATTTAAGGCTATAATTGCTAAATCCATCAATTACTATAGGATGTTAATGTATGTCAGACCATAAACAAACTGACCAGTGCGTATATCATCATGCTATATTCTGAATATAATTCAGAACTTTAACATTACTTTTAATTTTGAGCCAGTTGATAGAGGTGGAGGTTGCATTCGTAATACAGAAGACTGTACTGAAGAAAGGTCACTCACTGCTAATTGTTTTGAAAGACGGCTGCATGGCTTTCATCTGGCATTTTTGTCAACATTGATGACCGCATTTCATTCTGTCTTTTATTTTTGTGTAGAATCTGTGTGGTCACACTGGCAGAATCACACCCCGTCCTACAGAAAGAGAAACGGATTCAGAGTATCAATTACCAGATCAGTGCAGGATGTAGTCGTCTTCAGAACAAGGTGTCTGGGAAGTCCAAACGAGTACGTAGTCATGATGGTCAATACCCATCACATGTCCAAAACCAAACCCTTCTGCCTTCTCCTGTTTAACATTTTGCACTTGCATTCCAAATTATGATATTTACATTCCTATAAAAATATGAGAATAATGGGTATATTCATCCCATCATGTTTTTGTATTTTTTAATGTTCTTGGGATTGCATCTAGCTCTGTGTCTAGCCTGGTCTTGATCTACTAGTCCTGGTAAGCTATTCAGTGCTTTAATAATACTGTGTTAAGCAATACCTTTTTTTTGGTCAGTGTGAAATTTACCTTTCCTAATTTCTCTCAGGGCTATCTGGTTCATGAATAAGTACTTATAGTCCACGCAATTATAAAAAAATAAAAATAATGTTTCCGGGAAGAAAAAAAAAAAGAAGTAATTTTAATGTTTGTGAATTAAGTGTATGTGTGTGTTTACGAAGGGGTGTGTGTACGATGTACATGTATGGTTCTTATTCCATGTCACACCCTATGACACAACATCTCAGATTGTTCTGAAATGTTTCCTGTACTTAGAAACGGTTAAGATAAGCAGTCATGTAACATTATTTTGTAGAAAGTTGATCAGTGAGAAATAAAGCTAATTGATCGCACCCAAATTGGACATTTTAGGTATAGTTAACATAATATTAATTAAATATAGTACCCTAAATCTGATAAAGACCAGAATCCTTCCTAATGATGATTAAGACATGAGGAATTCAAATGAATGGTCCACACAAGGATTATTTTAGTTTTTGGTTTGATAGTTTTTGGAGCTATGGCTTGGAGGACAGTTTCTTTATACTATCTGATGTATTCCCAGCGAATATACTGATTGATATTTCTCCCTGTACAGATTGAGTCATTTAAGTTATTTGTGTCTTGTCCCATTTATACAGTTTTAGGTTCTGACCACCAGATGATTCTGATTCTGTTATTCGATTAAAAAGGTGAAGAAAAGTGTCTTCAGTGATAATTTAAAGATTTACTTTCAAATAGTGCTTCATTTGTAACAGACCTGCTATTCGCAACTGAAAGGGTGGACCAGTACAACAGCATCTGATCGTCAGAAACAGGTTTAATGGATAATAAAACAAGACTAGGCAAGCCTAGCTCAACCCGGACATCTGTATGCAGCCAGTGGGGAACATTTGACAAGACATGGTGGATATTGTTCTGGAGCATGCAGGTTGGCCTGCGTACCGGGGCGACAGAGTGCACCTGATTCTCAAAGGTGTGTGTGGCAGAGTATGTGAGTGGAAGCGAGCGTGGAGGGGAAGCGGACGTAATTAAATTAGTGATGAACACTACATTAGGACATTACCACTCCGCAAGCTCCAGTTCGCTCGGGGGATCAGGCAGCCAACCGCTCAGCCAGTCATTCAGTTACCCACATTCAAACGTTTAGGCCCACGCGCTCTGCGTCCGGGCAAAAACAAATTATGAAACAAATGACTGATTAATCTGTACAGAAGAAAATTACTAACACCATACGCACTGAGAATACATTAGATGGTACGAAGAAACGGTACTCCAAGCCATAGCTCCATGCTACTGATCACAGAAAACCGATGTTATATAGTCTACTGTTTGCTGTGGTGGGATTGGGGCGGTGTTTGGCAGAGTACTCAATGTAGTCTGCGGAAGGCATTGCTCAGCATATTAGTTAAACGGGTGATTGGGCGATGGCTCTGTTGGATATAGCTAATTCAAAAAACAATTGACTTCAGCCTGTGCCAGAGCCAATTGTGGCTGGCAGCTCTGCAGGGGTGGCACACAATTGGCTTCGTGTTTTCCAAGGGATATGTGGGAGGGGTTTAGTCACTGGCAAAAGCAGTGTTCATTGCTTGAGCGACCCGTTGGCTATCCGGATGCCTGCGGCTTGGTCTCTGTGCAATGCGTATGAATGGGTCTCCTCTGTCTCCTCTGTCCCCACTCTGCACGTACGCGGCTAGTGCAAAGAAGCAGCTGGCTTCCACCACGCGTTTCGGAGGAGAACCGTGTGGTCTTCACTCTCCCGAGCCAGGAGCAGGGGGCATATATGAGCACACTTGTACATAGTTCATAAATTGGGTGGGATTGGTAGTTAGGTTTAAATAAAACCATTAACTTAACAAATGTCAGTGGAAATTATTATTAAACACCTATACTCCATACTCTTCCAAATCACCAATACATTAAAAAGCACCTTATCCATAAAGTCAAAAGATATTTCCAAATATAGTTTACTGAGTACCACTGAATATAAGAATGGTTTCAACCCTTGCCATGAGCAACCTAAATTTTTTGAAATCATAAACAGCACTCAATTAACACCCCTAGTGCAACATGGAGCTGAGACCCAGACTATAGTCAGTGAATACACCCATGTTTTTTTTCACATTGTACACACTATTTTGGTGTCTCTAAATAATTCTGCCTACTCTA
The DNA here is from genome assembly GCA_022702515.1 of Ilyophis sp. 1 JC-2022. Lineage (NCBI taxonomy): Eukaryota > Metazoa > Chordata > Actinopteri > Anguilliformes > Synaphobranchidae > Ilyophis > Ilyophis sp. 1 JC-2022. The sequence goes on along the minus strand of CM040395.1, from coordinate 28,521,647 downwards.
AAAGGGTTGCTGTAAGCATATTGGCAACTTATGTGGTGATGCACTGAATTAAGTAATTCTGACATGCAATATGTACGGCTGCTGCTCCTGCTGTTTTAATATTTTTTTCTCCTAATGTGTTAAGATTTCTCAGACATTTATCTAAGGTAACACAATGTATGTTCATATCTCTAGGGTGGCCAGTTCCTGACTGAACTCGCTCCCCTGTGTAGAATCACAAGCACAGATGGAGAGGAATATACCATTTTCAGGTGAGAACATGGTGTCTCGACTCTTCTGGAGTACATAAAGTCCTCGTGCTCCAGTATCTTTTGTTTGTGGCAAAATCTGCAATGCAAATGAGTCTCGTTAAATTTATATGTTAATGAAGTACCTCTGGCAACAGAAAATGGAAACGAATTAATCTTGTTTCCTGTAATCCAGTTTCAGGAGGAAAATACCGAAGAAGCACATTTTTTGAGAGAAATTAAATGCTTTTTTTCCCCCACTGCAAAATAATGTTTTGCTATCTTTCTCCTCAGCTGCATAAGAGGCCGTCTGTTGGAAGTCAATGAGGATATTCTGAAGAGGCCAAACCTCTTACTTGAAAAGGTGAACGTGCATAAAATGCATCTTATATAGGGAGTGCTGTCCTTTGCATTTTTCAGTGTGAATACTCCATCAGTTTGAGTAATGCATTGGAGGTCCACAGCTGTCAGGCAATGCATTTATAGAAATGCAAAAGGGAATAATCAGAACTTGTCTTTCAATTTCAGGACATCAGGTTTAATATTTTACATAGTCTATATACGGTATATTGATCTGTTTGACTAGGCCATTTTCTATCTTGACTTATTTTAATGTATTTGACTGAAAATATTATTCATCGCTTTGGGTATATTAAATAGGGTGACTCTGTAAAATTACTTTCTTGCCATTTTCTCTGCCAGCCTTCCACGGAGGGCTACATCGCAGTCATCCTGCCAAAATTTGAAGAGAGCAAGAGCATCACCGAGGGCCTTCTGACCAGAGCAGAATATGAGGATGTTGTGTTAAAAAGAACGGGCGAGAATAAGGAGCCTTGCTGATGACACCTGGAGATAAATGGGAGCGTCATCATGTCGGCCAACGTGTGGTCATCTTCCTCCTTCCTGCCATTTCCAGGGATGGCTAAGAACTTCACTGCACTGATAATCATGTGGCATCGCAGCCATAAACCATGGGCATCCAACCATATGGTTAAAATTTAGTTTGAAACTTTGAGAACCGATATGGTTTTATCATTTTTAAAGGAATGTGGAGTCCTTCGTAGAGCCCTTTAAATTTGAGTAGCGAATGAAGGTTTTTATGTTAAAAAATAAAAAATAAAACTTGGGTGACTGTTCCTTTTGTGTCATCAAAATAAGTTATTGGCGAGCGGGGTGGGAAAATAAACGAGGCCCCTACGTTTTTATGCTGTACCGTTGTCTCTACCCTTTTGAAATGTACCAAGCAATGTAAGCCAACAAGGCAGAATAAACTTTTGTTTTCCTCCTCAGATCAAAGTATCATTTTGAACATCTACCTTTATTTGTAAGCACAAACACAAGACTTTTTTTCTCTCCCACAAGGCATTTTGCACTTTTCCATTAAAACATGAGTGGCTCAATATTTTATTACACCCATGTGTGTAAATGGAGAAGGAATATGACCAGAAGAACATTCGTTCTGTGTACAGCCAGAAGAAACGACACATTCAGCCATATGTTCTTTAAGAAAAAATAGTGTGTATTTATCATTTTGTTGGTTTATTAATCATTCAGCTGTCAAAACAATTAATGGTCCAAAACTATATTCTGCAGACTAACATCTGCAGTTCCGTAGATACATCACACGGGCCCTTTCATTCGGTCAGCTTTCCTAATTTTTCAGAGTGGTTAAGTCTGCACACTGTCCATTTGAATGTTAGTACCAAAATACTACTTCCACTGATATATTGATACTTCAAGTACCATAAAATACATTGCAGAGGTTCCCACTGCAGCTTATACTCAAGGTTTGTGTTGGAAATTACATTTCTGAAGGAATGCTTCTTACAGGAAGAGGGTGTACTGAAGTCTACTTTTGTGCTTGACCAATGTGTCTTGCAAGTACAATTTGCAGGGAAAAGACGATACATATTTGTGAAGTAGTCAAGTGTGTCTATCAAACAGAAGTAAAACGCTTCAGGCATTACAATCAGTTAAAAAGTGCTACTTAACTCAGTTGTGATGGAGGTATTTAAGACAATGGCCCTAGGCTTTCAATCTATAAGCCAGCCAAATTTGATAAAGCAGAAAAATCACTTTTCTTTTTTTGGTATTAAAATGTATGTGAGCCAACCATAACAGATGGGTTTGATACCCATTTCCAGTCATTATCAACAATTTTCATAAATTGGAAGGAGTGCCAGATTAACCAGGTGCCTTTCATTTTTGAAGAATAGTCCTTCTGTACCAACAGCATGTCTGGGGCCCATTTAAAAGGTTTCATCAGCTCACAGCTTAACAGAGATTTTTTGAGAAACTAATTTAAAAAAACACCCGTGTACAGATTGCATGCTTTCTTCTCAGTTGTATTTACTTAATGCTCAGTGCTTAGCAGCGGTGAGTGAAAAAACTCAACAACGGTACCACAAATGAATGGGTGTGCGAATAGCACTGAACGAGGCTAGGTTGAGCGCAACTAAATTCTGCGCGTGAGGTTCTATGCCGCCCCCTGGTGGAGAAAGGTGGGAGATGCTCTGCAGTGAAGGGTCCAAGTCCATAAAGCCAGGTCAACAGTGGTGGTGCTCGGCTACTTGCTCTCCAGGAAGGTGAGGCTAGCCACGTGCTGCTCCAAAGACTTGACTCCGAAGCCATTGGCATTCTTGTTGTCAAGGGAGTCGTCATGCACTGGGGTAGGCAGCTGCTTGTCTGCCCAGCCCTGGGGAGACCCCATACTGCTGCGCTCAGACTTATACTGCAATGAAAGATGAGAAAATCTACCTAACCACCAGGTGAGGGAGCCAACACTCATTTGTTACAGGTAATGCAACACATTTTAATACAATTTAAGAAGAGAATAAAAATAAGCAAGAGCTCATGTACTGTTTACATCACTGACAATTTGATTATGTGAACATGTTATAAATGGCACAAAGTACATTATATTAAGATTACATTATTATATGTCTACATGAAGAGAAATATTCTATCTATTTGAGATAAACTTAACGCGTGTATAAACTTAGCGCGTTAAATGTCATATTTTGGTCCAGCATTAATGGTTTAAGTTTCTGTGTTGCATTATGTTGTTGAACTCCTATGAATACATAACAAGACATTCATTGCCCCTGGAGGCTGCTGCAAGTCTGCCTTAGGCTCTGTTCTAGACCAAGTGAATCAAACTATCCAAAGAATGACTAAAAGCACTGTAAAAATCCAATGGTAGGTAGTTTACAGTATGGTCTTTGCAATTTTACCATCAACCTCAGTGGGGGTGCTCAGAAAGGAACACCTCATGATGGGAGAGTAAAGCCTAATTTATACTTCGTCGTACGCCCTTACGACAAGTGTCGAATGACGAAATTGAATAACATTCTAGAGGTGCGCGACACTGAGAAATACGTCATTTCCGTCATTCGACACTTGTAGTAAGGGCGTACGAGGAAGTATAAATTAAGCTTTAGGCTTCTTTAGCGCCATACTGGGAGGAGCTACGATGAGCAATCAGTAGCATCATTGTGGTAAGCAAACTTGATTTGATTGGTGCAAATCAGTCATTATGATCACATGGTAGGACTGATCATTGTGGAGTTCATAAAGCCTCTCATTCCCATTGCAAGCTGCTTACCTTCTTGATGAGCTTGTAGCAAATGGGAAGGAGGTAGACCACAACAGTCATAATGCTTTTGGCATTCTGAATGGAGGCATCAACCTGAATAAGACAAATTAAAATAAGTTTGTTCATCGGTTCATTATTGATTGTTAAGCATGCAAAAAAATATAAGAGAATTATTCATTTAAAAAAAACTCCTCCGTTTCAATTACCACAATATAAATATATAAACATACATTTCATTGTAAAATATTAATTAAGACTGTTGTGACCATTATTCTGCATAATCTCATTTGACGTGGAATATTAGAAAATATGAAACTGAACAATTTCTGTATAATGTATACATTTTCAAGTTTGTATGTTTAAATATTAAAAGGAGCTGTACTATATTTCTTTTAAGGCATACAGATGGTATTTAACTTTTAATTCACACAAAACAAGCATAGCCCAAACCCACTGATTCTCAACTACAGCTGAATGCATTATGAGATAGAAAAAAGAAGCCACAAACAAATACGTAAACTTGTAAGCAACCGTTCTCTAGAGCATGCGCGGAAACCAAAAGCACACTGCGAGTGAGGCTGACGCACTGACGCTGTTTGAGTAAAGTTCTGCGAATAAATTCCGTACTCTAAAAACTCGCCGCCGGTCAATTATCTCCAGAGCAACAAACAAAGTTGCGCAGGACCCAAGACACCCTTTGGCTGAGACCTTTACTTCATGTGAGTGAGGTAATGAACTATGACAGCCTGCCAGCGTGTCAGGGCAAACGATGCTAAATGAAAAGTCAACGGCAATGAATGCCGACGCACTGAGCTGGATCCCTGCAAACCAGCGTTCGCCTCCAATCCCCTCCATCTCTACACTAATTACGCCTGTCAATCATGGAATATGAAAGAAAATCCTAATTTGATTAGAAACAGGCCAGTAAGAGCCAGATTAATGGACAAGCACTATGAGTCATTATTAACAGGGATGTAGAGATGTGAGGTTACAGCACTGAGTGAAGGACACTGAGTGGGGGAAACAAAAGGAGATGGTAAAAGAGAACAATCTAGATTTATGAAAGTACTTGGATTGCATGGAAGACAGGCCAACTAAATTAAGATGACCCATACTTACTGGGAATGTTAAAAAAAGTACGTGTGTTGGATTTTAATATTTTCCATAACAATATATCTTTTAAAACTATATTTACCGAGAAAATAAACTGAGCAATGAAAGCTGCCTTGGGGGATGTCTGCTTCGATATTTTATTACAATTGCTTTAGGTCGGTGTGTGAGTGTGTGAGTGTGTGAGAGAGTGTGTGAGTGAGTGTGTGTGTGTGTGTGTGTGTGTGAGAGGGGGGTATTTTATGTTGCAAGTGAGTGAGTGAGTGTGTTGTGTGTGTGTTGTGTGTGAGAGTTGTGTGTGTGTGTGTGTGTGTGTGTGTGTGTGTGTGTGTGAGTGTGTGTGGGAGGGGTTATATTTGTATTGGTGGGTTAATCATTTATGCAGGCTGTATAATGTAACGTTTCACAATAATTACCAACCGGCAATGAGATATGATTACTCCCACTTTATTGTAATCATCTTTCATGAGTGTTATTTATGAAATGCAAGTTCAATGTTATAGGGCTATTATGTAGGCTAGTAGTTCACACTCAAAAAATAATTATCCATAGTTCTGGCATCCATCTCAAGAGTGCTGTGCACGGCCATTGACATGAATTATGATGATATGGCACCTAGTCTTTCAAATTCCGCCATGGGGTCAGCTTCACAAACACTTGTAGAGAAAGAGGAACAAAAAAAAGAGGGAATATTAGGAACCTTCTGGAAAGTAGAACTCTTCCCCTGTACCGCCGTCCTCCCTGTCAGCTGTAGCTGTTGACATAAAGCCACAAGCTTCTCTGTCTCTGCCACAACAACTGCCTTCTCATCATCTCCAAGCTGAAACGAGAAGGGATACACTGAAAAACAGGCCATCCCAGAGTATGGAGTGCACGCTCAAGTTTGTGCTCGTTGTAAAAATTGCCAAAACTCCCAAATTCCAGACTGACACTGAAATGTAAAGAACAACAACACTCAAATGTCTATATACACATAACATCTTAGTTATTATGCGAGTTAGAATTTTAGTCTTAAGGCAAATCTGAGATAATCACAGGATTAAATGCAGAGCCCTGTGATAGGGATTACAGCTGGGTTTCCAACATTCCAGCGTTCGCTCCGCAAACGTGAACTACTCCTGTGTTGGGGGACCGCTTGAAAACTGGAAACGTTTGAGGAGAGTAAGCGACTCATCAAACACGAGCGCTGAAACGCTGCCCCGTGTTATTATCTTTTCTTTGACGCCATGTTTATTTTTCTTTCGTGGCCCCCGAAGGAGTGATTTTAACAAACTGATACCTGCTTCTCTACTTTTCTTTCCAAAGATGAATGGAGGTCATTAATGGTTGTCAGGGAGAGACGTTTAATTAAATCCCGGGACAACGGCTCGGAGGGGCACGGCTGGAAACATACTTATTATTTACCATGTCAGACTCGCAAGAGAACGCATTAAGAAAAGGGGAGAAGAACAGTGTGTAATGATTTTAATTTCCTGGCACCGTGATTTGTTGCCACACCTGAGAGAAGAAGGCCTGGAGAGACGAAGACAACTGACAGCCCTCTTCAGAAAACACCTGCAAAACATTGGCGAGGCAGACCACTGATTACGATGTGACGATACTAGCAGGACTTAATGCTGGCTAAACTAATGCAGCAAACACACTGGAAATTAGTTGGCCTGAGTTTTTGCTTATGCTTGGACGAGTGCCGTCTCCACTCGTGAAACTAATTTCCAGCGTGAGAGATGAGACAAAGGATTCCTACATCGGCCTGTGATGAATTTGTTAAGATTCTCCACCTACAGTCCTCCTCAGCTAAGATTTAAACAGCATTAATGACGTGACAGTGCAAGCCCAACAGATCTACATAATAAGCAAGTCTAACAAATCTACATAATAAGCAAGCCCATGGTCTTAAATGTGCGTTGATAAACTAATAAACATGTAGCCATTCACATTACAAAAAAGAGTTTTCATGAGCCCTAAGATATTGAGTTGAGTGTCTGTTCTCAGAAAGCAATCTACCCCTACTTTACAGAGCTGGCCCGAGAGGCAGGGCATTAAATTAACTTTTTCACCCACTGGCCAGAGTTGCTTGTGCAGTCTAAAAATCACAAGCCATTTTCTACATTTTACCAGCCACATTACCTTTTATAATATAACACAACCTGGTTGTTTACCTGCCAAAGTGGCTGCTAGAGTAGAAAATGTTACCGGCCTCAATCAGAATCGTTCCAGCATTCGGCTGGTGGCGGGTGTTAATTTCACGCCCTGCGCAGGGCTCTAGGACGTGCTCGACACCCTCTCTTCCGCAAACGTAGGCAGGCGTGTGGGCATGGCCGCGCGCTTTGGCGTCAGCTAAATGATTGTTTGCGTTTTTTAATAACATATCGATCCCGCTTGGGACACCTTATATTCCTTTTCATTCCTGAAACTGGCTGTTTTTAACAACACCGCTGACAGTTTGCATTAAAAACCCTGATAAGCTATAAGGTGCCGTGATGAGCGGAAATGACGGCTGTCTGCACCTCTGCCTGGTGGAACAAATCCAGAGTTGTCTTCAGAAGGCCCTCCCCTCTAAATTGAAAAGAGAGGAAAAAACATGAATAAATATCCTATTTAATGAGGTCAAACACATTAAATGGATTCAATCCGTTTCCTTTGTCTATTTTCTGTATGACATCAACCAATGTAATACATATCTGCCTTATCTCTAAAGAACAGCAAGCACACAGGTGGATAACACTTAGAAAGTATTTGTTTAAGAGATCATTATAGCTACATGTACATTATAGCGTACACTTTGCCTACCAAACAAAATTTGGGAAACAGGTTTTTGGTTTTTGTATTTCTAATTCAAGAAATTTATACTTTCAGTTTGTATCACTCAAGGCCAAACACAGGGTTTAGCAACACAATCATTTATCATGGATTTGAACTACAAAGTGTGAAAAAAGCTGTGAGAACTGGATCTCTAGGCTCTTGAGTATAATGATGCCAATTTTTCTTCTGTGTGTGTGTGTGCGCGCGCATGTGTGCGTGTGTGTGTGTGTGTGTGTGTGAATAGTGAAAAGGCACAAAACTGCGTGATTGATAGGTGTGATTCTTGGACAGTAATTGGTGAAGAGACAGTACTATGTGAATGACAGGTGGGAGTCTTGGGACAGTAATTGGTGAAGAGACACAGTACTATGAATGACAGGTGTGAGTCTTGGCCAGTAATTGGGGAAGAGGCACATTACTGTGCAAGTGTCAAGTTTGAGTCTCAATAAGTACCTGGTGAAGAGCCTCAGTACGGGGCTAATTCAGATGTGAGCCTCAGTAAGTACCTGGTGAAGAGCCTCAGTACGGGGCTAATTCAGATGTGAGCCTCAGTAAGTACCTGGTGAAGAGCCTCAGTACGGGGCTAATTCAGATGTGAGCCTCAGTAAGTACCTGGTGAAGAGCCTCAGTACGGGGCTAATTCAGATGTGAGCCTCAGTCAGTACCTGGTGAAGAGCCTCAGTACGGGGCTAATTCAGATGTGAGCCTCAGTAAGTACCTGGTGAACAGATACATAGAGTAAGCCATGCTGGACATGCTCTGTGCTTGTCGGATGATCTCATGCTCCTGCTCCTCCCATTTCTCACTCTCAGAGTCAACATCTGAGGTCAGGAGGCGAAGTTCCAGCCCCAGCTTGGCAATTGTAGTCTGCTCCTGAAAGAGGTATCATCGTGTCCCATCAGTCTGCCAGACCGGATGTTTCTTTTTTTGCTACAAATATTTGACCGGTTATTGTATAAAATGATTTGTGTCTTTGAATTGTATAAAATGATTTGTGTCTTTGAATTATCTCGCACACAAGTCTCTTCCTCATGAACATACTCTTTTAAAATTATAAACATTTTCTTTTATGCATTAAAAAAGAGACTTATTTACCTCAGCGTCAAGCTTCACCGCCTTCACGGTCTTCAAGTTCGCTGAATGTTTCTGCCGGAAAACAGAATTACGTCACAGCTAAAATAGTAAAGATATTCATATCATTTAATAAAAATGTGCTACTGTATCACATATAATTCAGATACTTACTCCTGGTCTGGGTAATGACAAGCATGTTCTCTTATCTCCTTAAATAAAAAATAAAAAACTATTTTAGTTACTGATCGAAGTAAAACATGACAGATCACTGGTCGTTTCACAACAAACAAAACATACTGTAAATCTCATACAAAATGCAAAACATCTTCAGGCCAAAAGACAGCCTTCCTTGCATGGACGTATGGCTTTCCAACACGTGGTTTACAGAAATTGCTAGTGTAATTATTAGCATAATCCACATACTTTCCCTGCTGTTTTGTATTAACATTTTTATCATAACAAACTATGGTAGCATGATTCATAAATGTACATTTTTGAGAGAAAAATGTATTGAAAAATAAACACATAAAATGAGAAATATTTCCACATTGTAGGAATGATCTACTTGAAAGCTCCTGCCCAAATGCAGGCAAGTTTCATTAAGAGAATAACTCCTCTAAGGCACTGGTAAACTACATCCATACACTTCACCAATGAGATTTATTACTTCAATACAATGACTTTATAAGGCCTGCCAAAGTCCAGTTACCGATTCTGTCCCATAAATACCAGAAAGTGCAGTGGCGTGCTTTACGGTTAGAAAAATACAAAAATCTTTTGGTGGAGAAAAAAACTTGTTAAAATCAACTTGAATCACTGTTAACAACACTGTTAAGGGAAATTCTGTTTCCTTCATGCGACGGTTACTGCCAGCATATGAATTACATGGATAACCATGACTTATGGAAGGTATGACCGATATGTCTTTCTTTCATCCTTATCGGTGCTTTTAATACATTTAAATATAGACATTCATCACAGAAACCTCCTTAGATGATCTTGAAAATGCTGGCATCATCTACTAAAGGATTTTAAAACATCATTAATCAAGTCCTTAAAATTTCATTAAAAACACATTCCACTAAAAACACCAGAAGACATACCATGTAAATTCAAATTATGATTTTAAAAAGCAGGTGCCATTTAAAAAAAAAAAAAAAAAAAACCTTGCCAGTGAGCGAAACGTTTTTTTGGCTCACACAGAATTTATTGCTGTGGATGAATTGTTTTTCCAGCAGTATTGAGTAACCCAATCCTGTCACTGGACAGAGAATAGATATGGTCAGATGGGGTGGGATAGAGGGGCAGGGGAGGGGGACTACCTCTTCGTCCTTCAAACGTGTCATTGATTTCTCGGAGGAGGATAGCCATGTCGTTGAGCTGGGACTCCCAGGCCTCACAAAACACCTCCAAGTTCTCTTTGGCAATTTTACTGGATGGGTGTAGGGCCAACGTCTGTGCAGCGGAAATGATCTGAGAACAAGAATGGAAAATTACAGGCCAGGTTTTTGGATGGGAGACCTGCTGGGAAAACTAAGTTGCTGCTGGAAGTGGTGTTGGTGGGCCAGTAGGGGGCAATCTTCCCTCTGGTCAAATAAATCCCAATGCCCCAGTGCAGTGATGGGGATGCTGTGCTGTAGGAGATGCCGTCTTTCAAATGAGATGTTAAACCGAGGTCACTGTGGTCATTAAAGATCCCATGACACTTATCGTAAAGAGTAGGGGTTTCCCCGGTGTCCTGGCTAAACTCCCAACCCAGGCTCTTTCAATCTGCCACCTAATCATCCCCCAGTTTAATTGGCTAATATGATTCTCTCCCTCTCCACCTCAGCTGATGTGTGGTGAGCATTCTGGTGCAAAATGGCTGCCGTTGCATCACCCAGGTGGGTGCTACACATTGGTGGTGGTAGAGGAGAGTTTCCCCCTCATCATTGTAGAGCAGCCATTGAGTCACTGGTTGGTGAGAAAGGCGCTATATAAATGCAAGGCATTATTATTAATCATAACATAAGAAATCGGCTAAAAAATCTAAACATTTTTTAAAAGCACTCAAAACTACTGTATGGACAGAGCAAAAACAAGCCTTTGTCAAAAATGCTAAGACTGACAGATATAACAAAACACATATTCTCACCTGTTCTTAATGAACGTCACATCATTACAGTGAAAGAAGAACTGACATGGATTTCCAATGATGCACAGTTATCCAATAATCCATATAGTTATATCACAGGAATAACAGTTACTGTCAGGTAGTAAGACCATAAATACATTTTAAAAAGCACATTTGAACATTATTACCTTTTGTCAATCAAAGGGTAATGGACATCACAATAGGATAAACCAGATATGTAATCATAGTGAGATGCTGGAAAATGCTGTAAGCACTAAAGTAAGTAATAAGGAAAAAAGTTACAAAAATAAGTAAGTATACAAACAGACAAGATTTTACCCAAGGTAATTGCACATATTGTGGTTTTCTCTGCCCACCACAGTACATACTTTTAAATTCCTACCCTTACTTTCCAAGAGCACCTTTCTGAAGTTTATTTATTCTTAGAGACTGTCCTGTTACTGCACCTTCTCCTACACAGCTCTTACACGATACCGTCACTTAGTAACAGAGTAGCTAGGTGGCAAATACGCATGCTTGGAAGAGGCATTATCTGTGTCCGTCTCTGTCCAAATTTTGATAACTACTGATTGCACTGGAAGTGGGCATAGCTTATACCAGAAGGGGTGTGAATACTAAAGAATGCCATCTGGATCACTGAAACCACATTGTAGTTTTACAAGCATGGGGTGCCTACATGAACCACACAGTGTTGAGGATTTAGATATGTTCTTCTTTTAGCCAAAAAAAGAGGTGTTGACTACACTTTCACTTGAGATAAATGCAAAACGCATGATATTGCAGTTTTTGTTACAAAACGTACACATAACAGGATGTTGCAGTTTTTGGTATCCACACTCTCATTCCTCAACACAATATGTTATTTGTATCAATCTACCATGAGCAGCAACGTAAACGAGTACACTCACATAGAACTGCTTTGCCGGTGATTATTTATGCAGTTGCTGAATTTCCTATAATGTGCACTTCTAATGTATAAATCATCCCCCTCTAAATTATTTCCTCTTCACTACTATGTAAAAAAACACAGCATGTGAGAGAAATGTAAGAAACTTGACATTACGTGCCATTAAGTGCCATTACGTGCCATTAAGTGACACATGAATACGTTCACCACAGAGGGTTGAGATTGACCAGCATACGTCCAAGTCAAGCACTGCAGCCCCATATCTCTCCTTACCAAAACATTAAATTATTGAACACTGTGCCATTAGAACCAGGTGCTGTCATGTTATATGCCGTCATATCAGTCCCATGTTAGCAGCCATTCATTTGCAGCACTATAGTCACAATGTCGGCAGTGTGGTATAATGGTTAAGGAACTGGGTTTGTAACCGAAAGGTTGCAGGTTCGATTCCCAGGTCGGACACTGCCGTTGTACCCTTGAGCAAGGTACTTCACCTGCATTGCTTCAGTATATATCCATCTGTATCAATGGATACTATGTATAAATGCAAAAGAAATGCTGTGTAAGTCGCTCTGGATAAGAGCGTCTGCTAAATGCCTATAATGTAATGTAATGTCAAAGCCTAGCTCAGACTTTCAAGTCCAGTGCTTGCACAAATGATGTCAACAGAGCTTAAAAAAGATTGACCAAGCGTATCATACTCATCCACCTAAAACACATCAGCAGAGGACTGCCCATGGTAATTATTTGCATTTACTCGTGATTTAAGTTAAGAGTTAATATCTTCATAAGGAGCGTGCCTCTCCCACAGTGACCTTACTTGATTTGTCTAATCTTTTGAAGCAGTCATTTCAGGGAGGCAAAGGCGGGGTTGACGCTCCCTGCATGTGTTCCGACTACGGCTTCAAGTGATAATTAGCTACAGCGACAGCCCATAAAGTGGAACATAATTAGAAATAACTAGACAAAGGAAAACACACTGTTCCTCTGGCAGAACACTAGAGTCTGGACTGTTATGAAGACTGGGCAAATTGACCGCCTGACTGCTCTCATAGAAAAAATTAAATCATCTGTCATATTCGTGCTCTGCATTTAGTGAGAACATTTGTCTCCAGAACACAAGCGATGCCAAGGTTCTTCTCGTGATCAAGATTTTTTTTAAAAAGGCTTTGTTCCTGCATTCTCATGTGCCTGGCCCACATTCATGGTTTCTAACCTCATGATGTCATGTTATAGATCAGGGGTGTCAAACTCCAGTCCTGGAGGACCGCAGTGTATGCTGGTTATCGGTGTGCATCAGCACTTGGGTTGCAAAGGGAGGACATTTTCCAAGTAATTTTCAGAAATTTTATAAATCACCACTCACTGTAATGATCTCATGCTTAAACAAAGCCAATAAAACATAAAAAAGTTGAAGAAAACAATGAACAAAAAAAATTTGCTGAACAGGCTCAGGTCCTTTGTGGAGAGCAGGTTTCTGCGACACATGGTACCATAACTGCATTGCGAGCAACAAAATGAAGGCGTTGCATGATGTTTGGCATTTATACTTTGGCGCAGGTCTGCAAAGAGGGTTCTGCGATGTAATTTTTGTTTCTCGCGACAAAGTATAAATCAGGCTTAAGTGTGAAGCCATGTCCCCCTGTAGCTTCAATAAGTAGCCAGATCCCTCCAACAACAGCTTCACCAGAGTGGTACTGGTGCCCGTTTGGTGGAACATAGGGCAGACTGTGCAACAGGCTGACAGACAAAAGAGTTGAGAAGCTGGTGGCTATTCAGTCAATCTTGAAACTGAGCCCATCAAAGATGACACCACACAAATTGAATCTTGAGGGATTGAGGGATTGTCCAGATTCTCCAGAGTCTCTTTCTGAAGATGAATCTAGCTGTGGTTGAGATAAATAATTAGCCTAAGTCAAGCAAGTCAAGCTAAAAGCTTTAGTCAAAAGATGAAGTCATTCCTAATGCCCCCCCTCCCCCTCCCATTAGGGGGCACTACTAATGTGTCACACCTGCCTGGGTGAAGCGGCCATATTGCATCAGAACACACAAAAAACTGAGGGTGAGAGGGAAAAAACTTATTAGACACACTTACGATTTATAAAAAAAATATTGTTAACAGCATGAATTCCCAAAAATACCTCAACATTTCCTAAGTTACCTCAAACTTCCTCAAAAAGGGATTGGAGTTTGACACACCTGTAATATATAGTACATGGCTGGAATTTAATTCACATCCTGTACATTTCACATTTATTGGTGCAAACAATTTGGTAAAAAATGGTCTGACCAAGATTTTTGACCAGAACAGTAGCGCAAAAAAAAGTTAAATGTACGTAACATTTTATAATATTTTATGATATTTCACTACCTGCATCACTCTCTGTATAGTTTACTTTCACTACAGAGATTCCCCATTATAACAGTGTCTCTGAATGTGGCCTTTTACAGGTTTTCACTGCCTAGCAAAGGCTTATTTAATACTAGACCTATTTGGTTGCCTTGCTGCTTTTAGCATTATGTGTCCAGTGTGTGGTATCCAGTGGGGGTTGCCGTTCCCAATGTCTCCCAGGTTACCTGCGGTCCGATGACCTGGAAGGTCTCCTCAGCATGTATGCAAGTGATCTCCAGGGGCTCCGTGCCTGAGACATGGCGCAGAAGTCGACACGTCTGGGAGAGCAGAATCAAAAGTAAATCTGTAAGTCTAACAGAAGAGAGTCGCCCATATTCTGGGAGGGGATTTGCTGATCGAAGAACACATAACTGATCAGCAAATCACCTCCCGGTCAATAACTGAGTTTGATTAACAAATCCAAAGACGGTCATGGAGAAGGAGGTAGGCAGCATTTCAAGTGTGTAAAATCAGAGACCCATCTGCTAGATATCCTTTTCATTCAAGCGATCAGTCTTTGTACAGTGTTTATGTTTTTGCAGAAAATGAAAATATACAGTATATACAATGGGGGAAATAAGTATTGGACACGTCAACAATTTTATTATCAAACATATTTCCAATATAGCTATTCACATGAGATTTTGACCAGACATTGGTATTAACTCAATAAAACTACACAGCTAAAGAAATTGTAACGCTCCAATTCTTTAAAAAAGTTATGTGCAATAAAGTGAAATGACACAGGAACAAAGTATTGAACACGCTAAATTAAATGTATTTAATACTTGGTAGAAAAGCCATATTTTTTATATTTGGTTGCATATCCTTTGCATGCCATGACTTTATGATGTCTGTGACCCAACAACATCAAAAGGCTCTTGATATCTTATTTGCTGGTACTCTTACAAGCGATACTATAACAGCTCTGCATTTGAATGGATCTCTATGGGAATTGGGGGGTGAGACAAGATTTAGCTGTAAATTACACTGGAACAGTATAGAACACATGGTTGGCTAAGTGGCTCTAAGTCATCAAGGGTCTGATGTATTAAACAAGCCTTTAACCATCACTCTGCTGCCAGAAATACAGTAGATATGGAAGGATCACTTTAAGGGTTGTTTCTCCTGACAGATTTTCCTATTGAACTCTATGGAAAAATAATCCCCAAAGATCACTGTTGGAGAATTACAGAGGAAAGTAGCATCAAGTCTCCAAAACTACCATTAGACGTCACCTCCATGCCAACAAATTATTTGGAAGGCATGCCAGAAAAAAGCCTTTCCTGTCATTGCACTACAAACGTAAGCGCCTGGAGTTTGCTAAACGCTACTGGAACTTTGACTGGAACCGTGTTCTATGGTCAGATGAAACACAAATGGAGCTTTTCGGCAACCAAGTCTCCAGGTGGGTTTGGCGTAAAAAGAAGGATGGCTATACTGAAAATAACCTGATCCCCACTGTTAAGTATGGTGGAGGTTCCATGATGTTGTGTATGGAGGTAGATTTGTGTCTTTATTATGCAATCAAACAGAATAGGTTTGCAATCAAAAAAAAGATTTGAGAGCAAAAGTATCAATACAAATCCAAAAGTTTTGTTTGCAAATCCAAAAGTTTTGTTTGCAAATCCAAAAGTTTTGTTTGCAAATCCAAAAGTTTTATTTGCAAATCGAAATGTTTTGTTTGCAATTCTAAAACTTTTATTTGCAAATCCAAAAGTTTTGCTTGCTACTTCATGCAGTTAATTTTGTGTCTTTATTATTGAATTAAAAAAAAAATGGTTGCAATCAAAATATAGTTTTGAGAGCAAAAGTATTGGCACCGCAAACAAAAATGTTTTATTGCAAGTAAAAATAAATTTGTTTGTCTGCAAATTTTTTTTTTCTTTTGCAAATCTTTTTTTTGTTTGTTTGCAAATCTTTTTTTTGTTTGTTTGCAAAAAAAATTTTTGCTTGCAAATTTTTTGTTTGTTTGCAAAAAATTTTTTTGCTTGCAAATCTTTTTTTTGCTTGCGAATCTTTTTTTTGCTTGCGAATCTTTTTTTTGAAAAGAAAAACCTCGTGGGCGGGACCTACACTGAAATCTGTAAGACACGTCTCTATAGGACAAATTAGCGTGACGTCACAACAGCAAATAACTTACTTCCGGGTGGATAATGGCTCTGCGGCTCTGCTCGTATAGCAGGCAGTGTTTATGTGTCATTTAACCAAGGTACGAACACGTAAAGTCAATGTTGGAATATAAAAATAATTTGTGAAAACTCAATGAAATTGTTTTATTTATATGATTGACATGATGTGGTCTATGGTCTAGCTAGCTAATGTAACTAACGTTAGCTGTCAGCACCCCCCTAACGTTGTAGCTAACCAACATCATTAACATGAATAACCAGTGCAAACTAGCTAGCTAGCGTTATTGGAAACCCTACTACTGTAACGTTACCAACTAAACAAGTTAGCTAGCTACACAACAGGCAAGGTCGGATTTAACGTTTAATCGTTTCATGTTTGTAACGTTATCATCCCATCGTTTCTGAGCGTCTGGTGTTTATTAGCTAACGTTAGCTGTCAACAACGTTTGTGAAGGACATGAGCAATACAATCAGAAGTTCCCCCCCCCATGTTTCTGACACTTTGAAACTTATGTCGGGCGTCTCTTGTCTTGTTTCCACTTGCACATTCGACCCGTTCCAGAGCCAACGCAACCCAAATGCGAGACGTACAGCGCGGCTCAAATTGCTTTTCCATTAATCCGAGCTGCTTCTCCGCCAGAGATTCGTTATGTATCGTTGCTAGGTAACGCGACACAGCTGTTCCAAAGTACCTTGCTAATGTTAGCTATTATAACATGGCGAACTACGAGTTGGGTTTGTTTGTGTTGGTGTTGTGGAATATGTTGCTTCAAAAGCAACAACGTATCCGTCAGCGCAGACATATGTTATCACAAAAGGCCTCCCTCCCAGTCGTTATTTATGTGGATTGATCTTCGCTAAACACATTCAATTGTTTAAACCAGCAGAGTCTGCGATTGTTGGATCGGTTCAAAATAGGCATAGAAAATAGTTTCGTACTGGATCGGATTCTTTTTTTCAATTAACATTTATTTATTCTCGTTTCTGAGCGATGAATTCAGCTGCTGCTGAACCGACTCGTCTGCCCAAATCATTAAAAGGGCCTGGACTTCCTCGAAACCCCACGGGTTGTTTATTTTTTCCATTTTTTTGTTGTTATTAAACAGCCGACAAAATGAGTAAGCGCGTCTTCTTCGGCTACGTTGCTGTGGTGAATCACCATAGCAACGCACTGGCGGCTCCATTATATTCGAGCCAGCACCAGAGGACAAATCGGGCCGTTTTTGGAGTGGGTCTCGTTAGCGCGGCTCGAATTTGAACTAATGGAAATGCTCAGAAGTCGAGCCAGCTACTTGTTAACGCTAACTTAGATGAAAATACGGTGTTAGCGAACTTAGCTAACGTTAACGTTAGCTGCTTCCCTCAGAAAAAAATAGTAGGTAATTCCAGCTATGAACGAACTATCTATCAATCAATAAAACAATGTTTGGCTATCTGTCTGTTGTACTTGTAACGTTAGCTAGCCAGCTAAGAATCCAGAGGTTGAGTTGTCAATAACGTTAACGTTACAGTAAAAACACAAGTTAAAATCTGAATTGTAAAAACAAATAACGAACAGTGCACAGTTTCTTCTGTAAAGCAGAACACTAACGTTACAGTATTACTGGTTTGACTTTGCTTTGTTAGATCAGGACTTGAATTTGAACTTGAATAACGATTAAACGTTAAATCCGACCTTGCCTGTTGTGTAGCTAGCTAACTTGTTTAGTTGGTAACGTTACAGTAGTAGGGTTTCCAATAACGCTAGCTAGCTAGTTTGCACTGGTTATTCATGTTCATGATGTTGGTTAGCTACAACGTTAGGGGGGTGCTGACAGCTAACGTTAGTTACATTAGCTAGCTAGACCATAGACCACATCATGTCAATCATATAAATAAAACAATTTCATTGAGTTTTCACAAATTATTTTTATATTCCAACATTGACTTTACGTGTTCGTACCTTGGTTAAATGACACATGCTATACGAGCAGAGCCGCAGAGCCATTATCCACCCGGAAGTAAGTTATTTGCTGTTGTGACGTCACGCTAATTTGTCCTATAGAGACGTGTCTTACAGATTTCAGTGTAGGTCCCGCCCACGAGGTTTTTCTTTTCAAAAAAAAGATTCGCAAGCAAAAAAAAGATTTGCAAGCAAAAAAAAAAATTGCAAACAAACAAAAAATTTGCAAGCAAAATTTTTTTTTGCAAACAAACAAAAAAAAGATTTGCAAACAAACAAAAAAAAGATTTGCAAAAGAAAAAAAAAATTTGCAGACAAACAAACAAATTTATTTTTACTTGCAATAAAACATTTTTGTTTGCGGTGCCAATACTTTTGCTCTCAAAACTATATTTTGATTGCAACCATTTTTTTTTTAATTCAATAATAAAGACACAAAATTAACTGGATGAAGTAGCAAGCAAAACTTTTGGATTTGCAAATAAAAGTTTTAGAATTGCAAACAAAACATTTCGATTTGCAAATAAAACTTTTGGATTTGCAAACAAAACTTTTGGATTTGCAAACAAAACTTTTGGATTTGTATTGATACTTTTGCTCTCAAATCTTTTTTTTGATTGCAAACCTATTCTGTTTGATTGCATAATAAAGACACAAATCTACCTCCATAGTTGTGGGGCTGTTTTTCCACAATCTGAATCTGGCTGTCTCTGCCAAGAAACTAAAACTGGGTCGTCGTTGGATCTTCCAGCACGATAATGATCCAGAACATATGTCCAAATCAACACAAAAATGGTTAACTGAACACAAAATCAAGCTTCTGCCATGGGCATCTCAGTCCCCTGACCTAAACCTCATTGAAAAC
Source organism: Ilyophis sp. 1 JC-2022 (assembly GCA_022702515.1). Taxonomy (NCBI): domain Eukaryota; kingdom Metazoa; phylum Chordata; class Actinopteri; order Anguilliformes; family Synaphobranchidae; genus Ilyophis; species Ilyophis sp. 1 JC-2022. Next base: position 28,502,467 of record CM040395.1, on the reverse strand, counting down.
CTGTGGGCTGAGCTGAAGAGGAGAGTACACAAGAGAGTAACTAGGACTCTGTATTCTCCAACCTTATTAGATGTTACGGGAGAAGAGTCAGTGCTGTTTTATTGGCAAAGGTAGGTTGTACAAAGTATTAAATGCAGGGGTGGCAATAATTGTGGCACACATGGTTTTGCTAAAAATAATTATTTCTTGATGAGGGATTTTTTTTTCTTCCTCAGAATAAATTTACTTCAATTAAAGATAGGATTTTCCTAATTTTTTCAGTGTGAGATTAAGCGAATGGCTTGCTCAACTCGATAATATGCGCCGTTTCATCTGACATTATCACCTAAATTCCACTGATGAATACATTGTTGTTTCGGGCTTGAATTGAATCCACAAATACAAATATAACATTTAATGCAAACCTTTTTTTGCAAATTGAAACAACCAACATCCAAACAGCTACAATTAAATCAAATTTAAGATCAAATGTTGCTTGAATCCAGTCCTAAGGGTTAGTAAACAGCATGTGATGCTTTCTGATTTAACAGAAGAACCCAGAGGGAGTGACAGCTGTCCCCGGCAAATGGTCTCACCTCCACAAGCTGCTCCTTCTGCTCGGTCAGTTTTCGGGAATACTCGGCTCCTGCATCCAGGTTGCCCTCCTCCCCAGACACCTTCAAGGCCTTCAGCACAGTTTGATCAGCATGGTACTTGAGCAGGTCTGCTGCTCGTCCCACTGCTGCTCTGTGAAGCTGAGGGAGGAGGGAGAGAAGCAGGGTCACATACTGTACAATGCCAAAAAATATAGGCAAGACACACCCAAGTCGAATGAGGTCCTGACTAACAGCGCAAGTTAATAAACAATAAGAAAGTTGAACACTCCTCGTCTAACCGCGCCTTTTATTTTGCCATTAAATGTCTTCATCATGGTTTATCCGTACCCTAATAAAGAGATTTAGTGTTGAAACGTTGGTAAAATAAAAAGCACAGTTAGACTAGAGGAGTGTGTGTTTATTTAATTTATTTGTTCACGTATAATGTTCAACAGCATTTTACCGGACCTGTAGTACCACATCCCTCTTGCTACTACCCAAACCAAGTGAATGACACTCCAGCCTTGTAAGGCCGTCCTTTACCGGACCTGTAGTACCACATCCCTCTTGCTACTACCCAAAAAAAATGAATGACACTCCAGCCTTGTAAGGCCGTCCTTTACCGGACCTGTAGTACCACATCCCTCTTGCTACTACCCAAACCAAGTGAATGACACTCCAGCCTTGTAAGGCCGTCCTTTACCGGACCTGTAGTACCACATCCCTCTTGCTACTACCCAAACCAAGTGAATGACACTCCAGCCTTGTAAGGCCGTCCTTTACCGGACCTGTAGTACCACATCCCTCTTGCTACTACCCAAACCAAGTGAATGACACTCCAGCCTTGTAAGGCCGTCCTTTACCGGACCTGTAGTACCACATCCCTCTTGCTACTACCCAAACCAAGTGAATGACACTCCAGCCTTGTAAGGCCGTTGATGCGGATGGACGCTCACCTCTCTTCGGAGTTCATTCGCACTCTGACAGGTCTTCAGAATGCACACCTCCATCTCCTCTGAGGGTTCTTTGGCTTTGAAAGACTGCTGCTTACACAAAAGAAAAAGAAAAACAGAATTAGATGGTACACAAGGCAATCAGCCCACCTACAAATGTACATACATGGAAAGAAGGGAGACCCTCTCGTATTGAGAAGTCACTCCATCCTAAACAATGTTTTCCTGTACTTAGAACAAGAGAAACAGGTCTAAAACGTACATACTTCATTCCAACTTCTTCTTCTTTAAAATCTTGTTAATTTTTATCTTGTATTTAAAGCATTCATTAAACCACAAGATAATATTTACACTTACTTTTTTCCAAATATATAAATATATATAAAAAATATTTTAAAAATATAAAATACCCTTTTAATGTTATGTTGGTAATTCCTAAACACAGGAGATGGATTATTCATCTCAAGTTCACTTTTGATTGGCAGCACACTAAATGCCAATACCGTTGATTGGCTAAAATTTAAATTGCCATGTTAATTACAGCACGTAAAAAACATGGTCTCCAAAAGAACAATACCAAATCCCCATATAATAGGCAGTGTAAGAACTTTGTTGCTTTCAGAATAAAAAAGCTCATGAAAATATCAACGGAATAAAACAGGCTCAGTATCATAGTATTTATTTTACTTGGGTTCACCGTGTATAATTATTAAAGCATGATGATAACGGATTACAGAGGCTCTTCAATAATCACTTTGAATTACTGATTTAGGCATTACATTACATTACATTACATTATAGGCATTTAGCAGACGCTCTTATCCAGAGCGACTTACACAACTTCAAGCATTTTATTACATTTACCCAATTAATGCAGCTGGATATATTCAGGTTAAGTACCTTGCTCAAGGGTACAACGGCAGTGTCCTACCTGGGAATCGAACCTGCAACCTTTCGGTTACAAGTCCAGTCCCTTAACCATTGTACTATACTGCCACTACTATACTATACATGTTTCAAGCCATTTATGGCGCACCAGCTGGCCTGCCTAATATTATTTGTTGTTTTTATATTGTTTTAACATATTATGATTGTTCTAATCGTGTAAGGTCACAAGCTTTAGTTCCCTGTTGGGACAACAATTACATTACATTACATTACAGGCATTTAGCAGACGCTCTTATCCAGAGCGACTTACACAGCATTTGACACTTATACATAGTATCCATTTACAGCTGGATATATACTGAAGCAATGCAGGTGAAGTACCTTGCTCAAGGGTACAACGGCAGTGTCCAACCTGGGAATCGAACCTGCAACCTTTCGGTTACAAACCCAGTTCCTTAACCATTATACTACGCTGCCGCCCCACAATGCATTACTCCATTCACATCTGTTCACCTGCTTCTTCAGCAACATCTCTGAAGCTCTGTACAAAGTGTGTACAACAAGGCACATCCTTTGAAAGGTGTATTAAAAGAATCAGGAAAGCGGTAGAGAGTCCCTATTTAAGAAGGGATTACAGAAAGATGTCAAAACCACACCAGCTGCCACCGGGATTCTACTTTGAAATACCTAATGCTACGGTATGACACTTTTGGCTTGCGGCTAACCTGAGGCTCAGCATCGCGGGAGTGGAGTGCACACCACAGAACACGGATCACTCGGCTTTTGATGGTAAGATGGAAGAATGCCCTTATCTTTACAAGACATAATGGGATTTTGGGGTTTGGGGGTTGGGTCCGTTGGTTTAGTTGCACAAAGGTGGTCGGGTAAACGCTAGGCCAAGCCCTGGTGCAGGTCAGACACAGATTTTGCCAAGTACGTTTTGGTATTTTAACAGCACTAACACACACGTTAAGGCATCATAGTTTTCTATAAGTTGAAGGCGTGGCTAAATGGTGACTGGTGAATCAGGACTCCCTTTAATTGAGCGGTGAGATGAAGGATCCTTGTTTAGATAAGAAAACCTATACACTTCACCCCAACTACTCAAACAAGGGAAGAAAAAGGTACTCAAAAAAGCCAGAACCGTGAACTACTCAACTCTGAAGTACAGAGATGCACTGTCCCATTCCTCTATTCAAATGTTCCATGTGCAATAATGGTTTGACTGAACACTTGATTTACGAGCCGTTATCACCTACAATGATCTACACTTTACGGTTCATATAGTAGCAAATGGTTTTCACTCACACATTATTTCAGAAACTACTTGTTGAGGGAAGGGAAGTAGAGACTATTCTGAAATGTGATAATATGTCAACATACAATGATCATACAAAGTATAACCTGATTCTTGGAAAACATTTAAATTTTGGTTTATTTATAGTCAGCATATATTCTCTAGGTCTATTGCAAGAGCAAGGGGTTTTTAAAGTTTATAAAAATGTCAGAATTCCCCCTGATCTGAGCGTACCTACTGCGCTTGTATTTTCAGTCATATGCTTACTGATGATGCATCTTTCCACCAACAAGTGCAAAAAAACAGGGATGAACATACCCTGTGCAGCTCTGCGGTGCTCCTAAATATCAGTCTGCCCTTACGACAGCTATGCTTTTCAGAAATATAATTTCAAGCTTCAATTATGGGTTTCCTGTTGCCAAAAGAACATAATTCTTAAGGACTGCTACTGTATTAGATAATCAAGAGAGGGTGTTTGAAATTCCGCAGCCAGAAAAAACAATCTGTTAGAGACGGCAGAAAATACTTGCTTTTTTTTTTAACCATTTTTTTCCGTGCCAGGAAGCTCAAACACAGGTATTCATTCAAAACCAAGTTTCTGAATCCATTCTACCTGTTGACATAACTCTTACATTTATGTGTGCTTAAAACAGAAAAAAATACAGGGAGAAAAGAGAAAGGAAAAATTTAACCTTTATGTTGAACTGAACGTATACAATGAAGACAGGATTGAAACCGCTACATAGCAAATGTGCGCAGATATACGAGAGAAATGCATCAAGGCACAATGCGTCTTGCAGACAGATATTTGTGCAGCTACTGAAAAGGCACAAGATGAATGGAAAACTGTAGTCAGGGCTCAGGTCGCCGGAACACAATGAAGGCCGAACCTCCCGATCGGGGTGGAAGTTGTCTGCATTTTGTTTCCTTTTGAGTCTTCAGCTGAAAGGAGCGTGTATCCTGCACCTTGGCTATTGTTTGGAAACCTAGCAACGGCTTGAGGGATCAGGGACAGGCGCTGCGAAAAAGAAGTGGGTCGTACGGAGGCGGCATATGAATAGGAAGCACTGGTCAAACGCCTGACTGTCTTTACCTAAGGGAAGCTGTGAGAAAAGGCTGAGCCTAAGCCTGCCTAGGTGGCGAGAGTCACACTCACAGGGGAAACATGGAGGGGGGGCAAAGAAGGAGAAAAAGAGAGAGAGGAGGAAAGGAAACGGGGATATGAGGCGGGAGAAAGGAGAAATGGGGTATAGGATAGGGGGGGGGGGGGGCGGAGTAAGAGGCTATAGATGCTACGGGAGGGCTATAGAGAGTCAGAGACAAAAGGCTCTCTCTCACTCCCAGTCACAGGGATAGTGATCACAGATCACCTGACTAAAAAGATGACAAGTCTCAAGCGGTGCACTGGTCAAGCCGTGCACTAATAATGCAGTGTGCACATTAAAGGTCGGACTGAATCCAGACTGTGGCGGCGCCGTTTGGCCCGTGTTACTGCCTGTCAGCCGCGCACAGCAGCTTTACGGGCGGCTGGGAAAATGGAACAGAAGCAAATCGGCTGACTTTAAATGTTTCAGAGGATGTGTGGGCAGTCGTCCCCCTCTGGAATTGATGTAGAAAATGGCAGCAATGAGACGGGTCTACAGTTACAATTGAGCGTTTCAAATTGGGGAGAAACATTTGAAAAATAAACTGTTCATAGTCTGCTGCCAAATAGCGCACGGGCCAGTCAGTGCCCCGTTGTATCTTCTGGTTTTATAATTATTAAATGCTTTTCCAGTTCAGGCCTAACCACTTGGTTGGTTTTTGTGAAACACATTAGTCATCTATATGGCTAATGAGTGATTTAAGCACCACTTAGTGGCCCTATACCAGTCAACGGAAACCGCCATCTGTAACCAATCATAAATCCTGTTTGAACACAGCCTCACTAGATCCCCTCCTCATAAAAAGTTTTTTTTCTTCTTTCTACTGTCGTCCTTGGCTTACTCATGGGGGCCTGGGCCCAAACCATCCGTGAAGTGCTTTGAGACATTAGTCCTTGGTGAAAAGTGTTCTACAAATAAAACTGTATTGAATGGAACAGGAAGAAATTCCCCGGGATGGATACGTTGCTTCGGTTACAAAACTGTAGCCTCATTTAAATCATAATATAAAAAACATGTAATATGACGTCTCCAATAAAACATGCTTAGTTGAAGGGCCTTTCAGTGACAGCGTGCGTCACACTTCCTGTTTGCACCAGTGAGTGCGGGTGTCACACTTTCTGTTTGCACCAGTGAGTGCGGGCGTCACACTTCCTGTTTGCACCAGTGAGTGCGGGCGTCACACTTCCTGTTTGCACCAGTGAGTGCGGGCGTCACACATCCTGTTTGCACCAGTGAGTGCGGGCGTCACACTTCCTGTTTGCACCAGTGAGTGCGGGCGTCACACTTCCTGTTTGCACCAGTGAGTGCGGGCGTCACACTTCCTGTTTGCACCAGTGAGTGCGGGTGTCACACTTCCTGTTTGTACCAGTGAGTGCAGGTGTGTGGGATCGGTGTTTAAATGTAAACTAAGCGCGGGGACCCACTCACTGCCTGCGTCCAGGTGGCAGTCAGCTGGTCCAGCTCCAGTCTGGTCATGTGACACCTCTGCAGGATGCTCTCTCGGTTCTCGTGGCTGGTGTAGGCCGAATCGGTAAAGTCCTCTGTCTGCTCCACCACCTCCTCCAGCTGTGCAACCACAATCTCTGGTGGCACAGAGAACAGCGCCTCCCGCAGGCCCTCCACCTTGTACTGTGGGACGAAGAGCGCATCAGGAAAGTCATTGGCTCCATGAAATCTACAAACCATACTGCAAATGATAATAATTAAAAAATAATAATAATCTTGCAATAGATTTACACACAAAAGCACTGGACCTGACCTGAGCTGGACCTCTATTCAGACTTTTCAAAAATAATTATGGAGGACACTATTTGTACACAACCCAAATATCTAAAAACGGATCAATATACACTTTATTAGGTACACCTGATCAGTAACGCAAATAGCATGCTCCTCCAAACAGCGATTCAATACATAACGCAATACATAAAGCATGTAGACACGGTGAAGAGGTTTAGTTGTTGTTCGAATGGAAAGACGCGTGATCTAACCGACTTAGACTGTGGTATGATTGTTAGTACCTGACGCGGTACCTCAATCCTTGAATCGGATGGGCTACAGCAGCAGGGTTTCACTCCTGTCAGCTAAGAACAGGAAGAGGAGGCTACAGTAGGCATGTGATCAGGAAAACTGGATGACTGAAGATCAGGGAAACATTGCCTCGTCTGACAAATCTCAATTTGAGTGTGAACAGTGTGAATCCATGGATCCATCCTGTCTTGTGTCAACGGCGCAGACTGGTGGCGGTGGTGTAACGGTGTGTGCAATGTTTTCCTGGCACACATTAACACCCTTAATACCAACTGAGCATTCTTTGCATGCCACAGCATCCCAGCATTGTTGCTGACCGTGTGCATCCCTTCATAGTCACAGTCTACCCTTTTTCAAATGGATTATTCCAGAAGGATAACACACCATGTCACAAAGCACACATCTTCTCAAGCTGGTTCCACGAACATGAGTGACATCAGTTTACTCCAATGGCCTGCACAGCCCCCAGATCTCAATCCAATAGAGCACTTTTGCATGAATGTGTGGCCAAAACAATCTGCAGGAACTGTATGATACTATCGAGTCAGTATGGACCAAAATCCCAAGGGAATTTTTCCAGCACCTTGTTAAATCCATGCTGCAAAGAATTCAGGCTGTTCTCGAGGCAAAAGGGGGTCCAACCCGGTACTAGATAGGTGTACCTAATAAAGTGGCCACTGAGTGTATTTTACAACAAAGTAAAAATACAAAGGACTAGAAGTATAGAGGTGATGAAATCCAGTAGGAAATTGTAGATCATGAAATTGTGTGATTATAAAAGCGGGGTGTCACCTTGAAGAGAGACATAATTTACGAGAGTGCAGAGAGCACAGCTTTCCGTCAGCCACTGCTCTGTAAGGTCTGGACATTCAGAGCTACTCATGGCCAGAGCTGAATGCAAACTACCCAACACATAATGAATTCAACCAAGCATCAAATTCTAAATGGGAAAGCGTGAGGTAAGGTTAGGACATGGGGAAGTGGAGAGAGTAGGGCGACGTTCTCAGCTGCCGAAAGCTTAATCGAGAAAACCACTGCACCACATTAACGAACCGGGGGATCCATTGGCTCAGGTTCTTAAAACTCGGTCTTGGGGACACACCGTACATGCCGATTTTTGTCCCAACTATAATTGCAACCTCTAAATGGAACGATCTGTTAGTTTCTAATTTTTCTAAATTATCTGTAAGGCAAAGCATTTCTTCACATCAGTAGCGCAAACCCCTGGGTGTACCATTTTTCTGTCCTGTACCACCAAACTGTGATGCAAAGCCCCGCCCCCCCCCCCCCCCCGCGTCATTCCTGATGGATAATCTTCACTTGACTAGATAAGCAGGCGGAAGCAAGGAGCACAGATTTGTATTTTGACATGAGAAAGGTAAATATAAAGATTACATTTCTGAAATTCCCCTTAACTAGCTCACACCAGCTCCTGCTAGTCCATGTTGTAGTGTGACAATCTCTCTTGTTGTCGCCTACAAAAATATTATCATTAGTATTGAGGCTGTCTCAACAATCTAAACCACAGGTGTCAAACTCCAGTCCACGGTGTCTGCTGGTTTTCAGGCTGTTCTCGGCACCAGTGGTTCATTTAAGTCATTAATTGGCAAAGAATCCACACACCTTGTTCTCAAGTCCTTGGCGTCTGATTGAAAGGAAACCACTAAAAACAGCCCCCTGGGAATTTAGTTTGACATCCCTGGTCTAAACTCTGGAGGGGATACCAGATTTGGCTGCTTGCCAGTTCCGAGGACTGCCACATAGATTTATGATTTGTCATAGATGCACAAACATAGCATGTGTTATTCAAATATCAGGCTTGCAAACAAAGCATCAACGTAATAAATTTAACTTAACATTCAAAGGCCCTTGATAATTATTTGTCTCCATTTGTCATATGGAAATTGTAATTATGGGAAAGTGTCTTACTTGCAATAAAAAAATCTTAGGCATTAAGCATTTTAAATTGATTCTAAAATTAACATCATTACATTGACAGCCCTAAAAAATAGGTTTCCAAATTTTTCACTTTTCCAGATTTTTGCCCCCTATTTTATCCATCATTGGCCCACATGCAGTGCAGTCCATAAAAAATAAAAAATATATATTAAATCTGACAGTCTGCACTTTAACTTCATATTCATTGTTTCATTACAACTCTAATGTGCAGAGTCAAAACAACAAATATGGACTGCACCACATGTCAGCTCTTAGCATTAATTATAATTAAATATTAATTTACCGGGCAAACGCATGAATCAGTGATTCATTCAGTAACCACTATACCACACTTGTGTGTACACTGCAGCTTAAAGATGTATCTGAATGGTTGGAACACCCAAGTTCCCTCTCCTGTCTGCCCACCCGACGTGATGAGCCCTTGGGTCTCCCTACCTTGAAGTCTTTGATCCCTGCGTAGACACTGGCAGGCAGCACCTGGGCATCTCCGCTGGGCCGGGTGTCCGTCACAATCTCGATGACCTGCTCCAGGGCGTAGCGCATGCGCTGGAAGACAGCGTCCTTATTGTGGCGCGCAGACTCACAGTCAGGGTGTCGGAGGCATGTCTGCAGTGGGAACAAGGGCACAAACACGTACACACAGGCGGTTACATTCATATGCAGACCCACAGTCACGCATGCACGCCCTGGCTGTAGACACATTGTACTCTGTAGAATTGGCACAAGCCTCCAGCAGTTACTACATGTAAATACTGCACGTGTAACGCACTCTGGAATGTTATATTTATACTTGTGGTACTGTTAGCACAATGCTATTAAAAGTGCTTAAACAGTATCAGCAGGATTCAGTTTCATTGGAACTTTAAAAAACACAGGCAATGGTGTCAGAGCAACAAGGGGTGTACATATCCGACAGTATTCTTGGTCTAAACTTCTCGCTTTGAGACTTGAGAAATTAACAAGTCCGGTGTATGTGCGATAAGTAAATGCCTAATTGATCATTAATAATTTCCACCAAATTATTTCAACCAGAGTCACCTTTGAAGCAGTGAGGAGCATCATGGTACATTTCTCCAGCACAGCCCGGGCAGCTGCCATTCTGGCCTTCTTCTTCTCATCCTTCAAGTCCTGGGGAACAGGCACAGGTGCTGCTGTGAGGCCATCAGAAATTGTATGACTACGACAGTATTCGCCAAATGTGGCTATCCCGCTAAATAAAACAGCATAGACCAGAGTATGTTGCTGGTCCAGGTTGGGCAGAGCTGGTTTTATGTTGGTCAAGCTGGAAGATCATTGGGTATTTCACAAAGCAGGACTGAGTTAGCTGGAAAACTGCACAGAGTAAAACCCAGAACAGCTCTTTTTACCTCAGTCCATGTTCCAGATTTGGGAGGGTTCCGGGTTTTACTCAGTTTAGTTATCCAGCTAACTCGGTAATCCTGCTTTGTGAAATACCCCCAAACTTCGTCAAGCAGATAGGGAAAATAGCTGCGCTGGTAGACAGCTTGGTCAGGCTGGTAATGTGATGGTCATGTAGGTAGAGCCACTTGGTCATGTGGTTAAAGTGATGGTCATGCTGATAAAACTAGCATGCTGGTCACCAGCATAGCCATCTTCAATTATCCACGCTGGTTTTTCAGCAGGGAATGGGGATCTGCCATGTGCACACTGCTGTGTTCCTGCTAAGCTCTAAATTAATCTGATTTACCTACACTGTTAACAGAACACTTATCTTCACCTGAGACTGCTACTTTGATATCTTCACTAAATCCTTTGTGTGGGCAAAAAGTCAAGATGACCATGTTTTTTAGCCAGTAGAAAGATCATGAAATGAAAAAAAGTTTATTTTATGTCACTTTATTAATATCTGCTCCTTTGTGGTAGTCGTCTGAACTCTAAGTCTAAGCACCATTTAGGAAATGACCTGACATTCTGAACAACCCAATGTGTAACAGAGTAGTCAAAGCAGATGCTTATTAATACATTTATTTTTAAAACTCTGTCACCCTGCTCTTTAGGAGACGTTTATTTAGCTATCAGCAGATGCGATTCAAGCAAGTTGTGATGATGGGACAATCCCAAAAGCCAGAATCTACATGTGCATCCCATAATATTAGTTGTTAAGAGTGGTTGTACTTTTTGTGTCTTATCTGTATGCATTTATTAGAATGATATCCTGTTTTAATATACACAAACTAGGCCATTATTTACTTCACATACTTCCGAGCACAGTATGAATTGGAAACGGAGTGAAATTCCTTTTTGGTTCTCTCAGACGATATTAGTTCACAACTAATTAACGCCCTCATTAACAAATTGTGTTCCGGGTTCAATTAACACCACAGTGGAGCAGAATTAATTGAGAGTTCAGTCAGGAAACAAAACCAGGACTGGACAAAGCAGGACCAGAGGATGATGGAATGGGGTGTGGAGGTGGGCTCAAAGCCCTCATTGTGAGAAAGACGCAAGGAGACTGGAATGCGTGGACCTGGTTTCACTTTTATCAGTGAGAATCATTTTTGCAGCATACTCATTCAGTTGGGAAAAGGTCTCAGAAAGTAACCGGACAGAAGATGGTGTCCTAGCTTTTATATTGAACTACATAAAATGTCAGCTAATCCTCTTGTGTAGGTACTTGACAATGGCAACATTTACAATGACTGTTTGCAGAGGCAATGGGCACATCAAATAAAAATGACTAATGCGGTTCTGAAATCGTATCACTGTAAGATCCATAGCGATATCTCCCTCAATAAGAACATTCTGGAAGGTATTTCAGGAAGCCAGAATCTCTGCAGTGGAAAATGACTCTCCAGACGCAGTGCTGTGGATCACAAGAGAGATGGGATTATCTATTATTATGTTATGCTGCAAGAGCCTGAACAGATATAATCTCTTGATAACCAAGGTTCAGCAGCAAACAGAAGATATCACCATGGTCTCACAAGTGAAATACGTGATGCGCTTGTGAAACTCTCTAAATCGGAAACCAAAAACACAAACAAATAGTAAATCACTCCCCTCTGGTTGAGGCTTTTTTCTTTTGTGAAAGAATTAAACCTCCCTCCTTTCCTAGGATTAATGGCTTCATGCCAGTTTGGAATAACGACACATCCTCTTTAAATCTACTAAGGCAGTCCTATTGCATGCCAGCGAGCTCCATTTTAAGGGACTCCTAATACACTAAGCAGGCTGTTATTTGAATGACAGGCAATTTTACTAATGAGTAAAATGAAGGACCTGCTATTAAAATGCCAGAGTAGAAGTTAGCATCTTAACCATTTACTGTTCAACAGACAGGCTTACAGTCTGCTTCCATTCAAACACGGAGCAACACAATAACTTTAGTCCATAAATCAGTCAGCGAAACACCAAACGTGGTCGTGCAAAGTCACATTGCACACACATCTGTGCCCTAGAGCATTTATTAGGCTTGCCGTAGTCTAGATCTATGACCGTCTGGGTCACGCTAGGCTGTAAACTCAGCCAAAACCTGCAGAAGGGCACGCTTAGTTTTTTATTTTTATTTCACCTCTCCCACACACTCCTTCACTTGATGTGTTTAGACAGCAAAGTCACTTTACAAGCGAAGACCCCTGGGTAAAAATACAGGCTCACTTGCACTCAAAATAACTCTTAGCTGGATGGCGTTATTTAAAGCGAAACCTAATGAGAGCCGTCACAGAGATGAGGGCAGGGGATTCTGGAAGGACTGGACGTTGTTTCTGAATGATAGGTAGGACGGACGGAGGTTTGAAGGCGGCAGACAGCGCCTACGTTTTGACGGTCTCCGGTCAGGTGGGCAAACTCCACCATCTCGTTGCCGAACTGGCTGAAGATCTGCACAAACTCCTGGAAGCTGATCACTCGCTCCAACTGCCCCAGGGTAGCCAGTACCTGCGGGGAGAGGGGGGGGGGGGGGGGGGGGGGAAAGAGTCAACACCAGCCAGTGGGAGAATATTCTAATGACATAACTATTGACTCAGATATGGCTTTATACAGGAGGCCACTGATGAGAATTTATCCTTCTAGACTGTCTGCCTGTCTTGTCCATCTGAACAAATAAACTCTAGTCACTGTTTTTCATTATATGATGCCTAATTCATCCTTCTGTCCAATGCACCCTTCTGTGTTCCTCTTTCATACATCTCGATGTCAGATGTTGATGAGAGAAGTCGATAGACAAATGTGGCTCGAGCTGTCTTCAGAACCATTACGGCTACGGACATACTTTCACAAACCCTTCTAAAGATCTAAACAAACCCTTGTGGTATAATTACTGCATGTCATCCACTTTATATTATCATATACAGTCAAGAGGTGAGGGCTGTAAGAAGAATATCCTGTTTACACAAATGTCTTTCTAAAAATTTTTTTTCCCAATCATTCGTGTTTATTTTTTCTCTCCGACTCCGATTTGCTCGAACAAGTTCATGCACCTCTAGTGTGCGCGCTTGAAATAGACGGGAACTTTAGGCAGTTGCTCGTCCATGTTTTCTTTGCGATGTCCAAGTTAATTACGGACTGTGCTTGTGATCCCTCAATATGTACTGTGCGGTACCAGCTAAAGATCGGCCTCTGAAAGCATATGATCTTAACGAGGAAATGTCCATAGACGTTCCGCTGCAAAACCGCTGTCGTCCAATCTCAAACTCAAGCTGCCTTTTGCAGAGAACACAGAGTGCAGGGAGGACTGAGAGGGGCCGATTAACGACAGTGTCTTGCAGCGTGACAGAATTATTACAACGGCCTTGAGGTTGGCCCGTAACTGAGAAACCAATTAAAACCCTGTGACAGGCTGGTAAATTAAACATGCAGGACAAAAAAATTCTTGGCATATTCAATTCCTTTCATTCTGAAAAGGGAAGATTTTTCTGAGAGACGCTGACGTGTCAGAAAAGCTCAAGCGACACTGCGAAACGATGTCTCGTTTCAGGGACTGACACGGCGGCAAAAGGTCGGGGTGCGTTTTTTAACACCACTGACGCTGACAATGAACAATAGCCAAAGAAAACAAAAAAGCTAGCATGCTATGTGCTGGCAGTTCAGGTAGGGTGCGTTAACCTGTTAAGTCTACAGTAGTTGTTTCGGTGCTGTGCATTGCATCATCCATCTTATACATAGCAGAACATGTTGTAGTCCTGTATTTTGGAGTGTTACCCTTTTTATAGTAATGGTTCATACAAATTTTGGGAGATTTCGTTTCTGTTTTACTTGACATAAAATATGAAGGGCTGTCAACAGTGCGTGCTGCAACAAAAATAAATGTTTATTTAATGTGGGAAAGACATCAGACTGCTTATGTAGGTAGCTGATAATGGCTCTCGAGAGACACAAGTGTATACATTGAATTGAGTGAGATTGAGGTGAGAGCAGAGCTACCGCCATTCTCCAACTGTCCAGACGAGTCCAACAAGACTTTATGACCCAGGGCCCCGAAAGCGCATTTCCCCTCCGCTAAAAACAAAGTGAGCTGCTGGTCCAGTTCATGGTAAATACACCGCCCACACTTATTACAGGAAGAAAAGTACAGTAATGGCAGGAGCCCGATTACACTGATAGAAATGCAGAACCTAAAAGGCCTCTGGGAGAAAAAGTAAAGAGTGTGGGGGTGATGGCGCCTACTTTGTTGCGCGAAGTGATGATCTGTTTGATGACAATGCGGTCGGCCAGGACCAGCACTTTTGTGACGGAGGAGAGCAACATCCTGGCAGCCTTCACCATGCCGGTCTTGTCGCTGAAGACGGTGATTCGCCCGTCTGACTCCGGCTGCTCTGGGCTCAGCGCGTCTGTGAGGTGCGCAATGGCGTCTCCTGGAAGCACAGGGAGGGTATGCGGTGATGCTTTACACACACAGGCATGCACACACAGTCCTGTATTCATATCTTTGTGGGGACATCCTAAACCTAACCCTAACCTAATCCTAGCCCTAAACCTAACCCCTGTATTCCTATACTTATTGGGACTTCCTAAACCTAAACCTAAACCTAATCATCACCCTAAACCAGGGGTGTCAAACTCCAGTCCTGGAGGGCCGCAGTGTCTACAGGTATTTGTGGTTTCCTTTTAATTAGCACCCAGTTAAAGCATTGAGAACAAGGTGTTTGGACTTCTTAGCCAATCAGTGACTTAAATTAATCACTTGTGCTGAAACACACCAAAAGCCAGCAGACACTGCGGCCCTCCAGGACCGGAGTTTGACACCCCTGCCCTAAACCATAACCCTAGCCCTAACCCTAAACATAACCTTTGACCCCTAAACCCAACCCTAACCATAACCATAATTGTAACCCTAGCCCTAAACCCAACCCCTAACCCTAAAATTTACTTTTCCCTCATGGGGACCATTCCCATGTCCCCACAAGGGAGCATTTGACAACCTTTTCTATCCTCATGGGGACATTTAGTCCCCATGAAGTAGGCTAAACATGCCCACACACACATACTAAGCAAGCTGCTCTTTGAAGAGGATAACTGTAGCTAAACTACTTGTATTTAAGAACAGCAAATAGCTTGGGGGGAAGGGGTGGGAGTGTTCTTGCTTTGCTTGGTTACTCCTCTACATTACACGGCCTGCTCGCAGCACACTGAAGACACCCCTTTCTTTGCTAAGGATACAACAGTCAGAGATCCTCGGGCCACGTGACGGAGCAGCACTGTAATGACCTCCGTTGTATTTTGGGATTTTCAGAGGGCACGGCAGATCTCCCCAGCCAGGCCTGGTTGGCACGGATAGTGGGAGAAGCGAACAGCCCCTGCTGCTGCTCAGCCACACCAATAACACAGGGCCCAGGTCCAAGACGCAAAACTAGGTCGCAAGCTACACAGGGAAAACTGGTGAAGTCCAAAAAGAAAGATCGGCAATTGTGAACTGGGCTCGCGCAGTTCCAGTAGCGTTGGCCCCCGCTCAAAAATATAAATAAATAAACATTTCCATAGATGTCGGACAGCCTGCTCCATGCCAGACCTTAACCAACGCCAGTGAATGATCAGAGAGCACGACAATCAACAGTGCCCGCTTCCAGGCAGGGTCTTCTTGTTCCGCGAAGCTCACTCTTGTTAGCGAGAAAATTGGATTAAAACCGGTAGGAGTCTGAATAGATAGGAGTCTGAATTATGCAACAGAGAAGGGGTTCAAAGAACCTAGATGCATTTCAATTTGATTACCTGCATCTAAAAGCGAGCCCATTACTGCACATTATGGTATTTATATGCCTCACAGATGCCTGTATAGAAGGAGACTTAAATAGTTTACCTTTTTAATATGATCCACGTGTAAGCAGGTGGATCTTGATTTGAGTCATTTGGATCATGCATCCAAGGGCACAACAGCAGTGTCCCACATGGACTGTGAACCCAGAAGCTTCCTGTTAAAAGTTTGATTGTGGCAGGTAAAGGTTTTACTCTAGCGGCCACTTTGGCTGGTAAACAACCAGGTTGTGTTGTGTTGTAAAAGGTAATGTGGCTGGTAAAATGTTGAAAATGGCTGATGGTTTTTAGAATCCACAAGCCACTCTCGCCAGTGGGTGAAAAAGTTAATTTCATACCCTGGCCATAACAGTGCTCAATATTGAAAGGTAAATGTATTAAACGATGGAGTGATCTCTTTTTATTAATAATAATAATAATAATAATAATAATGTCTGGCATTTATATAGCGCCTTTCTCACACTCAAAGCGATTTACAATGATGAGGGGGAAACTCGCCTCAACCACCACCAATGTGTAGCACCCACCTGGGTGATGCAACGGCAGCCATTTTGCACCAGAATGCTCACCACACATCAGCTGAGGTGGAGAGGGAGAGAACAATTTTTATCCAATTAAACTGGGGGATGATTAGGTGGGAGATTGAAAGAGCCAGGTTGGGAATTTAGCCAGGACACCGGGAAAACCCCTACTCTTTACGATAAGTGTCATGGGATCTTTAATGACCACAGTGAGTCACCTTTTTAAGAGGATATTTGTTGCAGTGTTGATGTAATAAATCAACAGGCTGTAACAGGCTGGTAAATGATCTTGTGTGACTTAGCCACTAAGAGATGAGATTTTATGAAATAGTACGCTCAACTTGCTAATAGCCACCTTCAGATAGCCAATTAATACCTTAATACATTAGCTCCAACTCTGTACACTGTGACAAAGAGGTTATGTTTGTTTTACTGACTGATTGATTGATTGACAGAGGGATTCACAATGGAACCCAAAGGGCTAAATTTCAAGCACCAGGTTAAAGGAAATAATTGGGCTATCTGCCAGTTGAAAATGAAGAAAAATGGTAATGAGCCAAACCTGCCCGCTGTTGAAATTAATTTAAAGACAGAATCATGGAGGCACTTGAACGAATCCCTGAATGGATATATATTTGCTGGATCAAAAGAGGACACACAGGGGCCATTTTGGGCAGCCCTACTGCAGGGGTTTTCCTGCACACAGAACTCCAAGGCCGCCTTGATCATTTTCTGTGCCGCCCTGACAGAAATGTGACCAGTGTAAGCAATGATAAAGCCTATAGAAAAGGCGTTGTGTACAGCGGATTACTATCATTTGAACATGCAACGGCAGCACTACGGTGCTGCAGCATAAGGAACACTAACGCTCCTCGGGGACAAGGTGAAGACACCAAAGAAGAAAGCGTAAAGCTCTATGAAGCTATCGACAATATGCCATATTATAAAGACTTTGTATTTGCAAACTTTTCCTAAAGACATTTCTTACTGTGCCGTTTAAGAGATTAAAATTCCGACCACAGCTGATGCCTCATTGCATTTATGGGAATTTTGAATTCTGAGTGTATCCAAACTGTGATTTACAAACTGTAAAACTGTAGTTTGTTAAATTAAACAACTTAATACAGCTATAGCCAATGAAAATGTATGAGTTATCAAAACTACTTTGGGGGGGGAAAAAAACATACATTTTGAAACTAAAATTCACGTTTTATTTATATTACTTTTAATACTTTGCACAATTAAATATTTAAAAATAAAATATGCTGAAATCTTTACTCATTGTTTCAAGGACAGAGGCAAAGTGACACAACCTCTGGCATTCATTCTTACTAAAAACATGTTTTATGGAGGCACAGTAGAATAAAACAGGAATTGTACATTTTAAATGTTAAATGCACATTTGACAAACATTCCTAACCTAAGTAAAGAAAAATACATTTAATTCCCATATATGACACATACACTAAATGAATCGGGGCATGGGTGAATCTGATTCTTGTAAATGTCTAGTTTCTAAATCAGGTGAGTTTTACATCACTGTGTTATACAAATTGTTGTTTGCATTTTCTCCAGCAAAAGCAAAGAATTCCAAATCAGTAAAAGTAGGGCGAAATTGATTCCTCAGAATGCCTACAATATGAATCAGATGCGTTTCAGATAACACATTTGCCCAAGGAATTGCGGCTGGAGTTTAACCCCTGCATGTCCACCATAACCTGCATATCACGGAGCACAAATCTTGCTCTGCTGCAAAGGCAAAGGATTCAGGCTCAGTAAAAGTAGAATGACATGGGTTCCTCAGAATGTCTACTATAAGAATCAATGGGATTCAGGCAATAAATTCAGCCAAGGCTTTGTAGCTGGGGTTTAACCCCTGCACAGTTTTGTTTGAGATACCACCTTTGTTGATTTTGAGCCAGGAAAAACCCTATACTCATGACAGTAAATACGTTTGGCAGAATGTACATAGGTTTAGCACGATTCAATATCTGTAAACATACCTTAGGGATACTTTCAGCTACAGTATGTGGAGCCTTGATACTGTTGCGGTACAAGTTTACGATTCAAAACTGCTCTGTTCATGAACTTTATAAATACACATCAACACTGACTCAAGATCATCCAATGAAAGTCCCATCAGGGCTAATCCAGCTAAACGGATTATATGATTCCGACAAATCAGTTTTGCTTCACCTCCATGTCTCACATTGAAGATGACCAGTGAATTAGCACTAATTTAATCAGCTCCTCTATTGAATTAATTACACAAATGTTAACTCTGGGGAGTCCTACCCTATGGGAGTACGTAAATGAGCAGACAGGACCTGCATATTTATTTATTTATAACCAAAAACTGGTTTGTTTTTCAACTGCTGCACATTACAACTACGGCCTACAATTTACGGCCTACAACTACAGGCCTAATTCTGATATTCTTACTGGAAGATGGCGGAGCCCTATCTCACTGTGCAGGGCGGAGACTAAATTAATCACCACTCCACCATAAACTGTGATCAAATGGAGATTCGTAAGAATAAACGTAAATAGTACCTGATATCACCCGAGTCCGTTTTCATGAAGGATTATGGTCTGACACACATCAGGCTACATCATGGTTTGATATACGTTAACTGACTTTATTAAGTGGTCAAACCAACAATGCTCTCAAATGTATCCATCTCAAAAAGCCACAGGATTGGCGCTGTTTCATATGAATCTAGCTCGGAGTTCTGCTTATATGTTGAGTCCACACTGAGGCTGCAACTTGAGTTTTTCCAGATAAAATCTTAAAATCCCTGTCGTAAGAATGGCCAGCAGCGTGCATCTTGACTGTATTAGTTCTGCCTAGACCTTTTAGCCTCCTGCAATAACAGCACCTTCTCAGTCGGCTCTGTTCAAGCTTCTTCGGCCACATACATGACAAGTCCTCAGAACTCCATATTTCAAAACCATACTCATATGGAAGGTAAATGAAATGAGTAAATTGGTACGAGTCTACAACACAAGTTTGCATTTGACCTGGAATGACCCCCATTGCAGTGAATTTTACCATGGGATTCACTGTGTGGAGCAACCGTTCCAGGACAGTTTGTTAAAGGGGAATTCCACCGAAAAACAACATTAACCTTATTTAACAGCGCAACTGATTAAAGACTGAAATCAAAATTCACTCTTTCATGAATTCAGTCAATTCTAGATAAGTATATATACCAAACCATTTATAAAATTGTAATACTTGTGTATTTTCAAGTCAAAGTGTATACGTCATATCGCAGAAGCTAGTACTTCCGTTTCATGGTGACTTTAAGCCTTTTTTTTTTGGTCAAAAAAAACTACTCAACAGAAATATTGGCAGCAATATGCAAAAATTGAAAAAATACCCATACCATCACTCATTTTGAAAAAAAAAACTGGGGTGGGTTTAATTTGGTTGGAGATCCCTCCCCTCCCATGCCCAAGAGGTGTGTGAAAAACTCAAGAGAGAGAGAAGAGACTGGAGATTGTCAAGCATCAGTATCAGCTTGCTTGCGAGCTAGCAAAGCTAGTTAGCTGAGTTTATCAATTATATATCAAACAATCAACAACCAAATTTTTTTGTGGAACACACACAACACCAACACACTATCTATGAAATTACTGAAGGAAAGGTGAAGAAGGGGGAGGTTTGGAGCCCGAATATACGCCGAGAGAAAGATCTGAAGCTAGATGGCAGCACCTTCTTCATACTGATACTGTAGCCGCTGGTGCTGCCGCCCCGGGACGCCGACCGCCGTGGTGTGGATGACTGGTGGTGTGTTTGCGGTAACTGTGGCGCGATGCCAACTGAAAAGTAAATGTGACTACACACCCTGATTTTGAACACCACGTGCACAAGTGTGCTTTGGAGACATTCTTCAGATCCCCAAAATGAACTGGCATAAGACACCCAGACCTAGAGGACCGGGAGGAGAAGAGAGTAAAGAGTGCTAGGAGTAATGGCTAGCTAGCTATAGTAGTTTTCATAGTAAAAAAAAGTAGATAAATTGGTTAAAAAAATTAAACTAAAATGTTAAAAACAAAAAACTGTTATTTCCATATTTTCTCTGGAGACTCCAGCTAATGGTGGTGACATTAGTCTCTCTCGAAGAACGCCTTCCAGGACTATTAGTAATGGCCAGCCCCTCCGGTTGTATTCAGTGGGAGTGGTAACCTGTGACTGGCACTGTCTGAAGCCCGCCCATAAACTATAAGTGCCCGTCCATTGTAGTTCACAGTAAAGCATACCTGGTACATGCGCAGTAGTTTGGGGCTATATCTCTGCTTTCACTACAGGCAGAGAGTTGGCAGAGAGCTCATTTTAATCAGGAGGACAGCTACTCTTCTACAAATCAAACACAATTTTTGGGTGGAATTCCCCTTTCATGGAAGCTTCCAGCTTTGAATAATGGGAGTGACAGTTCTGTTGAGTTGGAGTTATATTCTCATAGATTAAAATTCACAATATGCATGGCATGAGCTATGTAAGACATAAAAGCCATCCAAAATAACATTTGTCCACTTAGCAAATAAATAATGTAAAAAAGCCATCATGATATAATGGAGAAAGTGATTCATTTGATTGCTAAAAGTCATTCTGAAGACTATACGTCAACAGAAATGTAATAGAACACACTAAAGAGAATGGGTGAACTGGAAGCCACAATGTGTTCCCTGCTCAGACAAATTGAAAGTTCCTGTGTTAGCATATCTTAAACTGGCCTCACTAAAAGCCACAAAGCGTACTCGTGTAGGCAGTTTGGAGTTTGTGGTCAATACTCGCCCATTTAATTTCTGTCTGTTCATTCAGGTCAAGTTTATTCATTCGTCCACAAGAAGCATTCAACTCAATTTCAAAATGAACATAAACCAAAATGGATGCTGGCATGCGATCTCAAAACTTTAGCTTCAGACTTTTTGCATAGTATAATTGCATTTACATCAGTTGATGCTACAGCACTCAAATGGCTTCAAACTACCACGTTTAAAATGACACATTTAACAAACAAAACTGCATGTTGGACCTAAAACAAAAAATAGCACAATTTCCATAACTGCACAAGACGTTGCATTAAGCCCTTTTCATTCCCTAACAGTAATAACACTGCGACCGCAATAGATAGCACTCCAGCAGACTGCATTCAAGAAGAACACTATTCAGCAACAGATACGTAATGCCTTTTGTGTTGTATTTTTAGCAGAGCTCCACACAGGCGAGCCGTGAAGAGCGAGGGTAAAAGAAAAATTATGCCAAGAGAGTTCTCTCTCCGAGCTGAGCGCAATCCCGCAGACTAATGCAATCTGGCCAAAAGGCTAAGGGGAAACAAAGAATACCCACAATGCTGCTTTCTGCATTATGCTCGCAGCCTAATTTTCAAACGCATCAGTCGCTCACAGAACGATTACAAAGCGCTTTTTCCGCCAGAACTGCTTTGCGCCCCAATCCCACCTCTGCTGTGCAAAAGCCTATCAGCTGAGGCCATGAACGCCCCGAGTCTGAGGAAAAACACTTTACAAAGCCCTAAATTTTGCTAACACACCTGCTGTTCGATTTCCTACAACACCGTTGCGTTGTATTACTCAGTTACTTCGATAACCCCCGCTAGCCGATCTAAAGCGGCTGCACGCGAAGCATCTTCCTCCGAGTCACGTCTGCGGGAGCCCGTCTTACAAATTGCAGCGTGATGAGAAGTGGCAGCTGACATCGCGTGCTTCAGAGGAAAGCACGCGATTCTGTGCATTCTCCCGGATCTATAGTGGAGGTCCGTTGCGGCAGCGAGATACAGTTATCCGTCCCAAATTGGGAGAGAATGAGAAGGAAAAAGCGTTATAATCTCAAAAAATATCCCCAGCACCACCCAAAATTGCCATTCGGCAGTCAGCACTCGTTCTCACCGTAAAAAGATGGCGAGGCCATGAGCACACATCCAACCATTTTTTGACCTATGACGGTCTTTGTCAAGTATACATTTACCCACACGCAAGAGCTATGCCTGATGAAGACTGTTGAAGGGTGAAACATTGTTGGCATCATTAGATGTGAGCATGCCATACATGCCATACAATGTGCGAGTATTATTCCTTAGCACTCGTTTTTTTTAATCATTTATTTACTTTGCAGGGTTGTATTGGCTGTACAGAGAGAGAAACGTTCAGGTCCGCACGCGTCCCGCTCGTTGCCATGGATGCGTGTGGGCATGAGAACTAACAGCCACTTCAGATGCAGCGTTCACAACCCTGAGAAAAGCACACAGTACTCAGTACTCAGTACACAGTACTCAGTACTCAGCACTGCCTGATAGTGAATCACAAACACGTCCCTTTAGCTTTCGCTAACTGCTGGATCCTCAGTTAAAGTAAATGGTGGCTTTTGTCTCTGCGCCGCTCGGTCCAATGACACTTAGACGGCAGGTAGACGGAAGAGAAAGAAGGGGGAATCCCTGTCGCAGGGGCACACGGGCCGGCTCGGTATCCGAGCTTAGACGCGGACCTTTGCTCTGCTCCGGTGCCGCCGGCTGCGAAGGTCGCCGCGCTGGAGGACGCCTCTCGAGATAGCGAAGCTTAGCTGATTCGCTAAAGCTGATGCCGACTCGTGAATGAATAAGGCGCACTGCTGCTCGGCGTGACTGCGGCTCCGCTGCAGGACGAGGGCCGCGATACGCTCCTTTTATAAAACTGTTTAGGAGAAACCCGTGTTAAACGTGCAAAACATATATGCACTTTTAGCCTTTCTCTAGGCTATCCTGAAGGACGGACACAACGAAAACATCACATTCATGATTCAGTTCATATTTCTGCATTGGCACTGCATGCATGTACTGCACATATAGCCAGATTATCCACTTATAACATAAAGCCACAATTAATGGTGAAGTATTACAAAAGATGCATTAGTTCTCCCATGCACTGACACACACACACACACACACACACACACACACACACACAAACAATCTGCTTGTGTAGCGGGGGCCTACCTGCACGCCGCGCCTCAAAGCAGGCCAGGCTCATCTCCTCTGTCAGCTCTGCATTCTCTGACGCGATGGCCTCGCCCACAGTAACAAACCGCCCCACTGCCACGTTAACAGCCTGGCCTACCCTGTGGATGGCTCTCAGGGTCTTCTCGGACTTCTTTGGCTTGTCTTTGTGATTGATCAGGGTGGTAATCTGAAAAGCACAAATAACAAATATATATATATATATATATATATATATATATATATTGACACGGTTTGAACACTAAAGGGTTGCATTGGTTTAAGCCAGTGGTATTACAGGTGGGGCGCAGGGGGAAATGCAGAAATGCAGCGCGGAACCAATGTTTTTACGACGGACTTCTTTCGGTGAGCAATAAAATTTTCTTTCTGCGCTCTGGAGTAATAATTAAATAATCCAACTCCACAACTTTGTCTTTAATAGTATATGGGCCGCAATAACGAGCCTGCAATGCGGAACCAAGAACAGGGAGGAACGCCAACACTTGATCACCAGGAAAAAACACGCTGACTTTTGCGCGTCTGTCAAAGAGACGTTTCATGCGACGTTGTGACACTGCGAGGGTATTCCTTGCTAAGTCACAGGCAGTTCGCAACCGCAGTCTAAAATGGGAAACATAATCAAGAATATTTTCGGGTTTGTTAGAGCCCAACAATTTATCTTTTTCCTTAGCAAATTCTACATAAGTTAGTTTGTCCGTTTTTATATAGCCTCTGAATCTGGACGGTAGGCTTCAGGCACAAGTTCATCTGGTTTACTTGAAAGTGCAATTTTCTTTATATTTGTTCAACATGGACCATTTTGTTACAATTTTGTTGGGGCGGTGGGGCATGAACATTTTTCTTCCTCCAAAGTGGGGCGTGACAGAAAAGGTTTGAGAACCACTGGTTTAAGCCAATGTAAAAACCATGAAAAGCAACACGATGTTCGGAAAGATGGTCTACATAGTTTACGCTAACGCTGAATGGTTTGCTTTGGTTTAAGTCACAGTAGAATTTCAACTAGAATCATCTTTCTAATTTAGGCAATGCTGACTACATTCAGGACATAACAGTGGCCAGGTCCCATGTTAATCTCAATAAGAATAATTTAAACACATTTCACCCTAAACTGCCCCCAAAAGTACAGCACGCCATAAAATGGACACTTATCCACTCAGCCAAAAGAAAGATGTGGCCCGTCCCGTTTACTGGGTAAAAGTAGAGTTATAGGTAGAGCCACCAGTTTGCCTTTAAATGTGTATTTCAATTGTTAACCCCCAGGGGTCCCTGTAGTCCCAGTACAGTCTGGAAACAAGCTGCTTGGAAGCTACTTTAAGTGTTTTCTTGCTATAGACCATGAACCCCCTGAATTCCCAATACCAGGGGTCCTCAATCTTATCCAGTAAGGGCCGCTGTGGGTGCAGGCCTTTGTTCCGACCAAGCAGTAACACACCTGATTCTACTAATCAAGGTGCTTAGAAAAGACTCTTAGAATAATCAGGTGTGTAACTGCTTGGTTGGAACAAAAACCTGCACCCACACCGGCCCTTTTTGGATAAGACTGAGGACCCGTGCCCAATACCTTTAAGGCTGTCAAGGTTTTTGATGTCACTGGGTGACACCTGGGAATGCCTTAATCTTACTCAAAAGGATACTATTGCAAACAACTCTGTCCATGCCGAAAGATGCGTCTCTTCACATACATACATGTTCACCAAACACCATCATTCAGTGACAGCAGAAACTGTTACACGACTGGCCATGATCAAATTTTAGAAGCGTTTAGTACCGTGAGTTTAGAACCGTGGATTTTCACTTGAACTGCACTTTTATGGGGAATGTCAAGTTCTCTTTTGGTGGCCGTAATTATAGGTTATATCTGTAATTAATTGGACATTGAAATTAATTATTTAAATAAATTGGAACTTGTAATCAATAATCATGCATTTGAAAATGCACGCAAAAGTGTTACCATACCAAACTACGTTTTTCAGAGCCACTCCTTTTAAGCCCAAAAGCTCTGCAGGGGCAATGCTTCTTAACATAGGTCACTCACTCACTCACTCACTCACTCACTCACTCACTCACTCACTCACTCACTCACTCACACACACACACACACACACACACACACACACACACACACACACACACACACACATTTACATCCACACATGCTAGCACACTGAAACATGCATGCACCCACACACAGGGGCGGACCTAAGGGAGTATAACAGAGAAAGCTTTCCCAGGCACTAGCGTGTCCAGGCGGCCCCAGAGGTGTGGTGTGTCTGCGTGTGTACACGTGTATACATGTGTGTATGTGTGCTTGTGTGCACACACATGCACCTGTACACCTACACATTACACACACATGCAAATACAAACACATGCACCTGCACTTGCATTGGCACATACACCCTCAGGCACATGGGCACACAACCACAACACAACAAAGTTGAGTTCATCTGCATTAGTCCTTTAGTGATGTTGCATGTATACTCGTTGGTATGGGACTTTTCTTTACCACGTATATTCATTACAAATCAGGTCGCTCTGAATAGGAGTATCCGCTAAATGAATGTAATGTAACACGCACACATGGAATGTGAAATAGCAGTACTCTGGGAATGACATCACCTCTGTGTTGCGAAGTAGGCTCCAAACGTTCAGCGCTCGTTTTAGGGGAGGGGCCGACGAGTTAGGCCTCCCGGGAGGCGACAGAATGCCGAGACGGAACAGCGGCGCGGTGAGGAGCCGGGCAGCCAATAGGCCATAAAGAAAGGGCTCTGCTTAGAGGTGCCAGATCAGCACGCGTTCTTTAAGTGCTGTCTCCCGGGCCAGCGCACGGCTCAATTACGCAGGCCAACGCGGCGGGAAGAGAGCGCAGCATCGAGCCGATGAAGAGAGACCCGTTTGTGGGGGGGGGGGTGAAAGAGATCCAGGAAAAATGGAGAAACGCACCGACGAGCCAGCAGCCAATTAAGCTGTTTGTTTTGCTCTGGGATCAGATATTGATTGCTCTGGACTGAAGTGCGACAGGCATCGGCAAACAGAGAAAAAACAAACATAAAAAATTTGCTTAGAAAAACAAACATAAAAGATTTGCTTAAAAAAACAAAACAATGCCAGCATATTCACATTTTCCATTACTTCATATAATGATGATTGACTTTTGATGGGCTGATGGATTAGCACACACACTATTTTGGATGCCACCTGTGTAACTTTCTGAATTTTTGCTTAGTTTTGCTCCGGTGTGCTAACAGTAACACCCAGTGCCTCAGCCTTACAGTGCCATAATGAGGAAGATCTCCACATTAGCATTCCGTGGAGCGTCACGCGAGGAGGTTGGATCCTGCCGTGAGGCGGCTCTCCAGGGGGACGGACAGTTTATTTACCCACCCAAATGCCACCACTCCCTGCCCAGATGGCCTATTCGGCTCCTAATCAAAATAATACGTGTCATCAATAATTTAACGGCCGAGTCAATTACGATACCTGTTCTAATTAGTACGTCCTTTTCCCGTGGAGAGGGGAACGAAGGTGTGGGGGGGCGGGGGGAGGGGGGTCTTTAATTAGCCGGATATGCAGCTGTGGGGCAGCGTGCGGCTCTCAGTAGGGGCACACGCAGCCTCCCGCCGTCCCTGCCAGGCGGGGTCCGGGCGCAGTCTGGCACACCCGCAGCCCGCGGCGGTGAAATGGTGCCTGATGGGACATTAGCGGAGGATGCGGGAGCGTCCTGCTGGGCAGGCAGAGGGCACGAAGGGAAGGCGCGACGGAGATGAACCCTTCGCCGTTCCGCTCGGCAACATTCATAGATTTATTTTTCTCCCCTCAGCATTGCGATAACACCTCCTTCTAAAGCTGAGGAAGACCTTAAAATTTGGATGCACCATTTGAGAAGCGGGGGGGGGGGGTCCAGGACACGCTACATCATATTGCGGGTGAAACCATTTGTCGTTGAGCACCAAATGTTCTTGAAGGGGAGTGAGACGGAATGGCGGGAAAGAGATAACGGAGTCTCTGAAAATGCCTGGGCAGGACCAGATAGCTGCTGTTTATCACCATTTCTAAATAAAGGCACCCTCTGTGAGTCAGAGCAACTGTGCATGGAGCGGGAAGCTACGCTAGCGCCACCCGGGATGTGTTCTTGCTCAAAGCCCCGCGTCTCGAAGGCGGCCGTTCTGTCGTACGAGCGGTGGGGCCGAGCGCTGCGCCTAGGTTCTGTTGTCATGGAAACCGTTTCACCGTTGTTCACCGCAGTGTGCTATCGACAGGCTTAGGTCAGGTGGATGATATCTGTGAGTTTAGAATACCCTCCAGACTGGCAACTGATCTGAGAGAATTGACAAGATACTGTATGTGTGGCATGGGACTGGTTTTCCATTTCAGGCATCGTGTCACATGCACTCGCCTAACTGCACCGTCAACATGTTTAATGACGCTGGTACCTCAGATGAGTGCGTGTGTGTGTGTGTGAATCATTGAGCTTGAGAAAGCATGTGTAAAGCAAGAGTACTCATGAGTGAGCAAGAGCCTGTGATCGACTGGGTGAGGGAGAGCCTGTGTTCCTGAGTGAGTTAGAGTATGTATGAGTGTGACCATGTATGACAGTGTGTGTAAAAGGCTAAATATGAGAGAGAGAGAGAGAGAGATGTAAGGGGTAAAGTGTATGACATATTGACATAATTAAATTAATTTATTTATTTGGAAAATAAGCGCGTTGTAAAAGTACATACATAACTCAAGGGCAAGAGGTGAACAGGGCTGCAGTTTGAGTCCAACCCTGTTCTATATCTACATTAATGAGTTAGCGGTGTCACGAGAACAATCTGCAGCTCCTGGCCTCAACCTAAACAACACAGAAATCTAATTATTGCTCTAGTGCAGATGACACGGTGCTGCCGTCACCCACAGAACAGGGTCAACAGCAGCATCTGGATCTCCTACAGAAATACTGTCAATACTGGGCCCTGACAGAAAATTAGAAAAATTATGTCCAGAGGAAGCCCAGATGTCACCAATTTATACACCTACTTACTCTAGGTAACACCGCCCTAGAACACACGCTCTAAATTATCATTACCTGGGACTGAAAATCAGTGCATCAGAAAACTTTGGTCTGGCAGTGGCACTTAAAGAGAAAGACAGAAGCAATAAAAAGAAAATTCTATAAAATAGACATCCCAATTAAAATCTGGTCAAAAATCTCTAACAGTGTCATCCTTCCCATTGCAGCATATGGAAGTGAAGTATGGGGTCAGCGAGACTAATCTAGATGGGACAGGCATCTAATAGAAGCCCTGCATGCAGAATTTTGTAGACATTTGCTTAATGTACAAAAGAAAACACCAACAAATAAAAAGCTAATAAACATCCAAAAAATATCACTTAAATTCTGGATGCACCTTCAATCAAGTCCCCATGATACATTACAATTAAAAGCATTCCAAACCCATGAGCTAAGCCCCAAAAAGAGTCCACTCAGTCAGATTGTTCTGAAACCTTGTAACCACAAACATAGAAGCGTTACAGACCAGCACCAGCACTGCGTACCAACCACAGATTAGAATAAACCAAATCACCAAACAACGCAAAAACTCACATTTGGAACATCGGGACGTAGAAACCAAATTAGCCTACAACACAAATTAAAATTTCATCAGGCCCTAAAAAGATAATACAAATTGGTTGACTATCTCTCCACGGTCAGAGATAGAAAGCAGAGACTGATCCTCACCAAGTGTAGGCTCAGTGACCACAGTCTAGCCATTGAAAAAAGCAGATATAAAAAACCAAGAGCAAAGAATGTTGTCACTGTACAGCAGGTAAGGTTGTGACAGAGATGTGCTTCCACCAAAATTGTGTAAAATTCCAAAATATAAGAGGAAACGACCAGAAGAAATTTGAAAACCAAATTCAAAATGTTCTACTCCTTGATGAGAAGGAGGGATCACTCTAGGAGGGACAAAGAACACACCTTGCGTCACAATATGTGTCAGAATGTCAGAATGCCATCGCCGTAGGGACAGCGAGTGACTGAAATACCGTTATATTATTGCTGCGTTGCATTATTATTGTTGTCGTTATTACGATTCTATTTTTTTCTTCTTTATTGTAACCATATCTATATATCAATTAGAATTTTTAATTAGGTAGGCTTGTTGAATAGATAGTTTGGAAAAGTCCTTAAGTAGGCAACATTTTTTCTAAATATAATATACTTTAAACCCCGGTATGATTTTCAAAAATGAAGCGCAGCTTCGCTGACGTTTTCCTTCAAATACAAAAAAACAACGTACGTGACATGACCGCGCAAGTGTAGAAATCATCATATTTTTACTTTTTTAAATATGTGTGTGCTTTGCGACTTTTCATTTTTAAACCGTGACTGCACTTTGAAAGTAGCCCAATGTAGCTGTAAAACCCCGGACATGGCAACACTTGTGGGACATCTTACGACCTGCTTACGACACTTCCACAGGACAGTTGGAAAATAGTATGGCGGATGTTCTTCGCGGACTGCACGTCGCGTGCTACACAGTGCACATTAAACAGCACACTTTTGCCAGTGCACTGTACCAGCAAGAAGACAGGGCAGTAGATAGGGCTCGGATTTGGACACAGCCCAGGTGCATCACAACACCAACTTCCCTGTGGTTAGGGTTAAAAGCATGAGCACAAAACTGACACAGTGAGGAGAAACTCAATATTGATACAGTCATGGGAGCAGGAAGAATTTTCTGACAGAGAGGTTTGGAGATATACTTTTTCAAGCCTACCCTCACTTTGCCTGTCAGAGGGTTCTTTCTTTGACCATGTAAACCTTGCCCCCCAAACATGCCCTTTCTCATAATATACTTGTGTTTTTTTTCCATAGGGTCTCAAGGGAGGATGTCCACACCTCCTACAGAAACCACTCCATTGTTTCTGAATGTTATCGTAGCTGCGCTGCCAAACTACAAGTAAATCACTTCCTCTCAGACTCTTTGGGCGGTTTATTTCTGTTGAACCTTCAGAACGGATGGCAGTGGAAATTCCGTCAAGTGTCATGTGCTGTAACTTTATAGGGAGTTTAGAGTGTCGTGACGACAGACAAAGGCAGCAGCGCTTGAGGGGAAACCGGTGACGCTTGATAGCTGTGTGGCAGTGTAGAAGTGGTGCGCCGCCGCCGCCGCCACCAAAAAGCTGTTTCAGGAAAATGCGGGCTTGGGCCTTCACGTACAGAGGGCTGTTGTGCTGAAGCACCACACTGAGCTCCTCAGTATCCAGGCCTACACTTTGCCATGGCCATTGCAGCACCAAGACACGTGTGCAAAGTCACAGAGTGCACACTGTGCCGGGCTTATGGCAGTCCTGCAAAGAGAAGTGACGCTTGCAAACGTGTCGCTCGAGTCAGTCAACTGGTGTCAATGAGCCACGCGTCTGGCATCAAATCTGAAACATATGATGTTGGGGCCACATTACATTAGATTAGACACGTTTACATGCTGAAATTAACAGCCTCACTCAAGCCGACTTGCATAGCTTATATGTTCATCCAATCATTTATACTTTCTCCCGTTGGCTGTGCTAAACCCCTGCAGCTAATCCAGAACACAGTCTGGGAATATTCGTAGCCAGGTCAGGCACTGTTGCTCATATTGCTCAGAGGAATTTCCTTATGGTCTCTTGCATCGTAAATTGCTCTGGATAAGAGCACGAGCTAAATTAATGAAACATAAGGTTATGTAGCCTATAGTTCACATATTAACTAGGTACAGTATATACAGTCAAGCCGGAAAGTCTGCGCACCCCTTTCACCTTCTCCACGTTTTATTACATTAGACATATTCTACAATAGATCGAGTTCGTTTTTTGTCTCAAAATTCTACACAAAATAGCCCATAATGACAAAGTGAAAACACGTTTTTAGAAATTTTTGCAAATGTATTAAAAATCAAAAACTGATATCTCTCATTTACATAAGTATTCATACCCTTTGCAGTCTAAGACTGTCCTCCCATATGCAGAATATTATGCTCAATTAAAGAAATCATTAAAAATGATGGCTGAGTACAATACATTTTACGCACATTTACGAGAACCGTGTTCCTGAAGGACGGGTCTGCTGTACGCTTCAATCACTTTTCAGTCAGTGCCGTAGTTTCTAAAAATGCAGAAAAGACATTACTGCCATTATGAATGGCACTGTTTCCTTACAATAAAATTCTCCAAACTTTATCTTTGTGTGCACAAAGAATTCCAATTGCACCCAGATGGTGTTTTCATCCAGCCTTGGAGAGCACTCTTGACAATTCATTTATTTTTTTCATAGCCGTCCGTAGAAACACTCCGCGTGAGAACTAACGCATTTGTAAGAAAAAAACATGTTCATATCCTGGCAGGGGCGTGTCTAGAACATTTTGAATGGGGGGGCTAGGCTGGGGCACAGACCCAGAGGAGGGGGGCCAGCCATCAAGGCTTACCATTTTTTTTTTTTGCCGCGTACAGCAGACACACGTGTATTTATCCGACCAAACCTTAGCCCTAGCCTTAACCCTAGCCTAACCCTTTTTTTTTTTTTATACCTGGAAAGTATGAACACTTTCAAATTTTGCTGTTTGACAGCTCAAATTAAGATATGTTTAAATTGGCTTTTTGTTACTCATCTACACAGTGCTCTATAATGTCAAAGTGGAGTAAAATGTTTAGATTATTTCACTATTGGATACACCAGAGCTTATTTTTAAGCCTTTACAGCAAAGGGTGTATTTTTTTTCTCTACTTTGACATTATAGAGCACTTCATGTGAATGAGTAACAAAAAAAGTCACTTGAAATGTTAATTTGAGCTTTCAACATAGCACAATTTGAAAAAAATCCAATGGGTTTGGATACTTTCCAAAGGAACTGTACATATATTAAATGTTGCATTATACATTTCCAAACTGTATGGTTGAATATCCCCTCAAGATTGTAGCACTTGTTCAGATTTCCATTTTATTCTTCTGCTTCATTATTCTACTGTTCTATCATAACCAATATACTGAAAGATAATGCCTTTTATTTACCCTTTATTGTGTAGTGTCCCCTTACTGTGTGTGTACAGTTTTGCAGGTAGTTAAATAGTCATGCAAATCTTCAATACCCATGTAGTATAGAGAAAAGTAAGATTATAAATAAATGTGTTTGTACCCAAACAATAAAGTCTAAATAAATCTGTACACCATTATAGCTAACTGCCTGTAGCTACACTACATAAATTGCCATTAGGTGGCGACAACCAGTAATATTAAGAGCACCCCTAAAATAAAATAGCATGAGAATAAATGGATACAGTCCAGGTCAGAATTAACGTTAACAGTTAAATTGTTTATTCAGAATATTAAAGATACAAACATAAATAAATAACTATTTTACATATTAACAGTATGAAAATGGATAAAAGGCCATAAAAGCAAAGTAAATAGAAAAGTGCTATGTACAATATTCCAATATTCACAGTAGTTTGTACAGTACACAGTACACAGTACAATGAGGTTTTGAACCTAAATATATATAAAATAAAATGAATACAAAAAAACAAAACAACCATTTAGCTCTTGACTGGTCACTTCTGTGACTGGTGAGCAACAAAGGTATTTGTGTGGGGGGGATTGGCTCCATATATATGAAGATATTTTTTGCATTTTTATAAACTTTAGCCATAAAGGCCGTGACACATCGGGGACGTAACGAATCAGCGAGGCGAAAATGCGAAAAATTCGTCGGCGAATATTTCGCGTAAAAACCTGACACACCTGAAACGATGCGAAAAAACAAAAAGCTTGCATTCTTTTTCGCGTTTGAAAATCCGTGCGAATAAAAATGGATTACTCTTCGTCGAGCGATGACGACATGGTTATCCGTTCGGTCCATCACGGAACGAAAGTGTATTTTTTTTTCCTCTACCAGAACGTTAAAAACAGAGCATGCTTAAATTACATTGGCAAAATATTGAACCGGGCTTATTATGTGTCCGTTTTTACTTATGCAAAGTTTGTTTTGTCTACAACATGCTCTCCTTCTCTTCCCTCCTTTTACGGACATACGTGTTCCA
Organism: Ilyophis sp. 1 JC-2022; assembly: GCA_022702515.1. Lineage (NCBI taxonomy): Eukaryota > Metazoa > Chordata > Actinopteri > Anguilliformes > Synaphobranchidae > Ilyophis > Ilyophis sp. 1 JC-2022. The sequence goes on along the minus strand of CM040395.1, from coordinate 28,468,811 downwards.
CTGCCTCTTGATCTCTTCCACTAATATAAAGGGTTAACCACAACATAACAATACATTACGTCATTTCAGCAAACATCTTTAAAATAAACTTGTCCTATACAGTGTAGCAACTCATGAAGTCTGAAGAGTTCTCTCCAAAACGATCGCTACAGGCAGACCTCGTCTGTTTTCCTCGTTATTTATATAACTTGGTTATCAGTAATCAGGTAATCCACACAGGAGTCGGAATAAGATTTTTGGGGAACTTTATTTGCCACGCACACAGACAACAGTGTGACAGCAAAAAAAATTAATATAGGCTACTCTACCCTGCCCTTCTCCTCCTCCCCCTTTCTCTCCCTCCACCACAGTGGCTGCCCCTGGCCAGACCCGGTAGCTAGCATACGTGTCGTCTTTCTCCTTCGGTTAGCATATAGCCCACAATTACTACGGCAAATATCCACAAAACAATATCACATATAGCGGTTCGCTAGCTTTCATCCTTTGTTTTCACCAAGGCAAACAACCCAGCCGGTGACAGCGTAGCCTACATGAACTCGCCTAAGGTAAAAAAATAAATAGGCCTACGTATCGTGTAGCTATGTTTGTGTGTAATTGCCACTGGCTTGTTATCTTCTTTACATGAACTGCTATCAACGTTAACGTTAGATCTAAAGGTTAGCTAACGTTAGCGGGCTAAAATAGCTGGAGACGACTTTTAAGCCAATGCTAATAACCTGTGGGAGCTGATCAGATAGCAAGTTGTGCGTATTGCAACCATTTAGCTATAAACCCACCATCTTCATAGCCTATTTTCTCGGCTATGGTTTTCCACAAATTGTCCTTCAAATCGTTGTCTTTGTAACTATTATGTCTCTTATCAAAGAGGACGCGATACTGTGACACATATAAAATCAGTTGGTCCGCCATATTGGATGTTGGAGTTTGTTGTGGCAGTGCGGTGACGTCAGTCATGGAAACTTGTTATGATTGGATAGATAAATAGTTTCGCAAACGAAAACTCGCAAAAAACGAACTTGCTGCGAATAAATGAAATGCCGCTTTTTCGCAAAGGACATTTCGCATTTGATGTGCAAGATTTTATGAACAATACAGGAGTTCGTTTTTATTTTTCAAAGTGCGATTTATTCGTGCGAGTAAATCGCGGCCAGTGTGTCACGGCCTTTAGAGTTCACTTAGCTAGCTAACGCTATCTAGAAGTTACGTTATGCATTTACCTTTTAACTTCTATTCTATTCTAGTCCATTACAGTCCACATAAAAAAACACATTTGAACTTCAGTTTACCTACCTATATTCCACTTTTGTTCTTCAGCGACGACAGCGTCAAATGATCTTGCATCTTCTCAGCGGCAGACGTTAAAATGTTGATTGCTGAATGCTGAAGTGACGTGGCTAGCTCTGTCATTGGAAGATGCAACTTTGGTTCCACCTCATTTTATGTCCATTCCCATTGGGCTACAGAGGCTTCTTTCATCGATACTGACAAGACAATGGCCTATCATATTCCGGTTCTGGTAGGGGGGGCACCAGGGGTGGCCAATCAGATTCCAGTGGGGGCCAGTGCCACCACTGGCCCCCTACTGGCCCCGCCCCTGTATCCTGGGAGCAATAACACACACTATTTTAATCATTATTACAATATTCTCCTATATTGAACATGGCCCAAATTAATCAACCATAAGTAATTGTGTTTCTGAATACATTAGGCCTACTTTTGAGACACTTCATTCGCACCTCATCGTATTTGCAGAAGGCGCATTATACACATGCAGTCGTGCACAGCCTATAGTCTACCTCAAACTGGGGTCTCACCAAATCCGGCGATGACGCACGGGGACGCGCCGAACCCCCAAAATATGCGTTTTGTGGGCGGTGCTATTAGACGGGTTCCGTAGCCTACGTGAAACATTAACGGCACCTGATTGGTTAGACATGTTTTGCCTGCGTTTTCAAACCGGAACAATATGACGGCCTGTTAATAAACTTTATTTTATACCACTTAAACGATCCACTAAAATACGTTTCTGAAAACATTTGAGGCGAGAAATAGTCTATGCAGTTGCTAAATCGTGATTCATATTTGATCTAAAACGCCTACTTTGACCGTTTGATCTGAGTTTCGCGAGCAACAGCAGATGCATTAATTTGCCTAAAGTATGTTTGGAATCTATCCTATTCAAATTCAGAACCGGCGAATGTACCGCACAGTCGCCGCGTCACATCCATCATGCACCACACGATCGCATCGTATCCTCTCCAAAGAAAATGTATAGAATTTCAAGTTTACATAGCTGCAGCTGCAGACTCCAAGAAACGCCCCTCCAGCTAATTAGCTATGTGAAGCCACCTTTTTTAACATAAGGTTTGAATATGATTGAATATTCTATCCGCTCTTCTCGCGTCATTTTACATTTTTTTCCAGTCCATTGTTTTCTTTGATGTCTGTAATATATGCCATTTTCAATTTAGCCTCCATAGCCTAACACATATCTGACTGTTGCAGGAATGCTCAGGCACTTATGGGCAACACAAGCAGGCAGTGAAGAGAGGCAGGGCAGAACGGAGTTTTATTAGTCCCCCCCACCTCGTCAACGATCGCGCCAGAACACACAAGCTCGCTCACCCCTCCCCCCCCCCCCTCATTTACACACTCGAACTCCGTGAAAAAAATAATGCATTCGCTGTGCAAAACAACAAATAGGCATAATGCGGCTTTCGTATAATTATAATGTGAAAATAATACTGTCAAAGTGCTTCTGGTGATTATAACTTTTTAGGTTTATTATCTAATAATAATGGGTTAATTTAAATCTGTAGGCCTAAATGTACCTAAGCTCTACCCCACAGGCAATGGTGGAGATGCCACCCACAGAAGAACAAAATGAAGTTGTTATGCAGAAGAGAAAAAAAACTTTCAGTATAAAAGCAAATCTTGCGGGCACGGATACGCTTTGAAATCATTGTATAAGAGCTATGGGCAAGGTAATTAGAATATAAGAGGAAGTGATCCAGTCTCAGTCTTAACCTTGAGGGTGCCTGGCTATCTAAGATTAATGGGATACCATTAAGGGGCTTTCTTTCCCTCAAGTGACAGTGAGCGGATGAGGGAAATGATTAAACACAGTAATTGTGACTTTAAACTTTAAAGTGTGCTTTCCAGTCTACTGAAAAATACCATTTATATGATTTTTAACAATCAATCTCTATTCCATGGACTGTGCACAGTACAAGTCCAGAACATACATTAAAGATATTAAATAGATTTTTGCTTCCTTTAATCATTTCTTATTTCAACGATAAAAACTATAAATCCCCTTAAGAATTATTTTTCAGCCACTATCAATAAGATTAACTTTTACATGGTGTACGGGTAAAACATTTTGTAAGCTTGTCATTCCTCATAGAAATATATTTTTTTTTATGAATTCCATATGTCAGACTCCAGCATGCATGCCTTATTATGGGGGTATGAAAGCCATCATCTTGTGAAATCCCATTCTGATTTAATCAAGAACAGGATGACGCAAGCGTAAAAACAGTTAATGTAGGCACCTCATGACCATGCCTTAGGGTGAAGGGAAAGCCCTTTGGACTATTTTAATGCTTTGGAATGGAAGCGTAGCAAGAAAACCAAACTGGAGCAAAGTTTCACCGGAATCAGGTGAGCTCAGTGCTAAGACGCAGTGTAAGATGACAGTGTAAGATGATAATCAAATCCTGACATCAAAATACACTGCTCCACACTGATAAAGAGACTGTCTGCCCTTGCTTTTAGGCTACAGTTTCCAAGCAGTAGATATCGGAACCGGTGCTTGAAATTACTTGCAAATTCAGCGCGGAGTGCGAAAATAAAGGCTTTGCAAATGTCCCTAGTCACATGATGATAGAAAACAAGGGTAATGCCTTACTTTGTCTTAACCAGTCTTACCTACTTTCTTAACTTAGTCAAGTCAATTTTAAGTTAAGTCAACTTAAAATTATAATTTGACATAACTTAATTTTTTTTTTAAAAACCTTACAGAGAGAAGATATGAAAGAAAGAAGTCTTTTTTCCCTCATGAATTCTTGGCAAGTCCAACTTAATCATTGTCCCTGTCTTTTATGTTTTTAGAGAAGTCCCCAAAGGTGACCTTGAAATATAGTTTCATTTAAAAGGTTGATTAAAAGATTCGAACAAGTAAGGAAAGAAAGGAAGGAAAAAGATGAAAGGCCTGCTGAATGCACATTGATAGCAGAACAAGTACTGCAGGCAAACGAGGTTCTCTGGTACGTGGCCAGTGACCAGAGAGCAGACCGCTAATTAAGGTAGGGAGAGAAACAGGGCCTAAGTTCTTAAAATATAGAGGAGGTAATAAGCGCCCCATCTGGTCACATTCAGTTGACCTGCAACATTCTTGCTCCATAGCCCATATTCTTGGTTGCAGCACTCTTTGTGGGGTTGTAATCTCTGTAGTGTGCTGGGAAAAATGACTAAGCAGACTGTTCCCACTTCTTAAAATTGCACTACAAGCCAAGAATTTTAATTAATTTTGGACTCTAGAATGACAAGCGCAAATGCAAGCTACAGTTTCACTCATACTGGCTGGCAAGTAGGCTAGTTTAAATTCTGCAGTGACACCCTCATTTTTAAATTAATTAATTTTTTTTTTTTTTAAAAGAAGATATTTATGATTTTAAATTCTGCCCTGATGCCATTACCAGTTTATTGGAGAGATTTGCCAATTTCACCGTTATATCTATTAGAATTTATTATCATTTTTTGATTTTTAAAAAAAATGTAAAGCCATTTGAGCATCTTCAAAGCACTAGAGTCAGACTTTACCATTTGTAACAGGATAACACCATAAGTCTCAGAACCTTATAATACTGGTAGGAATAGGTAGAAACAGGTTAGATAAGCATCCTAGGAAATTAGTTTTATAGGAATATCATTACATCATTGAGTAAAATGCTAATTTACCATGTTAGGATTCAGATACAATTTTTTCAATATTGTTTCCAACATCCAATGTGTACTATTGCACTCAAAATGTTAACTTTTCCCAGGTTCAGATTTAAACATGGGGACGCAAATACATGTAGCATCATCTGGTAAAGCAGCATCTATTGGTCAGAAACAGCTACGACCCTAATAGATAATTGAAGAGAAAATGACATACTTCCATGACTCATTACTCAGGACTGGGGGAAATAACCATCCCCATATTTTCAGGGAATGTATTAGAAAGGTTGAAGAAGCGATGCTCCCAAATGTATCTTCCTAAAACCTAGAGAACTTGTACTACATAGTGGTTGTGGGGGTGGGCCTGCAGTAGGGTTTGGGTGGTCCCTGGATGGATTTGAAACATTTATTTGGATTCCCCATGTTTGAATCTGTACCTGGGGAAAGTTTGGTACACATTTGGGTGTTGGAAACAATATTTAAATAATTTTATCTGAATCCTCCCCAGAGAACATGGCAAATTTTCATGCCATCAATTAGCATTTTACTCAAAGATATAATGATATTCCTATAAAATAAAGTTCCTGGGATGCTTATCTAACCGGTTTTTACCCATTCCTACCAGTATAAGGTTCTGAGGTTCTGTAATCCTGTTACAAATGGTAAAATCTGACTCTCTACGCAAAAACGTCCACAAGTCAAGAGGTTTCAATGATTCCAGGACCCAGGAACCCTGCATGATTTTGGCCTCCGTTATTCCTACCCACACAGCAGTTACTAATCTGTAAACTGTATTACAGCGGCAGGCATTCCAGCTGCTGGCTGAGACTTTTGCGCAGTGGCAAAGGCTTCCTTGCATAGAAGCTCAAAGCAACATTGCTTGCTTTTGTCATCGATTTGGACCAAGAAAAAAAAAATGCACGCCTTGGAAGTTGGGATTGCACTGGATTTAGCCTTTCATGACGAGGACGGCCTCGTCCAAAACATCAGGTGAATGTCGGGGTTGATCAGTGGACAGCCATTTTGGTGATGCCATTTGTGAGTAAGATGATACCAATAGCAATAATCTACAGAAACCAGCCCACAAAAACATTACAGTAAAACAGTCACAGATCGAGGCTTAATATACACTGGCGTAACACTAAACAGGCCATTATTAATCACTTCAATAATCACTCACAATATGTCTCTGCCAACCCACCACACCCTGACCTTGATGTTGTGATTAGTCCCTGAAAAGTACTTACATTGAAAGCTTAAGTGTGCAGTAAAACAGCACAATCTTTCAATATTAATAATAGCTTCAGGATGCAATGACTAATAAGTAAAAAAAAAAAAACATCGATCCCCATAAGAGTCTGCATTTTAATTGCACAATAATCAGAGTGGATTGTCAATGGAGAGCTTTTTGAAACAGCAGGAGGCCATTCTTGTCCTCATTTCATCAGTTTCTCATCTTAACAGGAGTTCATTGCACTTCCACGTGCAAGTCAATTAATTTATTGTTTCGTAAATCTAAAAGCCCTTTTCTGTGTAGTCAGTGTTCCACAGGGACGGACCCAGAAATCAGCTCTGCCGCGTAGCGTTTCCATCGCTTCATGCAGACTGCGCAAGCAAGCCCACTGAATTTACATAAAACTCACATGCACCCAAACCATGAGACTTGCCCTGTGAGGAAAACAACCTCAGCAGCAGCCGTGCCGGATGTGTTTATCAAACGATTACATCAATAATACTCTAGAGTACACTGGTGCTTCCAAACCAAAAAGATGTTGGACATCCCTGACCACAGCTGTGAGCTGTCAAACAGAGACTGAGATTGAGGTTTGCAGGTTAGCAGGCGGTGGTCCACTGAGTGGAAGGCTTCTGTATGTGACAGAGATCGGCTGTAACAAGTCAAAATTAATTCAGGTCCAAAAATGTTTTAGTGGAGAGTGGAGACGTTTCTGGTCATTGGAAAGATCATTTAGGCCTACAAGGTTTAAGTCCAGTACAGAAGAATCCGCTGAATTGCATAAACCCATTTGTCAGCAGATTGTGTGAAATTATCCAGCTGAGTTGATTTGACTTTAAAACAGTAAAAAAATCTGGGGTGGCGAATGACATGTCATGCGATCCCTTAAGCAATTAAGTGGATTCTACTACACATTTAACTAGGGAAAACAGCCCTGCTGAAGTTCTTTGAATGAAAACCAGTAAGAGGCTGGCACACTAGTTTAAGATAATGATAAAAAAGAGATTGGAGGAATCTCTGTTCATAAATCAGGTCTAACCTATCAGCTCAAGTTGCACATGATTGATGTCTACTGAACGACTACTGATGCCTACTCTAGACTTATATAACAGATTAGAGTATATAATATAAAGAAAGATTTGCACTGTTGCTGTATCCTACATAGATAATATACAGGAGAGGCAACAAAACTGCATATAATTATGCAAAATACCCTAAACTGAATGCATCCCCAAGGTTATCAAGCCAAGAACACATTCCCACTGTGACCATGTATGGCCCTGACGTGTGAAAAAGGCCCTGGTTATATGCCTGTTGATTGTAGCACTGGGCATTTACTGGCAAAAAGGTTTTCAAATGGCTGCTTTGCTGATGTTACAGCATTTCAATGGGCCTCCCACATTTAACAGAAGGAAAGGTCTGGTTCTCTAAGCCGGCGAGTCTAATCTCATTTCCTGCTCTGCCGAATGCCCCGATTCAGAAGAGGCGTGCTGAAAGGGTCTGCACTACGTCACTACCTCACATCCAGGAATGTGAAAAACCCTTTGCTTTGAACAAGTAAAACAGTAAACCAGACTCTTTACTCACTTGTAAAGCAATTTAAGAATGATCCTTTAACCCCCCTTCTAGGATAGCATGGGCTCCCCCTCTATAGCCAGGTTCCGCTCGAGATTTCTTTGGGGTTTCAGGCCTGGTTTTTGCCCAAGTTTCCTTTGTCATGATAGTGACAGTGTCTCTATAAAAAGCACAATACAAATACATTTAATTTAATTTGTGACTAGGGGTGTGACTGTTTACTATGGCATTTATTTTTTGCATCTGTCGAAAATAATTGCCATAGTAACAGGTCAAAGCGTGTACTAAGCCTGTACTCTTTCCCCCCCCCCCCCCCACCCCCACCCCCCGGGTCCGAAATCACCCCTAACACTCTGACAGGCCAATCTGGTGCCCAGGACACAAATGAGATTTTCTCCGTAGCTTTGACCATCCCTTTCAAAAGCACTTTCACCAGAGAGATGCTGTGATTGGTGCAGCTAACACCCGATGTAAAGGACTGCATTTCTCAGCATCCGCTGAAGGGCATTTCATTGAGAATGTTTCCCTTTCATGCTTTTACATCGCATATGAATTTTGGCTTAATGCTAAGATGTTAACTTCACAAACGTAAAGAAGTAACTCTGAGTAACTCTCACTGAACATACCTAAAGGGCACATTCATGAGAACGCTGCCGTACAATATCCAGAGAATTAAAACAGGAGAAAGGAGAAATAAACCTACACTGTACGATCAATAATACATGAGCACCGTTTCCAAATACTACAATTGTGCTTTATAACTGCCTTGACTGTTCTGAGTATTAAGCAACCTTAGCAACTTCACTTTTGTTTTTTGTGTTTACAGGGGGAAATAACCAACAGTGAAGGAGATGTTCATAAAAGTAAAGGAATAATAATAATAATAGTAAAAGGATATATGCCTAGCATACAAGAAACTCACTGCTAGTAAGCGCTTGACTACCCAAGGGAATTTACAGATTACTTAAGTACTTGTTGCGTATGGAATGTTGCCAGTAGGGGTGTGCAGAGTCAACACTATCTGTATGTGTTCAAGCAGCAAAATTATCTTTATCTCTATAGAACTGAACTGTCGACTGGGGGGGTGTAGCAGTTTTTGTCTTGCACTGTTATTTAATGAATGCAGTGTTTCCCCTATAATTGAACAGACCTGGCGGGCAGCCAGGCTAACGAGAACCCCTGCCAGGCCAACAAAAATCCCTTTCTTTATTTTTTTTTAAATGCAAAAAATAACACAAACTAGAAAATGTGTTCAGTAGAGCAGACATCCACCAAGTCTACCAACATCCCACAAGGCTACCAAAGACATTGAAAGTTGTGTGGTGTTGTGTGAATCTGTTAAGTAGTTATGCTCGTTTTTAAGAATAGGCCACAGTCACACCCCCCTTTTAGCCAATTGGTGTCAGAAGTACATCTTCCTTGACCCATGACAAACCTTTAATCAAAGTTTGGTGGTGTTATGTGAATCAGTCCCAATTTGGTGTAAATCCGTGCATAACTTTTTGAGATATCCTGCTAACAGACGGACACACAAATACACAGACACGGGTGAAAACAATATCTATTCATTTGTAAATCAAAAATCATTTGCACTTGGGAGCCTCTGTGCAGCGCTGTTCCTAAACGTGAGTCAACATCTGTGTTGTTGAGTGCATGTCTATGGAAGAGAGTGCCACTGCTGTCAGAGTCCTTTGCAAGGGGCCAGCTTTCGGCTCTCAACCTCAGCATTGGATAAAATGTCCCCCTCTGCTGATATCTATAATTGCGCCAAAAAAGCAGTTTCTCCATTGGGCTCCATTCATTTTTGACAGCAAAATTTTTTTTAATTGATGTTAACTCTTACAATTAAAATGTCTTTACAAATTGCATATTATTTTTCTGTGATCAAATATTTTTCTCTTACCACACAGACAAAGACCAGAATTTATTTATTCTGGTCTAGTACGTAATTTTTTTGCGTGCTAGTTGGCAACTAATCACATACTCGTAAGGCTTTGACGTAGCCGTCTTCACGTCACTTTCTGCGCCATCCTCGTTGTGCATGTTACTCCAAGGACACAACTGCGCATGTGAGATGAGCGCAAAATTAAAACTTCCTGGTTCGGATGTGCTCCCCATTGGGTTCTACTGGTATCGTTGTCTCTACATTGGGATGACAGGTATGCCATCCGCCAAGTTACGGCTTGGTGGGGCATGCCCCATATCCATACAGCATCGAGAGTTTGGCACTTTTCAGGGTTTCCTACAGAAGTAACCACAATGACCACAGACTCTCAGCCCTTAAAAACATTAACCTCTGTATGTTCTGACCTCATATAACCACACAGCATTAACATACAACTTCACACAATAAAGCCCCAAACTTGGGTTATTTTTATCTTCTTCTTATTTTTTCCTGCCTACCCAGAAACCCTCACTACCTGCCTGCCTCCGTACCCTCAAACAATAATTCTCCCCATTGGATAACAACATCGCATACCTGTTCTCCCAAGCTTATCGTCCAATAAAAACGCTTCAAACTAATGTTTTTTAATGTTATTGTAACTAATGGCTTGGTGTTTTCCAAGAAGCTACTGTGACTTATTGGTTAGAGTTGCTGTCTCTACGAAATATTGGAATTTCAGAACTTTTTAAGGAAAATTTTACTTACCCGATGATATTTTTTAATTACGTAACTACCTGTTACGTATTCTGAAAAGCGGATTGTGAAAATATGTAAATTTTAATTATATTAATTTTAATAAATATTTCCCCAAGACTTCTGGACCAAAATAATCATTGTTTGACAAACTGCTACACATAATGAAATGTATGGTCACAAAAGATTGAGAGAATAGGATAGGTGCTACTAGATGCTGGAACATTTCTGCATGGATTAGTTTCCATTCAGTCAGAAAAGCATTAGTGAGGTCGGGCACTGACGTGGGGCTATTAGGCCTGGCTCACAGTCAGCTCTCCAATTTATCCCAATGGTGTTTGATGGGGTTGAGGTCAGGGCTCTGCCCTCCACTATTATTGGCACCCCTGGTAAAGATGAGTAAAAAGGGTTATAAAACATTCACCGTTTGGTGAATTAGCTTAATATCACACTGAATAAATGAGGAAAAATACCATCTTTAATTGAAGTGAATCTATTATGAGAAAGAAAAAATCCCTCATCAAGAAATTATTATTTTTAACAAAACCACGTGTGCCACAATTATTGCCATCCCTGAATTTATATATAGAATAAAGTATTAGATTTTAATATTTGGTCGGATATCCTTTGCATGCCATGACGTCCTGATGTCTGTGACCCAACAACATCAAAAGACTCTTGATATCTTATTTTCTGGTACTCTTACAATTGATACTATTCTGCATTTGAATGGATCTTTAAGGGAATTGGGGGGTGGGACTAGATTTAGCTGTAAATTATGCTGGAACAGTCTGGAACGGTATGGAACATGGTTGGTAAAATGGCTGTAAGTCATCAAGGGTCTGAGGTATCAAACGAGCCTCAAACGAGCCTCAAACCATCACTCTGCTGCCAGATATGCAGTAGATATGGATGGATCACTTTAAGGGTTGTTTCTCCTGACAAATTTTCCTATTGAACTCTATGGAAAAATAAGTCAGGAGAATCTACTGTATTTCTGACAGCAGAGTGATGGTTTAAGGCTCGTTTGATACATCAGACCCTTGATGACTTAGAGCCATTTAGCCAACCATGTGTTCCATAGTGTTCCAGTGTAATTTACAGCTAAATCTAGACCCACCCCACAATTCCCATAGAGATCCATTCAAATGCAGAGACGTTATATTATCGCTTGTAAGAAAACCAGAAAATATGAAATCAAGAGTCTTTTGATGTTGGGTCACAGGCATCAGGAAGTCATGGCATGCAAAGAATATGCGACCAAATATAAAAAATTATTACTTTATTATAAATGCAGGGGTGCCAATAATTGTGGCACATGTGGTTTTGTTAAACATATATTTTTTTTTTTCATAATAAATTTACTTCAATTAAAGGCTGGATTTTTCTAATTTTTTCAGTGTGACATTAAAGTAATTCACCAAACGGTGCATTTTTTATAACCCTTTTTACTCATCTTTACCAGGGGTGCCAATAATAGTGGAGGGCACTGTATGTTCGGGCTTCAGGCACACTTTCTGTAAGTGTAGGCTGAGGCTCAGAACTTACCCCTTTAGTCAATCCCATAGTTAAATATGTCCGGGGGGGTGGGGCTAACCTTCTCCTGTTTCTTGTCCCCCCTGCCCCTCGCCCTGAGTTTGCGGAATGCTCCAGCCCTGTCCCACCCCTGGTTTATGCCCACGCCTTGACACAACCGGAGTCCTAGATGTGTGTACCACCCCTCCCCTCTGAATTGCATATTATACATCTCTTCATTGGACTTTCTACTTACCGGCTAGTATCTCAGACTGCAACATGTTCAGCCCCCTTGATTATTTGCCGTGTTAGATCCCTCATTACATTTATATTACCATCCATTCCACCTTTAGTTTAAACCGGGCCGGCCAGCGAAGGATGGGCTCCCCCTCTCTAGCCAGGTTCCTTCCGAGATTTCTTCCCACCGGGGAGTTTTTACCTCGTTTGCTGTTTGGGGGTTCAAGCCTGGTTCTTGCCCAATTTTCCTTTTGTTTCTCTGTTCAGCGTCTTTGTGACGGTTCTACAGCACTATACAAATAAAATTTAATTGAATTAAGAGTTCAGGATGCTCTATCTAATAAAAACTACTATGTTTCATTATAGATCTTATTCAAGCTGCCACCATGTTGATTCAAATTCAGACAAACGACTCCCTAGAACTGTGTGGGACTTAACTTGATCGTCATTGCCTGCATCCTTGATGACGCAATCAATTTTGAAAACTACCCAAATCATAACCGCTGGTGAAATGCAGACTGCTAAACAAGGATTCAATGTCTTCCCTAGGAGACATTCCACTGACCCCAACGCCCTGTGCCAGGAACCTCGGAGTCGTGATGGACAACAGGCTGTCCCTCTCCGAGAACATCGCAGTGGTAACCCGGGCATGCAGGTTCTTCCTGTACAACATCAGGAGAATCCGCCCCTTCCTCACCACCCACTCAACCCAGCTCCTGGTCCAAGCGATGGTGCTGTCCCGCCTGGACTATTGCAACTCTCTCCTGGCTGGCTTGCCAGCATCGGCCATTAGACCCCTTCAGCTTATCCAGAACGCAGCAGCGCGCCTGGTCTTCAACCTCCCCCGACACTCCCATGTCACCCCCCTGCTCATTGACCTCCACTGGCTACCGGTGATGGCCCGCATCAAATTCAAAACATTGGTGCTCGCCTTCCAGGCAGTCCGAGGATCTGCCCCTCCATACCTCCAAAAGCTCATCAGACCCTACACACCTGCCAGATCTCTGCGTTCCGCCTCCTCAGGACGACTGGTACCCCCCCCACTTCCTACTAGGACCCGGTCTCGACGTCTGTCTGTCCTGGCCCCACGGTGGTGGAATGAGCTCCCCGTGGAGGTCAGAACAGCAGAAAGTCTGACCGCTTTCAAGCGCAGATTGAAGACTCACCTCTTCAAGCTGCACCTCTCTCCACCCCTCCCTACCTCCTTGTGACTATTATCAGAATTGTGTATTCCCCCCCCCAAAAAAAAAATTTAAATAATAATAATTCCCCCAACCATACTGACTGCGTCTAGTGCTTAGATTCGTGTTTGCCTTTTTAGGATTGTTTTAACGCACTTGTTACTAGTTCGGAAATGCACTATGTACGTCGCTCTGGATAAGAGCGTCTGCTAAATGTCTATAATGTAATGTATAATGTAATGTAAAAGAAGCTAACATTGTTACAACAAATAGCAATAAACTGCTGAAGCCACAATGTGAACATACAAAACTAAAACATGAAATTATTAATTTCATTTTTTCTTTATTTTTTTCTTCTTCTAGTCTTAGCCTATATAGTGCTCCAGCAGTCCTTGTCTTTTGAGTAGAGCCCAACCGATGGGTTTTTGAGACTGATACAGATACAGGAAATTAAGTGATTACCGATATGGTGGCCGATACGGTGCATTTCTGAGCTGGAATGAAAGTGTACCTTTTTCTGTGTGGATTATGCACCTATATGACGATGCAAAAAACACTCGGAAGGCTGCTTTGTTAAACAAATCACTTTTATCAAATAATATTTTGTTAACATTATGTCAACTAGGGTATAGTTAGGATTTTATCGATACCAATACTGCTTATCGATACTAATCGATACTTATCAATACTACTCTCCATAATTGTGTTTAAAAAAAGAGATGTTGTGAAAATAATAATTATTTTATTATTACTTTTAGAAGAAATAACAACCCAATTGCTATAAATGTCTGTTGTGTTTTGTTGCTGCTTCACTACAAATACAATAAAGTTAAATTAACAAGATTATAGATTACTGAAGAACTATAGTTATTAAGCTAACAGAATATTAGTTATAAATAATAATAAATACAGCGGTGGTGAATGGGTTGGGCTTGGGTGTTTGTCTTGAACTGCTATCCCCTGATGGAGTGGGGGCTGCCGCTTGACTGACGTTAGCTATAGGATGAGGAACATGCTTTTAAAACTAACACTGGCGTTGCTAGATTGCTAGTATTACTCCCCTTACACGCAACAGCTTTTTTCCATAAATTGTATTTTGCTGTGCTTACATTCGCTTTGGTAAAGTGGGCCCACACTTTTTAACCTGTCTGCCATCAGTGCCATGACTGGAGTGCACAGAACGTAAACAGACAATGTTGAACGTAATCACCTGACGCGTGCAACTCGTCATCATAAGGACCCGAGTAGAAACATATATTTTACGGCGGGTAATTTGAAAATGCCTGCCAGCTATGTTAGAATGAATTAAAGTGAATTCCGTTCAAATATCGATAGCAGCATCGTTTGTTCAGGAGCTTATCGGTATTTCGGTCCTGACCAACCAGGAGCCGGTACCAGTTTAATACCGGTTCTCGATGCCCATCCCTATTGTCAACCAATTTTACATTGAACATTGTGACCGAAGTAAATCTCAATATGTAAAATATCAATCTATTACTGACCATCAACACTACGAGTCAATTAGTGACATATAAAACAAGAAGCATAGCTTCTCTGCATTGGCACCTAGCAGCAGTGGCGCTGCCAAGGGGTGGCCAGTGGGGGGGCCACGGCCACCCTGATAAAATCGCTGGCCCCCCACTGGCCCCCCCTCGCGGCTCGCGAGTCGCATATGCATAATATGCTTCCGAGTCTGCATAATATGCTTCTATCTAATATTTTACATTAGGTACTATTCATTTAAATCAATAATGTATATTTTTTGTAAATAATGTATATATTTTTATATACTACAACAAAATAATAGAATTCCTGAAATTCAGTTATGGCTTTTGGTTCAGGTGTGCCACCCGAATATTTTCAGTGGCCCCCCCCCCTGGCCCCCCCTATGAAGAATTTCTGGGGGCGCCACTGCCTAGCAGGTATATCATTTTGTCCTCATAGATATTCCCTATTTATCCATGCTAAAAAAATATTTTCACAAAAGTAACACTTTGCATCTGTTTCTATGTTGAGAAATATATTTACAGTAGGCCACAAAGAGGATAAAACGAGCAGAGGTCCAACAGTAGACTGCCGACTATAATCTGTGATAAACAAGAAGCAAATGAGCGTGCATCTGTCTGAAAACATTCTGAATCCACCAGCAGGCCACTGGAAAACCCATGAGCAAAAACTACTGACGGTTTCTGCCATTGCCCCGCTAACTTTGCCTCCAGTGGACTGCTTACGACTCATTGCTCTCTGCTATCTAGTGCTACCAGCTGGCTATCGAGCAGAGTTGAGTCTAACGTAAACTCAGCCGGCAACTTTGATAGCACAACAAATTTAAGAGGAGCATTACTTTACATTCAAGTTTTGTATTTACCGCACTGTCAGGATTAGCTGGATATTCTGTGAATTACCCCCTTAGGGCGTGCAGAGCCCATGTCACGTGTCAAGAAAAACGCTTGAAATCAGTCAAATAAACCCACACTGACGTGACGTTCGCTCCTTGAACTTGCGTGCTGTCAAACCATGTTCTAAACTCGCACCATTCGTTCCCCGAAGAAAAAATAAATAAATAGGCTTGCAAGTAGCCCGTGTGTCAGGCCTTCCCTGGGCTATCAAGGCAGGTCAGTTTTTTTCCGCAGTCTGTTGTTACAGGCTGCATTTGATGAGAGGGGGGTGGGGACAGAGGAGGTTGGCAAACTCAGGATCAGATCAGCAGGGGTGAAAAACAAC
The DNA here is from genome assembly GCA_022702515.1 of Ilyophis sp. 1 JC-2022. Taxonomy (NCBI): domain Eukaryota; kingdom Metazoa; phylum Chordata; class Actinopteri; order Anguilliformes; family Synaphobranchidae; genus Ilyophis; species Ilyophis sp. 1 JC-2022. The sequence continues at coordinate 28,452,763 of CM040395.1, read as the reverse complement.
AATGATTTATGATTTATTTTTACCTTGATTATCACTATGCGGGGGTATAGTGATGCCGTTCACTTCATGAAAGATACTACCTTCGGTGGTCTATATCGCATCATAGAATGTGAGCAATATAGAAAATGGTAATAACTGAAATAAGGACATATAAATGATCAAATATTGGAGGCTGAATATTGTAGCGCTTATCAAAAGGACTGTTTCTGTGTACAGACACAAGGCTTGATCCTGCATTTTCTGCCGTTTCTTGATTTCACACCGATAACCTCAGGAAATTAAACGAATGGCTTGATACAGAGAGAAAAGCAACCCGTAAAACATTTTAAAAAGTGCAATATAAAGGGAAGAAAAGAGAGATCCTGATACCTTGTATGCTTTATTTGTAGCTTAGGATGATGATGATAACCCTGTTGTTATTAGTAAAATATGGAATAGAAATCCTCAAGCAACTGCTTCTCTACAGCACTGTCTATATGGTTATATTATAAAAAGGTTATATTAAATCTGATTTGGATTACACTGCAGTATGTATAGGGTTAGCGTTATGGTTTTACCATAATTCCCTGCAAAGACAAGGTCTGAAAACCACTGACACCGGCTTTGTGATGAAAGGAAGTACCTCTAATTATTACTCATAAAGATCAACATTATACTAGTTTATTTTTATACTTCATAGTGAACAGTTTCACTCTATGGCTTCTGGTCACAACAACTGGCCCATAATTGGAGTACACCTCCCAGACCCAGACTATAACATTAAACATATTTAGCTGATCAATGATCAGTGTTTGGGGCCAGCTACTAACCGGAAGCTTTCGTTAGGAAGCAGGGGACGGGAAGAACACATCAGCCTACCATGACTGGCTAGCTTACATAATCGGTTGTGATGCGCTTATTCATACCCTTGATGGTTAGCGCATTCAGCAGAATAAAAGCTACATTCATTGTCTGTGTTTTAACTGGACAGGGGGCAGCACAGAATTTGGAGCACACGTGAGCACTCCCTAGACGACCCTGTGCCGAGCTCCACGGTTATGGAAAACGCTGGACCCCGTCTAAAGAGTAGGAACTAGGAACCCGACTGAAACCGCAGAGAGCACCTCTTTCGACCTCCACAACTGACAGCAGAGTGAGGCATAGCAGCTCAAGAATGGGGCTGCGGCACACAGTTGAAGGTTCAAATCCCAGGCTGGGTGTTGCCGCTGTCGCTAGAGCAAAGGAGGCTACTTCACTTAACTCTGTTTGAATAAGGATGGATGTCTGATAAGCAAATGAACAATGTGATGAATGTCTCCACTTCTGGCAGCGGACTGGGCCTTAAAGGGATTTAATTTAAGTGATGAAACTCTTTGGTCCCCGGGTGATGTCCTTTTTTTCTTTGTAGTCAGAGATCAGATAAAACATGCGAACAGTTTTACAGTCAGCTGCAGATGTAAGGGCGAGGACGGGCTTAAATCTCTATTCCTTCCCACTATGAAGGCAGCGATGATAGCTACACACATTAAAATGATAGGAAATACCTCTGCTGTAGCCCACAGTCTTAAGTTACTGTGAAATGTGCCTTTTTACTCGCCTTCACTTTAACTACATAAACCTGACTTACTTATTTGCATTCATTTCAGTTTGCAGTCTTATGAGCCCACGGAGCTTAAACTAAATGCATTAGCTTGACCAAGATAGCTAGGCTACCTAGACAAATTAGGAATTTGATTTGGTTTGTAGCTATATATACTTTCTCAATAAAAACTATTATCTTAACTGCATTTCAAAACAACTCATACGAAGTCAACACTAAAATGAATAGAGGTCATAACATTTAATTCAATTCCATTCACTCTCATCACTGCAAACAGGATGAATTAAAGAATCGTAATGACCCGGAGCTCAAGGCTCTGCCCTCTGCACAAGGCAACCTTAAAGCAGCTCCTTCTCCTAATAGTGGCATCCCACTCTGACCCTTAAGAAAAATTATATACTGCAGTATATTGTAAATATATCAAAATTATCTTCACAATATATTTAAAATATAGTGCAGTGTATTACATTTCCATAAGGGTGATGTTGCCCTTTAAATATCACTAATTTCTGGCTCCACATAACCAACGTTATCATCAGAGTAATTTGCCTACAAGTACGAGTGAATCATTCAGCTGAACAAGCATTTAAATGTGATTTTCAAAGGTAAAACATTTCCATGTTTTCAACACATGTATGAATTATGATCTGTTCCATCAAGCTCAACATTAATTTTAATTTAGGTGACAGTGCAAAGCAGGGTGCGTTACTTCTCGACATCCACCCCAGGTGATTCCTCTGGAGACAAAGCCTAAATGTTTGCACTGAGACGGGAAATGAGAAGTGGAAGCTCCCTCATTACAGGTTTGTTTAAACACATACATTTTTAATTCACTTCCAATGGGAATGTTCCCCTAGTCTTGGCTTTGTTCACAGAGTGGTAAACAGTAAATGGTCTTTTACTCTTGCTGCTCTCTAGTGCCGATTTCAGGACTGTGGTCTGTCCTTTCTCCAGTCCAGGGTATTCCAGGGAAAGAAAATATTGAGTTCAATAAATTAAGTCATATCAGAGTTCATGTAAACTTATAGTAATGGGATGCAAAACTTGATATTGGACAGTTTTATAAATGTTTGGTGAATCAGTGGCATCATAATGCATCACCAACTGAAGACTGGGGACCCGAATTGGGGAAAATTTGTATATGTACATACTTTTGTGTGTCATACTATGTTAGTCTTTATGATAAACAAGTTATTGAATACCACAATATTTTATGTTGATATGTTTAATAAACAATAATGACAACATGATTAATAAGCAATGTTTTCAGACTCTAAATATATTGAGAAGTCTTTAGGTTGAATAACTAACATTTCTTCCTAATGAGGAAGCACTGGGGCACATGATTAAAGGTGAAAGTATACACACGCTAAAATCAATTAAGTCTATTACTTCATAGCATGGATTTTGTTTCACTAATTGATACCGTTTTTACTACCGTTTTTCAGGATCGTAATCATACCGTCACAAACCCACGCTGTGACATCCCATAACCGAAACAGTAATAAGGGAAACACTAGGCTACCAGCATAGATCAGTGAAGGTGGTTATGTGGGTGTCCAGCATGCTCGAGTGATCCGGCCCAGCATTACCATCACATTACCATCACGACTACGATGGCCCATCAGCACAGCTATAGAAAAGTCTAATGTTGGTCATATTGCCCCAAAGTCTAAAACTGACCCTTCATATAGCACTGCTGTCGAATTAAATCTGTGTGAAAGCCCCATTCACAGGCGCTGAGCATCGACACGGTCAGGGTAATGGATAGATTGCACTAGGCAGACAATTGTTTTCAAGCCCCCCATCCCCCCGTAATGTCTCCGTATGTTCTCAGTGATGTGGAAAAGTCACCAATATTTTGACAGGGTTTGTTTGATGCGAAGAAGTCACGCATTTTGTCGTCAGTTCTATCCCACTTTGCAGGGTCAGGTGACAACCCTGTTCGGGTCGAGAGGTTGTGTGGAAAAAAACATTTAATTCCCGTTCTGTGGCCTGTTCAGTTTCCGTGGATGTCTTCTCCCCCTGCTGCTAACTCAGGACCAATGTCACTGTGCCAATTAGAATCAGAGACAGCGGCAGGCTCACCTGTCTCGGGTGCCGATCGTGCAGCCGGTGATCGGGGCTGGCTTTCTGTTGATTTTGATGCTGGACCAGCTGTAGGCCAGCATCAAATGGAATAGGATAAACTCTTTTTTAGCTTGTAGAAACAGTGCATTTTATTGTCTGGGACTGTGGCAAGATGTAGCTTGTAAACAGTCTGGTCTAACACCCTGCTGTTCTATTGGCCTGCAGTACAACTTCAAGCTGTAATGTATAATTTCTGAGAAACATGTACACAGTAATTGGGACGGATACGACTACAACTAGGGGGCAACTAGTTTTGTGAAATTTAGCTTGTTATAAACGTGAAAAATTTCAGTATAACACAGGTTACTTGATTTTCGATGAACAGCTATAAACTGTTTGCAAAACACCATTTTAACTAATCACTAATCATTTATGCCTACAGGATAACGTTTTTCTTTTCAACTTGGACCTGTTTTTACAAACTATTTCCACAATGCTGATTGGTGGGCTAAAAATATGTTTTTTTCCCCACATCTTTCATTGTGCAACAAGCAAACCTGCTTTAATCAGTGACTTTTTGAAGTCAATGCACTGACTTAGATTTTTTTTAAAATTTGCACTTAATGTTCTACTATGACACTGATCCGACTTCTCACAATGCCGTAGGATGGTTTTAACTATAATGTCTGTGAATAAAGCCATTTTCCCCTCAATTTATTCAAGACTCAAACAAAAGTTTGAGTTGAGAATCACATTACTCCCGAAATTCCACGTAGCTTAAGCCATTTATGATTCAGACATTTGACTTATTCGCTGTTTTAAGCATCTATCCAGTATATACGCAGCATTACGCGCACGGGGGGGGGGACATTTGATGAAAAGGGGGCGTGTTTGCATGTTGTGCAAGATATGCATATTCAGAGTTTTCACTTAATAATTTTTTTCCGCGCAACTGTTCGAAAAAAGGGTGGTTTATGTCCAGCGCCGCCAATAGATTATTATGAAAAATACAGCATGTTTTGCATAAATGGATATTAGAATGAGTGCATGCTATTTGAACATAATAGTGGTAATCTTTCCTTTGTATAGCTAAATTGCAATTATCAAAGAGTTGTCATAAAAAAATTTATATGTAAAAGTAGGCTATGAGTGACCGTCTGGTACATCATACCAGACCAATATTGGATGTATTAATTGATAGACAGTGTCTGGAACATATTTGTTTTGACAGCGACGTTGTGTCAACACAGCTTCTCCAAAATTAGACATCGCATATAGGCTATCTTGTATCTGAAGCAGGGATCCGGTCACATATATCCAGCTGTATAAATGGATACTATGTAAAAATACAAAAGCTGTGTAAGTCACTCTGCATTAAGAGCATCTGCTAAATGACTGAAATGTACTTAGATTCTTCTCAAGATTTTCTCTGAAAACCACTGCAGTATATGCCAAAATGATGCACATAACAGATTGTTTAGGGTACTCTATATTAAGCCCTTAGATCATGCTTTCAAGTAAATTTACACTTTTATATGGATGCTGCAATGGCACACAGTAAAACAATGTTTTATGGGGAAAGCATCTTCCTCTGTATCTGCAAAGTGCAAACCCACCAACATATTATTGTACATATTTCACTGTTCCCCCAAAGGTGGTCGAGGGAAATGAAATGAGATTCGCATTTAAAAATCTCAGATGCTTCTAATAATTCAAGTCAAGGTCTGCTTCAGAATGCAGACAGCTTGAGACGGGCAGGTTTAGTCAGATTTTTATATTTTCTGCATTTCATTAAATTGTGTTTAATGAATTGGTGTTTGCTTTTTGAAAAGGTGTTAAAGTATTGTTGTCACCTTGCATTCCTGAGAAAAATTAGGCTACTTGTAGAAAGGATATCAGTACTTCTGGGCAATGGAAAAAAATTGATTGTAGCTTATCGTGAATACATGCCGTGGATTTCCCACTTTTCCTCGAGCGCATCTACTCTTTTTCCAAGACACTATCACCTGCAGGTAACATTTTGGCTTCGATCCACATCGTCATTGTGATTCGATTTACTTTTGGGGCGGCTGTGGCTCAGGAGGTAGAGCGGGGCATCCGCTGATCGCAGGGTTGGCGGTTCGATCCCCGGCTCCTCCTGTCCACATGTCGAAGTGTCCTTGGGCAAGACACTGAACCCCAAATTGCTCCCAATGAGCAGGCTAGCACCTTGCATGGCAGCTGTCGCCATTGGTGTATGAATGTGTGTGTGAACGGGTGAGTGAGAGGCCATTGTAAAGCGCTTTGGATAAAGGCGCTATATAAGTGCAGTCCATTTACCATTTACCATTTGATGAGAAAACTGATTTTGTCTCACCTTTTCGGTCTCCTCATTCATGGTTTACATTAAATACAAAACTTTGATTCTGGTTTAATTTTTCATGAAAAGGGGTAGCTCTTATTTACAGATTATTGAAAAACCCCACCCCCAAGCTTTCTGCTTTGGGACATTCCCTATGAATTTAGATTAAAAATGATGTCGATGTCTCGGATTTCCTGAAATTTTCCAGATAGAAACTTTCTATGAAGGGAGGACAATTTGAGACACTATAGATATACCCACCTTGATAACATTATAGCCTAATCCTTAGAGGAAGTACTACATTTTGAGGGAAATAACAATTCTTTAAGATATTTTTGTTACACCGAGATACCACAATGAACACATACCAATTTTGTTCCCCCATAAAACACTCCTTGTCTTAAATTTTTATTTTCCAGTGTTATTTTAAAATTTTCCAGGTTTACGTGCATTTCTGATTTCTGTTTAAGTATTTTTCGATTACTTTTGTTGATTTCAAATGGATGACTAAACCCCCAGGTTTCGTACCATTGTTTCACCATTACAAGGTCTGCATTCGTCAAAAGTTGGGTCTTGAGATATCACAAGGATCATGGATGCCATGCATTATTGGATTGTGATGATCCAGAGCATCAGAGAATTAAATGCTGCTAAGTATGCTAGGAAATGGTGGGATGTACTGGAGTTAACAGTGACACATCTTTACTGAAAGCGAGCCACAGATTCTGTTGCTCTGACAGCAGTAGATGGCTTACCCATCATTGTGGGTGGAGCTAACACTTGTGATAACACACATTTACAGGAAGCCCTGAGTAAAGAGCGGATTCTAGCACTCCACATCCTGCTATCTTGTGTGACTTAGAAGTATTGGCTACCTGATTGACTTTCACTCAGTGAACTGCTTGGCCATTAAAACCCCTGTGTCTTTTAGCCTGGCATTAGTGGCATAAGATGGCACTAATGACAGAAACGGGTTGATCTGGTCATCCAGATCGGTAGCAGGGCAGACTTTATGACTGGGCTCATCATCATTAAACCTTTGATTCTTCGCGAGACAGTGGTTCACACTGACTTACAAATGGCTGAGAGGAATAAATGAAGAACAAATGGTGCCTGGTTACACTTCATTCAGAATGAGCACAAATCTAGCAGAGGCAGGCCCATCAGCCAGCGGACTTCTCATTTGTTCTGGGAGATACCCCATTGCACGCTGAACAGTGTAGTGGCCAGAACACCAAGGTACTTATTTTTGTTTTTAATGCAATGCTCAGAAAATATAGTTTGTGAAGGCCTTAACATGTGATGTCATTTTCAAGAGAATAACGGTCTAGTTTATTTGAACTCAACAAATTTCTGATTTTAGAAAATAAACTGCTGTACAATTATTTGTATTACTGTATTTACTTTTGTACTGCTCCTACTGGATTTAATATATTATGAATTTCATATTTCAAACTGCAGTGGCTGCCATTGTATTCCATTATAGGACTTTGGACAACATGTCCTGTCCTAACAGCCGGATATTGGGGATTTACATTCTGTTCACAGATCCGCTCAAAATTCATATTAACGTTATAGCTCATGCCTTGTGAACAAAACAAAAATGAACGAAATAAAAAGTGGAGGCGCAGTGGAGAGGATGAGTCCCTGATGAAAAGCCACATTGAGTCTACCATTACGCAGCTCAGTTTCATTCTGTGCTGGCTTGGGGAAACTGACCAACGTGAGTTACATTAAAGCAGATACAGATCTTGAGTCTGAAGTAACAACCTCCCCTCAGGGATGCTTCTCAAGCCCAGGCACTCAGGCGGTGTGCTCGACACCGGAGCACTGCTGTGAAATGCAGTGATCACCATGCTGCCTGCAGCAAGCAATGCTTCTCACCGCATACTGTGGCTGGTGAATATAGGACCCTGGGGACCATTACATTACATTACATTACAATCATTGAGCGGAGGCTTTTATCCAGAATGACTTACAGCAGCGGAGAACATCAGTGTTATTCTAAAAAAAAATAAGTGCCATTATCAATAAGGCACAATTACAATCAATACGTGTAATGTTAACCTAACAATAACATTTTTGTAACCAAAAAAAAAAAAAAAAACACTAGACAGATATACCATCTTTACACAACCATACCAATAACATTTAAGAAAATCCAAAGAAGGAAGGAAATTATATCTAAAAGGGGTCAGGGGAGCTTTCAGGGCAGGGTTTCTGCTGTCCTGACTGAAGTGGGAAGCTCATTCCACCAACGGGGTTTCAGAACAGACAGGAGACGTGACCTGGAAGTGCAGGCATGCAGTGGGGAGTGGCCAGACGCCCAGAGGTATCAGACTGGTGATGTCTGGTTGGCGGGTAGGGTCTGAGGACCTTTTGAAGGTACAGCGAGCACCATAATTCATTGGACAGTGACACATTTTTTGTTATTTTGGTTCTGTACTCTAGCACTCTGAGTTTCAAAGGATACAATGACAATGAAGTTGAAGTGCAGACTGTCAGTTTTAATTTGACGGTATTTTCATCGGATGAACCGTTTAGTTCAAATTTGACATTTTGAATTCGGACACCCTACAAAATGGCCGATACCCTAAATAGTGCACTATAAAGTGTATAGAGAGCCATTCCGAACACAGCCTTGTAGTACTTTAAAATGGGGGACTATGTGCAAAAGGTTCTATCATTTCTAAACAGTTCATCCGATATGGATGAAAATACCCTCAAATTAAAGCTGACAGTCTGCACTTCAACCTCATTGTCATTGTATCCTTTCAAACTCAAAGGGGGTTAGGTGAAAAAAAAGTTATTAGGGCAGAATGATTAATTGATTTCATATCAATATCGTGATTTTAAGCAAAAGCTGCCATTTTCTTTTAGGAAACATTACTTTATGCAATGCACTGTGTCTGACCAGCTTCATTGTGTTTTTTTTGCCCTTGGGAAATCGACTGAGCCTGACAGTGGTGACAGATAGAAAGTGATTTTGCCATGCGGCGACACCGCCTCCATTCATTTTCAATGAGAGGCGGCTGGTCACGTCCGCAAACCTTGCTGGGATTGGTGGCAGTGCATAGCTAGCCGGAGTAGTAGCGAGGGTGATGGCCAGAATTTACCTACAAGCCCGATGTGGCACAACTTTGTGTTGCAATAACCAATCAGATTTGACCTCTGACATGTAAATTCCCCTTTTAAAAGTTTTGTTCCCCAATCTTTACATAGTTCTGTCATGGAAGACACACTGATAACACAACGTGGACGGCATATAGAATATATTCATAATATATATGGTATATATTTATGAATAGGTTTGAGTTCCTGTACTGTTTGTTGCAGAGGCGCAAGCGATAAACTAGTTATTAATGTTACATTTAACAGAAAGAAAAACAGCGCACAAGCTGGCTGACTAGACTGATCTGATCAATACGAACAGTGACACGTTGCTATGCTACTGCAGCAATCACCATGAGTTTCACATTTAACAGAGGAGAATTTTTTTTTTAATAAAGTTAGCTGGCTAGCCTGTGCTGATCAATATGATGCTGCTGTAGCAGAAGCCTACTCAAATGATCCAGGGCAGAGAATAATAAAAACCAATACTCCTACTTTTATTTATACATTGATGCCCCTCGAAAATTCAAAAACAAAGCAATGCATCTTATTTCATATCAAATGAATGAAGTTAATTCAGACACCTTCCCCTAGTCTCACAACATTTCACGACAATAGGGCTATATTGCTACGCTTATATTCAATAGCCCTACCAAAATACAAAATGTGATCTTACATTTTCATAATTTTTTGATTCAAACTGGAAAACTATTTTAAAAATTATATCGCGAATCATATCGCAATCACAATATCTGTCAGAAAAACGCAATTAGAGATTTTCTCCAAATCGTTCAGTCCTACAAGTCATCAGTGTAGCCAAACTATGGGAGGAGATGACAGAACCAAGAGACTTGACGTTGAGAGAGAACAGGAGAGGACCCAGGACTGAATCCATGTCTCAAAACTGCACCCTCACTCACGCAACAACCAGCCGAGAGCTGTGCAGCAAATCCCCAAGGTCGCCAGGGAATACAACAGGAGGTAGTGGTGAACAGGGTCAAAAGCTGCAGAGATCTTGAAAGATTAGAATGGAGGAGAGAGAAGCTGCCTTTGCTCCTTGCTGACCGCAATTATACAAACGACCAGAAGAACAGCAGTGCCTGCTTTCATTTTACCACACACTGACAGCGCTCGGTGTTTTGCATGCAAATGCTACGGGCACATCTGACTCTTGTTATGACAAATACAGAAATAGCAAAGCATCTAAACTGATAACAGTGCTCAACATAATCGTATAATCTTCAGCTGTCTCATAAATATATATATTTTTTATTTATTTTTTAATTACAAGGGATTGTACTGCTCGTGGATGCAGAGCAACTTTTGCGTGGGCTGTGGAGTCAAGTCTGACAAAACAAATGAAATTAAACAGCTGAAGTATGCGTCACTAGCTCAGGAAGTAACACTTTCTCACTAGATGCTGTCTTACAATGATGCTATGGCTAAATTAACGGGAGTACTGACATCAGCACATTTCCCCCCGTAATTTCGAGTGCCCTCAGTTCTGGAGGGCCGTCCTTGGTAGCATGCAGCCAGCTGACTGCTTCTCTAATCTGAAATCGGTCAGCTGAGCTGTTCCGGTTTCCGCACCAGAAGCCTGCGCTGGCACAAGAACTGGCGGCACACAATGGTAGTTGTAAACCCATCCCATAACTAACATCCACCATCAATTTTGGAGAGAACACAATAACGTGCATTCCCTCTGAAGCATGCAAGCAGCTACGGCTTCTTTTCACACTGCAGTCTAACCACTGAGCAGCACGGTCATTGTGTCAGGGTAGTATATTTATGCGCAGCCAGTGCAGGCAGAGTGTGGTCACCTGATCAACTACAACTGTCACTAGAGAGACAACCCTGCCAGCTAAAATTGCCTTTCCCTGGACAACTAAAGCCACTTATGTACCCATAAGGGCTGCCAGCCAGATTCCACTGACAGTCAGGATTCGATACCAGGCCATGGGGCACGTCGCTTCACTGAGACCCAGTGTTTTAGCAGAATCAATCGACGACCCCTATACTTCTTAAATTACTTACCAAGCATTATTTGTTTTGTACATTGAAGGGCTGAAATGATTAATTCAACATTATCGACAATGTCAACAAAAAATTCTTGACATAGTGCCCTCAATATTGTTTGGGACAAAGACATATTTCTTTCTTGATTAGGCCCTGTACTCCACAATACTCCATACATGTAGTCTTTTTCTAGTCTGAACGGAGCATCGAACCCCCTCAGCCTCAACAGTCGTTGCCTCACTCCTCCCCTGCATCCTCTTTTCCTTCTTTTCCCAGGTGGCCTTTTGAGGATTGCCTGCAGTCCTGAGGTGGATTATTTTATCCATCCTCTTCTCCTCGGTCCTCGCCTGACCCGGAAATCGATCGAGGTTCGCCATCTTTAAGGACATTCCAAACCGCTAAATGCTCCTCGGAGGAGCCAGAAGTGGGGAGTGAGGAGGTTCCCGGAGAGCGCTTCAGTGAGGAAACACAAGTGTAGCCTTTGCGGAAGCCTTTTCTCGGAACGCGTGACGTGTATAAATTATCCACCGCTCTCCACATCTGCCATGTCGCAGGTACACCCCTACACAAATGCAATTTTATTGCTCCTTGAATTTAATATAAAGCGCGAATCCATAATGACACTCATCCTAACCAAGCACTGTTTATTCATGAAAAAATAAGCTAAAAATCATTATAGCTAAGCACGTGAGCATAATATGATGCTGATGCTTGATTGAGCAAGGACGTTCCATTTGCCTACTGAATGTTGCCTTGTTTCCTCCGTCCTCATATCTGATCCTTGCATCCTTTCCTCACGTCCTCCATTGGGCAGAGCTAAAGAGTGAGGAAAGGATTCGAGGAAAGGATGCAAAGAGTAAAAATAAACGATTGGAATGAACCCCTGGATTCCTTTTGATATCAAGCCACTCAAACTCTGCTGAAGAGCGATGGTAACTTTAGGTACTTCTTAGTAAACTGTAACCTGGCCATCCTGTTTTTTATGGCTAACTAGTGGTTTGGATTTTGCAGTATAGCCTCTGTAGTTCCGTTTGTGAAGTCTTCTGCGGACAGTAGTCACTGACACATCCACACCTGCCTCCTGAAGAGTGTTTCCCATCTGTCGAACAGGCGTTTGAACAGGAGAATTCTTCTGTCATCAACTGTAGAGCGCTGCCTTAGCCAACCAGGCCCTTTGTGATTACTGAACTCACTGGTGCTCTCTTTCTTCTTCTTAACAGTTGTTTTTGTAAGCCTAGGGTCTAACCTATGTCTCTTAATTCTCAGCCTCATAACGGCTTCCTTGACTTTCATGAGAACAACTCTCATTGGCCCTCATTTTAACAAATGCCAATAACAGACAGCTATGCATAAAAAGTGCTGTAATATCTTGTTTTGTAAAAATTCCCTTTAATAAAAGCTGAGTAACTGAGCTTTAACCACATGAGAAATGTTTGATTGCAAATCTAAAATCGTATTGTGGAGTACAGAGAAATCAAGTAAATAACTGCAGCATAGGAAACCGATAGCACTGTTAGCGATTAATATTTGGAGAAAAGGTCTACTGAACAATGCCAAACATTATTTGTTGCAACCCTTCTCATGTACAAGCCACTATTCACAAATAAGCCGATTCATTGTTGTAATATTCACCTGAATAATTGATTTTCAAAATATTTGTTTGTTACAGTCCGAGGACACTGTGCAGATGTGTTGCTTCTAAACAAACAAAAAAAATAATAATAAAGCCAAATAACCTGCGATATAGCCAACAGTGGCAAGTCTGGCAACTGGTGAACGGGGAAGACATTAAATCTAACCATACAGCGATTTGTCCTTAACTTTAAGTGACTCATTTTATACAATTTGTCTGTTGCTAAAACAGCATTGAATTTGATGGTCACTGTAAACAGTAAAAACATTTTAAAGTAATGAAAAAAAGCCACAAGTGTCGCGGCAATCTGATGAGGGCGGGAGATTAAGCTCATGCTGGACTTTCTCTGGCAGGTGTGTCTATTTCAGTCAGTACCCTGGGATTGCATATGGAGCACACCCAAGCGCTTCCCCCAGGCCAAGCAGCAGGATTTTCTGCACTGTACAGCCGGTTCCACCCTATACGGTCTCACCATTCACAGCTGGTTGGGAATCAGAACTGGAGTCCAGACAGATATGGCGCAGCTGAGACATGTATCAAGTGTGTTCATGGACCAGTGTAACACAGAACCAAAATGGGCTCCGGTGTGAAGCTGCACTCCACATCAGTGCATTCTCCACACCATAGTGGTAAATCCATGCCCTATGCACTGCCCTGATCCACTGGAGCTGTATTGTGTGATTGATTAAACTAATTGCCTGGGGATGCTGCTTTTAAATCAAAACACCGTACAGAGAAAATGGTTGCCTGCAAACTGCAGAAGACTATCCCGCAGGATTCCCTCTCTCCTGGCACACTGAAATTAATCTTTTTTTTTCTGGCTTGGAAAGGAAATTTTTCTTTGAAGTCCCCTATTCTCACATACTCTCAAAACTTTTCGCATTGTGTAATTTCACTGAAATCCAGCAGCCTCAAGCAGTCTACAAAATGTTTTCTGCAGCGCAAGAACAGAGAAAAGATGCTCCCGTTGACTGACTAATATCCAATGAATGCTTCAGTGTTCAGTATCTCTTTCATATTTCCACAATGTCAAATCTGCTCTAGACCTGTCTGTTGGATTGCTCAGTTTATAGCAGGAAAAAACACACACGGTTCAACAACTTCGTCTGCCCCCTGGACAGAAAAGGGTTTTGGACACCACAAAAACCAGAAAAGACAGAACAATCTTCTACACTGAGCATGCTGAACAGAAATACCACCATCTAGGTGCAGCAAGGCCCCGTGGATCACAACGTTTCTTGACAAGCAGCAGTCTTGTCACAAGTGGAATCCGGAACATTCCATGAGACGAGTAAGGTGGGTGGAAAAATGCAGTTGTTTCTGGGCTGGCTCTGGAAAACAAGTCTTTAGAAGTATGTATTTAGGGTTGGGTGGGGAGGTGAAAAGCTCCGTTTAGAGTTTAGAAAATGAGTTGCAGACTGCCTGCCTGGTTAGTTTCACCTTCTGCTGCCTGTAGCTTCTGGCTAGTCTCAGTAACCCCTATTGTTACCGAGACGCATCTGGAGACACCGCGCCTCTGGAGGATGAATGAGAAAAATCTAAGTTGCCCAATCGAGCGTATGTCAGTGTATACCAGGTTGGGATGGGCAAAACTCATAAAAACACTAAATGTTTTTTGCCTAAACATTTAGCATTTTGTTAACGTTTAAACGGTTTGAAGTCACACCCCTAATACCAGGTATTAGGGTATATATAAGGTCGCAGTGACTGGGAACAGGGCTGTATGTGCACAGCCAGTAACGTTTTTTTAATGGATAGTTACACTGGTCTGTGCTGAAACTTCACACCCACTCCACTCCAGCACCTGAGCCGGCAACCATTTAGCCTCTGTCCCAGCAGCTTCAGAGCACATGCAGTATTCAGGCTCATAGTTCATTTTTTTCACTTTTTACTGAAAGGTTTTGTGTGTTGCCTCTACACAGTAACTTACAATTCAGCCATTTCACCCCAAAATAATTTTTTATGGTACATTAGTCTGTCCAATAATATGGCCAAAAAATGTAACTTGCTACTTTTTTATTTTTTATTTACAACAAAATAATCTTCCAAATATCTGCCTTCCATCCTTCCATCCTGCCACAGCCACTACAACCAGTCTCAAGAGCCAGAAATTCCTAGCAATGTGTGCTTCTTAGAGTGCAGAGTCCCCTGCATCCCACCCACAGAAATAAGGAAGCAAGCAATATACTTTATTTGGCAAGCCAGCTGGCATAACTAAAGCAATCAGTTTGTTTGGTGACTTTAAAGAACAATGGGATGTACTGTATGATTTATATTAAGACATCGGTCCCTATTGTTTCAATGCGGAGTTTGGGGGCTTTACACTCCACAATGCCTTTTTATAAACTTTCTTCTCCAGTGGAAGAATCAATTGGAAGAGATTGTCAAGCCCATCAGGACAAAAAGAACAGCTTTTTTAACAAATAGGTAACAGTTAAAAAGCATTATGTGGCTAGCTAGTCACCAACTAGCTTGACCAATAGCTAGCTGGGCAGACTAGTGTTTAGATCGTAGCTAGTAGGTTTAGACGCCTTAACAGTGTTTAGATACCTAAATAGCAAGCAAACCAGTCATCTGGTCAGCTATTATTCAATCATTCAAGTTACATTTTTAAACGATTCGCACAAGTATTCAGTATCAAGCTCTTAAAAAAATAAAAAATAAAAATAAATAAAAATAAAACATTCTCAAAGGGTGGCCTGCAGTACTTTTATGCTTTCATCCCATTCAATGGGATGTCCAGAAGGCTACCCTCTCAGAGTGGCTTTCGACTTTTCAACAAGTCTTCAACCTACCTTGTAAGCAGTAGCCTGACCAGAAGGGCTGGTGGCCGGCAGCTCTCACGCTACAGTTATGCAATTAAGCCCTTTGAAAAGCTCCTGGGGTCAAAACCCTCCAAAGAAAGCAATTAAGCACAAAAGAGTGGGGGGCATTTTTTGTGGCTCAGACAGCTGTGTGAAGGGGGGTGGTTTATTAAAGTACCAGGAGAGGAATGAGCTCAT
Source organism: Ilyophis sp. 1 JC-2022 (assembly GCA_022702515.1). NCBI lineage: Eukaryota > Metazoa > Chordata > Actinopteri > Anguilliformes > Synaphobranchidae > Ilyophis > Ilyophis sp. 1 JC-2022. The sequence goes on along the minus strand of CM040395.1, from coordinate 28,437,011 downwards.
TAAGGAGGAGTATGCCAGACTGCCACATGCCAGCGATTGCGCAGCATTTGTTTGTGGTTGTCCTGGGCAAGGAGCTGACAAATTGGACATTTTATTCTTTTCTTTACGGGCGGAGAAAACGATGGTGCGTGTGTAATTACTCTAAGTGGGGTATTCGTCACAAGCTCTTTAAATTCCTTAGGCTGAGCAACGGTGTCGTTAAAGGATATCTGATCAGCCTGCACACAAGCAAGGCTAAACTTGAAGGTGGCTCAGATAGCCAGATTATATTTTTTTTTAAACAACCTTTACATATTTTAACAAGAACGCCTCGGCATAACTAGCCTATATTGTGAACGACAGCACACCATCAGCTTAGTAATCTATTCAAGGAATTGTATGTTCTATCCAGGCCCAAGACAATTCAGTGTCCCAAAGTCTTCAAAGAGAATAACCCAAAGGGTTATAAAAATAGGTAAAGACATGCAATAAAAATATTTTTCCTGTATAAAGACCTGCCTTGGGAACAATATGGCTGACTTCCCTCCATAATCTGTAAAGGCCTTTATCACAATAACCTTTTTCCAGAATGAAAAATCCATGATTACAAGAGAAGGGGAGTAAACCAATTCATGACAAAACAACAAAATCTATTATTCCCTGACAGGCAGCGGAGCGGGCATGTGAACGTTCCGCATTCTTGTTATTGCTTTCTGAATCATATCTCTAAAGTATCAGTAACTCCCGCTCCGGCAACCTGCACAGAAAAATTACCTCACAGCCCGTAGCAGTGTTTAGTGCAGCTACAATACTCCCCTTGTCTCATCAGAGGACCACGTTATTGGTCGGTGGACAGCTTATTGCCTGTGAAGTCCTGGATTTCCTGTATTCCTACACTGAAAGAGAGAAGAAAATATTCCGTGTTGCAAACAGAGCTTACCTCCTGACTGAGAAGATACCATATCTGTGTGAAACAAACACGACCCGGGATGAGACAAGGTTGCCATTCGATTCTGAGAGTGAAATTCAAGAGCACACCGCCTAGTTCAGTCTGTTACGCAAAGCCTCTATATAGGCCTCCTTGACACGTCGTGGAAGGGCCCGTTCCCCCTGCTTTCACACAAGTGCATTGGGGCTTGACGAAGTTGGTTAATCTTAAAATTAACCTTAATTTTGATGACAGGCATGGGCTCTGGTAAGAAGACAACCACTCCCCCCTGGTGACACCTTCCCCATGATCGCTGCTATCACCATGTCACTGGCTAATAGGGAGTCACAGCCAGTCACATCATCTGGAGTCTCTACTCTCCCATTTCACCCACTCGGGCTCATCCTGCAGTATATTAGCAAGGGATTCACTGGCATCTATAACCAGTCCTCGTATCTGCTCTTAAAAATGCAGATTGACATAAGCTTTTGGTTCACCAGAATCATGCATTCTAAGCACTGTGGACTCAACGTAGGTATATCACATATATCCACTCATATCCATTTTCATACTTTTAATCAATTACAACCTCCAACTACAACTAGTATTACAGTTGATTACACAGTAACTGTGCAGGATTATTGAAAGAAGTGTTTAGGATTTTTTTCAGGGTGGTAGGTTTGCTTTTTCAAGGTGTATGTTTGTGACTTGCCTGGAGTACATTACCACCAACAATATTGGTTGTTCAAACAAATTAAACAAGCTCGATCCCAAAGCAATGTTACTCAATGTTTCCTAAATTATTTCATGCAACTTGGCCCTGTGTTTTTTTTTCATCCTATCATGAAGATAATGTGGTCATTCAAACTTTATGTGCCATGTGAAAGTGTCAAATGGCAATGATTTTTTTAGTGGAAATAATGTGCAATTCAGCTGTTACACTTAAAATGTTTAGAAATGAATACACGTTGGCTACGTACACACTGCAGCTAAATACGGTTGTCATTCCACATGGGTGTGCTTAATCCTGTTAAGTTCACACACCTTTTGGTTATAAAAAAGTGACAACCGCATTCTACAACCGTAGTCACTATGGAAATTTCCACATATTGACTACCGAATTTCAGATCAGTTGTGGTTAGTCTGTGCAGTGTGTACCAGAAGCGCACTTGACAACTAGTTGTTAAGTGACGTAGCCTACGTGGTAACGTTACGTGCACTCCTATGCTGCTCCCTCCTTCCTCTAATTCATCCCGATAGTAAGCCAACAAGAGGGACAGAGCGAACAAACACCAGCTATTTTTAACAGCTCATAACAAAAACAAAAAACTGCATGACCTTGCAAATTTTTTGGATTTGATAGAAAAAAAATTTAGTTTACCAAACCAACTACATTCTGCAACGTAGCTCTTGTGCGATCAAGTGAAAAGTTTGCTGCCACTGCAAAAAAAACTGCTGCAAAATGCAACCAATTAATCGTATTCTTACATTACATTACAGGCATTTAGCAGACGCTCTTATCCAGAGCGACTTACACAACTTCAAGCATTTTATTACATGTATCGAATTAATACAGCTGGATATATACTGAAGCAATTCAGGTTAAGTACCTTGCTCAAAGGTACAACGGCAGTGTCCTACTTGGGAATCGAACCTGCAACAAGTCCAGTCCCTTAACCATTATACTATACTATTCTGGAGCTACAAAACACAAAAATGAACTCCACATACACCTGCCATATAATATGTATAATGTAGCCTACGAATAATGTATAATGGCGATAATAGGCTACGATGATGGAACATATGGCAATAGAAACTAGGCTATATATTGCATGCAGGCTACATAGGCATAGCATAAATTTGCATCGTAATAATTTGTCGGACAAAGTCATGCCTCACAAATTATTTGCGAAGCAATTGTCCAAAGTAAACATTGCTATGGTTACAGGTGTTTTCACTGTCATCGTGAGATTGAGGGAGGAGAGTGACTTCTGTTACTTGTACAAACCTAAATACTGAATTCACTCCGCTCTGCTGGAGCCCCAAACTATCACTCTGTTGCCAGATATGGAGTAGATGTGGATGGATCACTGCAAGGGTTATTTCTCCTGACTCATTTTCCTATAGAACTCTATGGGGAAAAAAGTCAGGAGAAACAACCCTTAAAGGGATCCATCCACATCTACTCCATATCTGGCCGCAGTGATGGTTTGGGGCTTGTTTGATACCTTAGACCCTTGATGACATACAGCCATTTCACCAGTCGTGTTCCATACTGAATCAGCGTAATTTACAGCTGAATCTAGTCTTACCCCCCAATTCTCATAGAGATCAGTTCAAATGCAGAGGTTATAGTATCGCTTGTAACAGTACCTGAAAATAAGATATTGAGAGTCTTTTGATGTTGATTGGTCACAGACTTCAGGAAGTAACAGCATGCAAAGGATATGCGACCAAATATTAAATATGATACTTTAAAAATATGTTAAAGCAAAAATATTCTAATTTTCTGAGACACTGAATTTTGGGTTTCATTAGCTGTAAGCCATAATCATCAAAATTACAAGAAATAAAGGCTTGAAATATTTCATTCTATGTGTAATGAATCTATATAATATATGAGTTTCACTTTCTGAAATGAGTGACAAAAAATATTGAACTTTTTCACGATATTCTAATTTTTTGAGCTGCACCTGTATACGGTCATTAAAAATTTTATGCCTGCAACATGTCCAAAAAACGTTGTCCCATTCGCTCTGATATAAGACTTCAGCCGCTCAATAATCCAGTGTCTCCGTTGTCATATTTTGCGCTTCATAACGCGCTACACGTTTTCAATGGGAGACCGATCTGGACTGCAGACAGGCCAGCCTAGCACTCGCACTCTCTGACTATGAAGCCGCACTGTTGTAACGCATGCAGAATGTGGCTTGGCATTGTCTTGATGATATAAGCAGGAATGTCACTGAAAAAGACATCATCTACATTGTAGCATATGTTTCTCCAAAATGCATATGGGCATTCAATATTGGTTTCCGACCTTGCCCTTTACGCACTGAGATTTCTCCAGATTCCCCTGAATATTTTAATAATATCATGGACTGTAGATGGTGAAATCCCTAAATTTCTTGCAATTGTGCTTTGAGAAACGTTGTTCTTAAACTGTTGGAACTATTCGCTCACGCAGTTCTTCATAAAGTGGTGAACCTTGAGCCATCTTTGCACGTAAACACCCGAGCTTTCGTGGATTCTCCTTTTATATCCAGTCATGATAGAATCACCTGTTACCTATTCACCCGTTTACCTGTGGAAGGTGTTTTTTGAACATTCCAGAACCTTCCCAGTCTTATGTTGCTCCTGTCCCAACTTTCTGGGAACGTGTTGCAGACATCAAATTCAGAATTTGTGTATATTTATAAAAATCTATAAAGTTGATTAGGTAAAACATTAAATATATTTTCTTTGTACCGTTTTCAATTAAACATATGTAAAAGAGAATTTACAAATCACTTTCTGCTTTTATCGTACTGGGGATAACATAAATGCATCATATGGCCCACTTGTACTATGCAGTGAGCGATCACTACACTAAAACACTGTCTAGCATTTTTTCATAAAAGCTGACTGTACCCAAAGGATTTAAGTCAATGAAGACTGAGGCTAAAAGAGTTGGGGTTCTTTGGTCCCCTCTTGGGCATAACTTTATTACATCTGCAGTTTGAACAAAGGCATTGCTGTGCATGAACGAACTGCAGGCACCCTGTCACGTTGGAGCCTTTTGTTACACTTGTGTGCGTCATAAGTTTTGCTTCATGTGAGACCCCATTATGAGGCCACAGAGACCCAAATAGTTAGGCTGAAGTAGACTGTGAAGATTTTATCAGCTACTGTACAGCTTCACAGAAAGTGTCTGGTCTTGTAACCCTTTGTGGTTTGGGGTGAGGCTGTATAAACCACAATTCATTCATCACCATTGTTATCACATAGAGCAAAAGCAACCATGCACCAACTACACAGCTGAGCTGATGCCTGTTGACATTGTCAATTGTGTCCAATTTAACCATCTTAAAGGCAATCACGTCTTTCTACATGGCAGAACTGTATTGCACCTCATATTTCAGCTAAATGTGCACATTTCTGGCACACCAGATTTACGCTGTACAACAACAATTGCTTAAAACTAAAGGCACTGCAGTGAGGAGGAAATGGGGTTTTAAAACAGGCGATATTTCTACTGCTCTGGAGAAAGTCTGTGAAATTAGGCTTATATATGATTGTTTTGTCCAGATGCTAGTCATTTCAGTGTTGCCTTGTGAAATAGCCACCTGTCAAGAAACTAAAGTATATTTTCTGTACATTTTCAAGAAAAGGCTACTTTTGTTTCTCCCAAATAAATGCTCAGGCCTACATTTTCTGACACATTTCATGGAGAAATAGCTTACATCTATTGCATTACAATAACTGGCCGGTCGAGTTGAAATTGTTATATATATATATACACAAGCTCACTCTATTATTACCATTCTGTAATGACCGCACCAATTTCTAAATGGGAAACCTGGAAATGTAAAATCTGAACATGCATTATTGACATTCATGAAGTAACAGTGCTTAGTTTTTAGTGCAAAGCTCTTGACAACAACAAAGATCTAATCTCATTCAAGACTTTTAAGAGTTCATTTTAAAAAGTGAAAGTGGCACCAAACTCAAACAAGCAAAACAGGCTGTAATAATCTGAGGCAGAAGAGGGATTTTAGCCCAATTATAGCTGAAAAAATGTTTTTACGCTGTGCTTAGTCCTGCGGAAAAAGGACGGAGCCAGCACAAATATGTAATAACAATCCCAGGATGCCATAGTAGTTTAAAAGCACTTGGATTAAACTGTCAGATCAAAGTTAGGTGTGTACTCTTAAAACATTGCTGTAGTGTAGACCTTTCCATGGTTTCTGCTATATGTGTGTGTGTGTGTGTGTATATATATATATATATATAAATAATACAAAATACCCTTTGCTTTATTACAAATTCACAAACACCTTGCAGCCAAATCATGCTTAGATGCCACAATTAGCCAAAGTTGGAAAAATGTGAACATTGTCAAGATATTCCTCTGGGCAGGCTCACAAATAATTACCGTGGAGTCCAGCTCTTCTTAATTTCCTTCCGTTAGCCGAAACATTTCAACCTGCAGGAAAGTCTCTGCCCATCTAGCCTCCTCTGAATAGATACCTTTCAGCCATGAATGCAAATATAATCACTATTGTCTCTTCATGAGTCCCTTCTGTCATACCCATCATTTCCAGTCGCCTGAAGAGATCCATGTTGGGTTTGTGCCCAGTGCTTTGTTCAGCCATCGGCGTTTAATGGTTTGGGCTTTTAAACCACTGCTCAATAACAACCTTAGATAAACTCAGCGAGAAAAATCTCCTACTTGCTCATGTAGATCTGTCCCTAAAAGCAGCAATGGCCGCTTTGTTGACCAGAGCTCAGAACCGGTCTTCCTTTAAGTCTGACACAAATACGTTTGCGCTGTCGATGCCCCGAAGATTAGGAGACATTTATAACGGAGACAAATGCCCCAAACACTAATCTTCTCTGCAACATCTGTAGTGTGATCTGTAAAACAGACAGTGGTTGTGCAATATATGAAATATGAAAGCAGCACAGTGATTTATGGGCACACATTTTTGGAGGGAGCCTTTAGGCTAGACAAAAAAAAACGGATTCAAATGCATCTTCGGTGACATGACAGACATGGACAAGTCTGTCGGGTGGGTGTTTTGAGGATGTTTTCAGAGAGAGCAATCTTCCTCCAACTCTACCTGTGTCCTGAGCAGCTACTGCACTGGAGCAGCTGAGGCAGATTGTCCATGGGAGTATCAAAGCATAGGAGCATACTACCTACATGGGAGGAGGAACTGACAAGCGGCCCAAATGACCCACAGCGGTGTGTTACTTCAGCACCTACAGTATCACAACCATTTTTAATGCATTTCCATTTTGTCTAGCTGGTATCCTGCACAGAGTGAAGGTTAGAAGCACATAGTTCACGCAATATCTGATGTCTGGGATGTGTAGGCTTACACTTTCAAGAGGGAGTATAGCCATCATGCAGGCTATTGCAAATGAACACCATAACAATTATGCCTGTTTAGATCAGGCCAAAACTACATGTCCACAAATGTTTGTGTGAGATATGCGTACGGCAGGATCGTTTTAAATATGTACCAAGCCATTAAGTATGAGTCCTACTTAAACTGGTTAGATTTGTAAGTATATATTTTTAAAATCCTTTAAATGCTTCGACTTGAAGAACAAGATGCAACCTTGTACTGTCTATTTTTATATGCTTGACATGACAAAGAGCAGGCGCACCAATTCCAAAGAATCACTTCTGAATACTGAACAATTTGCTTCAGTTCAAGTATTGCTCTAACACTCTCCATTCAGCTCTAGTCTGTACTGTACCTCAACAAACTATGGAATGAGTTTGATGCAACATGTAATAAGAAAAAGGCTGAAAGGTACAGCTATGGGGAGAACAAAACTTTTAATGCAGAAACCCAAGCTTACAAATTGGCTTAGTCAATAAAATAACCCGGCCAATTTCTTTAACATCTCCAGTATCTCACAGCCCCACTGAAACAATGGACAATGAAAACTCACATTTGAAGTGATTGTTGGTTACCCACTTCCCAGGATAACCAGCCTTTTGGGTATACTACTAACCTTTTCCTGGTACTGTGAATGCCTTATTTTCCAAAGCAGTCCTGAAGAACAGGACAGGAGAAGAACAGCAAGACTATTTCAACACTGGCCACTAAACAGCTGGTCACACAGTTCCAACCTTTTTACCCAGACTCCACAAGTAGCATCATCCATTCCAAAAACACCAGCCATTGGCTAACAAGAGATGCAGCATGAATGAGTTTGTTGGGGGGGGAGGGGGGGGGGAAGAGTAAGTACATCTGTGTGCATGCCTTCAGATTGAAGTGGATACAGAAACAGAAAGGAGCTCAGTCGTGACATAAGTGAATCTTGTCATTTCACAGCTGCGCTTTGAGCCGAGAATAAGTTTGCACTCGCAGCCCATCTCTTTCAGGGAAACACGCGCTCTTCTTGCTTGTAAATTGCACCCAAGGGTCAACTCATGCAAAGCCTTCGTCTTTACTGATACTGGAGCATAAGATAAACAAACAAACTGCGAATGGCTCTTTCGCTGTATCCTGGCGACAATTTAGTCAAGCACAATCTACTCACACAGCACATAGCTGCACCTAAATAGAATTACATTTTTTCCAGAGCTGCAATCTTTTTTTTCTATGCTTCTCACAGTTTATAAAAAGCCACTGGAAAATGTGATGATAAAATAAAGTCTCATCAGTCGTTGTTGTCATTAACTCAACATAGAAGAACTCTCAGAGGCCCCGAAAAGATGGACTTCTGACAGCAGATAGGCAAGGCCACTTTTTTCAGGAGATGAAAAATGGTTTTGCAGGGAAATGGCACATTTCTGTATTGGATTACAGATACTAATAAGAAAACTTGGATTTGCAATTCATGCAGTTTGTCATTAAGTTGTGATAACATTGAGAATAACAGATTAGAATGCCCATTTAATAAATAAAGGACACACACCAATATGTTTTCATTCTAATGTAAAAGTACCATTTACCTAGCCACTGCATTCTAAAACATACTACTAAATTGAATTAATAGATCACAGACTAAATTAATTACTTTCATTGAAAGACAAGATCAAGGTAATACAGTCTAAATTGAAAAGCCTCATTCCAATCATTTTCTTTACCAGCTGGGTGTGATGAACATAAATACATCTTACTAAAACCTCGAGGAAGAGCCTGCTATAGGAACCTGGAGCACATAAGTACGGTTCAGTCCGTTTTATAAAATTAGATTTGAGGGGTTCATAGTCAGTGTAGTTTACTGCATCAGAGACCATGCGGGACAATCCTTAATACTGAGTACTATCCTCCTCATTGCTGATCATCTTTGCTCTGAAGACATCTGTTCAATTAGAAAGACCCAACTGTTACGGACAAGTTAAATTTTACTTCTTCGCAATGAAAATGTTCGCAGTCGTTGAATTTACTCGACTAACTATGCAACGTGACCGGCTAGCTAACGTTACTCAATGAAACAATCTAATGATGTGGCTATGGTAACGTTACATAAATTAGCTAATTCTTAGTAACTTTTACCCGTATATGGCTCGCTTGGGATTTAACTGGCCCCGGCATTATAACTAAAATACCTAAAACGGCAGGTTGAAATGGAAAATATTATTTAGATGACCATGTAAACCATGTAAATTTCCAAACCTAAACAGGACCGAAGCGGGGGAAATAAACTATGCAGAGTTACTCTAGCGTAGCCTACTGTACGGTAAACAATGTTGAACATTCAGTTGGACGGCTGAGATGCAGGAACAATGCAGGGTTTGTGCCATTTCTTTCAAACAAAAGTTATTTGATGGAGTTTGACCCACGTTGGGCTTCAGCCAAAAACGATATTATGGGAGATCCCAGTTACAAATCTAAAAGTATGATTTTTTTAAAATCAAAAACATGCATGAAGAGGAAAGGCTGAAAACTTTAGTCAGTCAGAGTGGTAGGTCCTTTGCCAACTAACGACCAACCGTATGCCCTTTTTAGGGTGTTAGTTAGCAGTAGCGTTAGCACCCACACATTACGGACAGTGTCCATTCCCCCAGAACTAACGTTACTGTCTCTCATCTCTGCATATAGCTAGTCCCATTTTAAACTACCAGTAACACGAGTTGCGGCCTTTATGAAAACAAGCAACAAAGTGATAAAACACAGGTGCTCTTATAGTAGTATAAGTAACGTTATGTTTACTTAACCTTAGGTGTAAGACAGTTGGCTAGCGATCAAGTTCTTACTAACGTTACATGCAACTTGACATTAACGTAGCCTACATTAACGCCACCTGACTATATACTTCCAAAGGACAGCAAACGTTAAGTTTCTCCACACCGCAACGAAAGTGTGTGCGTGTATTTGCGGAATTTGCTCTCTGCTCTGCTCAAGATAGTTTACTGGCTCGCTAACGTTAACGCTATTTTGAAAAGGGGGAGGATTGATCACGCACCACACAGTTAAAACAAAGATCAGTATACGTTAGGCTATTTTGTTACCGTCGCAAACGCAGTCTTGCTTGCTTTGATAACGTTACAGCCAGTACGTGTTCGCATCTCGTTCAACTTACCTGGGAAACCAGTGGGATGAGGGTCTGTTCTACCGACCGAGTTTTGATTTCCAGCCCGGAATCAAAGTTACTATTGCCGCAAGGAGACGAAGCCATTCCCGCCGGTTTCTTTTCAATTACTGGTGCAATGTAGCCTACAGGTGAGTGTTTCCGATAGCGTCCTTATTCGTAGTATGCACGGGGAAGATGCTGTTACCGTTGTAGATTATTACGAATACTTGCGTAGATTTCCCCCCCCAAGCGATTCCCTCCAAAGTGTCGTGCACTTGTAATCCAGCCGTATTCTGCTGAGTTTCCCTGGCTAGTGGCTACGTCCCTCCGGTAATGCTCTTACAGTTCACCCAACTACAGCAAGCTAGTTGCACTAAAACTGCGCTGTGCCTTGCTTCTGCTGCAGCAATAAGACTGGAAACACTATCCGGGAGTAGCCGAGTGGTGACTGACTTTGCCCTGCTTGGAGCGCATTCAAAAGCCCGGTGACGACATACTGCTATTCAATAGTTTTCCGCAGAGCTGCTCTCTTCATATGCACAGTTGCACATTGCTATTCATTACACTTTGAGGAGCCTTCGTCATAGAAGGCTGATCATTTATAAGATAGAGTGGAATTACGAATGATTGTCCGACCATAACACGCCTCGAAATATTATTTTCAGTCCAAGTAAGTTTTTGTTGCGCGCGCAGATAATTTATATAGAAACTTACCACGATGTCGGTGTAAAATTTTGTTTTTGGTATAGGCATTATGTCGCCTATAGCTGTGTACACAGTTGAAAATGTATTTCTTTCTTTTTTCCCAAAATTTTAAAAACACGCATTGACTCGGTATTATGAATGTGAGTTTATCTGTTCAGAATGTTCACAGGTTGCCAATGCGATGCAGCCTACGAAAATGTCGGTTTGATTTCAGTTCGCCATTTAGCCTACAGAAGCCTACAATTATTTAAAAATAATTTTGTCAAGGACTTGTACCAATTGAACTCTTAAAAGCATAAGCTATTATGATTGTTGGATTTTATGACAGCACAACACGACGTAAACGCATTAAACGTATTTATTAGGCTACAAGCAGTTTTTCCATTAAGGAGTAAAACCACGACTAAATCTAATCCTTAAAACCTGCTGTGTATTCTTTATGCATTGCTGTGTAGGCCTAATTAAAGGTGAAAACATAGCCTATGTATCGATTCATGTTTATCTGGTTGATTATGATACAAAATATGTGAAGTGTACTAATACATTATAAACTTCGTGCTTTCATAAATCTGAACAACCTCTTTGAGTGAAGAGATGAATTATGTTGCTGTCTACTTATGATCTAGCCTAAACCTTTGTCTACATTTTGTTAAAGAAATAATCATGCGCCTCACATATAATAACCTACTTTAAAAGACACACTTTGAATGGTGTCCAGTACACAAGTATCGTAGTGGTCCCAAGAACATCTCAATTCTCCAATTGTTTCCATCACAATAAAGTGTAGTTATGTATAAAATAAATTAATAAATAAACCCAAACTAAAAGGCCTGAATTGAGCATTTTGTCGACTTCACTTAATTCCGAAGCACCACAGAACAGACACTGCATTCTTAAGATCACATGTAACCTGGTACTAGACCAAGGGTCTCAGGCTGGCTTTATATTGAGAGCTTGATGTCATGCACATTACAGAGGCTCTGGTGCAATGTAATATGCACATAAAAAATATATGAAAACTAGATGCTGAGTTGCAGAAATTATGCATCTGTGACCAAAAACATGTCACATACATTTGTGATGTCACAAGTGGATTCACGTCAAACACTCATCGCCTGTCAGTCTCAGCTTGATCTAGGCCAGCATTTCTGCACTGTTTTGCATTGTCCTCTTTTGAAAATAATGATCATGAAAATATGCAAATGGCCTAATTAAAGACCAGACACTTCCCAGTTTGCAGTGAAATGAGTTGCTAGCGCCCACACATTTAACTTGGAATTTATTTTAAACCCAACAACTTTAAAGTAATAAAGTCATTGTATAAATCAGTATTGAAATGAGTTAACTTAGAGCAAGGTAACTCATTGTAATGTTGAAAATATCTCTGGCTAAGCAAAAATTCTGCGTATCAAAATCAACTCGGATGGAGGTACGGTCTCTTTTGAGCCAAGGTTCTGAACAGATAACGGTGATGAGAAGACTTGGATTCCGTTGGCCAGGTCATCTTAGTTTACACCTTGGTTTGTAATCATAAACTTATTGGTTTTACATTTAATATTTGAACATGTCAACATTTGATAAATCATCAATTAATTGTCAACTACTTAATTTTAATTAAAATTAATATACAAATACATGTGGGCTGAACAAGTTTTGTTGGAACTCAGGGTATGCACGCTCCCTGGGGGGGGAAAAAAAATGGCACATGGTTTTATACGCCCCATTTTCATAAATGTCTATTTGTCAAATTTAAGGCAATAAAAGTAAGTCATGTTCAAAAGTTAAAGGGGGTGACTGGAAGAGGAGCTTTGGGCGATTGGTTTTTAAGCAACACCAAAGCAGCTTGTATAGTGACCTTATGTTCGCAGAGGCTGAAATAACAGCGAAAACCAGAGAAAGTGAACTATCCCTGTAACTGCAGTAATGATCTCCCCTTTGTGAGTTGGAATGTGAAGGGGCTTAATGACCTAGTGCTTGTGTACCTCTGACTATAAAAACTTGCTTTCTTAATGGAGACATATTTCAGAAAATCTGAACATTTTCTAATACTGGGCTGGTCTAATGGTCTAATACTGGGCTTCGTGGCCATGCACACCAGTGTTGGGATTAGCATTGGAAGAAAGATGTGCATGTTGAAATGGATGTTGTACCTTGAGTGAAATACAGTGTGGGATCTTTGGTGTTATGTGGTTGTTTTGTATATGCATGTGTCCTGGGCTGTTGTTAAGGTCGATGGAATCATGAACTCCACTCCAGCAAGTACCAAGCGGTGGGTCGGCCATCGGGAGAAGGGCACTCGCTTTGAAAAGGATGTCATGCCTATCTGGCCTGGACAGGTTTCCGTCTTACAAAAATTCATGGTCTAACTCAATACAAAAATGCATGGTCTGCTTATGTTGCCTGTGTTTTGCCAAATCACTACATTTGGAATCACGTCCCCCACATTGAATACGGCCTGCATTACTTTTTATTGAAAAAAAAATGATTAGACCCCCTGCAATGTAGCTCATATCATCTAATCTCCTGCTTAGCACTAGCTTACACTAGTGTAAAGATCCTGGGGAAGGTACTTGCACAAAAACTGAAATATGTTCTTTCTGATATTATTTAACTTGATCAAATGGAACCTATGGAACCTAATTAATGTGATTTATAAATTTTCCTTCAAACTGGAGTGTCTCATCTCTTTACAAGGCCATTGATTGGATGAAGTGGAAGTGTTTGTTCTATACACTTAGGAAGCTTGGATTTGGTTTACTTCACTGTGCTAAAAATAATACATGCTCTGATTATTACCCGTTACATTACCCGCTGTTTGTCGCCTTTGCTATTTCAACTGATAATTTAACCTCTTGCCTGTGGGGGTATCTATGCATCAGACCCAGCTACTAATTTTCCAGTATTTTATCTGTTAAATATAAAGTCAATAAATTCTGTGGACATACGCTGAATCTAAACAAGATTTAACGGATCCTGATCAGTGACCATATACAAAGTGTCAGTATAAAGGGTTAACAAATATTTGAATATCTTGGAACATCAATAACCAAGGAATATACTGATATTTTTCAACATAATGTCTCTATGCTTGGACCAGCTCAGACAGGGTTGAACAAGTTCATCATATATACCTCTATCTCTGCTGGGCTGCATTAATTCACTTTAAAAGAATGTGCTACCTAAGTCTGTCTCAATCTGCATACCAATCTGCATAATATCCTTGACTATTATTTCTGCGTACACACGGAGAGGGAAATATCTGTGTATATGTAATGCTTTCTTCAGAGACCCTAGAATGAACTCTCGGAATTCAGATTATTCAGATGTATTTATTCGTCTTGGTAAAAAGATTAAATTTGCCTGCATATTGCGTAGAGAGATGTGAGGTGCCTTCCACATCTGCTCCAGTCATTTCTGTTATATTTTTGGATGCACAAGATTTTTTTTTTTGCAGTCTCTTTGAAAGATTATTGAGCCAGGCATTCCAACAGACATTGCAATGAAAGTGCACCATGATGTCCCGGTCAACCAACGGTTGCTATATTTCATACTGGACAAGCTTTCATTTACATGACGCAGGACCTTCATGGATTACTTGTTGCTGCTCAGCCTCTATCTAGGCTCATATGTGGATCATTTCCTCTCTCTATTCCCAGAACCTGTAATAATCCTGCTGTTAAACATTCACTACAATATGGGCTCAATTTATGAAATCTTGGCTTTCAGTCACCCTTGCTGCTCACCCCAGTTGCTGAAAATCATAGTTTTGCTCTTTTTATATATGACAGATCCTTTACTGGTTGGTACAAAAAGGGCTTTAAATGTTTGAAAGGTTTATTTAACAATAGCTTTTTACAAACTATTCTATATGTATAACATTACAAACTCCAACTTTATCAGGTTTTACAGGCAAGATGGTATGTATGCAGTCAAATACCCAAACTGCCTGCTACCTCCCAACAATCCCACCAATGCATTATAAATGTGGATTCACAGGTACAACATCTAGTAGGCTGGGTAATTTTATTTCTAATTTGAATGGTCTGTTCATGTCTACCGAGGGAACTGCACGGGGGCAATTTAATATGGTACTTAGAGATGACTTATGCATCACTCCCCTGCACCTGCCATGTAGTTATTTAATTTAAAGTTCTTCAGTGACTTAATAACTAAAATATAATCACAAATGCACCCACAGGATCTAACATCTGGTGGACCACAGATGTAACAGATGTAAAACAGCCCCAGTCTCATTTTCACATATTCTCATTTACACCAATAGGTCATGTCCTGGATTAATGAGTTCTGTAGTTCAGTGTCTGAACCCCCCCTTCTTAAATAATGAATAGTGTGTGAAAGTAGTTTTTTTTCTTCTTGATAAATGTGGTATTAATTCTACCAAAGTTAATGGGGGAGGTGATGTAGATTAAGGTGACACCAATGATGAAGAGGCAACTGCTACTTCTGATGATGATTATGATAGCTGATGAAGACAAATTATCTTGATTATGATGACGACAATGGTGGTGACAAAGATTAGCGCAATTTCTCATTTAATTTGTAACAAGCATCACACATAAGACATAAATAAAGCTGATGCAGGAAATCACTCTGAACAGCCTTGTTCATTAGTGTATCTAAATTAAATATAATTTGATGTTATTACAAGATTCCCTTGCAAATTATTCTTTTTCATGAGATAACAGGCAATAAAAAAATGTTTTTTATTGTTTTCATTATTCTTTTCATTCTACCCTCCCTATACCATTTCTTATCCCACATTTGGAATCAGTAACTGGCATTTTCTCCTAAATTTGGAATTGCCTCTAGTCACCACTGTGCCCCCTCCCTCACTGAAATGTGTGTGCCCCTCCAGTGATGCACGCTGTGGGCAGAAAGGGGCCATTTCAGGTCACTCACTCACTCAGGGATGGTGTGCACAGAACACGTGCAAATCAGTCGCAAAACGTCCGTCGTAATGGCGGATAACAGTGGCGAGATCTAGCTGAAGAATATTTAGCAATGCAATTGCGAGCTATTAAATTACATACCATAGACTACATGGCCAAAAGTATATGGACACCTGCTCATCCAACATCTAATTCCAAAATCATGGGCATTAAAATGGAGTTTGTCTCCATTTGCTGCTATAACAGCCTGCACTCTCCTGGGAAGGCTTTCCACTAGATGTTGGAACATTCTGTGTGGTTTTGTTTCCATTCAGTCAGAAGAATATTAGTGAGGTCGGGCACTGATGTGGGGCTATTAGGCCTGGCGCGCAGTCACCTTTCCAATTGATCCCAATGGTGTTTTATGGGGTTGAGGTCAGGGCTCTATGCAGGCCAGTCAAGTTTTTTCATACCGATCTCAACAAACCATTTCTATATGGAACTCTATTTGTGCACGGGGGCATTGTCATTCTGAAGCAGGAAAGGGCCTTCCCCAAACTGTTGTCACAAAGTTGGAAATCCAGAATCATCTCGAATGTCATTGTATGCTGTAGTGTTAAGATTTGCACAATGGAAAGGAGCCTAGCCTGAACCATAAAAATATTAATATTATTAGATCCAACTTTATTGCCCGGCGTATCACCCAGTTAGTTAGCGTTGCGCTTAAGGTCGCACTAGGTAACGTTAGATAACTATGCCTCGCTACAGCCAGCTGTGTGATCTGGGAAGTTGTGGGAACTTACCAATACAGGAACGTTACTCCGGCATATACTAATATTGTATTGTCATTTAACATTAGGGGCCCTATCTTACACCCTGCGCTAACCCAAACGCAAGTGTCTTGACTATCTTACACCCGGCGCATCCCAGTGGGCACTAGACGTCTATTAGATCATCTAAAGAGACGCTAAATCAGATCTAATCGTCTAAGACGTCTTTTAGCTCCTTTTTAGCCTGGCTAAAAGGCGTCTACAACATAGACGTGCCGTATAATACATTTTATTTAATCATTTTTGTAATGTATTCAAGCATTTAAGTTAGACACTCAATACGTCACTATAACACGTGACCAGTGCTGTGTAAGAAGCCAATGACATGTGACCAGTGCTGTGTAAGAAGCCAATGAGACTGAGTTGTTCACGCTCACCTGTTTTCTGATATAAAAACCAAGTTTACTTGTTCAGTTACACATTCTTACCTGAGTGGCGTTCCTCTTGTGCTTTTGACGATATAACAATTTTCACACGTGATTCTTTTTTTTTCTGAAGCAGCTAGAATAGGGGTTGTGATTAGCCTCTGTAATGACTTATTTGTGCATTGTAGGAACTTGTAAGGAGATGAAGAATTTGACACTGTATGCAAAGATAGGAAATTCATTTTAAATTAGGTCTAAATGTGAATCTATTAAACATATTTTATACATCTAAATGGTCACTGGAAAAATTGGTTGAAATTGGATCTAAATGTGAATGTCTAATAGACATCTACAAATATACATTGAAAAAACTTTCACTTTTGAACCATTTTTAGACGTCTATTAGACGTCTTTTAGATGAGAAAATGCTCACTGGGTATTGATCCATTTAGCCTATTCCTTGATCACACTAAACACGCACGAGCATGTCTGTTTCGCCATCAAGCAA
Source organism: Ilyophis sp. 1 JC-2022 (assembly GCA_022702515.1). Lineage (NCBI taxonomy): Eukaryota > Metazoa > Chordata > Actinopteri > Anguilliformes > Synaphobranchidae > Ilyophis > Ilyophis sp. 1 JC-2022. Next base: position 28,419,564 of record CM040395.1, on the reverse strand, counting down.
TCCGCCAAGGTGAAAAAGAAGGCTTTTAAAGGGAATGGGATTGGACATTTTGATATGCAATAAACAAGTCACACCCAAGACGCATCTATAATTAATGAAGAGGCTAAGTTAAGCCCATTTGCGTGTTGCGCCGTGCTTAGCACCCAAAATACACACTGGTAAACTAGCAAAAATGGACTTGGACACACCCTAAATTGACTGTACGCCATGCGCTTAGACCAAGCGCCAAGCTAGAGCCCTAGATGTTATGTCACACCAGTAACCTACTGTACATTGACTAACTTAGTTGCCAAGTTTTTTGTTGTTACTGTGACACTTGCTGTGTATTTTGAGCAGCAAAACAAGAGCAAGACTGTAAACATAATGCAGACAAATCAATTTTTTTGGTCATAATTTGCCTTTTCAAAATCGTTTCACTTATGGGGGAGTATAACGCTACTTAGTTTTTAATGCTAGCTCATGTTGATTAATTAACCTACTGGTTCCATTCCTACTTGTAGCCAGAAACTGCATACCCAGCTGGTGAACAGCATGAACATAATGAAAATACAGACACAATTGTTTACAATGTAATGACAACTTTATTTTGGGGTTGATAGTTCACTGTAAGTTATGCCATGCTACAATGAATAATGTTGCCTTCCACTGACACTTTTTCTGGCATACGAACGCTAGCATGAAGGATAATTCATTTGTACTGGTTATTCCAGCTAAATGTTGCTGATATTAGAATATTTCAATAATGTATAACCTACTATTTCTACAGTACAATGCTTGCTAACAACCTAACATTATTCCTCGCAGGTGTACAAATATCATCAGAATTTGTTACAGCAAAGATAGTTTTACAGCAAAGGTGAAAGGCTATTGGTCAGATGTCACCACAAACTGCGTCCCACAATTGAGCAAAACGTCCGTGCTCCAGACCGCATGCCGTACTCCCAAGCCTTGACTGTGTGCATACTCGGGAGCACGGTAGTGCAGAGCACTGAAGTATGCGGTTTGAGACACAGCCAACCGCTCATGTGCTTCTCCATATAAGCTACTTCTGTTTGTCATCTGTGCTTGCCCAATGCCCTATTTTGTACAATTTAACCATAGCAACAAAGTAATTATGTCCATATTCAATCTGACTTGTAGGCTCAAAACTGCACTTACTTATCCCCTTCATGCCTGCTCTAGACTGTAGGCTATTTTGCTGTACAAATACAAATACTTTTGTATGTCTTAGTACTATGATCGTCCATCTAAAGCTGCCATAGTTACCAACGCTAGGCTACAAACTAACGCTTCGTTTGAAACTATCTTTCTAGTTACCTTTCGTTATTTTTTATCGTTGATGACACCCTATACAGATCTACTCAAGGTTGTGCTATATCATGAATATTGTCACTCTGCATCCATGATAGAGCACTCACTCTTGTGTAATATTAAGTAGTCTAGCTTGACAGGACTTAAGAGTCTTACATTACAACTGCAGTTAGCTTGCTACCTAATGCACAAGGCAGTGCTTTTCCGTTCTGTGATTTAAGCCAGTGCACCATGGCCCTCGATGTATTTGTGCTTGTTTTGTTAGGTACTAACGTCGCTTCATTGTTTTTATTGTTAGAGAGCTGTATCATCTTTTGATTTACCAATGCAATCTTACCTACAGCCTAGTGGGATTGTGTTTACCTAAACTGCCAGTTCTGTAGACAAATAGAACAAATAGAGATATAAACATTAAATGTGAGTGCCTTTTTCTGAATGTTTGATGGTAAATAAAAAGTGCAATTTGGTGACATAGTGGCGCAATTAGGTCACACTACTCTGAACCAAGGTCGATATTATGAGTTGGAATGGCATGTCTAGATTAAAAGTTGTAGGAGGAGTAGTGTGGAGAAATTTAGGCTGTTAGAAAAAGAAGAAGAATAATAAAATTAATAAGTACACTGTTAGAAATTGTACTTGTTTTAACAGAAATATTACTGTATTATGAACAGAACGTTGCTGTTTATGCTGAATACTGTAGATTTACAATAGGTTTTGTGTGAATTCTTCATGGCTGATGAAATATTACAGCAATCATCCTGTAATATTCTTTACTGTAATCCAAAATACAGTAATATTTTTTTAATGAGAAAATGGACCAATCAAACTGAAATTTGAATTAACCCACGCGGCATCGCGGGATGGCAGCATATTTTTCGGCGCCACACTCGGTTAGGTAAGTAGCTAGTGCTCTCGGCAGGACACAGGACACTGGACGCACCCCGTTTTTTGTCAGACGAGACTTTGGAGGAGAGTAATGAAAGCGGATGGAAAGGACGAAGCAGGAGGCCGCTCTACGAAAGCGGAAGGGAGACTATTTGGAATTGTTTGGACGGTGAGAAGGCGGGTTGCAATCAAACTACCGTGAGTGTAGTAATGGGTGATAGTTCAGATGGTGAAGGGGGCCCTTCGGAGATGGAGTCTAGCCAAACAAAATTAGCAAGAAAACAGACATGGTCTGAAGAAAGTAGTGGAGGAGGCTGTAACCCAAGGCCTACCACCAAAAGGATTAGAGCTAATGCTAAAAGGAGTAGTGATGATGTCGATAAACAGGAAGAATGGAAAGTTATTATAACACTTAGTAATGATAAAGGCCACTTTCATCCAGTTCAGGTGACTAAAGCAATAGAGAAGGAAATCGGAAAAATTAAGTATGCTAAGTTGCTGAATAATAGAATAATTCTAATTTCAGTAGCAGATAAAAAGAAGCAGGAAATGATTCTTAAAATGAATAACCTAGATGGTGGAAAGATTACGGTGCACGTACCAGGAATGGCAGCAAAGTTGAGAGGGGTCATTTCAAACGTACCAGTGGAAATGTCCATGGAAGAGGTGAAGAAAGAGATCCAAGGTGGTAGAGGCCAAAAGACTCCCAAGCTAATAAAGGTGGTGTCAAATCTGATTGCTTGTCAGTATTGCTTGTATTTGAGAAGATAATGCCCTCTGAGGTAAAAATGGGCTGGATAAATTACAAGGTGAGAGAATACATTCCGCAACCTTTAAGGTGCTTTAAATGTCAAAGAATGGGACACACAGCACAACGATGTAAATGGAAGCAAAGGTGTGCAAAATGTGGAGGGGAGCATGATTATGGCTAATGTAATAAGGATGCTAAGCTGAAATGTTGCAATTGTGGAGGTGAGCATAGCGCTGCATATACTGGATGTGTGGTACAGAAACAACCAAAGGAAGTGCAGAGGTATAAGATTAATAAGGTGTCATATGCAGAGTTATTAAGGAGTGTTGGGACTAATGAAAGGAAGCAAAGTAGGCCAGTAGAGGCTCATAAAAACTTGAATGATAATGGGAGGCAGAGTTATGCAGGACCCCAGAATTCAGACCTAAAGAGATCTCAGTCAGAAAGGTCAGCACCCCAACAGCAGCCGTGCGCTCACAAATGTAGTGTGAAGGAGAACACCTTGATTGTAGACAAAAAGCGTTTTATAGCTTTTCACGTGTAAAGTTGTTAATGCTGCTACACAACAAAAAAGGAAAAGCGATACAATCAAGACAGTGGTGGAAGCTGCAGTGGAATTTCTAGGCGTTAAAGACTTGAGAGCTGAAGATGTACATGGAATGTTGAATGTAAATAATGATGAAGGGTCTCAGAATGATACTTAAACTTATAATGGTACTCCACCTCTTGCAATGGAATGCTAGAAGTCTTATCGCAAATGGACAAGAATTTAAAAAGTTTATAGCAGAATCAAAAGTTAAACCCGATATTGTTTGCATTCAGGAAACTTGGCTTCGGCCATTTTACCTGGGTATGAGTCAGTCAGGTGTGATAGAGGTGAGAATCAAGGTGGTGGTTGTGCAACATTTATTAGGAATGGGATAGCGTTTAGAAGAATAGCAACCTCAACAGAAATGGAATGTATAGTTATTGAAATATATAAAATGGATGGGAATCTTATAATAGTTAACTTATATAACCATTGCAAACAAATAAGCCTAGAAACCTTAGAGAAGATAATAAATAGACAAGAAAATAGAAGAGAAGTATGGTGCGGAGACTTCAATGCGCACAATAGCCTTTGGGGAGGTAAGCATACTGGCTAATGGAGATGTAGTGGAAGAACTGGTGGATATAAGACAGTTTGTCTCAATAAAGGAAATGGCACACAAATTGATATACATTCCAATACAATGTCTTGTATTGATCTTACTCTAATTTCTAACAGTTTGGCAAGTTCATGGGAGTGGAATATTAAGGATGGTTCAAGTGTTGGAAGTGATCATTTTCCAATAATATGCTCTATAAATGTAGAGATAGATATCCAAGAAAGGCCTAGTCATAAGAATTGGTGTTTTACAAAAGCTGATTGGGAAAAGTTTAAAGAATTATGTAGTTGTGGTAGGGGGGCGTGGTTTTAGGTGCGGCCGGCAAGAGAGGGAGTGAACTCGGGTGGTTTATGGAACCGGCACAGCTGTCGGCAATCATGCAATTGGTGACGATTGATTGTGTTATTGTTTGTATCAATTAACCAATTGCCTTGATTGTTCATGAGTGAGCCGGAGATCCTTGAAAAGGAGCCTTTTGGGAGTTGAGAGGAGAGAAACGACTGATGTCTGGAAGTCTTGTTGTGTGTAATTTGTGTTTGAATGTAACACAAAAGACTGAGAATAAAAAACCCCGTTCTCCTTACGCAAGCTTGGGCTCAAATACAATGGAGGGTACTATTGAGAAATGTGCATCTGAAGTCTCACAACTAATACTAAATGCAGCACTGAACAGCATACCAATGAATGGGGGGAAAGAAAATGGTCTCATGGTGGAATGATAAATCTACAGAAGCTATAAAAGAACGAAATAGAGCAATGAGAATGTTGAGAAATAATTTGAATCAAGAGAATATAATTAATTATCAGAGAAAAAAGGCTAGTTTGTAGAGTAATTAAGAATAGTAAACGAAACGCATGGAGAAATGCATATTGTTCCACTATAGGGAGAGAAGTTAAAATGGATGTCTGGTCGATGTTAAAGAAAATTAATGGTGAAAAAGGTATTTGTTAAAATACCGGTGTTAGAGGATGAAGGAATACTGGCAATAACAGATAAAGAAACGGCAAACGTATTAGGAAAGAACTGCAAATGTGAACAGTGGTAACCATCTAGATGATATCCACAGACAAAGGAAAGAGGAGATTTTAAATGAAAATAGGGATGTGTACAGAAAGAAAGATAATGAGGAAAGTGCCATAGATATTGAAATCACCATGAATTAATTAAAAATAGCAATACACGGAACTGAATATACTGCTACAGGAGAGGAACAGCTGAGTTATGATTTTATTCATTGCCTATGTCCTCAATTGTTCAGACCAAGCTAAAAGCAAAACAGAGAAAATAAGAATAATAGTTAAGGGAGCGGAAAAATTCTTGGAAGTGATGGGTCTTTCTTGGGAGCAAATTCAAAAAGAATTGAGTCCGACTCAAAGTCAGGAAACAAGTTCTAAAGGACCTATGTAGGAATTCATATCGAGATGAAGAGAAGAGATTCAAATATGATTTAAGATACGTATTATAGAGATTGGTATAATTTTAGGTTTTAGTTATAGATATAGATCTAAGATACATTTAATTTAATAAATCCCGATCTACACTCCAATCCGGTTGGTGGCGGTAATGCACAGTTTCATTGTACACAACCGCCATAAAAGAAAAGAAGAAGAAGAAAAAGGTTCGGTCTGCAAATTAACTGCGTTCAATTATATTAACTAGCACTGACTTCCACATTATGACTACATATATATTTTTAATCTTGTAACTGAGATAGCTGTGCCTTCTTTTGTAAGGGTTTTTAGCTGGAGTGTGCTGTTAGCTTAGGGAGATAACGATAACCCCCACCACAGCTAGTGTGATTGCATAACGTTAGCTTACTTTACCCTCTCGTCTGAAAATAAATAATGTTAGCCTAGCTAACGACGTTAACGTTACGTTAGCTGCGAAAATATTTGTCTGTCATATATTTTCGGAACATTTTCATTCTGTGAGTTTCGCCCCTAATTTGTTTACTTAATGTTTTCCTCTCTCTGACCCCAGGCTTCCCTCAAATTGTCTCCACAGTGCTGCTGTAGGCTAACGTTACCAAACTTCTGGCAAGTAACGTTAGCTACGTAGTCATAGAATTAAGGAATGACTGAACCAACGAACAATATTATTTTGGATCAAGGTAACTATTCTGTTATTTTGACTTGTGGTAGTTTAGTAAGCCACGTATATCCTAGCTAAATTATAAAGCGATCTGGGTATAGGTCACGTAAACGTTTTGGGAGCTTGGGACTGTCAGGTTGGTTAGTTTTCTAGCCAACGTTAGCAGCTTTCACATTGTGAAATTGCATGATTTCCCATTTGCAAAACGTCTGTAAAAATCATATAACGTTATGTTGATTAGTAATATATATATTTGCATACAATTCTTATACAATTTCTCAATGTTTTTTATAGGGAGTACCAAAATGCACCCCTGCATTTATACACAGCTCAAAGAAATTAAGGGAACACTTGATCAACACAGTATAACACCAAGCCAATTAAACTTCTGGGATATCGATCTGTCCAGTTAGGAAGCGTAAATGATTGTGAATCAATTTCACCTGCTTTGGTGCAAATTAAAGTGACAACAGATGGACAGGAGAGGCAACAGCAAGACAACCCCCAAAAAAGTAAATTACATTACATTACATTATAGGCATTTAGCAGACGCTCTTATCCAGAGCGACTTACACAGCATTTCTTTTGCATTTATACATAGTATCCATTAATACAGCTGGATATATACTGAAGCAATGCAGGTGAAGTACCTTGCTCAAGGGTACAACGGCAGCGTCCGACCTGGGAATCGAACCTGCAACCTTTCGGTTACAAACCCAGTTCCTTAACCATTATACCACACTGCCGCCCAGATGGATTTTGCAGGTGGTGGCCACAGACCATTTCTCTCTCCTTATCCTTTCTGACTGATTTTTCTCTAGTTTAGCATTTTGCTAGAATGGTAAATGGACTGCACTTATATAGCGCCTTTCTCCAATGCTTTACAATGGCCTCTCACTCACCCGTTCACACACATTCACACACCAATGGCGGCAGCTACCATGCAAGGCGCTAGCCTGCTCATTGGGAGCAATTTGGGGTTCAGTGTCTTGCCCAAGGACACTTCGACATGTGGACAGGAGGAGCCAGGGATCGAACCGCCAACCCTGCGATCAGCGGACGACCCGCTCTACCTCCTGAGCCACAGCCGCCCCGTGCTAGACATGCCCTTGTCACTACTGGTAGCATGAGGCGGTACCTGCAGCCCATTCAGGTTGCACAGGTAGTCCAGCTCCTCCAGGATGGCACATCCATACGTGCCGTCACAAAAAGGTTTGCTGTGTTTCCCAGCACAGTCTCAAGAGCGTGGAGGAGATACCGGGAGACGGGCCATTACACGAGCAGAGCTGGACAGGGCTGTAGAAGGGCAACAACCCAGCGGCAGGACCGTTATCTGCTCCTTTGTGCGAGGAGGAACATGAGCACTGCCAGAGCCCTACAAAATGACCTCCAGCGGGCTACTCGTGTGCATGTTTCTGACCAAACTGTCAGAAACAGATTCCATGAGGGTGGCATGAGGGCCCGACGTCCTGTAGTGGGACCTGTGCTCACAGCCCAGCACCGTGCACCTCGATTGGCATTTGCCAGAGAACACCAGAATTGGCAGGTTCGCCATTAGCGCCCCGTTCTTTTTACAGATGAGAGCAGGTTCCCACTGAGCACGTGACAGACGTGAAAGCCTGGAGACGCCGTGGCGAATGTTATGCTACCTGCAACATCATCCAGCATGACCGGTTTGGTTTAATAGACTTTGTTTTACACTGTAATGATTAAGTGTTCCCTTAATTTTTTTGGGCAGTGTAGTAACAAAGCTCTAGAACATTACACGCTTTTAACACAAGAAAGTGAACAAAAACATAAATATTTCCAGACAGGTGAAGACATTGCTAATGTAACTGCCTAATCTCGCCACCTGATCTCAAACTTGCCACTTTGTTAGAACCGCTATGTTTTTATCCTGCTCATTAACACCATTTAAAAACCTAAGCTTAAACATTTAACTGTTAAATCAGTAACTGACGATTGACTTAACTTTGATGTTATGATAACGTTAATATTAATGTTAATCATCCTTCTTCCAAGTATAGCTACACCCCCCAAATTGTTCCACCTAAAAATACCTGAATATAATGTAACCTATAACTGGTCATCAGGTAAGAGTTCAAACATTTATTTTTTCTTTGGAGTAAAACGTGTTTCGTTTTGTTAATTACATGGCGAATTTGGGTTAATGGAATGGCCAGGGCCGCCACGGACGGAATCAATACGGAGGCGGAAGAGACAGTCTATGTATTCAATTTAAAAATAGAAGCAAACTAGCATAGCCTACTACAATAATGATTTTTTATTTTTGAGGTTTTTTTTCTCTCAATATTGACAGAAGCCTATATAAACAAACCATACAGTTAGATAATTAATAGCATGTTTAAGATCGGCTAAGAGTATCGGTGACTTTCAGGGACTGACGAGTCGCATGGAAGGAAAATCCGCCGATACCAATCTGGGCCGATCGATCGGCTCCATCCCTACCTCAGACCCTTGATGACTTGCAGCTATTTAGCCAACCATGTGTTCCATACTATTCCAGCGTGATTTACAGATTAATCTAGTCCCATCCCCCAATTCCCATAGAGATCCATTCAAATGAAGAGAGGTTATAGTTATAGTATTGCTTGTACGAGTACCTGAAAATAAGATACCAAGTATTTTGATATTGTTGGGTCAACTATGAGGCATCAGGGAGTCATGGCATGCAAAGGATATGCAACCAAATATGAAATATTAATTATTTAAGTTTATGTTAATTTGTCCAATTTCTTTTTTCCCCTAAAATGGGAGGGGGGGGGGGGGTGTCAATTGTTACACGATTCACCTGATAAGGATTTAAACATGTAAACACCCACAAATCAATGTGCTCACTTTTGGAATGCACTGGAAAATAAACTGAAAGCTTTTGTCTTGGCCTTTTGTTTACAGGAGCATTTTGGGCATTAACCCAGTGACTTACTCAGAATCAAAGAAGCTTGGAGGCATCAACTGAAGAAGGGGAGAGGCATGTACACTTAAGAAAAGTTGTCTATTTTTAATGGATGTCAACGTAGACATTTTCTTACAGGACTCGCATACAGCACATTGAAAGTGTTGTTATCCTCTGATGTTTGCTGTTTCTCAAAAAAGACTGTTTTAAAGTGTTTACACTGGAATTCTTTTGTAACATTGTTTAAATGGCGAACACTGAAGTTCAACTTGAAGTTCTATAGCCAGGAAGCCTATTGTTATTGTTATTCTATTTGCTTCGTTGATGTCCATCTATCATTTTTAGTTGCAAATTATTATTATTTTTTTTAACCTTGGGGAAAAAAATAGTCAGGTATATTAATTGGGTCTGCCTTTTTTCGCTAAGTGATCAATTAGATAGTGACCAAGTTATGAAGTTTTCAGTTTTTAAAAATTTTGTACACACACAAAAAAAAGAAACTGCTGACTAAATACACTGCTCAAAGAAATGAAGGGAACACTTAATCAACACAGTATAACACCAAGTCAATTAAACTTCTGGGATATCAATCTGTCCAGTTAGGAAGCGTAAACGATTGTGAATCAATTTAACCTGCTTTGGTGCAAATGAAAGTGACAACAGATGGACAGGAGAGGCAACAGCAAGACAACCCCCAAAAAGTAAATGGTTTTGCAGGTGGTGGCCACAGACCATTTCTCTCTCCTTATCCTTCCTGACTGATTTTTCTCTAGTTTTGCTAGACGTGCCCTTGTCACTACTGGTAGCATGAGGCGGTACCTGCAGCCCATTCAGGTTGCACAGGTAGTCCAGCTCCTCCAGGATGGCACATCCATACGTGCCGTCGCAAAAAGGTTTGCTGTGTCTCCCAGCACAGTCTCAAGAGCGTGGAGGAGATACCGGGAGACGGGCCATTACACAAGGAGAGCTGGACAGGGCCGTAGAAAGGAAACAACCCAGCGGCAGGACCGGTATCTGCTCCTTTGTGCGAGGAGGAACAGGAGCAGCACTGCCAGAGCCCTACAAAATGAGCTCCAGCGGGCTACTCGTGTGCATGTTTCTGACCAAACTGTCAGAAACAGACTCCATGAGGGTGGCATGAGGTTCCAACATCCTGTAGTGGGACCTGTGCTCACAGCCCAGCACCCTGCAGCTCGATTGGCATTTGCTAGAAAACACCAGAATTGGCAGGTTCGCCATTGGCGCCCCGTTCTCTTCACAGATGAGAGCAGGTTCACACTCAGCACATGTGACGGACGTGAAATAGACTGGACACGCCGTGCCGAACGTTTTGCTGCTTGCGAAATCATCCAGCATGACCGGTTTGGCGGTGAGTCAGTGATGGTCTGGGGAGGCATATCCTTGGAGGGCCGCACAAACCTCCACGTGCTAGCCAACGGTGCCCTGACTGCTGTTAGGTACCGGGATGAAATCCTCAGACCCATTGTCAGACCTTACGCTGGTGCAGTGGGCCCTGGGTTCTTCCTGGTGCAGGACAATGCCCGGCCTCATGTGGCCAGAGTGTGTAGGCAGTTCCTGGATGACGAAGGCATTGATGTCATTGACTGGCCCTCACATTCCTCAGACCTGAATCCAATTGAGCACATCTGGGACGTTATGTATCGGTGCATCCGCCGCCGCCAAGTAGCGCCACAGACTGTTCAGGAGCTCACTGATGCCCTGATCCAGGTCTGGGAGGAGATCCCCCAGGACACCATCCGCTGTCTCATCAGGAGCATGCCCAGACGTTGTCGGGAGTGCATACAGGCACGTGGGGGACATTATGAGATGTCGTGATGAAATTCACACAAGTTGGATCAGCATGTGATCTCAATTTTTCACTTTGATTTTCGTTGTGATTTTGAATCCAGCCCTCAATGGGTTAATGATTTTGGTTTCCATTGACCGTTCTTACATCATTTTGTTCTTCATGAATTACACAATGTAATCAATTTGAATATTTCGTTCGAGATCCGCGATGTGTGATTTAAGTGTTCCCTTCATTTCTTTGAGCAGTGTAAGTAAAATGTATGTCTTTATTTTAATTGACCTGATTCAAGTAAGTTTTTATCGGAAGAAGCACCGTTGAGGTTAATTGTCAAGAGTTATGTGTTTTTTGAGTCACTGTCCTTCATCTTTTAATCTATTTAGTTTGTATTCTTTTTTCAGTTTTTGAAAGCAGTGTTATGAAGAAGCACTTTTGAGGTTAGTAATCAAGAGTTATGAAATACACTCAAATTGCTCAATAAAATTGCTTTTAATACAATTTAAGTCAAAAAGTGTATTTTTTTCTTGACACTTGGTACATTCTGCATTTACACTTGAACAAAGACTATAATTGCTGTAATATGGGTTACAGTAAGACTGCAGTATAAAATACAGTAAACAGTCAATGACAGTGCAGCATTTTGCTGTAATATGGATTACAGTAATTCTGTAGACAGTACAGGACTGTATTTCATTATACAGCATGGGGAATAGGTATTGTAAATGAACTACAGTGAACTACCTTGCTGGCTAATTGTTGCCAGCAACTTACTGTCATTTTAACAACATTTTTCTAAGTGTACGCAAGACACAGGTGGTGTGTTGCATACGTAACCACACTAATGAGTCCATTTGCTGTGCCCATATGCAAATGCACTCGATTCTTACACCACTTTAATAGAAGCATAGGCTACATTTAAACAAACATTCCTGAAACTTAAACTAAATGTTATAAAAACTAAATATGAATGCATCTCCAAAATAATAAAAACAAAAATAAAGGACTTAAAACAAAACAAAACTTGAGTCAAGTTTTGAATGACATGTGACTACAAGGCACTGGGCGCATCAGATGGGACGAACAAAGAGTAAACAGTGTTGAGGTTCCTGAGAGTGAGTGACTGGTATTGACTTTCCTACGTCAACACTGGGTTACTGTAGATCTACCATGGGTTATTGTTATAGTTGAAAACCAACAAACCTCACTGTTTACTTTGAGTCACAGAGCCAGACATTTAGGTTATTTACCACCATGTATACAACATGCCAGGGAACCATTCCAGATTTTATTGAAACCAGCCCTGGATTTTATCATTTGTCAAGTTGGACTGAATGCATGTGGTGAAAAATGAATGTGTTGCATATACAAGTTTAAACCTCTGTTTCAATGTACACTTTAAAAAACTTTAAACTTCATCTTTGAATGTAAAGCAATATATGTATTGGTAGCTATGTTTGTATGATTTCCAGTACCTGAAGATGATTCACAAGTATATCAAAAAAGAATTAATTAAATTGATCTTGCCCAAAACTGGTACTTGAATGATCATTCAAGTCAAGTAAATGTATTTGATTTGCAAGCTTATACTGGAGTTGTCAATATAAAATGGTTGTGGGTTAAGAAAGGTTGACAAATATTAAGCAAGATGCCAGGACAACTTTGCAGAACAATCTGTAATAGCACAGATGTGCTGTTTTCCCTCTACATATAGGCCCTTCATCAACCTCACCAGAAACAGCAATTGCTCCAACTCTTATCTGTGTAAAATACTGGGGGAAAACCATTGCTACAGTCAAGTTCAGCACTGCAGTTTCAATGAAAATGAAATGGCTGGAAAAGCTTCCTCTTACAGTCCCCTATGTACCAGGTATTTACATGATACAAATATCAAATTATTGGGTCATACTACTGGTAAAAAAGGTAAATACAAAGAAACTAAAACTGAAATACTCAGAAACACATCCACTATTACCCATCAATTCAAGAGACGACCTTGTAGTTATCAAAGGTATAGGTTGGTTATACGTAGCTTGAGTTTAATTGTGTATGAGACGATACTTTCTTGGAAGTACTTCCTCTGTCAGGGTGCAGACAGAACGTCAAAAAGTCCTGTACTAAGTTGGCATACAAAGGTTGTGTGTGGCGTCATTTGTAGGGTAGCTGTATAAAATGTTTTTTTAAAAATACCTTTTTTATTTTTTATCTCAGATTTTTGTGGGTGATTCTGGTGGTACTTTCCCATATAGGTTTTAAACTTACCTCAGGCTCTAAAGTGAGATGTTTCATCACATTTTTCATATTTAGGGATAAAAGGCAAAGGCTTGTCAATTGGGAGACACACAAGAGGAGATGCACAATTTGATGCCAAACATAAAAAAATGTCAACATAATATGAGGGTTAAATTAATAGGTAATAGAGATGGTGTTTCTAAGTATTTCAATTTTAGTTTCTGAGTATTTACATATGTTTTACTAGTGGTAGGCTAATTACCAAATTATGTGCTATTTTTACCACATATTTACCTGATAAATACCTAGTAAATACCAGCTGGCAGAAGACATTCAGCAATCTGTGTTGGTGGGGACAGGATGTGCAGGTAAGGATAATTAGCTACATAGCTGATTCACAGGATGTATTTCTGATCTGTTAACAATAAACTTCTACTGTTTGACCAATTTCACATGATCAAGTATTATATAGTGTGTACAGTCATTTTGCTTGGCAAGCCTCTTCGGCTAATATTTTTTACACAAAGGATTTATGTAGAGAAGCACGTTTTATTCTGAGAATGATGTTCTTATTGTTTTTAAATGTATTTATGTATATTTCTATTTATATTTGAGATAATATTTTGTGTCTTATGTAAGATTAGGTAGAATATCTGCACTTGTCTGCTTGAAAAGATTAGGCTATATCCACACACGACCAAATGATCTCGCCTACAATTACGTTGCAGGCAAAGCATCAATTACAGAAATGGCTGAGACAATCATTGTTCGATGTTTTTGTTCTTCCGTTCGGAACGATGCAGTACCAGCTTTACAGAAGCCTCCAGTGGCTCAGCACTAGACAACCCTTATAAAATGTAGAGTCCACATTTTGTCTGAACACTCAAAACTGCAGACTATTCAATGAGCCTGCTCAATTTCAGACATCAATACATGTCCAGTATCGTCCGCATTGTACACGTCTACATTCACATCACAGCGTTCCATGCATTCAAAGGCTGCTGAAGGTTATTCTGTTAAATGTCAAATTATCCAGTTGTGCCAAGCATCTATTAATCAGCCCTGCATAGGCCATGTACTTACATTTAGCATGTATTTGGTACATCCAGTCAGACTTTTCCTAGGCCAAATCTTCATTTGCATTTTGACTTTTCCAGAGTACTTAACATTCACGTCAAGATCAGATTTTTCGGTGACTATCACCTGGTTGCTGGTTTGATGCTGGTTTGAAATCAGATGGGTGATTAAGCATACAAAAACTGCTCATTTGTTTAGAAGAGACATCTGTCCCTGTCAGGGTTAACATGACCAGGGTTATGTACACCATGTACCCATGCAATGCTATATGGGTAGTGAGGTCTCTCGTGACACTGAAGGGTTCGGGACTGATTTACTAAGACCTTTACCATGTGCAGACCCTTTTAGCACATGCAAAACCAATATCATGACCAGTGATTGGTCGTGGTATTTTTTTGCACCAATCATTGGTTGTGTTATTAGTTTTGTGTGTGCTAAAATGTTTTGCACATGCTATAGGTCTTAGTAAATCAGGCCCTGAGTGTTATTCACATCACTCGCATATGCACAGTTTATTCATGGTGCCTTTAAAAATAATCCAGGCACTTTCAATGTAATCTATCATTGAAGGGAATGTTCCTAGTGATTCCTGACAAGTATGTATGGTACCACATTTTCTATTGGGGGCTGTTTCATTTATGATATTGCATCTGAATTACTTCCACAGTAGGCCTTACTAATAGATGCTTACGAATAATTTTATTTTATTTGAAATCTAAAATAAGATGTTTTCTGTACGACTGAACTTCAGCTTTAAAGTGACCAATATTGGTTTGGTTATCAATTTTTAGTAAGTTATCAATTGTAATTCTGTTTTCACTTTGCAATTTCTATTTAAATGAACTCTTTTATAAGTAATCTATACACTTTATGTAGGTAGATAATGAAACTAAATTGAGTAATGAGGTGATATATTTGTTGATCATGCATATTTTCCAAATTTCAATTCCATTAAATTTTATTTGTACAGCGTTTTTTTTACAAATGGAATTTTAACAAAGCAGCTTTACACAGATCGGGGCTTGAACCCCTTCAAGAGCACACCTAGGGCAGCAGTGGCAATGAAAAACTCCCTGGTTGGTAATAGGAAGAAACCTTGAGCAGAACTTGAATCAAAGAGGGGAGCCCATCTGCCGCTGGCTGGCACCGGTTGATTGGAAAAAGGCTGATTACATAATGCACGTATAATGAACAGGAAAATGACAGTACACAAATGTCAATGACAATATGTACTTGAAGCCGGGCAAGGATGACTCTATTCATGACGAGAGACAAGTATGAAGGCTAACGAGTGGTTCTGTCAGGCAGGGGACAGGCATGGAGCTGGAACTGAGCATCTTCTTGTTGTGGTAAAAATACAAGCAGCAGCAGTGCATTACAATAGTCTAGTCTTGAAGTAACAACCAGATCTCAACCCAATTGAACACCTATGGGAGATTTTGGACCGACATGATCTGACAGGTATGACCTGAACCAGGGAGAGTGCTTGTAGAGACAGGCCTACCGGTTTTGATCTGAGGGCTATGACCTGAACCAGGGAGAGAGCTTAATAGAGACAGGCATACAGGTTTTGATCTGACGGATATGACCTGAACCAGAAGAGAGCTTAGTAGAGACAGGCCTACAGGTTTTGATCTGATGGGTATGACCTGAACCAGGAGACAGCTTGTAGAGACAGGCCTACAGGTTTTTATCTGACGGGTATGACCTGAACCAGGAGACAGCTTGTAGAGACAGGCGTACAGGTTTTGATCTGACAGATATGACCTGAACCAGAAGAGAGCTTCGTAGAGACAGGCCTACAGGTTTTGATCTGATGGGTATGACCTGAACCAGGAGAGCTTGTAGAGACAGGCCTACATATTTTGATCTGACGAGTATAACCTGAACCAGGAGAGCTTGTAGAGACAGGCCTACAGGTTTTGATCTGATGAGTATAAACTGAACCAGGAGAGAGCTTGTAGAGACAGGCCTACAGGTTTTGATCTGATGGGTATGACCTGAACCAGGAGGGAGCTTGCAGAGACAGGCTTACAGGTTTTGATCTGACAGGTATGACCTGAACCAGGAGAGCTTGTAGAGACAGGCCTACAGGTTTTGATCTGACGAGTATGACCTGAACCAGTAGAGAGCTTGTAGAGACAGGCCTACAGGTTTTGATCTGATGGGTATGACCTGAACCAGGAGACGGCTTGTAGAGACAGGCCTACAGGTTTTGATCTGACGGGTATGACCTGAACCAGTAGAGAGCTTGTAGAGACAGGCCTACAGGTTTTGATCTGACGAGTATAACCTGAACCAGTAGAGAGCTTGTAGAGACAGGCCTACAGGTTTTTCAAGTCCATTCAGAAGGATGAGGTAATTAGTGTCAAAGGCGGAGCTTAAATCTATGAGCACAATTATGGAAATACAGCCCGTCAGAGGAAAGGAGTAGGTCGTTGAGTAGAATGGACAGTACAATTTGGAAAATCCCTTATTTTTTATGTATTGCAATCAACCGTTGAAGCATCATGTAGCTGCCAAATAAATGGAATGGAATGAAAGCCCACAGGCGAAATAACAGGAGACCATATAGTATGTTTGTATTCGCCATCGATTATCTATCAAACCTCTAGTTAACCATGAATCCTCATTGATGTTGAATCATTATTACATGACAGATCTGGGAATATCTGTACCAGAAAACGCCTGTAATGGCAAGCAACCAAAAGTGTTCCCAGCTAGGAAATTCAATATGCAACAATATACATGTATACAAAACATGTTTTCCTCAAGCAAAATAGAATGATCAATATATTGTAATATCTGTGAGACGGGTGCGTGAGGGTTGGACCCGAAATGCATGACTCAAACAGTGGTAATGAAGTCCCGTCAGGGCTTTATTAAAGGAATGTCCAATGAACACAGTCAAAAAGCAAGCAAAGTTGATACACAAAAAAATCCAGCCAAATCCAATATACAGTACCGAGGAAGAAGGCAGTCTCAGAATCGGTACACCATGCAAATAGTCCAGTAACCAGAGTAGCTGTCAGCGGGGCAGAAGTACAGGCAGACGGTAGGCAGGCTTGTGGTCGAAGGCAATGCAAGAGTCAAGACCGAAGTCCGCTCCACAGGGCAAAAGTACAAAAAACAGCAGGCAAAAACTTGTGGTACAGGCAGACAGTGGTAAACAAAACAGAGGCAAAAAACAATGGTCAATAACAGGCTTGGATCGTAAACAAAAAGGCAGGCTTGGACAAACGCTCAAAAGTGCACTGACAAACAGGAGGCAACAATTTCGCAAAGACAAGACATGAACACTGAGCTTAAATGCAGGTGTAGACAGGTGCAGACACTTAGCTTGAGAGCAGCATGCGAATGGAAATCAGGTGTGAAAGGCTGACAAGGTAACAAGATAATTAGTACTCGTTAGTAATAAACCTATCCTGACCTAGCATTATTAAATTAGTAAAAGACATGCATGAGAAACGTAAGGTAAACATGAACACATGGTTAGAAGGTTAGTATTACCCAATCCTGTTCTAACGTTAGTAGATTAGTAAACTAGACACGGGAGAATGAAACAATTAGGGAAGCGTGAGCAACAGCAAGAGAGAAAGAGAAACAGCATGAACGCAAGGCTGCGGAAAAACACGGAAATGTGTATGCTAAACAATAAACGGGAAACGTAACATGAATCAAATATAAAACGTGGCATGACTAGACTAAACACAATATGTGACATTAACAAGAAATCTAACAAAGAAAAGAAAAGAAAACGTGACATGACAACTAGAATCGTGACAATCTGAGAAGTAACGATCTCTATATTTGCCCATATATTGTGAAGTGTTTCAAAAATGTTTTTGATCTTTATAACATATTTAATTTCAATAAATTTCAGAATATATTCATGTAAGGGAGGGTGTGAATAATTTGAAATGAGGAAAAGTTCTCTCTGCACGGAACTTTGCCTTGATTCAACCATGGGGAAAGTGTGACCGCAGTATTTGCTGATGACAACATTGCTGGCTTAAAACATTTTTTTCAAATAAAAACCCACAAATTTTATTTGTTCATTTACCCTAATGATGCAATGTCTAAAGCAATGGCAAAATTCTCCCCAACAGCTGAGGTGGAAGAAGGGTCCATCTCTCTTCAGCCAAGATGTTCTGATCTGATGCCGCTGACAATAGCAGACATTATTTGCGTTACAGGACCATTAGATGGCTCTTGCTGCTGCTATTAAAATTGCTCTTGTGTGCATGAGCTCAGAGCTTTATGCTTTTCAGACCATTGCTTCACCTCCCTTGAAAACTCAGCCAATGACATCACAGAGCTTGTTAGGCTCTGAAGGACACATGTACTCCATCGTTAGCCCACAACAAAATGCTGAAGGAAAAGCACACCAACATGCAGGATAAGACCAAGAGACAGAATCTTCCAATTTCAGGGTTACTGGGATCAGCTGAGAGCTCCCATCTGATTACATTTTTCTTTGATTTCTTTACTGGGCACATCTTTTCCTTGCCTGAAGTTTGATCTTAATCATTGGATGTGTCCCATTATTTCCAGCTGATGCTGGGAGTGGAGCCAGACTGTGGACCGCTCATGTATCAGGGAATGACTGAATCCAAGCCTTAATCCCATTATCACCTCTCGAGATTTCAGCGCTGAGGAGTCACAAATTTTATTCAGCAATTAAAACCCGACTGATTTCACCTGTTATTCCATAACTGAACAAAACGATTTTGAGGAGAACTAAACAAATAGAAACTCAACAATTTCAAACAAAAACTAATTTGCAGGACATTACACAATTAATTCTGATAATATTAACGCCATATATTCTCTGCATGCATACTTTAACTTCATGCATGAGCAGCTCTGTTTCGCCAGCTGTAAATGACTCTTTTCACAGTCTAGCTAAATTCACCATTATATTAGCAATCTGGCAAGGTGCAAATGCAGGTGGCTTTTAAAGGGAATGGGAGTTGACACTGTAATTGGTTTATTGCATGTTACGCCCAATATACACCTATAATTAATGAGGAGACTATGTTCAACCCATTTGAACCTTGCACCTTACTTTGCGTTCAAATGATCTGTCGTCTAACTAGCAAAAGTAGAGTTGGATATGCCCCAAGTGCACTTGCCACATGTGTTTTAGACCATGCGCTAAGATCGTCAAGATAGAGCCCAGGGGCCACATGTATAAACAGTGCTGAGCAGAAAAAATCCCCCAGAAAGGCGCATTGCGAGTTTGCATGCAGAAATTGAGATGTATAATATAACACGTGCTGTGAAAACCTCTGCACACGATGGACACCATACATACACAATGTTTGGGGTCCGTGTGATATATTTTTATTTATTTATTTTTTTTACTCAGTTTTATACATGTGGCCCCAGGGGTCTCATTTATAGAACATTCGTATGAACGGATTTGATCCTAAATTCAATAGATTTGATCTTACGTGAAAATCAACGCACAAAATGAGATTTATAAAACTTGGAACTGACGTGAAAACATGCTCATGCGTACGCCAAATCCAGAGGATGCGGACAAACATTTCCTTGTGGTTATGCAGCTGTACTGCAGGCTGCACATTGTTTTTCAGACGGGAGAATATTTTGTCAATCCCTTCACAAATGGGATGGAGTTGACAAGCTTCTACACATGCGCACAATTTTAAGACGATTTCTGATTTATAAAAGGGGTCATGCGTAGGAACATTTATTCATGTGTATGGACATTTTATAAATCGTTTGTAGGAACATTTTAGGAAACGATTGTATGCTCACATTTAGATGAAGTCCAATATGATTTTATAAATGATGCCTGAGAGCCTCTTAATTCTAAACTCCTCAAATGGAAAATAGGGCATGCTTTTCTATGCCCTTCTGGGTTGGGATTGGAGACGGAGGTTTTTCTACAAAGGGTAGATGTGGATGGATCCCTTTAAGGGTTATTTCTCCTGACTAATTTTTCTATAGGACTCTATGGGGGAAAAAAACGTCAGGAGAAACGACCCTTAAAGGGATCCATCCACATCTACTCCATATCTGGCCACAGAGTGATGGTTTGGGGCTCGTTTGATACCTTAGACCCTTGATGACGTACAGCCATTTCGCCAGTCATGTGTTCCATACTGTACCAGCAAAAATGTGCAAAAATTTCTAAAAACATGTTTTCACTTTGTCATTATGGGCTATTTTGTGTAGAATTGTGAGACAAAAAATTTACTCAATCTATTGTAGAATATGTCTGTAATGTAATAAAACGTAGAGAAGGTGAAAGGGGTGTTCAGACTTTCCGGCTTGACTGTATAAGGTGCTGAAACACTAGACATTTCTACTCAACTGAGTCCTAAAACATGGTATGTCCAATTAAATCTAACCCTGAGATCTAGTAGAATAATTTGAGGTTTTAATTGAAAGAAGCTTGGTTAAATAGAAAGGGAGTTTTGTAAGTAAAGCACGTTAGCACGTGATAAGCTGCAACCATATGCCAAAAAAGCTGCATGTGCGGTATTGCAGAAATATCGAACAGACCAACCTAATTACAGACAGTGACTTCTACTAGCTGCTGGTCACAGCTAAAAATGATTCCAGTAAAAGTAGAAAGTCCCCCATGCAAACACCAGTTGAGTAAAAGTACAGAAGTATTTCATTTAAAATGTAAGTACCAAAAATAAACACAAACACAACCGTTTTAACAATGTACAACCTTAACGTTTGCCTCATCACCCAGTAGCGCAGCTAGCTAGCTAACGTTACATGGGCGAATAGAAGCGCTTGCTAACACTAAGGCCAGAAACATACCTCACGCAAACGTGGACGCATCGAGCTATGCAAACAGTTTTTTTTTGCCATGCCATTTGTGAAAGACAAGCCAGAGGAAAGTACAGATCGAACAAGAAAGTTGTTTTCTGTTGTTGCCTGCTATAGCATCCGTCGCTGCAACACTCTGGCTTGTCTTTCACAAATGTCAGGTCAAACGGGTATGGAGGTAGATTTCTATCAAAAATAAACAAGCACAAAAGTATAATCCACAATTGTATTTTCCATCCACACACACACACCTCTCAATTTGTGTTTCGTAAAAATAAAATACAAACGTGTTTTTTTCCACACACACACACCACACACACCTCTTGTTTTCATTTCGTAAATCATAATTTGGACGAATGCAAAAATTATAAAAAAAACTTTTACAACTAGATTTCCAATTTTTCCAATTTTCAATCAAACAAAAATTTGCTTGCGAAACTGGAAAATGGCTTTTTTTTTTTACTTTTTGAAGGACAATTTTGATCGCGATTTTGATTTTGATCTCTTGTGATTTTTTTTACGGACTTTTATTTTTTATTTAATTTTTTTTGTTTTTGTCGATGTCGATATCGTAACGTTCTTCTTTCTTCTTTGGTTCTTCTTCTTCATGGGTCTGTTCACACATCAGCGCCACTTTTGGCTCAAGTGGGCCCAAAATTGCACAATTTAGTTAAAAATTTCACATTTCTTTTTTAAATTTTTTTTCATGTAAATTTAATTAAAACATTAAGTTGTGTTAAAAATTAGGTTGTAAAGTTAACCCCAAGCAAATTTTTTTTTAAACATTCATTGCAACAACTATCAGAGAACATGTGTAGCCTAGCTAGATTAGCTACATACTAATTACAGGGTACGTACACAGTACTACATAAGTTTTTCGCCCCCCTCAAAGACCCTGTATGTAAAATTAAAACAAAAATTAATTAAACAGTATTAAATTAAATAAATTTTAAATTTAATTTGACTCATATGATCACACTGTACCTAATGATTTCTTTATGAAGTTTTTAAATAGTAATTTAGAGTAGTAGAAAAAAAATGAGAATAAAATTGCATGGAGTGCTCTCCCTCTCCTTCTCCTCTCCTTATTTAGCTCATGTTGTATGTAGTAGTAGTTCCCTCTATAAATGACCTACCCCTGTGTAATGAAAATAAAAAGTTGGTGCAATGTGCAATAATTGTTTAAAAAAAAAAAAAAATAAAAAGAACTATATTAAAAACTACTTAAACTCAAAAATAAACTCACAACTCAAATTTACTTTAATTAATTTATTTAAGTTAATGTTTGATAATGTGCCATGCAAATTGTGGCCGTGGTGTTGTTTGGGCCTATAAGACCCAAGTGTTATGTAGCACCACGCGTAAAGAAAGTTAAAGAAGAAATAGAAGTACGAAAAAAACGAAACAGAAAAAAAAGCGGGTTAATTGTCTCAAAAAAAATCCATCCAATCCAAGAAGATCAAAAAAAAAATCCAAACAGATCAAGCGTGCGAGTCCAAAATCAAAAAGTCGTATTCGCAAAAAAAAGAGCAAAGCTTTATTTGTGAAATGTGGAAAATTGGAAACATTTCTTTAAAAGTTTTTTAAATAATGTTTTTATTGTTTTCGTCCAAATTATGATTTACGAAAATTATGAATTAAGGTGTGTGTGTGTGGATGGAAATGTGGTAAAGGTGTGTGTTTTTGGAAAATTAACATATGAAATGTGAATGTGTGTTGTGAAACAAATACAAAGTGGTGTATACACTTGG
Source organism: Ilyophis sp. 1 JC-2022 (assembly GCA_022702515.1). Classification (NCBI taxonomy): domain Eukaryota; kingdom Metazoa; phylum Chordata; class Actinopteri; order Anguilliformes; family Synaphobranchidae; genus Ilyophis; species Ilyophis sp. 1 JC-2022. Next base: position 28,396,783 of record CM040395.1, on the reverse strand, counting down.
AAAATAATATTGTTGTGTGTTGTGTGTGTGTGGTGTGTGGATGGTAAATTGTGTGTGGTGTATTTGTTTTTGTGGTTTTTTTTTTTTGTGGCGCAAAAGTCTTCCAGAGACTCAATTCAGTTTTTACGAGGCTGTGGGATGGCAATGGGTGACGTCACAGTGGCTTTGTCCATATGTTTATACAGTCTATGGCACAAACTCGTACTCCACACAAACACAAGTGGCTAGATTACACAAGGGACTGACAACACAGAAAATAGCCACAAACTAACAAGCAGCTTACTACCGAAATGTTCCTTCTTGGTAACGAGTAGTTTGTCAACATTGGCATAAACAAAGCAGCAAACAAGAATATGCGGCATGTGTGAATATGCTCTCGCAAAGCAAAGTTAAAACCGCCTTTTAAAACGGGGAATCACGCGGAAATACCACCAACAAATGCGCACCCCTTACAGCCAGGCAACACTCTGACAGACTGTCATATAATAAGCACGGCATACAACCTGAAATGAACGCCACGGTAATATATAAGAATGAACCTCTGCACGACAGATGTGCATGAAGTTAGTCAGAGGTAAAAAATAATAATAATAATAGACCCAGAGTGGAAATTAACCAACCTTGAGCTCGAGAACGGCGCCAATATATGCTCTCAGGAATTCAGCACAGGTGACTGCAATTTTCAATCAAGACTCAGATGCGCAAAAGAAAATAGTAAAGCTAACAAAGTAGAAAGGGCACAAGGCAGCGGCATGCAGGGGCACAACAGACGGGGGGAGGAAGGCCCGTCCACACCAAGAACGATAACAATGTGAGCATCCACACTGATACACAATAACGTTCTGTAAACAGTAGCACCAAGCATGCGCTGCACGCTCTAGCTGTGTCGGCAGCTTGTCAATAAAATCGTTCATCAAATCGCTCTGAAAGTGTTCCCAACGATATCGCTCGTCACTGTCATTGTGGTGTGGACTCCGCCATCCACTTGAGTTACAACTATTTTTAAAGCGATATAGTTATCGTTATCTATACTATAGTTATCATTATTGGCGTGGATGGGCCTTTATGACAGCAAACGTTTTCCCGTAATTACTCAACACTTACGCATGCACTGTTCAACACTTGAGATTTACGCGTGCGCTTTTCAACATTAAGTTACAATCTGTTCATAGGCATGTAAAAATCTTACATATAGCCCCTTCAACTGTTTATTTACTTTTTTAAATAATTTGGCGCCCAACACGGGGCTGTCTATGTCCAATTTCCACCCCAATTTGGAATGTCCAATTGTCTCCCAAACCACGTTCATGAAACAACCCCACTGCACTGGACAAAGATGTAACTTTTTATTTTCCGACAGTTCAGAACAATGGTGTAATTAAAAATGAGAATGACACACTTGGTTTGAGATTGTGTTGACATAGCAGGAGTGAAAAATAGTACACTCCGAGCGATCAACATAGGCGACAGCCGAGCGTGTTTTGAGAGACAAATGACTGCTGTGCTGATTGAGGATGTTGCACCATCTACTGGACATATCGCCCACTAAATGTATTAATTAGAAGCATTTATTTAGGTCTTCAATAGGCTATAGTCTAGGTAGGCTGATTAAAATGAGAAACAAACCAAACAAAAATGCCATAAAGCAAAATGGCATTAATAGCCTACCACTCATTTATCATCGATATATATATATATATATATATATATATATATATATATATATATATATATATATATATATATATTACGAGCCATTATTTAGCCTACCATGGAGAGTCCCATTCTTATAGTTGTTATATAAGTCATTTTTTGAAATATGTAGATCTGACAAATGTATCAGGCTAGCACAGAATAATTATTTGCAACACAGCTTTTGTCTTTTTTTTTGTCACAGTTTATGATGAACAAATACTGATATGCTTGGATTAGGCTATGTGAACTCATACACATCCGCTTTCTGGCAGGCAGGCAGGCAGGCTTTAAGAAACTATGCAATTCAAAAGCAAATTTTTTTTTTACCATATAAGTACAAATATTGAAAGGTTGCACAACTCAGTCATGGGAAAATAAAGTGTGAGCCAGAATTCAAGGTTATTTATACACACCCGAGTAGCCTGTTACCACCATTTTAAATAATTCATTCCTACGACTCGAGATGCATTAAGTTAAAATTAATCATGCATGAAAAGGGGTGGTTATTGAATAAATCATCCACATGCGTAAAAACATATGGGCGTTCTCCACACAATTTAGCCTTTTAATAATCGGATAGTTTGGAGATTCCAGTTTAAGGCCAAACACTCGCACTCATCATGTAATGGTTGACGACACTTTGAAAAATAAATGCAAAATCTATGGTGAGATTAGAATTAAAATGTGTTCAATATATTTAGTACATAATGTATTGATTATTTTACTGCAAATATTTTTTTTGAATCGTCAAACAGCCTATTTACGAAAATATTGAGTAGCCTATGTCTACAGATAGGCTAATAAGTTAACATGCATATTATTTAATAATTATGCCTACATCATCAACATGCTGTGCATTTTGACATAGTAGGCTACTCCTTAATTGTGGACTACATTTCAATACATTTGAATGTTAACGATTCAGAATAGGATTGTATTGAAGACGGGGTAAAATTCAGTCGGAGACTTAAAAAAGAGTCTGTGTTCATTGCAACTGTCAAACTCAACAAAACACAGTTGTCATATATTGTTTTCATGATAAGACAACAGTGCTTGAAATGCCACCCACTCACCCCTTTATACTCGTTAAGCAAGTGAAATGTGGATTATTACCGTAGACTGGTTAAATTTACGTGACTGCACGCGGAACTTGATATCACTAGGGTTGTTTCCCGTGTTCATTTCTACAGTGACACACCGAACTAAGCGTCAATGATGGCGGCCCCCTTAATCGAAACATGCCATGTCGCATGTTGTGCAAACCGCACCCCAAACGTTGTTTCTTGGGGTCGAGCAGGACTTATTGCATTCGGAACTTGCAACTCCGTCGCTGTGTATGACCCTCAGGTAATAACTCTAGCTAACTACTGGTATAAAGCTAACGTTAGTCAGATAAGTTAACTAAATTATTTCGAAAATGACAGCAGACTAGCTTCACATGACGCGAACACATTAGAGTGCAGATGACTAATACTGACAAGTTAAACGTTCAGACAATGTGTGTGTCTTGTTTTCGTAATGGCATGTCTTGTATTAGGAAACTGTCACCGTCGCTATCCTGAATGGCCATACAGGGAGGGTAAACGCCGTGCAGTGGGTGCACAGAGATGACTGTGGTAAGTTACTGTTCGTGCTTGCCAAGCTTCTAATTAATTCTGTAACTTCAAGCTTGCCACTTTGTTGCTCGCAAAGTTTCCAAGTAACGCTAGCTTTCGCTCTTATTGACGTCCCGCAACCCGAGCTGAACTCCACAATGCCTTTACGTTAGCTAACAGTATTTAAGAGCGAGATGGAAAATCATAACGTGAAATCCGTTAAATATGTGAATTGACACTCTTATTAACAGTGTCATTGAGACATTCCACAAAATTAGCTATGTCTACTCATTTCTGGGGTGTTGGTGTGCTGATTCCCCTTTATTGCACAGAAAGGTACCAATAAAACAGTTGGGTAGCCTATGTCAAAATGCTTTATTCAGCGAATTATACTTTTCCGCTTATGCGAGTTACAGTACATCAAACATTTAATTACAGCAAGCCTGCTAGTTTCCTCATGGTAGATTAATCTTCAATTTTGACAGGTCCTGAAAATGAGTTGGTTTCTGGGGGGTCCGATAACCGCCTCATTGTATGGAAAGCCCTGGATGGAAAGGTATGGTAAAGCTTACACATCGATTAACTTGCAGAGAATCTCATTTTAGTGTATTTTTTATGATATTCTCATCCTTTCATTTTGTGCTACACTGTATTGGAAATTCATACAATTCAGAGGTTGTTTTACTTTTGAAAGAGCTTTTCATATGTCATCCCACATTATATAATTTGTCTTGTAATCTTTGTTAGAGATCTAAATCTAGTATTGTGTTTGTGTTCCGTCAGTTATCCCAGTCTGTACAGTGTTGTGGCCATAATGGACCTGTCTGTGCAGTGGATGCCATTCACCTGGATCCTGAAGGCACATTGGGGTTACTCATTGCCTCAGCTGCCTCAGACTCCACTGTTAAACTCTGGGTGAACCGTGACAATCAGGGTAAGGAGTCTTTACGGGCAAAGGGAAGAGTCTTCCAATGAATTATCCTTTTAGATTGCACGCCTTCTGGTTTTAAGACTTGTAGGTGTATTTGTGGTTTTATGGTAAGCCAGAATACTTGTCGGACTGTGGGTGGCCTCCAAGACCTGGGTTAAGTCTCACATTTCAATAAATTGAGGCGAGCAATTGAATTAAATTGCATTGTGATGTCTCTGTCCTGTTCTAGTCTTGTAGTTTACATTTTGTACAGACCCCAATTCCCAAAAAGTTGGGACAGTATGTAAAATGCACATAAAAGCAAAAAGCAGTGATTTGTAAATTATTTTTTACATATACACAGCTCAAAGAAATGAAGGGAACACTTAATCAACACAGTATAACAACAAGTCAATTAAACTTCTGCGATATTGATCTGTCCAGTTAGGAAGCGTAAATTATTGTGAATCAATTTCACCTGCTTTGGTGCAAATGAAAGTGACAACAGATAGACAGGAGAGGCAACAGCAAGACAACCCCCAAAAAGTAAATGGTTTTGCAGGTGGTGGCCACAGACCATTTCCCTCTCCTTATTCTTCCTGACTGATTTTTCTCAAGTTTTGCATTTTGCTAGTGCCCTTGTCACTACTGGTAGCATGAGGCGGTACCTGCAGCCCATTCAGGTTGCACAGGTAGTCCAGCTCCTCAAGAGCGTGGAGGAGATACCGGGAGATGGGCCATTACACGAGGAGAGCTGGACAGGGCTGTAGAAGGGCAAGAACCCAGCGTCAGGACCGGTATCTGCTCCTTTGTGCAAGAAGGAACAGGAGGAGCACTGCCAGAGCCCTACAAAATGACCTCCAACGGGCTACTCACTCGATTGGCATTTGCCAGAGAAAACCAGAATTGGCAGGTTAGCCATTGGCGCCCCGTTCTCTTCACAGATGAGAGCAGGTTCACACTGAGCACATGTGACAGACGTGAAAAAGTCTGGAGACGCCGTGCCGAATGTTATGCTGCCTGCAACATCATCGAGCATGACCGGTTTGGTTTAATTGCCTTGGTGTTATACTGTGATGATTAAATGTTTCCTTAATTTTTTTGAGCAGTGTATTTAATTGAAAACCGTACAAAAAAAAGATATTTAATTTTTTAACATATCAACTTTATTGATTTTTGTAAATATACGCTAATTCCGAATTTTTCTGCAGCACGTTCCAAAAAAGTTGGGACAGGGGCAAAAAAACTAAACAAAAAAAAAGAAACTGGGAGATAAAAAAATAGAAAAATAAAAAAACACCTGTTGGAACATTTCTTCGGTAAACAGGTGATGCAATCATGACTGGGTATAAAAGGATATCAAAAGACTCTTGATATCTTATTTTCAGGTACTCTATGGGAATTGGGGGGTGGGACTAGATGAAACTGTAAATTACACGGGAATAGTATGGAATACATGGTTGGCTAAATGGCTTTGTCATCAAGTGTCTGAGGTATCAAACGAGCCTCAAACCATCACTCTGCTGCCAGATATGCATTTTCCTTTTGAACTCTATGCAAAAATATGTCAGGAGAGACAACCCTTCAATATCTACTGCATATCTGGCAGCAAGGTGAAGGTTTGAGGCTTGTTTGATACCGCAAACCCTTGATAACTTACAGCCATTTAGCCAACCATGGGTTCCGTACTATTTCTGTGTAATTTACAGCTTAATCTAGTCCCACCCCCCAATTCCCATAGAGATCCATTCAAATGTAGAGAGGTTATAGTATCGCTTGTAGGAGTACCTGAAAATAAATTATCAAGAGTATTTTGATATCCTTTTATACCCAGTCATGATAGCATCACTTGATTAACTGTGGAATGTTCCAAACAGTTGTTTTTTGATAAGGTAAAACATTAAATATAATTTATTTGTACTGTTTTCAATTAAATATATATATATATATATATATATATATATATATTTAATTGAAAAAAGTACAAATAAATTATATTTAATGTAGAAATCATCATATATATAAACTCCTCAAAAAAAGTTTGGAAACGTTATTTCGGTCGATTATTCCTCCCCTTTAATAATACCAATTGGTATTGTATTTTATATCGTTGGAAAGCCTGATTAGTCACCTTTACAACGAGGTACAACTTGTAAGGATCATGCATTCGTGGAATGAGCAACACAGCTAACCGTGTGGGTAGCGGCCCAAAAAAATGTGCCAAAATCCCCTGCAATATTCTTCTGTTGGTATTCACTCTCGTTTTGAGCTTCAAGTGCTGGCAGGTGTATGCCAGTGGGATGGAATGGGATGCCATCCCACAGCAGTGTGTGACCAGGCTGGTGACCAGCATGAGAAGGAGGTGCCAAGCTGTTGTGGCTGCGTATGGATCTTCCACACGCTACTGAGGTCCCTGACAGTGTAAAATGAATAAAGTGTAAAAATGGCCAATATGTGTTGTTTTTTCCTTATTACTGTGGGAGAGTGCAATCATCCAGTCCACCAAGCAACTCAAAACGAGAGTGAATACCAACAGAAGAATATTGCAGGGGATTTTGGCACATTTTTTTGGGCCGCTACCCACACGGTTAGCTGTGTTGCTCATTCCACGAATGCACGATCCTTACAAGTTGTACCTCGTTGTAAAGGTGACTAATCAGGCTTTCCAACGATATAAAATACAATACCAATTGGTATTATTAAAGGGGAGGAATAATCGACCGAAATAACGTTTCCGAACTTTTTTTGAGGAGTTTATATATATATATATATATGATGATTTACAGATCACTGCTTTTATGTGCATTTTGCATACTGTCCCAACTCTTTTGGAATTGGGGTTTGTACAAATCATATTACATTGAAATTGAAAATCATATGAACTGTTTTGTGTGCTGCTTCATTTAAGAAATGTATCGGCACACTTTATTATGCCAGATATAGCTGCTCTGAGTCAGCAGAGTTTGGTAATGTTTTTTTTCTATGAAGCTTATGATATAATGAAGCCTGGGGTGAGAGTAGGATATTGTGTGCTTTTTGTTATAATAGCAGTGTGAATTTGTCATATCTCTTTAACTCAGCAGAGTACACTGTGGGTTGATGGCTGGAGGGTAATGTGACGCAAGTCTTCCTTGTTCGGAGCCTTATGTAACAAGTGAAAAGACTGAGCCAACAGCTAAACTAAGGGGCGTCTTACCAGCCGTCATCACCAAAGATGTATTCAGTTTATTTAAAGCCTGTTATTACATTTGTTACAAGGGAGAGTGAGTGCATATTGAAAAATGAGGGGAAATTTACAGAAGCTAAATCTGAAGGGGCATTCTGAACAGGAATTTGAAGAATTTTGGAATGATTAGTTTGTTTTCAGTAGTTTACCGTCCTCAATATGAAAGTAAAAACGCTCGTGTGCCGGCATGCATGCATTGTTTTCAAAGTTTTTTGTTCGAAGAGGACAGTGTTGTGACAGAACCTAAAGGGGAATTCCACCCAAAAATGAAAAAAAGAAAGAAAAGTAGCTCTCCTCCTGATTAAGATGAGCTCTCAGCCAACTTTCTACCTGTAGTGAGAGCAGAGATATAGCCCCAAACTACTGCGCATGTACCAGGTACATGGTTTATGATAAAATACAATGGCCAAGGCAAAGACAACAGGTTGCCACGCCCACTGAATGACGTTACAGAAGCGGAGGCCGAGGGGCTGGGCATTTTACTGCTAGTGGAGTGCCTGTCTACGACGTTTCTTAAAGAGAGACCACATTAGTGATGGGCAGTTCGGCTCTTTTTTTTTTTAGTCGGCTCTTTCCGTACCGTTCGGTTTGAAGAGTCGGTTCCGAGTCGTAGTTGCAAGTTTTTGGTACTTCCGGTTAATACAGTAGAGCCGTTCGTTTGGTTGATTCTTTCGAAAACTACCCCGAGCCGCCTTTTTCTCGGCGGCGCGCGCGAGCTGGGAAATTGAAGCCGTTTCAGACAGCAGAGCCTAGCTGTGTAGCAAATTAAGTTAGTAAGTTAGCTTAGATATTTATTTCAGACCTAAAATCACCTGATTGATTCGCATTTTTTAGCCCCATATGCTCAATTTCTTCTCACACCTCCCCTCCCCCTTATTTTTTTTTGCAAATCCATCCATCATTTTACGTTTTTTTTCCCATCTCCGTTATTCTAGCAGAAGTGTAAAATATCGCTGTAGGTCATTGATTGTAACGTTAGATATTACATGTAAGAAAGACATTGAATGGTTAGGGTATATTTGCATAGGCTATAGCTATTTTATTAGTCTATGCAAATATAAATCTTTTTTAATTTTTATCAGATCCTAGAATCTAGTAGCCTACTGAAAATGTGGTGGATGGATGGCTGTTTAGGAGAGATAGCCAGCCAAATCCGACAAACAAGCCAGCTCTTGATGCGTCTGTGTGTGTACAGGAGCCCGTTTCGTTTATTAGTTTTAAATAGTATTGGTAAAGATTTATTTGGACACCATAAAGTATGTTTATTTGAACCATTAGGCTATTTATTTAACCTATTCTATTATACAAAATTGTATTTATCTGTTCACTATTGTCTTGGTCACGAGTTCTAAAATAAAAATGCCACCACTTTAAATAAGAAGTAGCCTATTTGCTGAACACAATCGCATATTAATTCTGTTTTATACTGAAATTCGGTTGCAAACAGCCACATGTAATAAAAAGTAGGCGTCTCGGACTATCATTAGATATAACAGAATACTTTTGTCAAGGTTTCTGGTTGATCCGACGCTGAGTAGGCTAAACCCGATTATTAATCGTGTAGGCTACAGCATTTGCTCTCTGTTGAAACTCGAAAGGACTTTGGTTTGTGTCACGGATCTGAAGCCGTGGGATATTGCCGCGGTTCACGGCTCGAGTCGAGTTGATTTAGTGCTGATCAGAATTTGGTAGGAAGCGACTGTAGGTACATCTTTTAACCATTAGCAGTAGCCTAGTAATAATCACTTTGGAACGAGCTGGGGCAATTATCTAATTCACAAAAATGTGTGCGATATTGTTAGATCAAATTAAAATGTATTTTTAAATTATTATAAAACAGATTTGTGCGACCTATTTTTTTGGGCGCATCACTATTGCTGATCAACCTAGGTTACAACTAGTGACACGGCTCCCGGCTATAGTAGAAAGCAGGCAGTCAGAGCCAGAGTTAAGAGCCAGAGCCATGGGCCAGAGCCGTGGTAAGCACGATTCCCTCGAACTGTCGAGTCGACTCGGACGACTCAGCATAAAGAGTCGTTCAGAAATATCGATTCGTTCGCGAACTGCACATGACTAGACCACATAACTCACTGGCAAGTTAGCCACTAATGTAACAGTTATACTGAGAAAATACCACCATCATTAGCTCAGTCTCCAGAAAAACGGGGAAAATACGGCCCTTAATTTATCTATGTTTGGTATCGTGAAGTCATTAGCCAGGCTATCCAGAAGTCTGTAACACTTAGCGAGGCTACGCACCCGGTTCCATGTCGGAAAATCAACCCCGACCTCTCGTTTTTCAGCATGAAAAAAAACATTGGTTCTGTAATCGAATGCTCAAAGAAAAACAGTTCAATTATGGTCAGCTAGTTAAGTTAGTCTACTTAATGGTCATGGATCATAATGTAACGTTAGTTGACATGGTTCCTTACCGGGTGATTCAATAAGGCAGAGGAAGATGTAGGCTACAGGGAATCAGGGAATACCGGAGGAGCTCCACTCTGTAACCGACAGCACTTGAGTCCTGTTTGGTTTAGTTTGCCAAAACATCTTTAAGAAATAGCGTAGCCTATCAGTGTAATTTTCTGACATTATAATAAAATGGCAATGATAGCTAGCTTGATCTACGTTGTGTCCTTATTCAGAACAGTGAGATGCAGGCAGCAATTATTTTCTTGCTGGCTCTGCCTACACTGTAGTCTTTCAAAAATGAGGAAGTGGACGTATACCTCAACCGAATTTTCAACTTTATATTCAAATAACTCAGTACAGATTTTGTTTCGCCAGCCACAAAGAAAGACTTAATTATTTGTGCCTTGATCTGTTGAATAAGGTTGTTTTTGGGTGGAATTACACTTTAAGCTCTCTAAGGCTGTTGGGAATATATGCTTTTTGACAGATGTCAAGCTGGCTACCTTCAGCAGGTCCGTTATTCAGGCCCTGTTTACCTTTGCAGAGTAGATATAACATGCAAGTGTGTTCTTGGGCAGCTCTAGTAATGGCTGTAAAAAATTTTTTTAAAAAACATTCATTTTTTATGCCAAAATATGGGTTACTTCTGATGTCCTTTATGTATTTATTTGCTTATTATTTCTTTTTTATTGTCAGTTGACTGCCTTCAGACCTTAAATTTCGGGAGCGGTTTTATGATGGATGTCTCGTTAACGCTGTTGCCAGGCAGCAAAGGTAAGTCTGGTTACGTCTCTGTTTTGCTCATGCCGTCCATCTCTCATTTTCTCCTTCCCTTTTGTGTTGTGCGCCACTTGACAGCTAGGCTTTTGATTTTGCTTTCTTTTCAGTCGATACACAGTTTACATTTTTTCATGCCCCTCCCATTTCCTCTCTCAATTTGGAATGCCCAATTGAGCAGACTACATCCGCTGCAATCTCCACTGCTGATGCGGGAGAGTGTAGACAAGCACGACTCCACACTCGCGCGTGGCGTCACCAGCTGCTTCTTTTTCACTTTTCAATCTCACAAGCAGCTCACTTTTCAATAGCAGCTTTCAGCTTTCAAGAGCAAACAGCAAGGGACCAATGGGGGGGTCTCGAGAGCGTTCGGCGCCCCGCACCGCACAATTATGCCATTTACCGCCAATTACCGCCAGCAGTCTTCTTTGGAACGCCAGCTATCAGCCACAGTTGTCAGGAATCAAATCAGGATTCAGGGAAACACCATGCCAGAGGAGCATGCAGAGAACAGCTTGAGACCAGCCTGTTACATGTGTTTACTTGTTTGTATGTTAAATTCTCAACACAAGCTATGTTAAATTCTTGTACAAATACCTTCCTAAAATTTTATGATAATACCCTAAGTGATAATAATATTAATATTAATAATAATAATAATAATATACACACTTGGTGACCCTTTAATATTTTAATTTAAATTTTATAATTTGTTAAGCTGTAACAGGGTACAAAAATAAATCTTAATCACTGGGGATGCTAATGGGGGTTCGGACGGAAGAAAGGAATGTCTGACGAGTAAAACTGAGTACTAGTATGCTGTTACTTCAGGTCTGGTTAAATTTCAATTTGTTCAAATTTCAATTTGGGGCAAATTTTCGTTACAGCAATTTTGGGCTGTGTCAATTTTATCAAAAAAAAAGCTGAACGAGGCAGGGATAAGTTTAGACTACTGACTAATCGCAGAATTGGAACTTTAGTACAGTAGACCATTTACCAACACATAGCTATCTGTCATCTGTTGGATGACGGTGTGAAGATCACAAACTCTGAAATGAGGGAGATGGGGAGAGAGTGAGCAAGCCGGCCAGAGACATTTACAAATGTCGAATTATGAAGAAAAAACGTGAAACCGCAGCTAGACAAATCATTGGAAGGAACAGTTTCCCTGGTGGGATGACAATGGCCCTCCATCTCAGGAACGTACTGCACAACATTGTTCCAAGCAATGGGCTTCATCGCTGGACAAAATGCTACCGTTTTGACAATCAAAAATTCCATGAAAATCGCAGTCATAAAAAGATTTTCTATGTACTTCATATCATAGGTGAACTTTTCCCATATGCACGATAAATAGACTTCTTGGCGAAACCTTTTATAAAAAAATAAAATAAAAAAAACCTTGACATTGAACCCTGGCTAATGCTAATTTACCAATGTACCTTCCTCAAGGGTAAAACGGCACTGTAGAATTTGAACCAGCAACCTAGTTATAAGCCCAGTTCCATAATGGCTTTACCACTCTGCTTCTATTTTCCATTGCTTCCCCTGCCCTGCTGCCCAGGATAGACCCAATATTCGTTTCCCTCCCTCTCTGTCTTTCCCTCTTCAGCACTTGTAAGCTGACATGCTGCTGCCTCATTCTTAACTCTTTAAACATGAGGGTAGAGTGACTAAGAGCAGTGTAGGCCTGTAGGGAGGTAGGTCTGATGCTTTTTGTGATTGCAGTTCCCATTCTGGCCTGTGGGGGCGATGATTGCAAGGTTTATCTCTATGTGCAGCGCGATGGAAAGGTAATCTCCACCAACCAACTCTGTGTGCAATCGAAGCAACAAGGAGACATTTGTCAAAATGGGAAAAGGCCCGAAAGGTTAACACCATGTATATTTCTCTCATTTTCAAGTTTGAGAAGGTCCACTCATTACACGGCCACGAGGCATGGGTCAGAGGAGTGGAGTGGGCCGCAAGGGGTGAGCGCCCCGTACGTCCGTGTGTCTGTGTGTCTGTGTGTCCGTGTTTCAGGCCAACTCTCACTGGGCTACTGCCTCTTCAGAGGGCTGGACTTTGAAGTCACTCTTCAGTCAATCAAGTGCAGCGGCCCAAGCTCAATCAAAGACATTACTGAGCTAGCCAGAAAAGCTGTCCGCTGGGATGTCAGTTACCATCGCCTCAGTTGCCTGGGTTTGCATTCAACACATTTATTTTCCAACCCTACGGAGATATTTGTTTGTTTATTTTAACTCTGTCTGGAGAAAATCTCGTGGTAGATTCCCCTGCCCCATAAACATTGCAAAGACTTGTGAATGCAAACATGCAAAACAGTCCTTATTTACTGCAGTCCTGGATACTTTAATTCAATTTAAGTCTTTACATAATGCATGAAACGGGCTTCTGCTCTTACCCAAGACTCAATTCTCTTTACCTTATGAAATATTGAAGAAAATGAAAATGCTATGCAGCAGCAGTCAGTGATCAAATGTTTTTTTTTTCCTTTAAAAATTGTGCAGATGGGGAAATTTTATTGGCGAGCTGCGCACAAGACTGTCTGATCCGAATATGGAAGGTCTTTGCAAAGGAAGAAAACGTAGGCGACGCTGATGATGCAGATACCATTAAATTGACGGAGGATGTTTTCGAGGTGCAAACAAAGGGTGAGACTGCTTTATGTGCATTTTTGCTTTTTGCACTTGCAGTTGTGCTGAAAACAATTTTTCACAACATTGCTTTAAGCTGACGTGCGATGAAAAGTAACAGCCATTAATCATGCGGTGTTTTTTAGTTTTCAATGACAAAATTTGTCAAGTTTACCAGTTGGATGTATTTGTTCTATTATATTCTTCATAGCTTTTGGTCATTCCAAGTGCCGTCTCCACTGTTTTAAGAGTTTGAGAATATTGACAAATAAACGAGTATTATTAATAAATGGTGTTCACAGTGGTGACTGAGGCCACTTTGTTAACTTGTGAATCCCACAGCAAAACAAAATACCCCATACTATACTACATTTTAGGGAAACACTAACTTTTGAAAATGGGACCGGCTTTCTTTTAGTAAAGGCATCTCCAGCTGTTTTGGGTGAGAACGCTGAGTGCACACACAGGTTGTAGAACAGTATGTGGACTGCGGGAGTACCCTGTGCTTTCCCTCTGTTACTGCAGGTTCCTCGACACGCTTTGCCGTAACCCTGGAGACAGTACTGGCAGGTCATGAGAACTGGGTCTATGGAGTTCACTGGCAGCCTCCATTCTACCATTCAGGTAATGTGAGACACTGTAATTAGCAATTATTAAGTGAACTTTTGCCATTTTTGTTATGTTCCAAGCGTTGTGTGGGTCATTAGTTGAGTTCCCGGCTGGTATCCTTTGATTCCTTTGATGTTTTTCTAGTGTGGAGTGCATTGCCTTTACAAGTGGGCTTCAGTATGTGCTTTTTATTGAATTGGTTTGATATTAAGGGAGTTTATTTTTTTAATATGTAATGTTTTTTAATTTTTTTAATTTGATAACAGTCTACATTAAATATTAGTATCATACTTATCATGCTTAGGGCGGCAGTCTAGTATAATGGATAAGGAACTGAACTTGTGACCAAAAGGTTGCGGGTTCAATTCCCAGGTAGGATACTGCCGTTGTACCCTTGAGCAAGGTACTTCACCTGCATTGCTTCAGTATATATCCAGCTGTATAAATGGATACTATGTAAAAAATGCTTTAAACAAGTTGTGTACGTCTGCTAAATGCCTGTAATGTAATGCTTTCTGACACACACACACACGCACGCACGCACGCACGCACGCACACGCACAAATACTAATTTTATTTTATAATTGTATTTCACACCGTACTAATGCTGTGGTTAAAGAAAGGATGCTCCACCCTTGGTCCTATAGTGACAAAACTCACACTTACAGACACGCTTGCCGAGCTTTTGTTTCAAAGCGGATCTTTCAAAGATCAGAGTGACGCTCCCCATGCAGTGTGTGGCAGTTACAGACCGACCGTGTTGCAGAAGTCTGCGCATAGACGGAGGCCGCATTACCCGCCCTTGTCGTCGCAGCTGCGGTCGGCAGCGTGTTCTCCGCGCGTCCCCTTTTCTCAGTGCGCAGTTCTCTCTTTCCCCCATAGGTGGCAGCATGCAACAGCCCATCGCCCTGTTGTCTGCATCCATGGACAAGACCATGATCCTCTGGGGCCCAGAGGAGGCGTCGGGGGTGTGGCTGGAGCAGGTCAGTGAAGGGAATTCTCCCCCCGTCGTCACTTCTCTCCGGAATTCTCTCCTCTTCCGCGCGGTATTCGGAGCCGTCAGGGAGCCGCGCGTCCTTCACGTCTTTGCGGCTCGCCGCTCCCTCTCCCAGAGGCTCGTCCCTGCGCTCCTCCTCCCTGTCGTTCTTGGGGAAAGAAGCTCTCAGAACCCGCCACGCTCTGTGCTGGCGATGTAATTACAATTAGCGGCATCGTGAAATGGCACCGAACAACTCTGCTCGTCTGCTCGGCCTGAAAATGAGGGGCTGTCTCTCACTTTCTGTAGCACTTCGGCACCATTTTTTCCAAACATCACACTTTTGGTCTCTAGTGTAGCCCTGTTTTTAAACTGTTTGAAGAAAGTGATTAAATTGCGCTTTATTCTCACTAATTAGTTAGCCTTTTTTCCCTGGAAGGTTTCAGTAATCGCTCGAAAAGGTATCGGCGTGGCGCGTGCTGTCATTCCTGTCCTTGAATAGCAGGGCGGCGTCTCTTCAAGTTCTCAGGCTGTTAACATTTTGGGGTGTGTTTTGTGGCTCGGGAGGGATGTACGAAATCCAGCTCCGCCAGTCAAGTTTTCTCAGTCAGAGCAGACATCTGCTGTATTGCGAACACCTCGCTAAGTTTAACCTGAAATGTGTGAGTTGGAAAGCAGGGCTTGTTGGGATCCTGCCTGTGGGTAAGCAGTGATCCTTGTATGAACCGAGTAAACCTTCCTTCGTTGCTTTTTATGTCACAATGTGCGTCCCTGTTCTTGCCCGGTTAAAGTACATGCAAAGGTATGTTCGCTCACAAAGCGTGTGCTACAGACATAGGGCTTGATTTACTAAGAAATATTAGCACATGCAAAACCAATAACATGACCAATGATTGGTCATGGTATTTGTTTTGCACCAATCATTGGTGGTGTCGTTACTTTTGCATGTGCTAAAAGGTTTTGCACACGCTAAAGGTTTTAGTAAATCAGGCCTATAGTCGGATGGCAGACTTCCTGTATATTAAAGTGAATGTGACTTCCCACACTATGCACCGAGGTCTGGGGCAGATTACAAATAAGATCATTACCTTTATTGGCTACATATACAACGTTGATTCAGAATTGTTTGCTCTACAGAGATAGTTTTGCAGAATGGATGTTCGAGCATCAGAAAACACCCCGGACTGATCGTTTTGTACAAAACCCTCAGAACGATTCTTGGATTGATTATCAGACAAAAATAACCCAATAGAGACTTTTACAGGCAATGAATGATATTAGATTATGATATTAGATTATGATATTTTTTAACTCTGCATTTACTCATGCATGTGTTTGTTTTCAAGTGGCCTTTAACCAAAATCTGTTTGAAATTTCCTTTACTGGACCAATGGACATTGTTTTTTGTTAAAACCTGAGAAATTAATGCTTGTGCTTAATAATAAAATTTGTGAAATGACAGCCCCCCCCACCCTCCCAAAAAAATAAATAAAACCGGTCTGGAATCACAAATTCAGTTCACAAAGAGGGAGCATCTGTAGTCTGGCCTCATCGTTGTGATCTCCATATTAGAATTTGTTCCATTGAGCAGACAGGATAAAAGGTAAAAAGTATAATTCATAATGTAATATCCTTTCATTGTACGGTATACTGTGTCCATGCAACTTTCACACACAAAAGATCCATTCAAACCTAGAGAATATAGTATATTGAAGGGGCTATTTGTGAGGTACTGAGAGAATCCTTGTAACAACGCCAATTTTCCTTCATATACAGAACACAGGGCCCTCAAAAATACCTCTTGTGTACATTCCTTCTTGCTAGCTATTTGTTTACTCTAGGCTGAACAACAAGTGACCAGCATTTCTGTACCTAATGCACAGATTTAAAAGCAATACTCTCTCCACAATAATGAGTGTAATTGGTGAAATTTTGAGAGGGCAGCGAGCGCTAGACGCAAGAGCAAATTGCTGAGTAAAAATATACTGAGTCGCCCTTAGGGTTGAAACGCCGGGCAGGACTTTAGGGCCGCTGCCCTGATTCATCAAACCTAAACAATTGGCCATACGTTAAAGTGCACATAGCATGCTACCTAGCATATTTCACTGGGAAAATGCAAACCAAGGAAATCTGCTTGGCTGGACCTACCCAGCATTGATAAAACTGTCTCGGAAAGGCCATTCGTTCAACGTGCCTCGTACTTCCAAGCCTGCAGCTCATTTTACAATATTAAATTTTTTTGAACATACACAATCAAATAAATGAAGCTACATGTGTACACCTCAAAATAACTTTACAAATGATTTCTCACTCATATTTGCAATATGAGCAGTGACTTAAGAGGCATGGTTGCTGAATCCAAACTGGGGAGGAAAAAAAAAAAAACCTTTTCCAAGTAAATGAAAAATAAATGTCAATAGGCAAGTTGTTTTCTTCAGTCAAAGAGTGGTCTGTAAATAACATGTATATTAGAACATTTCAGTTGTCTTTCTATTTTCTCTCAGTCTCTTTGTCTTTAGCCTTCATCCATTCAAATAATATTGTAGTTTTCTCTTCACTGGGCACGTTTGTTCTGAAATGCGCTCCTCTATCTCTCCTGCCTGTCGCAGAGCAGTGAAGTATGTCTCCTGTTTCAATGTCTCTTCCTCCCACTTACTGGCAAATGGCGATAACACTTGAATGCATTACAGATCCATATTGGTTTTTTTGAGGTTCTTTTTCCCCCTCGTAAACAAGACTGAATGCAGTTTTTTTTCCCCCCTATTTGTCCGTGCTGCGTGATTTGCTTTCATTGATGTTCGAGGAATTCCAAATGACTTTATGTAACATCCGATTGCACTTGTGAGAATGGTGACGAATCCGTGGCAGACGTCGAGGAAGTCTCTGTCGTCATTTAGTGTTGATGCGCTTCCTTTATCTCTGATTCTTCTGTGAATTATGCAGAAAAGGAGGCAGTAATGTAAACAGCAAAGGATTGTGGGAACACTTAAGTGACCACTGTTGAAGGTAATGATGCAGGGATTTAGAAAATTAATTAGCAGTCAAAGTAATCCCTGAGGCACTGCGGTAAGTATGAAGTATCTATGGAAAGGAGCTTTGGACACGATATATTACACTGGCTTTTAGAGGCATTTGTTACATGGATTTTGGGAAATGAGGCCTTAACTCTTTAAGGAACCTTCAGGGAATGTACTTTCACTTATCCTGGGTCTTAACTGGGTTTGCTCGACACTGAGGTGGAATGTCGTGCAGTTCATGAAAGCATAAATATCGGACAGAGCAAACAAGCCCAGTACTGATGTGCCCATAGGCGGCCTTTGCTACGTTTCATTCGTTTCAACTGAAGCAGGCCTCGGAACTGAAAGGGGCCTCATCTGAATCGTGAATTGGAAATAAAGAAAATGTAAAAAATCCCCACAGTGAATAAAAGAACCGCCTACCCAGTAGTTTCCCCATTCAGCCAGTGTAGGCGCTGCTCCTAACTTAGGCTATTTCAGTGAAGATATTTTTATTTAACTACTTCTTGATCTGGCCTCGTCTGACCCACATCAAAACGCTTGCTGCCGGCGCCCGATGCTCTTTGACAAGGCAAACTACAGAAATGAAACGCACTGGCTCTGTGAAGAGAAAAATTGCGAATGAAAAAAACGTGCAGAAAGTACGTCTACAAAAATGAATTTGACTAGCAATGTGCTTGCAGCACCATCGTTAATATAAAATGCTGCTAGCCAAACTGCTTTATATCTTATTGAGAGAAGTCGGTGACATTATTTTAATAGGCTGCATGTTTGTGCCGAAAGAGCGCATTGGGCTTGATGCAGCATTTGTTGTAGTTACAGCCCTATGATTATTATTTTTGATAGCTGAAGTTTGTAAGTCTAATTGAGAAAGTGAGATATTAAAGTGAGTAGGCTAATTTCAGTTGCACACCATTGTTTGTTGTGTTATTTAAAAGATGGTTTGGGTGGTGGTGGTGGGGGGGTCCAATTGGTTTTTGAAATGGACGCCCAAACGGGAAAGACCGCCTATGGATGTGCCATCACCATAGCGCAATACTTGTTAAAAACGATAAAGTCAAAGCCATAGGGCAGACTGGAAACTTTAGTCCAGATGAAGTGATGGCAGCTGCTTTAATAAATTAGATTGTGCTGACATTTTTGTACTCCCAGTGCTAAAGGGTTTTAAATAAAGACTGAATTGTTCATGGCATATTTTTCAATTGCTAACTTGGTTTAAAATCAGTTTTCAATTTAGTGTAATTTAGTTTGGTCTGTGCAAAAATCTTTTTTATTTAAAACGTGAGGGAAATATCTTGTGCAAATGGAGACTGTAGCCATTTCTAAAATGAATTTAAGACATTTATTTACAATTAAGCATCTGCAGCATTTCAAAGTATTTTGATTAACTTAAACTCCACTGATAGTCTTGTTATAAAGAAAGGATAAAAAAAAGTATCCTTCCCATGAATAGAGAAATACCAAGCTCGAAAAGCCTGTCTATTTTTACCTGAGCTGAATTGTAACGTTGAATTGTTTGTTAAAAAGACTCTGCTGTCAAGGTGATTTCTGGGAAATTAATGATTTAAGCAGATGTTTTTAATTGTTAATCACCAGTACGTGGTAACACAGAGAGGATATGGAAATTAACCAAAAGCCTTTTTCTTTAAGGGCTACACAAACATCTTAAACATTCTCCCAAATGAAATGGGCTGCAAGATACAGGAACCCATTAATTTCATGGCATTTGCAGCAAAGTTATTTTCAGATTGTGAATAATAGTTTTTTTCTTACAGATATTATGTACAAAATAGGATTAATGCATTTGTAAATTTCACTATTTGTATAATTGGTTCATACTACATTGAGCTAATATTTAATCACTTGGTTAATCCACCGTTCTCTGTGTGTTGACGTTTCCCTTTAATTTTACATGCAAATTATCTTAATTCAACTATCAGTAAGTTGAAGCAACTAATTAATAACATGTTTATTTTCATTTCCGATGGAAATATAGACCATGGATAACTATGGAAACAGAAACATTTTCTGGCGGGGTTTTTGCTGTATCTTATCAAACTATTTTTCATGCTTTTTAAACTGTGTCCTATGAGCTTTCAAAGTGTATGGAAATGTAATCGAGCCTAGGGTAGATTTTTTGTACTGCAAGAACAAGGCTGTCATTGATGGCCATAATATCCGCCAATCTGAGGAAGAATGTCTTGTTTTTTCTGAACTTGAGTACCTCTTGGACATTATGAATATTCATATTCATTTTCACACTAGTTTTAACTGAGCCATGGTGATTTGGTGGTGTTTGTTTCATTCTCACTGACTGAAGTGTGATAAAAATGTAACGCCGCATTAAACAAGATGGAGGGCCTGCACTGCAAACTGGTAATGTTCTGCAATGTAAGAGGGAACTCTCAGCACCTCATCATTAGGAGGCTGGAACTCGTTCCACAGGCATTACTTATATTCCTTACTTACTTGTTTTTTCCTCAACTTGAAAACCTCATTAAATAATACATAATGAAATTGGGACAGAGCAGAGTTTTAAAATGGAGGAGACGCCACCCATTAAGATCCGTTTAGATTTTGAGGATTACAGTTGTTAATTGGCGCACTACAACTTGCATCCTGGGATTTGCAATTTGCATCTTGAGTGAATGCAAATGACCTGGTTTATTTTCCAATTACTCCAGTATTCAGTGATTTTACCGATCCTCATCTCCGTGCCCGTGAATAAGCTTCCATCCATACATCATGGTCCACTGTCTGTCAACATTTGTCTGGTTAGTTTTATGCGTTAGTCGAGTCAGTCGTAGACCGGACCACACTAAAGCACTCAGGAGCAAAAGTGTTAGCAACAGAATTTAATTAACTTATTTATTCTTGCTCTTTTGAGTACAAAAAGAAATGGCAATAGTCAAATAGTTGTAAAAAGATGCAATCCGACGCTCAGGTTGCTAGCCCCCTTACATGCAATTGCTGCTTTAGTTTCCAGCTGCTACATGAAGACAATGTGTCAGACAGCCCACAGCGGAATAGTGAAATGCTTAGCATGAAGAGCAACCGCCGTGATGTCCTTCCCAGGTGCGGGTTGGTGAAGTGGGAGGGAACACTCTGGGCTTCTACGGCTGCCAGATGAGCCCCGACGGATCGATGATCCTCGCTCATACCTTCCATGGAGCGCTGCACCTCTGGCACCGCGACGCCTACAAGGAGGTGAGACGTCCCATCGCCCGCCGCTGGGACGAATGTGTACCAGCCATCTGTCAGACATTAAACTCGGGCTATTTACAGTAGCGGGTGTTCAGAGTGTAGGCCGCATGGAAGATCACAGTTTGGAGGATTGCAGTGGAATATAGCGGAAGCTCAGATGCAATCCAACCCGAAATAGAATTTTAGTTCGTTAAATTTGAGTAGCACCTTTAAGCTAGTCTCTTTTTTTTTAACTCATTAATTACAGCCACTGCTTGGTAAAATGCCTTCCTTGAAGTCAAGTCTCGTGAGCTTCTACACTGAGGCTGTGTAGTACCTGGATGCAACCGAATATCATTGCTGCCCCCCCCCCTCCAGTTAAGAAAGCTGGTTGTGCCATTTTTCCAGAGGGAATGGAGCCCCGGTGTTGTGATATCGGGACACTTCGGTAGTGTTCAGGACCTGTGCTGGGACCCGGATGGGGAGTTCATCCTCAGCGTGGGCTCTGACCAGACCACCAGGCTGTTCACACCCTGGAGAAGCAAAGAGCGGGCTAAGGTAACGCTAACAACGAAACCCTGATCCACGTCCCCAAGAGGCGCGATGTTCGTCGCTTCCTATTTTTTTTTGTTTAGCCGCAAGAATTTTTTTTTATTGTACGTTTATGTTTTGGCCCAGTCTTGACAAAGCCGTTCCGCGTTAGAGGCAATTTACATTTGCGATGCGATGGCTGCTGCTGTTCTCTTATCTTCCCCCAGTTGAGAGTTATTTACGCACGATGAAAGGAGGTTGTCGTCAGGCTTTTCTGATAGTTTATGGCTTTAGTGCAGCAAAATTGCCTTTGTAATATGGCTGTCTTTTTAAAGAGAGAGAAGTTGAAGCTGTAGCCATTTCTGTGGTGTGTATGCTTGTTTTCTTTCTTGTGTTTTTTTTCTAAAGAAATTGGATTAATGAGCAGAGTGTTGTAAAATTGAGTTATTTTTCATCATAGCATAATGGTGTTCCCATGAAGAATTATAAGTGCATTCTACCATTACATCAGAAGCAGAGCTCCCACCTCCCGGTCTGGGCCTCATTACACACAGTGATTTTTTTCCCCTCCTCATTTTGGCTTAAAGAAAAGTGTTCTTGAACTGGTCTGTCCGGCTGGTTGTCCTCAGGTGACCTGGCACGAGATATCGCGGCCGCAGATCCACGGTTACGACATGCAGTGCCTGGCCCCGGTAGGGCGTTTCCAGTTCGTCTCCGGGGCAGACGAGAAGGTCCTGAGAGTTTTCCGAGCCCCCCGGAACTTTGTGGAGAACTTCAGCAACATCTCCGGGGCGTCCCTGGACAAGCTGCTCACTTCCAGTGTGAGTCGCCGCGGTCCTTCTGCACCTCTCTCTCTCTCACCCGCCAGCAATGGAAATGAATACCAGGAGCTTCCTGGACGTGGTGCCCACAGTGTGCTGACTAATTTCACACCTGGTGGGATTTCTCTGTCTGGCTTTTAAAAGTTCTGAAACTATGAACAAAAATACATAAAAATGTGATTTTTCAATTTACTTTGTTACCATTCAATATTATGTAGAAACACTAATTTCTTCTCCATTTGACATTCATAGAGGTGTTGCTACATTCACTGCGTTGCATATAAGTATTGGTGTTCCAACACAGGATACTGCCAACTTGCCTGAAGGAGCCAGTACACCAGCTCTGGGGCTCTCCAACAAGGCAGTGTTTCAAGGTGGGTCTTAAACTCCATTTGCTTCTTATTCTTACAGCTTGTGTATGTATAGGTGTATGTAGACTGGGTATGTCCGTGTGAACATAATGTGTATGTTTTTATATGTTGTGATGTGGGGCTGAGGGTGGCCACTGATCCCGTGGTGAGCAGACCAGATTCAGCCAAAAAAGATAGTCGGCTTGCCGTCTTTTATTGAGACCTTAACTGAAATACAGTGCCCTCCACTATTATTGGCACCCCTGGTAAAGATGAGTAAAAAGGGTTATAAAAAATTCACCTATTGGTGAATTAGCTTAATCTCAAAAATGAGAAAAATCCAATCTTTAATTGAAGTAAATTTATTATGAGAAAAAAAAAATCCTTATCAAGAAATAATTATTTTTAACAAAACCACATGTGCCACAATTATTGGCACCCCTGCATTTATATATACAATAAAGTAATAGTTTTTAATATTTGGTCGCATATCCTTTGCATGTCATGAATTTCTGATGTCTGTGACCCAACAACATCAAAAGTTGGCATCTTATTTTCTGGTACTCTTACAAGCTATACTATAACGTCTGCATTTAAATGGATCTCTATGGGAATTGGGGGGTGGGACTAGATTTAGCTGTAAATTACACAGGAACAGTATGGAACACATGGTTGGCTAAATGACCCTTGATGGCTAAAGTCATCAAGGGTCTGACGTATGAAACAAGCCATAAACCAGAAATACACACGTGGTTTTCTTTAAAATAATAATTTCTTGATGAAGGACGTTTTTTTCTCATAATAAATTTACTTCAATTAAAGGCTGGATTTTTGTCATTTTTTCAGTGTGACATTAAGTTAATTCACCAAACGGTGAATTTTTTAGAACTATTTTTACAGATTTTTACCAGGGGTGCCAATAATAGTGGTTAAGAACTCCGCAATCTTCACAGGTCAAGGAATGACAGGGCATAAACCACCCATAACCGCAGCCAAAGAAAAAGAAAAAAGGTCTGTCCTCTTCAGAGTTAAGGTGCTTGCACACTGCCACAACCAACACCAACTCCCAACTTTAGAATGTTGGAAATAGTTTTTGAATGTTGGCAGTTACAAACTGTCAACTGCAGACTGCCCCAACAGACAACTGCAGACTGCTACTGTTACTGTCTTTAGTGAATATATGTGTCTATTTAATACTAGTATTAACTCTTTTCTAAATTCATCTATTACATTTAGCTTGTTATTCTTGTTGGTTTTTCTGTTTTATTTAACGTTACTAACGTTGTCATAACATTTCTTCTTACCGTGAAAAATCTGACTTGTTTAGGCTACATTCATGGACAGATGTTACGGAAACAAACCATTTTTTCACAAGTCAAAAATTATATTGGGAAATAGGCTACCCTCTTCGGAAAAAAAATACAATAAAAAGGCTAACGTCATGCTGTTACTGCATAACGGTTTTTGCCAAACCTGCATCATAGCACGGAGCTTTAAAAACCATAACAGCAATTTCTTTTTGTTTTGAGAGAGGGATGTACGAATGCGAGAATGTAACATTAGCCGAGACAAGTCGGGGATTTTTCACGGTAAGAAGAAACTTCTCCCGACAACCACCAAAAACTGCCAACAAGCACCAACGGGTATGGCACACTGATGTTGGTGTTGGTCGGCGTTGGTCGGCGTTGGTCTGGGCAGTGTGCAAGCACCTTTAGGCCTGAGAATAAGGGCTTTTATAAAGCATACTGATTCGGTAATAGACCGCAGCTGCATTGATTACAACAAGCCACAGCTGCTGCCATACCTGTAAATAGGGCTGGTGCTGCCCTCTGGTGGACAGCGCATGATCACCTTTCCTGGAACCAAAATATATATTGTTCCATTGCCTATGCACAATCTAGTGGTGTGACCATCTGACCTCAGAACGAAACGATACCTTATCTATTCATATGCAATTGTGTGATTAATGGAAAAAATGTCTATATCCTATACAAGAGTAACCCCTGCCTAACACACCGCCTGAATTGCTGCATGCCTAACATTTGCTAAGCTACTTACAAATTGAAATTGAAGCTATGATTATACCCGACTATGAAACGAAAATAAAGTTTCAGCTGTGTGTCCAACATGTTTATATCCAAGGCCGACTTTACAAAGGAGGAGCTGCATCAGATCTAAACTAAGAGGTGGAAGAGGGAAGGTGAATCGTTGTGCTGACGTGCCGTTTCAGGACAACTACCCATATTTGCAATAGATCTGGGTTGTGTAAAAGTACTTGGTGAAAGTGACAGGAAGAACATTTTACCTTTTTTTTTTTCTCCCCACAAGTTGGAGTGTTGCAGTGGCACAGGCACAAACCGTTTTCAGTCCTGTTCATTTGTTGTTGCTTTGAGGTCTTCGCTCAACGTGTAGCACTGTTACAGGAAGCTGTTCCACTTCTTTCCTTGAGGGGAGCAGTTTCAGGCTGCACGGGTCATAGGAAGTCGTTTTTTTTTAAAGATTAGATGTATATATTTTTAAAACAATAAGGTAATATACACACACAACCTTTGGAGGCATAATGTCACTGGACAAGGCACTTAGGAGTTATTTGAAGTGTCCTTTTTTGCTTGAGACCACAGACCACAAAATGTCCTCATATCCTCCCATAGTAAAGCTGGCAGGTCATGAGAAACATCTGTAAATATCTTACATGTCCTTCATCATATGCAAAAACGTCCTGGGCCAATTGATCCACCAAAACAGAAATAATATAACAAAAAAAACTCAAATGAGTGCAATATCCCATTAATTAGACACCTATTTGAATTTAATCCCCTCTTAAAGCTGTCTTACTGAAAGGCGAATGTTTCAATCATATGTCATCCTTCTGTTACCAAGACATTTGAAAAGCAAGCATGGAAGATATAGGGAAATAAAAATTAATAATGCTAGGAGTAGTAATGTTAATTGGAGAGGGCCAGTGAAATTGCCCGTGTCATTGCATTATCGAGGTTAGGACTTTTGAATGAGGGTTCCCCTCTGGGATTTCGTAGTGCATCTTGGTCACTGAGTCAGGTTTTTGTCTTAAACTTTCCTGTGACTTACAGGTGACCTAAGGCCCCGGAATCAAGAGGAGAGTGAAGGGTTCAACAGTGTGTCTGACCAGTACACTGAGTCCTCCTTCCATCGCCTCACCCTCACAGGTAAACATCCTTACAAAGTATACTGCTTATTGCTCACACCACCATTGTTTTTATATTGTTCACTGAATAATAGAAATCAACGGACTGCTAAGTCCTTACATTTACTCACACTATCAAGGGTTGAAATGATTAGTATGACCTTTTTTTTTTTTTCTTTACTTGTCTTTGTGTATTTTTCAGAGATTTACTCTCATTACTCTCGTCTGGATCAATCCCAACTGTTAATATTCTCAGGACAAATACCATATGCTACCCGAACCGTCCACATTATCCGAGTCGTACAAACCTCAATTCCAAAAAAGTTGACAGTGTAATAATAATGTGAATAAAAACAGAACGCAATGATTAGCAAATTCTTTTTGACCTGTATTCAATTGAAAACAGTACAAAGACAAGATATTGAATGTTTTAACTAATCAACTTTATTGTTTTTTGTAAATATACGCTCATTCTAAATGTGATACACGTCCCAAAAATGTTGGGACAGGGGCATGTTTACCACTGTTTTACATCACCTTTCCTTTTAACAACACTCAGTAATCTTTTGGGAACTGAGGACACCAATTGTTGTAGTTTTGAAAGCGGAATTCTTTCCCGTCCTTTCTTGATATAAGACTTCATCTGCTCAACAGTCCGGGGTCTCCATTGTCATATTTTGTGCTTCATAATGCGCCACACGTTTTCAGTGGGAGACAGGTCTGGACTGCAGGCAGGCCAGTCTAGCGCCCGCACTCTCGGACTACGAAGCCACGCTGTTGTAACGTGCAGAATGTGGCTTGGCATTGTCTTGCTGAAATAAGCAGGGATGTCCTTGAAAAAGATGTTGTCTAGATGGCAGCATATGTTGCTCCAAAATGCATATGTACCCTTCAGCATTAATGGTGCCTTCACAGATGTGCAAGTTACCCATGCCATGGGCACTAACACACCCCCATACTGTGACAGACGCTGGCTTTTGAACCTTGTGTTGGTAACAATCGGGATGGTCCTTTTCATTTTTGGCCCGGAGAACACAGTGTCCATTATTTCCAAAAACAATTTGAAAGGTGGACTCGTCAGACCACAGCACATGTTTATACTTTGTGTCAGTCCATCTTAGATGAGCTCGAGCCCAGAGAAGTCGGCGGCGTTTCTGCGAAACCTCGGCGAATCTCGACCCATTCTTTCTCGTAAATGCCAGAGCCTTCGTGGATGCTCCTTTTATACCCAGTCATGATAGCATCACTTGTTACCTATTCACCTGTTTACCTGTGGATGGTGTTTTTGAACATTCCACAACCTTCCCAGTCTTATGTTGCCCCTGTCCCAACTTTTTTGTAACATGTTGCAGGCATCAAATTTGGAATTTGGCATATATTTACAAAAATCAATAAAGTTGATAAGGTAAAACATTAAATATCTTTTTTTTGTACTGTTTTCAATTAAATATATGTAAAATAGAATGTACAAATCACTGCTTTCTGCTTTAATTTGCATTTTACATACTGTCCCAATTTTTTTGGAATTGGGGTTTGTACTATAAAGCAGCCAAATCTGTTAGCCCAGCCCATTTATGGTAGTCTAGATATTATGCTTATGAGTACTGGTGCTTAGCATTGTAGAAAAGGCTAGATTCTAAGTATTAGCATTTACAATTGTAGAAACTGCATTATTGTAAGTAGTAGTGCTTAGTATTGTAGTGACGTTGTACCTGCGTAGCCCTTCTCCACTTTTTCCACCTTCCATTGATTCCACCTATAGAAATGACAAATCTCAGCCAATGAGGTATAAATATTTAGATTTTAGTTTCTTTGGCAACCCGAATTAAATCAAAATCAAGAGCATGTACTTGTTGTACACAAGACTTTAAAGCATCACAATTTTTTAGTCCGGCGCAAAAAAGAAAGAAATTATAGTTCAACCAGAGTACCAATTTATCCACCCCTGGTCATTTTATTATTTTTTTAAAATGTTGGTGACCAACGTGAAGCTGAACATGGGGCGCCCAATGTGGGGCTTTCCAATTCCCACCATAATTTTGAATGTCCAATCAGCTATTTGCAACCTCAGCCGCGTTCGTGCGTGATCCACTGCCGCTTCTGGAGAATCTAGACATCCGCGATCCTCCGAAAGACATTGTGTCGCCACTTTGCTTCTCTTCACACCGCAGCCCACAGAAAAGCTTGCATTAGAGTGGAGTTGGAGGAAGACCTTTCATGTGCAGCTTTGACATGCAGTCCATGGGCGCCCGATCAACTAGCGAGGGTTGTTAGAGATCCATTAAACATGCACCCTTAACCCTCCCGTATGCTCAATTGGCGAGCGCATCACCCTATGGAGCTACCGGCCACAGTCGGCACTGACACGGTCTGGATTCGATCCTAAACTGGGGCTCATCCATACACCACAGCGTGGTATCTTAACCAAATGAGCCACCCAGCAGCCCTCACCCCTGGTCATTCTAATTAGATGGAATGTAGCCAATCAGCTTATGGCTTGCCAGTTTTTAAATTGATATGACAGCATAACCAAGAATAAATCACACCCGGTTTGTAATGAAAGTCTTTCTCTTTCAAAATGCATATAAATCATCTTAGGGGCCTTTCTCTTAGTCTCTGGCTGTTCAGATAAGCTATGATAATATAACGCATGTATAGTAAGCAGCTATTAGAGGCCGCTTTTGATGCTGAAATCTGGAAGTGGTTCATTAATCAAAAAGGTTGGAGACAAATGTTGTTGGTGGAATAGCAAGGGGTGGGGTAGGGTGGGGGGAGGGTGTAGTTGTGGGAACTGTGTCTCTTACCCTCTAGGCAAGCAATGGTGATTGTCGTCAATGCTATTGAAAAACGTACTTAATCTGAAATAATAATTAGGAAGAAGGCTTATATAATTGCAAAGTTAAAATATTGATGACTCTAGGCTATGGAGAGAGCAATGGAGCGAGCTGAAAGTTGTTAGCGGAATGATGTGGCTCTGCTGATTTAGTTTGAGGGGGAAAGGAGGAACTAATTAGAGAAAAATGACAAGCTGGGGATACATAAATCTGTGGAAAGTGGGCCCTCTATCAGGTTCCGAATACAAGCAGGATCCCATTATGCCATTGGTTTTATATCTTCTGCAGTAAAGTTTGGACTTAAGTTGCCAAAGATCGACAAGGGTAAATTTGATTGGTAGCATCTCTTAATCACAGCCATTGTAAATTTAAGATGAATGCCCCATTGGTCCGAATAGCTCCCAGGAAAATTCCAAGATATAAATTGAAACTGAACGCCGAGTTGTACTATTTTAATGAGAACACTTTTTGTTTGTGTGTGTGTGTGTGTGTGTGTGTGTGTGTGTGTGTGTGTGTGTGTCTGTCTGTGTGTCTGTGCTTGCATTTGTGTTGATGTGTGCATCCATGTATGTGTATGTATGCGTTTCTCCGTGTCCTTTTGCACATGGTGTGATTATATGTATGTTTTTCTGTGTGAATATGTAGTGTGTGCATGCATATATTTGTGGGTCTGTTTGCACATTTTGGTTCTATTGGGAGTGTATGTGTGTGTTTTCAGTGCAAGCCGGAGTGTGTGTTCACCGTGGAAGCATTGACAGTCTCTATGTATTGACAGAGCCTCCGCCAGAGGACCATCTCCTTCAGAACACATTGTGGCCCGAGGTGCAGAAACTGTGAGTCTCCCTGTGTTCTCTTGACAAATACCAAGTCTGTGTGTGTGAATATGAACAGCAGTGGAATCATTGTGTTTGTACAAGGCCGGCCATGTGCAGGTGCTTGTAACGGAGGTTTGCTTTAACTCCTTCTCAGACACCACCTTTCTTTGAAAACAAGCGCAAAAATAAAACGGTTACTGTTCTTGAACCCCTTGGACTACAAGCATAATCCTGGTCTCTTCTGTAAGATTCATAGTCATTTCGAAAAATAAATAAATAATGGAATCTAAACACAATAAAAAAAATAAAAATAAAATTTCTAAACGATTATGAATCTACTAATTTCTTTGAGTCATTTTTTTTTATTTAAAATTTTTTTTTCCAAAAATAATTACCATAGTAATTGTGCATACTGCAGGCGACTCGCACATTCTCCTGAGAGCATCGTGTATTAATATTCTCAGTTGTTACCCTTTCAGTTGTTGAAACCAGTGTCAAGTGTAAGAGATTCACTTAGCGCATTTATTTCCCACAATTCCTAATTTTATCCTTGTCGTCCTCCATCCCATTGAGAGCAGTGCACACGAGAGAGACAAAACTATAGGCTTAAGGCTAAATGTTTTGCAATCTTAGGCCATGGTTTTTGAGATGTAGCCATGCTTAGCCTATTTTTATGTCTGTCTTTCCCAGAACAGCTAAATAAAGCTTATCAACTTATCCCCCCCTCCGTGTAAATGGCGCTCGCTCGTCCCGACTGCAAAGCTTTTCCACCCTAGCTCCCCAGTGGTGGAACGAACTTCCCATTCCCCTACGTTCCATGCCAACCCTGCCTACTTTCCGTCGTGGCCTGAAAACGCACCTTTTCAGACTCCACCTGGACTAATACTTATCTAGGACTTATTTAGAATAGAATTGTATTAGAGCTGATTTACCCAGTTCACTGTGAACTGCATTGTGTTCATTACTAGGGATAGCTGCTACTGTATGGAAAGAATGTGCTTTATCTTATCTGTTCTGTAGTTACTTCGATGACCTTTCTGTATGCACTTACTGTACGTCGCTTTGGATAAAAGCGTCTGCTAAATGAATGTAATGTAATGTAATCAAACAATGTCTGTCGCCTAGCAGCCTGATTATTATTGGAAAGGAGACAGATAGGGGTTTTACTTAGTCTATAATTCTAATGGAATTCACATAAAATCAGTCTATATTTAGTAAAATATCATTGGATTTACTTAACCATATAGGCCTATAGACTACCTGGCACCAGAAAGACTGAAAACAGTTTCCCGTGGCCTATCGCGTATAGGTCTTGCACTTTATCTGTCTGAGAATGGCTGTACTGGGCTTGGGCCACTGCTGTCCGTAGTAACAGAGTGTTCTGGCACTACCGCCTGCTCCGCTGGCCCACCTCCCGGCCTGGAGAAATGCCTGACCTCTGCCGATGTTCTGTGTGAAGTAAATCCAGAAGAAATGCGCTGCTGCTCCCAGTCGGCCTGCTGATGTAAAATGGGCTTTCGGCAAACAAAACGAGCACTTGAGTATACGACAAATCAGCTTGTAATTGCTAAGAGAAAATCATACAGTGTCCCACCAATAATACCAGTGCCAGTAGCCAAGATTATGGGTATTACGGCTATCGATAATACTGTTTATAAACGGTTGTTTCGATCCTCGATGCTGATTGGCTGTGACCGTGTTCCACAGTGTTTGTTAATCCAATACAGTAACGGTTAATCCAGTTACTGTGCATGGACTGTTTGTAAACTGTATCAGTCCATGCACAAACTGTTACTTAGTAAATAATAATTAAATACAAATAATAATGAATAATATGTGTGTCATCAATTAATAGTTTTTATGCATTGTTGTAACTGGTTTATGAAAGCAATACTGCGCTCCAGGCTGCGCTGTATCATGAATATAGTCGCGGCTAAAGGGGGTTGCGTAACAATACACCTGTAGCGGTGACTATTGACAATACTGCACGGCCTCTCGTGCCATATTGCTAAAATAATTAGCCACTAATGCTTTGATATGCTTGTAAAAGAGTTGATCAGATTGGAATCTTGTTTCTGCAGTACTTAAAATTTTTATTATAATTTTTTATTTTTTTCTCGTAATCATAACCGTGTTAAAGTGAAAGTGTATCCATATACAGAGGACGGGTTGAAAGAAGGAATTAAGCGTGCCTAGTGAAGGCGGGCAGCTGTGTTGCTCATAACGGTGTAATGTAAATGGATTTTAAAACGACTTTCCCAAGCTGGAGGCGAAGCACGGTTGTAAAACCAGCCCTCTGCCGCTGTAGCTTCCTCTGCCGAAAGGAAGGGGTGGGGGGTTGAGGTTATCATATGGGCAGATCCTGATGCCTGATGCCGGAGGGGGTATGTACCATGAATCCTAATAGCCCCCTCTGTGAAAGCACTGTACCTGTGCTGATTTATTGTGACGGTGAAAATAAGCTTTGACTTTTCTGTCCTTGTATTGGGTACGCGAGCGATCGCGCAGAAATTGCGTGCTCGTCAACGGGCGCTTATTCAGTCCATCCAACCCTCTTATGTGCCTTTTTTGATTAATAATTTTTATAATAAGTCTTAAGTCCTTGAAGCCCCTCCCCCCAAATGCTATGTCTTCACTAGCTTACAGCTGTGACGGGACAAAACGAGGTGCGTCCCTCTCGTAGAGATGGCCCCCCTGTCACGTCTGAACTGCTCTCGTCAGCGAGCATGTTTCCTGTCTAAGCCCTCTTCCCTCTGTTCCCCATTCTCGCAGGTATGGGCACGGCTTCGAGATGTTCTGTCTGGCCTCTGACAGCGCGAGGACGGTCGTCGCGTCGGCGTGTAAGGTACAGTAATGCAAGAAGGCACACGACGGCGCGTTTAACACCGGTCGGGCATCGACCGGTTAAAACCGACTTCAGGAATCTGTCCCCCGCACACGCACACGTTGCCAACATGACGAGCAATTAGCATAAATGATTCATGAAAAATTGGTTACAACCTTGGTTACAAACGACCGTTGGTAAATATGTTCAGTAAGAGACTTGTCTATGTCAGTCAGACTGTTAGGGATGTTAAAAAATGGGTACAAATTATAACAGATTAGAAGTTAGTGTGCAAAATATTTTCAATCCATAAAGATATTTGTGTGATGTTGTTCCCAAAATGACCACAAGCTATTTAATTCCCCATTCCCTCAAAAAGTAGTCTTGTACTGTTGCCATGTCAAGTAACAAGGAATCCTAATTAAAATGCATCTTATTTCCATTTCCTGCAAAGGTGTTCAAGTGCACTTCTGGAATCAAACTTTATTTAACACTAATGGCACGTTTTATACTAAGATCATGTTACCATTTATTTTTAATCCTGACTAAAATACACTGGAAACATTCCACTGTAGTTGCTCCATGTTTTGCCTACCATCACAAAATAAATACATTTGTTGTCTTTACAAATGTTATAGGATAAACACCATCCATCCATTATCTAACCCGCTTATTCCTGGTCAGGGGCACGGGGGGGCTGGAGCCTATCCCTGCATGCATTGGGCAAGAGGCAGGAATACACTCAGGATAGGTCGGCAATCTATTGCAGGGCAAATAGGATAAACACCTTGCGGGTAAATAACAAACACATTTTTTAATTGCATTTTGGTATGCTATTGTATATTCTCAATGTATATATGGTTCAATTTATAAAATAAAATAAAAATAAATATATGTCTTTATATATATATAAAATGCATCATAACTATTCTGTCATTGGCAAGCTATTGATTATAGCTTTTTTTTTCACGTTTTCATCAAAAAGACGTCTAATTGTTTTGATTTGATTGAGTCATCGCACATTCTCATCAAAAGGCGTGATGCTTTTCCATTTTTTATCTAATTTTTTAAAATTGCAGGGTTACATTTATGAAAAGTTACAAATGACACAACATGTAGTTTTAATGACAGCAGAGTTATTGAACATTTGATACATTCAATCGGCAAAAGACATGCTATGGTGTTAAATAGGATGCTTATCATACAGTCTCTTAAGCTGCGTTCACACATCCAGCGACTTCGGTCGCCCAGTCGCCGGAAGTCCATTCATTCTCTATGAAGCTGAACGACGGTCAGCGACCTGAGCGACTAGAAAACTGAGCGACCAAAATCGGCCGATAAATGTTGCCCGAAACTTAACTTTTGAGCGACCATCGGCCGTAACAGCCAATCAGAGTTCCGCGCTTCATATTTCTCCAACCGATACGAAACCATTTAGTGAAAAGGGGTCCCACTGTTGCCAGCAGCCGGTCGAACTGCTCACAATCCAGCCGAAAATAACACTGGAAGCGGTCCCCGTCCAGGCGGAGTTCCTGCACCAGCCGGTGAAATTCTCCGAGCTGCCGGCGGCGTTGTACGGTGCTATGCACCCAGAGCCTCCGGCGCTTCCTCCGGCGTAAATAAATTAGGGCGACAGCTAGCAGTTTTTTTTCCGGTTCATTTTCCAAAGTGGTAATCATGAAGCTGAAGACTCAATTTATAGTAAAAAATATCCCTCCAAAACGTTCAAATAAAGGAGGGAAAGAATCTAATTGGAAGTTTAATATCATTTCATGAACGTAATCTACGTAATATTGCCTATCAAACTAAGCTAGGCGAAATAGGGTTAGCAGCGGTAAATAATTAATATATTATCATTGTATAATTATCAGTGTCATAACATAACCTTAAAGGATATATGTGGCAGTTCTACCAATATCACATTGAGCCCAAACTACATGTTGAGTTTTATACATATATCTATCTATGTATCTATATAGATAGATAAAGATCACTAGCTCGCGACGAAAATAGATATAGGCTAGCCTATCGCTAGCTAGCGAGAACACATAATTATCAGTGTCATGGCATAACTATAAAGAATAGGATGCATCGCAAATATGTCTTTGTTATACGTAGGCTCCTGCCGTTGTTTATCTGTATCAAAAAATTGTAGCAGCACGAACTGACTTGGATGACACAACGGGAAGCTCTTGCCCCGCCCCCAGCCTAGTAGAATTGACCGACTCAGCGACCAGTCGATCGCTGTGTGAACACAGCGTTAGAGTGAGTGAAAGAGCGAAATACCCAGCCTCCCCATTAAATGTTGAAAGACAAAGACAACAAGGGAAACCTGGGAGAATGTTAAAAATGAATAGACTGAATATTTAGTTTTTTTAAATATTTAAATGATCTGACAAAATAAATAAAAAAAGACAATTTGTTTCACTTTAACATCTGAATGTTACACAATTAACACCCTACCTTACACATTTTCTAAAATAATAAATAATGATTGAAGCTCCGTAGGTGCCAAGCGGCTTGGGTTGTAGAGTAATATAGTGCGGCTGTATACGGAGAATTGAAATGTACTGTTTGTCACAGTCAGCGCATGGCATGTGGCCGCAGAGGGAGGAGAAGGAGGAGCGAGAGGGAGAACAGACATGCGGGGATCGGACCTGTGTCCGTCAGGGGCTTCCTTTCTACTCCGGCTGCTGAACTCCCCGCCCCCCTTTGCAGCCGAGACACAGCGACACATACCAGAGGGCTATGATTGATAGGAACTAGGAATGCTCCGATCAGGATTTTTGAGGGCCGATACCGATCTTTTAATTTTTTTAAATCGGCAATGAACAATCCAACAAGATTTTTGTATCTGAGCTAATAGTAACAACAAAGCTCTAGAACATTACAAGCTTTTAACTCAAGAAAGTGAACAAAAACATAAATATTTCCAGACGGGTGACGACGTTGCAAGCACAGCTGCACCTAATCTCGCCACCTGATCTCAAACTCGCTATTTGCGTATCCTTCTGCTCATTAACACCATTCAAACCAGTCAGCTATTTTTGAAGCTTAAACATTTAACTGTTAAATCGGTAACTGTCGATTGATTTTACTTTGATGTTGTGATAACGTTAATCATCCTCCTTCCAATTAGCCTAAGTTTATACCCCCCAAATTGTTCCACATAAAAATACCGGAATATAATGTAGCCTATAACTGGTCATCAAGTAAGAGTTCAAACATTCATTTTTTCAGCAGAGTAAAACATCACATTTTCGTTTTATTGATTACGTGGCGAGTTTTGGCTCATGGAATGGCGAGGAACCACCACAGACTGAATCAATACGAATACGGAGGCGGAACAGACGGTGGATGTATTCAATTAAAAAATGTTAACAAACTAGCATAGGCCTACTACAATAATGATTCTGATGGCCAGTAAGTGACATTTCAAATTGAGGGAGATGCTGTCTTTTGTAAGATGTGGACTGAACTGTTGCCATTGCAAAATGTTTGGTACTTGCAAACAGAGCATACTGGAGTTAGTCCCTGGTGTCCCTACCTCATCTTGCCCTTCTGCTGAGCTTGGCTGACTTAAGACTTGTGTGGAAAACCTCACTTTGCAAGGCTTTGCAAGGTTATCATTGTAAAAGATCATTAAAATGAAAAAAGTGTGCTGTGTGGTGGAGGATTATTGTAAACTGGGGAATCTGTGATGCAGGCCCTGTCCATTTTAATTCAGCCTCTGCCATTGTTAATCTGTGTGGTAGAGCCTGCCTTATCAGGAGATATCCCTAGGCAAACAGTTAAGATCTGACAGGTTTCTCATGATACTTCATCTGGAACTCAATTAAAACAAGAAGTATTGAATTTTAATGAAAACTAATTTAGTATGTAACCGTTCAGCTTGTTCAGAATGTTACTCCGTTTTATTTTCTCACATTAACTTCATGCCCGTTTGTACGAATGTGTAAGTGTATGCCAGAATTTAAGAACGTGAATTCCTTGGCCCCTTTGGAAGGTGACACGTCTCACTCAATACTGAGAAATCTTTGATATGTCCACTGCAAAAATGTATTAATTCCCTGTGTCATAAATTTCCCTTTTTGGGACTGAGGCTGATCATGTCCCCCTCATTGAGAAAATCTCCATTCTAGAGGTCTCACTAAACAAGTGCCCACCTCCCATTAACATCGCATTTTCAAAATTCATAAACCAGTAGTTACGAGGGACCCGTTCTATCTATGGATAGACCGATATCCACATTTTAGCCCATACCGATAACCGATTTCCCTGTCATGACCAATAATTACAAATTATTTTAGTCAATTGATTGGGTCTGTGTAAGAAATATGTTCATACCATAATCTGGAGTCTGACGTACTGTAAATGTTGAGACGTCAAATCACCGTAAGGGGGAGAAGAGCTCCTGTGGGACGAAGGCGACGGATCTGCAGTGACCACTTCATAATTTAGTCAGTTTGTTTTAGTTGTTTGTTCCTCCTACAGACGCCGTAATGGCCGTCTCATCAGAGGCAGTTTGTGAAAATTACATTTCGTTCAGTAATACTCATTTGAGCATCCCGAGGCGATACAAAAGGACTCAGGACCCTCCTTGTGTACTCTTGTTTAGTTTTTTTTCTCTCACAATTCATCATTGAGCTAATTGAAATCAGCAGTCTAGTAATAGGAATAGCTTGAGCAGCCGAGGGAAACCCAACCTAGTGATGGTACAGCTTTGCTTTCTCCAAGATGGCGGGCGGCACCCTAGTCGTAGTAGCTACAAAAAAAGCGAACCTTAGATTAATTTTCGAGCAAATTCAGGTAAATTTAAGATTTCAAACTATACAGCATTAGAGGCGAGTTGGAAAGCCACTCGATACTTTATTTGAAGAAAAATTAAAACAAATACATTTGTTCATGTTTTCCTTCATGAAAAGCCAATCATCTGAACATCCAGAGCACTTTACAAGCTTTCAAATTGTAGTGTAACAGCTAATAGCTAACTTGTGAATGGTATATATTAGCCTCATTTGCATGTGAAAATTATTTAACCTTCCTAATATTTTAGCATGTTACAGGTCAGTTTAAAAAAACATAAAAGTTCCAAATATATATATTTTTTTACATGTATTTCCTAATTATCTAGGATGTCTTTAAAGGCGTTTGCTGAAGAAAATCACCAGTTTGAAATTATACAAAAACAAAAAGTAATTTTTGGGTCATATAGGCCCTAACACAGGGGTAGGCAACCCTGGTCCTGGAGAGCCGCAGGGTATGCTGGTTTTTGTTGTTACTCGCCATTTAATTGATCAATTAAAGCAGTTGATTACACAGTTAACTCACCTCACCTGGTTTCTTTGGTCAAAGTAGTTGCTGTATTTAAGGTGAAAACAAAAACCAGCACACCCTGCGGCTCTCCAGGACCAGGGTTGCCTACCCCTGCCCTAACATAAGACATAACATAACAGAAAGCAGCAGCAGCTATGTCTTAAGTCTTGCATAGATTATCATACTGTGGTACCTCTTCAGTCACTGGTGCTTTAGGGTCTACGTGCTCTAGAGTCCCATGCTGATTTAATTCCTTCAGCTCACAAACTATATATCTGTAACCAGCATATAAATGTTAGTGGCATGCATTTGTATTTATGCTTATTTCCAGAGACATCATAACTAAGCCCTTAATAATAGCAGGGAGTTGAGAATGGATGATGAACCTTGTGCCAACTGAACAGACGCTGTGGAGCACTCATCGGTCAGTTTATGTAAAAGGAGCGAACGATCATTTTGATCATACGCGTCTAAATCTATAAATCAAACCAACGTTAATTGCCCTCGTTCGCAGAGGAAGCATTAAAATAATTGACAGCCCACATCAGTTGATGCTTAAATCGACTTCTGTGCCGGCAAGTTGTTGGCAAAATGACTTTCAATCACAAAACATAATTGTGATGTACTCCTCTTAATTAGCTAGCCATGCTCACTGTTATTGGCAGAATAATAATACTAATTTGATATTTGCTGGAGTGATTCCTTTATTTTGCTCGTTTTTTTTCTTTTTCATAGGTGAAATATTGCTTGCAACCAAGCCGCATACAATTTTTGTGCTCGGGAGGTGGAATGGAACTCATTTTTGTGCTGTGGTGGTTGAGTGGAACTCGGTATGAGAGAAATTCACATTACGTAGAGACATATTGAGCGCTGCTTGGCGTAATATGCGTTTGCTTTCAGGTGTCTCATATTGCTGTTGACCCCTGAAGGCCCGCTGTTTGGCTTTACTGGGCAGTATGCCCACAGTGTTGTTTCACCGCATAAAAACAACCTTCAAACAAGAACAGATTTTAAAGACATTTTTTGGGATGTCCACACTTAATAAAGCAGGGCCGAGTTCTGCGTAGTTGTTACTGAAGCTTAGCCGTGGCGTTGCAGAGATCCGCCCTGCAGTGGCAGGGAAACCCCAGAGTGTGCTGTGTGGCTGGAGGCCCTTTAGAACAGGGGTAACGTCTCTATACCCCAGCCCAGTTAAAAAAAAGGAGGCGCTCTCCACCCGCAGGCCTCGAAGGCGGAGCACGCGGCCATCCTTCTGTGGAGCACGTCCAGCTGGAGGCAGCTGCAGACCCTGCCCCTCCACACCCTGACCGTCACGCAGATGTCTTTCTCTCCCGACTCCCGCTTCCTGCTGGCCGTGTCCCGGGACAGGACCTGGTCGGTATGGAGACGGCAGGACCCCGCCCCCGCTGACTCAGGTAAGCGAGCCCCCTTCCTCCGATGGTCAAAAACTCAATTGGGGAGCATTGCGGAGTAGAGGTTAGAGCACCAGGATGTTTCTGAGGCACTGTCATGCCCTTGAGTAAATGCCCTCAGATGCCAATGTAAATAGGCAGTTATATCCATGGGTTGCCAAATATGAAGGATTTAAAACTTGGGTGCTTGTTAAGCAAACATATACAGTGATGCGTTTGCAGGTGGTATGTCACGCGCTTTCACTCCCTTGGATATGTGTATTACGTGTCCCTCACCTATTTATGGCAAAAATAATTAACTTGCACACCGCAGCTGTGGCACAACCTAATTGTATTCAGGTTTTAAATGGAAGCCTCCATTGCTCTGTGTTCTGTATTGAAAACCGCAGTCTGTCCCTGTTCAGGTCGGAACCGCTCAAATTGGTTTTGACAGATCCACAGCCTTGCAGATGAGGTGGGTTTAGGCCGTGTCGGAGCCGATCACGGGTCCTACGCTGTACCGCCACCGTCTTGCATCAGCTCCGGTGAAATCTTTATCAACCAGATGCACCAGCCGCTTTCTTTCACGTCCCCCTAACTGGCTGAGACGAGCCAATCGGCGACCAGACCCCTGGCTCCGCCAGCTACAGAATTAAGTGTTTTTATGGTATTGGCAGGTCGTCTGGGCTTCAGACCAGCCTTTTAGTGAAAGTCGGCTTCCATTAAGGCTCCAAGGAGCAGCCCCGCAAGACGACCTCGCCAATATTAAACTCGGAATGGCCCAGAGACCACCATACCAGTGCAATACCAATAGAATGCAAACTGCTACTTTAAGAAAATGAGCGTGCGGCGCTGGTTTGGGCGTAAGGAAATGGCATCAGGATGTGAAGTGGATCTGTTGTTAAGCAAGGCCCTGCAATTGCAAGTGTGGCCTCAAGCCTGGCCCTCATTTCCTGTTGAAGGAGGCTTGGGTGCCGTCACCTTCATGACGTCAGTGTTTATTTTTAGGCTGTGGTTCGTCCTCTGTTAACATTGGCCGTATTGTCATTTTGTTTTGAACAGAGCCAGCGTTTTCCCTCCATGCGCACACAACCAAGAGCACCTCCGTTCACACACGCATCATTTGGTCATGTGACTGGAGCCCAGACAGCAAGTACTTCGTAACCTCGAGCCGGGATAAAAAGGTAGTGTACAGCAAGTCTAGCATCATGCATAATGGATGAGAGAAATTTACATTTTGCAGTGTATAATTTCTTAAAAATACTCTGCATTTTAACACCGTTGTTTTAAAAGGCAGTTTTTCTTTTTTGGTCATTTTTGGTGGTTATGAAAGTGCTACAGTATGTATGGGGGAAACGTAAGACCACATAATGATGAAAACTGACCATTCAGCCCAACTCGCAATTACCTGAATGTAATGTAATGTCAACAACAGTACATATTCATTGTAAATATTTGGTCAAATTTAAGCCTGTTATACCAGTGTAATGACAAGAATGTTTGTGTTGTTGTAACTGACGACAGCTCAGAATTCCTCATCTGATGGTGAGGCCGCTACGCTATGTAGTGAGTCTGAACAAGTGGTTGGACTCAGAAAGCAGATGTGTCAGTTATGTTCACAAATCGGTATGAAGAGTAACTTGTGTGTTTCTGGGCTTTGGTGTTTGGTGTTGCTGATTCCGGTGGTGGCAGTTTGCACCGAGTGTGTATATACAGTATATAGGCACTCCGACTTGGTTTGCGGTTCAATGTCACTTGATTCGTTCTTTGCCAGGTGATTGTGTGGGGCGAATGCGTCTCTGTGGAAGGCGTAGAGGGAAACAGCCCGGTGGCCATCCTCCCCTGCTCGTCCGTGCTGGATGTGGGCGACTCAGCCACCTCAGTCAGTTTCTGCCCCGTCCTCTGCCCTGACCACAGGTGCCGTCCGTTACCAGACCTTTCACTAAACTGTCACACACTGGTCTTACCTGTTTTCAGTTATTTGTGTGGAGAAAGATTGATGAGGTGCTGTTTCATCTCACAACCTGGTTGGAACGTCACATGATCACTAGGTCTGTCGATATTAACGCCTTAACTCATGATTAGCGATTTCTAATGATTAACGTGTTAAAATTTTATTTATTTTGGCTGTGGAGGTCCCAATAAGTGCAGATCTATGACCAGATTTCCACGATCTCTTTAACCATTGTACAGTAGGCTCAACCTTATCCTGACAGTTACTACGCTAGCTAAAGCAGTAGAGCAGTAGGCTAATGGAGACAAGAAATAAAATTGGGCTTTTGAAAGGCTCCTTTCATTATAAACTGTTCCAGAATGGCTCGCTTGACAAGACTAAAGTAGCTTAATATGTAGGCTACTTTATGTCAAGGAGTTCCAATATCACAGAAGCACCACGATTTTAAAATACCAACTGCAAGCTAAACCATTTAATGACGGTGCTAGCGATAGCCATCTACTATAACAGGTTTACCACAGCTGTCGCCAAATGGATTGCTACAGACTGAAAACCGATTAACACTGTCAGACACTATGGATGTTCTGTAAATAGCATATGCCGACCGACATGCACTACCCTCGTGAGGTACAGTTGTTTCGCGTATACATGATACTTATGAAAACGAGAAAGCTGCTAAATTGAAACTCAAACACGCGACGGCTGTTGCATTAGGCCATTGCGGATTATTGCAGTGATCGACACACATAGGTGCCGCCTACGAAGGCTTAGCAGATATAAAACACAAATATTTTTAAATACCTGCAACAACGGCGCCTTGTTAAACTATTCTCACTCTGATCATATTTTACTAAAGAAGAGAGCTGCATTATCCACTGAATGTTAACAGTTAACAGTCTCAGCAACTGGGTAAAAGAAAATAAATAGCAAGTGACCTTACATTGTGGCTCAGGGTTTTGAATGGGGACAATGCAGTACCTCATTTCACTTTCATGATCAAGTGATTTTTCTTCAATAATTCATCTTAAATATTATTTTCATTGTGCATTACCACCGTGTTTTGTACAGTGCAGTATCTTGCTATAGCGGACCAAGATTGTGTTCCACAGTTCTTTAGTATTTACACGAATAATAAGACTCAATTTAAAGTGTAAGACCAGATTAATTTAATTAAAAGCTGCCAATTTAATTTTGTAGCCGGTGTTGTGACTACACTGCGAAACACAAGGTGGGGAGAGTCATCGTTAAAAAAAGATCTGAATGATCATGCATTGCTTGTGCTTACATTACTTCCAGTCCTGCGTATCTTAATGTTTACACACGAAATAATGTTGTAAAAAAAATGTACTACCAATGCGTGATTAATCACGATTAACTATCGTAATTGTGAGATTAATCACGATTCAAATCTAATCGATTGACAGCACTAATAATCACATTCTGAGAATTGTATAAGCAATTGCAGACAACAAAAGCGACCAACTCTTCATTTGCGGAAATTCAGCAGTAACAGAGCAGAATATTTCACACGTTTGTATATATACTGTGTGTGTGTGTGTGTGTGTGTGTGTGTGTGTGTGTGTGTGTGTGTGTGTGTGTGTTCCCTCAGTTACCTCATGGGAGTGGGGTTGGAGAACGGGAAGATCCTGTTGTATAAATGGAGGCACCTGACAAATCCATCTTCAGGAGACGACT
Organism: Ilyophis sp. 1 JC-2022; assembly: GCA_022702515.1. Classification (NCBI taxonomy): domain Eukaryota; kingdom Metazoa; phylum Chordata; class Actinopteri; order Anguilliformes; family Synaphobranchidae; genus Ilyophis; species Ilyophis sp. 1 JC-2022. The sequence continues at coordinate 28,354,056 of CM040395.1, read as the reverse complement.
GGACCAAATGTGGAGAAACCGACAACTTGTATCCTTACTTCAATCTTAACGTGAAACACATTTTCATTGCTTTAATATTGCATATTTAATTACATTTCAAACAATGAGGGATCACCTTTTTTCAAACTTTTTTGTCAGGTAAGATTTTGTTCATAATTAAAGTGTCAATCATTAGTCATTATGAGTTATGTTTATTAGAATGCAATGCAAGAGCATTGTTTCATGTCATATTCAGATAAATCTGTAGAAAAACAGTACGCTGCAGTTAGGCTAGTGGGTTAGTAACCTAGACGTAAGTGCTGGATTGCAAATTATTAATGTGTGATGGAAACTTAAATGCATGATACTAAATTACACCTATATATGGGATGTTAAGTTGGATGTGATAATGGGATAATATACTATATACTACTTTATACTTAAATTGGGCTAGTAAGGTGAGTTTAAGTGCAGGATAGCCAAAATTACATTATTTTATTTTAAACTTACTTAAAACTTGTGAAAAGAAATGTTGACAAACCACCGTCTTACTGTCCATTGTGAAACGAATTACAGAATTCGTAACATCTGATAACTTCATCAAATGTATAATTTCCCTGTCTTATTTTTATATTTGACTTATCTAAAAAAAAAAAATTATAAATTAAAAAATGGAAAAAATGGTATTATTATAGTGTTATAGTATACACAGTATTAATATACCCTTTATAAATGTTCTAGTGTTTTCACATTCTCTATTTTGAGATAACTCAAAGAAAATGAATGAAATATAAATAACTTAAAGCAGCGTTTTAGGGCCACATTAGAGGTGCGTTCTGCAGTAAATCGAGGAAACGTGGTCACGCATGATGTCGCTTTTCCCTCATTATGTAACGAGGACACAATTTAGGATGAATATTTCATCGTTCCACTAAAGCCCTTCTTCCTGCTTCTCCCGTGGGGGCCTGCGGGGGGAGTTTTGGGGGGGGTGATGGATGTGGTCCCTCCCCATGGTGGAAAGCACCCGTTTCTGCACTCTCTCTATGGCCTGCAAAATGGAGGCGTCTGGAGGCCGAGACCCTGGCTGTGTGTTACAGGGTGTGACATTTTAAACAAACACTCAGCACGGCTCTTTACAGAGCGCACCATTTTCAGCTGCACCCATTATTCTATTATTTCTTCCTTTTCCATTGGTGAGAACCTTCCCTGAAAGAGGAAGTTTGCTTGCACCTCAAGCGCATATATAGTTAACACCAGCATGAAAAATTGATTGGAAGCCAGCTGCTGTCTGTCACGTCGGATCGCTTTTTGAAAGGTGAAATGGACGGACGCTGTGAATGCAGTATTCTGCATGGAGATATTAAATACCGTATTTAATATGAGTTGACGTTCTTGCCAGAGTATCGTTTATTGCAAACGACACCATAAACATCTGCTGTCTAAATTTAGGCGCCAAACTCCGCTCGCGCAGAATGCCCCCACTCATTTTGGGCTTTTGACGCCGTCTGCTTTGGATCCAGTGTTGTTCAACCTTGTTGAAACTAATGCTTGTTTGAGGCTAGTCAGGTGAAAATCCAAAAATGACAAGTGTGAGATGGCAGAATAACACGTAGAAATATTACAGATCACGAGGTGTGATTTCAAACGGAACAGTCGCATGCCTTGATGTGATATATGGCATATTTTAGTTTTTGCGAAAGCCGTGCAAGGTTACAGGGCTCACAGCAACGCTTCGCCTAATCCCTCTCCGCTCGCCGTTTTCCTTGACGACTCCTCAACAGCCAAAGCCATGCCCTGACGGTCAGGCGGCTGCGTTGGAGGCCCCGGGGTGGACGAGCAGGACACGAGGACGGGGAAGAGAACGAGCGATGGGTCCAGCTGGCCAGTGCCGGGGCCGACCACGCCATCAAAATGTTTAACATCAACAGGCTGGCTCTGTAGCGCCCCCTCCTGGCTCGCTGCTCAGTGGGACCGACCATGCTCGGCTACTGAGGTCGGTGTGCTGGCCGCAGAATTTCAGGGCCTCGCTGCAGACGACAGCAGAAGGAAGGAAGAGCAATTTGAGAGCTCTTTGAGGACAATTCATTATTTCTGATAGGGACCAACGGAAAACACCGCTAATGGAAGGCTGTCGACATTTGTCATTTTTATTTGCAATATCCAAACCCTTAAATTAATACTAGGGTGACAAGTTGCCCTAAAGCTGCTTGTTATTTTGCCTTTCAAAGACAGAGGACTGTGGGTGGGAGCTCTTCAGGAGCAGGTCCTCTCAGTCCTGTTTAAAAAGACTCTCTCTGTTGCACATCAGTTTTTATACCTGAATATAATAAAGGTGGTTGTGTATTTATCTGCAACAGAAAGAAGCGGGCTTTTATTTGACTGCAGTGGACCAGTGTTTACAAGTTTTCTCTTAAGTCTGGTATCAAATAATTTCAGCTCCACAGAGTGGCCTGCAATTACCAAAACAATTGACCATGGAGGGTTTCATTTAGAATGTTTTTTTTTTCTCCCAACTTCACTGCATGAACCCTTCCTCCAGTCAACTGGGTGGGTACTTGCGGCCTGCTTTCAGCTCTTATGGAATGACCGAAACCATAAGGTGATGGAATGTTCCGGAATGTGCTTTGGTGGAGAGTGGAGACAGATGTTGTCTGTGCTCTTCTTCTTTCCAAGGACGTTGTAGTGATGGGACTGGCCCGCAAATCTAATTAGGTATTACTTTAAAATGTGGCATGTGAAAATTGTTCTAATAAAAGCCACCTCTGAGCAACTTCCTTTAGACGTGTAATGTTATTTTCAGGTAGAAAGTGTGGCGTAAGCTGGAGGTGTAAGGAAAAATTTAACTATAAGGAAGCTGAAACTTAAATGTAGATATACCTTCATGAAAAAGAACATCTACCATGTTATTACACAATTACGCAATTTTAGAGCACCTCAACACCACAGAAATTCTTCCAGGGATACTTTCAGATAATTTAGGCCGAGTAATAAACCTTCCAGGACCTGCCAACAGTTGTGTAATGTACTTTTTTAGCTTTTTTGTCCAAAAACGTACATTACCTCCAGGGATACACAATGTTTTAGTTTCTTTGTGTATCACATGCCCATGCTAAATGTGTTGTTTTTCACCACTTATTACACTAAAAAGAGAAGGCAAGAATATAGCTGCATGGCAGGCTTTGGGTCTATTTATCGTTTTTAGTTGTATTATTATCTAGGCCCGCGGTTTCGACCAGGAGAACCAGGCCTATGTGCGGTGCGCGGACCTTTCTTCTTTCTGTGCGCTCCCGTGCTAACGTCTCAAGGACAGGCTTTTCCATTCGGTTCACATTCGACGGCATGAGTTATGATTACACAGCTATCATAAATCAGGGTAGATTGCAAATGCCTGTTCCAGACACCTGGCGTATATATAGAAACGTTTTGCACGGTTATCAGGTGGGCGTTTGCGACTGTGGGGCTGCGAAAAAAACGCATTACGGATGTCAATTTGGAAACGTCATGCTCCCATCGTTTCCGCACTGCTTCCGGATGTTTCGCGGCGACACGGAGAACGGATAAAATGCCTGTATCCATTTTTACTGCTCTCTAGTTATGTTATCTTAAAAACAGGTTTTATGATTATCATTCAGGCACACACGGTACCAATCTGTCAGAAATGATACCAGCCGGCATCGCATTAACATGAATTATTGGCTTGAACAACCTGTTCCTCCTCAATCTGTATGCGTGGGCATGTTTGACTGGCTGTGGAGTTGAATGATACCATCTCGCCCTCAACATTGTCCTGATCAGTGACCAGAAATGGCCTTAAATGGCTCTCTGGTTGCCCCAGACTAAAGTGATTTGTGTGCATTTGTACAGTAGCATACATCTCAATGAGCACAAGCATGCCGCTGGGATGCTCTAAGATAGCTTGAGATTACTCCACAGAATTTGATTAGGGGGAGAAACGACCTTCTCTTCCAGGGTCCTTGTCTTCATTACCTTTCTCCCTCCCAAGGACAAAGGCTATCGCTATCGCTATCGCTTAAACCCATGCTTTTCTCCTGGGTGTAATTAGACCAGTCTCCCCACACTTTGAAGCTGTCTCTGTAACCACGGTGATACCTCAGCTTAAATCTAATGACTTGTTATTGAAGAAATTGCCTAAAAAAAACAAGCAGTTTTATAAAGTGCTACAACCAGGACGACTGCGGTCCCGTCATATTTTGCCTTTTGTCTTGGAGTTGAAATCTAAGCCTTCAGTGGAGGACAGCTATCGATGACATCTTCTCTTGGCTTTGATGGCTTGAGAGCAAAAATGATTCCCTCTGCAGTCCACTAGCTGCGTTAAAACTCAGCCTCTGTCAGCATCACCCGTTCTAACTGCGTTTACTTATCTAATTATTAGAATTATTTCAGCAATGAAAATAGCATTGGTCACTAAGGAGATTGTTTATTTTTTTATTTTTATGTACAACTATTTTTTTATTTTTGTGGCTGTCACTGTTTTCATGGACTTCCATATTTATATATACCAGTAATATGCATTTTTGCCATCTAGTGGTAAAAGAAGGCACTGCCAGTGCATTGGGGGAGCTAGTCTGCACGAGGAACTAGAAAGCTACTTGTTTACAGCCTGAAATAGCTTGCCATATAGACATTCTTTCCACATGGTTTCACAAAGGTGGCAGGCAACATTAAAATACTTTAAGACAAAAAGAAATTGCTCCGATGTGATATTCTTTGCCTGAGTGGAAATCAACAACTAGCTTTGTACACCTGTGTGCGACTGTAAATTGGTTTTGTACATTTTGTAAATATTGACCTTCATGTCTTGGAATAACACCTTACCCATGAAAATGGCACTATTGATTTTAGGGAAGACTCAGTGGACTGTGAAGCTGTCTGGCAGCTGAATGGATCAGTGTGTAGTACAGCTGATTTCACTAACCCACCCCCTCCCACCCCTTATTGACAATCTGTAGTCCAAATACCACCTCCTCATAAGCAGCCTCTGGCATCATTCTGCCTGTCGAGCGGACTTGTTAAATATTTTAAAGTGTAAAGAGAGGACTTGTCTGCTATGTTTGTCTGCCTGTTCACCTGTTCACTAGGCAACCCATATAAGTGGCTTTCATTATCGATTGTCTTCAGGATATACAATTGCTCAGTGTAAAGTTTGCCACCAAATAGACTTGTATAGACCTTGAATGCAGCAATGGTGACATTTTTATTACTTCTCTCTTGCACTAAAGCCCAAATGAGTAGTTCCTTCACTTAGTGACCCCGTCGTCTGTTTAATGCTTAAAATCACTTCTTTTTTTTTTTTTTAACGAACAACCAAAAAAAAACATTGACATTTTTTTCTTCAGTATTTTATTAGTAAAAACAGATTTTTCAGGGTGGGGAGAATTTATTAAAAATCGATCTCATGCAGTTCCAGGGTACAAGAAAATTAAATGCGATTTTGCTGTTGTGATTTTTTAAGTCTGAACAATTCCATTCCATTATTGAGAGCTCCCATGTCTGTGCACAAACAATTGCAACACAGATGGGGCACAGCCTCTTCCGGAATATACATTTTCTTGTAAATAAAAAATAATCATTTTTTAAAATTTAATTCAATTTCTAATTTAAATCCAAACTGTTGCTGTGAAGCCAAGTATAAAAAAAGGAAAATAAAATAAAAAAGATGGAATAGCAAATAGCTGCATGTTATAAATGTATTAAACTGCACACAGTCATAATTCACTGACAGGCAACAGACATACACACTCACCTCCAACAAACAATCCTATCATTTTTAGATTTAATAATTCATTATTTTTTTGCTATATTAGAATAATACTTCTAGAGAGAAATGTGTGTATACATTATATACAGGAATTTGTCCATTCTCCTGGGAAATGACATGGCATTCGTTGTTACTGAGTGGAACCAGGCAAAGAAGAAGGAGGACAGAGCAGACCCATTTAGGAACTGCAGAAAGAAGTTTTGAATTCTGAATCCGCAATGGTGAGCGCGATGCTCCAGCCCCTTTAAAGTATCACGAGCAAAGTGCCTCGTTTCAAAATGTTTGCGTGAACATCTTTCAGCTAAGTAGGACAATTACAATGGAGTTGCAGCTGTCCTCATAGAAAACAAACCTCTCCTGTCCTTACGTTTTACAAGCAACAGGGTTGAATTATTAGACCTCATTTCTCGTACAACATTCACATTCTCGACATCAAAGGCGCAGCGTCAACTTCATTGCAATGTTTATTGCCTGTTGAAATAAGAACTCTCTCTATGGGTGATATGTTGCGCAAGTCATGCTGCTTTTAACAGATTGTCGTTTGTGATAACGGCGACTCGCAAAACGAAGCTTGTGTCTTTGTGTCTCACAGTCACAATGTGATATAGTCCTTTAACCCACAGTGTCTCAAATTTCTGAGTAAGATTTCACACAGTCTTTACAATGAAAGAAATAATGCCATATTCCTTATGGTTATACAGCCTCTATAATTATATATATATATATATATATATATATATATATATATATAAATATATATATATTCTTTAAATATAAGTATTTCGAGTAAGAAGGCAAAGCATGATTTGTTACAATTCACAGTTCTTTTTAATTGTTTGGGGAAAGCCTGATGTTTTCATAAAGACCACTGATGTGAAAATATTTGAATGCAGTTGGATTGTTATGCTGTTTCTTGATTATAAAAATAGAGGATTAAAGAAGATGGGGAATACTGCATGGCTGTTGTCAGGCCGTCGTTTCTCTCGGGCAGAAATTATATCAATATTGAAACCACAATAGATTTTCTCGACGGCATAGAAAACACATTTCATATATCCAAATAAACATTGAACTGAATTATAGTTATTTTCACTTTATTTGACCATGATGTGAAAAGTAAAGTAAGTCCATTACATTGAGACACTTAAATGTAGCGCATTGTAGTAAAAATAGAACTCAATTCATGTCAACTGATGTAAATGTAGTTGTGATTCTGTGTAATATTCATATCATAGAACTCCATCACTAGCTCTACTATACATACATAGATACAGATACTGTATATAAGAATGAGTTTCACAGACCAGTTAATGTGTGGGAAGCATGATTTTTGAGCCATGATAAATATAATGGTTTTCAGTGGTTGTTAGATGTGTCATCTGACAAATATACACATCAAATGTGGTGAAAGAATGCTTATGGACAGAACCAGCAGATAATGCATCAGATAGAGCGGTGTATTCGTACTGACAAGCCCTTTAACTGCCTGATACAGAATGAGCAATGTTTAGCGATACTGAAAATAAAAAATGACTTATGAACCTGAAAAATTTGAAATGTCACATGATGTGGCACATCATTTAAGCTTTATTATTTGGCTTTATTATAAAGGGAAAAAGCTTCCTACTCTTCCCAAAAATGTGTGTTTAGGGAGTTGAATTTAAAGATTCACATAGTGGTTTTTTACAGCTCATACAATGCCTTCGGTATGGATTAGCAACTGCATTAGTGATTCTGCTTCAGGTGGGGGAAATTCAATTAAAAATATTTCCAACACCTTGGGTTTGGTTTTTTCTGCTTATATACACAATATGCTATTTTCATTTATGTACATGTGTAGAATTCAGACTACAACATTTTCATAATGGTTCGTTGAGAACACGCAGACTGACTTGGTATGATGAGTGCCTTAAGACAGCTGTGATTTATCACAATTGCAAAAGCAGAGGTAACTATGTGAACTGAACATTTTATTTCATGCCATGTGGAGAATTCCATTATACCAAAGATTCCATATGTTGGTGCCATCCAAGCGTCAACAAATTGACACAATAACAAATCTTTTCTACAAAAAGAGTTCCTCCTGTGGTTTAAAGGGACTGTTGTCTGATTGGTGGAGATGGGAACCCTTGTGTAAGCACTAGGCTTATGCTGTGCTGCATTCAAATGAATAGCTGTGGCTTCCATCGGAGAGCAGCATTTTTTAGATAATTTCTATGTTCGATGCATGTAAGGCAGACCAGTGGACGTGTCTTAAAGCTTTTCAGTCTCCACCCGGACCACCACCACTGATACACCTCCCCTTGCTGACATCTGACTTCATAGGCTTTAAAACAGGCCACTTTAGTCTACAAAGGTATGTCCCCATACAAGAACATTCTAGAAAATTATGGTAGGATCTAGGAGGAACAATTTACAGATGTTTTTCAGATAACATTTTTCCTGAAGCTAGGATAAGCACTGATCACGGGGGCAGTTGATTACTGTACAAGACAACAGACTTGGCTCTTGACAGGCTTTTTGAACTTAGAAAAATAAAAGGATATTTATGTAATGTATGCCGAGTTGCATTAATGTCAGCTAATCAAACTAGCTGATCAAGATATTGTTTTTCCGTTCACGCTTGTTTGCTAATGAGAAAAATGACGACAGTCTACATCCTCATGTGGTAAGTAACATTTAAGACCAATGAGACGCACAGTCACTGTTGTCCGCATAGTTGTCCTATAATAAGAAAAGGTCTACTTTATTGTGCACCACCTTGGACATACATTGATAATTATGATGTGTGACGAAATGTTGACAATGGTTAGGTTCCATTAGGGGTCCATGGTGGAAAACTGGTGATGTGTTCTTGGGAAAGTATCTAGTTTTATGTATTTATTTAAATCTTATTTGTGTACAGTATATGCTGTACGGTCATATTACCATGTGGAACCCCAAGCACTCACCATACAACAAATAATTGAAAATGTTTGAGTGAAACATTTGATGTTTTCTTTTAATTTCCTTGTTTTTGTCTTGGGGTTGTTTTTCAAACCCACGGTGCATTGTTACCTTTTCCATGCTGGAAGCAACCAACTTGAACTGATTCTGAATTCTGAATGGACAGATTGTACAGGGCTCTTATGTGAACAACACAGTTCTCAGAGGATTGGCCTTAGTTTGCAACGCCTACATGACTAGAAGACTGGGTCTGATGGTTACTGAACCTGTCACACGGGCAGATCAAGAATCTGTGTGCACTTGGATGTCACTACATTGTTCCTGCATCTTTTGTTCTTCAGATTTGACTACAAATAATTAAATTAGTTATAGTTAAAGACACATATCTGATGTACTGGTAATTTTAACATCAGTAAATTGCATGGCTATTTAAGAAAGCTGGGGGTAAAGAATCTTCATGAACTGAGAAATCATTGTTGGGCCTTCTATTTTGAACTGATTAATGACTTTTTTTTCAGTGCACATGCAACAAGCATATTGCAGGAACTGTGCTGTATGCACCTATCCTCTGGTTTTAAATGGCTTCATGTATCTTTGAAAGCCTATCAACAACTCGGTTTAACAATGTGCTGTCATTCTCTTTACATTCTTGGCAAGTACAGATTTAACTGGACATTAAAAAATGGCCTAGATCCAATCCTAGAAAATGTCTGATACTCTGCAGGTTTCTAAAAACAGCCAGTAAGTTTTCACCACTTTGCAAACTGATATGTCACACGAGCAAATGTATGCAAATAAAAAATGTCATTTTTTAAGGACAAATTCAGCAAAGTGGAAAATATCAGCTGTGCATATTACCCTACCTGTTAAAGAATTGGCCCCTGGTGTCAGTCGACTTTGCTATTTAACGGCAATAATCTAAAATTACACTCACACGCCATGAGCCAACACTTTCCACACCACTGAAGACACTAATAAAATGCAAAGAAATATCACACAAACCAATTTGTTTTACATATTTTTTTCATGTGTTTTAAGATTTTGAATTAGATTTTTATCTTCTCCCAAATGTCCCTTTTGTAGCATACTCAAAGCTTTACTCTAAGCTTACTCAAAAGCTTACTCAAAGTCAAAAAGTATGGTATTTACATGGTTGCCACGGTTACTTTTGAGAATCCTAGGTTAGTTCCGGAAAGTCCTCTGGCGTTCCTTCACAAAAATCCAGGTCTTGCAGTGAAACATCCACTTTTTACAAGTTCACACACGTTCAAGTCTGTGACAATGAAAAAAAACAAAACATAAAAACCCCTTTAAAGCAGATGAGGCTACAGGTCACGTTGGGTCCACTGCCGTCTATGCTCTGCAGTTCTTTTTGTATTGGGAAATGGTGGGGTGGGGTTGAAGGTTTGCAGGTGAGTCGAGGGTCCCTCCCCACCCGACCCACGCGGGTCAGTCCCTGTCTGACGGGGGAACGCGTGATGATGCGTTCGGGATTGTCCTGTGCGCAGTCCCTTCTCTGCTGATGACCCCAGTTTTTTTTTCTTCCTTTTTTTTTTTTTTTTTAAACGGCTCAGGTGTGTCCTCTGCATCTTCTTTCCTTCCTCACAGGCCAGAAACCATGACCCGGTAGGACGGGGGCATGTGTCTGTGCCGGGGGCTGGAGCCGGGGCTAGCTGTTGGACTGGCGCAGCTGGCGTCCACCCCCCCTATGGAGGGCAGGTAGGCGTGGTGCAAAATGGGCAGCTGTAAGGACAATCTGCGCTGTATGCTGCGGAAGAGAACACACACGGCAGTATGTGAGCAGGGCCAAGCTGGTCCCACCTCTGATTTGTCCTCAAATGTACTCACCTGTACTGCTACAGCTACTGAACTGTAACTAAACTATGGACTTTGGACATTGGTTTGTATTAACTTGCGAATATTATATGCTATACTATATATAATATATCAATATTATAAGCTTTCATTCATTTCTATTTCACTCTTTTTTTGTATTTGACCAAATCATTTTCCTTGCTGTGGTCAGAGAATCATTTTTCAGAATCCCCCCTCTGGAAAACACCATCTAGTGCTTTGTGACAGTTTCACTGTATCATAAAAATATAGCTGCAAACAGCAATGAAGGGGCCAAGCGCAACAGTACCTCCATGTGACCAATTCTGTTGGGTGCCAAATTTGGATCCATTACTGTAATGTTCCCCACAAAATGTGGCTGAAATATCTGCTTTCGTTTCAGAGTAATTGGAATTTAAACCTTTTACTTGGTATAGCGCCCCCAAGTTGCCAAATTTCACAAAACTTGGTGTGTGCCCCCCAGGCCTCATGGTAAGCGTGTGTTCCAAGTTTGATGCCAATAGACAAAAGGGTACCAGGTATATGGTCACATTTATGGCACCTTTGCAGAGAAATTTGTTGGTATATTATGGCCATATTCGACCAAGCAGCTATTTTTGAACAACTCTTAAAGACAATGGTTCTAAGACGACATACCCAAAATTGCAGTTCGATTGGGTGCTGGCTCAAGGAGGAGATGTCTAAATGGGGTTTTTACTAAATCCAAGATCTGTGTGGCTAGTGCTGACACACATTGATCTGAATTTAATTAATGACTTCATTTATTTTTCATTTGGACGGGGCAGTGTGGACCGGATAAACCATCTGGTCTGGCCGTGTGCGGCCCGCGGGCCACCAGTTGCCCATCCCTGGTCTAGGAGGAGATGTTAAAATGTATTTTTCACAATGTGTTCGCACCTGGGTCCTGTCAGATCCGAATATGGCTGGTGCCTTGAGGAAGTGGCAAATTGGGCGGCCACTCCCAGGGTGGGGGGAGGTACTCGGGGAGAATCGTTACACACATAGCAGCTCTGCTGGAATCATGGCAGTACACAGAGAATTGAATTATACTAGGGTACAATTGGCTACCAAATTTGGAAAAAATCTGGAGAATTTTTTTTTAAATGTCGGAAAATCCAACATGGCAGAAATGGACAGGAGTGGGTGTGTTCAACTTGGTCGGGTGAGGGGAAAAAAGGGGGGGAAATCATGACTCTAGGCCAAAGGGTTCAAAAGTTACAGGCAAAAATCTAACATAAACTTTGGCCTGTTGGTGGCGCCAGAGTGCTGGATGAACTTACCCAAAACTTGGTGTCTGGATAGTACCTTGACTTTTTCTCTATCAATGTGCCAAATTTCACAAAGATTTTCCAAGCTGCACGGGCCGCCACAGACCCCCGTGGCAGAACTATAATAGTGAAAAATTCTAGCAATTACAATAGGTGCCTACACACCGTTGGTGCTTGGCCCCTAATTACATATTAAAACAAAGCCTAGTCCCTTATTTTATTATATAAACCATAATTGTTTAGGGCTGCAGCTTAATAGCTTGACCGCCGCAGCTATCCACATCCAATCAGAGGCTTCATTTCAGGATTTCAACATCTTGCTCCCTTACGGCGAGTATACACTGTGCGATATGAGCTGTTTTTAAAGATTCTTTAAAGTATGTCAGATTCTGCGATGCAGCCCCGATAATATCTAGTCTTTATTGTAGTTAGACTGTGCTATAAGATCCAAAGCGTTCTATAATAAGTTCAGAGATTATATCCTATGGTAACAGTAGTGTACGTCATCTGACGTTGATTGTACTCCAGCAGATACCAGCGGTTGCAGTAATCGAGGCAATGCCTTGAAACGACAAAAAAAAAGAAGACAAAGACATTAGAGCCGTTTGTGGTTTGGTAGAAGAGGACATTACTAACTGCCAATTATCCAGAGTGACCTCGAGGAAATGTTAACATTACAATTCTGACAACACTGTTAAACAATGAGTCTAGCTATACACGGCACCAGGTAGATAAAACCTAATTAAAGGAGAGCTTAGCATTATGTATTTATGCTGAAATTCATTGTCATTGATGCGCTTTTTGTTCCATTTATTATCCCGACACATTAATTGTGGGAAAATCGTATGGGAGGAAGATGGGGGGGTTTTGAAGAGTTTTTTTTAGGGGAATTATTTCAAGCAACTGGCAACATTGCACATAGCTAGCCAATCATTCATTCACTAGTCTGTTCATCCAAAACAGGGCGATATTATCTGAAGTGAGACTTGTGCAAAACTGTTTGAGAACGGTAGCAAAACTGTATGGAAAACAAAGCAGTCTCTTACACCATACATTTCTGTGCTCCTATTGTTTGTTTATTCGACTTCCACAGTCGGTGATCATTGCAGCGGTCACATTGCAATAATTTGGCCCAAAATGTCTGACACTGCCAGTCTTCTGTCGGAGGCTAAGATTCATTAAAACTGCCGTTGAGAGTATGTAACATTGAGGGATCTAAGATGGCCGATCTCGGCCACGATGCAAGAATCCTTCTACAATTAACAAATTTTGTCTGGGAATAAAAAATTGTGACATATCGCACAGTGTATACCCGCCTTTAGGTGAGGAAGCACAGATGATCGCACTGCTCAGTGAGGAGTGCGGTCACATGGTCGAGTACTTGCCCTGGGGACCAATGGCACACGGGCACAATGGGACACTAAGGATTTGTAGTCTAAACAGCGTATGAGGGGTGGGCGAGGGGCTTCTCGCTTCAGCAGGCCTTCAGCGCCATCAGAGTGGGCCTGTCTGCCAACAGTAATGAGAGCGTGCTTGTGACTTTGGAGGATCGAGTACATTTCACGCTTCCGCCCCGGTGTGTGTGTGTGTGTGTGTGTGTGTGCTGCAGCTCACATGGCAGCCACAAGAGCGACAAATTTCATAATTACATAACCCATTGCTTGTTACATGAAAGAGAAGAAAACCAGCAGAACGGCCTTAATGGGAGAACGACTAAACAAATTTGAAAAAAGAAAAGAAAAATGTCAGGCACAGTTCTCAGTTTGTGATAACCTGTGACAACACGTCAGTAGTATTGACTAATATCACTAATATGATGAAGAGTCTACAGAGGGGAGTGAGTGTAAAAATAAACATTGTGAGAGAACGGTAGTAATAACTTGTAGTCAGTTTCTTTAGCTGGATACGACTATGGAGAGCTCACGGTGTGGGCGATGTGCGCTGCATGGCAATGAGACCGAGCTCAGCCAATGGATTGCCAGCACTCTCTCTCAGCCTGCCTCCGAATGCCACTGCTCTCTACGACATCAAATATGCATGCGGTGGGAATCGCTCTGGATATTCCCCCGCTCTGCCCTGTCTATTTTCAGGCCCTGGTTACAATGGTTTCTATAAATCAGAAGTTACATAAGCTCTCTCGCCATCCTTCTCGCTGGCTAAACTGGAGCACATTCCAGATGACGTGAGGAACGGCCTTCCTCTAACGCAGGCTTTTCCCACGCTGGTGGGCAGAACGTGTGGCGTGCTGTGTAGTGTCTCGTTTGACTGTGTCAGAGCTGATCCAGCATCAAGATGTCTTGGCATTTAAGGGTGGGAGTTGTTAAGATGATAAATTTGTCATGTGTATATGTGGAAAAATCAAATATATATATGAATTGTGATGGGGAGGTCCCTCTTTTTGAAGGGACATGACCTACCACATAAATCAGATGTAAGGAGATGGCCCAGTTATTAGTAATAATCAAATCAGCATTAATCAAGATTTTACAAGAATATTCATTTTTCATTCATATTATTTTGTTTTCTACCTTTTTTATATGAAACTGTTGACTTCGCTAATTATTTTCATTAACAATAGTGCGCCCTTTTGTCTAAATTTGATGGTATTTCAAGTTTTCCTTAACAATAGGAAGTGTGGGTAGTTTTTCTTAGTCACAATAGGAAACTTGATTTGACGCATATATTGCTTTCTCATATCTAATGTTCAATTGACAGAATTATGAGGTTTATATGACCACAGTTATAGGCCTATAGTTTTTTAAAAATCCTATATGGTTCCCTCAGTAAAATATTTAGGGGTATGTGATGGCAGGAGGGTTGGGGAGGGCTTCTCCTCCTTGGCCAGCAGTCAGAGCCTTCTGCTGTCACCCAAAGCCTGATGGCCTTCAGGACCTTGGACATACTACCATGCATAGCTGAGGCTGATTGATAATTAGCCCAGCTGTTGCTTGTTGCCTTCATCAAGCTTGGTGATGAGCACAATGCCTGCTGTGCCTTGAGAGAGAATTCCATGGGCAAAGGTGTTACACATTATGTTATATTCCCACCCCTCTATTGTTTTCCAATCTCTGGGACAGTTTTCTCAGTGTCTTGTTTTGTTCATTTTCTTCCCCCCCCTGGTATTTGTTCCATATCCTGGGTCAGGAATCTAGTATTGTGTGGAAAGGGCTCAGCAAATTTGCACTTACACTGTAGAAAATAAATGCAATGTTTAGATCTAGACTTCCAGGTGTGAAAGTTGGGCTGTGTGGAGCGCTTACTGTTCTGGTGAGTTAATGTCCTCCAGGGGACCCCTGTTTATCCTGGATGGGTCCACGGAACCCCACTGCGCTTGGGGTTTCTGCTCCAAGTGGTTTTTCAAGATTGATTTTTCTCCCTCTGCAAAAACAACAAGGCAAAAAAATCGGGCTCATTCACCAATCACTCTATGAACAAATTTGTTCTTAAGACTGTCTTTAAAACATTTTTACAAACATTTTGCGATTAACTGATTCATTGAAAACATTGATGAATGCCAGAATGTTGATACAAATGTTTTACAGAAAGTCTTAAGATCAAATTTGTTTGTAGAACGAGGCCCAATGACAGTAACTTTTTCAAAATCACGACTAATTTATGGTAACCAATGAATTTGAGGTGAACATTTACTTCATGTCACAGTGAGAGGAAAATGTAAAAGACACATGCAAAACAATGACAGCAATCTATTTCTAAAATAACACCTGGGGCCACGTGCTGAGCAGAAAAATTCCCTCAGAAAGCTGCGTAAGGAAGTTTCCACGCAGAAAATCAGATGTATAAAATAACACGTGCTGTGAGAATCTGTGTACCTCTGCACACGCTGGACACCATACATACGCAATGTTTGGAGTCTGTGTGATATGGCCACACCATGACCGAAAGGCAGAGGGAGAAAATGCTAAACTTTGCGTAAGCAGATTTCCGACTTTCTCCCTGAGCATCCTTTTCCGCATTATTTTACTCAGAGTTTCATACATGGACTTATAAATTACGCTTATAAAATATCCTTTTTTCTACAGATTTACTTCTGTAGTCCCACTTTAACCTCCAAGCATAAAATTGACCTGATTTGAAGATCACAACTTGTTTTTATCGTCACTCCATGTAAAAATACTACAGCAATATCTCAGAGGGAAATAGCTTCTCTTAACATAGAAAAAAACAACATTGAAAGCAGTACTGTGATTTTTAAAAAACAGTCTTTTAATACGGCAGGATGGGTTAATACATTTCCTTTAAAACATGGTTGACTCACTCCACAAATACTGGGTTAGAGCGACAGCTGGTCTGGCCATGAAATATTTATATTTAGTTCTGCTAATAATCCTATTTGGCAAAGAAAGTCACTAAGCTCTGTGCCATAGTTTAAAAATGGCACCAAATGAGGTTCTGAATCTCACTTTGTTCTTCCTTTTATTTTTTTGTCATACAACTCATTTTTACTTGTATGTTCATGAACATAATATAAAAAGGCAATACTTTTTTCATGAGATAATCCTGATAATTCTCTAAAACATTATTACCATTATTATTATTATTATTATTATTATCAGAAGTAGTAGTTGTAGTAGTAGTAGTAGTAGTAGTAGTAGTAGTAGTAGTAGTAGTATTATTATTCTATTGTGATTTTATTTTTTGCATTTCTTTACTTGGGTAGTTGTATCTGAACAGAATCACAATAATGGTTAATACATTTCAAATACTTAGTAAACATTACTCTAAGTTAAAACCGCCCTCAGAGACTACGTATTAACATACATTTACATGGCATACACAAAATCACGTGGAGCTGCATGTGTGAAGGGCTTGCATTCATGAATACTGATGATTGGCGACTCTGCCTCTCATTTGGGCTCTGATTCGAATTGCCATCACTGCCTGTGGAATCGCTGTGGCAGCCAATCAAATGTGAGGCAGGCTTTCTTATTCATGAATATTCATAGTACATCTATTGGAAGCTATCTTTGTCAGAGCTCTGCAGAGGAGGGAATGCAGACTGCATCTTGTTGAATATAAACAATATTTTTGATCTCTGCTTTACATTGGCTACATACCCTGAAGATTATATCAAGCTCACTTGTTATTTCAACAGTGAAAACCCAGTTCCTGTCATCCGCAAGGTTTGTACTAATGTTTTTTTCATGTGAGAAAAAATGGGGAGAGCTTTTGGTATTTCAAATGATTGATTCCACCTAATGTATTCCACTGCTGACACCAGTCAGCACCACTGGTGAGTTGCTTCACTGTGGCAGGTGTTAATGCCTGGCTTAGCTTCAGTGTGGATCAGTTCATCTAGACAGCTCATATTGACTGGTTGAGAGGAAGACAAATGGCCAAAGTACTTGGGATTGATTGTTCCAAGCTTTACTCAGGCCAGTTTTCATGATGTTATTTTTTTTGTCCTATCCATCATTTTGCTCCCTATAAGTTAATGGATCCCATTTTTTTTTGAATGTAAGAAATGTATAATAAAATAAAATAAGTTGACTTTTTTAACAGAGATCCAAAACATTTATCTTGGCAGACATCCGGTGGATTAGGTAATGTTATGGTTGTATAACAATAGATCTAAGGGTCACTTCAGACACCATTTTAATCCTCATTGTCTGCATCCACATTTGATATAATGTCATGTCAGCTCACAGTGAGCAGTGAATTGGTTGCCCATTTGTGGTCACCCTGCCAAATGCGCATACCCACGGATCAGATTGACCTCCTTCAAGCAAGCCAACTTCCTGGTTTCTCAGCACCGAATCGGATCATCCTCTTGAATCCCCCAGCAATGCTCCAAGCAGTTCTAATTAGAGGTGTATCGAATGATAGTATCTGTTTTCGTGGCTCTGCTGAAAGCACACTGCAAATATTGTCACGCTTTTTTTCAGAAAATCTAACTGACAAGCAGAATAGTATATGTGGAATTATCTTGAATTATAAATACTCTTGTATAAAGTAAGCCAATATAGGCCTGCTGGAGTGCTGGTATTGGGTCATAATTCTCAACAATCAAATTTTAGTGGGTCATCCGTTGTTGCTTTCCAAATTCAACATAATGCCCTTTCCAAGACTCAAAAACACACTTGAGCCTGTTTTCACAAAAAAATATTTTCAGAATTTAGTTTGAAATACAAAAGTGATCATTTGCAGCCTGTGGCTAAAGAAATGTCACACCTGAACCCACATTCTTCTTTCACCTGGACCCCAATCTTCATTCCCCTAAACCCCCAATCTCTGTTGCATTCACAAATCTTTTTGTAATGTGTTGTACATAATTTCTACATTATTAGAACGGTGTGGAAGATAAGGGTTTGGTGACTACAGTTTTCCCACATACCAGTACAAGATTCACTACTTTTCCTGTTAGCCAGTTATTGCACTTATCTGCTATCTAGTGCCCTCCACTATTATTTGCACCCCTGGTAATGGCCCTGTCACACTATTGCGTATGAGAGAAACGTATGAGTTGCGTATGTAAATTCATAAAATAATTTTCATACGCACAAAAAGCCCTTGAAAATAGCGTATGGCTAGCGTATGCCTAGCGTATGCTTAGCGTATAAACCATACGTCCGAATATGCACAAAATTTTTAAGCATGCTTAAAAAATCAGTCGGCTATATGTTACTATAGCCAGAGTTTGAGACACACACACATATACCTACATATTCCAGCAGGCACCAAATACATATGTGTGTCTGCTAAGCCATTACTAATTTTCTGTCCATCTCAATATGATGGAGGTACCCTTTATGATGGAGGTACTTATTCTTTCCCATTTCTTTGCGTTAGTCTTTCCCCCCCACCCCCACATTATATCATAAGCAGACATACTGGAAGGTGTCAGCTGGAAAATCATATACAGTTATGTATATCATTACATGTACAAAAAGGGAAACACTTTGATGTTCCCCTTAATACACAGAATGCATTTACTAGCAAACAATTCCTAATATTTACGTTTTGCATTTAAGAAAAATGCACTGCTGTTCCATCAAATTGTGTTTACAATCAACTTTGTGTACGTTGTGTATAAGTATGTGTTCTGTATGTGTGCTTTATTTGTGACCGAAGCCTGATGCTACACTTATTAAAATCCTGCCACAAGCTCCAGGTTGCTCATTTTCTGTGTGCACAGAGTGAACTGTCAAAAACAGACATGCTCAATGGGCTGCAGCCAGGCAGTGCCAGGCAGGGGGCACTAGCGAGCAGCGCCCTCGTTAAGAACGTCCCCAGTGCCGACATGGCCACCATCCTTCTCCCTTGGTTCTCTCTCCCCAAGTTAACATGAAAGCCATAGAAGGCGAGCAGATGCATATACCGTAGCTATCACCATCATGATGAATTATGGCATATTGATATAAGGAGACGCAGGCTTTCAAAGACATAGTGGGCTACATACTTTTATGTGTACCAAGACAGACATAGAGCATGATTGAGTTTTAATCTTGATGTTTTTTAGGTACCCAGCTTTCACCTCTATATATTATTGTGGTAACAAAATAAACTGACAAAATCAGAAGATTCACGTTTTTCCTCCCTGATTGGAAACACTGACCAACGCTAGTTAGTATTAATTTTATATCCACCTCTGATAATGATCATTATATATTATATCAGCAATGATTCCGTAATGCAATTATTACTGATTTCTTAACCATGAATAACTTTAAAGAATTAATGGCCACTAGGGGGAAGTGAATGAGGAGATAGACAGTCAATTCAAGATAATGAGGAATAAGGGCAAACAGCTCTGTGCAGAAGCTTCATTGAAACAGTCACCAGTGAGTTACCAGAATAATTAGCTGCCCGCGCGCGGTCAATGGATGAACTGGAACTGCCTCAGCACTTAGACAGTAATGAGCAGAGATTGAAAGGAGCAGTTATGGCACGCTACAGAATGTGCCGAAGGCCATAACCATACCAGAGTAGGGTATACCAATAAGAAGGCGAGTGCCGTGGTGTTTGGGTCTCACCTTTTCCATCTGTAAAGTTACGTATGCTGAGGATGTTGTTGAGGTCCTGGTAGTGGTTTTGCTTGATGTAGGGGGTCTTCTCTGGGGTGTCCTGAAGCTGCATGGTTACTTCCTCAAGCTCCTTGTCAAGCTGCACATATTCAGGGAGTGAAATTGTATAATTAATTTTAGTAAGGCAGAAACTGGGGCTCCTAAGTGGCAAAGCGAGTGAAGGCCCTCTCCACAAGAGCAGGTGGGCCCAAAATGCAGGCAGTTAACTGCAGTGGGACATAAACAGCCACCATACTCTCATTAGATGAGTGAGAGTGATCTTCTAGGGTGTGTTGGGCAGGATTCCTCAAAACATTGCTGTATTAGTCTCCCTCAACACAGCATGCTGTTGTCAATGACGGTTTTGCCTCTCCTCCAATCAGAACTAGATATACTGTGGTACCATGTGACTTATAGTGTGCAAAAAAGCCGCTGGGCCAGCAAGAGTGAGTGCACTGGAAAAGCTTCTTTCACGGGCGTGGGTGGACAGTCGTGACTTGAGATATACAACAGAAACTTCCATTCCAAATTTTTACATTAGTGAGGCTAAAGGAAACAAATCAGGGCAGGCCAGACAGGAACATCACTGAATTGCCTTTAAGAAAACAGATTCCACTGCCGGGAGCCACGTGATGTCCACTTTGATTCTTAAAATGTTCATTATAATGAAGTCTCTATCTAGGCTACATACTGGCCATTTGTCTACCATAACTTCAATAGCAGATAATGATCTTTTCATACCTAGCAACAAAGGCACCTAGAGATATTTAGTGGAAAAATATCCACCATATTACCAATCAGAACAAAATATAAATTTGTGATAAATAAATAAATAAATAAACACAGAACATGTGAAATTTAAACCTAGATTAAATAATAAATAAATAAAAACAGATGAAGGTGTTGTTGAAAGTGGACACCAAGAAAAGCCCTTTTCAGATTGTGTGATAAAACTCCAGTGCTATTTATGGGTTTGTGTGATTTGGGGAACCCCTTCAGGAATTAAACGCAGGCATGCACGTACTGAGTGCTCAGAGATCGCTGGACTGAAAGCCATTGAGGGAGTCTCACCTCCGTTATCCGCATCCTGAGTCGATGGTTGTCGGTTTGCAGGCCGTCCAACCGGGATGTGTTAGTCTGGTTGACGCTGGTCACGGACGTGGATGTCTTGGAGTCTTCCTTCTTTTGGTTCTGAGTGAACTTTAACCTCCGGTTCTGAGTGGCTGCATCGGGATTCGTCCTCATGGTTATGAACTGTAACCATTAAAATTAGGAAGTAACCCACTTGATATTTATTTTATATACAGTATTAGGGGATATTTAAATCTGAACCAATTGTAAAGTAAATAATTTGTGAGATTATAGCAGTGGATGTGTAGCAGGTTTTTTGGTGAGCAATAATACCAGTCTAAGACTGACGTATGTCAGGATATGAAATGAGATTTCGATTACAAAAAGTTCTCTGTATGTCTAACCAAGGATTAATGAGACAAGTAAAATAATATTACATATGAGACAAAAAAAAAGGAATTCAAATGTAATCATACTTTATGGTCACTACTACTCAAATAAACACAAAATAAAACGCCATACAGACAAATCTTCACAATATTTAATTTCTAAGGTTTCACACCTCATGGACACATACACTAGAACATCTTGAACAGTCACAATCTGTCAAGAAAAACCAACCCATTACTTAAATCCGTATCAGTCTGATATCACTACGAAGGTGTCAACTGAGCAGAGCTAAGTGGACACTTACAGCTTAACTTTGCGTATCAAATGTATGTATAGTTTTAGTTATTTGTGGAACATCAGTGTTTCAGGGATCATCCAACTTTTTTTGCCATAAAGGAAAAAGGTAATGGTTGCTTACATTGTTTAGGCTACGTTTGTATAACTATTACTTAAATGTGTTGCTTTTAGGTCATCAAAAATGTATTACCATTCCTAAATTACCATTCCTAAATTTGTTGCAGTCATTCAAATGCATTTTTGCCAGATACATTTAATTTACTTAAACTATCATTTAAATGTGCTGCTATTGCGCAAATGTGTTACTGTGTTAACGTGCCACTTATTTACTGCTGCCTTCGTAACGTGTTAAATAAAGTGTTAAAAAAATGTCATAAATAAATTTACACACACGTACATTCGTTAATGACATTGTGCATTTCATGGGCCCACGCATGCAAAGGCCCGGGAGAGGTAGCGCTCACGTACCTTTGGCACAAACACTAAACACAGGGTGATGGTGCTGCAGAAGATGATGACCAGGGCCACGATGCAGAACTGCACGTTGGGCTGATCGCGGGTCAGGAAGGAGACGGCCGCCCCGATGATGCACATGATCCCCACGTTGTACACGCTCATCCCGATGTACTTGCTGTCGTTCAGCGCCGGGATGCTCACGTTGCGCGTCTCCCAAGCTAAAAAGCACCCAAACAGCTGGGAGAATGGAGAAGGAACGTTAGGCCCGGGGGCTGGTGAACAGTAGTGATACCAATGTATTTCCACTATCTATTTCAAGAAATCTGTCAGGATTTGGTCATGTATTGTATGAACCTTGATGATCTTCTGGCTTTACAATGAGGGATATTAGGGCATTACAGGGACGCTCTAAAGATGGATATTAGGGAATTACAGAGACACTATGTTTCCAGAGGCTGTACATATGAACACATTCATTGTATAGCGAAGAGATACATTAATCTGAAATAATATATATTCTTTTAATTCAGAAAGTGAACTGTCCCTTTAAGTCAATGCTGAACAACAGTTTACTTAAGTTCAGTAGGTACTAAACATGTTCCATTAGAGCTTAAAGTACTTAAAGTAGATTTTTCAATTAATATTTTGCCGAGAATGTATATGTTAAATATAGAATTGTGGCTGATATTTGGACTCAGGTGGTGTCTATCTTTGGATGAGAGTCCTCGTGGTCTATGAGGTGTTTATATTACGTTGGATTAATGTTCAGAATTTGATGAAGGGAAATAGCTACTCAAATAAACTCCGTAATACAGAAACCACACAACACTTGCAGGTTTTATGGTAGATGCCATATTGCAGTGGATTGTTTTACAAACCCCAATTCCAAAAAAGTTGGGACAGTATGTAAAATGCACATAAGCGCAGAAAGCGGTGATTTGTGAATTCTCTTTTACATAGATTTAATTGAAAACAATACAAAGAAAATTTTACCTTATCAACTTCATTGATTTTTGTAAATATATGCTCATTCTGAATTTGATGCCTGCAACACGTTCCAAAAAAGTTGGGACCGGGGCAAAAAAAAGACAGGGAAGAAACACCTGTTTGGAACATTCTACAGGTAAACAGCTGATGCTAGCTATCATGACTGGGTATAAAAGGATATTAAAAAAACTCTTGATATCTTATTTTCATGTACTCTTACAAGCGATACTATAACCTCTCTGCATTTGAATGGATCTCTATGGGAATTGGGGGGTGGGACTAGATTAATCTGTAAATTTCACAAGAATAGTATGGAACCCATGGTTGGCTAAATGGCTGTAAGTCATCAAGAATCTGAGGTATGAAACGAGCCTCTAACCATCATTCTGCAGTAGATATGGATGGATCACTTGAAGGGTTGTTTCTCCTAACTTATTTTTCCATAGAATTCAATAGAAAAATTTGTCAGGAGAATCCTATTCAAGTGATCCATCCATATCTACTGCATATCTGGCAGCAGAGTGATGGTTTGGGGCTCATTTGATAGCTCAGACCCTTGATGACTTACAGCCATTTAGTCAACTATGGGTTCCATACTATTCCTGTGTAATTTACAGCTTAATCAAGCCCCCCCTGAATTTCCATGGATATCTATTCAAAAGCAGAAAGATTATAGTACACACAGTAAGAGTACCTGAAAATAAGATAGCAAAAGTATTTTTTGTTATGGTTGTGGTGTGGACTCCGCCATCCACTTGAGTTAGAACAATTTTTAAAGCGATATATTTACAGTTCTTGGTGTGGACGGGCCTTTACCCGATAGAACTTGCTATGCGCATTTAATCGTTCATGACGCTCCAAAAATACAGGCCTATGACCTAGGCTTTCACAATGATTAAAAAAACATAAGTCCTTGTTTACATACTTTGGGACTGTACTGATTTTTTTGTTTACATACTATGGAACTGTACAGATTTTCAACTTTTATAAGAACAAAGGCAAATTTACTTGTATAATTCATGTTAAAAAGTCGTATGATAGACGTATGATAGATGCACTGGAACATGAATGATAGGATAATGTAGAAATATGGATTACTTTGTGTGATAAATAATATGAAGTGTGTGCGTTAGTGACAAAACGTGTTTAATGACGGGGGAAACATTTTAAATGACACTTGCTAAATCTGAGAACTGGTCACATTAATGCACAAATGAGCAAACGCTAGGGAAAATGAGTCAGCTCACTCAGGCTGAATGTTCCCAGAGACTGTCGCTTCCAGATGTAGGCTACATGTTCCAGGTTTTTTTCCACTCAGGCAATCTCTCAGCTATAACCAGACTCCAACCCTGAATTATTTACTAGCCCAGTTAGTCAAGTTAAGGTATTCGAGGGAGCGAGACGTGGGAGTAGAGAAAGTTTTAGCAAAGATTTAGCATCTCACGTAGAAGTAACAGGCGTTTTTTTGGAGGTGCATGGAGGTGACATATACGGAGCGGGAAGCTGAATACGGGCTTCCGGAAGCTTCTGAAAAAGCAGTGCTCTCTCCGTTTTAAAGCGAGAGTTCAGTTGGGACGGGCTATGTAGGTCACTGGCAAATTATGACGCAGATCTTCAACTGTGGGGGGCACGGGGAGCGGCAGCTATGTAGCTGCTTCACCGCTATTATATTGCCAGGGGAAGAGCTCATTTTAGAGGTACTGGAGAAAGCCAAACCAGTCATGCGGCATATTTTCCAGGGACGTCACAACCTGACTAACTACCGTAGATATTTCGAGGAAGCCACTGGAAGGAGGACACTGTTTTCAGTGTCAGTTTTCTAACTGTCAAGGAGAAATCACCAGTTAAGAAAATGTTTTTTACAAAAACCAATGGAATTCTTTAGGACGTAGGACAATGGTTTAAAAAATTTCATAAAGCAACAGTCAAGGCTTTAGTATTCAAAAATCAAATACTTCTTTATTATATCATATTTATCCTAATCTTGGCAAAAGGAAAGGCCATTTTGTACAGCAAGCAACTCTGTGTTCCTGCTCGCCACAAGAACAAACATGATATTAAATGAAATGAATGTGTGCACTCGGCTGAGCAGATGGCCGCTACGCTTTGGCCTGCTCATACTCACCATGAGAAGCCCTTTGTAGGCATAAACGATTCCCAGCCAAATGGTCATGTGTGTGTTCTCGCAGTGCTCCAGAAATGGACGTATGGCGATGTCTCGCCCTTCCGGATCTGCCTGCAGGAGACACAATCGCAAAAACAGAAGATTATACATCACGACGGAGACTGCGCTCTGAACTCCTTCCTGGTCCGGCTGAGGAGATCCTGTCAGGACCTAAATTGCAGAATTTAGGAGTTATTCCGATCTGGACACGCAATTTCACTGAAGCTTTAGTCTTGGCCTGAAGGAGATGCTTTAAAACGGAATGCTGTTTGTGCAATGAATCCTGCAGTGCCCTTACACAGCACCATGCAATGAATCCTGCAGTGCCCTTACACAGCACCATGCAATGAATCCTGCAGTGCCCTTACACAGCACCATGCAATGAATCCTGCAGTGCCCTTACACAGCACCATGCAATGAATCCTGCAGTGCCCTTACACAGCACCATGCAATGAATCCTGCAGTGCCCTTACACAGCACCATGCAATGAATCCTGCAGTGCCCTTACACAGCACCATGCAATGAATCCTGCAGTGCCCTTACACAGCACCATTGCATAATAACCCATTTGCGTAACTGTTCCGCATGGCACTTTTTTATTTTTTTCCTTAAAGATGCATTTTTTTTATATTTTCCCCTCCAGTTTGGATTCACTAATTATTATCATCATCAAAAAACCTTCAAGCCATAATTAGAGCCTGGCTTGGCTCTTTGTTTCACAACAAAGATTAATTTACCCACTCCACCATAATACACAATTACAGATTATTATTCACCCCATCTTGGATCATGGAAGCATAATTTAAAGAGTTGCCTGTAAGAACATCATTCTACCATCGGATTTGTAACTTGGGTTCCTTGTACTTATCAATGTAATCTCTACTCTTTAGTTAGCTGTCCATCTTTGCAAAATACAGTGAATGTATTAGCTATTGTTCATAAACAAATCTCTAGTTTATTCTGTCTGAAAATCTGTTTTATTCTTCCCCCTGAGTGAAAAATCTGTGACACACTTCCAATGCACTAACACCTAAGCCAGTGGATATGTTATATCCTACAGTCCACACAGTACTACAGGAACACTAGTGCAGTGTGAAATATAATTAATTATTCCAAAAGTGCATTAGATTATTTATTGGGGGTGACGACGTTCTTAAAACGTTGCAAAAATGTCCCTAGAATACACCAGCGGCGTCACCAGACATATTTTAGGGGTCTTTGGCCCCCCTAAAATGTACTGTAGTCCCCTTAAATATTTTTTAAGCCACTAGCTTTAATCATACATTTTTTTTTCAGATTGATTTGACAAAATGTGCCATCGAGACTCCAGAATTATAACGCACACAGGAAAATACTAGGACTAGGACCCGGGAGGGGCTGATATAGCCCTAATCTAGTGCAGCCATTGGTTAGAGAGTGCAGTGTGGTGCACAAACTGAGCCGCGTGCCCGATCAATACAAATGGCCACTCAAGAGTACGTTGTAGAAGTGAATGTTCTAATGCTGCTGTAACAACCACTACTGGTACTTGAGCTCAGGAAGTTTGGTAACAACGTAAGCTACTTGGCTAACGTTATGTCAGTAACGTTCATGTAAGCACTCATTCCAGAGGGTAAAAAACATTCAGGGAATGTTAACGTTAGCTACGAATGCGTTTGCTCCAAAGGTCTGCTCTCAAGTGCTACTGCCAGCTGGCTCCATACTGTAGACTGTAGACAAAATATGTAACCAAGTAAGTTCAAAATACTTTTGTTCATGCTCCTTGTAAGCTATTCATCAATTGTACATAGACAATGACACTATTTAGAATCATATGTTGACCAGCCAGAGTCTACTGTTGACTACAATGTGTAAAGCAACTAGACTTTACTTGTATCAAGTAAAATCATGCTTTGATTCTTATTCTTACATGCATTGTGGGTATAACTAGGTTGAAAATATGACTGTAAACCCTTTAGTCTGGTATATAGTTTATATATAGCCTACTGGTCAGTTTTAGGTTTATATGAGATAACGTTAGCCTATTAGTTATTCGACTAAAATGGCTAAACGGAATTTGTGTAGCTTGCCTGTTATTTTTTATAAAACGGAACCCATCTGCTACATGTAGCTTCTCAGGTTTTATGTCCGCAGTTAGCTACTGTGATAGCCCTAGACAGATCACAGATTACAGTTAGCTAGCTACGTAGGTAACTTAATTGGCTCGTAAAGTTAGATATCTTGATAAAACTACAAAAGGTTTTTTTCTAATGAAGGCCTACATGAATATTTAGATGTATACCTTGGAATCTGGCTTGCGATAAGACAAAACGCTGGTTAAATTTAATCTACAGACCAGGCCTAAATTGATTCTGCTGCACTTGAGGCAGCTATAAGCTGTCAAAATAGAATCCACATTATTTTTGACGTCACGATGTGTCAACCATTGCCAATGCCTATAAATTTTAGTTGATAGAGGATGGTATCATAGGCTCATCAGCCCGACCCTATTGCTGTATATTCAAGCAATTTAAAAAAATATTCTTTGCAACAACAATGGCAAATTATTTATTGAATTTAGGCCGATTGCTGCTCTAAAAACTTGTGGGGAACAACCATTTTGTGGCTGCTTTTTAAAATAATTTCTCTAAACATATATCTCTGGTGACGCCCCTGGAATACACATTGAATACATAATGTGTGTGTGATTTCACAATGACATTTTAAGGCATACAAATATCTCCTCCATGGGCTAAGGCAGAGAAACCCTGTGGTCACTATTGAATAGGTAACATACTTTTTTGTTGTTGTAAGATTTTGCAAGCCAAATTATAGTCAATAAAACAACAGCTGTTTATATGCATTATTTGAAGATGTACAAAAAAAACTATTTATTTTACCACATAAACCAGAAGAATAGTGAATTCACTCTGTCCCCTTTGGGTTTTGTCAGTGTATTTTTCAGCAGTGGTCCCTACTCATTTAGACATAAGAAGGCACAGCCCACTGCTATTAAACAAATGTGTAATTCTGTGCTTGCTATGCACTGATGCTCTCAAATAAGTACTTAACATAGGGGGTAAATTACAGAGGGGTTGTTAATATGCAGGTCAGATTTTACAAGAGGATGATTGAAATGATGATTTAAAAGGGCACTGGTGCAACCAAGCTGGGGGGAATGTTCCGGTCCATAACATAGTTGGGCTGAGGAGATTGCGTTCGGCGAGCGGCCTATGGTCCTATGTTTCCCAGACGACTAGTAAAAGGTACAAGAACCCTTTATCTCTCTACTCTCCGAAAATATTTCACTCATGACTAATGCGCAGTGGGTTATTTGAGTTCTGGCGCGTGCTCATCTGTGTTAGCTGCTGTTCAGGGGGATGGTACTGCGCCTGCCATGCTGTATGAGGATCAATGTGCAATCTTTCATTACTTGCACTGCGTACGGACCGGGGATGCAGTTCACCTGTTGGCCTGCGGATGGCGCAACCAGCCCCATTTGAGCGGCGAGTGGTAAATATGTGTCACTCCGACTCATTAGCCTCCAGTGGAAAAATTCCAGTGCTCAGCCTTATGAGCGCCTAATTGCTTAAAGCGCCCTAAATGGGATTCATCCCAGCAATATTGCTAATGATGACACAGCTTTGGCTGACAAACAACAAGGTCTTATAAATAGCCTGCTATTGACCGCCTTCCTGTTATACTTCCATGCCAGGGGTGACTTAAGTGACGGATTCATGACAACTGCAATGCTGATACGTTCCAACCAACACAGCAAACTGCTTAATGCTAAATCAACCGTAATAGGGTTTATATGAATCCATTACGGATTATTAGAGCGGACACTTAACATTTTGCCGTGAACCTTGACAACGGGGTGGGGCTATTCCTGTGTTTAGATACGAAGCTCAAATCAAAGACCTTCACATGGAATTTGTTGGAGAATACAAAACTCAGCGGGGCTACTTTATGGAGCTTTTTCAAAAAGAAGCCACTTGGAAGTCTGGTTTGTGCTGACCCACTTTCCCGGGGCAAACCCACTGGGTTAAAGTTTGACGGGTGGCCGGAGGGCCTGTCCCTCATGAATTAATTTGTGACACGGGCGCAGGTCCCGGTGCCACGTCAGGCTGGCAGCTGTGTTTCGGGCAGCCGGAGATCTGGCACGTGCCTCCAGAAACCCGGCAGCAGCCAAGCGGCCTCAAGCGGCACGTAGAATGGCGCCGTCTCCGAGAGCACTTACCAGACCGCTGGCACGGAAATTCACAAACGCGACTGTTTTAAGATTGCGGCTCGGAAGGCGCCGTAACCATTTCCGAGACGGATTTTGACACGTTGTGCTGCTCACGGGGCCGTAGCCTAGACACACGGAGGAAACGTTTCGTAAAAACAAAATGTTTTTTTATGAAATGTTTAAATCTGCTGTGATGCAAAGCACTTTGGGATATCTGCAGGCGTATATCCACGGTCATTCTGACACACAGACCAAACAACGAGCATGCAAAAATAACTGAATCAGCGACACTGACGGATTATGAAATGTTAAAGAGTCAAAGCAACAGGGAGAGTCTCCTACCACAGTCCATTTAATCCTTGCCGGGAGCCCTTGGGTATGGAGCACTTTATCTTAACCATCCCACATACAGAGCTCCACTCAATCGAGCGGCGCTCAAACGCCGCAGCAATGAAAGCCTGCTAATGGGCTACCCCCCACCCCCCCACTCCCACATACACCAACACCTGCCCCTCCCTCTCTTTGCTCTACAAGAAAAGTAAAAAACATCAAGCCTTCCCTGTGTTAATGAGACGGACATTACGTTCAATGGCATCTGGGGCCACAGGAGGAATAAAAAGGTGGGGGCGTCGCTTCGTTACGGCAGCGTGAAATGAATTATCGGGACGATCTGCGCATTAATGAGAACCGGGCGGGGCGGGCCGGAGAAGACCGGGACTCGCCGCGTCGCGGGGTCTCCCGCTGGTGCGTGACGTTATCTCGCACTGTACGTGACCTGCCTTCTAAGAGAAGGACTATGGGAATATGCAACAAAAAACCCTGCAGCAGATATTTAAAAAATAAAACTCCATCAGATATTGAATTGATGAGACACCTTCGCTTAGAAACCTCTTCTGAGCTATTGGACAATTAACTGTACTGTCAAAGTAAAATATCCATGCGTCTCATGCACATATATCCTGTATGATCTTGCTGTTTGTGGCGTCTGTCTTATCAAGGTTATTCTCACTTCCAGGTGCAAATTTAATCTATTACGTCTACAAACAGGGGGAGCCCCACTTTTACAGAAACTACATGGCGAGAAAGAGTATGAACAGAGAAGCAATCAAATTATGTTTCTCGCCTTCAGAATCTTTCATGTCTAAGGACTACTTTCCACTTTAAACTCGAAACGCAGATATTGGGAACCTGCATTCTTTGAACACCATGCATTTTTTCACTTTCACAGTTCAGAACAATCAATCATCTTTCTATATCAAAAGGAAAAATGCTAACATCAGCCAGCAAGTGCAGAAATGCATGTCCACTTCATCAATATGTTGTTGGCAGGGGCCCATACATCCATCTTCTTAAGAGGGTAGTAAGCAGTGGCGGGCCGTCAGGGCCAGCAAGGCCTTCTCTGCTGGCCTAAACATCATCAGAATATAAATGTAATTTTGATATATTTTTTCCACAAATATGTATTAAATTATTCCCCATAGTCTATTCTCTTCATTTCATAGCTTTCCTCTTGGTTGCGCTGCTTCCAGCCTCAGATCGAGATTTGGAGGGCTGGCCTTTATGTTAGAGCTTTTATCCAATCATATTTCAGCCATAATGTGTTGCCAGGGTCCAAGAGATCTGCCCTTAGGCCTTCAGAATAAACATTGCGGGCGCCTGTAGCTTAAAGTGAACGGAGACAGACCTGTGGTGTTAACCAATCAGATGTCGAGTTGGCGACACCGGGGCCAGCTAGCAGGCGTACGATAACGTCAGCACGTGCACGTCTTTTGATTGGATACGCACTATTTAGAGGCAGAGCTTTGCAGAGATAGCAAACTGAACTTGAACGAGCTCATTTGTGTAGATTTCTACAAGTTGTTTTTTTTTCAACCCACAATGGCTGAAGGAGGAGAAGAGATCGATTTGGTCGCAGATATAATTACAACGCCATTTTCAAGAAAAGCTAGACATCATCAGAAGAGAACGGCCAACCCCGACGCTAGCGAGTCAAAGTGGACATTCAAGGCTAGGAATACACTTTCACCACTGTCGCAAATATATCCTCATGGAACAAATGCTAATTATTTGTTTGTTTTCTTTTATTTTCAGTGAATAGTTTATGTGTCTTTATCGTCACGTTTCTTAAATGAAACTGCTTTGGGTGCGACAATGCGCTGTTTAGTGAACAAACTTGTTAAAGCTCAAATACTTTTGGTGGACTTAATAAAACTTTGTAGACTAATCCCTTAAAAGCGCCTTTTATTTTAAAGTTTTGACAGTATCCAAGCGATCTTAAAGCTGGTAGTTTAACACTCTTAATTGTAAATGCGGATTTATTGATTATAAATGCTTCGGAAATATTAATATAACTCTGTTGTACTTGACTATGTTAAGGTGATGCAACGCCCGGTTATACTGCGTTTCTGTCTAAATGTATAGTTTCTAGAGCCATGGCGTCATAATCATGGTATTAAGAGGTGGAATAATTCAGGTAGGACTGTGTAGGACATCACTGAAGGCCTAGGTGTGAAATGCACGGCCCGCCACTGGTAGTAAGGGTAGTGAGAAAAAAGGGTCATGTCCACTTTCGGTGTTTAAAATGTAGGTCACTGGCCAGCTACTTTTTTCATAATTGGCAGACAGAGCTTTTTGGTTTTTCTTCTTGGAAAGTGGTCCACTATTGCCTAGCAACAGTCTGTGGGTCAAGCTAACAAAGCACTGGCCTTGCCTCATTTTTCAGCACGTTAGCCTTCTAATGTAACTGGTCATTGCAGGCAAGGAGGTTCTCGTCACTGACAGGGATCTACAGTGAGATGTTGGGGATGGTTGGGCAGTTGTTGGAGTGGAACAGGTGTGGTTGGGAGGTGAAACGGAACCAGAAGGGAAGCGTGGCGCATGGGGACCTCCGTTTGTGGCTTGGGGGAACGGGGCTGGGGGTGAGGGGGATGTAGGGCGAGAAAATTTAGTGTTTGTTCACTGCCGCGCGCGGGGAATGCATAGCGGAGGACAGGAAAGACGCAGGAATGAGCCATCAGTCGCCTGACAGCGGCCTTCCATCACCCGTTGAACAGCAGCGCTCTGGGACGTTTTTTACACTGTCCTTTTTGTTGTCATTTTTAAGGCGCAAAAAAGATTGGGACATTGTTAGTGCTAATAGGTGGCCCACGGCCCTTGGGTTCCCTCAAGCGTATTTTGAATAAAAAACCCACAAATAAATCTTAGATGTCTGACCAGCATGAGTTAGGAGTGGTGCTTATGTGAAATGTAGTTAAAGTGCCTCGGTACCAATGGGCTCGGCACAAAACATCCTTCTGGGTTAGCATAGCTCACTTTTTGTTCCACATCCTGGGAGTCGGACGTACTTTACCGCGTAGCCAGTACAAAATGCATATACAGTGAAACAGGCCAGGCCTCCAGGCTTAGCGCTCCACTGCCTTGTGCGTGTCATTCACAAAAAGGTCTCCTCCATGAATGAGGCCAGCTCAGTTTTTTACAGCGTGATGTCACAAGGGCCTTTGCATAACGATCCAATCAGCCACAGCACGGTGAAGAGGGGCGTGTTTAGATACAAGATCGAGCTGGAGCATGGCCGTTCAAGAAAAACCCCCGTGGTCTCTTCATGGAGGCGGCCGCTCAATTCCGGCACGAAAATCTAAGGTTGTAAACCGTGTCGTTCTGAGAAAAGAAAAAAAACGTGAAAAAAGTGAAACAACATGGAAAAAAAGGTTACAGTTGTCGGTGTGATTGCAGCGTTTGGCACTTGTAGATAGGGCCTGCCCTAGGTTTAGGTTGAGCGTGACCTATATGTGGAGCGGTGAAATTGTGAGGAGAGCCCTTAGGGGCACTGATGGGGGGAGGAAGAAGGGGGCACTTATCTGAGCCATTTCAACATCAACCGCGATTAACTCAACTGTGTTTATGGCTGAGGGATTCCAGTCCATGGGGCTTTGGGGGAAAAAAAGGGGCAGGCCGGCTGAGAAAAACCCCGCCGGGGCAGGGTCCCGGCTAATCTCTGATTCGCCAACGCGACCCGACGTGGAATCCTGAACAGACACAGGTGACTGGGCACATGAATCGCAGACGCCTCTGTCGGATTTTTAAAAAAAGAATTACATTTGCATTCGAGCGAATATCCGATCCCGCTGTTACTGTTTAATGAATGTAATCGCCGCGTAATCACTGAATCATTCCCACGGTTAATGTCGCTCAGGGCGAGCGTTTTGTGTGCACGCGCCGCAGGCCGCCCGTCCGTATTCACCTTCCCTTGGAGATGAGAGCGAATGCGCCGAAATGCCTCTCTACCCTTCGGCGCGTAGACTCGTGACCCTGTATATCAAGTCGAATTAAAATCAGATGGTGTCTGTTTATCTTTCGGGCATGCCCAAAGCCCACAGATGGCGTCCGCCCTGTTCAACACACGCGCAGATTAGCAGGGCACGAAATATACCAACATCCAGAGCGGGGCGGGAACAGACTGTAGTCAAGCTGGTTTTGCGTTAAACTGTAACCTTGGTAACCCACTGCATTTCCACCCCCCCGTCCCATCGCAGGAAGTCACAGGAGCTTGATGACTGAGTTAGATTACATTACATTCAATTAGCAGCCCTTTTATGCAGCGCCACTTAAAAAGCAAGTCAGATAAGTGCATACAATCCCACCGCTCTTCTCGTTGAAGTGGCGCTGGTTCAAATATTGTTACTGTGTTACTATTTTATTTGAACCAGTACTAGCGCAATAACAAACGCTAGAATCATTAACTATTCTGTTATTCTAATAAACTACCCTTTCAATCATACCTTATGAACTACCTTGTGTTAAGGGTTATTAAGGGTTAACATATTAAGGGTTGCCATGTAAATGCCATGTAATGATGTCAGAGATTCTGGGAGGGTCAAGGGCACAGGGGCAAAGACGCAGTGTCTGCTGTCCTGACCTCTGTTGGAAGCTCCATCCGTCACGAGGGAGTGTTATGAGACCGGAGATGAGGCCAGGTAGCGCGAGCACGCGGGGGAGGAGAGGGGACGGGAGGTGCTAAGAGGCTACAGAACAGAGATTGAGCGCAGTTACGACTCAGTTCGACTTTGAACGCCACACTTCCGAGTGCGGGCACGCAGAGTTCCCCGGGTCTCCTGCCGTAAACGACTGCAGCGGATTTATTGCCGCTAAACGCGTCATTAAGCCAGCATCTGACCCTTAATGTTGAGCCAATCTAAACATGCAAATCGCGTCCCTCGACAGGCATCGGATGAAAATGCCTTTGTTATTGGAGCCCCGACGACTTTTATTGTTTCTTTCCTTTAATTTGATGCGCCATCATACGCCGGTTTAATGGAAGCTCCCATCTGGTGGGTGCTTATGCCAGCTCTGAAGCGCTCTTCGCTCTGTACCTACTTCCCAAGGCTTGTTGCAAAACTGGCAGGCGGCTCAGTATCAATACGACTTGGGACATCCAAGCAGCCATTTTTATCTGAGTTTAACTCAGGGGGAGGCCGCCGCGGAGGTGTAGCGGTAAAAGCGCATACTTTCAGTTTGCAGGGGTTCAATGCCCGGTCCTGCCAGATCCGAGTATGCCCGGTGCCTTGAGGGAGCGGCAATTGGCGGCTGCTCCCAGGGTGGGGGGGAGGAACTCAGAGGATTGTTGCACATACGACAGCACTGGGTCACGGTCAGGAGCTTGAGGAGTCAAGTCGTGAAGAGGACGTGGCGCCCTCTTTCCTACTACCGGCTGAAAGGGTTGTGTAGCAACAATTCTCTAGCGGTTGCTACACGGGGGGGGGGGAATTGAATTACATAGGCTCCAATTGGCTACCAAATTGGGGGAAAAATCGTAAAATCCACTTTCAAGAGTTTAATTCAGGGGTCACCTAGGTACCCTTTAAAACAGAGTGCAGTCGCATACCCGCAACACGTGGCGGGCGACCAGCCACCTATCCAGCAAGGAGAGAGGGAACCAGGGCAGGGTGTAAAACATACTGGGCAGAAGGGATGTGGGCCTTGTAAAATCTGCGAAACACTATCCTTCGAGGTGTAAAAGAGGCGTGTCACAGTCCAGCATGGCTGAGGACCCCCATGTGCTGGAAATGTGGCGAGCACGCGTGTGCTGGAGGTGTGACTTCCTCAAACAGAAGGCCGCTTTATATCATGAAGGATGGACAGAGGCTGCATTCCATCATGTCAGAGCACTGCTGCTCTGATGATCACTGCTGCTGCTTCCACCCAATCTAAAAATAAGATACTGACAGGTACATTAATACGAATCCGGGGGCAATGAGGGCATGCAGGCCGGGAGACACTGAGCATGGCGCATCAACAACATAAACAACGCTAACATTTCAAATGATTTATAATCGCTCAAATGTTAAGGTGAGGGCAGTACCATTATCTGCTCTCGAGAGGGAGAGAGAGAGATGGTGGTGCTGGGGTGGTGTGGGGTGGAGAAAGAGGATGAGCAAAAGAGAGAGAAGGGCTGGCACTTGTCATCCCCGTGCCTTGTCAGTGAGTCATTGATCAAGCTGCGGCGGGATTTGTCAAAACTGTTGCGTGTTTTACGTTTGCCCGGACTCATTAGACTTTAGCATCAGAAAAATGAAAGGCACTTTAGCGTCAAAAAAGTTTCACCTGAAAAATATTTACCCAGCTTCCACTTTAACCTAGTCAACATTTCTCCTTAACTCTTGCTCGATATTAAATAGAAAGCAATTTTTTCTTTCTCTACAGATTACCAAGTTCTGTCATATTAATAAAAAAAATAACACTTGCATGTAATTGACGGTTGAGGGATTTAGCTGTTGATTTAAATTTTACTCTGGAATGAGTCTGAGTCTACACTCTCCCCGAGTGGGCGTGGTACTTGTTTGCATGTTCGAGGTTCTAATAAGCCCGTAAAACATCAAAAAGTGACACTGCCTCTCAAAAGAAAACAAACGCTAATGCGGTGGTCTCATTTTTAGTCTGTGATCGTGTTCTTTTTTTGTGACTAGTGCTCTGCTGCACAGAGAAGCATAATCCACAATAGCTGTGATGTCTCTGGAGGCCGGATGAGGCAAGTCGCAGCTCGGCGCTTCGTGACACGCAGCCCGGGGAGGGTGAAGCTGAAGAAACGGCATTAGCGCGCGGCCGACGCGGAGCTGCGGCGGCTCCCCGGGAACCGGAGCTATTTTCAGATATGTAGAGATGAGCGAGGGAGGTTTGTCATGAGACAACGAGGCTCCCGAGTCATGTCAAATCCTGCTCACTGCAACAGCCAAACCAGGAGGCTGCTCTACAGAGAAGTCCAGTCCTCTCTGCCTCCTGAACCGCAGCAGGGTCATAAAGTTACAGTTAATAAAAAAATTGAGTACCTATCACACTGTGGTGTAGCAAGATTCTCACACTGTGGTGTAACAAGGGGCTCACACCGTGCTGTATTAAGGGGCTCACACTGTGGTGTAGTAAAGAGTTCACACTGTGGTATAGTAAGGGGCTCACACTGTGGTGTAGTAAGGGGCTCACACTGTGGTGTAGTAAGGGGCTCACACTGTGGTGTAGTAAAGGGCTCACACTGTGGTATATTAAGGGGCTCACACTGTGGTACAGTAAGGGGCTCACACTGTGGTGTATTAAGGGGCTCATACCGTGCTGTATTAAGGGGCTCACACTGTGGTGTAGTAAAGAGTTCACACTGTGGTATAGTAAGGGGCTCACACTGTGGTGTAGTAAGGGGCTCACACTGTGGTGTAGTAAGGGGCTCACACTGTGGTGTAGTAAAGGGCTCACACTGTGGTATATTAAGGGGCTCACACTGTGGTACAGTAAGGGGCTCACACTGTGGTATATTAAGGGGCTCACACTGTGGTACAGTAAGGGGCTCACACTGTGGTATAGTGGGCATCAAATTGGAGAGATATTTGTGATATATTGCTTGTTTGCATTACGATGATCAAACCAATACAATGGCTGTCAATTGTATTGGTTGTTTTTGGCAGATTTTGGCTGTCAATATCTCTGCTAATTTGTCACCAATTACCAAGCCACTTGGCTGATCAACTCATGACAGCAATATCTCATCATAAAACAAATATGGAAAAGATTTGTTGAGCCATTTTCATATAGTGATGTAAATATAGAGGAGGTTTGAACTAATCTGTCCAGTGATGAGTAGGCCTACATCTGGTTTGAAATACAGGAGACCAACAGAAGCAGACATTAAAAAAACAGGGTACTGGAAATCCCTTCTGAATTTCCTGTCTTTTATGACTTTTGACCAAGCCCAACTTCTCACTTAAAATGTATTTTTCTATGGTGTTCTGGTTGTGTGGAGCCAAAAGTGATTAAAGTCTACCGACTGTAATCATGAGCTCAGCTTATCGATGTGTATATATGGTGTTCTGGTTGTATAGAGACAAGCTATTACAGTCTACTGACTGCGCTCTGTCAACCTTACTGTCCCTGTTTTATGTGTTTGTGTGCACTGCTGAGTAGAGCGAGAGAAGGGTAATGGGAGCAGACAGCGTGAGAGCCCCAGCGCGGTGGCACCTGTTCCTCACCCATGGCCTCAGGTGAGCTCCTTGGACCATGTGACTCCCCCCACCGCTCGTATAGTCCTCCTCGCGAGCCAAACTTGTCTATTGACCTCCGCGAAGAGTTAAATGATGCAGAAGTGTACACGCTGATTCCAAGGGCTCCCAGACGCGCTGTGGTGCTGTCGCGGATGCACACCACAAGCGCCTCGTTCCCCTGCGGGGCACGACCAATTGCCAGTCGGTCTCTGTTACCAGGAGGGAAAACCCACAACAGAGCAAATACATCACTACATTCGTTTGTACTACTATGTCCTGATGTTCATTGTAATGTACTTGTAATGTACAAGTAGATTTTACTCACATTTTGGTCAAAAGGGGAAAGAAAGACAAACAGTAAGTCTTTAAATAGCATGAAAACAAAGCGCAGGAGGCTGGGGGATGTTGATGAGAGGCGGGATGAGCCGAGAAGAAATATAAACGCCTGCAGCAAGTGTAGGCCCAGCTGGCCAAAACCCGATCAAAGACTCCAAACAGTCACCAGATTGAGTGAGAGCAAGGATTTGGCGCCATTGGAAAGTATGCATAATCCCATTCAAATAGGAGACCTTGATCTTCGAATTGATCCTTGCATCCCGACCGGCGAGATGGCAGTGATAACCAGTCATTTTGGATCTGACCGAAAAACATTAAAGACTGGTGTCTGGATGCAGGCAACTGCAGATTTTTAGCCATGTGTGTTCCTGAATGACACACAGTGGCAATGTTAGCGTATATGCATTACGCTTTCTAATAGCTCAGCGCTCCCGTGACTGCGTTAGAACAATTATACTTCCCCGAGGCTTCTTACCTGTCATAGCCTAACTGCTAACTGTTCACAGCCCTGAGCTCTGAATAGGTCTCAGCTCTGAGCTCTGCCTATGCTTTCCAAGGTTCCCAGCGTTATTCGACCGACCAGCTGCAAACTAAAACAACAAAGAGGGGGAGTGCCCGTCAAAGTCGAAACCTTCTGATGTGCCGCTGCGTGTTTGATTACGGAACTCTAAAAATATCGAAGGGATCTTCCGTGAACACCCGCAAGGCATCTATCTGGCAAATTGGAACCCCCGGACGCATACAGGCTTTGTCGGGACATGTCTACTGGACCTTGACGCTATGCTCATTCCAAGAACAAAGCAATAAAAATTACACTGCTGCCAAATTTGGAGGTTCTTCTGACAGCTCTGCCATTTGCATATTTTTCATTGATGTCACTTCCTCTTTTTTTGCTGGAGACTGTTTGTGATGACACAATGAGGACAGAATT
Organism: Ilyophis sp. 1 JC-2022; assembly: GCA_022702515.1. Taxonomy (NCBI): domain Eukaryota; kingdom Metazoa; phylum Chordata; class Actinopteri; order Anguilliformes; family Synaphobranchidae; genus Ilyophis; species Ilyophis sp. 1 JC-2022. The sequence continues at coordinate 28,314,848 of CM040395.1, read as the reverse complement.
TTTCACCTTCTGAACATTTCTAAAAATACCCCCCCCTCTTCTCTCTGTTCTTTGGTCATTCTGTCATCAGACCACTTCTGATTAAAAATATGCAAATGTACTCACTTTCTATAACAGATTTTCAACCTGTCGAATGGGTTTGTGATCAATCGTAGCGCTGCGCTCGTTTGTTTCCGTGGTAACAAACTGAGAGCTCTGGTCTCAGTAAAGGAAAAAACCTTCTCCACCTGGCAGCGTCTGGGCCTATCTCCAAATGACTGATAATTACCCCCCCCCCTCCCCCCATTCATAGTTTGAAGCAATAATCCTACATTAATGCTTTCCGTATGCAATTAAGTCTGGCTGGGTGTCATTTTGTTCATTTGCATTGGAAAAAGAAATTCAAGAAATTGAGTGAGAGAGAGGGAGGGTTAGGAAAAACCAGTGTTGGAGAGAGAGACAGAGAGAGGAAACAAAAGAGTAATATGATGAATTAATAAAAAGGTACAGGAACGAGAGAATGAAAAAGTGAGAGGGAGACTGAGAGAGAGAGTAATAGGCAGACACAGAGAGAGAGAGAAAGAGAGACAGAGGAAGATAACTGCAATGTGAGACAAAAAAATTGAGCCGAAACATCCATCACAGGGATTCAAGGTGGGTCCAAAGACACATAGCCCCTGCCACCTGATTTGCACCACGACTCCCTGGCAGGGCCCCCGCAGTCAGGCTTGCTCGGCCCCCCTGGCAGCCTGTCTTGTCATCAGATGGTCGGAGTCAGTTTGTTATCGGGCCTCAGCTGCTGGGGCTGGAAACAGTCAATTACCAGATGGAGAAGCCGGTGTCTCCTCGCAATAGCGCCGTCCGCCTGAAGGTGGCGCCAGAGAGCCGGAGTTGCACTGCACTCGGAGTGGGGGTGCGCTTGGGGGTGGCGCGAGCAAAGCAGGCACAACACGTGAGCGCATCGCCGTGCCCTACATTGCGTTAGACCCTGTGCACAGTGCACATGGGAACGCCAGCAGCGGCCCTTCAATCTTTTACAAGGGAGACCCCAACAAAGCGAGAAGGTTTAAAAATGGATACTCTCAACCTGCTCTAAAATCAAATTCAGTCCATTAAAAACCTTCACATTTGTAACCTGTAGCAATCAGTCATTCAAACACAAAAAAAGGAGGTGGTAAATATTTGCAATCTATTTGAAGTTGAGGCTTCTGTTATGCTTACTTCTAAGCCTATCGTGGGACCCAGTGTGAAAGCATCTTTTGATACCAGCTGGCTATACAGCCCCTCAGTTTTTCATTTAGTCAAAGACGGGCACGGTTTATCACAAGGGTTTCCCGTTTTATCCCGTGATTATTATTTTTTTTTGGCAGCATACCCTCAACACCTTGACTGCATGATGCCGATCCAGAAACTGAACTACGTTTTCCCTGACATCTTTTTGAACAGCTAGTTTTTCTTTTATTCCCAATATGGAACGCTCCGTTTTATTTGTAGGATTGACTCATCCCTTGCAGCCTCCTCCGTTTAATCTGAAGAAAGCAAACAAGCGCAGCCAGCCAGCTGCCGCTCCTCTGCACCCTGCAGTCCACACGGTTGGAATTTGACACGTGGTCACGGGGGGCCATTGCTGCGCTGAAAACAAGTGTTTAAAGTGGACATACCTTTCTGCAGCCCCAGCCACTATATCACATGCCAGCCACATAAAACTGAACATTGCATTTCATTGGCGATACACCCTTATCGAACGTCATAAAAGCATACTCCTAGTAGGGGCTTCATCACGCTTAAGAGGGCAGTATGATTGCTTGCCTGCTTATTGACTGAATAATCGAACCAGCAGCATCCAAATGGATGACAGGATTTATTGGCTTGGTCAGCCAGAGATGTCACAAGATGGTGTTTGAGGGAAGTTTTTTCTGAAAACATTTCCCTTTTTAAAAAAATATATACAGTAGTTCTACCTCAAAGAAGCTCAGAAAAAAAGGTAGATGCAACCAAGGCATGATTCTCTGTGGTGAGGCCGCATGCTAACGTGCTAATGCGCACATCCCTTTGTAACTGTCCATTGCTGTGCTGATGAGTCTCACCGGGGCAACACTCGGTGGTGATCCAGGGGCAGATCCCATCCCATCCATATATTTCCAGCTTCAGTGTTTGAGTTACTTTTATCCCCGTTTATCCCTATTTACAGACACTTCTGTGGCTAAAGTGCATAAAGAGATTAGAAGATCCATCCATCCATTATCTAACCCGCCTATTCCTGGTCAAGGTTGCGGGGAGCTGGATCCTATCCCAGCATGCACTGGGAGAGAGGCAGGAAAGAACACAACCCAGACAGGTTGCTAATCCATCGCAGGGCACACACACCATTCACTTACACATTCAGACCTATGGGCAATTTAGAGTCTCCAATTAGCCTAACCTTTGGACTGTGGGAGGAAACCGGAGTAGCCGGAGAAAACCCACACGGACACGGGGAGAACATACAAACTCCACACGGAAATCCTGGCTGGGATTCAAACCCAGGCCCTTCTTGCTGTGAGGCGACAGCGCTAGGATTAGAAGTGTAAAGTTTAAACTTTTGTTAAAAAACGAAATGTAGTCGTTTGAGCACCCAATGTTAGACTTGAGGGTCACTGGTTCAAATCTCAGGTCGACCGTCGTCGACGTATCATTGAGCCACTCGATCTTTATCCTGTCTCCTGTGAAAAAAGCCAGCGGTATAAAAATGTATAGTGTGAAAACATTGCAAGACGAGCTCCCTAGACAAGAGCGTCTGGTGAGTAAATAAAAAAACAAACAAAAAAAACACGCCACCTTAATTTCATGGCTCAGGGAGCGGCGATGTGAAAATGTTTGATGATCAAATGGAGAACCCGGTCTCGCCTCTCACGCAAACCGCCTGGTAACAATGATTGATTCCTGCGAACGTGTGGCTCCAAAGGGAGGCTGCCTAATCATTCCTTGCCATTATGTGGATGATATGACAGCCAGGTGAACAATATTCGCGTCTACATTTTCCGTTAGGGGAACCTAGACAAGCCAGCACTTGTATTGAGCATACAAAAGACCGACGGGGGCTTGAAAGAGGGGGCCGATTGGCCATGAGATGTCCCCAGTGTCAGCCGGTAGCTGCAGGCGTGAGTAAAAAGTGGCAGGCTGACAATGAAACCAGTGACCGAAACAATGCGCCGCTTTCTCATTCTCAATGCCATCTCCCAGGCCTGCATTGTGACTACGAATAACGGGTTTGTATAGCACCTTTCATCTCGGGACATCAAAAAAGTAAAGAGTGAAGGAGAGAAAACACACCTTTATCACCTCCAATGTGATTCACGGCGGCCAGTCAGTGCCAGAAAGCTCAACACGCATCAGCTGAGGTGCAGAGGGATTATTTTGGCAAGATTGAGAATTTGGCCGGGACCATTCGCCAATACGGAATGGGATATTTAATGACCGTGGCAATAATGTCTTTCTAATATGCAAAAGATGGAAATGAGCTATATACATACCCAAAGCTAAGTGCCTGCCAAGAACAAGAACGCAGACAACCAGCTTATAGGCCTACTGTGTTTGGACTCAAACCCATTTCGCAGTAGCCTAATGATGTTTAGACCCCAAATTAGAATCCAAGTTCAACGGATGCACAGTGACGCGTACTCTACTACCACTTAACAACATGCAATCACAGCCTGCAGTAGACACGCATTACAGTTGCTGGAGTTCATTCAGATGTGCGATTAATTCAAATGAATAAAGAGGAACATTATGGTAACACAAATGGATATAAATTAGTGGTGGGCCGTTATCGGCGTTAACGTGCTGCGTTAGCGTGAGACTCTTATCGGGCGATAAAAAAAATATCGCCGTTAATCTATTCTCAAAGTTGGGTTGGGAGCTGGGTCTATACTACGCAAGCTATGATGACTTTCACCTTGATATTTTAGCGCGGATGTATACCTAGCCGAATTGCACTGTAGGTGTTACGTCTGGACTCAGAAAACCCAATAGCAGACAGGGATAAGCAGAAACGTAGTTTTATTTCAAAGGGTGAGGTCAAAAAGCCAGGATATCAGAATATATACAGTACAAAAACGGAAAGCAAAAGAGTAGTCAGGAATCAAAAGTCTAAAAACCGGAAATCAAAGGCAGAGGTACAAAAACGGCAGGCAAAGGCAAAGTAAAAAAACAATCAGAAGTCGAAACCAAATGGCAAACAAACAAAATCGCTAGGCTATCTCGGGTCGTACGGAAAGGGTGTCTCAGGTAATCAATAAGTCTCTGGCTTTCACAATCTCAGGCACAGGAAATAAAGGGTACGTTCTGACAGGGAACAAACAGATATGTGGGTATACGTATAGGAAAGGGAGGGGTAACAAACTACGTGAGGTTAACACATGAGGTAGCAATGAAACAATCACGGAAACATAACAGACATGGAAGGGACTCGGAAACATGCATAACAAACAACGGGCTCAAAGAGGAGCGGAGTGTGCTCAGTAATCACGAGAGGTGAAACTACATACAAACAGCTGGGGCGAATAACAGATCGCGGACAAACTGGTTAATCTTGTTAATACCTAACTATAAGACAGACCGTTAGTTCGTTAGTAAACGTTTATGTTAATTGGTTTAGTAAGTGCATTTAACTAATAAACCACCCGAGTGATTGTTAGCACGAGTTAGTAATCTATACAATTACGCGTAAGGAAAACCAGGAAGTAGCAGAACACGAACCCCTCGGAAAATCCCGAAGTCACCTAAACAGTGCATACACAAGACAGGGTAAACAAACGAATGCGACTCAGACAACCCACGAACAGAGGGGAATGCAATGATGAAAGAAAACAATAATATAAACAGACATACATAATTCCAGAACATCACAGTAGGGGGGCGAGAACGAGTCTTCGAACCTGTGTGTATGCCTACTGTGAAATTACCACATCAAACGTGACGTGCTAACATGGATGCAGCTATGAAGCCGCCGGGTTTGCTTCAGGGAAAATTTATTTTTAAGAAACTTCCCAAGCAGTTTGTGATGCATTTTGGAAACAGGAGATGAGCCCCTGGTCTAATGCGCCACCTGGCTTGAGAAACCCGTTCTCAAAGACTTACTTTTAGTCATTATTTGGGTAGCACACATATTTTGAATGCCTTCGGCAGAATTCAAATGAGCCATTTTAATCTAGATTAATCTAGATTAATTCCAAGATTACAGTGAGATTAATCTAGATTAAAAAAAATAATCTATGCCCACCACTAATATAAATCATGTCTCCATCCATCTACAGGAGATAAGAAAACCACTGCCTCTTACTATAATTAGTTTACTCTTCCAGCCCACTTAAAGCAATCACACATTATGGAACCTCCGCTGGCTTTATCAGCTAATCACAGTAACATGTTCAGTGTTAAATTAACTCTTACAGTGTACGCGTGTGACGAGCGGACTCATGTAAACTCTGTTAGAGTTGAATTAGCACTAGACATTTTACCATGTATGGTCAAGGATGACCAAACAGCATGTTTTCTCATTTCAATGCCAAACCGATATCAGCAAATCAGCAGGCGTCACGAGGCTTTCACGGGATGTGTTGAATAGCACAGATCTTCAGCTGTTATGCTCATTGTGGTTGCTGCGGCCTACCTCTGCCTGCTTGGAGGTTCTCACAGTGGCCTGGCACACTGCAACCTACCTCTGCCTGCTTGGAGGTTCTCACAGTAGCCTGGCACACTGTGACCTACCTCTGCCTGCTTGGAGGTTCTCACAGTGGCCTGGCACACTGTGACCTACCTCTGCCTGCTTGGAGGTTCTCACAGTGGCCTGGCACACTGTGACCTACCTCTGCCTGCTTGGAGGTTCTCACAGTGGCCTGGCACAAAGGGTAAATACATAGTTGCTGGGATTGCAGCTGAACATGATTCATACAAAAAAATAATAACTAAAAATCAGTGCCTATCAATGGACTTGGCTTGATTGAGGCTGAAGCTGATATCTCAAATGCTGAAACCCTAGGTCGAACCCTGAGTCAAGGAAGCGGCAGGTAAGTTATGCAAAGCACAGGCTTACGTTGCGACTGGGGCGGAAGGGAGGCTGCAGCACCGGGCAGGTGAAGACGGCAGCCCAGAATGCCCAGCTGTCCAGGGGCCCCCAAGGTCATCAAATGAAGCTCATAGTCCTATCTGACCTTTTCTCTGTGAGCGTTGTTCTCGGCCGCCAACAAACATGGAGCAGCACCTCCCAGGTCCTCCAGGAGGCTCGGAGGCACTGGAGTGACACCGTGCATCAATAAACAAACATGAAACCCCCACAGGTCACAACTGGAGTGCTGGAGGCTGCTCTTCTTCCAGAGAAACCTACACTTTCCTGAACAACCAGCAGATGGGGGTAATAAGCAAAACTTGTCATCAAAACATCATTATCAGCAAATGCTATGGCAGTCACAAAAAAAAAAAACGTTTCATCAAAAACAAACTATAAAATGGTCACTATTATAATTACCGTTGTCATTATCCTGTTCATTATTATTTTATGCATGTACGGTGCAAATATGGCCACTAAATGAACATGTTCACCAAGTGTTTTTTCACATCAGACGCTGCTTTGATTCCTTTGAAGCTGGTGTTCAGCCCCAGTGAGCGAATGATCCGTAGGGGTCAGGGGACAGACGCAGGTCCTTCTGATGTCTACCCCGGCCATTGATCCAACCCCGCTCACCTCCCCTCTGAACTAAACATTATACACCGTTGTGCTAGTCAAGCTCCCACTCCCCACAGCACAACTGCACACATACAGACACAACACACACACACACACACACACACACACACAGGCTTTAAAAAAACATATTGCAAATATATTTTCAAATTTGCTTAAAAATAACCTGATACAGCACACCAGTCGTCACTCACAGGGACTCTTAATTGTAAGAGGATTTGTATTCACTCCTAACGAAGCACCCAGGGAGATACACAGATTCTGCTGGGCTGCAACCCACACACAGCTTGCAATCAGAGTATGCAGAACTGGCTGCGTTCCAAAAAAAAAAAACCCGAAAAATAAAACAGACAAAAAAAACAAAACAAAGAAAAAAAGAACAGGTCCTGGCTGAAATGAGACTGCGTTCCACAATAAACCGGTGCTGAAGGGAGACGCGTGATTGGTGGATCTCGCTCAGGCCCAGCCCCGTTTGAGCGTCGCGGCATGCCATGGAGGTTAATTACTACACAGATGGCTGACGGGAGGGGGCTGAGCTGGCTGAAGGCCTAAAAGATAACAGCAGCAGCGTCCAAGAAATCATTTCCCTTCTATTCTTCAGCGTAAGACCTTCTCGACATCCTCTTTCCTCGTCTCTCCTGCTTTCATTAACCACATTTGTACATCTCCTTTTCACTCTGGCTGCGCCATTAGGAAAACCGCTATTCCTGAAAGCCGACGTGCAGGTTTGGGAAACAAGGTGCTCAGATCTGCCTGGCGGCGTTTGTATTTTAAACCCTGCGTTTACCGGGGCGTCGAACTGAGGCTCGAGAGTCGCTCGGGAGGCACCGATAAACGACCGGTGTGAGGTTTAAGAGCTGCACATGGGGGCACGTGTCCAATCTCACCTGTCCTGAATATCGATCTACCTCCCTGTGGGACTTTGTTTGTTATGACCGCTTTCTGCAGAGTGCAGCTGCACCTGACATTAGTAAAGACTGAGAGTCTTTACATCACATACATCACACAAGTCAGCAGCGCTGCTGGACTACTGCGGGGAAAACATAGAACAAATGAAGACGTCAAACCCGCCGCTTGAGACTTTTCCAAGGGAATTCCAGGCGCTTGCTTTTTCTGGCAGTGATGCACAACGACAAGGGCGCTGGATTAAATCGCAAAAAAAATGGATCATGACCTTCGGTTGAGGAAGACGGTTTATTTACCTATTTTACAGAAAACATTCATTCATAAGCTAACCATGACATTCGAAAATTGACTGCCATTTTCATTTCATCCAGAGTGAACTATGTGGTTCTTTGCATTTTTAAGTGAGCTTCTGTAATCACTTGGGCTCTGTTTACAGGGAAACTACAACCTAGATCACTTTTATTTTTGCTGTAAACGTGTTTGTAGGCCTACCTTTTAATGAAACTTATTCATCCATTCCGTTATTTCAACAATTCTGAAATAATAACATAAATCAGGAGAAACCGGTAGAAAACCGTCTTTGTGCTGCCCCTAACGGTTGAAATTTCCTTTCTGCTCCCCACACTGCCCCTGCCCCAATCGTGACCTCTACGTCATATGGATAATTGTTGTCGTCCACAACGGAAACAGCCGGCACCTAATTGGTTAGACACGCTACGTTACTTTCGTTTCGGCTCCACGTTTTTTAACCGGAACAATGTTGCGTCCTGTTCGACTCTCTTATTCCAACTAAATAGTCCACTAAAATATGTTTCTGAAGATATTTTAGGTGAGAAATAGGCCATGTAGTTGCTTAATCTTGATTCATATTTGATGTGCAACGTCTAGTTTGACAGTTTGATCCGAATTATACGTAATCATTTGTACAATGTACGTTCATTTATGCAAATGACGATGGACACAGCTCCTCTGCCCACACCCCTCTCCCTCGCTCACCCCACAAAGTATTTTTCAAAATTGATTCGTGGGCGGAGACAGGCTGAAACAGTGGGTGTAGTTATCCTTTAAGTTCATGAAGATAAAATCTCAGAGCCTGAATCACAAAGCAGGATTACTGAGTTAGCCGGAACCGAAGTAAAAACAGCTGTTCTGGGTTTTACTTAGCGCAGTTATCCAGCTCAGTACAGGCTCCAGTTCCTGTAGTATTTTTCTTAACAGTGTGATCACTTCTGGCTCTTTGTGGGCAGTGTTTCAGAGTGACTGATAACTTAATCAAGAAAGTAAGCGGGAGATTGGCTGCAAAGCTGCCCAGCACTGCTGGAAAGCTTTCTACATGGCCCATAAATTACAGAGGAGAAAATGCAGCATATTTTATTTACAATCCGATGATAAATGTGCAAATAAATAACTCCGCCAGAGTGGTGTCCACATGGAAAGTTCTGGCGCAAGCAGAAGGCGCCTCGTGGTGCTCTGCAGTTGCAGCATCAGGACAGGTGAAGGGGTTCCTGGCGCTTGGTTGGACCTGAAGCTGCTGGGTACCTAGCTCCAAGCATGACTCCGTATCCAGCTCTCTCTCTCACCCTGCCACCAGGCTTAATTATCCGACTCCACCCTGGCCTGAGTGCTGGTTGCTCTAGCCAGCCAAGACACTGAGGAACAGCCCTTTCCTACCACCCTATGCTTGACGGACAGCTCAATCATGTGACGGCGAAATGCTAATTAGCATTCAGTCACCCTCCCCAGCAAAGGAACTGGCGGTCAAGCCCAGACCTGCCAACTGCTTGTAAAAAATAATGGCCTGATTCATGACGTCGGAACAATACCCTGACAGTAACAGGCAATATGGTGTTTGGAGAAGGATTCTGCGTAAATGAACACACTGCAGCCATTCCCTCCTCTTGCTGGAGCTGATGACAAGGCCCTGCGTAGTGGTAAAGGAATGCACAAGCCCTCTGCAATGGCCTTTCTCTGCCAAGCTGCGAAAGTGGGATGCTTCGGTGCTCATTTGGATCATTTCCACCCCCTCCCTCCCCGTAATTAAGCATCATCACAGGTCTTTTTGCATCCTGGCTGTTACCCACAACTCTAAGGTCTGTAAACCAACCCAGGCGCAATGAAAGACTATGCTGTGACGTGTCTTCCTGTTCAGGATCAGTTTCATTAGTAAGTGAAGGTATTTTATTTCCATAGACAATGCCAAGTATCCAGCTGGCTGGAGCGTATTGGATGACGTGCGTTATACTGCACTGTTTTCTAATTACTGTCACGTGGCTCTATCAGTGAAGCCTCTATTGTTTGGATTGACGTATGTAAAAGAATCAGGTAATATTTATGATTTATTGAAGCCTACAGTATACAAGCATTATTAATTGGGTCCAAACAGGAAATGGAATGTTTGATTCCGATGCGATATAACGACTTACAATATATCAATATATGATTTCCCCATGTCAGCAAATTCAAATCATATTTATTCTATATAGTGGCACATAGTGGAACTTGAGTCTTCCTCAAGTTTAAATGTCTTTACTTACACCGCAAAAGCAGGTGTATCCACTGCACTGCTGTTCCTTAGTCAGCTCTCTGTGTGATTGGTGACGGAAAGGATTCCCATAAGCAGTTTCCCAGGATCTCTGTCACAGTCCTGCTCTAAATAGCTACGGCAGAAATTCTTGACACCGCTTTTCACCGGGACCTCCTCTAATTGGTAAATTGTGACGCCCTCGTGCTCGGTTGGCTGTTGCCTGGCAACCATAGTCCGGGCAACAGCGTCTGAGCGGAGACAGGCTTGAGCCAGAGCGATCGGGGGAGGGTTCCTCCTTGGGAAGGGGAGAAATCCAGAACAAACCCTGGATCGGCTGCGCAGGTGAACTAGCTCTACGACTACGCGGGCACACTCAACCTCACGCTCGATCTTAATATCTTCATGTGTATGACCAGCATTCTCTTAATGCATTCGACACCTTGGCGAGCTCCTAGCAGCAACAAGCCTTTGACGTTGATAGCAGAGCCTTGAGGGAGGGCATGGAGTTCCCATGCGGTGCCTAGGCGACAAGCACGCCTCCCCGATTAGAACTGCGTGCGACTGGTCTGCGGGGAGGGTCAAGGTGGGGGCTCTGGGTAAAGATAACTCCCGGCTCATGCTTCCCTGATCTAAATGAGTTTGATTCTCAGGTGGACCCAGTTATGTCAGCAGAGGCACTGCTACTGTATATAACCAGACTCAAAACTGACTTTTTTTCATGCCCCTGAAAGCTGCAGGGTGCTTTTCATGAGCTTAGTTCCCAAGTGGCTCAGTTGCTAAAGCCACCCACAAGTACAGGCTGATCCTCACAGTTTAGGCCTGAGCCTTCGGCCTCGGGCTATAGCATCAGCCAACTTTGACCTCGAGTCTGCAGCAGTGGAACCCGATTGACTTTGTCCCACCGCAGCTAGGATGAGTCATCCAGGGTTTCTAGGATGACTATGACCCAAAGAAACGGCAGCCGCCCAAAGACCATTAGTTGCCTTCAATAAGAGCCGCACTGCTCCTGTCATCTGCTCTACTTTTCCTGTACGTAGCACAATGCACTGCATCACAGGCTAGTGCCTGGGGGACCATAGAGTTTTTAAAAGAGCTGATTCACGAACCAACAGTCCATTACATCCTTTAAAGCTGCAGTAGGTAAGCCTGGAGAAAATGCCAAGAACTAACAAGACTTCCCCCTGTTTCCATCCTCTCTCCCTCCTAAGCACCTCCCACCAAATGCGCATGCACAGGCGAATGCAATCTACGGAGCAGAAGCGGGCACCGCTGCGCTGACAGCTAACAGAGTCTGTTCTAGCTATCTTGCTAGTCAGTCATGTCTGATTCACAGGTGAGAAACAACACTGACTATAATAAGCATGACCATTGAACATATGAATGTGAAGGAATAGCACTATATAAATATACATTATTCCAATGCTTACAGTAAAAGCTAATGCTAGTCTAGACTGCTAACAACAAAGCTAGCTAACGGAACCCAGCTAGCTAGGTTTGTTAGTGACAATGTTATAGCTTATGTATTGTAAGACATATCAATTGGAAGTTTGTTTGTGTTTTCCACAGCAGCACCAGCAGCTAAGCTAAGCACCTTCCATTCGACTTCTTTCCTCTCCACCGGGGTCTTCCATTTCTTACTATGCTTGGCAGTGTACGTTGTTGTCAGTAAAAGTAGAATTGGAAGTTTGTTTGTGTTTTCCATAGCTAGCTTTGCACAAGCTAGTTAGCTAGCCAGCTATATTGTGGAGAACTGTCCGACTGCTCAGAGTGCTGCTGGGAGAAAAAAAATATATATATAAAAAAAACGTGCACGTGCACGTGCAGAGACAGGCAGACAGGGAGGGGTTCTACAGAGAGAATCTTTTGCTTGTAGATAGTTGCCCTGATTGGTAGCTACATAGCTAGCCCTGATTGGTTGGTTTTTGTAAAACCGGGGTGAGATTCTTTGACAGCCTAATACAGAGCCTAGGACACTCACACAAACCAGATTTCTTTACAGAACACTTAATTTATTAATAGCTGTTGGAATGGAGTAAATGCAATAATTTTGCCAAAAGTATAGCGAAATGATTTTGCCAACTGCAGCTTTAAGTAAAATGGTCTGTACTCTTGCGTCTCGTGTAAATTCTGGTGACTCTGAATGGAATGATGTAACTGAACGTTTTGATGTAGAATGGAGATGGCGTGCTTCTCTACAGTTCATTGTTGTACGGAGAACTGGCTTCCTCCCACAGTTGAGTCAATACACTGCAAAAGCTAAATTCAAGGTCGGTGGTTCTGATCCCTCTGTGGCTTAGCTGGCTTTGTAGAGTGATCACCGCTGTAGATATTAATTTCCAGGTTGTTTACAGGCAACCTTTTTATATTCTACTAACCCGCATGCTACAGACACTTCAACTGTTTCCCACAAGGATTCCAAGACTGAGGGCTACTACTACTGTGACCAATGCACTGAAGCGCTCCGGCACATTCTTCGGCAGAGATTGCTTACACCAGAGGGTTTCCATTCCTGGTCCTTGAGAACCACTGTGTATGCTGGTTTTTTGTCAAACCAATCTCTTGATTTATTAGGGTTCCCTGGTTTTATGCTGAAACATATTTTAACACAACGCAGGTTTGGCTTGTTAGCATTTGCTTTGTCTTTTGTCATTTTCAATAAATGGTTTAGCTTCAATCCCCAGGAGACCACACTTTCAATATTTAGGACACACCAGCTGTCAGTCTAATCAATAAAAAATGGTAACCTCTACCAAACTGAACCTTTATCACATCAAATTATATATTTGTCCAAAATGTCATCTGACCAATAAAGTCAGAATATGGAATATTAATATTTCTCTTTTCTAGAAGTTGCTAGCTATAAAGCTCCAATGCAGAATTTCTAGTATGGCACTTCACTTATCATTATCATTGAATTGTTTTCGAATCAGTTTTCACTATCTTACTGTTAGATTGGACAACTGTTTTATGGGGTTTTAGTGTAGTTTTATTATTACTTTTATTTGATTTATGGTGTATATTGCTGGTTTTTTAAACCCTACAAACTATTCTGTATCTTGCTGTTTTCTTATTTAATCATTATTTTATTTGTTGATTGTTGCCTTATGTTTCAGTCTCTGTAAAGCATGTTACTGCTACTTTATAACCTTTAATATTAAAGTTTATTATTATAAAACCCTCTGGTATTTTCTATTAGCTATGTCTAATCATAATGAACAGCTATGCATACTTCAGGAATTGTAATTAAGGTTGGATGGAAAGGGAGCATACGTTGGGGTTCTCCAGAACCGTGGTGGGTACGGGCACCGCTGGCTTACATGAATAAACATAATTGGGCATTCATGATTACTGTACAAGTAAGTAAAATGAGCCCCTTTCTTGTCACATTATTTCACCTAAGTGAACTTTGATTGATAATGCAGTCTGTGATCCCTGTGGAAAACCTTTGCTTGAAAACACAGCCGGGTGTTCTTTTGACTGTAGGTGTGAAGGGCACTTCGCACCTCAATGTCAATGTGAGAACGCCCTTGAAACACCATTCTCACACGCACGCGACTGCTTACTTACCACACTCTATAAATAAGCGCCTGCTCTCTGTTTCTGTTCTTATTGCCCACGTTTCTACTCGAGGGCACGTTGAAGCAGAGCGAATCTCAAGACATACTGAAGGCCCAGTGCGTATCTGCTTAATAACATGACACAGGGAACTCGTTTTAATTCGAATTTTATGGAAAACGCCAAGGGGGGAAAAGGTTTGTTTTTGAAAAACTGGGGAAGCGGACATTAATTACGATGCCAAGATGCACAAAAAGGGTTTCTTAATGCCACGCCAGCTGTGTGTTTCCATCTCCCTAAGCACCAGTGATCACCGCCGCAGCTGTCCGGAGAGAAAGCCAGGCTGATGAGTTTATAATCAGTCAAAATGCAGTCTCGCAGGCCGCAGGCCGACGGGCTCTCACCGACACCGGCACCCACACCGTTCCTCATGCCGGAATGAGAACCACACCCGGAAATAGCAGGTCTGCGGGCCATCTAATAAAGTCACTGGGACCAATGATTTTTTTTCCCCAATCATTTGGAGATTTTGAAGATTTCGGGGAAGCAAGGGGAAGCAGTTCCTGTTGCCGTATTCCCGTAACGGACGCCGTTGGGCAGCCGCTTACCCGCTTGGCGAGGCTACATCCAAGCGACAGATGACTCACCGCCTCAGTCACCTCCCCGCCAGACACAATCGAGCGCTCACAACGGTTATCACTCTGAACATTGTTCCCTTTGAAGAAGTCACAGAAAGATCTCTGCTAACCTGCTGAGATTTTGGGGGTGGGAGGGGAGGGGAGGGGGGGGTTCCACGAGTCCCGCGTAGAATTTTCCAGAAGGCCTACAAGAATGAGGTAGAAGGCGGGGAGAGAGAGTGAGAGACAGCATGCGTGAGTGAAAAAGAAGTAGAGAGAGTGAGAAAGACTGGGGGAATTGGCCTGGTTGGGACCCGTTTCCTCTACCCCGTGTATCCAAAATACTTCCATGGACACCGCAGTGTGTGTTATCTCCAGACTCCAGTGGTTGCTAATGAGAGCTTTCATGTCCAGACCCACTGCTTGAAATATTCACCGTCCTCCTCGCGACGAAAAAAGCGGACGGTGACTCACGTGGCCCGCGCGGCTGCGCCGGGGCGAATGCCAGCACTGTGGAGGAAGCGTGACGGAGGGGGGGGGGGGGGGGGCCCATGCGAGGCGAGGCCATGGCGTCTGTGAGAATCGGGCAAGGCGCGCACGGGACCGGGGATATGGCACAGGGAATGAGTTTGAGCCTGTGGCGAGGAGCCCCGCGCCCCGACCGTTCCTCTGTTTTGGTTCCCCCGACGTCAACGGCGCCGCGCTCGTCGGTGTCAGGATCGCGCCTGTTGCCAAGGCAACGACATACCGCAATATTCCCTGCAGCTTTCATTTGCTGCGGCTCGGAGCAAGCTGATGGGGGGGTGGTTAGAAATCAGGCAACCCACCGGAATGCTAATCAGGCTCCTGATGGTTTGTGTGTCATTACAGGGGTAAAGAAGGCAGAAGGCCGTCATTTTCCCGGAGAAATTACTTCCAAGCCAGGTCACACGCGGGGGGGGCGCACCTGTGTCGCGCCGGCCCCGTAAGACCCGCGACACAGACGCAACTTCCTCTCGAGCTACGGGGCTCCAGCCGGCATGCCGCCGCCATTACGCAACGCTGAATTATTCAATAGCGCTAAATTAATTTAATTGCTCTCTCCAAATTCTGGAATTTTTCTGTTAGGCTGTTCGGTGAACACGTCACGCCTTATGAGGGAATGCAGTCTTGAACACCTAAAAAAAGAGAAAACAGGCCACAGTATCTGTCTTCTGAGGTCTCCCTGCTCTGTTGTGATGATAGATTGTGCTGACTGATCGATTCCAGCAGCGTGTAACCTCCCATTGACCTCTGACCACTCTGTACAATGGGGGTCAGGCATGTTGGATGAATCAATCAATTCCAGTGAGCATTTTTACTGATGTGCTGATACAAATCTCAATATATTGCACACAAACACTACCTCACATTTACAACACATCCATGCGATGAAAGTTTTGGCCACGGGCTCTATTGGATGAGCTTTGCCGGGATTGGTTCTGGTAATGACGCCACATGGACCCGTTTCACCATGCTCCAGGGCTCTGGCTGCCCACGCTAGTACGGTCAATCACCTCATCAGCCAACGTCGAACGAATCCAGTGTCCCTCTTCATGCTGTGATGGATTTCTCACGTTTTCCCTGTTAAAATAATTTTATAGACGAAAGACTAGAGACTTGCTATTAGATCCCCAAACCTGTGCTTTTACAGACAATGATATTCATCAAACTGTTTTATGAAGCGTTACACATTACGGAAACTATTCCCACTCGCTCCTGCTCTCCTCTTTGCTAATTTTATTTGACTGTACACTAGAGATGTCCCAGTTTTTTTACACTCTGTAGTGTGCTTGCTGAATTTAGATCACTGGTCACACATGTTGACTGGATCAACTCCAGTAATCCCAGTTGACCCGCCTGTCAGCCCATATTGACTGAGCATTTCAAATACCGTGGCTATTATCACATTGTACCACATTAAAGCTGAAGTCCACAACAACAACAAAAAACACAACACCTGGTTTTCCCTTGAAACTGTTGCACATGTATCTGTGGTTTGATAATAACAGTATTTTTTGTCGACTATGACCAGAAGTCGGAGTAGCAGAATACAGTTGGCTTTGTCCCACCATGGGCGGAGTGGGTTTAAGTCTTTAAGACTACAGTTCCCCTGCATCACTTTTTCCCCCAAAAAAACAAAAAAAAAACATAGGCTACATTACACCCATAGCCATTGACATCTATGAGACATAAGCTTCTCCTCGATATCAGATTTGTAGAAATGCAGAAATGGCAGTTCACATAGGTAGACCGCATCACACATTGGCCCAGACTTTAAATTATTGCTCTTTGGCCTCGAGTGTCTTTAAGGGTGCCTGTTTCTGCTTTTCGGTCACAAGTTACCATGATGGCTGATGTTAGAGATAAGGTTGGGATTAGTCTGTACACTGCAGTAAGGAACAAATCAGCTCAAAGCATTACAAATATTCCATTTCAGGCCATTGCAGCACACTGACTTTCAGTAAATTTTAAAGGTCAAATATTTTAGGGCTGCCCCCAAATAGTCGACTAAACCATTAGTTTATCAAAAAAACTTGGTCGACCAAAATTTGAATTGGTCGAATCGTCGCAGTGTGAAAAAATGCGAGAGAGGAACTATTCATTCCAGACGCGCGCCTTGTAATGAACAATCGGTGGAATAGATCAGTTGTATAGAATGTCTGAGAGAAAATCTAAAGTATGCGAGCATTTTGTGCTTCTAAAGGATGACCCCAAAAAAGTTAAATGTAAACTCTGCAAGCAACAATTCACCTATCATTCAGCGCATCTTCTCAAAGGCCGGCGTCATTGTCAACAAGACGCGGAGCTCACTTCTCCCGAGCAACGGCAACAAACTCGTGTCCCTCACGCATAATATGAGGAGACTGCGATCGGAGGAGAAACAGCAGTGAGTAGGGCTAATGTGACGAGGTTCGCTGGTCCCAAGCAGGCTAAACCACTCTTTTACATTGCTAATATAGATTATAATAAATTTTTCGTTTGGCCTGTTGTTGATATTTCTCTTAAGCGTTTCAGTTTGCTGTGTTTTTTTTATTTATTCATTTGTTTATATAATTTATAGCCTATTTATTTGCATTTAAAAAAATAAATAAAATAAAAAATTTCCCCCCCCATCTAGTTTTGATAACCGTGAAGTTGTTAAATTAGCTACATTGTTTTTGCTCTTTCGTATCACAGGAGAAAAAGGCAGATTTTTTATTTAGTTATTCACTATTTTTAAGTTGTGTGTTGTTATAAAAAGTGGAAATAAAAATAAAAATGTTAAATGTCTTATTGCTTGTTGTTGCGACACATTAATTTACCGCTTTGTCTATGCCGATAATAGACTACAGCGCGGGCCATAAGCAACCCGATGCCGTTAATAGGCAAATCGTAATGACAGTTTTGTATTTCTCTGTAATATATTAAACTTACTATAGATCAGATGGAAGTCAAACCATTTTCTGATTCTCAAAAATACATATTTAAATAATTAAATTAACATCATAAACGGTTAGTCGACTATGGGTTTGAACCGATGACTACAGGTCGACTAAGCAAATCTTTGGTCGGGGGCAGCCCAAAAATATCTCTTAAATAGGCAACCAGTCAACCGATTGCAGAAGGGTGACTTATGAATGCTTAATGTGACAACTAAGCATGTATGTGTTACTTTCTCAGAGAAAAAAACCTTGTGCGCCTTTTAAAAGAGTCAAGCAGAGAGTGGTTGGTTGGACTGTGGAGCTCTGACAAGGCAGGGAGACTGGGGGAGGAACAGGAAGAGGCAGCCTCTTCCATACATGGCTCAGACACGCTCCTCTGTCTTTCCCATGGTAAGGGTATGGGAGGAGGAGGAGGGAAGGGGGGGGGGTGTGCGAGGTGAACTCCTTGTTTGTCCTGTTGGTGTGTGTCTGCTGAAGAGAAAGCGTCACCGCAGAGAGGGTTACCCCGGCTCTCTTCAGGCTGCGACCGACAAACGAGCGTCGAGGGAGCGGTCGCGCAGCTGCGGCGAGGCCCCCCGGGACAGGCCGGCGCTGTGAAGCGACTTGTTTTTTCCTGCCTTCAACCCGCTCCCCACCTCGGCTCACCCTCTCGGCCGCGCGGACGCTATCGGGTGGTGTCAACGGCACAGCTTCCCCCACGGCGCTCGAAAACAACACGTATTCCCCCGCTGAGGCGGAACCGATCCTCACTGATGGCTTTGAACTAACTGGCAAGTATGCAGGGGGCTGACAGAAGACCCTGCTGTTCGTCTATTTCACTGTCCTAGGCTGAGAAAGACCTGGTGCTTCGATGGCAGCTAACGTTCCTACACACACATGCTGCACACAGTCCCAATGAGATATGCTAGTGAGTGTACGCAAGTGAATTATGTCAAAATTCACCCAAAATCGCACCCAGTCCCAGCCAAGGTGGCTTAAACCACATACAACCCCAGAGTCACTGGTGGTGTTTTGTAAGTTGTGCAAAACATAACGTGCAAAAAACTGCACATTCAGCAGTCAGCCCCTTTCACTCTCCGAAGCCCTTTATTTAAATATAGGCACCCTCTTTCTCCAATCACTGGTCAATGCATGCCGTGCTTATGAACAGTGCGCCTAGCAGGCTCTATTTGTATAATTGTGCCAACAGGTAATGGTGGTGGCATGCAAAGGTTGATGTGCTATACAGTGCCCTCCACAATTATTGGCACCCCTGGTAAAGATGAGTATGGTAAAGATGAGTAAAAAGGGTTATAAAAAATTCACTGTTTGGTGAATTAGCTTAATCTCACACTGAAAAAAAGAAAAAAATCCAACCTTTAATTGAAGTAAATTTATGGGGAAAAAAAATCCCTCATCAAGAAATAATTATTTTTAACAAAACCAATTGTGCCACAATTATTGCCACCCCTACATTTAATACTTTGTACAACCTCCATTTGCCAATAAAACAGCCCTGAGTCTTCTCCCGTATCTAATAAGGTTGGAGAATACAGAGCAAGAAATCTGAGACCATTCCTTTTTACAGAATCTCTCCAGATCATCCAGAGTCTTAGGTCCTCTCTCTCTTGCTCTCTCTTCTTCAGCAGCCATCAGTTAAAAATTTTTTTTTTTGTGTTGATGACATATTTTTTGGATTGTCCTGTTGTGCTGGAGATCCAACGACGACCCAGTTTTAGTTTCCTGGCAGAGGCAGCCAGATTCAGATAAAAAATGTCCTGGTATTTTATGGAGTTCATGATTCCATGTACCCTAACAAGGTTCCCAGGGCCTTTGGAGAAAAAAACAATCCCACAACATCACGGAACCTCCACCATACTTAACAGTGGGGATCAGGTTATTTTCGGTATAGCTATCCTTTTTTTTTACGCCAAACCCACTTAAGGTGGTTGGTTGCCGAAAAGATACATTTTAGTTTAATCTGACCATAGAACACGGTTCCAGTCAAAGTTCCAGTAGCGTTTAACAAACTCCAGATGCTTACGTTTGTGGTGAAATGACAGAAAAAGGCTTTTTTCTGGCATGCCTTCCAAATAATTTGTTGGCATGGAGTTGACGTCTAATGGTAGTTTTGGAGACTTGATAACCCCAAGATGCTACTTTCCTCTGTAATTCTCCAACAGTGATCCTTGGGGATATTTTTTGCCTCTTTTAGCATCCTCCTCACTGTGCGTGGGGGCAAAATAAACATGGGTCCTCTTCCAGGCAAGTTTGTAACAGTTCCAGTTGCTTTGAACTTTTTAAGTATTGCCCTAATGGTAGATATGGGCATTTTCAGGTGAGTAGCCATTCCCTAACTTATGAAGCTCAACACACTTTTCCCTCATTTGATTTGTGTGTTCTCTTATCTTTCCCATGTTGATGTATGAATAAGGGAATATGGCCTCTGTGTCACCTCATATTTATACCCCAGTGAAACAGAAAGTCATGGATTACTGCTTGAAATTTCTAAACACTCTGATCAACTTAAAAAAGTTAAATATAAATGGAAAAAATGCTTCAGTTACATTTTGTTCATAAGAATTTCTAGGAGTGCCAATAATTGTGGCACATGTGGTTTTGTTAAAAATTATTATTTCTTGATGAGAGATTTTCATTTTTTCAGAATAAATTTACTTCAATTAAAGGTTGGATTTTTCTCATTTTTTTCAGTGTGAGATTAAGCTAATTCACCAAAAGTTTTTTATAACCCTTTTTACTAATCTTTACCAGGGGTGCCAATAATTGTGGAGGGCACTGTATCTCGGGTCACTTAGGCTGAGTAAACTTTCAGGCGGGAAATGTGGAGTGATGTGACCTTCACCTCGCTGAGACAATTTTGAATTCCGCTTCATCTCTCCAGGCTGTTTATCAACCAGTTATAATTTCACATTGTACCCCTTGCCCTGAAGCTCCACAGGAGATGTGCAAAGATGCCATGTGCACAATATCAATGAAGTCAGCGTGAATAAAATAAATAAATGAATAAGTTGAGCTATTTTTTTATTCTTTGTGGTTCCTACCTTCGCCTGAAGGACACCTATGTCACTTTCAGAGGAAATGCTAATAATATTACAGGTCTTGTTGAAAAGGGAAATTAATACTTGTGTCAAAAAAAAAGTCTCATATGATGACAGCTTGGAATTATGAATAGATTTGCAAATGAAAACGTCATCTTTATTATTCCACTAGATGACATTTATAAAAAAAAGAGGCAATGCTAAGCCATTACTACAGCAGGTCATCCTTGGCCACATTCTCAACAATAGAATAATCAGCATGCTGAAAAAAAGTTGTGGCTTTCAGCATTTCAGTGCTTGATATAACCTTGCCTTACAGAGATGGCTTAAGTCAAAGATGTAAAGCACTGACCACCTTCCCCCGCAATAGACCACAAACAAACTGAACACCAACAGTTCGATACCATCAGAGATTTTTGAAAACCCACCTAGAGGGACTTGCCTTTATCATAGAGTCTAATTGACCTCTGGAGTTCAAAGCTGATTTTAATAGCCTAGAATAATTAATTCAAAATACCTATCTACTCTTCTGAATGCCGTCAGCTAAAAGACTAAGAGAAACTGACATACAGATGAACCTCGATCCAACGGACTAATAGGGGGGAGCAGTTGTCCGTTAAAGCCGTTTGTCCGTTGCAGCGAATAATGCGACACTGCAAAATATCACTATAACAAGAGATATGTAGCGCACAACAACCAGGCAAACCGACGCTTGTACGCTTGTAAACAACACGTGCGCGCCGCCAAGCGGACGCTTACTCAAGTAGCGGTCTCGGTTCGCTTCACCCGGGAGTTTTAAACGTTCGGACCAGATATTCACTCTAGCGGATTGTGTCCGTTGGATCCGGAATCCGTTGCATCGGTGTCCGTTGGATCGAGGTTCATCTGTACATATTTAATCGTACACAAATCATTTAAAAAGGACCAATAACATACTAGGAGACAAGTGTATAGAAGTGTAGAGGGACAATTGTTGTAGTTTTTGTTGTATTTGTGAGGGTTTGTGCAGAATAACGATGAGCCAAACGCGACAAAAAAAAAGGGATAGAAAGTCCCTGGCAGTCGCCAAAACAATAACACACCTCTATAAAACGGGCTAGCCACGTAAACACGGAAAGAGAGAAAACTCAGAATAGCGAACGCTAAATACATAGTGAGAGAAGAACAAAAAACAAGGCACCATCGGAACGTGACTATAACGCCAGATAATTGGTGAAATAAACAAAATAAAAATAAAACTCACACCCTCAGAAACGAGAGAGTAGGAGCGAAGGAAAGGGAACAGAAATAAAGGAACAGAAAAACAAATTTCCTAGGCTTCCAGGCCGAAGAATGTCTCAACTGCGAAACCAAAGAAACAATCTTATTTTAAACAGCAGAGTGACCAAAACCAACTAACCCTGACTTTGTGAAGGCACAAAATGATAACGAAGCGCCAGGAAGTGGAACTCAAGTGCTTAAATACCCGGTGGCAGGTAAGACAGGTGAAACAAATTATTAGCGGGTAGAAACTAAACTCTGCAGCGGAATACGGAAAAATCTGATAGACTGAAAAAGGAAAGCTGTAGAAAACGAGAAAGAAGATGGAATCCATGACAGTATTATTTCCGTTTTAGTGCATGTTTACAATTGGTCCAAACATTTTTGCGTGTACGTGCGATGAAGGACATTTTAGATGTTCAGTGAAGTTGCTGGTGTCTTTGCAATAGGGTATTCGGCAGTATGTGGTCTAAAGCAAGACAATATACTTCAAGAAACTCCAAGGCAGCTTGTACAGGTATGCCTCCAGAGGTTGTACGTGTGTATATTACCCAATTCTTGAGAAAATTCCATTTAGTTCAATTTTTGTTTTGACCTATTTCCCATGGGGCATCAAATTAATCAAGTTTTATGGATGTAGCACATTTTACAAGAATATTCCGCAGTACACTTCACAGTTTACTCTGGACTGCAAACTGAAACAGCTGCATTCAAAGAAAAAAGTACCAACATAAATTAAAACTGATCTGTTAGGGGTTTAAAGCTACCATCTGAAAAATCACAGAAAGCACTAAAAACGGGGGAAATCACGGAAATGGTAAAAAATGGGCAAAGTCACGGAACACTGCCAAAAAAATGTCAGGAATCACAGACACCCGCAAATTTCATGAAAAACACTCAGCCATAATAATAATAGCTCAAATAAGCATAACCAAAGACATGGTTCAGTAATCGCCTAGGTGCAACAGTGCACACCAAGAAACCTTGGACAGATAAAGCAATGTAATGAGATTGCCTACATTTGCCCACCCCACAAACACCACCCGCCTTTGATTGTTGTAGCCAGTTAGTTTATAAGCACTGTGACTAGCTGCCACAGCACATTACAGGAGCCAAGTGATGCAGGAGAGCTTGAAGGAACATGTAAACATTGGTGGCAGGGTTTGTTAACATGCAGCTCTACCTGAGACTAGCCTGTCAGCCAGAGTCAGTTCTGAAACCGCTTACTGAGGCCTGAATTAAGGATGAGAGCCACATAACTGTCTTTTTTAGAACATGCTTCACATTTGAACACTACCTGCATGAAAGCCTTTAATCTTTCCTCATTAGAACCAGAATGGCACTCTTAAAATTACTTTAGTGCAAAATATTTTATTGTTGCTCTGCAAAAAGGATATATTCAATATTTTCCTTCAAGCTAACAAACTCAGAGGAGATTATCTTTATTAATCTATTTTACCACTTTTGCTGAGCAAATGGGAGATGAGCTGGCATCTTCTGAAGACACCGCTGAGGTCTTTTTCAAAGTCTGAAACAGCCCAGTTCAGCAATTTGCAACACCTGAAGTACATGCTTTGTTTATAAATTCATTTTTCATTAGAAAAATTAATTCAAAGGGGTAAAATCCATACATTCCATTTTTCTTGTAACAAATTGCAGCATTTGATCTATCTTTACCACACTTTGGCGTTGTTTTTAACCCAGGCCTGGCGTATCCGCACATTGCCCCCTGTTGGGCGACGTGGGTAGAAAGCATTCAAGTGATTCTTTCCGAAGGCCCCTGCCAAAACCCCCCTCCTGACTGGCAAGTGCCAATATCCAACTGGAGGAGAGTGTTTCACTTCCTGTCTTCCTTAAACATGTCGGGCGAGAGCTGAACTATGTTCTGCAAACACCAAGCTGAAATACTGAAAAGAAGGGATTTTCAATATACGTGCCTCCAGGACCTGTTTAAAGTGTCCAGATACAGCCATAACAACATTTTATCGACAATAAGCTGTTTGCTTGATAAAATAATATTTAAAAAATTTCATTTTTTATCAAGGAAAATATACAAAGATGTTGTTGGTATGGAACAACTGAAATTGTGAAACATTTTTATTTCACAAAAACAAACACTTTTTTTTGATCGGTTCATTTGCTTCCCAACTCATGTATCCCTGTGATACAATACCAGTAGAGTTCTTGCTATTATCACAATCCTTCTGCAAAATATTGCATCATTTTGTAATTAAAAAAGACTACTTTATCTTAATAATAACTAAACAACGACATGTCACATGTGCTCTAATTTTTTTCATTAATATCACTTTGACAGTTGTGATAAAACAGTTGAGCAAAATATTCACACATACTTCACATACACCATTATAGGAGTAAGAGTGAACTATGAAACAAGTTTAAAAAAAAACCTGTTCAAAAATATATATTTCCTGTTAACTTCAGAAATTCTTCTGCCCAGACACATGACTGCCAAAAAGTCTTATGGCAATATCAAAAGATTTATTGATCTTTTACCAATGACTGGATTTTTAACTCTATAAACTTTGCCCATAGTGGTTGAGATGTATCCGTCTCCATTTCAGTATTCATGTTTGTCTGAAATGATAAACTACAGCTTTAAGAAAACCCCATAAATTTTGACGCAGTATTGTTTAAAAGGGTAGCTGCTTGCGAAAACCTCAGCTTCTCCAGTTACACTGCTGTGCAATACAATAGGAGGGTGCTATTAATAGCCACAGACTGTAAAATACATAAAATGCACCGTTTATACACGCTAAGCAAAGAATGTTCATGTATAGAAACAATAATATTTTATGTTATGGTTATTATATTAATACTGGATGTGACTATTCTGAAATAAATGTATTCTGTTGCAAATTCCTGAATGATACAGCTTCTTCTTCAATTCAAACTTTAAACCATGGATGTGCAGGGAATATTTTTAGAGATATTGACATTTAAATAAAACTAGTAGAAATTGCCTCTGGAGGGCCAAAGTAAATAGAGTTAAA
Organism: Ilyophis sp. 1 JC-2022; assembly: GCA_022702515.1. Classification (NCBI taxonomy): domain Eukaryota; kingdom Metazoa; phylum Chordata; class Actinopteri; order Anguilliformes; family Synaphobranchidae; genus Ilyophis; species Ilyophis sp. 1 JC-2022. The sequence goes on along the minus strand of CM040395.1, from coordinate 28,289,791 downwards.
ACAAATTTATTTTGGCTCAGAGTCTCCCATCATTTAAATTACTTCAAATGCTGTTTATTTCAATGCAGAAGATTATTTAATCTTTGCAGAAACCTTCTCACTCCACTTCTAAAACTACAGCATTTGGTCAAGCAGCTGTCAAGGCTGATCGGTCAAAAGGGAGCAATCTTTTAATGAGACGTTTTCATTGTTTGTCTGTGACCATACAAATTATGGCTTTTGGCAAGCCATATTTGCACATCCTTGGAGCACAACGAGATAGCAAGCCCTTTTTTATCTAGCTAGCAAAGTATTGCTTACTAGTACCATGGTTTACTATATCTTATCAGACCACAGCTTATGATTACACCATATCCAGCAATTACATAATTACGTACAAAAGGAGAAATAATATGTATTGTCAAGTTTGGATAGCACACCGCACATTTTGGCACATCCGGTAACCCAATACCCAACTATTGGCCTGTTCTTTGCTAGAACATCTGCCAGTGTAAATCGCGAGAGTACTGTACCTCCAGGCTGTACTCCTCCACGGTTCTCCTCAAGGGATCCACAATCTGCCAGCAAATTAGGATGCACAGATCAATCAGCAGCATGCCACCCACGATTATCAGCAGCTTCTGGTCTTTAATAATCTGGACAGAGAAGAAAGGGAGAGGGAGAGGATGAGGCTAGGGATCGCAGACCCTGAGACCAAAGCCATCTCTCACATTTTCAACTTTGGCAGATGAAAGCGAGGCCCACTGATCTTTTTTTAATAGCATTTGACCTGACCAGGAAAAAAAATCAAAGCAAAGGTCAGACAACACAGGAATGAACCTATTTTAGAAAATCTGATTTCATAAACTGGTGGCTTCTTTCAGGTGAGGCGTGCGGCCCGACGTCGAAGTCGACGGGTTTTGAACTTCTGAAGGCGAAGGAACACGCAAATAGTGGCAGAGCAGACTTTTTGTGCCCAGAACATCGTAACTACAAAGAGATGGAAGGACAACCATTTCAGAGGCCTCCTAACATTGTTCTAAAAATTATTTTCATGATTTCTTGTACCACAGCTATATCAATGAAACAACATGATAATTGTTAGTAACATACATTTTAAGGCTGCTGGGTGGCTCATTCGGTTAAGGCCATGCTGTGGTGCAAGGATGAGCCCCACGGTCTTGTACCGTTGCCGATTGTTTCACCCAGGGTATGAAAAGGTTCAGACGGTTAGGGATCTGCGTTTCACCACTATCAGTGACCCCTCCCTGCTGGTTGATCACACACCCATGGACTGCATGTTAAGGCCGCATATAAAAGGTCTTCCTCTGACTCCACACTATGCCAGTGTAGCTGTAGTCTGCAGTGCAAAAAAAGCGTGTTTCGGAGGAGATCAGCAGATGTCTACACTTTCCCACATGAACATGACTGCGGTCGCAGATAATTGGACATTCCAAATTAGGGTGGGGATTTTAGGGCGTTCAGCTGCACATTGGATGCCAAATTTACATGATAAAATATATATATATTTTTATATTTATCAGTTCAAATGAAAGCTACAGTACATAATTATATGTCTTCTCTTGTACTCATTATGCAGTCAGTTTGGTTGAAAATTACTTATCTTGGCTTAGGATGTTGACACAACTCAACAAATAAAGCAGCAGCAGGCTTGAGATGTTATCATAAGAAATGTCACTCAACAATGTAAATCCTAAATATTGGTGCTGTGACTATTAAAACTGCACTCTTGTACTAGGGCTGGCGAGAAAACCGGTGTTGTTCAGCTACAAGTGTGAGTGGAATTATATTCATGGAGCAAAGACACGCAGAAGGGGGTGCTCTGGTTGCATCAGAGCATATTCAATAAAACGGGCAGCATTGACAGTTGTGTTTTTGACTTGAGTCAGGGAGAGGAGGGGCATCTGGCCTTAGACGCAAACAGGAGAGGGGCGTGCATGCGCATGCTCAGTGAACCCCGTTGCCTAGTTGCAGCAGTAGCATTGCTTGCCTACCTTTGCAGAAGCAGTGAACTCCTTGGGCCTCATTGATTAAATGTTCCTAAATATGCGCGTACAATTATGTACAAAACAAGTCGATACGAAAAATGTATGCCGGATTCATCAAACCGTGTGGGAAAGGCAGATTTGTTTGTATTCCGTGTGTATGTTCATGAATTCCGATTGACCATAAATGACAAGTGCGTTCATGTTATTTTGTGATTAGCATAAATCCATGCCCATAAACTGCCATATATGGAAGTTCCGAATTACATTTAAAGAGGCATATGAAGTCAAATTGGCCCAGAAAAATCAAAAGAAAGAATTATTCAGACACTCAAATATAAGTTTTGTTTAGCAGATGTTCAGTCAGGAATTCAAGGGAAAAAAAGATTTAGTATTGTCAGTACCGGTGTCATATGAACTGGCGAAGTAAAAGATAACATGTAGCCCACCATCAATGCAGGATCACCCGCCACACAAACTCTAAATTAATAAAATAAATAAATGGATTCACGTTAAATTATAGGTGAAGAAACACATAGCAGCGCTTCATTTCATAATTTTGTTGGTGTTCTGTGCGTGTGAGTTGTGGTTTCAAATCGGGGAATCACATACCTTATTTTAGAATCTCTCTGAATTGCTGGCGCGTTATAATTGCGGTCACACTGTCGAGTTTGAGTGGTGGTCTATCTGACAGCATCCCTAGTTCAGGTGGTTTGGGGACATCTGATATAGGAAGGCCATTTTTCATGGCCATGTTGTGCAGAACACAGCAGCTAATATCATTTTGCACACCTTCTCAGGTTTGTAGATAAGTTGAGCAACATACATTTCTCATCACACGAGCTGCTGGAGTGATAGCCTGTTCTATTTATAGGCTATATGCAGGGCGGCAGTGTAGTACAATGGTTAAGGAACTGGGTTTGTAACCGAAAGGTTGCAGGTTCGATTCCCAGGTAGGACACTGCCGTTGTACCCCTGAGCAAGGTACTTCACCTGCATTGCTTCAGTATATATCCAGCTGTAAATGGCTACTATGTATAAATGCAAAAATGCTGTGTAAGTTGCTCTGGATAAGAGCGTCTGCTAAATGCCTGTCAAATGTGTGTTCTAAATATAACATATTTAATATGAGAGCACTCATTACATTATGAGTCTAATTAAACAAGTTCATAGCCTACAATTAATTAATAGGCATCATCTAAAGTTTTTTTTTTTACAATCGTTTACAATTATTAGCTATGTTTGCATTGTGCATTTCAGAGGCTACATTTTGTCGTGAATTTAACAGAAAGTGAAAAAGAAATCATGTTCTAATTGATATTGTGAAGCTACATTTAGTGGAATTTTGAATTTACGTATGTGGTACGCATGGTCCTGAGCAGAATTGAGTTGTGGTTTTAAATCTTATTTTACAATCTCTCTCTGAATTGCTGGTGCGTTGTAATTGCAGTGACATTGTGAAGTTTGTACGTCCAAATAAATCTCAGATACGAAAACATTGATGAATGCTAAATTAGACACAATTGGCAATACGAACGATTTATGTACAAATTAATTCTGTTCACGTGTCTTGAATGAGGCACATTGTGTCCAAAATTGAATGACTGAGTGAACGGTAAGTTGAGTTTTTACTGTGTAGTGAAGCAAAATGATAATACAGAGATCTGAATAGAAAGTGGCACATTGAAAATGTAAGCTCAATGTTGTTTGCTTACGTTAGCACACGTCCCCAGAATTGAATTATTATTCATTATTGATCATGGCGATGGCTAGCTCATTCTGGCTAGCTATATAGCTTGAGGTCGTGCTATATTGCAGTTATTGGAATGGCTATACATTTTATATATATATATATATACAGGTGCAGCTCAAAAAATTAGAATATACCCAAATTCAGTGTCTCAGAAAATTAGAATATTAGAATATACCCAAATTCAGTGTCTCAGAAAATTAGAATATTTTGCTTTAACATATTTTTAAAGTATCATATTTAATATTTGGTCGCATATCCTTTGCATGCTGTTACTTCCTGAAGTCTGTGACCAATCAACATAAAAAAACTCTCGATATCTTATTTTCAGGTACTGTTACAAGCGATACTATAGCCTCTCTGCATTTGAACTGATCTCTATGGGAATTGGGGGGTGAGACTAGATTCAGCTGTAAATTACACTGGTACAGTATGGAACACATGGCTGGCTAAATGGCTGTAAGTCATCAAGGGTCTGAGCTATCGAACGAGCCCCAAACCATCACTCTGTTGCCAGATATGGAGTAGATGTGGATGGATCACTGCAAGGGTTATTTCTCCTGACTCATTTTCCTATAGAACTCTATGGGGAAAAAAGTCAGGAGAAACAACCCTTAAAGGGATCCATCCACATCTACTCCATATCTGGCCGCAGAGTGATGGTTTGGGGCTCATTTGATACCTTAGACCCTTGATGACGTACAGCCATTTCGCCAGTCATGTGTTTCATACTGTACCAGCGTAATTTACAGCTGAATCTAGTCTTACCCTCCAATTCTCATAGAGATCAGTTCAAATGCAGAGAGGTTATAGTATCGCTTGTAACAGTACCTGAAAATAAGATATTGAGAGTCTTTTGATGTTGATTGGTCACAGACTTCAGGAAGTAACAGCATGCAAAGGATATGCGACCACATATTAAATATGATACTTTAAAAATATGTTAAAGCAAAATATTCTAATTTTCTGAGACACTGAATTTTGGGTTTCATTAGCTGTAAGCCATAATCATCAAAATTACAAGAAATAAAGGCTTGAAATATTTCACTCTATGTGTAATGAATCTATATAATATATGAGTTTCACTTTCTGAAATGAATGATAAAAAATATTGAACTTTTTCACGATATTCAAATTTTTTGAGCTGCACCTGTATATATATATATATATATATAAAATGTATAGCCATTCCAATAACTGCAATATAGCACGACCTCAAGCTATATAGCTAGCCAGAATGAGCTAGCCATCGCCATGATCAATAATGAATAATAATTCAATTCTGGGGACGTGTGCTAACGTAAGCAAACAACATTGAGCTTACATTTTCAATGTGCCACTTTCTATTCAGATCTCTGTATTATCATTTTGCTTTGCTGAAGTTATTGACCTCAAAATTCAGATAATAATATAATGTTCAGTCCCAAATCAATTAAAAATCAGTTGAATTACATGGATTATATCTCAATAAAAACCAAATGAGATGCGCTGATCTGATGCCTGATCTGATTCATTGTATATATATCAAAGTTCATTCCATATATCAAAGTTCATTCTCTATATATCAAAGTTCATTCCATATATATCAAAGTTCATTCTATATATATCAAAGTTCATTCCATATATATCAAAGTTAATTCCATATATATCAAAGTTAATTCCATATATATCAAAGTTCATTCCATATATATCAAAGTTCATTCCATATATATCAATGTTCATTCCATATATATCAAAGTTCATTCCATATATATCAAAGTTAATTCCATATATATCAAAGTTCATTCCATATATATCAAAGTTAATTCCATATATATCAAAGTTCATTCTATATATATCAAAGTTCATTCCATATATATCAATGTTCATTCCATATATATCAAAGTTCATTCCATATATATCAAAGTTCATTCCATATATATCAAAGTTCATTCTATATATATCAAAGTTCATTCCATATATATCAATGTTCATTCCATATATATCAAAGTTCATTCCATATATATCAAAGTTCATTCCATATATATCAAAGTTCATTCCATATATATCAATGTTCATTGTATATATATCAATGTTCATTCCATATATATCAATGTTCATTCCATATATATCAAAGTTCATTCCATATATATATCAAAGTTCATTCCATATATATCAAAGTTCATTCCATATATATCAAAGTTCATTCCATATATATCAATGTTCATTGTATATATATCAATGTTCATTCCATATATATCAATGTTCATTCCATATATATCAATGTTCATTCCATATATATCAAAGTTCATTCCATATATATATCAAAGTTCATTCCATATATATCAAAGTTCATTCCATATATATCAAAGTTCATTCCATATATATCAATGTTCATTGTATATATATCAATGTTCATTCCATATATATCAATGTTCATTCCATATATATCAAAGTTCAATATATATTTCCTGTTTGGCTTGCCATATATCACGTATGTTATTGCTTAATTATTGATCATGGTGTTGGCTAGCTCATGCTAGCTAGCTAGCGTATATGAGCCATGAATATAGCCATAGCCACAATGCAGTCTAATACTAATTCAATTAAAATTAATCTGTAACAGACAATAACAATAATAAACATGTACAGCATCAGAGGTCATCTTTTCTTTTTTCATAAACTTTAGTACCGTCAATTTTGATAACAGTATTTTGATAATAGTATAGTCGCAAATGTAGTCATACCAGACATATAATTATTCAATTATTTGTAGAAATTGCCAGGTGCCCATAAATGTGCCCTTTTAGAAATTTGAGCAACTGCCCCTCTAACACCGTCCCTGTCATGGAGGCTTCCAAGCAAACACGAGTGATGGTTGGATCTCATCACTGATTTTTCAATGAAGGCTTGTCTGAATCATCGCTCCGCTATCTGGATTAATGAGCGATACACAAAGAACAGCAGGGCCTACCATGCAGAAATATGGAGGGCAGTTCAAAAGAAAATTGATGTTACATGATATTTAATGGTGGGACGAATGCCTTTTTGAAATTTCTTTCGACACAATTATAAAACTACTTTTATTATTAACAAGGCTGATTATGACAGATAAATATACAATTAGATGCACTTAAAGCAGTATGCATGATGCAAACTATTATCTATTTCATAAATTAAATGTTTCCCATGGAGCACGGAGGACGTACAGTTGGAAGATTGTGTTATTAAATTGATCCCAGTAGACTAATTTGATTGGCGAGTAGATTTCAGCAGCCCCATAAATTTCAATCTAATGGGATAATTCCACTCGCCAAGTCACACACAGTCTTCTAATATCTAGGTTGTTTATTTGAATTATAAATTATTTCCAACATAATGATCAAATAGTAAAAACTGCTGCTACCAGTCATACAAGGCTTATCAAAATAATTGCATTTTTTATTTTGCATGCATCACAGCAATAACAGTGAATTATTGTGCTAATTCATCGCTATAATCCCTTGTGTCGTATGTGTTACATGTTATTGTGAAGAAAAGCTTGCTTTTGGGGTACAGCCAAGTAAAAAATGTTTTGCATCTGTGAGGAAACTTCTTTCCTCTCTTCTTATGGGTGTGTGTGTGTGTGTGTGTGCTTGTGTTACCAATGTATCCACAGACTCACACTTAGCTAATCCAAGAAACCGCAAAGCACTTGAGTAAACCTGACAGGCAGGCAGGCGGGAAGAGAGGCGACGTGCAGTCTCTTGACTGACGGGGCCCTCTGTTTACCCCATCCTGAGCAGTACTCTTTAAAGAGTGAAGAAGCACGCTGTAGGTTTTGTGAAGCGGAACCTTTATCGAGCAGGCATTGATTTGCAGCCTGCTGTCGCGGGAGCAACACAACAGTACACCATGCTTTATGAGGAGGTGTAAAAGAGTGCTGGAGTTAGTAACCCCATGAACGGAAGCCATTTGTTGGAAGGCAGTACACGCCCCTCAGTATGGTATGTAAATCAGTGCATTGAAAGGTAAGGATTTGAAAAATGCTCTTTGATTTAAGATGTAAGGTGACCTAGCACAAGCCTAAGCATTATAACTGGATACCTGTGCATCAGAGGAGGTTTCTCTAAGAAGCAGTCCTTCACCAAAAAAAAAAGGGGTGAAAATAACATGCATATCACACAATCACACACACACAACATAGGCTTTCTTTAATACTGAATCATCACCACAATCACACACACAACATAGGCCTTCTTTAATATTGAATCATCACCGACTTTCCACTTTCCCTTGTGAAGCTAAAATTCTTAGATTCAAAAATATGCCTTGTATCTTCTTAAATAGTTCTGCACTTGTATCGTGAAAAACAGCGCCACCCTTTGACTTTTAAAAGGAACTTCAGTGAGGCACAGTGTCTGACTGCTTCACTTGACCATTGGAAATCAATGGGGGATTTTTATAAGACATGACTGGATAATTGTGGATTATGATGCGTTTTTGAGCCCACCCGTGAAGCACTGCCTCACTAAAGTATTCAATAGAGTTCCAATCATGCGTGTTCTTGTGCGCGTTCTCATCCTGATGATTGACATAATGATTGTCTAACTATTCAGAACACGAGTTCAGCTATCCAGCAATATAATCATCTTCACTGCCAATTTCGAATAGACCAATACTGTGTTACTGAATTAGAGAGAGAGAAAATGAGCGAGAAAAAAATTAATTCAATTGTTATGGTTGTGGTGTTGTCAGTGGTGATTTTTATTGTGTTGTAGTGTTAATAGCTAGCTAATTGCTAACGTTAGTTATTTAACTAACATTGCCCAACGTTAGCCTAAACTAGCTCACTTTTTGTAACGTTAGCTTTTGACATTTAATTTTGCTGCATTTGAAAGAAAATGGAACCTGTGAATGTAAACATCCTGGATCGGATTCTGCGGGATTACCGTTACGTTTCGTTTCAATCCTTAAACTGTGAAGAAAGATTGCAAGTGAAGGCGGATGGGAGACCGAAGACCGAAGCCTCCTATCAATCTTATCCAGTGAGTGGGCTCGGTAAATCAGCTTTAACGTTAAATGCTCGTAGTAGCCTACGTCGAGGTGGATTAGTTAACGTTACAGGCAGCTTGCTAACGGACTCGCATGTATTGGTGGCCATGTGTGTTGTTTAAAGGAAAGCCTATTATTTTTTATCTAAGTGTGTTGCTACAGGTGATGTTTAATGTTTGCGAGAGATGGCTTTCATTATTTAAGCTATGTAATTCAGGTCTGTTAAAATTAATGCAATATCGAAGGAGTATGACAGTAGTGTAACCGTTCGAATTGAGTCTGAGAATGATAATTTTATTGATGAAGGTGCACGCATAACAAAATAAGGTTAGTGTGGAAAACCGTGACATTCCTGAGAGGTTGATCGATGCGATTCTTGGGTTGCCGTGAGCTGGCATTTAGGGGAATAACGAGAGTGAAAATTGGGATAACAGAGCAGAGAGTTCATCGAGCTACCTTCCCGCTATGATGACGTTCAGGCCGCATGCTTAAAGTCGCCCTCTGTGTTCTCCGGGATGTCAAATTCGCACTAGACTAGGGTATTAGGCTACCTGGTGACCTCATATGATTTAGGAATTATCCCCCGACGAGTTTCATGTAGCACATTCGCACGGGATAAACACAGTCAGTATTTCACTCAAACGTATTTATGAAACCCCAGGGATTATCAACGGGTACGAATGAAACGTAACATTTGCACTTCCATATTCTCAGTTTTTCTGCGCATTTGCACAGTGTATGCAAATTGGTGTGTTGGAAGTTGGCTACAGAGTCGAATAGGCTACAATTCCTTTCAATTCAGCCATGTTAAATTCAGCAGTAACATTTAAATACTTTTGGTATAAGACTCACACACAAAATGTCAGAATTAGCAATAATAATTTCCACCGCAGCCTCCATAAATCTCAACTCGGAAAGATGAAGAAAAAAGCGGGGGAAAAACAAGGAATCCTTGCTGGGAAAAAAATATATCACCCCAAATTACTGAGATGCCGATTGAAACAGGAATAATATTATCTGATGACCCGTTTTGTGCGAAATATGGTAGGTAATTTACGGTGGGGAATTTAGACTTTACAAATTACGGAAATGCAGATTCGCTCGGGATTAAGATCACAGACAACCTTCACAAATCACATGAGGCCCCCAGGTAATACTACTTCAGTGAATAGGGCATAAGACGATTCGAAATAATCTGAACGAAGCTATTTCAGCTACGGTGCAGGTGGATTTGAGTATTTATCTATTGAATATGCACAGGTGATTCAATAATTAGGCTGCTAATAAATGAGTGTGTACATAACTACTTGTCATTGTATTCTATCTGGTGTTATTCATTTGAGAGAAGGAAGTTCAATTAAAATGGTACAGCCATAGTGATGAGTTGTCAAGCAATATAAACCTGTTTTAAATGGCCACCAGCTCTTTTTTGCCAATAACTGGTCAGTTGATGTGGTCAGTGTTAAACAACTCAAAAATGGCCTAGCTCAACAGGTAAAGCAGGGGTTCGATTTTCACAGGTAGAAAAAAAATAGTGGGGTTGCTTCACCAAAAATTCTGGGCAGCAGCCACCACTGCTGTGCATGCAATTGATTGGCAGCACTTCAATAAAAAGCAGTCAATCGTAAATTAATACTTTGAAAAACAAACGCCGAGATATTCACACCTTCAGCATCGCTAATTCTTTCTGCGACAAATAATGTTAGCATTGAAGGGTTTTTAGCTGTAATGCTAAATGCTAAGTACTTTTTAATAAAATATGTATTTATTTAATGTAAGAAATATACATTGTGGCAAGAGTAGACATTGTGGCTGGGTTTTGTTATATAATAATAATAATAATAATAATAATAATAATAATAATAATAATAGTAAATTGATGCATTAAATAAACATGGATATGACGCAATCATTTTATTGTCTTTCTTTGATCAAGAATCAGAACATTATCATTATTATTATTATTAATACTCATGCTATGCTCTATTCCACCCAATACCACTACTGATGCCAATCATAATAATAACCAGTCTCTGAATCAATATCCAATTTTCTTTCTTTTTTTATAATCCTGTTAAGAAAACATTACACAGAGATCCAATCCATTTTTCATTTCATGTTTTGAATGGGGTCAGAAACACAGGCCGAGTTGACAGTGGCATGTTTCTCCCTGAGGCAGCTGTCCTGGGCAAGAGATGGAAGCATGTGGAAAATGGTTGTGACCCTGCTGCTATATTAGCGACATGCAGCTTTTCTCTGACAACTCCTACACGTCCTATTATAGCTGTCATCCCACACAATTTCCGTGATATCTAAAAATAATCAGAGCGAGAAGGCAGAGGAGCAGCGCCACTAAGGGCTGGCAATATTTTACATAATCACTGAAAAGCATGTCTATTTGTTTCAGTGACCAGCCAAAAAAAAAACAGCAAACAGGTCAGAGGGTAGCATTTGGCAGTGCTTACAAATGTGTATATGCATAAAAAAAATTAAAAAAACATGGCATCAAAATTTTGCCAAAATAAATAAAATTAACTTACTATCCTATAAACAGTACAGCCATATTTTAAACGGCCTAAATACAATATTGTGCATACTTGAAAGGTGTGCCCATGCCTGTCATGAATTACCCAGTTTTAAATGACAAATATGTGACACTGAGCTTTGTCCTTCTAGGAACTTCCATCTCCTTGCAGTGTAACCTACTGTGTGAAATAAATGGATGTAATGATTTTGTGTGGCGATCGAAGGAGGGACGTCAGGGAGGCACGGTAACTGTGTATGCCTGCCCTGAATTAAGCTGACACCAACACTGCTCAAAGTGCTTTAGTTCACACATCCCTATCCAGTACTGCTCTACCAAACAGGAGGACATCTTGTGCACATCTAGTTTAAAGCGGACATCACAAGGTAATTTTGCAAAAAGCACAGGCTTTACCATACTGCAATCATTCTGTCCCAGTATATCTGCCTATGAGCCAACCCATTACAAACCCAAGAGACATTTTCATTTAGCTTACCTTTTTCTTCATCTTGACATTCTTGAAAATGGCATGCACCCGCCATGTCTTTGCAAACATAGCCCCGAAAGCGGTGGTGTATCCGACTATGAGAATCCATGTGCGAACCTGAACAAGAAGAGAAAGTATACATCAGCATATATAGAAGATGAACTTTCACACAACTTCCGTTGAATCAAGTTGCTATGTATTTTTTGTCATTAGCTTTGATGTAGCATTTTTGTTGCATTCGCATATGTGATGAGAACCACTACCATAAATGAGCTTGTATAGTTAAGGACTTGCTTTGTTGCTTCCAAAACAAAAACATTTTAAAAGCAAGTACTCCTTGGAGGCAGGGATATGAATCATGATTGGCTGAAATTAGAATGGCTATGGTTATTACATTCATTTCAATGATTCATTAATAAAATAAAAGGCCATGAATAAAACCTCATATTCTGTTCAATAAGCTTCTCCTGGTAGAATCCAGGAAACATGAGTGTAATTTCAAAGTTAATCATCTTGTTTTTCGCTCTGAGAACATTGTGATCAGTTATCATTTACTTAGCAGGCACGCTAATCCAAAGAAAGGCGCTCTCATGCCATGTTTTAATGAGACAATTCTTGTACCATACAGGAACAGGTACAACACATTTCCTCAATGTCTAAGTGTAAACCTGCAACTTTACAGATGCAAATCCAACCACCTTGCCACTACACCACAATATTGGTGTTTAATATGGAATTCCCAACAGTGGCAAAACTTGACAAAAGGCCAGTCCCACCTCCCCCAGCAAATGACATTTTCAACCCAGCAACTGTGCTCAAGCAGCTTAATAAATTACTGGATAATAATAGTGTACAAAGTCTTCCTTTGACTTCCAAGAGAGTGTCCACCCATTAAGGCAGATAAAGGAAAAATATGACTGGGACTTAATGGCTTTGTTCTTCAAAGACAAACCACTGGTAACTAACTTTAGAAGACCACAACACTTTTGGATAATCACAAAATAACGTTCTGGGATTTTTTTGTGTGACGTCATTGTGGGGGGAGAGCATGTAGACGATTGGTTAATGGTCCCTAATAGCAATCGCGCTATTGATTGGTCATCCACACTGCATGCTCTAACAATGTGATGTGATAGCTGCTGGCTGCAGGTTGAGGGCCTTGCTGTTTGGTTGCATGTGAATGCCGGGGCCTGATTTACACAGACGGGAAGCCACTTGGCAATGGGAGCTTTTGTCAGGCCCCCAGGAAATCAGGGGCACAGAAAGGTCAAGCGTTCACCAGTCAGTGATTTATTTATTTTTCCCTAGCAGTGTGTACTCAGCCAATAGCTCAAGGCTGATATGTGGCATCAATGTACTATAAGCAGGGCTATGACTTGTAAACGTTTAATCACTAAACGTTAACAAAAATGCTAAACGTTTAGGAAACCCTTTAAAAAATGAAATGATTGTAATTAAGCACCAGAGTAAAATGAAGAGTTTTGTCCATCCCTGTCTGCAAACTGTTTCATACTGTCCACACAGATTAGGGTCCACTCCCAACACTGCATGAAAACAGGAGTTTCTGGAAGATATGTGACCTGTTACATTTCAGTGAAATTTGGGGTGTATCGGTTGTGAGCGGTAGTTTTATCGACACGTGTATTCCCAGAAACTGCACACTTCTGGGTCACATTTGTGATTGGGGATTTCTGGACTCTCTGGATATTCTCGATTAATTAATCCTGCACTGAAATTTCACGGCGTGTCCTGAGAGATGGACGGATGTGGAGGGCCGTGTCTGGTCATTTATGGACAAGGAACACCTCTGTGTAATGGGTTTCTTAATGGTTCGGTGATTCAAGCGCAAAAGGTGGGGGGATCAGAACAAGTCAGCTCACAATAGTGAGGACCAATAATGGGATGAGAAAATAATAAAGGAAGAAAGAAAAGACAGGAACGTAATTCCTGAAGGCTAAACAGCCACAAACGAAAATCAACCCACAAAAACGGGCGAACTAGAAAACTAGTGAATTCAAAACTAAATCTCCCGAGCTCAAGTAATGAGCAGAAAGGAAAACTTAGCAAACAAAAGAACACCTTCGGCTACCTTAGCTCAGAGCCGGAAGAGTGTAAAACCAAAACGAAAGTACAAAAAAAAACTGTCTCCAAAAGAACAGCAATGTACAAAATAGATAGCGCAGAACGCTACCAGGAGGAAAACAATCCTATACCTGATTAAGTAGCTAATAGCAAGTCCCCCCTGAACATAAACAAGTTTAATATTAGGAGGTCGCTAGTACCTGGCTATACCTGGCTTGAATGTAATGTCGTAAGACAAACAAGCACCGGAGAAGTGGAAGTGAGGAACTTAAATACCCCGCACGTAGAAGCCCAGGTGAAAACAATAATGAGGACTGCAAACCACAAAACGGAACGAGGAAAAAATCTGATTGATTCACAATCGTGACAACCAGAACAAGAACTGCAAAAGAAAAGAAAACAACAGCCACAAACCACTACCCTCCGTGCACAAGATTATGTGCGTTCCCAACATTGACACATTATGCACACAGCAAGATTTTAAATTATCCACTGTAGGATCTGCCCCGTAAATGCACCTTTTTGCACATTTTTTTATGGATCAGATTTGCATAGATTCTCCCTGTTCCTGCGTTTAAATTTGGCATGTCGTACACAACAAAGTTATAATTTATTCACGCACAAAGCACAAGTAGTTCTAAGCAGTTCACTTTCAAGGATATTACCCTAAATTTGTAACTAAACACATGAACAATAATATAATGAAGGCAAATAACTAAATCTCATACGGGCCATCCAACATCAAAATAGACATATTTGATGTTGGATACTTATATCCGAGAAGACTAATTTGTGTTAGTGTAGTGATGATAATGGGTGCTGGTGCAATGGATGCATCTTAGCAGACAAGACTTCAGACTAACCGTCTCCATACAATTTAATGGATCTGCCTGCATTTAGTTTGTTAAATCATGCAAGGTATTATTGAAACAACCATTAACGTGACAAACATCTATTTCAATAATCAATGCTCCTCAATTAGGAGAAGGCTTAGTTTGTCACATTCAAGAGTTTTATGAGATAATGTACTCCACATGCATTAGATGGTAATGTGAGAGTGAGGCTTCTTGAATCTCAAAGTGGGTAGGTCTGTCATGAGTAATCAATGACTCACTGATCTAAATAAATTACAGTTTCCTGTTTTGAAGAATAAAGCATTTTGATTGGTTGAAGCAAGTCAGAGATTGACATCAGATGGTAACCCAGACAGCACGTGAGATCATTGTAACGGGTCAACATGAGCACAGAGTATACCAAACAATTAAAGTACTAGGCAATGCAGCAAAAGCCAGATTCACATTTTCATTACAAACATGTCAACTTCACTTTTGTGACAAAAATGTCTATGCGCTAGCGTATCTAACCCTGGAGGTACTCACAGTACAAAGGGTTTCAAACTCTTTGTCCGACACGAAGGACCCGTCAAGGCCGAAGAGGAAGATGGAGGCGTAGGACAGCATCCCACCGAGGATAATTAGGTTATTCATATATGGACTGGACATCTTTATTAACCTGGGGAGATGGAGACAGATGGGGGGTGGGGGAGGAGTCAGTCTGGCTGATATTGATCTGGAGCTACCCTGAATGCAACGAGCCGCGTTTGGCTTTATGATTAATAAATGGGACGCCAGGCTGACCCATTTACACCAGTCTGTTGGGATCCTCTAAATATCCTCTTCTAAGAAGCCAGCAGCATAATGACTCCTATATTCCATCTGCAAGCTTAGAGATAAGGGCATTTTTTCCTCTGAGATAAAAAATCAGGCTAAAAGAGGTTTCTGGTGCACTGGGAGGAAGTCAACTATGCCCAGGCGATGGGCCTCGCCTCTCTATCAATGATGTGTTTCACATCACTTTGTGCATGCCATCGAACATCGATGCATTTCATTGGCTAAACACATCGGAGTAAGAAGCTTACCAAGTGAGGAATGGGAAGCGCTTTAGAAAAGGAATTGCTTCACTCAAATCAAGATTTGTTAAGTAACCAAATGTTCCGGGGCCAAATTTGTTCAAACGGCAATGAGACCTTTGATCCTTGAGAAGGCATTGGCTGTCATCCCTGTCTTCAATCTGCTGATACAGCAGACAGCCAGGTAGAGAAACATTCATAAGAGAGCATTTAAACTCATATGATTTGCACTGAGATATGAACCAAATTTAGAGGCGGTAAGTGTGGTTCTTGACCGGGCACCACTCTCTACCCTCCGGGGTGAATTCAGAGTAATGTCCTCACCTGTGGTTGCGGTTCTTGATGTTGAAGAAGAGGAAGGCACCCGCCATGAGCATGCCCAGGATGGTAATGGTGGACAGGATGCTGTAAAGAGGAACGTTGATGTGACGCCGCTGCAAGCGCACAAACGTCCGGTCCTTGGGGGGCTCCACTCCTACAATAAAAAGGAACTGTTTAGTCAACTGCCTGCTCAGGATAATGCACAATGTAGCGCGTGCGCATGTGCATACGTGCAAGCATGCATGCATGGCTGTATGTACATGGCTGTATGTGTGTGTTTGTGTGCGCGTGTGTTTGTGAGTGTGTGCGTGAGTGTGTGTGTGTGTGTGTGTGTGTTTGTGAGTGTGTGTGTGTGTGTGTGTGTGCTGTGGGTGTGTGTTTGTGAGTGTGTGTGTGTGTGTGTGCTGTGGGTGTGTGTTTGTGAGTGTGTGTGTGTGTTTGTGTTTGTGAGTGTGTGCGTGTGTGTGTGTGTTTGTGAGAGTGTGTGTGTGTGTGTATGTGTGTGTTTGTGCTAAACAGAGTGAGGTAGATCTGAAGGGAGAAATGAATTGTAATTCTCCACAGAATTTAAAGTTGGAAAGTAAGCATTCTGTGAGCATTCTGCAGTGCTCTGTTGGTGCTTAGTCCTGGCTGCTGATGGGACCTTTTGTCAGGTGGGTTGTGCTTGATTTATCACATTAAAACCTGCTAATATCTGAAATGTAAAAGCACAGTACCCCTTACTAAACAGTAACCAACATTATTTGAAATTTTGAAATGATGAAATCCAAAGATTAATAATTACAGAATAGTACAGTACATATATGCACACTCACATGCACACACAGACACACACACACACACACACACACACACACACACACACACACACACACACACTTGTGTGCATGTACGTATGTAGATATACAATGATACATATTACATAATGTGAGTGTATTTATTGTGAATCTGGCCTCAACAGTATTTAATGCATATTCCCATTTTATGCAATATAAAGCCAGTTTCTTTTTTAGCTAAGCCACTACAATCAAGGCAAGTCATGTAGTGTACTCCAAAAAGCATGAATATATCCCCCAAACTGTAACATACTCCGTATAGCAATGTTATTATACTTTACATTTTTTACATATAAATGTTGATGCTAATCTTTTGTCAATTATTAGAATGAATGTTGAATGTTGTTTTCTAGTCTTCCGCCCAGCACTAACTGCCTTTTTACAGATACATTTGCTTGTAGGCTTGTATCCCCCCCCCCCCCCCAACTTCCTCAAACCAAGACTGCAGCAGCATACAGACCCTGCTGTGATAGTTCCAAAAAAGTAGCAAAGTTAGCTAATCACACAGAAAGTATTACTTGAATTAAGAACATGAAGAAATGCATAATAACACTAATATGAGTTGTGTTGGATTTTGTTGGGGGCCATGTTCAAGGTTTTAGGAGTACACTAAGGGCTTGATTTACTAAGATCTTTAGCATGTGCAAATTGGTTGTGTTATTACTTTTGTGTGTGCTAAAATGCTTTGCACACGCTAAAGGTCTTAGTAAATCAAGCCCTAAATGTTCCTTTTCCAATTCCAATTGGGGATGGTAGCTAATTCTAAAGGAAGGAAACTGGCTGTATATTAAAAGATGCCTGATATGCCTGGTGCCAATGCACAACTTTTTTAATAAATAGAAAAATCAAAAATAGACAAAACGGCAAAACAAAAAAATGGGCATAAAGGTAGTCAAAACATTAATAAGCCTGTCTTTCACAAGCACAGTAGAAAAGTTTCTAGAAGTTTTTTTTTTTTTGTTCTGCTGGAAATAGTTTTGTGCTCACTGGCAGCAATCTGTTTTGTTTGTCCTGTTTTGCTTACTTTGTCAGTTGTTCCAAGGGTGCCAACAAATTTCAATGGCTCAACTAACAGAATTGCATGTGAACTGCATTAAAATGTGTACTTTAGTTGGCGTCTTAGAAACCAGGTTGCCTAGATATGGACTAAGTAAATACAGAGAATACCAAGACATAAATATGTGAAACAAACTTTCTTCTGAAAGAAGTCTGCAGACTTTTGATGGTAAGTAAATACAATTTGGCCTGGATAAGATGGCCATGTTAGCACAGGAGACTGAATGCCCTGAGTATGTGTGGCAAATGTTGGCATCAATTCCCCCTTGCTCTAGCCCAGACAGCGCTGACTATGGCTCCCCTACCTTGAAAGCGCATGGTGTTGTTGATGAGATCCAGTGCGTCCTCAATGGCATTGTATTCTCCCACCTTCACTTCCTGGCCCTCTGTGCAAAGACATGAAGAGAACATGTGTGATAAGCCTGCTGGGTAAAAATGAACGCCGTTGGCCTTTTGCAGAGAATTGAGAGTGGGGATCGCCAGGAGCCATAGTAGCCTCAGGCCTTCTTTCAACAAATGGCTGTAGCTGATAAAGGCTTGGACTCAAGACTGCATAGAAAAGAAGTGGTGGCAAGAGAATGCATAACATATGGCAATAACACCAGAGACATACAGTATCAACATAACCACACAGGAACATTATCGTACATAGGCTACATATAACCTACATGTACAACATATAAGCTGACAAGAAAATGGAAGTAATCATATTTCTACATGCCCGGGACTTGAAACTTTCAAAGACAACCACACACACACAGCAAGATGTCTGACTGAGTACTCGAGGCTTCTTCAATCTCAATCTGAAGTTACACCAGTGCTGCAAACTAGTTAAATTCATCTTTGCTGCATTTCCTTGCCTCAGGCGGAGCTAGTCTCACAGGAGTGCTGTTGCACCATGGGATTTGTGTTATTCCCTAGCTGGTGTCCTTTATGCTGAAGCTTTGTATCTTACATTTCAGATTTTACTAATATTCCTATTCCCACATTCGTATCACTCCGGGCCTGTCTGTACGGCATCATGTCGCTATGACCCCAGATATAGATACCAAATGACACTGATATTTCACATCTAGTGAAATGAAACATGTCCTTCATGAAACATTTTAAAAACACTCAGAAGTAACAAAAATGGCCGAAAACAGATTACAATAAATTTCTGTGTACATTTGGAAAAGACAAATAAAATCAGTGAACTAAAAACAGCCCCTTGGTTCTCAGAATATCCCAGGAGACTGCACGCGCGTGGTTCATGGTGTGTCAGTAGGCTTGAAAAAGGGTGTTTTGGAATAAATTGCGTCCGGACCTAGAGGGTAGGACCAGACATCTGTAAAGCTTCCTATAGCGCATTCAAAAACAGACAATTCACTGCGCGAGGAGCCTGCAGTAGTGCGCTATCCCTGCCGGAAATAAAAGTGTTTCTGCTAAACATATGAGTCACCTATCAAAATCTGTTCAAATAAAGGCATTAAACAGGCCTCACTGACAGCTGGCGATAATCGAGTCCATTATGCTAGAGTGGAGCACTGCTTCTGGATTCTGTCACAGGGCCGTCCTGCAGGTGCGTAGCCAGAACCTCTATTAGATTTGTGTCCTTTTCAGTAAAAAAAAGGCTGTCCATTTCTATTACAACATGTCACTAAGCCAATATTTGAGAGTTGCTGGAAATAACTTGGCTGTTATATGCTAATATTCTGACAGCATGCTAATGCACGTTAGTATGCTAACAGCATGCTAATAACCGTGTCCAAATGAATCCCCCATGATGTCCCCCTTTTATTGAGATAATGATCCTGCTTAGAGCTTTGGGGAGAAAAGAAAACAATTAGATATGATTATATATAAGTTATGTGTGTGTGTGTGCTTGTGTGCATGTGTCGACTGACAGGTATTAATTACACAATAAATTAATTCTGGCTATACAAAAAAGTACTTAATGATGCAATCATGAACATTCTGTCATATTTTCATTTCTGACTGGATATGCAAAGGCAAGTAAAAATACAGTAATTATGAATTATGCCATAAGGTAGCTGTAAATTGACCATTTAGAAGCTGAGGGCAGGAATGCTGAAGCTCAGGGTCTCAGACACTTTGATGAAAACTGGTTTACAATGTCAAGCAATAATTGCAATTGTATAAAAAAGTTAACATTTTTTACAGGTCTCTCTTAGATCAATTATTAAGCCAGTAACCTATTACCAAAATATTAACTAGCCTCAGAGAGGGGACCGACTCACGATTTTGGAGGTCACAAGCAAGGCAAGTCTTTTGGATTACCAGTTATAAAGTCTCAATCGTTTGATTTTCTATATAAAACCATTTCATATTTGCATTAGACCCTTACAAAACTGGATAGTTTGCTGCAAATTTGCAGCTAATACGCCACAAACTAAATTGTTTACCACAAAATGTTGCCAAAGGTTTGACAGAGTTTGCCGGTAGTGGTGAACTAAAACTTTTTCAGAAGTGAATGGCAGTTCCCATGAAGCTAATTTGCATGTGAAAATATGAGCTTGCCGCAAACCTGCGGCAACAATGCCAAAGGTTTGATGCAAATTTGCCAGAAGGCTTAAATTTTTGTAAGGAGATTTATTTGTAGAGCTGTTGATTGAATGTATTGTGTGGTATGTTGTTTTCATATGGTTTACCAAGGGTTCATTCCAATCGCTTATTTTCACTTCTTGCATTATTTCCTTGTGTCGTTTCCTCACTCCTTAGCTCCACCAGTGGAGGACGCGAGGAAAGGATGCAAAGAGGAGATACGAGGAGGGAGGAATGGAGGCAACATGTATTAGCCAAATGGAACGTCCTTGCTCAGTTAAGGCGGCTTGCATTTTAATGTTTAATTTGTTGCAGTTGAAAACGTGGCAACTAATATTTTCCGGATGTATTCCACTGTGCGAACATACTGGTTAAATGTGACATATTGCATAGGCTACCTATGGCAAAATCAAATATTGTTTTGAAATGACAGGAGTTAACATTAAGCATTGAAGGTTGCGTTTCCTATTCAGCAACAAACAGACTGAATGATATGGGAAACAAAGCATATTATGCTTACGTGCTAACTATTATTACAAACTGTTTTTTAGCCATGAATAAACTTTTTTTTTGTTAGTCCTAAAGAATGAGTGTCATTATGGATTAAAAAAACTTTATAATAAATGGAAAGAAAGGTAAAATAGGATTTGTGATTGGATGAGAGGTGAGATCATTTACACACGTGACACGTCCCGAAAAAACACTTCCGCAAAGACTACACTTGTGTTTCCTCGCATCCGCCGGGAGCCTTCTCGTTCCCCTGAGGAGTATTTAGCGGTTTGGAATGTCCTTAAAGATGGCAGACCTCGATTCATTTCCGGGTCAGGCCAGGACTGAGGAGAAGAGGACGGATAAAACTGCGATTGGAATGAACACACAATCTGCACCAGGGCCATACAATTCCAGGTCCTGAGGGACGCAGTGGCTGCAGGTATTTGCTCCACTCATGTACTACACCACCTGATCTTACTAATGAACTTACGTTTAGTGAAATCTGGCATAGTGCCTTGTTGCTTCTGAGAACAGTCCACTCAGAACCATTAAGAAATTGGCTTCAAATTATTATAAAATTGGAATTCAGGAATGCTGAATGTTTTGTTTCTATGTTTTTAAAGTCAATTCGAGTCATAATGCCACAAGACAAATTAAAGTACCGATTCTTGGTAGTGCAAATCCAAGTCAGGTCTCAAGTGATTTCCCTCTCTTCCAAGTCGAATCGCACATTGTGAATGTATAAAAATATATTTGAGTTTTTTTACTTTTTCAGACTTGAGTCCAAGTCATGTGACTCAAGTCAACAGCTAATTAGTTGTTCTTTAGTAAAAATATGGCAAAATGACAATGTGTAGTGATTCGTGGCTGTTTGTTTTCTTTTTTTGGGGCTCTCGTCCTACTTTCACCTGGGCTTCTACGTGCAGGGTATTTAAGTTCCTCACTTCCGCTTCTCTGGTGCTTGTTTGTCTTACGACATTGCATTCCAGCCAGGTATAGCCAGGTACTAGCGACCTCCTGATATTAAACTGTTTATGTTCAGGGGGGACTTGATATAGCTACTTAATCGGGTACAGAATTTGTTCTCCGACTGGTAGCGTTTGGTGCTATCTATTTTGTACTTTGCTGTTCTCTCAGAGACAGTGTTTCTTTGTACTTTCGTTTTGGTTTTTCACTCCACCGGCTTTGAGCTACGGCAGCCGAGAGTGTTCTTTTGTTTTACTAAGTTTCCCGTTCTTAGCTCATTACGTGAGCTTGGGAGATTTAGTTGATATTCTACTAGTTTTCTAGTTCGCCCGTTTTTGTGGGTTTATTTTTGTTTTGGCTGTTAGCCTTAAGGAATTAGTTCCTGTCTTTTCTTTTCTCTTATTATTATTTTCTCTCCCTAACTATTGGTCCTCACTGTTGTGAGTTGATTTGTTCAGATCCCCCCAACCTTTGCGTTTGAATCTCCGAATCATCAAGAAACCTTCTGGGATTCTCTCTAAAGCCCTCTTTACACACCATGCTAATCTTTAAAGAGCTACCTTAAAACCTGCTATTTGTCCCATGCGTATTTTAACAGCAGTGGCGGGCCGTCAGGGCCAGCAAGGCCTTCTCTGCTGGCCTAAACATCATCAGAATATAAATTTAATTTTGATATATTTTTTCCACAAATATGTATTAAATTATTCCCCATAGTCTATTCTCTTCATTTCATAGCTTTCCTCTTGGTTGCGCTGCTTCCAGCCTCAGATCGAGATTTGGAGGGCTGGCCTTTATGTTAGAGCTTTTATCCAATCATATTTCAGCCATAATGTGTTGCCAGGGTCCAAGAAATCTGCCCTTAGGCCTTCAGAATAAACATTGCGGGCCCCTGTAGCTTAAAGTGAACGGAACGTTAACTGTGGCGTTAACCAATCAGATTTCGAGTTGGCGACACCGGGGCCAGCTAGCAGGCGTACGATAACGTCAGCACGTGCACGTCTTTTGATTGGATACGCACTATTGAGAGGCAGGGCTATCGCAGAGCTAGCAAACTGAACTTGAATGAGCTCATTTGTGTAGATTTCTACAAGCTGTTTTTTTTCAACCCACAATGGCTGAAGGAGGAGAAGAGATCGATTTGGTCGCAGATATAATTACAACGCCATTTTCAAGACGAACTTTTCAAGAAAAGCTAGACATCGTCAGAAGAGAACGGCCAACCCCGACGCTAGCGAGCCGACGCTAGCGAGTCAAAGTGGACATTCAAGGCTAGGAATACACTTTCACCACTGTCGCAAATATATCCTCATTAACAAATGCAAATTATTTGTTTGTTTTCTTTTATTTTCAGTGAATAGTTTATGTGTCTTTATCGTCACGTTTCTTAAATGAAACTGCTTTGGGTGCGACAATGCGCTGTTTAGCGAACAAACTTGTTAAAGCTAACATACTTTTGGTGGACTTAATAAAACTTTGTAGACTAATCCCTTAAAAGCGCCTTTTATTTTAAAGTTTTGACAGTATCCAAGCGATCTTAAAGCTGGTAGTTTAACACTCTTAATTGTAAATGCGGATTTATTGATTATAAATGCTTCGGAAATATGAATATAACTGTTGTACTTGACTATGTTAAGGTGATGCAACGCCCGGTTATACTGCGTTTCTGTCTAAATGTATAGTTTCTAGAGCCATGGCGTCATAATGATGGTATTAAGAGGTGGAATAATTCAGGTAGGACTGTGTAGGACATCACTGAAGGCCTAGGTGTGAAATGCACGGCCCACCACTGTTTAACAGTAATACTGTATCGACCATATCATTCACACAATAGACCTGTCCACAGTCTTCCCCATGAAAGGAACCCAAGGCTATTCTATAAAAGCCTTTGGTGTAGCTTATCTTTACCAATCATCAGCTCACATGTATTTTATGTCACTTGAACATTAGCTGGAGCTCTAAACAAATTTTAAGCGTTCTAGACTTTTAACAAGAGTCTTAAAAGGAAACCCAACAGAAAGTGTTTGGTCGCGAACCACTGTATTCTCAGGATTTTGGGTTTCTCATAGAAGCCTCCTTCAATTAGGTCATCTTAAGGCACAACTACTTACAATAATCTTATAAACACTAAAAAGCGTGACCCTGGCGGAACATTTCCTATTTCACCCACACAGAGGAACTAAAATGACTTCTGCCCTGATTCAGTGTTGGAAATGTCTGTGGCTGTGCCAGTCACTTGGTGAAACCTGACTCTGTCTGTGGTGACAAGTGTGAAAACAAGGTCAATAGGCATTTAACAACAGACAGACTGATACTACGCTCTCCGCAATAAACTGTTGGTGTAATAAAACACCAAGGAGCAAATAAACCACGTGTAGTTAAAGACCATGAATGATCAAAATGTGTCGTCCAATGCAAGGTATGGAAGTGTGCTTGTTTGTCGACAAGGCAACGACTATGACTTCGCATCATCAGATATTGAAACAAACTTTATCAGTCTTCAACATTTCCTTCCTTGTTTCTATTGTCAGCACATTTATTAAATTACAATAGATAAGTCTACTATATATTACTGTTGGTTTTTCCATGACATAATATTGGTCCAGTCACACAGAGAAAGATATGTGTCCCATGTAAAACATTTATTTTGCATTAGTTATACTGGTATTGTAATTGCAATGTTAATTGAAACTAAAATTGTGATTATTAAAATAGTTTAGTGAAGTTTTTCCTGAAACAAAGATGACACTGTTGCACAATAGCATTATCTGATTCATAAACTTGCATATATTTTTTTATATTGCCTATGTTTTTCGTATTACCATTGGAGCCACCATTTGCATATTTATGTGCACTTTTGGGAGCCAGTCATTTTGGAGGGCACTGTATATCCTATGTAACTGAACTGCTAGAAAATGTTTTTAATTTGCATTTGCATCGCAATTTATTTAGATTTTATTTTCAGTCTGGTGTGCAAGATGGTATGTTCACCAATGAGTCTCTTCTATTCAAACCTCACTGATACCACAAAGCTACAAACTTGTAAAACTTTGATTTAGCTACACCTTCCCAGTTGGATTCATTCATGTTTGACTACTGCATCGCTGAGCGTGTGATGGAATGTTTGACAGCCCTAGTTTCCACGGGCGACACAGCCCTAGTTTCCACGGGCGACACACACACACGCCTCCGGATTCCTCTGCACACAACAAAAGGACAGCACTGGGGAGATGATCAGCGCCTCTTTAAATATTCATTCTGGGCAAGACCTTCTCTGGTATTAATGTGGAAAAAAGCTGTCAGGACAGGACTCTGAAATAGGACGGATACAAAATAAGGCGAAAGATAGGGACCGCTACTTTGCCCTGGAGTGGTCACACCCTCGTCATTTTGGCAGACACTTCAGAAAGCTAAAGTGAGCACCCATAAACCCACTGTTGATATTGTTTCAACATAACCTAAGGCTTTTTTTTTACTATCTGGTTCTTAAGATTTTTGAGTTGCCAAGTAGCAATTAGAGAAGTAGAAGAAAAAGTAGCAAGTACAGTTATGCGCTGCAGCAGGACACAACTGTATTTGTCCTCACCAGAGGTAGGCAGGGTTTAAGGTGGCCAGGATTCCACAGGTCACTCCTGCATTAGGTCCGCCTAGCTATGCCAGGCTCCCATAGGTTACCAATTATAAACTGGACAAATTATAAAAGGGGGAATTATAAATATCAACAGTTACACTTATTGGGCCTCATTTATCATTCAGGCGTGCGTTCAAATCTGATCGTAAAGTGAGCGCACGGCTATTTTTAAAGAAATTTCCGGATTTACAGCTCTCGACCTTGCGTACACTTTTCCCAGTGGCGAGGCAGCGACATTGCATACAATGAACAGCGAGGGAATAGTTGTGAAGCCTATAATGAAAACAAATAACTTTTGTTCAGTGCATTGCGGAGTCAACAGGTGAAAAACAAAAAAGTACTCTTTGAAAAACATAGGTTATGTGAGCTTTAAAATCAGAGTTGGCCTTAAATGAGAAGCTGATCATAAAAATGGCACGTCAAAGTGTCATGGTCCGTGGGCTATTTTTTCTTTTCCGCTGCGGTTCTCGTACTTTTTCTCCGGTTGAGAATCTATCGGATTTTTTCCACGTTCCGTTCCGGGGTTTTGCTTCACCTCGCCTCGTCTCCTTTGTTTTCACTTGTTTGTTTCACCTTTTACCGGCCGCTTTAGTGTTACGTGCCAAAGGTGTTTCTTTTCTTTTCGGTTTTCCTGTTTAAGGAATTTAATTGAGCTCAGGAGACTCGTTTTGTGCTCTCACTCGTGTTTTCGAGTTCGCCCTATTTTTCTGGGTTGATTATTATTTTGCTGGTTAGCTACTATAATTTTTCCTCTTTCTTTTCTACCCATTAAGCTCCCTTAGTGGTCCTCACTTTCGTGGGTGACTTGTTATGATCCCCCTTCCGTCGCCTTTGATTCACCGCAACTGAAACCATGACACCAAGTCATTCCATTTATGAAACTATTAAAAGAAGTTATTGCATCTGGGCAATATATTGCACTTGATTTACGTTTTGTGGCTGTAGACGTAGCCTACGTTGTGTAGCCGCTGCCTAATTGTCAAAAATAAGTTAAAAGATAAGTTGATTTTTAATCACTTCATGAAGTCACAGCGTCTTCTATCACGTTACACAGCCACTTTCCTAATGGTATCCCCCACCCTCTCTTCTGCTTCTGTCTGGGATGTTTTCAGTCCCGTCCGGCAGAACTTTTTTTGTGAATGGCTATTTTCTTTTAAAAATTTTATCTCAGCTGTAGTTCGCAATTTGGAGGAAGCATTTTAGCCCTGGATATCCCGTGCCACATAGCAGCTTTTGAGCTAGACTGCACAACACTACTAACGCTCCCAATAAGCATACATTTATTTTCTTGTTCATTCATAAGCATTTCAAGTTTACCCAAACAGAAAAATAATTTGCTTTCTTGTTGCCTATAATATTAGAGAAAACCTCTCATATCCGCCGTTTCCCTCCAGACTACCTTTCTTTCTTTCACTCAGTTTTTCCCATTCCTTCTGTTTCATGTCGTGTTTTTCTGTTTACCCTGTCAGTCTAGTTCCATGTTGTGCAGTGTTGTCCCCATTATTACTCAGCCTATCACTCGCCCCCTTCACTCTATTACCTCTTTAGCTCTCACATACAATCCTCATGCCCTTTGCATTGCCCTCATTTCTTTTCCACCGGTTTCTCCCTCTATTTAAGTTGCTCTCTTTGCCAGTTTGTTTCGTTTGTTCTTGCTATCGCTTGATGTTTTTCGGCCTCTGTGTTTGCTGTGTGCATTTTGACCTGTCTTTTCATCTTGTTTCCAGTTTCAGCCCGTCCAGCCTGCTCCCTGCTCCTGTTCGCTCCTGCCCCATCATCTGCCCTGCCCGCCTTCGTTCGCCTATCCTGTATCCTGCCTATCACCTAGCCCTCCAGCCTGCTCCCCGTTCCTGCTAACTCCTGCCCTGTCATCTGTCTTGCCCGCTTTATTTGTCCAGCCCTGTATCCAACCCTTCACAGTCTGTTCGCTTGCCTTTCCAAATAAATATTTACTCCTTACAAAGTTATTGCCTGAGTTTGCCTCTGAGTCCTGCATTTGGGTCCATACCAGTGTCTGTACCATAACAAAAACGAGTTGGCATGTGTGTTTTAAAGGAGGTGGCACTGCCAAATATAAATAATAAAATGGGGGTGTTAGTATGGTAATTCATAATGATGTGAACGTGCTTCCTAATATACGATCAAGTCTGATTTATCATACATTTACGCTCAGATCAGTGATTTACACAAGTTTGATGAATCACACGTGATAATTTTGTACGCAAGCTGCATCCGTCAAATATACGCTATTTTTTACGACCATATTGATAAATGAGGCCCATTCTCTGTTATAATTACTGCATAAATCACTGTGGCCTACAGAGCACCTGGCTGGTATAATTGGACATCAGCATATCACAAAGAGCCCGATCAACCAGAGGAGCTGTATCTACTGAAGAGATGGGTGATATGCTGCCTGCACAACCCTCCCTCCCTGGGTGGTACAGTGGCCAGGTAGGCATTAGCTAATGACTCCCAGCCTGGCATGGCCTGGGCTGGATATGAACCGTGGGTCACATCACTGTACTAAGAATGAAAGATACTAAGAACAAGAGACTCAACAGGATGCATCACTATGGAGGCTGAAGTATTACCATTTTAACTTAGGTTTAAAGCTTAAGTTTAACTTGAAATGATACTGATTGCTAGGATATTTCATAAGAATGTTGTTTAAGAACAAAAAAATCCTTAGCTTTGTCACTCAGTGTTGAGGACAAAGAGAATTTAGGTAGGATTGGTGTAAAGAGAAGTAGAGTTGTCTTTAAATAAACAGGAAAGGCATCGTTTCCTGTGTGTCACATGAAAAGGGTGTAGGTGTAAGGAAGACAGAGGATAATTATTAGCATGTAGGTTGGTTTAATGGAAGACAACACTGACTTACCTTGAAACTGTGTGAATTTGATCGTCCCCATTCTCTCTCCATTCCGGAACATAACTTGACCCTTGAAAAAATGAAAAACAAAGAGCACTGATTCATACAGTTCTGAACATCCCCCAAAAAGCACTGATTAATACAGTTCTCAACATCGCCCAAAGAACACTGATTAATACAGTTCTCAACATTGCCCAAAGAGCACTGATTAATACAGTTCTGAACATCCCCCAAAGAGCACTGATTAATACAGTTCTGAACATCGCTCAATGAGCACTGATTAATACAGTTCTGAACATCGCTCAATGAGCACTGATTAATACAGTTCTCAACATCGTCCAAAGAGCACTGATTAATACAGTTCTCAACATCGTCCAAAAAACATTGATTAATACAGTTCTCAACATTTCCCAAAGAGCACTGATTAATACAGTTCTGAACATCGCTCAAAGAGCACTGATTAATACAGTTCTGAACATCGCCCAAAAAACACTGATTAATACAGTTCTGAACATCGCCCAAAAAACACTGATTAATACAGTTCTCAACATCGCCCAAAGAGCGCTGATTAATACAGTTCTGAACATCGCTCAAAGAGCACTGATTAATACAGTTCTGAACATCGCCCAAAAAACACTGATTAATACAGTTCTGAACATCGCTCAAAGAGCACTGATTAATACAGTTCTCAACATCGCCCAAAGAGCACTGATTAATACAGTTCTCAACATCGTCCAAAAAACATTGATTAATACAGTTCTCAACATTTCCCAAAGAGCACTGATTAATACAGTTCTGAACATCGCTCAAAGAGCACTGATTAATACAGTTCTGAACATCGCCCAAAAAACACTGATTAATACAGTTCTGAACATCGCCCAAAAAACACTGATTAATACAGTTCTCAACATCGCCCAAAGAGCGCTGATTAATACAGTTCTGAACATCGCTCAAAGAGCACTGATTAATACAGTTCTGAACATCGCCCAAAAAACACTGATTAATACAGTTCTGAACATCGCTCAAAGAGCACTGATTAATACAGTTCTCAACATCGCCCAAAGAGCGCTGATTAATACAGTTCTGAACATCGCTCAAAGAGCACTGATTAATACAGTTCTCAACATCGCCCAAAGAGCACTGATTAATACAGTTCTCAACATCACTCGAACAAAAGCTTAACTATTTATTTTCATTTATGGTACCTCCCTGCCTGTTATTCAATTATTTGTATATTTAACTTGCGTGGTCTCCATGACTCTCATCCATCTTATACCCTTTTCAGCCTAAATTCCGACTGAAGACTCAGGGGGACAATTCTGACCAACTGGCCTGGTACAGCAAGTCAATGTATTGTGTTGGCTAGACCCCCAACCTCTGCGTTCTCCAACGAACTGAGATTCAGCAATAATGCTGATTCCGGCAAGCATATATTGAGTAATGGTGGTACCCAAGGACGAGTCGAGTGTAACCACTCCGAGCTCCACGCACGATTAAAACCAAATTCAAAATTATAATTTTAAATGGAGTCAGATAAACGAGCAAATAAATGAGTGATATTTCATACAATAACTTTTCCCTTTTCCCACAGCAATAGCGGAATACATCACGCTTAAACCTTCGCTCCGAGCTATTCCCTCATTGGTCTAGCTGCGTGGGTTCTACATATATATATAGCAAATATTACACATTTCTGTGTAATGAAGATATAACATACAGGTCATGCGGGGTATACTGTCCATATGTCCCCCTTAAAGCAAATTACACTGTGCCTTGGTTTAAATTGGGACACCCTGCTTTTCTAGACAACCTTGAGGAAACCCTCTGGAACCTTTCTTTATACGTTATCACAGATAATTAATTTCAGAGGGAGATAAGAGGGGGACCAGATACACTGGATGCATTTGGGGCAGATGATGGCCTGAGATTGTATTTTATTGAGATTCATATACATTTTATTTTATTTTCCCCTGTAGCATCACTTACTCCTGGCACTGTAACAAACTAGAACTTACCACAATAACATTTGACAGAGAGCAATTCCTGGGCCATTTGTCATATTACAAGTCTGTGAATTGATCAGTTTATTATGATATCCATAATTATTTGCTAAACAAATTGATTTGTCAAATACAAAATGAGATGAACGAAAGATCGATAGGAAATCAATTACCCACTGCATTCCTTATCTAAGAAAGTGTAACTTGTTGTTTGTAGTGATTGCATGTCTCTTAAAAGGACAATAAAAACAAATGTTAGAATCTCTCCAAGAGCAAGTTTCATGTTGTCTTTAGAATCTACAGTTGGAGATTAGACTAGTACTACGCAAGCTCTTGAACATCACCCAACAGAGTGCCTGTTACACCTTTGGCATACTGACTACATCCTTTGAGTTCAACACTAAGCAGGACTAACAATTAAAATGCATTGACCAATGCACCATGATCCTGAGTGAACTGTAGCTCATCCTTGACTGAGCTATCTGATTCAGAATAGCATGAACCTCATGGAATAGATATGGAATGATGAAATACAGATTGTTGAACAAAGTGTTACGGGAGAATTTGATTCTGAATGATCCAATGCAAAATGACACAATACTACATGATGTGATAATGTGATATGGGGCTGTACAATTTTTAAGAATCTGAACATCACAATATTGAACTATGATAATGAATGACTCAAAAATGAATCATGTGACTCTGAACAGCACTCAAGCATCACTCAGAAATAATAACAGATCAACATGAGACAGGAATGTAATTGCCCTTCTGATAACAGCAAACAAATCAATAATTAATAATATCCATAATTTTTCAGAAAAACAGTAATAGTCCCTTCAAATACTGGCGTTTCCAGAACCAATTCCAATGTTCGTTTAATTAATTGTGCCATCTGACAGAACTCTCTAGTTTTGGATTATTTCATTACACAAAACAGGTGAAAGAGATGGAGAGCAGGAATGATTCAAACAGTATTTAAAACAGGAAGGTGATGGAACAGCCAATTTAATTTAAAAAAACACAAAATGCTTTGAAGTGCTGGAAACGCATCCTCTCGGCGTGTTTTTGTCTGCGTTCAGCGTCTATGATGATAGAAGTGTGCTGTATAACAACACGCTTAAACAGATTGGTGAAAATGGGTGTTTGGATGCAGGGCAGGAGAAGGCAGTATCTGTTGGGCTTCTGTCATTGAGGTTGTGGGGCGGCTGTGGCTCAGGAGGTAGAGCGGGTCGTCCGCTTATCGCAGGGTTGGCGGTTCGATCCCCGGCTCCTCCTGTCCACATGTCGAAGTGTCCTTGGGCAAGACACTGAACCCCAAATTGCTCCCAATGAGCAGGTTAGTGCCTTGCATGGCAGCTGCCGCCATTGGTGTGTGAATGTGTGTGTGAACGGGTGAGTGAGAGGCCATTGTAAAGCGCTTTGGATAAAGGCGCTATATAAGCGCAGTCCATTTACCATTTACCATTTGTGCCTTGTTGCTAGGATGAATGCAGAACCTGCTCTGGATCAGTTGGCTAAAAAAACAGCACTGTGACTTCCAGTCTGATGTCTCTATATATATTTTAAAAGATTATATTAAGACATTTACACATTCCACTAATCAACACTTTATTTCAGCACTTTAGTTGGTAACTTTATAAATGCTAGAAACGAAGCGGAGCCTTCATATCACATGTCATCACTGAAATAAGACCTCTAACAAAATAATGAGTCAAAAGTTTATAAAGCTCATTGTGTAAAATGTAGTGTTCTGTCCAAAGGTTTGTTCCTAGGTCTTGCTTCATTGTGACATTTCCCAGAACTATCTTTTCAACTAAATTAAATATCAAATTTCCAAGAAGTATAAAGTTTATATTGGGACAGAACTCATAATCGAGGTACAAGAAGGCACCACTATTCTGTATGCAGTGTTTCATGGAAACAGCATATTAGCACACTTCTATTCGATGTGGAATGCCTTTTCCAGTAGTAATTTCACTGCATTGAAAAACAAAGTTGGTTGTGCAACAAAGACACAAAAAAATGTAATAAAAAATACTAATGAAAAAACCCACAAAGATTTGAATGCAGAAACTACGAATGGACTGGAGGAGCCTTAGCAGGTATCATTCTGGGAAGCATTCAGGAAGTGCCCACAGAGCCCACTGAAAGCTGCACGACCTCATTACTCCTGTGAATGGGCATCATACTACCATCCTGAGTGCTCAACTCAACAGAACAGCTCTGCCAGATCTCAATACCAACTGGCTATCTCTGCCGACTACCTGCAGAGAAACATACTGACAGCCCCCCTGACATACAGAAAACTCTTGGGCCATTTCCAAATGGATGCATTGCAGCTGTTTAACTATACAGGAAATGGCTTTTAGAATTATTCACTGCACTGGAACCTGTGGTACCGACTGCCAAGATGAAAAAATTCACGCTCAATGTGTGCTCAATGGGCGGCAAGCTACGCAATGAGCCAAAAGATTACTAATAGTCTGTCGCACCATTGGGAGGAGCCAGTGCTGTAGTTACCCAAGGAGTGCTTGCCTACTTATACTCACACTACCCCTAGTGGAAGAAAGCAAACCACACCCCACCACTGCATACTCTTAGTCATAATATGTAACTTATGAAAACCCAGATCTAAGCCTATAATATCTTGGTTTTTGGGACCAGCCCATGCCCATGGTGAATACCTTTACTGGCTGAGCCCAAACATATAGCCCTTGAATAGATTCACTGGAGAGTGCTTGGAATATCCAGCCCAAACATTTCCCAGTGTCTTTGTGTTTGAGAAGATGGCACTGTTGCTCTTAGCACTGTGCATGCACCGCTCTGAGACCCTGTCTATCAGGGGACGGCAGGCTGAATGTGCTCTACCATAACAAAACATCTAGGGGTCAATTTACTAAGATCCCAAATAAGGGGTGTTAACTATTTGCATGTGTTATTATTTCACACTTTCTGGGTGATCAACTAAGAATCATTATGCTAATTACTCCAGCTGCAAACAGCCGTATTTAAATGAGAGATTTTGCGTGTTTGGAAAGGTTAAACGGTAAAAAAATATCTCGTAAGAAAACAGTGAAAAAACTGGCAGCAATGTTGCCAATGAAAAATAATTTAATGAATGGAGAAAATATGTATTAATCCTGTTATTGTAGGGAATGACCGTTAAATAATGTGTTATTTGAATTGTTATACGTGACTTTGACAATGTTTTGAAATTGATTTACATTGTCAAAGTCACGTATAACAAATTAAATACAAACTTAATTCTTAATATACAGTACACTGTACACATGCTTTTTCACTGGCAACATTGCTGCCATTTTTTTTTTTTTTTTGTTTTTTGTAAGTAGTAAGTAGCTACTGTTACACTGAACAAGCTGGTGGTTTAAAACAAACTGATTCACTGGATGTCTTTTAGTTTCTGCTGGGAGGTACAGATGTTTGTCAGGACTGAAATGATCATAATGACTATACTTACGAGCTCAAATCATGCTGTTAGTGTCACATAAAATCACATTTCCATCTGATGATGGGTTTTAATTTGATAAAGTTTTTATTTGCTTTATTATTCACTGTTTGTTATAATAGATGTTGCATTGCGTGTTTGATTCAAATACTAGTTAGCCTACTCTTGTATTCTGTAACACGATTTTCTTCACGATGAAAAGATTATTTTAAGGTTCCATTATAAAGTATTTGTAAACCATTAGTAAATGATCTACTAACCATTTATAAAGTGTGTTCTAATAATGACTTATTATAAAGCATTAGTTAATAGTTCATACTTGTCAAATCATGTATATGACATGCGAAATAGGCCCTTTCCCGTTTCACAATGACAATGCCCCCGTGTACAAAGTGAGGTCCGTACAAAATTGATTTGTCGAGATTGGTGTGAAAAAACTTGCACAGAGCCCTGACCTCAACCCCTTTGAACACATTTGAGATCAATTGGAAAACCGACTGCAAGCCAGTGCCCGACCTCACTAATGCTCTTCCGACTGAGATGAAGCAAATACAGGTAGAGTGGAGGCTGTTATAGAAGCAAAGGGGGGACCAACTCCAGAGTAATGCCCATGATTTCAGAATGAGATGTTGGATGAGGTGTCCATAGAAGTATCTGGCCATGTAGTGTATTTAAATTTATGCTAATTAGGAGTCCTGTTTCCTGTAAACGTCTATCTTCTTAGCGGAGGCATGACAGTGTGGTGAATGCTTGTGTATGAGAGCAATGCAGTATCCACGGTGACTGGACAGCAACAACCTTTGTGCTGAGAGCGTCTCTTCATTCCTCTGCCTTGTTAATTGTGCAGACTACCGATGCTTTCACTGGGGCATGTCTGTAAACTAATGTTTTAGTTCCTGCATAACTGTCCAATCAATAACTCGAGAGTTGATGACTGCCCGGCAGGTCATCCGCGAGCAGCATTTGCTGATGTGGCCTGGGATTCATTGTGTGGAACCGGGGAGAAGAGCTCAACAAACTGTGGGCGGGTGATTAGGCCAGACTGTTCCACAAATTGCCTGTCTTTTTTTGAAAAATCGGTCACCTGATCATCTGCAGATATAGCCACAGTGCAACGATAATTCCAATGATGCATAATTCTTTCTCTCTCTCTCTCTCTCTCTCTCTGCATGTGTGTGTGTGTGTGTGTGTGTGTAAAAAAGGGGGTAGTTGGATAACTGCATTGAATAAAACCCGGAAGCTCTTTTTACATCAGTCCATGTTCCAGATTTTGGAGGGTTTCAGGTTTTACTCAGTGTAGTTATCCAGCTAACTCCATAAGCCTGCTTCATGAAACAGTCCCCTGCTCTGTGGCAACACATTTTTGATATGATGCAAAATGGCAAAAATGGATTTGCACCCAGAGGTCTCAATCATGAACGAAACAAGATAACACTCCCATGGTATTCTGCTAAAATATTTACAAAGCACTCAAGAAATAGCATTCATTTTTATATTCTTGTTTTCCTCTTCTGCTTACAGATGTGTGACTCTGGACTGGAAGTGTGAATAAACTGTTTTGACAGGCAATCATCCAAGCAGTGTTGGAATTTGAAAAATTTCCTGTTGGTTTTTAGCTTGTGAACCATCCCCCAAATCCTTTTTTCCATATGTAAGCTATACAATGCAGCCAAAACTTTGAACCACTGACAAAAATACTGAGATGTGGAAAATTATTGCTTTCATAAAAGGTATTCCATAAAAAGTAGCAAATAAAAGATAATTTTATTTAAATGTATATATTACATCTGAACTCCATATTCTATTGTAAATAGACTATGATACGATGCTTGTGTTGTGAGAACTGTCTTATTGCAGTTATGTGGTTCTGTGGTGAGGGCTATGTCTCTGTGGTTCTTTGGTAAGGGCTATGTCTCTGTGGTGAGGGCTATGTCTCTGTGGTTCTGTGGTGAGGGCTATGTCTCTGTGGGTCTGTGGGGAGGACTATGTCTCTGTGGTTCTGTGGTAAGGGCTATGTCTCTGTGGTGAGGGCTATGTCTCTGTGGTTCTGTGGTGAGGGCTATGTCTCTGTGGTTCTGTGGTGAGGGCTATGTCTCTGTGGTGAGGGCTATGTCTCTGTGGTGAGGGCTATGTCTCTGTGGTACTGTGGTGAGGGCTATGTCTCTGTGGTTCTGTGGTGAGGGCTATGTCTCTGTGGGTCTGTGGGGAGGACTTTGTCTCTGTGGTTCTGTGGTGAGGGCTATGTCTCTGTGGTTCTGTGGTGAGGGCTATGTCTCTGTGGTGAGGGCTATGTCTCTGTGGTGAGGGCTATGTCTCTGTGGTTCTGTGGTGAGGGCTATGTCTCTGTGGTGAGGGCTATGTCTCTGTGGTGAGGGCTATGTCTCTGTGGTGAGGGCTATGTCTCTGTGGTTCTGTGGTGAGGGCTATGTCTCTGTGGTTCTGTGGTGAGGGCTATGTCTCTGTGGTTCTGTGGTGAGGGCTATGTCTCTGTGGTTCTGTGGTGAGGGCTATGTCTCTGTGGTTCTGTGGTGAGGGCTATGTCTCTGTGGTTCTGTGGTGAGGGCTATGTCTCTGTGGTTCTGTGGTGAGGGCTATGTCTCTGTGGTTCTGTGGTGAGGGCTATGTCTCTGTGGTTCTGTGGTGAGGGCTATGTCTCTGTGGTTCTGTGGTGAGGTCTATGTCTCTGTGGTTCTGTGGTGAGGGTTATGTCTCTGTGGTTCTATGGTGAGGGCTATGTCTCTGTGGTTCTATGGTGAGGGCTATGTCTCTGTGGTTTTGTGGTGAGGGCTATGTCTCTGTGGTTCTATGGTGAGGGCTATGTCTCTGTGGTTCTGTGGTGAGGGCTATGTCTCTGTGGTTCTGTGATGAGAGGCACCTCCCTAATTGGGCCAGGTCCCAGATAGCCTGAGCCTGGAGATGAATCTTCACTGCCTTTATGTCCCCAGTATCTTCCCTATGTCTGTGGGACCAAAATATATTGGCAGGCCAACTCTGGGAACATGGGGAGCAAAGGGTCAGGATGTGAGCTAAACAGAGCAGTATCAGCCTTCCCCACAGCATTCCAACCCATCCCGGCAGCCTCTGAGTGGTCCAATGAGCTCTCCCTCACCCCCACCCCCCTCTCTCTCTTTCTCTCTCTCATGACTTGCACAACACATTGACTTTAAATAACAAGCACCATAATGCCTTGACTATTTTGGGCTTCAGGAAAAGTCAATTAATCAATGAAAAATGATATGAGTTCTACACTTCTGAAAATGAACCTGTTCCTTTAAAAGAAACAGTATATTGACACCCCCTGGTTCTAGCAGCACTTTAGCCTTGAATTAAATACATTTTCTATATTATACTGACCATATATGCTATGAGGCACTTACAGTTTTTTACGATTGCTTTGACTCATTTTGCACAGCAGAATTTCAATGTACAAAACTCAAAATGCAAAGTGCCAAACTGACTTTCAAAATTCATACTCAAAGACACTACATCCCTACTGACATACAAAGTGTAAAAAAAAAAATAATGCAGCTAAACTGACTGCTTTGCAGAACCTTAAGACACTATATATATATATAATGCTGACAACAAAGCAAAAAAAAATGTAATATGCTAATCAGATTCAAAATCAATTCAAAGTTGTTTTGTCATGTCTCAGTACTTCCAACAACCTTTTCCCAACAACATTGCAAGCAAATTGCAAATTGATCTCTAAACAACTTCACCAAAACATACAATGCCACAGCGCCAAGCAATGGATGTCTGTGTGTCAATGGAGTTGAGGAGATTGAGGCTCTGCTGCCCCCTGCTGGGGGCATACAAATCCATACACCCTCAACATTTTTTGGCAGGGGGCTGTTACAAATCGGCTGTACATTCGTGATGTACAGCCAATCATCATTGTCTGGGGGTAATGTAACTCTTCCGTATGGCATTATTGGCTGTGCGCATCGTCAGCCCATCCAGAGTTCCCGATTCAATTCCTTCCACCTTTCTCCCCCCTTACTTCCCCCCAGAGGAGTTTTTTCTTTCTGGAGAGGAAGGAGGTGTTATGATCGCGCCGGTATGATGAGCAGGCGGGCACCCCCACTCCATGAGGGATGAGGGCGGATGGCCATGGAGCCAGCAGTGCGAGGGTGCCAGGAGCCCATCAATGAGATTTGACCAATGACACTGATTGCAAAGAGAAAACGAAGACTGCAGATGTGGCCAAATGCAGCAATGCGTGGCAGATGCTGCTTTGCTGCTTAATGCATGCTTTTATTTTTTTATTTTTTTTTTTTTTTTTTTGTTTTTTTTTATTTTTTTTTGTTTATTTTTTTTTTTTTTTTTTTTTTTTATTTTTTTTTTTTTTTTACTTTTACTGCTTTTTACTTTGATTTGTTTATTTGTTTTTTTTACTAACTGATTTTAACACTAACTAAATCTAATATTTTAGTTTGTCTTCCATATAAATTATATATATATAATATATATATAATATAATATATATATATATATTATATATATTATATATTATACCTTTGATGTACATAATTGATGCTTGCTTTTTTTTTTTGTTGCTTTTTTGTTTTTTGTGATTTGATTATATTTTTAATTAATTGATAATTATTTGGAAACGCACAAATTTAAAAACTAACACGATGAATGAACCACAAAATGATAATATTAAAATGAATGATAATAAATTGTTCTATTTTTGATTTTGTTTTTTTTATTTTTTATTATTTTTTTATTTTTTTATTATTAATTTCAAAATTCCAAAATGAGCTAAATTAGTTTTGCACATTGAGTTTTTGCAATGCAAAAAATAAAAGTGAATGCCACGATGCCACTATAAGATGAAGGAGCTGCCACTCACAGCCATAATGTTCTGGTGCGAAATGAGGCAAGACTGAATTAAATTGATCATTTATAATAAATACCAATTCAATTTTATTTTATTTGAATCTGATTTAAACTAGATTTTAATTGGAATTTGAAAAACAGGAAATGGAATTATGTGAAACTAAATTAAATTCTAATGGCAAACATGTTTAACTAAATAATGTTTACTTGGATATCAATTACATATTGTTACATGGACCGTTTAAAGCACGATTAAAACATTAAAATTTTAAAACACATGCTGGGTACAGAACTATTTTTCTGGGATGTGTCTTTGCTGTGAAAACACTCACCGTCACTCCGAAAAAGTTGGTCTCATTCATGGCATCCAAGACCATCTTCCCCACCTCCTTGTCATCGACAGTAAAGTTCCGGAAGGCGCTTTCTCTCTCTTTCTCTCGCAGTTTCTCCATGACCCCAGTCAGCGTCTTTGCAATGACCCAAATGCCATCATATGCGAATCCGTGGAACTTGCTGGACTCCACCCCTTTCTGCTGCCTCTGTCTG
The DNA here is from genome assembly GCA_022702515.1 of Ilyophis sp. 1 JC-2022. Taxonomy (NCBI): domain Eukaryota; kingdom Metazoa; phylum Chordata; class Actinopteri; order Anguilliformes; family Synaphobranchidae; genus Ilyophis; species Ilyophis sp. 1 JC-2022. The sequence continues at coordinate 28,250,463 of CM040395.1, read as the reverse complement.
TTATACTCTCGCTCATACTCCAGGGGTGTCTAGATACAGAGGCAGAAGAGATTGTTTAGAAAAAGCCTTTTTATGACTATTGTATTGGGGTTCTGAGGGTACGGAAAAATTTACATTCGCTCAGAAATGATTTTTATTTTAAAAAAGAGCTAGGCATACACTGCATGATAAAGCAGGACACTGGCGGCCAGATGTACGAAGCCTTTTTTGACTAGGTACAGACGCAGATATGACGCATTCTGTCCCAGAAACATGCGTGTTATGTATCACGACGCTGGAAGCGCAGTTTACTGGTGATCTACATGAGTCATCGCAAGCGCTTCTCTCCTTAATCTATATGCATTTGAGGGAGGATCACCAAAAAAAAACGGTGGATATATTGTAAGTTCACGAAATTAAAAAGGGTCACCGCTAAATTTCCCCGCCTCTAACGTGCAGGTGTAAATTAGCAGAGGCCTATAAAAGGGGTGGGGATGACTTCCTCTAACAATCACTGCAGAGGCCTATAAAATTGGCTAAATTAGCAGAGGCCAATAAAAAGAGTGTTGTTGTGAGAATGACTTCCTCAAACAATGGCTGCAGTAACTGCAGCAAGATGGAGACACAGGTATAGGCCTTGAATACATGCTGAGATAATTTTTGTAACAAGAATCACACTACCTCCCAGAGCAAGAAATGATCAAATGGTACAGATTAAGCAGTCACACAATAATTACTCTTATAGAAAAAATAAAAGATGACCTAGAACCTCCCACACAACGTTCCCATTCCATCCTGGCAATAGTCTCCTTGCCCACATTACACTATCTTGCATCTGGATCAGTTCAATCAACAATCGCAGCCACAGCTGGAATATCACACTGTAAAAAATCTCTATTTTTACAAGATAAACAATGTAACATGTACATACCTTTCACTGTTCTTAAAATGTAAGGAGAAAAGCAGTAAAATGACAGAAATTGTCATTTAAAAAAACGGATGTATCTTAATACAACTGTATTTAACATTTAATGTTGGTAAAATGCAAAACCCCTTAAATCTAAGGTGGCCTTATGCTTTACATTTTTAAACATGCTTAAACATTTAAATTAGTTATTACTATGACCCTATTCCCACTAAATAAAATAAAAAATGTTTGTAGCTGTCTGTTGAAGTGCTGATGAAGTGCTAGTGATTGTAAACTGCTCCTTACAAACTGGAAACTTCCCAACCGCATTAAAGACTGCCTTACTGAAACCTCTCTTAAAGAAAAACAAATTGGATTCCTCAGTTCTCAGCAACTTTGGACCTATTTCAAACCTTCATTTCCTTAGTAAAATTCTTTAAAAAAAAGTGATTTTCAAACAACTAAATGACTTTTGTTGCACATATTATTCTTGAAAAATGTTCAGTCAGGTTTTCATGCAAACCACAGCACAGATAGGCACTGAAAAGGCACTATTTAAATCCAATCCAATATTCATAAACATATACATGGTCAGCTCACTCAGTGGAAAGTTCCTTAAAGTTAAAGGGGGTGTTGGGTACAGGGAAGGAATACCTACCCTCCCAGAGATGCCCTTGGTCTGCTTGGCACTGAGTGGTTCAAAGTCCACACTGATGTAGCCCTCCATGGCCGTCAGCAGTTTTCTTGTGGTGCAGTTGGTGGAATTAGCCTGCTCCCACCAGTTCCCCTGGTACCAGCCCGGGATAATCCACTGGTACTTGCTCCCAAACATGTTCAGGTTGTAGGCCTGGGAGAAAATAAAAAATGACAGCTTGAGCATTCCATCTTTCCGCTATTGTCACATTATTCAAAGATGTGTAAAGAGATATTCCACCAAGAAAAAGTAATGATTTTCGATTTCACTGGGTGTTGAAGTATCGACATGACACATTTAAATGACCTTGTACTAACTACAGTTTGCATAGTTCAGGAGGTTTGTGAAATCTTACATTTAACCACAACCTTTATTTTTGTTAAAACAGTCTTGCAGGAAACATATAAATGCAATGGTCTTGTTTCTGTCGATAGTCACACTGAGCTACTGATAGACACATGCTGCTTTCTTGTAATTGTAAACCACATTCTCTGTTGCAGCCAAACCTTTCCCAAAGATGCAGAGCTTTAGTTTTTTTACAAGTACCCTTGGGAGTGTGAATTGCAGCGGAATTGTACACAGCCATTATATTTCAGTAAATTGTTTGCATTTACAAAATTATGTAACTATGGAATTACGTAGTGAAAAAAGATTGAAATCTGTGGTGATTTAGATGTAGTTTGAATGTGCAGTTTTTTGTCCATTGACTCACATATATTTCGAGAAAACCTTTCATTGGAACATGAAATAGTGCACCTTTACAAAAAAAAACCCCAACTGGATGGATAGAGAACACTCCATGTAGGCCAAATTAGAAAACCATAAAATTTAGATTTTTTTGGGTGGAATATCCAAAGTGTTGAAAACTGGTATTGCTGAAAATCGGTGAGCTCATCAATTGCCTATGTAAGTTTAAACAATCTCAACAATCTTAAAAACACATTATTTGTTAATATCAACAGTACTACAGTTGCTAATGTGAGTGAGCTTGTGGTCAGATTGTATTGGCTGGTTCTGTAGTTTTTGTATAACACAGAATTTCTGTGATGATAATGGTGGAATTATCAATGACATTTATACAAATCAGGAGAACAACCATCAATCGTATTTACTATCATGATAGCCAATTATTGGTGTCATCAACAGCCTCATCCATCGCAAACTGTGTGGAGGGAAAACTGATTGTTGCTTATCACTACATAGCATTGTATCCCGGGAATGAGAAACCCAGGTGCCCCATGACAAATGCCTGAACCAACTACACGCACACATATATATATATATATATATATATACAGTATATACTGTAAATATAGAGGGAAAATACCTCCAGGAATACATAAAGAATATTGATTCATAATATGATCCTAATAACATCATTAATGACACAGCTCAGCAGTTGCAATTTGTTAAGAGGACATTACATTATTACAGCCAAAGACAAACTTTCACAGAACTGTTCTGGGATTCCCCCACTGTGCATAGGCACAGTATGACACTAGCTAGCTGTAGTGATAAAATAATGTGTCTCAAGCTCTTCTGGAGACACACATGCCTAATTTCAATCTACCCTGCAGTAGAACATTGCTTTGGCAGTGAGTGTTATTTAAAAAGAGGCAATTAAATCGTGTAACCTGCTGTCACTGGCAAGGGAAGAGCCGGCTATGAATTAATAAGGGCTCCCAGAATCTGGTCACCGCGCCAATTTTGTGCCCACACACAAAATGCACACAGGCCATCGTGACATTTGTTGTAAAAGGACTTACGAGAGGACAGTGAATAATCCCATAATACTATCATCTTAAAAGAGCTGTGAGAAGACTTGTTGCTGTGCCATCTCCAGAAAAGCAGGGAGCACCGCGACCGAAATGTAGACGCCCTTCCGATACATTCACAAGCACTTCAGTGGCTACTTTCCACGTTACAAGTTAGACAGTATTACAGGAGAACTGGCCCCAATCAGAGAGGGTCACATATCTCATTGACGACAACTTGCATCCTAAGTGCATCTGACGCATCGTTGGGAGGAAGTGACAAGAGGAATCCTGGCCAGCTTAAAACCAACCTTGTATAGCAGAACATCTAGTGCCAAATGAGATAAGTTCTGTCAGCAACTATAGGGCAGCTTGCTTTTCTTGCTTGTCCAACTGAGCCACTCGGGAGCCATTTTGTAATTACGACATGCAAATCGAGAAAGAGTCAGCAAGCAAGCTAATAGCACAAAGTCTCATGTTCTTCTCTTTCTTTTAAAAGGCCCAGTTTATTGACATTTAAGGGGATTGTGTAATCTATAAAGGTCTATATCCTGCTCCCACATAGAACTTGCTTTTGAGACTTGACATCTCAAAATTTTCGGTTCAACCGACATATTTGTGAGTTATACAGAACAGGGACGGAAACGGTGAATCTTTGGTTACCGGGTTATTCCCCATCACTGCAGCACAACTACAAGGCTCAAATGCTCATTGTAATTTTCCTTGATGGCACCAGAATGGATTAGATCTAAAACATGAAAATCCTATGGCAGTGAGCCCATATGCAGTGACTCACCATGCTGCTGCTGTGACTCTCAAATACAGCGCATTCAAGTAAAATCTTTCACCTCCATCTGCATCTCCCTGGAGGGCAGAAGGGAGTCGGACACCAACTATTGACGTAATCTCACCAAATGCCAAATTGGTAATCTTTAGCAATGTGTGAATTTGAGCCATGGTGTTCCTCGATGCAGGCCAGTGGCAGCGAGAGGTCTTTCTCTAGTCAGGCTGTGCCTTTGGTCTCCAACGCCTGTGATGAGAACGCACATACTTACACAGCAGCGAGAGGTCTTTCTCTAGTCAGGCTGTGCCTTTGGTCTCCAACGCCTGTGTTGAGAACGCACATACTTACACAGCAAAATACTTTCGACGCGAGGTTCTCATCAAACTGCCCGATAATTATCCTCACGTCGTTATCCTGTGAATGACACACACAAAAATGTAAATAGGGTAATGCTTCAGCCAACAATATCATAGCTGTTTATCTGTAAAGTGAGATGTAATGATTGCATGCGTTCTGAAAACCGTTCCATGTTTAAAGGGCAGAAGACGATGCTATGTTGAATAAAATGCAAAGAGTAAGAAACGTGATCTCATCTAGATAACCACAGTGAGAAATGTCACTTTACCTGGACTATGTGTCTGTCTCATTGACCCACTAAACATGCTCAGGTTGTTGTGTAGCCACATTTGGAACCAGAAGGTTGCAGATTGAAATTCATAGAAAACAACTGCATTTGTATAAGTCCAGTTTTGAAAAGGTGGGTATAATCTTTCTGATAAATGGTTAGATATATTCAGTTTTACTTTAACAATTATTCTTAGGGATTTAAGTAAAACAATATGTGGTTTTCATGCAAAATACACCAATTAAAAATAAACAAAAATGTAGATTTTCTCAAAATGGGTAAAAGTGGGATGAGTGCGCTTCGATTGTGTGATTAACCCATTCAAATGAACCACCGTACATTGAGCTGTATACAAATGGGTAATATGTAGATCTGATACTATGTCCCCCAAGAACAGAGTAAAAGTGTATTCTAAGCAAACAATGAATCAGATTCATGAGTCAATGCAGTTGTAAATCAAGCCGATCACTGCCTGAAGGTACCAGTTTGTTGTGACCTATCACTCCTATTTTAGAAATAGATTTATCATGCTCTTATACCAAAGTAACTTGTGAAAATATAACATAGATTCACAGCAAAAGATGTCACCATCAACATACAGTATAATTATATATAGTACATCTTAGTTACATCCAAATTATCAAATGTATTCATTGTGCTCTCTATAGACGAGCTTTCACACGAAAAATAAATCAAACATTTCATTATTTCTTCAAACCACTGATGGGAAATCATCAATGTTTAATATCTAATCGAGAACTTAAATTTAATATATAATCGTGTATTTTCTCTTAATAAACAAGTACAGGTAAAGGCAAAAATTGGGTATTGATTGTTATTTTCACTCTGTTTAATGTGTAGCCTTTAGCTTCAAGGATGTGTAGAAACACTACCTCTGCATTGATTACGCAAATTGATTGAAATGCTTTCCGTAATGAGAGCTGGACGGTTTTCTTGGCTGTTTCTCAGTCAATATTTGCCTTTTGACCCATTCTTCAGAAGGCCAAATAAGTTAGAACCATTTTCTTTTCAGCAAACAAAGCTGTTTCCAGAATGTTTAAAGGTGTATTGCATAACTTCTATAAAGGTATATAAATATCAGCCCTTGCTTGAAGTATCAACAAAGTCAGTATATTTCCCATGTTTGCTTATAAAACGTGATACTATGTATACTTTTTTGTTGTTGCAAATAATCGATAGAGCATTCAATATCTGGAGGTCAGGCATTTGCAAACTAATTAAGCAAATGAGCTTTATTTTTGGCCTTGAGATAATTGATTGTTTTCTATACGATGCACATGCATTGCATGCTTATTACCAAATCATATTTATGTGCATTTTTTGGAGAACTATAAGAATTCAGCTTCATTTGAAGTTTAACACAATGGAGCCTTGTGTGTGGTCCCTGAACCTTCCCACAGAACCCCACCAAAACACTCATCTCCTCAAAGCTGCAGTGGCCTTTTCCTGGAGCCAAAATAACGTTGGAAGATGTGGACTTTTGTCTGAGAGCTCAGCTCCCTTTCAGAGCCCTCTGTTTGGACACGACATTCTCATCTATACAGTCACTGTCTCCCTGTTGTGCTCCTGCTCTGACCTGGACAAACCTCTGTTGTACGACTGCCTGCAAACTAAGGGTTGTCGGCCGGGGGGGGGGGGGGGGGGGGGTTCAGTTGTTGGGACAGCATGAAGTCTTCAGCCAGAAATAGAACCTCCCACTGATAAAAGGCACCTAACCTTTAAACCTGAAAGCCACAAAGTCTGGATTGTCTAAAATGGCCACCGACAACATAACAAAGCCTGCCTGTTCTGTGGAAATTGAAAAAGTTGTTTAAAACAATAGCCACTGAAGTGAAGTCTATCCCTAAAAATTCCTTCTCAGACACGTGTGGCCTGTGGCAAGTAGTGAAGATGAAATTAAACTCTTATACGTATAACTATGAATAAAAAACATTTTCTACAGGATTCCCAGTGTTTCAGGGTGTTCAGTGACCTGTAGTCCTGTCTTCCCACAATTTATGATAGCACTCAGTAACATGGAGCAGTACATCTGAACAATTTGCTCAGTTTCACTACAGAAATCTAGTTCATTGACAAGACTACTTTGGATGTTTTTCAATCCTCTTTCAGGGAAGTTGTATGAGGGCCTTGCAGGGTTTATAATGCCACATCAGGACCTTGGACACTGCGGTGTGCATTCCACAGAAACAATAGACAGAGACTGGAGAAATGCAAACATCGGCTTGAAACTGAGCAAACGTAAACAAAGGCCGTGTGATGTCGAAACTCACCTTCAGCTTCTTCACGTTGACGCAGGGGTCATTGGAAAAGCTCTCTGTATCTGCGATTTGAATGTCTGCTTTCTCCAGTTCATTGGTCAGGTCGTTCCTCACCTGTCAGGCAGCGGGAAAGAGATGGCAACTAAGAGATACTGACACAGTAGTGAAAGGTATGGTGCTGATGAGTTAACCTAGGCCTTGATTAATGTCCTCATTTTCGCTGAATACCCACGGCTTGAATACAAAATGCCCCTAACCGCTGTGTCTGTGGACAGCCTCTAATGCGTTCAAACCCCTGTTGAGCGTGGGATGGAGACATGTGTGGCCTCCATTAATTTACCCCCAATTATCTTGTACAAACCATTAGTAGTTGTCAATTAATGCACTTAAAGGAAATTAGGCTTTCAAAACAAGAAATTACTTCTTGGTTTCCAGTGCGTTTTTTTTGGGGCTTGTGCTGAAATCAAGGCATCTCTAAACATTTTTAAATGCACTTATCCATCTATCACGAGAGTACACGAGAGCACGTTTTGCCCGAACTGCCAAGGTGGCAAGCCCCTTTTCTAATATGGTAGCTCGGGGTGTCAAACTCAAGTCCTGGAGGGCTCGAGGGTCTCCAGGTTTTTGTGGTTTCCTTTCATTTGGCCTCAGAAACAAGGTGTGTGGATGGTTTAGCCAATCAATGGCTTAGATTAAGCACTTACTTAGGTCACTTAGGTGCCGACGCACCCAGAAACCAGCAAACAGTGAAGCCCTGTTTGGACTGGAGTTTGACAGTCAATGTGGCAGCTAGACACTGCGCATGCCAACTAAAATGGCAACAAAAGGAAATATGGTTAAGTAGGTTTTCCAAACACATTGGGCCAGTCTCCCAGACATAAATTAAGCTTAGTCCTAGACTAAAACAAATAATTCAATGAAGATCTCCATTGAAAAAAGTTTTTAGTCTAGGACTAGGCTTAATCTATGTCTGGGAAACCAGCCCATTGTGTACAATAGTGGGAGGTGAATGTAACAGAGCACTATTGTCCAAAGCCTGAAAAACTCCTGGATTAACATCCAGGCTATATGTAAATATCATATGTAAAATGCAACTCTTTCACAGCAGATGTCTAAGTTATGTTTTTAAAGGCAGTTTTACTCAAAAATGACAAACCAACAAATTAAATTACACAGTTATTGAACTGTAATTGACATCAACCGGATTAAATATAAATGTATCTTTAACTTTGACATGAAGGCAAGTGTACGGATTATTTCCATTAGTTCTTCTTCATTAATACCGTTTGGCAAGGGCGTTTTAGCGATTGCTGAATTTTCTGTAAAAAACACTTTATTTTTTTACTTTATTTATCTTGAATGATTCCATCATATATTTGGCCACATTGTGATATTATTATACTATGATACTGCCATTGAACTAAACAGCTACATGTCTTAAACAGATCCATGATACGTGATCATGTTTTAGACATGCTTCCATCTACAGGTGTTGCCACTGCATTGCAAAACATATTTGGTGTTGAATACAGGGTTCCAAGGTTAGCCATTATTATGGTGTGAGCATGCATCCGTAGTAAGGCAATCATTTCAGTTGCTTGGAGAAAACAAAAATTTGGGAAACCCTGTGAATGTGTAATGCTCAGCATTAGCACACAAACATCTACTCAGAAGGCAGAATGTTTAAAAGCCTGAGGTTGGGCACCTGCTGTGACACTAGCGTTGTACCCTTGAGCAAGGTAATTGACATGACTTGCTTCAGTAAGCATCCAGCTGGATAACAGGCAAACCGTAAGCTGGATAAGGGTGTCTGCAAAGATAATGAATTATGTAATACAGGACTGGCAAATGCGGGAACTTGGAAAAATTATTAACACACGCATGCACACTTTCCAGTAAAATCTAATCCGGATTTTCCCAACCCAGGTGTGTGTCAGGTGAGCTCCAGTTAAATCTGGACCTTTCAGCGGACAGATTTAACTGGAGAGAACTGTGAGAGCGGTGAAAGATCGGAAGGATTAGGGGATTTTAAAGCAAACCTAAACTGTCAGAAGGTGAGCATGATGTGATGAAATATATAATGCATTTACGTGCTGATCCATCAAGTGAACCCATATTAAAAATGATAAACAGGAAGCAGAATGAGTCAGGTGTGAGAAAATGCTTTTCAGGTGGGCAGGGTTACTGGAGCAAGGCCTCCTTTGCTTGTGCGATTGTGTGAAAACGAACATGAAAAAAAAAGTTACCCATTTGATGTGTAAGTGAAGTATATATCAGGTTATTTTTTAATCCTCACGCATTTACGAATCTTGTTTTTATCGTGATTAGCATATACTTATTTTTTGTTCACCCAATTTTACTGTAGTTTGAGCTATTGTCAGAACTGTCAGACACATGCACCATACAGAGGATGAAAAGCTTGACCAATCCAAGAGCCTCTTCTCCAATACTATCGTGTGCTGCTGTTATAATATAGCAGATAAGCGCTCTGCAACATTTCTCTAACTCAGCATGCATCAGACACGGCTCAGCTTGGCAAAGTATCAGGTAAAACAACCGTTAGGGCAACCACAGGAGGAGATAACACTGAGAACAAGCTTGAGCAGGGAATCTTAAACACGTCTTCCCAGAGTCCAAACTACAGCAGCCTGTAGTGGACATGTACAGATGACTAATTTTAAGTTGTGATTCATTTTAAGTCGTGAACACAACAAAGCGACCTTTGTTTAGTCGTGATTACAAGATAAATAACTCATCATCGACATAACAAAACTTGATATCTTGTGATTACGAGAAAAACCATCTACCATCTGAATGCACAGTGATTGTACGGACAGGGGAAAGCACAGTATTATAGAATTATGCATGTATAGAAGTTAGTTGTTGCATTTACAGCACACCTGTCTCAGATACTATTGAAATTGTTTCAAAAACTTTGAGGCTTGATTGAGCCTGCCTGAAGTACCAGATGGGCGGGGTTTGTACTTTTGCAGTAAAACAGATTTCACCCAGTGGCGGGCCGTCAGGGCCAGCAAGGCCTTCTCTGCTGGCCTAAACATCATCAGAATATAAATTTAATTTTGATATATTTTTTCCACAAATATGTATTAAATTATTCCCCATAGTCTATTCTCTTCATTTCATAGCTTTCCTCTTGGTTGCGCTGCTTCCAGCCTCAGATCGAGATTTGGAGGGCTGGCCTTTATGTTAGAGCTTTTATCCAATCATATTTCAGCCATAATGTGTTGCCAGGGTCCAAGAAATCTGCCCTTAGGCCTTCAGAATCGACATTGCGGGCGCCTGTAGCTTAAAGTGAACCGAAACAAACCTGTGGTGTTAACCAATCAGATTTCGACTTGGCGACACCGGGGCCAGCTAGCAGGCGTACGATAACGTCAGCACGTGCACGTCTTTTGATTGGATACGCACTATTGAGAGGCAGAGCTATCGCAGAGCAAGCAAACTGAACTTGAATGAGCTCATTTGTGTAGATTTCTACAAGCTGTTTTTTTTCAACCCACAATGGCTGAAGGAGAAGAGATCGATTTGGTCGCAGATATAATTACAACGTCATTTTCAAGACGAACTTTTCAAGAAAAGCTAGACGGCCAACCCTCGCTAGCGAGTCAAAGTGGACATTCAAGTCTAGGAATACACTTTCACCACTGTCGCAAATATATCCTTATGAACAAATGCAAATTATTTGTTTGTTTTCTTTTATTTTCAGTGAATAGTTTATGTGTCTTTATCGTCACGTTTCTTACATGAAACTGCTTTGGGTGCGACAATGCGCTGTTTAGCGAACAAACTTGTTAAAGCTAACATACTTTTGGTGGACTTAATAAAACTTTGTAGACTAATCCCTTAAAAGCGCCTTTTATTTTAAAGTGTTGACAGTATCCAAGCGATCTTAAAGCTGGTAGTTTAACACTCTTAATTGTAAATGCGGATTTATTGATTATAAATGCTTCGGAAATATGAATATAACTGTTGTACTTGACTATGTTAAGGTGATGCAACGCCCGGTTATACTGCGTTTCTGTCTAAATGTATAGTTTCTAGAGTCATGGCGTCATAATGATGGTATTACGAGGTGGAATAATTCAGGTAGGACTGTGTAGGACATCACTGAAGGCCTAGGTGTGAAATGCACGGCCCGCCACTGATTTCACCGTACCAGACAAGCTCTTTCAAGAACGTTAAAGCATTTAAAACTATTTCAGGCCCAGGTATGATATACAATTAAATATAAATTTCCCAACAAATCAGTGATCTATTGTCGTTATTGCCTTCAACTTATATTGTGCACATTTCAGACAAAGGGACAAAGTCAGTTTGACTTCTGGACAAGCAGAAAAAATGCAAAGTGATTGTGTATGATGGACTGGGGGATAGCATGCTGCCCTACAATGGATGAATGCATTCGATTTTCGTCAGCAGGGACTGACTCGCGTTATGTTTATCAAGAATAGAAAACTTCCACGTTTCTACCTGACAGTCAGTCCCTGGTTTCTACTGGAGTCAGCTTCCGGTCAAATTAAACCTCTAAATTGTCCATCCCTGGTCAAAGTAAAAACAAAAACGCTCATCCATGGTAGCAAGGTGATGGCTCAGTCAATAACAAACAATCACAGTGCCTTCATATTGCAGAGGTTACCTCGTGATCATGAGAAACCAACTTTTGTTATGTCGAGATTGCAGGATAAATAAGTTGTGATCACGAGAAAACAACTTTCATTATGTCAAGATCACAAGATAATAATTTGTGATATATATTGCATGGCCTCTACAGACTTCCGCACCAAACACCTTGTTCCAGTTTGTTGCCGTTTTCAAGACAGAAATAACTTGTGAGAGCCTGTGTAGGCTTCTGCTATAGGTAACAGAATGAAACGCCTCATGAAAAAATACTGCTGGCCTCTGTTCTAGGCAAAGTTTTCTGCTGTTACTGAAATCCTTATTTAAGGCCAATGTCAAGCAATTATCCAAGTGCTTTCCACACACTTTTTCTCTGCTGGCAGGAATGTTATTGAAGTTGATGGTTAAATGAACTGCTGCTATATGAGAATAAAAGATGATGTTTGTGGCTGCAGGAAAAGACAAAAGGTGTCAAAGAAATGATTCATCTGTGCTCCTGTTCACTATTCTGCCAATTTTGTGTTATTTTCTGTCCATAAGAATATTACCCTGCTCTTTTTTCTCCTGCACTCCTTTTAATTTTTGTGTTTTTGGCTAAAATATTGGATTTAAAAAACTTCAAAAATTCAAGCAAATAATTTAGAAAGATCATAGAAAAATCAATGAAATCAAACGTTAATTTCAAGAGAACTCAGGTATTATGTGCAGTGGTCATTTAGGTCACCCATCCACTTATCGTGTTCTTCTTTAGGCAAACCTTCTTATGCTGCTTGGGTTGCATTTACACAGGAATACACATGTAATGTCTTTCAATGTCTTTCATCCTTTTTCTGGGAACTGAATGGCAGGGGGCTGTTATCTCTGGATCAATAAAACCCAGCTCTCCTCTCTAGAAACAATGACTAGAATCGGGATGAGTTTGACTCAGTAACATGCTCAGTTCCACTGCTTACTGATAAAAGGCCGAAGTGGAATTTGGAGTCCAAATAGGAAGACGCTTTGCAGTTGTTTGACTTGCCGGCTGTCTGCTTGGTACAAGTGCCTCTTCCTAGAAAAAAGGCTTTTGTTTGTTTGGGTCCCTCTGGCTCAGGACAGATTCCCTCTGCATGTCTCAAGCTTTACAGAACAGTGCCGATGGCCAACAGGGGTGAGTAATGGCTGCAGCTACCCTTGTTCAGGCCTGTGGCGGGATTCCCCGTTATCCCTCTGCTGTAAATAAGGACAGCGAGGGGGGGGGGGGGATAATCCATGCACGGATGGACTGTTTGGGACAGAGCTGAGCGAAAATCTGAATCAGATAACAGTCTTGCTCGTATTACGTTAAATGCATTTTCATTTATTCTGCCCGTGAAAGAACATTACGGCAGTAAGGGTCTATTTATAGGCAGACTTTACGGCCGGCTCAGTCTGCACACAAAACGATCAGATGAATAACACGAGTAGGAGGGAAATAAAGATGTAATGGCAAACGTGACTGGTGGCCAGCATTGGAGACGAGGGTCCGTGATGACTTCTCTGTTAGTAGCGTGACTCTCAGAGACGCAGAGAGAGCCGTTTCTCTTCTTGCTTTTGTTTGTGAGTGAATAGTGCATCTGTCAGTGCCTCTCTCAAGCTGCCCCGAGACACAGAAGGTTTTTTCTTTTTCTGAATTTGCTGAATTAATTGGTAGATTAGCTGAGAGCATTTAAATTAAATATTTGTATTTGTTTATTTATTTATTTAATTAATTTTTTTTGCTTTCTTTCGTATGTCAGCATCCATTGGTGGATAGGCCAATTTGAAACGACATATCTTATATGAAGTCCTGTACAATTCCTGCCACGATTTCCATCAATTTGAGTGAGCGCAGATTTCAACACCTCTCCTCTGAAGCTTTTTTTCAGCCAATCACCTCTTCTTTTCACCCTGCAGTCCACCAGCTGAGCTGTGCAGCCATTGGGCCGGTGGAGTGCAATTCATCCGTAGCTGGTGCAGGCAGATAGCAGGCATCCAATCAGTGCACAGTTAGGGGAGGACACAAACCTAAACCCCTCACTCTCTTGGTGACACAATTATGCATCGTCCCTAAGGACTCCACAATACTGCCGTGTTAGGAGTTCGATACTAAACTGTGGAGCTTGTCAAATATATAACTTTAGAGAACTGTCTTTGCATGAACAAGAATCTCTGCCTGAAAACCTAAAAAAGCAGAGCTCTCACATTAATTATGAAAGCATTATCCTTCAGCGTGGCATTTGGTGTGCTTTATAATTTCATTAATGCCCTTCGGTGAATGCAGCTGGCTACTGCACCCATTTCATCAGTCCGACGCACAACCGAAATGTCGGATAATCCCTCCTTGTCCATGCTGCAAAACATATTCCCGAAGCTTAAGACGACATCTAAAAATCTTATGAATCCAATCATATCCTGTTATCTGAAGGGTCGCTGTCTGGTTCATCTATTAAAATCAGCTGGGGACCTTGACACTGGCTCTCAGACAGGGATTATGCATTATTAAGCACAAAGCACATAGCAGTGAAATCAAAATCATGGCCCATTGGTCAGAGGGGGGTGGATTGGTGCCAGGGTTCACCAGAGCCAGTCACAGATGCTGTTCATCACTAGATGGGGGAGAGGAGACATGGGCCGACACAGTCAAAAAATTTCAAAGAGCACCCCTGATGAAAATATTTAATTCATCAACAGGGCTCACATCATTCTAATCTTTAATGCCAAAAAGAAATTCAGAGTTAATCTGCAAGACCACGCTGTGATTCAAGACTTTAATCCACTTATTTGATAGACACTTGCAGGATGGGGGGGAGGGGGGGTGCCAAAAATTCTCATCGCTTTCTGCCAGATTTTCAGAGATGAAAAAGGCTTACGTTTGAGCTGGAAGAGCAATCCTTCAAATTAAAAAGTCAAATAAATTCCACACTCAAAATAACAATTACTCTTCAGAACAGTTGCTGTTCGTGCAGGGGATTGCTAAACTAGATTTTTTTTGCTCTTTCAAAACAGTGAAAATGCCACAGTATATACTTCTACATTAACAGGAGTGGCCAAACATTTCTGAGAAAATGTTTTGGCTACATCTGAAATGAATGTACAAGTACAGGTTACCTAATTTCCAACTAAAAAGCCACATCTACACATCTTAGATTTCTAAGGGTAGTGCTACACTCTGAAGGACAGTCACTGTAGGACATTTCACAATGTCTGCCTGTAAAGCGCATGGATTCTTGGACTGAGAAACAGGAGTGTTGCCACTTAAAAGATGATACGGTTTGTTCGGCAAACACAATGATTACAATTAGTATTTTAATATTCATGCACACAAATGTCTAGATGGCTTGACATTCAATAATTGGACACAATTCCTTCAGCATGTGTGTCAGTTAGATTGATAGCGAAATGGCGTGGCATTTTAAAACAAGATGAAAATTAGAGAGAAAAGATGAAGTCACATGTATACAGAAACACGCATGTCAAATCTCTTGATGGAGACACGTGTGGAGGAAAGTAAGCGTACAGGAAGGAAAACAAATTGGTGTCAGATGTTGGGCTGATGCCCCGAGGAGCGCCAACGCACGTGCTACTCCGCAGGTGTCCTCCAGCTCTGGCAGTGCCCTTGAGAACCCCCTCCCAAACCGGAAATATCCGGCTGAGTGAAGCCACGCCCCCCCCCCCCCGTGCTGCAGGCTGTGATGCAGCGGGGTGTGGCCCAGCTTGGGGTGGTGAAGGCGGGTCTTGTTCCAGCATGCTCGCCTCCGGCTTCATCCATTTATAGCCGTCTTATGATTAAATGGCATCCGCCTCATTAGGTGGGCATTAGCTTCTACCAAACCCAGGGGGTTTCCTGAGATAAACAGAACCATACTGTGAAACAGCGATGTAGCCGGGTACAGGCGGAAGGAGAGGTTATACTACTGAAGGCCGCATAAGCAGTTTAATAAGGGGGGAGTACCATCATACATGTTCATAGCCGGGTGGAAGTAATGCACTGTGACAGGAAATGAACAGCCATGGCGGATAAACACTGACATTAACTTACGCGACATTCAGCATCGACTGAACGATTGTCGATTTAATGATCGACATACAGATGGTCATTTAGAATAAATAAATTTACGAAGCGCGCGGTTCCCGAGCGGTCCATAAAGGTGCTGCGCAAGAGCAGGATCAGTCCTATAGCCCAGCCCACAGGTGTCAGGATTCAGTTCTGGAGGGCCGCTGTGTCTGCTGGCTTTCAGTGCGTTTCAGCACCAGTGATTAATTTAAGCCACCGATTGGCTGAACATTCCACACACCTCGTTTCCAAGGTCTTAATTGGCTGCCACAAAAACCTGCAGACACTTCGGTCCTCTAGGACGTGTGTTTGAAACTACTGGCCTAGACGTTGCAAGGCTATGGGCTATGTCATTAGCTAATACTGGGAATCGACAAGACCCTACAGACGCCTCCTAGGGAGGAGTTCATGTAGCATTAACCTGAGCAACACTGGGCTTTTACCAGCTGCGCTGCTGACAATTACATTGGTGTTTTTTTATACTGGACCCCTCTGCAGCCTGTTTCCGTTTTGCTATCCACTTGTTTGTTGTTTTAAAGAGCAAACAGACAGCAGTTTAACACCAAGTTTTTGCTGAGGAGAGTGCGCTGACCTGTGGCCAGGTCAAGTAGAGGTCTCCCCCAGTGATGTTTTTTCAGGTGTGTCAGGTCTATTCTCAGCCTTTCTAACTAGAGGGGTAGACTTTGCATAAGAGGGCCACCAGATTGCCTTGATAGCATTAAGAAGGTGCAGCTCACATTGTGGAAGATGAGGTTAATGTTATGCGGTTTCAGACACAAGCATACAAATATTTACAAAAATGTACTTTATTGTGATACATTGAATATTTTATATCAAAGACCAAAATTGGGCACAAAAAATTATGAGACGGGGTCAACTCTACTCACACTACTCACCTTTACTCACATGGTTTCCCCCGGGGACTCACCGTGTAAAAAAAACACTGACAGGGTTTTTCTGTCAAAATCCTAGGCCTTCCTAGTGTCAACTGGTTAGCATCCTATGCAGAGTGACGTCTTCCCTAACTCACCATCATTATCATCACTTACTAAAATGTGGTTTGAAACCTATAATCTCCTTAATGATGTATAGTCAGCCGTTTATATTTTACCAAAAAAGGTAACATTACAGCTCTTCCATTATTACATAGATGTGGAAAAATATTGAAATTAAAATGAAGTTGCACCATGTAATTATGTATTTGTCAGTTTTAGAAAGTACCCTCTTCATGGTGCCATAGACAAACAGTTTAGGAAAACACCTGATTTGAGGGTTTAGGATTTTCTATTCCATTTTGAAATGGCTAATTACCTGTGTTCTTACTTATCACTGCAACCTGTTCTGTTAATCTTCGAAGAGCACACACGAGCACCTGCTCTCTGACAGTCGCAATGTCAGGCCATGTCTGATTCTCTGCAGTTCACCAGCTAAATTCACAGGCTTGTGCAGTTGACCAGAGCGTAGCCCTGGTACATGATAATGCACAGAAGTCCTGACTGGAAAACACTTACTCCCTAGAAGATGCTAAGGCACCTGCAGTACCTGCAGTACTGTTGGACATAGTAAACACTGGATACTGATATCAAACCGGGCCCAGCCACACTCTAGGACAGAGCTTTAACAGGAACAGAAACCCAGCGGCCTCAACATCCATTATTTGTTTCCTTCCCATGTCACTCTGTCCTTATATTGCTGTCCTGACAAAACTGTCCTTTAATTCCCAAAAGAGGAGATGTTCCTTAGGGTGCTGCTCCAGACATGGAAACATATTGGGCCTCATTATCAATATGGTCATAAAAAAGTGTGTATATTTGACGGATCCAGCTTGCATACGAAATGATCATGTGTCATTCATCAAACTTGTGTAAATCACCGACCTGAGCGTAAATGTATGATAAATCAGACTTGATTGTATATTAGGAAGCGCGTTCGCGTCATTGTGAATTGCCATGCTCGCACGCCCATTTTATTATCTATATTTGGCAATGCCACCTCCTTTAAAACGCACATGCCAACGCGCTTTTCTCCAGTATTATAGGCCAGGTTTTTTTCACTTTTTTTTTGAAAGGCATTTTTTTTTTTTAAAAAAAAAAAAAGTCACACCACCAAACAAAAGTGTTACTAAAATAGTGAAAGTAATTAATAAGATAATTTCCACGGCACACCTGACGATCTCTCTCGGCACTCACACTGCACCGCGCGCGGCCTTGTGAAAAAAAATGCTATAGGCAACAGAAAAGCAAATGATTTTTCTGTGAGGGTAAACTCTAAATGCTTATAAATGAACAAGAAAATAAACGACACCGCCTTTCTTATTCTTAATAAGTTAAGCAGGAGATACCGTAGCAAATTAGTTTAGATTAGATCTTAGGATCTTTCCCTGTCTTTTCATTTCGCTTTCCCCTCTCTGTCTCTCAGTGCCAACTATCTCTCTCGTTTCCATGCTGAAGGCGAGAGGTATTATTTTCTCATCTTCAGTTTTGCGTTCCACGCAATTTTCTCGAAAGATTATTTTCTTTTCAGACTCCAGTTATTCGGACTTTCTGAATTCAGTTATTCGCTCGGTGCTCCGGGTCGCTTTTCGTTTTACTAAACGACACTTTCTCTCCTGTGTCGAGAAGAGACACGTCTTTTTTTTTTTTTTTTTTTTTTTTCCTACCTACATTGTAGGGGTTATTTCAGTTGTTTTCTCACTACTTCCCTTTGGGATTGTACTTTACGTACTTGTTTAGTATTTTTGTTATTTATAGGTACTCCCCCTGGCGAACTTAGTTTCGTTTTAATGGCAATCTACTTCGAGATTGCTTTTCGTACCCTCCTGTCGCATTTGGTTTTTTCAAACTCGACCCTTACAGGCAGGGGATAACCAGGGCTAAAATGCTTTCTCTGAATTGCGAACTACAGCTAAACTACAGATACTAGAGATAAAAAAATAAATAAAAAAAAACCATTCACGAAAAAAAAGTTCTGTTGGACGGTCGGCTAGAGGACGGCGGCATCCCGGACCACTCATCTGCAGAAGATAGGTTGGGGGTTATTGGGAAAGTTGCCGTGTAAGAAGTGATAGCAGACACGACTTGATTCGTCAAGATTCTATCACGCTGGTTGCAACGTTTGTTAGGTCTTCTAGGCTAATAAAACTAGATTGGATTTATAGAAAAAATATGAAAACAGTTTTGCATTATTTTCATATGGCTGTCTCCAATAAATACTTATACAGAGGCTATTTCCTGATGAAACAATTTTAACCGGCTTCTGCTTCATTCCATTTAGGCCGCACAGATTCAAATAATAATGATTAAAAATCAACTTATTTAAATACGATTTTTTCCAATTATGCTACACAACGTACATTAATTTATGGCATTGGTGATGATATATTGACTTCTCAAGGCAATACAATATGCCTCTAAAGGTCCTTTCAAAGTCCTTTTTTTGTATTATAACAACAACAACAAAAAAAGTCAACATAAAAATCAGGCGCTTTTTCAGGGATGAAAGTAGGATAGTTCATGTAAAGGTGCTGAAGTGTTCCAGTAACCACTTATAAAAGGCACTGTGAAAGACTGTAAGATTATTAAAGTCACTGTTATCATTCAATGTTAACTTCTGATTCTAATCACTACTAGATACAATTTATTTGGTACAGCTAATAAACTCATAAATACACACACTGGGGATAAAAGTGTCAATGCAATGCCTGTAACTTCAGTTTGTGTCTCAACTACTGTTACTGACTGCATAACATTTGCATCCAATTCACTAAAATGAATAAATTATGCAAAGCACGTAATTGTACAATCAATCCTAATTAACTTGTGCTGAGTGCAATTATCAAAAAGACTACTCAATGAAAAGCAAGTTTTAACCAAAACATCATGCAATGCCCTGTTCCGAAAAAAGTATGCTAAACTCAACAACAAAAAAACGCACACTGCATTATATTTTTATTTTCTCATACAGGTCACTGGCAAAATAACGGCAAGGCCAACCGTAGTAAGCCTCTGTAAATTCACCGATGGACTGATCTTCATGGGACTCCCTGCTCACACCCTAGGTTGACATTTGGGGGTCAACTGATTCACTGAGTCTGCCCTGCATCTCAAACCAATGCACAAACATCATGGTTGATTTGATTTTGACCACAGATGCCCCGAGTATATTATGTCTTTTCCTCAGAAGTCAATGCTAACAACACCTTAGCCGATGTTCCTTGAGAATCACAAGCGAGTGCTGAATCATAATCTGAAGCTCCTGCCAAACGTGTCCCAACTCTCACCCCCATCAAGGCCAACTGTCAGTCAGTTTCCACTGCCAACTGGTTGATAGGGACAATGATGTGTGGAGAGTAATGCTTGTGTGGATTATATGGCCATGCGAGCTTGCTGTTTTCAGTGCCAATCTCAACACAGTTTTTCACTAAATTGTGCTGTCGGTGAAGTAACTTTCTGCCAGCGGATCAGTGATCTCCTTTCACAGAAATAACCATGCTTATTATGCCAAACCAAATGGACTCCCCCAGTCATACAAGGACATGTCGTGGGGAACTATTTATGAGGCAGGGGTGATCCAAAAGCTACACCAAGAAGTCTTATATTGATTAGAACTAATCTCATGCTGTGTGTATCTACTGCTTATATTCCCTGAACGAGTAGTGGACCAGCATATAAGCTGATTGATTCAAACAGGGATGGAAAGCAATTTGAAATGCAGGTACGGATCCCACATTTCAACGTTTTAGCATGAAGACTGCTGTTACTACAACTGACATCCTGCCCCTTCTCAAGCAGTTGAGATTCACTGGTGCCGACAGGCGGCTGTGACAGAGATATTCTTATGATTTTATGTGGGCATCTAGTGCTATAATTACTTTTACAGCCAGGGGTGTGCGCTTTGGTGAGCGTGCTCCATCAACGTCTCCGGCCTGTTCCGTTGCCTTCTTTCTGGTCACATAACCGCAGAGAGTCTCTGCTTGTTACAGCTCCCCCTCCCCAGGCCACTAGGGGCTCTATCTTGACGATCGTAGCGCAATAGTCTCAAACGCATGGTGCATGTGCTAGTTAGAGGACGCCTATTTTGAGCGCAAAGTAAGGCGCAATGTTCAAATGGGCTGAACTTAGCCACTTCATTAATTATAGGTGTGTCTTGGGTGTAACATGCAATAAACCAATCGCAGTGTTATCTACCATTCCCTTGAAAAGTTACCTGCATTTGCACCTTGGCGGGTTGCTAATATAATGGTGATGAATTTAATAAGACTGCAAAAAGAGCGTGCATTCTAATATTGATTAATAACATAAATAGCATTATTGTGCTTTAATGATGACACTAAATACAATAAAGCTGTCAGGTTGGAAACCCATAGATTTACACATATTTTCCCCTGTTTTAAATTGCCCTGCTTATGGAATATGTATTTTTACTGGTAGCTTAATGCTTTTAAAATGGGATTCAAGAGACAACGTATGTCTATTCCAAGAGAGAAAATGTTTTATTTTTGGGAAAAATGTGAATCTCTATTTTACCATGTAATCTTGATATTTTTATCCATGCTTTTGTGTGCACTTGTGTGTAAAAGACAGGAGGGTGTAAGCCCGTTGTGGGTGTAAGCCACACTTATAGGCTATGCACTGTTTAAATAACATTTGTGGTGGTTTTAGCACAAGCGCTTTCTGCTGGCTCAAGTAGCAATACGCCAAAAATGATCCTGGCCACACCTCATCTTAAGACCAACCCACCCAGTTCACTTGCTATGGGGCAGGATTGCTTGGTATTTAAACGACACCTGCGCCGGTCTGAAACTAGCAAAGACACTTGCATTTGGGTTAGCGCCGCTTGGCGCCGGGTGTAAGATAGGGCCCTAGGTGTGTATATACACACACACACACACACACATATGCAAAATGCTATATTATCCTCTTTATAAAAAGTATGATTGTAATATATGTAGAATAATTATAATTGCATAATTGTAATATATATGGAACCTGTAATACATATGTAAATTCACTATGTCATAGGAATACAGAAGTCACCAGGATGGGCACAGGATCTGCATACCCTGTCTAAAGCACAGTCACGCCTGCAGAGCCGAGAAGATCCTGCAAGTCGTATGAACCTCCTCTCCACTCATGCCGCAGAAGCTTACTGATGTCTTTTTGGAGAAAAAAACCAGGCTGTCCTCTGCTGGCTGCTAGGCCCTGGCAGTAGAGCCAGTTTTCCCACCCCACAGCCTGGAGTTCTGGTTATCAGCATTCTGCACATTCAGAACATTGACGAGGCAGCATCTGCTGCAACAGCTTTGTGCAACGGGTGCTTCAGAAACGGGTTGTTTCCGTTCCTCATGGTTCACCTTCGACAGTTCTTCCAATTGGCTCTGCATGTTGTTAATGTGTTATATCCCTGTGCTAAAGTCAACTTAACTGTCTGTAGTAAAGTCTGGCACCATGGCTATGGGATCAAGTGGCTTCACATTTTACTTTAACCTTTTACCATAGTCCAATTAATCAGTTCTCTGATTGGTGCTCTGCGGAGTTCATTACATCCTCAGATTCTTCCAGCTGGTGACAACTAGGTCGATACTACATTTTGGTCTAAATCCCATAAATCCCAGCCATAGCTTGGGGTTGTTTATACCTAATTTATTGTTCATATCCTTTCAGACACTCTGTGCACGTACTAGCAAAGCTTGAGTCTGTCAGAGTACCCACACTACATTTCACCAGTGGTGTCATAATCCCATATATGTATATGGAATATGTATCCAGGCTGAGAAATAGAGTATGTCTAACCAGAACACAATTAAAAGACACACAACTGATTGAATGGCTTATTAATTTGCCATACAATTTTTAGCGAGTTCATGTTCATGGGTACAACAACAAGAATATAATGCAACTATTTAAAACAGTGTGCATGCCCACACACCAGAAAAAGACATCAAGGATCACAGCTAATGGCACTCATTAAAATGTTGAGTGGTTGTGTTTATACATATTCTTTTTATTACATTTTTTATTTTCTTTGGGGGGGGGGGTCCAGTCTTGACAAAAAAAGTGAAGAAAATAAAATGCAACACCACAGAGGAGCTCAAAGGCACCGATAAGGTCACATGACGATGGATGCAAAGTTCAAAGCTCACACAGATGTGGGCGGATCTTGGGACTGCAGACCTTTGCTATTCATGACCCCTGTGGCAGGGTGGGCGTGGTTAGCCTCTGCGTGCAGAGGGAGAGTGAGCGGAGCGGCTCTCGGACCCTGAGCCACAGCTGTCATAAGTTAATCAGCATCATGGAGAAACGTAATTGAATAATGGTTTAATTGTTTCTGATTGCTATGACAGTGAGCCGGGGCTTGAAAAGGGAGAGACGGGCGGACAAATGGGCTGGCTGGAGACGGAGGAAGTAAAAGCTCAGAGAAGCCAGAGCCGAAAAGTTAAATTAAAGCGATAAATAAATATACCCAAGCGGGTTTGTTGAAATAAGGTGTGGTCTCCACTTCTTCCAGAGCGGTGGCACTCGTTCTTGCTACAACCCCCTACTCAGATTGGCACCGAAGCCGTGCAATGGCTGCCTGCTCTCTCAGATAAGACTGCCCAGGCTGGGAAATCATGCTGGGAGCCACATTATCAGACTGTCTGTGAGTTGCGCACATTGTTTGAAAAGGTCAGAGGAGTAGAGTGCAGGCTCAGCATTGTGTGGGACTGTAGGATGTCAATCTGGCCAAATGAGTTGTCAGACACTGTAGCATTTTTAGGGGACCATGTTGGACATGAAGTTCAACTATTTATAATTCATAACTCATTTTTTGCTTCCACACCTCACACATCTTTACTGCAAAGCAAATGTTTGAACTGTGCAATTCTATTCCAGCAGAATATCTGTTGGAATGTGCACTTTGATTTTGAAGTTTTGAATTCTGATTAGTTGAAAATATTAAATCTGTGCTATATACTGTACATACAAGTTGACTTTGTAAGGATGCTTTATTGCCACACTCATCGCCACAGCATTTTCCCATGACCTGTGTCATGAAAGTGATTTCCTCGCTTTTCAAAATGGTACTGTGCTGTACATGGCTTCTGTTCCGACAAAATGTGGGTATCCTTCGGCAGGTGAGAGGAGTGGGCTTTTCAGGAGAACAACACACTCTCACATAGCCTAAAAATAATCTTAGATGTTTGTTACCCTGTTTTAACAGTGATACATCTAAACAGGCCATGATTATCACTACTATTAAGTCAGAAATTAAGACATTGGGTGAAACAAAGCTACTTTTTAAGCCTATCACAGGCATCATCTTCAAAGTTGTTGTGAGAAACCCCACCCACTAAGGAGAAGGGAATTTTAAAAGCTACGAGTTAGACTTTCCATTACAATTTTTTTAAAGGCAACTGTTCATATTACAAAGAAAATTAAAAAAAAGGTTGAAAATGCAGATGAAAGTTCAAAGACATGATCGACCTATTGAACGATGAGGTGGGAGATTCCAACCCAACTGAAATCTTTTCTCCTGGGTGACGATAGCAATCATAAAACATGTTGACAAAGTAAGTCAGTCCATGGTTGTATTTTGATGTATAGCTTGATGCTTTGGTGTATGGATACTTGAGAGGTAGAAGAGCTGTGGTTCACACTCACCTCTGAGAACCTCTGCACATCTTGGGTCAGTGTTCCCACTCGGCTCCAGTTGTAGAAGTTGAGGAACTTCACTACGGCCGGATTGACGGCGTTGTCTGACGGGACTGTTCGGAAGAAGTTGGGATACTTTTTTTTGTCTGCCAGAACAGGGGTTGTTGCTGCAAAGGATAGCTGAAAGATAAAAAGATAGAGATAAAACAATCACTGCATGTTTACAAAGAGAACAGCATGTACGTATTGTGCTAATCCCATCTCCATTCAACCGTAGAAAGCAACAATTTTTTGTCTTTCTCCAAATCAGCACCAGGGGCCTCATTTATAAACCTTTGCGTTGATTTTACACTAAAATGTTACGTACACAGAAAAGGAGAAAACTGTGTACGCTCAAAATATCTTGATTTATAAAACTGTCCATACGCTCGCAAGTTCGCAACTGCATGCAATTTTTCTCACAATCAACTTGAAATTTTGTGTACGTGCACGGGCTTAGTATCCCACCCAGTTAATTTTTACAATTAACGATACATGGTTAATGGAGCGCCAAATGTGAATATGATATGCATGTAAATCAGCTCATCATTCCAACTCATTGCTAGACAAAATGGAAAGTCAGACCACAAAACAAAGAAGAGAAACTTCTTGGAGTGTGAAATCGAGACACTCGTTACGGAGGTAAGTGTCATACTGGGCTATATTGTTTGGTGGAAATAGTTCTAGCATAACCAATAAAAAAAAATTGTGTAGTGGCAGCAGATCATAGCAGCCGAACTATTTTGGTAATTAAAAAGATGTGGTATGATAAGAAAGTGGATGCAAATTTC
Organism: Ilyophis sp. 1 JC-2022; assembly: GCA_022702515.1. Taxonomy (NCBI): domain Eukaryota; kingdom Metazoa; phylum Chordata; class Actinopteri; order Anguilliformes; family Synaphobranchidae; genus Ilyophis; species Ilyophis sp. 1 JC-2022. The sequence continues at coordinate 28,225,292 of CM040395.1, read as the reverse complement.
ATAAGGTTATACTACCATAGCCAGAAATGAGTAATTGTATCTATTAACTGTGTTCCCTAGCAGGAAATAAAAGTTATTCTGTTGTATTCTATTCTATATTCCTTCAACCAGGGATATGATTATTAGAAGGATGTGTACTTTCCCTATTTTGCCAATTTGCCCCAATTCCCGAAGTCTCCAAAACGTGCATATCCATGGCTCATAGTTTGCGTAAATGTGTGCATGTTTTGACGTCAAGTTTGTTTTTATGATCTCAAATCTGTGGGGAAAGGAGCCTACACTTTTTGTTGTTGTTGCATACACACCATTTATAAATGAGGCCCCTGGTCTATGCATGCCAACAAACAATCCATAAGACAAGAGACCAGGGGTGCGTCCCAATATTCTTCACTCCTCACACCCTTTCCTCCACTCCCCCATTACCACTTGTCTTCTACCTGGAAGTATGTGGAGGAGACTAGTGAAGGAGAAGAGTGGAGGAAAGCAGAAAACGAGGAGCCTTGAAAACAATTGGGACAGCTTATTAGCTTCTCTGTCATTAAAGTCGACGTTAATTATTGATGAAGTAGCCCTATCATAACTTTGACCGATGCCAAGCCATAGTGTCAAGCCCACAAATAGTCCCACAACCCCATGAAAAACTATTATTTCTCACTGTAACATCTGAAATCAAACTTGTTAGTAATTAATACGTTCTTTGGAAATGGTTGGTTGAATAAATTAATTAATGGAGATTCACATACCGAAATAATGGTAATTGCTATGTTCATATAAGCAACATTCATGTACAAGCAAATAAATAAACCTGCTTTCCCATCTTAAACTGCCATATTTCTGTAGGTTATGGCCCACAAACAACAACTGCCATATTTTGTTATCCGCTGTAGGCAAAGTTTGGATCAGGTTTGGATAGTGTTAGATTCTGTGGGATGGTGCCACCCAGAAATGTGTAAAGACTTTCGCGGTAGGATACATCGATGTATCCTTTGCTGGAGGAGATGAGGAGCCGAGGTTGAAGCCGCTTCGCTCGTCTCCTCCAATCAGGGGCATCGTAGTGGGGGGGGGGGGGGAGAGTGAAACTGACTACCCAGGGCCCCAAGGCGGGGGAGAAGCCCTCAGAAGGCCTGAATTAAAAGTTTGATTTGGGAAGGGGGCCCATAGAGACTGCATTCGCACAGGAACCAGGATATAATGCTACACCCCTGCCTCCAATATTGGGACATTGGAGGGAGGAAGGACAAAATAATACATTTTTTGAGTATCGGAACTTTTTTAATGAATTCAGCATCTGCTGAAATTAGTTGAAAAATGTTAAAGTGTACGGTGATGAGAAGGAACAGACTAGAGAATACTACTATCTCAAGTCCTGTCATGTGATATAGTCGTCATACCCTGGCACCCACACATTTATTAATATCACATTTATGAATATGTTTACAACACACCAAGACTTGGGACTGCAGTCACTAAGGTGTGAGCAAGCAGCAACAGAAACAAAGAGCACTTCCAAAAATTGCCAGATGGACCCTTGTACCTTCACAATTATGCTGGTTTAAAAGATAGGGGCAAGTAATTGATTACCCAGTTTACCTTAAGAGCATCCATTGTTAACAAAAAAGACTGTGGCACAACAGCAAATGCATTGAGTGACGCGACTATGGAAATGTGGAGCAGTCCAGTGGAAATACGTTCATAATCATTTCATTTCCTGTTGAAAATGCAGCCACCTACAATAATGCCACCATGAATTGAGTGTGCTTTGAATACTGAAACACAAACATTGAAATAGATTCAGTAGCCTTCATGGTGAAGTAAAGTTAATGATGCTGTTATTGCAGTTGAGTATGATACAATATAATATGTAAATATAAATGATAGCAAACAAATGGTTAATAGATATTTTGCCTTTTCACTTTTTTTCATTTTTAGTGTGAACCATTTATCATATTTATCATATATGGACATATAGACATTGTAGATAGCAACAAACATAAAATTACTTTTTGATAGATTTTGATGAATCAAAGTATTGGCTATTAAAACCCTGTAAAGAGGCCAGTGATTAATTGTTTTCTTAACCCTCATATTATGTCCCAGGTCAATTTGACCCAATTCAGTGTTCAGACGTTTCTTAAAAACCAGTTAACTTGTATTTTTTCCATCTTGACACAATATGACTTTTCCTAATTTGTTGGGATTACATGGCAAACACATGATAATGCCATGTTTTCAAAATTATTTGTATACAAAGGTGTTGTTTGGGGTCATTTGTGGGGTATAGCTGTATAAACTGTAAGAAAATAGAAGAAAAAAACAACCTTTTGTTTGACTGAGTCTGATATACCACAGAGACTAACAAAGTTCCCAGGGCCTTTGGAAGAAAAACAACCCTACAACATTTAATATTCAGGTCCATACTTCACAGTTCTTTTCTGCATGACCATCCCTTTTTAATGTCAAACCCACCTCTGTTGTTCGTTGCCAAAAAGCACTATATTTTATCTAATCTAATCATAAAGTTTGCTAACCATCAAAGTTCCATGAACTTTTAGCAAACTCCAGGCACTTATATTCGTTTTTTTGATGTCAATAGAGGCTTTCTACTGGTAAGCCTCCCAAATAGCTTGCTGGCATGGAGGTGGTGAGACATTTTAATGTAGGAGACTAAGTGACTCCCAACATGCAACCAACTTCTCCAACTGTGACCCTTGGAGAATCTTTTGGCTCTCAATCCATCCTCCTCACTGCGTGGGGGAGAATTACACTTGCATCCTCTTCCAGGCAGGTTCATCAGAGCTCCAGGTTTTTAAACGTCTTAATTATCGCTGTAATAGTGGAGATGGGTACTTTGATGCATTTAGTTATTTTTTAGCCATTGCCTGATTAATGAAGGTGAGCAACCTGTCCTTTGTTTTGTTTTTTGGTGTGTTCTCTGACCTTCCCCATGTTGATGAATGACTAAGAGAGTTTGGCATATGTATCACCTCATATAACAAATAGTGTGGAAAAACATGGAAATATGTATGCAAACAATGAACTGCATTGTAACATAAACAGAAAATAACACACATCCGTCTCAAATAGTGAAATAGGATATACTTAAAGCTGTTCCTAAAGCTCAAAAAAGAGTAATGCTTCTATTAGATTTGTTCACAAGAATTTCCAGAGATGCCAATAAATGTGACACATATGTTTTTAAGAAAAATATTTATTTTTTGATGAAGAAATTCTAAAAAGTTCAAATTCTTTCATTTTGAGTGCAAGACCAATTTGATAAACTATGATTAATGAGTCAACAAAACTTAAAATCCCATTTTAGGGTTTCTGGAGGGCACTGTATATGTTGTATATTTTTTTAAAAATACAAAATAAATGTATACATAAACACATATTTTTAATGTATTTTTTTTTGTCTGCTTACAAAAATATTTAATTACCTGATTTAGGCATGTATGTCGTGAAACTGCTTTCACATATTAAAATCAAGTTCAGTCAAATTTTTAGGCAAGAATAGAGTGTTCAATGAGTATGTTGTATGTAGAATTGTTTCAGGTCACTGATCCAATGCAGTTGGGTGTCTTCAGAATTTCTGGGAGGAAGCAAATTTTCACTCTATGGTTTATGATCAGTGGATGGGCTGCAAGAAAAATTAGATTCAATCTCAGACACATTCTGCAGATTTATTTTTTTCACAATCCTGTCAGATTTAGGTACTGCCCTGAGGCACTGAGTCATTGAGCGTGCAATATTAATCACGCTGTGAGGGGTGCTGTGCTCACCTTAAAATGGACGCATCAGAAGTACGCTGCTGCTAATTTGTAATTTGGTGATATAACTCCAGCTCTCCACCTTGCTGGCTGACTCTATAGCCAACAGACTGTGAGATAAGGCTCATCCACTGTGTCACGAGCAAGAAAATTTATTAACAGGGTGATAACTGCATTTTGTCCTGTGGAAGCACTGAAGAAATGCAGTGTATGTAATTACAAACTTAGCAATTTGGCCCTTGGTATATACTAGTTCCGCATTAAGCAAATCTCCCGTGGCCTGTAATTCCACATGATGCATCCTTCATCATTGCAGAAATACAACTGTTGTGATTTCATTGTTCAAATCAGTTGGGATAGATGGAACAATGTACAGATTAATGCTTTGAACAGTATTTACTTTCATTATCTTACGACTGCTGAATCCAACTGAGACAGTGTCCATGTTTGCATGGATTATTATTGTGATCTTATTTGAAAAAACTCAAGTAGTCCAGTTACGATACATACCATATAAACACCTTATTCCATTGTTCAAATTTAAATTAGTAAGGAACTGTTAATTTGTAAAGCATGTACATAGCTTTGTAACCATGTTTTGATAAGTGCTATATAAATAAAGTATGTGTCATGGTTCGTGGGTTATTTATTCCTTTTCCGCTGCGGTTCTCGTCCTTTCCCTCCGGTTGAGAATCTATCCGATTTTTTCCGTGTTTCATTACGGGGTTTTGATTCACCTCGCTTATTATTATCTTTTCACCTGTGCTACAGCCTGCGGGGTATTTAAGTTCCTCACTTCCACTTCCCCGGTGCTTCTTTGTCATTCCGTATTACATTGAGCCAGGTACAGCCAGGTACAAGTGACCTCGTGATATTAAACTTGTTTTATGTTCACGAGGGACTTGCTTCTTAGCTTATTATTCAGGTATAGGATTATTTTTCTCCTGTTAGCTTCACTGTGCTATTTTGTCCGTGCTTTGGTGGTTTCACTTTTGTTTCACCTTCTGCCGGCTGTCTTAGTGTTATGTGCCGAAGGTGTTCTTTTCTTTTCTAGTTTCCCAAGTTAGCTCTAGTATTGAGCTTGGGAGACGTAGTTTTCTGCTCTCACTCGTGTTTTCGAATTCGCCCTATTTTCATGGGTTGATTATTATTTGGCTGTTTAGCTACTAGAATTTATTTCTTTTTTTATTTATACTTATTAGTACTTTATACCCCCTTAGTGGTCCTCACCTGTGTGGGTGACTTGTTCTGAACTCTCTTACCTTCGCATTTGATTCACGCTACTAAACTCATCACAGTATGATGTAATTATTTATTCCGAAAAACAAAACCTGGTTAGGTTACTCACCATTTCCATCATCCGACTCAATTTCGGCAGAATACCTGGTGTTGTTGGTAGGGGCAACGTTAGAGCTAGCATCATCATAGGGCTCAACGATATCCGAGTGATCAACAACTGGTTTAGTCCCAAGGATTTTGTCCAGTTAGTCGAACCAAGAAACTTGTCCTTTTCCTCCCCATAACTTTCACTTCTGCTAAGATCATCTGGCACTTTCACGTACTGTGTCAGGATTCTGTATATTGTTTGTTTATCTGTGTATTTATATTTATGGTTTCACTGTTCTATGCTTTCATTGCCGTCACACCTTTCGGGAGCCTTTTATAATTGTGGTTTTTCTCTGTATTTCCTCTGTCATCCCCTTCTTCTTAACTAATTATCTCATTGTATATTATACTAATTACCTAACTACTACTAACAGCTTAGATTTAGGTTCTGTACTAATTAACTAACTCCCTAACGTAATCTTAGTTTCTATCTGCAGCTGTCTTTTTTTCTACCTGTTCTATCGCTGATCATTTTTCTTTGATTATCTCTTTTACTACAGCTGACCCTTGTTTCCGCTTTCCCTTCTCTAATTGTATGTACTTGTGTTTTACTACCCAGTTCATGTTCAAGTCTATGTGTTATGTGTGTATCCGGTCCGCCTATTACGTGTTACCTTGTTAGTGTATTATCAGGTTCCCTCATTGTTTCATTACGTTCACCTGTTTTTCATTTCCCTTCCACGTTTCCACACACCTGATCCCTATTGCATCTCGTCACTCCCTGTGTATTTAGACCCTGCGTTTCAGTCTATTCCGTGTCAGAACGTTGATTGTATTTCCGCGATTTATCGAGATTCCTGAGACACCCTTCTGTTTTCCGACTGAGTTTGCCTTTCGATTCTGTTTGCTTGTGTTATTTTGTGGGTTTGACTTTTTGATTGTTTTGTGACTTTGCCTTTGCCTGCAGTTTTTGCACCTCTGCCTGTGATGGACTGACTATTCTCCTGCCTTTTGATTTGGCACTGTCTGATTACCTGGCTTTTTATCTGGACTGAAATAAATGTTCCTTATTGCTTCGACCTGGTCTGCGTTTGGGTCTCTGAGAACGATACCGCACAGTTCTGTAGTTTGCTTCTCCGCGACGCTGTTCGACAGAACGGTGAAAGCCCTGTTCCCTCAGTAAGTCGCGAAACAGTTTGCACACTTCGGTGCTCTTGTATGCTACATGTTCGCCAGCATCTGAGAAATGTGATTGTCTGCCCAAATCTCGATGAGACATTGTAGCTACCCTACATTGTAGGCTACCTCCTCGCTGTTCCACGTTAAACCATGACTCGACATAAGGGCAACTTTAGCTAGCATATGTTACGAGCTACCTGATAGGGAAACTAACTTTGCTGCCGATAATTCAATGTGAAAGCATCTCATCGTGCGTGTCGTATACAGAAAGTCAAGCGACTTGTTCCGGTTTGTTGAGTCGATTGCATTCTCACTGCAAACGAACCGCTCCACAGTTCGATTGGAAGCGCGCCGAGACCACCCTCTCTAGGCGGTCTCTGCTTTTGTTCCATACCTCAGATTGCTGTGTTCTCATATGCCCAAACGAACTGATCTTGGGGGGGGGGGGGGGGACGCTCCAGGTTTCTAAAACAACTGTGAAAGCTAGGTGTGACACGTTACCTAGTGCGATACTAGCTAACTGTGGGTTGATATACAGCTAGCAAGAAAGTTGGATCGTATGGGACTACAAATATTTCATAATATTAATGTTTTGGTATCGCTGTGTTTATTATTAACGCCATTATTATATGGCTAATATATCTAGCTATGTTATGTTATTTAATAGCTTGCAATTTCATTGCTAAATTGTTGAGCTATACTTCGCCGTTGTCATCCGCCATTGTGACGCAATTTTGCGACAACTGATCTGTGCATGCGCCGTGCACACCATTGATGAGAGAGTGAGAGAGTGACCTGAAATTACCACTTTATACCTGCCGTGGGAAAAGGTTCACTGCATTAATCATTAAAAATGAATCGCATGAGATAATGTGTTCATATTGACAGCCCTAATTTTAAGGCAACAAAACAAAACAATCCCAACGATTCACACCCAGCTAATTTAAAACACTTCATAGGCCTACACATGGAAGAATTAATAGGACGGTGTCCTTCAGCACTAATCAATGGACATAAATGGAATAGTTCACTAACCATGTATACAGAAATAAGTTTCCTGTTTCATGTTATAATCTGTGCTCAGCTGTGGCTGTGTATCCCTCTCTCACAATCTCACGGCGAGCAGGTCACACATGAAAACATTTGTCTTACAGGCAGTGGTTGTTGTGGGAACATTCAATGGCTATTGCGGACAAAAAATCTTTAAGTTTTCACAACATTTTGTTCTGGATCAATGAGATGAATCAGTGCGATGTATAATTAAGGACAGGAGAAATCAATCAACCATGTGCTCCCAGGTGGCTATAGGAATGATAATTATTTTTTATCCTGAGGGAACCAATCACTGTTAACCAACACCCCTTACACCTATGGATACAGCTACCACTAGCTAAACCAGCACTCATTGTACTCGCTCAGTCTTGATTGGCATTGATTGTAACATGACAAATGAAGCTTGCTCCCCCCCTAACTTTTATCCTGTCAGATGCGACTTCAGTAAACCTCAGACAGCTTGAGAATGCTCCATTACCGAGACAGAAGGCAGATAGAATCACAAGGCGTTCGACTTTTCTGTTCTCAGAAAAAAAATAAAAATAATTCACAGCATTGGGCTACCTCCTCACAGAGAAGTCAAGTACAAGAAAAAAATACCTTATGATCTAAAAGTATTCAGGCCAAAAGCGTATAATATTCCAAGGATGGCTTTATTTTAACTTCAGGCCAAGGTCTAGCACCACTGCCACTGATAAAACTCTTATGATTCAGTCTTTTTTGCAGTCAATGCTAGCGACTACACTGTGGGAAACCAACCTTACGTAACTTTAAGCCTAGTTTTTAAAAAAGAGCAAAGGTAAATAAGTCGTTGAATCAATAAATAAATAAATAAACAAACAAAATTACAAACAAATTACACCACATCACTAGCTGCTGCAATTCAAGAGTTAAATATGAATTCTGCTTAAAGTATTGGGCCCAGGTGGGAGAGGAAGGTCTCTGAAAGATTTATTTGGCCAGGACACATCTTCACCGGTGAGCCTTCAATTGTTCATGAGGCACAGAAAGCAAAAAATAGAGGCCAGCAAGTATCTCTGCAGCTCTCACTTAATCTCCGGCTCAACCCGCTTTCTCCTCGGCCTGTTGGCCACCCCACAGCCAAATGTCCTGAATTTAATTGTCAACTCTCCATTACAGATGGACAAACGGTTTCGCCCCTTTATTTTTTCAATCTCCTAGAGTCGGTGTTAATTAAAACAGGAAGGGTAGCTGATTTTTTATTTTATTTTTTATTTTCTTTGAACAGACGTGAATGGAACGTGTTTTTTATGACTTAAAAAAAAAAACTTTTTTATGTGTTTCAAAAAAACTAAAGAAAAGTGTTTGAAGTCTTAGTTCTCTCAAGTGCACTGCTGTCACAATAGCAAGACAGATCTGGGTCACTGTACACGATTGAATTATACAGCTGTCCAGTACTAGAACCTGCAGAGGTTGTGAGTGTTTCTTAGTGTGCTTCGTGTTATTTTGCATACATGTCTCCACATCAAGTCTGGCTGATTCCATATGATGTGGCTTCCATATGCATGAATATGCACGTGCACGTATATATGTAGGCCCAGAGATTTTCACACACACACACACACACACACACACACACATTTACATCTGCATAAGCACACACGTACTCACATGCACATAAGCGCATGTGCACACACATACAAACACGCATGCAAACAGACACACACACACACACACAGACACGTTTTTTTATTGGATTTCCAAGGTAATTATAAAAGCCTTCTCAACACAAACACTAATCAGCCCTTATCTTATTTAAGTGTTGACACCAGTTTGAGGTAAGCTTATTAAGTCTCAGCGCAAGGCAGCCACAGAGCTTGACAAACTCTCTGATGAACGATGCAGGAAACTTAAAAGATTGTTTAATTTCTTTAACATCGCTGAGGCTATGGATGAGACGTCCGTGGCCATGCGGCAGGTTATCCTTCACACAGATCGATGCTCTAACAATCTGATTACACATATAAAGCATTCCTGTCAGGTACAAACCACTTCAAGTCATTACCAAAGCACAGACAGAAGGCTTGCACCTCCAAACCATGAAAAATATATCCAGAGATGTTCTCTGCAGAAAGTGAAATTAAAGAAAATGTATGTCTGGATGTATGAAACATTAATCATTTACCATAGCATTGGAAACATACTGCAGAGACTTCTATGTAAGCATCCACCGCTATGTCTAACCTATCATCCACCAGAAGGTGAATTCCAGATACTCAATTCAAACTAACAAATGGATTTAGCACTACCTTAAAGAGAATAGTATTGCTTGCATTTATTTACATATTTACTGTACCTACAAGTATTGAAAAAAAAGTTTGGACAGGGGCAAAAAAAAACTGGGAAGTTCAAAAAACACCTGTTTGGAACATTCCACAGGTAAAAAGGTGATGCTATCTTGACCAGGTATAAAATAATATCAAAAGACTCTTGATATCTTATTTTCAGGTACTCTTACAAGCGATACTATAACCTCTCTGCATTTGAATGGTCCTCTATGGGAATTGGGGGGTGGGACTAGATTAAGCTGTATATTACACGGGAATAGTATGGAACCCATGGTTAGCTAAATGACTGTAAGTCATCAAGGGTCTGCGGTATCAAACGAACCTCAAACCATCACTCTGCTTCTAGATATGCAGTAGATATGAATGGATCACTTGGAGGGTTGTTTCTCCTGACTTATCGTTCCATAGAGTTCAATAGAAAAATGAGTCAGTAGAAACAACCCTTCAATTGATCCATCCATATTTCCTGATGATTTCTGAACCAATTTTGTGTTAAAAAATAACACTTCTAATTCTAGATTAAATCTGCTACACTACAAAATCTTTTAGCTAGAGTGCACATTTAACATTCCCTTACCTAATGAGATCCAGAGAGGTGGACTACTCTGGCATGACATACCGAAGCTGCCAGCTGCAGTCAATAGACCACGTCTCATTCTCATTAGTCTTTTATCCAATTCCAGTCATCAAGGTTTCCCAGACTGACATATTGATGGTAATGTCTACTTCATGGCCTAACAAATAATGTTCAGAAAAAAAGTACTGTATAGTGTCCTTCTACAATAGTCATAACGAAATACAAAAACTATTTTTTTTAAACATACAAAATCAAAACAGAATACGGTACATATATTTCAATATGTGAAAAACTATTGATTGAGTTATTAATATTTATTGAGATAAATAGTATATTTTACATACATGTGCATATGTAAAATTTTATACATAATAAAATGTAAATACCCCATTTTAATCTAAAATCATTTCAAATAGCAAATCAGTGATATTTTGACACCTATGAAATATTGGTGTCAAATACACACCTGTCCAATACTACTGGCTAAGCCAAAATCCCAGCCTGTCTTTGTGGTGATAATGGTGGGTACAAATTTGACCAATGCCCTAAAGGACAGAGGTGCTAAATCTAGAGGTCAGAAAGTAAAAGTCCTGCCATGTGTTTCTTCCACCCATTAACTCAGCCAGCTGACTTCACTAATTAGTTCTACTTCCTGGCTGAAGAATTGTGCTAATTAGCAAATCCAGGTGATTGGTGCAAAATACTGGGAAGGACTTTTAATTTCAGAACCTGCATTTTACACATCGGCAAAAGGAGCCAATATCCAACACCCCAGCAACATTCACCTTATTCAAGTTTGAGGAGAGCTGGTTCGAAGACAAAGTCAATCAAATTAGCTGTATTTTTTTATATAGGTGAGAGTGTAATGGTTTCAGTAGCGGACAATCAAATGCGACGGGAAGGGGGATCAGAAGAAGTCGCCCACAAAGGTGAGAACCACTAAGGGAGCTTAAACAGCTAATGGGTAGAAAAGAAAAAGGAATAATCCTAGTAGCTAAACAGCCAAATGATAATCAACCCAAGAAAATATGGCGAACTCGAAAACACGAGTGAGAGCACAAAACTACGTCTCCCAAGCTCAATACTAGAGCTTACACAGGGAAACAAATAGAAATGAAACACCTTCGGCACGTAACACTAAAATGGCCGGTAAGAAGGTGAAAAGTAAAATGAAACAACAAAAAAAACTATCACAGGGAGAAACACGATGTAAGTCGAACAGTAGAGCTTAACCGAGGAAAACTCCTCTACTTAAAACTAATAAGATGAAGCAAGTCCCTCGTGAACATAAAGCAAAGCTTTAATATCACAAGGTCGCATGTACCTAGCTATACCTGGCTCAATGTAAGTCGTAATGACAAAGAAGCACCGGGGAAGTGGAAGTGAGGAGTTTAAATACCCCGCATGCAGGTGAAACGAATAAATAGGCGAGGTGAAGCAAAACCCCGAAACGGAACGTGGAAAAAATCTGATAGACTGTCAACCGGAGAAAAAGGATGAGAACCGCAGCGGAAAAGGAAAAATAACTCACGGACCATGACAGAGGGTGGAAGCAACAAGGAAATGGCCTGCATGTGAATTTACTTTGCGGAGCAGATGAAACTGACTGGATAAAGTATGTTTTAGATGTACGGAAATTATTATTTAGAACAATTTAATGGCCCCTTTCCATTGGTGGGGACAACCCTCATGCTCACCTAAATATGCATATTCATTAATACATCTATTGTATATCTACTGTATTTGTCTGAGATTTGTCCAAGCAGAGCTCCATTGCCAGCAATGGCCATAAATTTGTGAATCTGTCCAAAATCCACCTCTTTTCTGCAAAACTCCCACCTTCTGTTTGATATGTGTCTTTCCTGTCTGGCAAGGTCAGTGGAATTATTGCTGCTATAAATCATTTTAGTATATATTCCACTCACATGGTAAATGTGAAATTCTAGAAAATGCATCAGAAGCAGGTATTTTATCAATAGCAATCTTCTGAACTGTTTCACTGCTTTGAAACTACGAACTAATCTAATTTACATAACATGGGCCTATATCCATTCGCATCACATGGGCCAATGCCTGTAATATAAGAAATGAGAGATTCAGGTTTTACCCATAAAATGAGCTAAACTGGAAACCTGTTAATACCTAAAAATGTCAACACATACATATTAATAGCTTGTGCATTAAGCAATTCTGATATATCTATATATGTGTTGATGATATGTGACGTTCCTGAAGAACAATGTTATATTGAAACTCTTTTCACTCACTGATTTGCAGAAGTAGGATGTGCTGTGTAATTGAGGTGTTCTGACAGATACAGAGAGCAGCTTTGCAGAGTTAGAGAGAAGGTTTATCAATCTGGCAAAAACAAGGAAAAAGGGAAGTGCTTCCCTAGAAACTTTGTCCAGCTGAACCGGTTAGCAAGCAACAAAGATCTAATTGGTGCAACATGTTTGTTTGTCACCATCTCACACTAGCAGCTCCCCTTCCTTAGGTACGAATAGGGAGCATGTCCTCACAGTGCTCGCCAACAAATGTGATATATTCCATTGATAGCATGCGTTGTTTACCGTACTTGAGTCTTTGTCAGATGTGCTCAGGTGCAGTGGCATGCAATTGAATGAGAGCTGCTTATAATTACTTCCTGGGCAGGTGTGAAGGAGCAAGGGATTATGGAATATCAATAGGGATAATTAATGGATCAGGTATATGTCACAGCAGAAATGACAAACGACCTGTTAAAATTCACGTTTGAGTTTCGAACACAGCGGGCACGCTGTCTTGGGCAGAAAGCAAACATTCATGGTAGCCCTCGGCATGACAGAGAAGATGACGCCTGAGCTCAGGCCCGGCAATTATTCACATCTCCTCGGAGCGTTTGCGGCTTTGCGCATTCATCACGAGAGGCCGCGGTTGGGCCAAAGTCAGAGTGCATCGTCAAGCCGGCTTAATCAGGCACTCTTGTTATCAGCGCCTTGCACCAGTGCAAGGTTCAGCAGGAGACAAGATCGTTCAGTATTCATGAGAGGCAATTGCCACTCTGTGTGATTTCTCAACTTGCTCAGCAGGAGAGGCAGAATGCTGCCCTAACAGAAAGCGAGCAGTTGATTAAACCTGTGCTACTGCACGGTGGGGTTGTGGGCAATAGAATACCAAGACAACCTATTCAACATTATCATTTTTGACCTATTTTATTAATTTTTTTAAATCATAAAAATTGGTACATGAAGCCTTCAGGAATGCAACTGAGGTTGTAGTGGAGTTCCTCACAGACCTGAAACGGAAAAGTATTTATGGACAGACCGCATGTTTCTTTATTGCCTGTAAACTCATGCTTAAGTGCAAGGTGTGCATGCTTGCAAAAGGAACATATTCAGTCATCTGCCATATTTGATCAGTCACAGGCAAATTGTAGCACTGCAGTGGTATAGCTTACTAAATATTAAACACACTGCAATACAGATTGTTTTATTTAATTTACTCTTCAGTATATTTTATTATTGGCGATTATTGTATGTACTGCATGTGTGATAAGTCTATTAGCTGTTCTCTTATATTTCACAAATGAGCAATTGAGCAAAGAATAAGTCTTACCCCAACTATTATTCAGACTCACTGAATCTTTGTGTGCATGTGTTTGTGTGTGTGTGTGTGTGTGTGTGTGTGTGTGTGTGTGTGTGTGTGTGTGTGTGCGTGTGTGCGCAAGTGTTTGTAGGCACATGTGCAAAATGCTCTTTTCAGTAATCAAAAAGGAGGCAGAATAAAAGTGGCATCCATTTTAATCTTTGTTTGTACACAAGATAGATTCAAGGCAGATCTCTAACTCAATTTAAAATTTTCCACGAGAATTGTATGCAATATCCTGTCATATTAAATGTGTGTAGGAAAGAGATCAGATTCTGTTATAAGTGACAGCAAGCTTGTGTCAGCCAGTGACAGTGGGGAATAATCTCAAAGGCTTTCTTTTCAGCAAAAGACTGCTAAACAGACCCCATTGAAAGAACCCATTGTAAAGCATTGCAAAAAAAGAAATATTGCGGCCCCTCACTGAGCAATGTATCTGTATCCTCAGACAGAATTTGTGAAGAACTGAAAATTGATTTGCCAGCAGGGCACTCCATTTTGCCACAGAGCTGGGAGTATCAAAATAAAAACATTGCTAAAGAGCGGCTTTCCGAAGGTGCGCCTGCACAGTGCGCACACAGGCCAGAACGCAGGCAAAACACAGTGTGGAACACAGGCCAGAACGCAGGCAAAACACAGTGTGGAACACAGGCCAGAACGCAGGCAAAACACAGTGTGGAACACAGCTGCACCCAGAAAGCGTGTTTTCATTAAGAGCATTTACCCTCAATTACCACAATTCATCCATCACTGTGCATTGTCCGTTACAGCATAAATTTATGTTATGAACAAGTGCTGGTGCTGTGTTCTGATGGGGGGGGGGTTTGTGCTTGAGAGATGGGTGTTTATGAAAGGTGTCCTTGCAGCTCTGCTACTTGCCCTTTCAGAACTATCACCTTGCATGAGTAAAGGACAGATCAGGCAGATCCTCATTAACCGGGAAGGATAGCTGGGCTCATCATAGGGACCATGCATTATCACATTAATTGCATTTACTGCAGAGATAGAGTGAGGTTCGAGTGGTGGGGCTTTGCCTAAGAGTGGTCTCTAATGTCAAAGGGAGGGCAGGGTTGAGTTGGACATTGATGAGTGCTCTGCCGGCTGTTCTGGGGCTTGGGCAAATTATGAAGAGATCGACAGAAACTCCCCCTCGACTAGCCATAGCCTGCTGTAATTGTCCTTACCATTCTGTGTCTTGAACCTTTCCCCAATGTTGTGCACAATGGATCATTCTACTCTCATTTCCACCCCTACAAATCAGCAGAAATTATGTTCGTAAAGTGACGGACAAGGGAAATCTATAATATGCTTATAACCATGTTATTTATGGCTATTAAGATATGTATTGAGCACCAATAAAGCGCAATGAATAAATTCCATTGCAGTGTCGTAACATTTCAGTCTATCTATATCTCTTCATTCCTGTATGCTGAACAAAAAGGGTGTAGTCGAAAATGGGTCCATGGTGACGTAGACGTGACCTCAACCAATATGTAACCAAGTCATCACTCGGCTCTGGCTGGTAAACATACCTTTACTTCTTACGTAGCGTCTTGGTTTCGGATTTCCATTCGCCGCCCTGTTCAATGCGCCAGTCCAGTTTTGCCCTGTGCCTCGCTGTTGAGGTAGGTTACTGGTTGAACATTTCCGGTTTTGAAGTTTGTTTTATCTATAGTTTCCAACAAACTCTCTGTTAATTTAGGTGTTGGTGTTAAACGCTACACCGGTTCAAGGTATATTTTTACGTACTAAACTGCTTGTGTAATTCCATCGATTCTTGCGAGTTTAGTAATGGCGGTAATCAGTGTGGGTGTCTCTGATTACAACTTGTAATGTCTGACTAGGTTTTTGCTCTGGGTCCATATTGAGTGTACTGCTGTTCGTTCCCAGTTTGCTATCGCCATAGGTAGGTTCATGTTCACATTGTAATGTGGCGCGCAGAGCGCCTGTTTTAATTGCTGAGAATAATAAAGGCTATGTAAATAATTACGCTTTTATTCTGTGCCATTGTAAGGAAAACCCCGCTGCTGTTTTGCCTTTAGTTTTTTTTTTGTGTTTACGACAACCATTTTATCGAATGTATTTGAATGAATGTGACCAATCTCTCTCATTGTAAGTGCTTGCCTGAATTCACATTTCATTTTGCTAGTGGTATTTTGGTATTTCTGCTGACAGCGCAATATAGCATTTGTCGGCATTCACGCTGCACCGTTAAAGGCGCAGGGTGCCTTGTTTTATGCTGCTGAGAAAAAGGGTGTGTCGTCTGTACCAGCTACCGGTATTTGTGTGCAATCTTAGAGGCGCAGTGTCAGCTACTGAGCTGTAGTTCTGTGAACTACCACAGCCTAGAGCCTGTTCTATTTTTTGGTTGTTTTATTTGTGATTTCTGTTTTCATTACTTATGTTGGTTTGTTTGGTTCTCATGGCTTCTTTTTGGTTTTAGACAGGCCCAGTGTGGTTAGTCATCTTATAATCTTGACAACCCAACTGTGTAGCTGCCTCATACCTTTACCTTTACTATTTTTTAGATTTCGCCCCCCTCCCACCTTCGGAGTAGTAGGCGGCTGTACTGTGGAGATTTCCAACCTAGGGCCCCTCCCCTCTTCACATGCATGTGGCTGAGTATTGCACTACCACCTAAATTTCACTATTTTCTGTGCAGTGTGTGTGGAAGAGCACGAGCACGTGTGCCGGTGTGGTAAGTAGGCACTCCCTTGCTCCCGTAATAAGCCCCTCCCCCCGCAGTCAGCCTGCCTCTCTCCACAGTAACACCTGCATTGCTGGTCTGTAAGGCACATTTTCAACTTGCTGCCATTTTTGTAGTTTTGTACGCCTAACATTTTAACAACACGGATCAATTTTTCTATGAATAAAAATGCCTTTGTGATTTGGAATAAAACTTTTGATATAAAAATACATAATTGGGATTGAGAATAAACCCTGCCTGTTGAACGTAACATTTCTCTTCCTTCCATTCTTTGATCTCCTTTCCCCTACAGCGATAAATTGTATTCAGTTTTGAACTTGAAACCACGTCTCTGTTACCTTCTTTACAAACTTATCTGAGTGGGGTTAACCTTGTGTATGTGCCAATAAGTGTTCATAATTATTTCCTTGGGTGAAACTCCCAAGGTGGCGCAGATGAGCTACTTAATTTCTTTACCTTAGCCGGTCTGGTCACAAGTACATACCTTGATCTCATTATATAACTCCTCCCATAGTTATAAAACTGTCCTGTCCCACTAAAAAATCATCTTAGTCTGAGCCAAACAATCATTTTGTTTGTCCTTGAGAATTGTTGTCCGCATTATCAGCATTTGGATTTGAAATAGTTAGTTAGCGAAAGTGTTTATTTTATCCTGCTCTCCTTATCCCTATACCAATGTGATCCCTCTCCCAATCTTTCACCTTTTTACCCATCCCTCCATGGTGCTAGCTAGTGACATTAGCTTGCTCTTTGCACAGCTCAGCATGGAAACTAATTGATCACTCACTTTTTTACTTGGTTACACACATTTTTACTTGGTGCACTGCTCATTCGTCAGATAATATATCGAAAAGAATAGATAGCTAAGATTTTACCAAATAAACCAGGCCTTGGAAATGTTTTTGTTGTATTGTTCGGTGGCTGGTTACAGTAACAAAAATAACTTTGAGAACCATGATCCACCGACGTACTTAGTTGCCATGCATGTCATTTACGCTCGATTAGCAACCAAAATTAATATTAAATAATACATTTTAAAAACTCGAAAAAACCTACCATTGTGTAATGATTTGTGTGGAACGTGTATTTGGTGAAATGTCGCCTTGCAATTTAGCTTGCTTTAAATACACTAACATGAGATCACACGGTTGCAATACTCTGCTTAGCATTTCAGTTAACTTACTTTGATTGCGAGCTTGCGTGTGATATTTATCTCCTGATAGCAGCCGCACTGTATTTTACTTTGAATTGATTGCATTAATTCCTCACCAGGTTTAAAGCTATGGTTCAAACCATAGAACTGTATAAGAATAGTTCTGCGGTTCAAACATGTAGGGGATGGATGACGTCGATGGCACTCGGGTTGAGGCTGTGGATTTAGACTGACTTAGACTGACTATTGGCTGACTTTGAGATGTATATTAATATACCTATTGATATTTTCTTCAAAATATATTTGGTGGGTATGTAGTGGATACATCCCTCTGTGATATGTTGTGGGTATTTGACGTTTTTAGAATCCCTTCCATCACTTTAAAGTTTTTAAAGTTGCTTGGTCATAAAAATGATCTGTGTGCTAAACAACCATCTTTTCCCCTGTTGAGTTCCGGCTGAGTCTTCATGGTTTTGCAAGCAGTTTTCCATAATTAGACTGCGGTCCAATCCATTAAATGATATGTCCTCCTGCACTTCCCCTCACCACTTCCACTTGGAAGGATGTGACGCAGCACCAAAACAACACGAGTAGACACTCGAACCGACATGGAGGAGCAAGAGAAGGAGCGGAATTATTTTTTAATTGGACCGCACTTGCACTCGCCAGAGCCAGTGACGCCAGCAGACCATTGACAAATTAGTTTGTGCAAAACTTTCCAATAAATTGCATAAGACAGCAAGCTCCAGCCAACATCTCAATTTGTATTCTGGCAAAAGAGCAAACTAGAAAATGATTATCAATCAATGTATTGATATACAGCACTTTAAAATACCTCATAAGTAGGAATGGGGAATATTACACTTGTATGTTACAAAATACCTCAGAATCAAAGATATTAAAAAACAGCAATCAAAACAGCAATCAAGGGCACTTGCCCTTGGCAACGCCCAACTTCCGATTTCTAAAGGGATTCCCCCAAGTGGAAGTGGCGAGGGAAAGTGCAGGAGGGCTGAACATTTAACAGAACATTTAACAGAGTGCCATGGCTTTCATTGAAGAGTGCTATCAGGCATCATAGCTTCTACTAGATGACTTAGAGTCTAGAACTTGGTTGAATAGCTTAGATATTCATCATATACTTCCTGGATCTCTCAGGTTTCTCTCTTATAGGTGAGAATTTTATAACTTTTCTACACACTCATTCCCTGATTCTGATTTCCTCTATTTCAGTCTGGGTGATGCATTACAGCCTATCCTCATTGATTTACACATAATACAATTGAGTTAGTGCAGTCATTATGTGAATATTTCCTATAGTTTCTGAGAGAAAGTTCACACCTTTGTGACTGCTTAAGGCTGAATAGTACATCTGCACTGCAGAAGACAAAAAACATTTTTACCTAAAAGTCAAACTATTTACAAAATGAAATGCAACTTGTCAAAACAAAAATTCAAAATAACTCAAAATAACACACAAACATCAAAATGACATGTCTGTCAAAAATGGTTCTTTTCCCCTAACAGAAAATGAACCTGCCCAACAGAGGTCTAAATCCAGAACTCCTGCAGCTACTTGTAGATGTTTTTTTTATTACCCCAGGGGAAACCATTGGCCTCTTCCAATGTGAGAACCTACCATAGGCATCTAAACAAATAGAAACATATTAAAACGCTATACTCCAAACATGGACAAACGGCAGCTACATTGCAGTCAGACCACCACTGTGACGGGGTTATCCTATAGCAAACACAGCTATTTACCCCCTTAAATTAGACAATTGCCAATCTCCCATAACTACAATTCCCATGATTCCCGAAACAATGTAAAAGCCAACATCAGCAAAACCAAGACACAGGACATCAGAAAACAATAGATTAAACAAATCAAATTATATGACAACTCTGATGGCATGTGGTTTTGTACTTCACCAGTGTGTACGTAAAATAATAAACAATCACATTAGAATTTATCGGTGTGAGAAATTTTGTTTTTGTCAGTGTAGGTGACACGTGAGCTTTTAATTCTAGGACAGCATTCTCTACCAACACATATATATTCCAGTGTGCATTTAAAGTTTTAGTTTTAAAAATAACCTTTATTGCCAACTAACTAATGAGATTGGGCACACACGGAACATATGCCTGCAAGAATAAACATAATTGTGGTTAAGGGGTACAGGGATTATCGGCACAGAAGCGTGGAAAATGAATGCAAATTAAACACACCAGCTGCAGGTTAGCAGGTTTGAACTTATGACAGTTGAGAACTTTCTGGGGACATTAATTCATTTTACCAAACAGAACAAAAATCCTCAATAATAAATGATCAAAGTCAGCATTGAAGAGCCAGAAATTAGCAAATCAGAAAGTTTATGGTCAAGGAACAATTCCCACACGAATCCTCCGGTCCTGCTATTTTGCCACATAAACTTTACATATTCCAATTGCATATGTGTATGCATTACTCCATTATTGTCCATAATGGTCAATAATTTTAAAAAAGATACAGTAATATTTTTCAATGTACTGACAATTTCACTGAAGTGGTGAAACTGTTCAGTGCTTTGTTCAATCTGACCAGCACATTGCATCAGCCTAAGCTTATATTAAATTATGGCTAGAGCTTATTGTAGGCCACTTTGAGTGTTCAGTTATGTAATGCAATATTGTTTTTAGTCCAAACCTCATAGACTTCTCTAATCCCGGAGGGCGCAGGGCCATCAGTAATGCAGAGGCTAAAGATGACTATTATTCCTCTAAAACTAGAAAAATGAGAAATATGCATATATTGAACTACCAAAGCACTGAAAACATTGCTATACAGTTATAATTGTTAAAAGGCCCTTCATTAAAATAGAAATTTCAAATTCATATACAATGAAAACTTATTTTTTTCAGTTGACAATTACCTTATTGTAGAATATGACTTCACAGGAATATTTTCACAGCAATGTCCTACTATAGCCTATACATAGATAAAACATAATTTATGTTCTACCCTATACAATAGAATGCTACTTACATTTACACCACATCCTAAAAATCAGCTCAAGCTCCTGTAGTTCTGCACAAAATTAAAACTTACTATGAGAATTTACAAACATAAATGTGTGGTTTCAACGTCAACATGTCAGATGCCATTGTCATGGTTCGTGGGTCTTTCTTTTATTTTCTGTTGCGGTTCTCGTCCTTATTTCCCAATTGAGAATCTATCAGATTTTCACCTGTTTTCACCTGTGCCTCTACCTGCGGGGTATTTAAGTTCCTCACTTCTGCTTTCCCGGTGCTTCTTTGTCATTCGACATTGCTTTGAGACAGGTATAGCCAGGTACTAGCGACCTTGTGATATTAAACGCTGTTTATGTTCACGGGGGACTTGGTAATAGCTTTTAGTTCAGGTATAGGTATTATTCCTCCTGTTAGCGTTCTGTGCTATTTATTTTATTCTTTGCTGTTTTCTCTGAGACAGTTTTCTCTGTTTGTTCATTTGTTCCGGCCGTCCAAACTTATGTTCTTGTGTTCTTTTCCTTGCTAAGTTTCCTGTTTTGGCTCCAGTATTGAGCTCGGAAGATTTAGTTTGTGTTTCACTCGTTCATTCGAGTTTGCCCTATTTTAGTAGGTTGATTTTCGTTTGACTGTTTAGCCACAAGGAATGAGTTTCCTGTCTTTTCTTTCATTGCATTTATTTTGTTATTCCCTTTATTGGTCTTCACTGCGTAAGTGACTTGTTTCTGATCCCCCAACCTTCGCGTTTGATTATCCGCCACTAAAATCCATTACAGCCATGATACCACTTTTTTTAGCGTTTGATACTTTTAGTTTGCTAGTTTTTTCTTTTAACTAATTTATCCTTGATTGCTTAGCAGCCACCTGTGAGGTCCAAGCTGAGCATTTGTATAAATTCTTAAGTATGTTACTGATTCTGTACTACACAATTCTTTGAATACAGATGTTAACAAGAATTTTTGTTCACTTTAATACAAACCAATATAGCCACATATGATAAAACAGACAATGAACGGGAATGGTAGAATAAGCAACGCTCACAGTAAATACAACATTTATAAGTAGTACTTAACAATCCTCATGATACTGTAGTATCTCCAAATGTTTGGGACAAAAACATATTTTTTCTTGATTTGGCTCTGTACAATTTTAGATTTGTAATCAAACCATTCACATGTGTTTACAGTGCACATTCTCAGCTTATATGAAAGGGTACTTTTATCAATTCTGTTTAACCATCCCCCCCATGAATTACATATTAATGTTATGTAAATTGAAGTCGTCATGTTTAATACTTTATCACATATGTTTTCTGGTGATGCTCTGCCAGACCTGTACTACAGCCATCTTCAGTTCTTTGTTCGGGGGCAATACCTTAAGTTTGCTCTTCAGCATATGAAACGCGTGTTCAATTGGATTCAGATTGGGTCAATTGGATTCAGATTGGGTCAATTGGATTCAGATTGGGTCAATTGGATTCAGATTGAGTCAATTGGATTCAGATTGGGTCAATTGGATTCAGATTGAGTCAATTGGATTCAGATTGGGTCAATTGGATTCAGATTGAGTCAATTGGATTCAGATTGGGTCAATTGGATTCAGATTGGGTCAATTGGATTCAGATTGAGTCAATTGGATTCAGATTGGGTCAATTGGATTCAGATTGGGTCAATTGGATTCAGATTGGGTGACTGACTGACAGCCAGTCAATAGTTATCCAGTTGAAAAAAAAATATATGCTCTTGTTCCAAACATTATGAGGCCACTGTATTCATGCATGTAAGAAGTTAGCTCATGATATATTTGCCAATACATTGAATTCATCATCACCTTTGACCACACCCCTGATTCATGTGGTTGACAGGGTACATAGATCCTTCACACAATTAACCATGCAAAACAGACTTTGGCTATACAACAGGGGTCTTTATTGCGTCAATTGCTTTTGCCTGAAGATTTGCCAGCATACCTGCATTGGGTATTACATGTACCCGGTGTCTTTTTGGTATGATGCCTTGGGTTGCAAATCTCAATTTGTTGGATTATTGCCACAGCTTCATCTAAATAATTATTTTCGATGTTTCTATTTGATGAAGCAGCAGATGCACAGTTAGCGCTAGCATCAGCCGGGGTTGGGAAGGTTTCAGTTGGCATCGTCCCCCCAGTGACCCCCTGCTGTTCGCTCGGGCTCCCAGAAGTTTGTTTGTTGAGCTGCACTCGATGTCTCTGACTCATATCTGAGCGAGCCCAACCTGCGAATGGCGGTGTGATAAAAAGCAGCTGCCGGCATCATGGGCGGCAGTGTAGTATAATGGTTAAGGAGCTGGACTTGTAACCAAAAAGGTTGCAGGTTCGATTCCCAGGTAGGACACTGTCGTTGTACCCTTGAGCAAGGTACTTAACCTGACCTGCTTCAGTTTATATATATATCCATATATAATGAATGTAATAATAATATAAGAAGTGTAAGTAGTATAAGTGGATAAGCTCTGTCTAATAAAATGTAATGTGTTAATGTAATCATGTGCTTCTGTGGAGAGCGCGCGCTCGTCCACATTCTCCCAAATTGGAGGTCATCATTCTCCAAAATTGGAGGTCATCATTCTCCCAAAGGAGGTCATCATGACCACTGAGTATGATTTGGCCTTCCAAATTGGGGAGGAAAAGGGATTAAAAAAGAAGCGATTTTCCATAAATTAATTAGGATTTAGCATTGCCTGTTTTAATAAGACCAGTTTCTAAAAGTGAATATAAAAATGGATAGTTCAAACAAAATCTTTTATTTTGTTGGTTGGCCTATTTAATTAGCATTTCCCTGAGCAAGCGAGAGCTCCGGTTCTATTCTATTTTGAGTGCTCAAACATTCCAGTTCTCATTTCCACCCCTATTATGAAACATTGGTTTCACCACTGAGATCCCTTTGTGGGCGACTGTCAATGAAAGTAGTAATAACTGCATAAATATATGGAACACAGAGTGTGCTTGCTAAGGAAGGCATTTTGCAATATCCAGATGTGTAATTCAGATTTCTCCCACCAACATTCAGTCTTTATAGAATGTGAGAAAATAATAGCCCCAATATGTCTTCGGTGGTGAGTCATCTTTTTCCCCGAGATAACAACTACAGTATTTGATATGAAAATAATGTAAATATGACAAACTGCCCAAAACAATCTCTGATATGGAATGGAAACGGAACGAATAACGTCTCAGAAGTACTGATCACAGCAATTCCTGCACAAAGCAGGTCCCCCTTCGCCTCAACCCTCGCCCTCTATTTTTCTATCTCGACCAATAACCTCCTGTGTGTTGTACATCCTGCTCTCATTCCTTCAAACAGAAGGGTTTTCAGCTATACACAGGGAGAAAATGCCCTCCAGCAAACAAAATGTAGTGTTATAGCACAGACAAAAGAGAAACCCTCCATTCTCAACCAATGGGTGTACATGTGCTATATAATACCTATGATGAAACAGGCTCATATAGAACGAAATACAGTATCAAAATACAGTATCAAACTCAAAGTTGTCAGTTGTAAAATTGTTAACATGTCTTTTAAGCTCACATTATGTAGTCTAGTCTTATCTATCTTTATTTCTATTGCACACAATACCAATTATTCTTCAGGTACAAATGCATGTTGCTTCATGCATACAGTATGTATTTGAGCATTTTCCTATTTCTATTCAATTCAATATAATAACTGTAATGTGATGAACAACATTTGAGTCTATGACCAATCCACAAGCCACTCTGGCCAGTGGGTGAAAAAGTTAATTTCATGCCCTGACATCGGTCACAGAACCCTCGCAGAGAAAAATGATCTTGCTCTCTATATATAAATTGTTATTTGATATTGCCGCCTGCCGTCTTATTGAGTTTCTGCAGTGGTTGGATCGACAGGTATAAAAGTTTAATGAGGAAACACTGAACTGCAGATACCATGGTTGTTCCTTTTTTCCTTCAGGGAGGGTACATTTTACTTTGCCCAAGCTTCCATTTTTCCATACTTTGCTGCTTTTTACTTCTTATTCTTCTGAACACTGGTTTCATCTCATTGTAATCAAAATCTCAGATGTTTCAGCCAAAAATATGTATTGCTGAGATAACCCTTGCGCATGCGGGAGCTCGTTGCACCCAGTGGTATCTCATTTGGATCCGGGGTACTGACAAAGGCTTCAGAGATGCATTAGATGCAATAACTCAATGTTCATTTATGAACTGATCTCTAACCAAAAAGGATTTCACTTGCATTTATGAATCTAGTTGCACGCCACTGACACTGTCATATCCTCACTGTTCAGGCATACCAAGCACCCAACAAGAGTGGATCAGTGTCCATTGCATGTCCTGCATGTGGAAGGAATTGCCACAATATCAGATGGCATCTTAGGCAGAGCAGTAATCAAGAGTAACCAGGTATGGATTGGTGCACTGTTACATATGGTGAAGCCCTGTTTTTGTACAGCTAATTTTTTTTACCATTGACCATTGCTTCAATTATGTGTTCAGCAGATGCCCTATTTCAGACAGCGTACCTATTTTACATGAATATTTACTAAAGAAATACAGGTAAAGTACCTTGCTCAAGGATGCAACAATGTCAGTGCTCCACCCCTGATTTGAAACTTGCAGCTTCTGCTTTACAAACCCAGCTCCTAAACAATTGCTCTTCAACTGCCCTAAACTCTACCATACTGCTGCTTTAGCAACATAAACTCTACCACACTGTTTCTAAACCAATCTGAACATTACCACAGAGCTGCCCAACTCACCTGAACTTTACCACACATTTACCCTACTAAGCTGAACCCATCCACACCCACCCTGTTGACCCTAACTCTACCACACTACCGACCTGAACTCTAGAATGATGATTCCCTATCAACCTGGACTTGATACATACAGGCCTTCGTCTTCTGAGGCCTGTCGTTTCAAAGGCCTGTCTTCTGAGGTCGCTCAACTTAAAAGGTGTACATTGTATATTTAATGAAACTGTGCATATGTAAACCGGGTTCTGCCTGGTGGCCTACATGATGAGAACAGAAAGTACAATGCTGGGAAATGCTATGCTAGTTTGCAATGAGAGTAATGGGAGCCATTACAGGGACAAAATTATTATTTCCAAACATAACATTCCAATATGCACTGTTTCAATGGTGGGTACAAACAATTTAAAACAACATAAGAAAATTCCTCTGAAAATGGGCAGGAAAAACCCTGTTTATCTGGGGACAGTGCATAATGCTTAACATTTGTATCTATTTAATCTGCTTTTGCAGAATGGAATAGTTTGGTCATTGAAGCAATGTTACCAGCCTTTTCCATTACTGTGTAGTGGTTTGCGGCTGTTTGTTTTTTTTTCTTTTGTGGCTCTCGTCCTGCTTTCACGATTGTGAATCAATCAGATTTTGTCCACGTTCCGTTTTGTGGTTTGCCAGCCTTATTATTGTTTCCACCTGTGCTTCTACCTGCAGAGTATTTAAGTTCCTTACTTCCGCTTCTCCGGTGCTTGATTGTCTTACGACATTGCTTTCGAGCCAGGTATAGCCAGGAACTAGCGACCTCCTGATATTAAACTCTGTTTATGTTCAGGGGGGACTTGCTATAGCTACTTAATCGGGTATAGGTTGTTGTTCGCCTGGTAGCGTTTGGTGCTATCTCTTTTGTACTTTGATGTTCTCTCAGAGATAGTTTTTCTTTGTACTTTCGTTTTGGTTTTTCACTCTACCGGCTTTGAGCTATGCAGCCGAGAGTGTTTTTTTGTTTTACTAATTTTCCCGTTTTTAGCTCATTACATGAGCTCGGGAGATTTAGTTGGTATTCTACTAGTTTTAGTAGTTTGCCCGTTTTAGTGGGTTTATTTTCGTTTTTGCTGTTAGCCTTAAGAAATGAGTTTCCTGGATTTAATTTTTTCCTTTATTATTTTTCTCCCCCTAATTATTGGTCCTCATGGTTGTGAGCTAACTTGTTCTGATCTCCCACCTTTGCGTTTGAATCTTCGAACCATCAATAAACCCATTACACTGTGAGACTGGAATGTAACACAGGCTACAGAAGTTTCAATGACTTGCAAAAGTCTTAAGGCTCAGACTATAATTGGCCATACATCTGTGAAAATGCTCCCTAGAAATCAATATTACTGGCGGTCCCATTTCCTCTCTTTATTCACAAACCTAATCCTCCATTCTCATTTATAATGTCCTGAAGAATGCAAAAGCTCTTTCTAGACATTACACATTCTCTCAATGCAAGTAATTCAATTTCAACCCATCAAAGCCCTCCACCAGCAACACATGGAAATCTCGATCTCAATATCATGTTCTGGGAAAAATAAAACAGCGGCGCACTGCTCTCTGAAACCCCATATTCATTTCTTGTGTGTAAATTGCAATATGCCCACTTGCTTCCGCTTGGTGCACAAATCATGTAAATTGTACAATGCTGATATAATACGACAGACGGAATGCGTCTTTACAGGCAATTGCAGTCAAATGTCCATAAAAATAAGTAATAATCTAAAAATCCTCTCTTTAGTAGAAAGGTAGAGTTTGGGTAGAGTTTATCGTCTAACACGGTACAGAAATGTACTAATGAGAAGTAAAGAATAAACACTGAGTATTTATAGAATAATATTCTATAAAGCATTTATAGAATATCCCAAGTGGATTTTGATATCGCTGTAATATGTTCAACAGTATTAATCAGATCATAAAATGGAGAATCAGGTTACAAAAATTAAAAACATTTTTATACCTTCAACAGAAGCATAAATGTCATTATTATTGAATATTAGAATGTGCTGAGAGGCAAGTGCATATTATAAATCATGCATGGAAAGAGTTTTGTGGGCGTGTTCTACTGAAAGCAATGTTTTTCAGTATCCTGAAGATATCAGTGCTGACTGTGGCCTGCAGCACATGATTAATAAATAAAAATAAATTAAAAAGTCATAAATGTCAGTGCCCAGCTGGGTTAAAAAAACTGCTCCTGGTTCTCAAGTAAATTGCGAGATGTCAAAATTAATTTCTGCGCTTCGTGCTTTTATGCTAAATGTGCAGAGCTTCCATCCTCTCACACCAGCGTAATCCACACTTATGACCAAAGTGATGCTGCTTACTGAGTCCATTTATCAGAAATAAGAAGGTGACTGACCCGAATGATCCAATTTAAGCTTTATTTAGCGGAACATTTATAAATCCCTGTCACATATAGATGCATGGCCAGAAGAAGGCAGTCCATGGTCTCCGTGTTGAATAAATTGTAACTTGCCCAATACTTATCTGAGGGAGAAAACACCCTAGATCCGCTACCACAGTGCATGGCCTCCCACCACATACTGGGAAAAGAAACTGAGAGCGAATTGTAGCTCAGTATAACAAAGTACCAATTCTTTGTATTTGGACACGTTGCAACAGGAGACTAGAGCGTGCGGACATTTTGATTGTTTGTACAGCCACTTTCACGTAATTTAAGAAACAATGCTAAATATTGAAGACAGAAAGCTTAACAGACAGTTAAAAAAATTGACAAAGCATGGTTTTTAATCTGCTTTGGAAAAATGCTTTAAAAATCCGTACGTGCTGTATGCAGAAGGGCAAAATCCCTTTGAACAGCTACTGCTAAATTAATAATGCATGAATCTAAAATCCAACCATGGTTGTTACCAAGCTTTCATTTCTATCCACGTGAATGGTCCTCGGAGCTGTGGATTACTATCAGTGGATTATTTTTAACCAGATGTAAAAATGTATGGTTTATGCCGTGTACCCACCCAAATTCCACTGCAAAGCAATGACTTCCAGTCAGATTTTGGAAACATTTAAGCATATTCGAAGTCAAATGAATGACAATCAGGCATTGTATGAGTTTCTGAGGGAGATGCCATTCTCGTAAAAAATACACCAACATATTTGAAGAAAAGCTGTCAAAAATATAGCTTCGTAATGCATTGCTTACATACCCTGATATATTTTAAATGCAGAGGGAAACCAATCCAGACAGAAGGAGCCACTCTCAGGCCTTGCATGGACAATTCTGAAAAAATCTGCCTTTCTTGAATGCAACCATAGATAATATTCAATGGTTCAGCAGTGTGTTTGGTTCGATTTTTATATAAGGCCTGCTGGCCACTAAATAGAATGGTGCCCCATGATGTTTACAGGTAGGAACCTGGGGCTCGTTTCACGAAAGTTGCGACGTGCGAGCTGCGATCTGCGATCAATTTCTCTTGCAATTTTTGTGTGTGTTTCATGTAGAAATCGCAATTGCAAGCCACGAACGCATGTCGCAAAGAGCGTTCATGTAGGCAATCCATAAATCTGCAATCATTCTCATCCCCCTGCCTCGTATTTTGTATCAAACTGTCAATTATCCCAAAATGCAAACTAAAGGTGGCGCTATCGATTAAAGGGTACTTTACTGTCTGCAAAATATTCAAAATACTTTTAATAACTGAAATTATGTTAAAATGTATCGTGTCTGACTTTAATCCAACGTTATAATATAAAAATATTATATTAAAACTATGTTAATGGCCAAAGCACAATTCACATTTGCCATTCAGGAAAAAAAATTAATCCACATCATCTGCTGATTGCTGATCATTAAGGATACATAGCAAGATTGTATCACCCTTCATTCTGTGTGAGCTGGCCACGATTGTAGCCAAGGTTGCAAGTGGTATCTTTGGGGGGAGGTTGGGTGGGTTGAAAAATTCACCGGTCAGATTAAATTGGAATTACGCGCTGTAGGCTAATATAAAATGTAATTTGAAATATAAATTTTATTTGAACTATTAGGTCTCAGCAATAGGCCTAATATAGCCTACACTGTATAGTGACGTTATGCGTATTGCTATTTGTTATATTCAAATTAAACCTACCCGTTGTCACCGAGAAGCCATCCATCAGTAATACAAATTGCTCACACAGTTGCTCCAAATGTAGCTGTCGTATGCGCTCTCATTTAGTCCCAGGGCATCACATACAACTTGTAAGAAGTGTTTAACTAGTGTTAGGCTACTTTTCTACACACAGAAGTGTGTTCGTTCTCAGTCGATGCCCTGGTGGGAATTTGCAACCCATCAATTGCAGCAAGGAGTTTTGGGAGACCACAAAGCGTAGCGTCACTATTTCAAGCGAGACAGGTAGGGTCGTGCTCTGTTACATGTTAGTGTATGGCCTATATGAAGGTTGCATAAGCGTAGCCTAATATTCCATTCCTTACAAAAAATAAGTTTATAAAAGAAGGCCTATGTCTTTACACTTTTTTTGAACTAAATCGCAGTGTTGGCTACTTAAAGTGCACTTTAATTTTAATTTGCAGAACCGATTTAAAGTAGCCAGTTTAGAAGTAGTTCATAAATGGTACTAGCCTATACTTAACGTTTAGTTCCAGAAAATACTTAAATACTGGAAATACTTTAAATACGTAGGCCTATTTAGTTTTATAAAGTTGTCTACGTAAAATGTAGTCTACTTTAAAATAAACCTGATGTACTTAAGTACGTATACATTTAAAAAATAACTTTTATGTAGGCTAGTTTTTGTAAGTGATATCTTTCTAACAATCATTCTCCGTAGTTATCTAAATGGTGGACGCGATCACAAAGAAGATTCTGCCTCTGTCTCCGCACACTCAAAGGAAACGCCATACTTGCAAAGAACAAATGTTTTGCGAGCCGCCTGTAGTCGTCGCACTTTTATTTGCAATTTGCGAGGGATGCGCACGCGATGTGTCAAGAAATTACGATCTGCGAGTGAAAATCCTCGTGAAACGAGCCCCTAGGTCGTGATGCGCACGCCAGGGCAAGTTTGGTCCAATACGCAGATCCGGGATGGAATGTGAGCGGTCTTTTAAAGCCTCAACAAAACTGTGGAGCACTGGAAAGATGTTGACACGGAAAGGGGAATTGAGTGAGATGAAAACAGAAAGGGATAGTGGGATTGGCGAATTGAGTGGGTAGTCCCTGCCCGCTGGCCAGATCAATACAGTCACCTTAGCCAGGACAAAAACTGGACTGGGACCAAGGTTGCGGCCTATGACTCACACTGCCTACTAGTATCAACCATGGTCCCAGAAATCCTAGGAGAGACTCTATGGTAACTGTCACTCGTCATAACTGGCAGGCGAATGGGTGACATTAAGTCATTTTGAAACACGCACCAACCCTCTCGGGATATGCAAATCCCGCTCCCATTAGCAGTAAGCCTCAAAATGCGTGAGCATACTTGAAGAAAAGAAAGTAGAGCGGTGGAAAGCAAGGCCAGATGAAGTTTGTGGTTGGAAAAAAACAACCCCAGGCGCAAAGATTCCTCCCTGGAATACATGATTTAATTTTCACCAGCCGCTGCAATGGCACGGGTATTGAATCGGTTGTACCGAGGTGAACCTGCAGATACCTCCTGATTGTACTTTGCTATGACTGTGTTAAATCTGCCGCTGTGCTAGCCTCCCAGCTAGATCCCCTGCTCCCTGAACGCAACCAGAGCTGTGGCCCGGAGAATATAGGTTTAGCCCTCGTACGTGGTGCCGCGAGTCACGCGGAGGCCTGCTTCCTTGCACCTGTTTGACCAGATGATGGGCTGACCCAGACGGAAACGACCGAGGGAATTTATGGGACAATAAACAGGGGAAGGAAAATACCTTGGCAGACGGAGAAAAGTATTAAATCTTTTGGAAGTATCAACACGCCCCTTCCACAACAGGGGGGTAATGACTGCTTGTGATGGCACACTCAGTAAGATTAGAGACCTCAGCCCGAACCTTGATATATCTACAGATAAAGCTCTCTTTCTAAAATAAATGTTTTTCCATTTTTCTATATAGCCAAAATGCCTGTAATTGTTGCTGCAAAGAAATGGCATGTAACAAAAGCCATTCAAGTGTTTATTTTTCAAATAAACCTCTTATATCTTATCTTATTTTCTCTCATTTATGTACGTAACTTACAAAAATAAAAGCATGTTTCATGCTCGATGGTCAGCTGTCTTGCAGTGACTCAAGGCTCTTTCTTGTGATAGTAAAAGTGCAGTCGATCAGTGCTTCACAGATTTCTGTTGAAGACAAACGCATACCCTTTTTAGCAGTTAAAATATTCTGTACATTTTGGCCCCGCTTCAAGTGGAGCTGTCAGAAAAGTATTCCAATGGTCATTTAGTTTCCCTCTGCCTTGATTTATTATGTGTCTGAATTCACCTGAAAGAATAAAGTACAGTCTTAAATAATGCATTTGAAAGAAAGTTGACTGTACACTCTTGTCTATATATTCATCTCTGTGTGAAGTGAAGCTGTTTTACGAGTTGATTCAATCTAAGCCGTTTGCAAGGGTGCATTCATCAGAAGCATTCAGTGCTTTAATAGAAAATCAAGTGATGCGTGTAATGTATGTAAAAATATCCACAACTGATAATGCTGGGGGGTGGTTATCATTTTTTTTTTAAAAAACATATAAATTTTATGTATTGCTTTATGTAAATGTGTCATATTTAATTATATTTTCGATAGCCAACTAAACAAAGCCAAAAGCAAATTAAGTCTGAGGCTAGTGGCAGCTGTTCAAGTCCATCTATTTACATCACTTATTGGGATGGCAGGTATGCCATCTGCCAAGTTATGGCTTGGCGGGGCATGCCCCATGCCTATACAGCACAGAGAGTTTGCCACTTCTCATGGTTTCCTACAGAAATAACCACAATGACTCTCAGCCCTTAAAAACATTATCTACTGCACGTTTTGACCTCATGTAACCACACAGAATTCAGGTACAAATTCACACATCCACCCAATAAAGCCCCAAACTTGGGTTGAATTTGCATTTCTTCTTCTTCTTTTTTCCTTCTTTTTCCTGCCGATTTCACCCTCAAAAAATAATTCTCCCCATTGGATAACAGCATCTGCTCTGCCAATAAAAACATCTGATCAAAGTATTCTGACTGGTTAAAGTATTGCAGGATACACACACAAAAGCCACATATATGGCCCCCTATATGTAGCTATCGCTGTGAATCCGCTATGCCTCACTGTTACTGGGAGACCTGGGTTTAATCCCCGCCAGGTACCAAAGGTTCAATTAAATTTCGACAAAAACAATGTGCAGGTTAAGCTTCACACATATAAGATTGTTCACATAAAAAATAAAAAAAATTATTGCAAAGGCAAATTTTTTTTACAATATTAACTGTTCACTGTTTCACTTGTACTTAAACAAGTGAAACAGTGAAAGTCAGCCGACATGGTCCGGTAGCCTACTCGCTATGACTGCAGGTAACATTACGCAGTACGGGGACAAATATCCCATTTCTCAGACAGAAAAAATAAACAAAATATTACAATTGCATTGTTGCATTGATGTGAGAAAAAAAAGAAAAGAATAACTGTGCCATTGGCTACTAGGACTGGGTGAAATGACGATAGTATCGTATATCGATGATGATTGACAGCTATCATGATGGGAGCTGGATAACGTAATTTATAGACGATGTCTACTTCGCAAAATTTTCTCCCACCTGCAGCGCTGCACCTTGAAAGAACATAGTCTCGCATAGCGGAATGCACAATTAAGAGCCAAAAAAATGCATTCCTTTGCAATAACCTGTTTGTCAGGCATGGCATCTTGCAATGTCAGAGCCTATTTGTGGCTTTCTTGCTCACTCATCCTATTGTTATTTAGGTGTTTAGGGACTTTTGCAACATTGTCTATTCCTGAATTTTTTTAAAAGGTATGTTATTTTTGCATAATCTCTTTGCGTATACAGTGAGCACCATAATTCATTGGACAGTGACACATTTTTTGTTATTTTGGTTCTGTACTCTAGCACTTTGAGTTTGAAAGGATACAATGAAGTGCAGACTGTCAGCTTTAATTTGAGGGTATTTTCATCATATCTGATGAACCGTTTAGAAATTATAGTATCGTATATCACAATGTTTCACAAGACAGTATCGTGATATTATCTTTGATAGACATTGCCCACGTAGCCCCTCTTGGCTACACATTCTCAACAAACATAGTTTCAAAGACTCTGTCACTAGTCTACATGCGTTCTGTATGTAACACGGGCTTATGCTCCTGTTCATATCCCCCTTAATCACTATGCCTAAGATAACCCAGCCTACTGCGAGACTGAAAATTTCTTTTTAGAAAAATATGGTTGAATAATACGTGCTTGCTGTTTTTTTTCTGACCTTAGTCTCATGCAGTCACAGTTCCGTTCATGCGCTCAGTGTAAATACAGTGTTTGTTATTCCAATGATGGTGCTGCACAGACTACCGACTACAGTATATAGACTAGACCTTCCATTTTTTACAACATTACGGCATGCATTTTACGTTCTTTAAATTGTGAAAGTGATAGCCTACCAGAAAGCGTGCGATGAAATGAAAACGTCTATCATATCTGCTTGTTCAACTGACTGGTAGCATTCTTGATTTTTATATAAACATAATAATATGTAGGCTAGTGCATTCTACACTCTGTGAACTGCGAAGCGATGGTGGCACATTCATGACGGCTTATTTATTGATTTGTTCAGTGACAATGATAAATAACTTGTTTGGAGCGTTGCGGAGTCAATATGCGGAAACCTAAAATCTGGTTTCGCCTGAAATTAGTAGCTGATCGTAAAAAGGGCAAAATAACGTCCAAGGCATGGGCAGTATTTTAAAATGCACTTCACCTACATGTTGCGGCTGTAAACGTACGTTGTGTAGCCTAATTGTAAAAAATAATTATTAGATTTTTAAAAGTAGAAGTTTTTATGGTGGTAGGGGCAAGTTGCTGTCGCCGTCTTCTATCACCCCTTCCAGGGACACATTTCCTATGATATCCCCCATCCCCCACCCCATTTATTTTCGTTTGCAGATGAGAGGTCCGGGATGCCCCTTTCTCAACCTGTATCACCAGAATTATTTTTGTGAAGGGTTATTTTCTTTTTCACAGTGAGCTTCATATTCACTTATTTATCTCAGCTATTTAGAGGGAGCATTATGTTTACCCCGGTAAACCTGCCTCACAGAAACATCTTCTTATTTGTTTTCCTGTTTCCCGCTATGGCCTAGAATACTGAGAACACCGCGTTGGCATGTCCATTCTGAAAGAGATGGCCTTGCCAAATATGGTAGTAAATGGGCGTGTGTGTATGGTAATTTCTAATGATGCACGCGCCTCTATACGATCAAGTCTGACTTATCAACCTGCGAACACATTTAAGCTCAGATCAGTGGTTTACACAAGTTTGATGAATCACACGTGAGATTCCTGCGCGCACATTGGTACGCTCATTTTTATATTGGCCCAATGACTCTCTCAGCATTAAGCATCAGGCTGACAATGATGTTGTACATGAGGGTTTTAGGTTTTTAAGAGACTTCAGTTCTCTTAAAACAGATCTGAGAATGTCTTAGCTGTACAGTGGAGGGCCAGTTTAGAGCATACTGATTTGAATGGCGTAGTATTCCTTTTAATAATCTTTATCTGAGCCAGTAAATTCCCATGGATACGCAGGCATTCTATACAGAACTATCATTTTTCTTACTTACTGTTGATAAAGTGCACATAAGGAATGACAGGACACATGAGTACAGACACTTCTTCCAAAATCTTATTTTCACAGTTGTACTTGCCCAGACCTCTCCCTTAAAGTGCTTGGTTTCCTACACTGATAGCCGAATATTATCCCTGGGTTAATTTAGGAATAAACATTTTCATAATGCATACAGTTTCAGTATCCATCATAATGGCTGTAGTTATTACTAATTAATTCTCTCACATCGGTATAGGAAACTTCATACAAGCAATTAATGGTGCTTTCCTTCAGCAGATTCAATCCAGCTGGCCAAATAAAGCTCAGGTAGGGAACTGCAGTCCTTGTATTTTTGGATTCTATAATAGGAGAATTATCACTACAGACCAGTTAGAATAAAGTCTGTCAATAAGTAGACACCACCTACAGATTTAAGTACAAACTGTCTGATGGTTATGAAAGGGTTATAAATAACACCTATTTTTCTATGGGGGTAAATTCTGGATAATATATTCATTTATCTTAACAATTTTCATTGTAACTTTAATAAATTAATTAACAACTCAACAGTAAAGCCCAGACAATGCTACTAATCATTCTGATCTGTTACTAATGCATAAATGATAAATGCATTCTCGAATACTGTTATTGTATATTGGGTCACGTCAGATGACAGTTACTTTCATAGTTTGTACTTGGACATTATTAATCTAACTGCATATGTGCAGGCACCACAGTCCAAATATTGGCTGTGCAAACATATAGATACGTGGACAGTAAGTAAACCTTTGCAGACTTTGTGTCCCCAAACTGTGTTAGGGAGAAGGCCAATCTAGCAGGTGAACAGCATAGTTTTATTTTTCAGTCACTGATGGGCACATATTTCCTTCTTTTTAAAATTATTTTTTCAAAATTATTTTGGTTTCCCAGCGCGGGGCTGAGCATATCTGATTCCCACCGCAATTTGGAATGGCCAATCATCTGCAACTGCGGCCACATACATTGCGCGAACCCCACTGCTGATTCGGGAGAGTGTACACATCTACGGTTCTCCTCAGAAACACGTGGTGTCGCCAGCTGCTTCTATTCACACCGCATACTACAGCTAAGCTCGTATAGAGCGGAGTCAATAATATGCCCTTCACCATGCCCCTATTTAGAATAAAACCTTCAATGGTCATGGTGAATGTTACATACCATCACTTGCAACCACACTCAGTCTTGAATATATAACAGCTGCAATATCACCTGTTAAAGGTTACTCTAAGCAGCGATAAAACTCATAGGAAAAAAAGTAAATCCATTCTTAGGAACACGGAATATTTATGAACAGTTACCTTTGCTTGGGTGAGTATAGGGGCATATGGTGTGGTGACCATGGTGCTCACTCTGTAGGCGGACATCTTGAAGAGTAAAGGCTCATCCCTTGTTTGCTTTGTTTGTGGCTTACAGCAATTACTTTGGAAGCATTTTTCCTCCATTTTAAATTCTTTCAGAACTCGGGCCACTCAATCATTTTAGTAAGTCTCATCAGCTCAATGACCTACATCAATTCAGAGATTCACAGGGGATTCTCTTCAGTCCACCAGCTGAGCTGTGCAGTTACTGCATTGAAGGAGGATGCTTCACGTGCATTTGAATGTACTGAATAGTCCAGTCAATTTGGGAGGACAATGTCAACTAACAACACTGTCACAAAAACCATTTGTGGTCAAGACAAATAGGAATTCACCAGACCAGGTTCTTGCAATCTCTGGAGAATTCTCCAGATGTATTTGAATAAACAAATGTATTATTATTATTATTATTATTATTATTATTATTATTATTATTATTACTACTACAAGGATAGGCTAATTAAAAAAAGATAAATGAACTAGGGCAATGTGACCGGTGACGTAATTGTGGGATTGATATTCCATACCCAGCAAATGGCCCCTAAGAATGTAATGAGGAAAAACAATTAAACACGTATAACCATAGAAGCACCCCATCTTGCATGTGTGTATGACTTGCAAGGTAATAAAGTTGAAAGGTAATAAATGTAGTAGTTAGTAGCCATCAGGTACCATAAGTAATATGGATAAAGGTTTGTTTATGTTTTTTGTAGACAGGTTTGGTTTTGATGGAATAGAGCAAGGTGCTGTACTGACCCAGGTTTGTTGACCAAGTAAATGCCAAAAATGGATCCCACTATGGGTGGAAATTTGCCCAGAATTGAAAGCCAATGTTGTATGAATTGAATCAAAGTGTCTTCCATGATATTCCTTCAATGCAGTGTGGCAAAATATCCCTATCTTAACCTTTTCAAAATACAATGCACAAACAAAACTCGCATTTGGTCAACCTTTGAAGGAACACATTTTGTTAGCTCCACAGAAGCATCAGGGGCACGCCAGTCATGATTGACTTCATAACTCAGCTTGGCAGTATTTTCTCTCTTACTTCTTTAAGCATTTAGATTGGTGAAATCCATATTTACATTTTTTTACATTTACGTATTGACATTCATTGGGAAAGCTGAAATTGGAGATGCTTCCTGTACACTGCTTGCAGATTCAAATCCTTCTCCTCTTGGCTGTTTGAATGGAAACTGACAGTTTTTGAATTGTATCCGCGATGCAGTCATACAGTGAAGCCAGGGTGTCTGCCGTCTTTAAAAGCTGAGGCTGCACTAAAATAATTGCCGCTGAAACAAACCACATTCGGCGATAAACCTTTTGCGCCTTTTCAATTGAATCACCTCTGTTCTACCCCCAGCGGTCTGAACGAGGCAGGAGACAGCTCGCGAAACATAACGCCTCAGCAGCGATGGAGTCTAAATGAAAGCATTATATTGACCACCGCAGCTCGGTCGGAGATAGAGCAGAGCAGCGTATCGGCGCGCCGAGGCTGGAATACTGATGGCCGGGATCGATGCTGCCGAATGGACGGGCAGAGTGAGGTAACAGCGCCGGGACCTCAGCGGTTTGCCCGAGCGACCCACAGGTGCCATCAGGGCCATGCTGAGACTGGCAAGAGGGATGCCCCCAGCCACCCCAGAGCGCCAGGCTCAGAATCAACACACAGGAAGCCTCTGGCAGGATAGACGACCGCTAATCGGGTATCTTTGTGATATCTCTGCGGCCTGAGTCCCAGTCTATGCATTCCGGTCACTGTGTCACTGGCCCCCCCTCTTGGTAACGGTCTAGAGAGTGAGTGTGACCTTTTGCTTTTCACTGAGTTTCATCACACTAATTTACCTATTTGGGTATGTCTACGGTTGGATATTGTACAAAAACAATATTCCTAAAGATTAATAGCATGGAATCCCCCATTGTGTGCGGTTAGAAAAAATGTGGGAAAATCAGCATATGAATGTTCCTCTTCAATTATATGGGCTAATTATAGCTTAGAGGTGTCAGGGGTAGCATACGGAACGAAGGACCAAGCGCGACAATAGGGGTTTTTTAAGTGCTCTTAACGAACACCACAAAAACGGGAGAAAACCAGTTGCAATATAAGAAAATAATAAACTCTCCTTACAACGAGAGATACTACCAAACTCAAAGCGACCCGTATTGGGCGAAAGACTCTAACACTAGAGATTAAGACAATAACAAACAAAGAAAGTCCTACAGCTCACAACGAGGGAGCCGAAAAACACAAACAAGAAGAAAAGAAGACGGCGAAGACAATCTGTCTAGGACAGGGAGACAGAGGTTCTGTGAAGGGACAAACAAAGGGTAGAGAATAACCTAGGCTGAGTTTCTAGCAAACTCTAACAAACGCCCGAAACAAGTCCCGTGTAACGACAACAAGTTTAAGTGATACGGTCGTAACGAACTGTCAGTCCTATACCGTGAATTACCGGCTTTCCTTGTGAAATCAATGGCAATATGGAAGCGTCAAACAAAGACAACGCGAGGTTTAAATAATGAGCGGAAAAGTGGGACAGGTGAACACACTGAGCAGCAGGGCAAACCAAAACACGGGATGGATAAAAAAAATGTAAATAAGGATGCTACACGAGCGCTTCACAGAGAAGTGGGCAAAAACGGAAGAGCAGGCTGGGAAACCATGACAAGAAGGGGATACAGGGCATTGCACTGAATTGGAGTAAGATCAGCACTATTCTTTCTTTGCATACTGAGAACTGTTGTCCAATAAAGAAACTGTACATATTCCTTAATCGTAGCAAACAGATCAATGAGAGCCAAAAAAACTTCTTTATCGTTATCAATAGTGATACATCAAAGAGAGAGAGCCCAGGGTGTCCAGTTGCATGTGTAAAACCATTCTTTATCTTTCCAAGTCCAATACAAATCGTAAAGTACAAATCAGCGAATCTCAACTGGCAGTGGGGGACCACAGGGTGTGCTGGCTTTCATTGTATAATGAAATTTCATTTAATAACCCATATTACTTGATTTCTTGGGTTTGAATGACTTCGCTAGGTTACAAAATTGGTAACTAAAACCAGCATATCTTGTGGCCAATCCAGGACCAGGCTTGAAAATCCCTGGTATTAATGCATAGTAAGAGGGCTGACATTGGGTTTTAAAAAAAACCGAAGTGCACTAAGTGTCACTGTATAAATGAATAATGAACAATGGGAGTGTTAGGAGAACCCTGGCAGATAGCAGCTCTTGAGTAAGCCTGGAGAGGCGCTATAGCCATCCTGCAAATGTGAGCATGGTTTATGGGGCTGCGGCAGTTATCAAGCGATCACATGCCTGCATTTCTCCGCGTGGAGAAAGCTTCCGCTCCAAGAGTTTTTATTTATTAATCCTCTCGGCTGCGTGCTGATTCCTCATGTTTATTTTAGGGTCGCCCTCTGCTGCTGCCCTCTTTGTCCGACAGCTGTGTGGAATTTACATTCTGGGTTTGGAGTGCAGTTTTGTGGACCTCAAAGATATCAATGATCTAGTGTAGAGCGCACTCTTGGAATAAGGGAACTCAACAACGATAATTCTAATTTATTTTGACAGAACATCGATGTAGAATTATAACAAGGTGTACTTGGGAAGGTGTGCTGTATATTCACTATATGCTAAAACATGAGACATTTTGTCTTTTTTAACAACTGCCTATTCTCTAGTTTTTCATCAATTATCCAAATGACAAATTGTTTGATTTGTAGGCTTGTCGCACCACTGCGATGCTAGCATTCTCATCTTCTGCACATGCAGCCAAGTATCGCAGTCTGCAATCCACCAGCTGAGGTGTGTAGTCACTCCCCCAAAGGCTGGCAAAAATGGTGCAGGCACATCGCAGGTGCCCAATCAAGTAGGGGAGTCACTGGCAAGTGACGAGGGAAAGAATGCCCTGATCTCCGAGGGCGATGCTGTGGCTGACTGTGGACTCTCACTACAGTCAGCGCTGGCGATGTCATGATGTCATTCGATCTGGGCCGTAGGATGCATCACTACACTACCTGGGAGCCCTGATAGTACTATAGCTCGGAAGGAAGGAAATCCATACCAAAATGTAACCTTACAAGGGCTGATGTCGGGGTCTGAACTTTTTTTGCTCCACCAGCCACTGTGGATGTAGATACAAATTTTCACTCAGACATTACAAGTTCAAACAAAGGTCCTCATTCATGAAACGTTCCTAAATATGTGCATACATTTACGTACAGACATGTTTTGTACGAAAAAATGTACTCCTGATTCATCAAACCATGCAAAAAGGCAGATTTGTTCGTATTCATGTACGTATGTTCATACATTTTGATTTATCGTAAATGACAGGAGCGTGCACATGTTTTCGCAATTAGCATAAATCCACGCCCACAAATTGCCATATATGCAAGTTGTAAATTCCATTTACAGGTACATAAGAATTCAAAATGGCCAAGAAAAACAAACAAAAAAATTATTCTGACAATTAAATTTTACTAGCAATTCAATACATTTCTTTTTAAATTTTGCCTATTGTCAGTAGGCTACCGGCATAGGCGCTGGGTTTATTTTTTACCAGGGGGTGCCATAAACAAATTCAGCCACAGACAAAAAAATAATAATTTCTAAATGGAACTAAAGAGTGAGGAAAGGATGCAAAAAGTGAAAGTAATTGATTGAAATTAACCTTAGACATCAAGAGGGGTATAAATCTAGGTTAAGAGATGTTTGACATAAACATCTCAATTTAGCTCAGGTTTTACCCAGATATAGCCAGATTTTACCCAGAAAACTTTCACTTTTCAACCAAATTTAGCTGGTTTTTCCACGGCGTTTCACGTGACCTTTCAACACAAAAATTTTCACTGGGCATGTGCAGTCTATGGCACCGATAACATCAGACAGATTGGCAATTTCATAAAAAGCCCACTTTATCTCCAACTGCCTTAGCATCTTGTAGGCGAACTGGATGTAGGCTACGCTGGCATTACCTGGAATATGCCATTGACCACAATTACAACGCTGGCTACAGGCCTGTAAGCCACTTTAAAGCTAATTTTGTTCATTGTTTAAATGTGTTCATTTACATATTTAGCATCATATAGCACTTCCATTTTTTATCAATTTAGAAATAAATTGTAGGCTACTGGGAGCATTCATTTTATTAATTAATTTGACAATTGATTAATAGGCATAATCTAAAGTGTCAGCTTTTTACAATCGTAATTTATTATGTTTGCATTGTGCATTTCAAAGGCTACATTTAGTCTTTTTAATTTAACAGACAATAAAAATAAATTCATATTCTAATTCAGAATTTAACATTCAGAAGCTACATTTAGCGGCATTCTGAATTTCCGAACGTGGTACGCGTGGTCTTGAGCAGGTGTAAAATTAGTTTGTGCGTATGAACAACAACAAGATACCAGATGCCAAAATACGAACAAAATTGATAATACAAACTATTTATATACAAATTTGTTCTGCTCACGTTTCATGAATGAGGCCCAAAGACCTTTTTTAGAACTCAAATGGAAAATTATGATCATGCAACCTTGTTTTTTTCACATTTATGGTTAGTATTGTTCAATGGCACTAGCTAACTAGCTCTCTCTCTCTCTCTCTCTCTCTCTCTCTCTCTCTCTATCTCTCTCTCTCTCTCTCTCTCTCTCTCTTTCTCTCAACAATATTGTCATTGTAGCTTATAGGCTACGGTATTTCCTAGCTGCAATGCATAATTCTTTTGTGATAGAATAGCGCGGCCAGTGATATCATGGCCAGCTGCCATTCTGACGTCATATACTGTATGAGGCTGAACATTCTACTGCGGGGTTCTACTAAAACCGGTTTGATCATCACACCCATTTGATCGTATGCA
Organism: Ilyophis sp. 1 JC-2022; assembly: GCA_022702515.1. Classification (NCBI taxonomy): domain Eukaryota; kingdom Metazoa; phylum Chordata; class Actinopteri; order Anguilliformes; family Synaphobranchidae; genus Ilyophis; species Ilyophis sp. 1 JC-2022. The sequence goes on along the minus strand of CM040395.1, from coordinate 28,182,799 downwards.
TCAAAGGTTTAAAAACAAACACAAACACCTGCCAATGTGGTGGGTGACTAGAACTATTTCACCTGCCACTGTCAAAACAAAGAGGAAAAACATTAATAAAGTATTGTGAAGTGGCATAGGATAAATTTTCCCATGTTGGATACTTGAATTAATAAATTGTGATACTTGTTTTAATATATACCTCTTCTTTGGAGGCCTCCCAGGTGGTATGTCCAGTTAAAGCCATTTAGCTTCTTAGTGCAGTGATAAGCCCAACCCAGATCACATTTGGACCACTGCAGTGTCGACTCTGGCCTGGATTCCACATAATTGGTCATAGCATCACGCAGATAGAAAGGGTTTCGGTTGGAAATGTAGCCCAACCTAAACACTCAAGAGCAACCTTTCTCTCCAATCGGGCAACTGCCACATGCCTGTATCTTCTGTGCTAGTTATGCAGTCCTCTGTGCAGTCACTGCACACCTGAGCTGATGGAATGTAGCTTGAATAGCAGTGATGGCTACCTGCCTCCATGCGATAGGATGATATTGTCACACTAATTCTGGACCCGTAATAGCTAAATGATTAAATACTGACATAACTTCAGCCTTCTACAGAATTCTTATCATTCAACATGCTATATTATCTTTGCTGCTGAATTGCACTGCAGGTCTTCAGTAACTTCAGTCAATACCAGGGTTAAAAGGACAGTTAGTGATTGCTGAGGCAGCCATGACTGATTCTCTGGGAGGGCGAGAAGTCCAGAAGAGTGCATGCATGAATCAACCCAAAGCTCTCCCTGTCGCACTGCTCAAATACCTCAACAGGCCTTTAGAACCTTTACCAAGAGTTACCACATCAGATCATACGGTGTGCGTTTGTCTGTCCATGCATGCATGTGTGTGGGAATCACATTGTCTGTAAAAAAAAATGTGTTTGATTATTAGGTAAGTACAAAAACGTTATTGAGTGTGTATGTGTGTGGTATATGTAGCAGTTCATAAGAAAAGAATAGTATGCCAGAAAGATGCTTGGGTCTGTCAGCAGGAGGGTGATGCTCACCCCTGGCAGCACATTAGCGACTCCAGCGCACTCCCAGATGAACAGCCCGGCGTTCTTTTCACCAGACATTTAGAAGCAGATGCCGGCTCCCGAGGCTTTGGCTGTCTCTAGACAAGGAGTGTCCCAATGCACACGTCTGTCTTTAAATGTTCAGACACGATCAATGCAGTTCGACAGTCATTATCGTCAGTCTCTACCTGTCCTCTCAAAAAGCAACATCAAAGCTAAGGAGAGAATGCAAATTCCTTCACGTGTGACCACCCCCCACCCCCCTTCGTATTTTTCTTGTGGCATTTATCACTGATACAGCGCCGCCCGTGAAAACAGAACATTTCACTAGACAAAACGTGTCCTCATTTTCCTTGTTGCAGCTGTTCTGACGTAGCATTACCAACAATGCATTTTTGTCTCAAAATGCTGACACCCCCCCTACCCCCCCCGCCTTCCCCTGATGATTGGTGAAAATTTGAGTCAGCTAATATGGTGTCTTCTCTCCGTGCAGGGAAAGCACTAGATTACGCACTAAGGCAGAGGTGCTGAGAGAGACGGATGATGCCAGATTCACCTCTGTGCACCTCTTCCATAGAGGTGAGCACCTCTAACATTGTATTCAGCATTAATCTGAAGGGGGGAAAAAAAATAATGGAAAATGGCCATTCGATAACAGGTTATTTTAGAGCCCGACCTTCGTCAAGTTAGTGTCACCGATGCGAACGGATTCCTGCAGACAACAAACAACTAACAGGATGACATGTAACCAAGGCGAGTGTCTGCTAATGAACAGCTGCCGTGCCATTAATTCCACAAATTAGTTTAGGGTCGTTACAAGCGAGCACAACCACGTATGACACATTTGTTAAGCTCTACCAACCAGAGCGGAGCATGCGACATATTAATCGAGCAAGGCCAAGCTGTTAGCGGTGCCAAGCGATATTCGAAAAGGACCCCTCGGTCCGGTCGCACTCGCCTCTGGAGAATGTCTGCGGGGGCCTCACCTTCCCGTTTCGAAACGGGGGCGTGCGCGTGAAAGTCAAAATGTTCACCTCGAATTACAACATCGGGGTCGGGACGAGGAAGAGAAAAACGCAGCTGCAAAAAGCACTTAAGTAAATTACAGTGTGTGGGAGCAAGGCAAGGCATGAGGCCCTCTTCTCCCTCCCTGACCTAGTTGATTCTCATTCTGCCAAGGTTTCTCTCTCTGCCTGTGAAGACACTGCAACGAACAATCTTGAAATATCTCCTCACCAGGGAAAAACCTCCACATGTCAGCCTGAGAGACTGATTTTTCCCCCAAGCGCAGACAGGCGCTAGAAATAGTTTCCATTTCTCCGGGAGAAAAACCCCCCAAAAATTAAATAAAATAAAACGTTTGTGACTCTTCCACAAGAAACACCTACGGAAAATGCTTCGCAAGAGAAGTGGATTCGAATGCGCAGGTGTTGCATCTGCTCACGTGAACAGCTCACACTGTGGCTTGTTGGGTTTTAATCATTTAAGTTTAAATGGCTGGCCTCAACCAGCGGCAACGAAGCTTTTCTGCTTTTTGTGTTCTCGAGGGTGAGTTCATGCACACTGACCCAGGCTTACAGCCACACGCCTGAGAGATTACATTACCTTCAAACCGCCATAAATCTGCATGTGCGTGCCCTGCGCATGCGCATTCTGCGTGTACCGTTTAAAATATGCATGTGCATGAGGGCATGCATGCGCGTGTGCACGTACAGTACTCACATACTTGAGATTGATTAGTGCAAATACATTGTAATCATTTGCGCCATGAGCTGACTGATGGCATGATTTGTGCATGCTTAAAATCCCAACCAAAAAAAGTCAAAGATCTAATCTATAAAGGGTAGCTGGCCAGTCAGGTTTGTCTAACTATAATCAGACCATTGAAGTATGCAAAACAAATGTTTCCAAACCACCACACCACACACATTCCATACACATTCCACACATACTGTCTATCCTCTGTGTCTCAAACTAGCAGGCTTTAACCGTTCCTGCAGTGCATGAGTCCACAAGCGTGGCTACATTCTGTTGCCGTGGAATACTGTTTGATATTGGATCTTTGAAAAGGAAAAACTGAGCTGCCTCCACTTAGGAATGTAAAATGACCGTAACCACAATTCCATTCTGAATACATACAATACAATTTGCTTGAGGATATCCAGAGCATTTGTTACTACCATTGTTTGGGTGCATGTCACTGCTTGATAAGTCCCACAGTTGAAGTGAAAAGCTGGGTTTTTGCTATTTTATATTCTTGCAGGTAGTAAATACAAACCGGGTCAAAGCAGAACACTAACTTTCTAGCACACAAATGCTTTCCGCTAGTTTTCTCCCCAGATTTGAAGGCCCAATCCCTACTGCAAGTGTGTTCTTTCACTGCAGTCCACACAATCAGAAAACAAAAAATCCCTGTACTTCCAATAAGCACTTTTTTCTGTACTCCTTTGCCAAATCGTATGTATTGTTCGTAGGTTTACCTCTCAAATGACTCAATTGGGCAGGTCAGATAAAAGGTCATTAGTTATTCATACGTTCCCTCAAACAGCTTAGGTATTCATAAGTAGAGTGCAGAATGCTGAAGTAACCATAGCATGTGACATGGTGCATTGCAATGACAGGTCGAAATGTGGATAACCCTGCTTTATTTGTTTCCAAGTGCTTTGATATCCACAGATCAAATACAAAGCAAAGATACTCCACCCTAATATAGAGGGAGTCATGTCCCTGTAGTTTGCATTGGAAACTGAGCTAGTTGTTAAAGGTTACCCAAAAGCCTCGGTTTTCTAAGTTCAAAATGGAAAGGCACTGTGAAGATCTCTGCACCTTAAAAAAATTCCTCAGCGGTCGTTCGCAAACGTTCTACCACATATTCAATTAATTATGTTAAAAATCAACACATTGTAGTTAAAAAATAAAAATAAATAAATGCATACAAATTGCAAACAAATGTATGGAGAAACAGTATGTGGGGAAAAAGGTGGAATTCTGTTATGCTTTATTCTGGTAATATGTATCTTCTGTAAACAATAAAATGTCCACAAAAGAAGTTGGCTAAAAGCAAATACTGTACATTCACATATAATCAATTTCATAACACAGTAATAAGCACCATTAATAGATTGATCAATGCCATTGTGAGCTATATGTATACATGTATATATACAGTGAGCACCATAATTAATTGGACAGTGACACATTTTTTGTGATTTTGGTTCTGTACTCTAGTACTTTGAGTTTGAAAGGATACAATGACACTGAGGTTGAAGTGCAGACTGTCAGCTTTAATTTAGGGAATTTTCATCCATATCGGACGAACCATTTAGAAATTATAGAACCTTTAGTACATAGTCCCCACTTGTATCAGCTGCTTATCCTTAGAAACCACGCCTCCCCTTATTACTGTGCACACATGGATTTGTTCTTCCCTTGTTATTGTTTTATTGGTCTTTGTTAACCCTCATTGTTCTCACCTGTGAACTATCTCCCCTCCCTGGCTCTGCACACCTGATTCCCAGTATGTCTGTCTCCCTCTGTGTATTTAACCCAGTCATCTCAGTAGTTCTTTGTGTGTTCCTCACCGTTTGTTGATTCTAGCTTTTTCAAAAAATCTTCCGAGTTGTCCGTTAGTGTCATCTGTAGCTGTTCCTGAGTTTTTGTTATCCCTCGTCTTTTTCCCTGTTGGTTTTTTTGTTTGTTGCTGTCTTCTTTTTTGTTTTTGTTTTGTTTCCCATAATGCCTCCCTGGTTTTGACTCCTGCCTGTGTTCTCGTGACCCAGATTTTGAACTCTGTTTTTTGTACCTCTACTGTGCCTTCCCGGTTCCGACCTCTGCTTGTTCTGTGACCACTCTTTGGACTCTGTTTTTGTACCGTTGCCCTGTCTTTCCGGTGTTCGACCCTGCCTGTTTCATTACGGATTGCTGCCCTGTCCCTCATTAAACTTCGGTTTTTGTACTCTCTGCCTGCTACTGGGTCCCTATTTCCACCTAACCTAACAAAAAGAGCACATGTTCTCAGTCAACCTACTCTGTATAAATAAATAAACTTTCATTTCTGCCCCACCAATCGACAGCATATCAACCTCCTGGACCGACTAACCGTCTAACCAACGTCAAAGTGTTTGGTGGGAATGGGTGCCACTGAATCACATATCTTGTCGACCCCTGAGCTTCTGGGCAGCCCCACTTTTTCAGCCACAATTCTTTCCCAGTTAGAGGCCTGAGCACTGAGAAACTAAATAAAATACAGTCCATGGCAATACATTATTCTGTCATCAAAAATGTAATAATTCAGCAGTATGTCTCATTCCTATAATGAATACTGAAAAGTATAAATAAGTATATGAGTTTGTGCAAAATCAGCCACCCACACTCATCACATATTCACCTGTATGCTGTTTGCGACCACAGCCTGGTAACACACTGGAAGAATGAATAATGTGCCCTAACACTCATTGCAACAGCAGAAATAAATTCTTTGAAACTGACTTTCAAATTACCTTTACATATCCTGTGATCTAGCTTTTGTTCCTGCACATCTGTTGTTAAAATACACACTCTAGATAAAATGTTCCTCTGTCAATGTATAATAATGAATATGTATAATAATTAATAATGAATATATGTATGTAAACTTACATATGTTTAACTATAATTCCTTTTAATTGCAGTTTTATGGCGACAACATTAAATGCAATATATGACAAATAATTAATAAAATACTGTACTTTAATAATACTTAAATAATATATGCATGCATCTACATATATCAAAGTGGCAACGAATAATTCTGTAATATATGTTTTAGCATATGTTACAATATGTATTTTGTCTATTTTTTATATAATACATTTACAATATCCTTACAATTCACATAAGTTCTTATGAATTTAATATATTCTTAATTTGCAGGTCTGATACACAAGACATAGTGTAGACCTTGAGTATAAAGGGAAATGCTTGTGAAATGTATAATTTAAGATATACTGTCAGAATGACAGTAAAGTAAAAAATGTGCATCAATACACTTGACTGTTTTGAAAGGTGAATGAGCCACTCTCGTTCCATTGGGGGACATAATACATTAGGGGCCTGGCTTGTGGCAGTGTTGAGCAGACACCTGCAGTTTCTCATCTCTGGACCTCATCGCCTGGCCTTGATTACAGTGGTTAGTCTAGTTTGGGCCGAACGTGATCGGTTTGCCGATGGCTCGGCAGGTGACAGATACCAAAGATGTCCCCGCCTAAAAGTGCAGACAGCAGGGTTGCTCAGTTCCAGAGCCCCTGGAGAATCCCGATTGCTCCTTTTTCTAATTGTCTTTAATCTTCTTAAATGTTCTGCAGGAATATTAAAATTGCAAGATATTTAGGCTAAATATTAGAAAAGAGTAAGAAGGATCAATGAGAGGGAAATTTACAATTTTCTCCTGAATCTGAAAAAAATTACTTGTCTATTGTAGTTTGGTACTATGTGCTATGCTTTTAAATATGATTTTATAAGTGCAATTTTACAATGGCTGGCACCTATTCATGTCTAAACATGTCGATAGGCTAAGGGGAAGCTGAGCTGAATGGCTCTCCAAGGTACTAAATGCTGTTTGTCCCTCTGGCAAAAGGCACAGCGGAAAACTACGTCTGTGCCCTGTGTGCTTCAATAAGTCAAAGATCTCTTCCTCTATTCAAAGTGTTTTAATGCACTGCCTTCATTTCAGTCCGGAGGGTTTTCTGTTGCATGATCACACCCACATTCTCACTCAGTTAATTTATTAAGCATTCTACCGCATGCAGAATACAGAACATGTTACAGAGAAATATTTAATTCATATTTGTTCTCCATCTTGCTTGTCATGGGAAAGGAAGCTGCTGCAGAAATATTTCTCCACAAGCTAAGTTGTGAGTGGAAATTAAATTCAAACAATTACCTAAGAGAGAGACAATTGCTGATGGATTTTATAATATTTTTCAAACAATGCAGGACAAAAAAGGAACTTGGTTGTGAGACATATGGTCTGAAATTAACATTCTAGACTGACGGACATGTTGTAAGTGGATTCCATTAAATATGAAGAATACTCTTTTATACAAATGCAGGTTGCCTAAAGGCCCAATTGTAAATCCCCTCCTGTTCACTCTGGTAAATAAATCATGGCACAATAAAATTGGTTTTAGATAGGACCCCATTAAAGTCACCAATCCATTGAAAAATTTTGATTGACAAAGTCATAGGCACCTTTTAAATGAACTCACAATGTTCAAACATTGAAGGGATACTTACCATTTCCAGAATGTCTGACACTTTCAATTTATAGAAGCTGTTTGATGGTAAGCCCGTCGAGAAATCTCTTTAATTTTTAAAATTCCATCATCTTCGCTGCCCGGGGACGGATGTTTCTCTATAGCCACACGTTGGTGACCTAACTGCTCTGAGATCGGTCGAGGGAGATGGAATTAATTTAGCCTGAAGACAAATGTAAAAAGGCAGTGTTCACAGGGACGGCCCGCCTAAACGCGTACGCACATCTGTGACTGTCTGCGCCCGCTCATCCAGAGACGATCATTCAGAGAGCCAAACACCAAGAATATCAATATGGGGTCTGTTTTCTTTGTGCAGTTCAGAGAACAGCTATATCAAGGACCCAGGAGTGAAAATCGGGCTACATGCTGTGTCCAGGGTCCTTACTAATTGTGTTATAAAACATTTCATACTCTGCATCACAATCTACGTCTCTGGAGTACATGTGACAGGCTGGGAACCCTGAATCCCTCTATCATCAATCAAAATAAAGAAAAGAGCTGATCTCAATCGCAACGAGGCCTGACGAAGACCTCTGGTCAAAGCGTTGCATCCTGCAACCACAAAGGGAACATTCGCCGGCGTGTGGGTATTCTTTATTCTTTGATGGTCTTTTGAACACGGTCATAGTGGTATTTTAAATTTCCTTTAGGCCACAGAAGCTGCCTTTGAGTCTGTGGGGTCAGAGATTCTCACGCATTCGACCGGAGTGAGACACCCAGACGAGACGTTAGGCCACTGCAGGCACAGTGTGCAGAAGCGTGAATGAGGTTGCGAGCTTCCATTACAGAAGGTAGCATTGTAGCCTGCAATTCGTGCCCTTTGCTAGGAATCTTGGTCTAATTTTGTATCGCTTTTCTGCCTTATTCCTGAATTTGACATACGTGGGCCGTGGGCCACAAGCACACAGGGGCATCACCAAAAACCCAACTGAAATTGCTTAATGCCAAACAGGGTGGAAATGCAGGATACCTTTCAAAAAGCTTCAGTATGACTCAGAGAAGAGCTGATCCTATAACTTTCTCCATTCAATGCAGATGCCTGACCCACATGGCTTTTGTAAGAACAGAGCGAATGGTTTCAATTAATTTGTGTTCAAACCCAATGTAGAGCAAACCCGTCTTACTTTTTTATGATCTATAATGAATTTTAAAAAATGTTGAGCTGTGAGTGTTGGCACCGAACCCCGGTGCATATGATTGTGTCTACCCAGATAAATGGAAGGTTGAGTCCCACTCATTGCCTTCAAGGGTAATGATCTCACTAAGATGCAGTTTAAAGCGAGACATGAGCGGGATGAGCGATATATTGCCATAGATTAGCACGAGTTCCACTAAAAAGATCAATAGTTAAAATTTACATTTTATTAAAGTTGTGTCACCATTCAGAGTAACAATCTGATTAGCCTTATGAGTTCACCTTAAAGGAACAAAAGCATTAAGGATATGAGCACAAACAGACCTGAACTTCTGAAACGCCATGGGCCTCAATTATCAATATGGTCATACAAATGAACGTATATTTGGGCGCACCAACGTGCGTAGGGAAATCTCACGTGCGATTCATCAAACTTGCGTAAACCACTGCTCTGAGCGCAATTGTGTTCACAGGCTGATGAATCAGAATTGATCGTATATTAGGAAGCGCGTGCACATCATTATCAATTACCATACTGTACCATACAATTTACTACCATATTTGGCAAGGCTGCCTTTTTTGTGAGGTTGAAAATGAAATGCTTCTGAATGAACATAAAACAAACGCTTTTTGGGAGCGTTAGCAGCCTAGCTCAAAAGCCGCTATGCGGCAGAGGATAAGGAGAGCTGTAAATAGCGCTTACACTGAATAGCGAACTACAGCTGAGATGAAAAAAAGAAAATACCCTTTCACAAAAAAAGTTCTGGCAGTACAGGTAGAGGCATACCAGACTTCTCATCTGCAGACGAGAGGATGGGGGATATCATTGGGAAAGTGGCCCTGGAAGCGACAGCTTTTTTCCACTTACACTGGAGGCCTCAAAGATGTTCTCACGCTGAGGTGCGGCGTTTGCTGGGTCTTTTAGGCCATTTAATTTTTTTTTTTAAATTACACTGGGCAAATATAAAAAAATCTACATACACTTTTTAAATACACAACACATACTTTTTGATTTTTTTCCACTTCTCAAAGATGTTCTCACGCTGAGGTGCGGCGTTTGCTGGGTCTTTTAGGCTAATAAAGCTAGATCGACCGTTCTTAACAGAAAAAGGTTACATTTCTGCATCTTTCATGTAACATGACCGGTGATGCGTAATTATTTTCATATTGCTGTCTCCAATAAATCCTTATACAGAGGCTATTTTTTGATTTAATCATTTTAACTGACTCATGCTTAATTCAATTTAAGCTACGTGTGATGAGCAACTAATAGCAGTTTCTCATAAAAAAATCTACTTATTAAACATCAACAGATATTATTTTTTCCAATTTGGCTACACAACATAGAGTTGCAACACATAGGTCAGGAGTTGCAACACATAGGTCAGGTGTGTTTTAAAATATTGTCCAGGAATGCTTTGGACGTTCATTCACCATTTTTACGATCAGCTATTCATTCAAGGTGAAAGCTGATTTTTAAGCTCACAAGTTTTCCAAAGAGCACCTTTTTGTCGTTCATCTGTTCGCTGTTTATTGCCTGCAATCTCACTGCCTCGCCGCTGGAAAAATGTGTCTGCAAAGTGAAGAGCTGTCATTTATCTTGATGAATCCGTATATTTGCCAACCAATTTAAAAATGGTTGTGCACACACTTTACGATCAGATTTGATCGTACACCTGAATGATGAACGAGGCCCCATATTTTTCACGGTGCGTGTCATGGCAAGTGCTCCCGATAGGTTAACGGAATCTCAATATCCATTCTTCCCTTGCAAAACTGTACAACACCTGCAACAGTTCTGAATCTGTTGACTTAACGCATGGGGGGGAAATTGAAATGTCACAACGTGTCATTGTCATTATAGCTCATCCCTCTGTTTGTTCATTTGGTTCTGATCTTCAAAACAACTGTTGCTTTACTTTCAATTATTTTCTTATTCATATTTAATTGTGTTTGCTGGAAAAGGTCACAGCCAGGGATCCAGGGCATTTTCCAATATAAATGAGGGCTTCTTGCTGGTAAACCAGCGCAGCTCTTTAAATATGCAGAGGATACTCCGTTGGAAGCGGTGGCAAGGGAGAGGTAACCCACACAATGACAAATATCAGGTATCCCTTCCAGCTGCGTTTCCTTAAAACAGAATGCAAGTCTCAGAGACTGTCATATCACAGACACATATCTTAGCGTATCCACCTATAGCACCGGTTCTCAAATGCAGTGGTGAAATCCGAGGGTGTCCCCCGGTGTACCGTGCAGTAAGAACTCAACAAATGTGCCGGGGATGATTTCTTGGCGTCCTCAACAGCCCGGATGTACGTCCAGAAATGATTGATCACGTGAGTCAGAAGGTTTCGCAATTTCTGATTGCAAATTTCTCACAGGACCCATCAATTACACTCCCCTTTTCTACTTGCCAGTGATCAATAATGCAGCGTCGCAACACAAGATCCAGTTTATCATCCAAAAGGATCATTCAATTGTCTGTCCCAACAAATCGGCAAGTGAGTTAAGGAAATCCACTTGATAAAACAACTGCTTTATCTGAAAGCATACCAGGCCTGTTCATTATTCCTCCAGCTATGCCTTGGTGATCAGTACTAGAAGAGCAAGCGTAAATGTTTTTCAGCTCAACCATTTTATACTACCGTGGCCAGCACCTCTAAATGCTCAAAATAACATAAACATGAATTGTTTCGTTTTTTTTAAGTTGCTGCTGTATGTTTGTAAAACTGGTAAAAATTATGGAGTCTACATCTGTGCTCAGAACTGCTTTAACTATTTAAAAAGGGTTTTTTAACCAGCTAATGTGCTAAATTGTAGTTGCTTTCTGTACCGGGTCTTATTCAACCACACTGAAATGTGAGAGATATTGCTGACATTTTCAAGTTTATTTTAATTGTGGTGGCCAGCGAAAAAAGAAGTATATGCACGTATGTTTTTTTTGTTTGTAAATATCACTGCAAGATGATTTTTGCATTATCTGTCTTCTCCAACTAATAAGCCACATGGATAGCCACATGGTTTCACTATATTCATAAATGCATTTTACATGGGGTTTTAGTGCAATGTTTGCAGTTTTGTGCGTTTTGCAAAAACTCTTAAGGTCAATGATGGATTATAGCTTTATTGTGCATTAACCAAATGAACCAAACACACTCAATATGAGTATTATGTCCAGTAGCCACAGGTTGAAATGAATGGGTTGCATAATTAAGGTGGTGGCTGCATAAATGTTTACCTTATTATTATTTATTTATTTTTCACATATTTCCTATGTATATATGTGGCTTGGGGTACTCCATTTGTCGATTTTTACACTTTTAATAATGAAAAATAAATTAGCGAGGGAAATCAAACAAGTGACTTTCTCCTTGGTGAAGGTCATCAACAACTGTTGGATGTTGCCGCTTGCTGAACACTGGTAGTAGAATCATTGGATTTATCCAAAAGTCCAGCAACAGCACTTTTATTTTTAAACTGGCTTTTTAATGGCTTGTTGGTGGGAGGTCTGTCTCTTCCCTTCACAGGGACAATGAGAATCAGAAGCATGTTGTGATGAGCAGGTTGGTTGGTAAACCAGCTCTGTGAGCAGACAGGACAGGAGACCTATACTAGATCAAGGGTTTAAGGACTAGGAGAGAACAGAGAAAATGAGAGAACAGTTCAACTCATTAAAAACCTACACAGAGATGTATACAAGGGTCCTGTGTGTTGCTTTTAATGAGAACGATCCTAGTCATTATTTTACAATGGTCTTGTATGCATGCAAATGTTTGTATGTATATACACATTTTTTATAAATGAAATTTGTAGTATGAATACACGTACGTACGTGCATACATACATACAGTGCATACGTGTATACAGTACATACATACATACATACAGTGCATACAGTACATACATACATACAGTGCATACGTATGAGGGGCCGTTTAGGCCATAATTCATACTCACTCTCACATACATATATACTCTCTCACATACATATATACTCTCTCTCACATACATATATACTCTCTCTCACATACATATATACTCTCTCTCACATACATATATACTCACTCTCATATACATATATACTCTCTCTCACATACATACATACTCTCTCACACATACATATATACTCTCTCTCACATACATATATACTCTCTCTCACATACATACATACTCTCTCTCACATACATATATACTCACTCTCATATACATATATACTCTCTCTCACATACATACATACTCTCTCACACATACATACATACTCTCTCACACATACATATATACTCTCTCTCACATACATATATACTCTCTCTCTCACATACATACATACTCTCTCACACATACATACATACTCTCTCATACATACATATATACTCTCTCTCACATACATATATACTCTCTCACACATACATACATACTCTCTTACACATACATACATACTCTCTTACACATACATATATACTCTCACACATACATATTCTCACTCTCACATACATATATTACCACTTCCACATAAAAATATTTATGTATGTATGAAATAAAAAGTATAGTGGAAACGGAAGGCACTTACATGAAAAGGAAGTCACTTACATGAAATGGAAAGATTGTGATTGGCTCAGAAGCTGGCTGGTACCATAGATATAAACAACTACTAGATTCATAATTCGCCCTGTTAAGTTACGTCTGCACTGCTACCATAATATGCCATACAGACTCTTGTCCAGTTCCCACGCACCATGGAGAGGGAAGACCAGAGACATGTATTACAACAGGAAATCGGAGTAGTGCATAATATACTATCGCTGCCTAAAACAGGCAGTGTATTGTCCTCATCTCTTGAGGCCAGGTCAGTGCTGTATCATTCTGCGCCGTCTCACAGCGAGATGAGAGCGCTAGCATTAACGCTAGTGTAGGGTTAGGGTTAGGCTTGCTCGGAGACAGTCTGCAGTCCTGCACGATATAACACTCCACAACACTTTGGCAACTGACTCTCGGTCGAGGAAAAGGTATCAACTAACGTTAGCTTGCTACCAAGTTTAATCGCTGTGCAAACAGACCAATGAACCGTTATCATTTCGTAATCACGTAGTAATGCTAAAAGATAATCACACCACTTGCTAACGTTAGCTAACTAACCAACAAAAGCAAAACGGCCTTGGCTACTTAGATTTACATTAAACAAGCTAACGTTAGAAAGTGATGTGATTATTTTTTTAGCATTAGCTAGTACATGATTACCAAATTATAACGGTTCACTTGTCTGTTTGCGCAGTGAATGAACTTAGTAGCAAGCTAACGTTAGTTGTTACCTTTTCCTCTGCCGAGAGTCCCCTGTAGCTTAGCTCAGTAGGCTAAGCTACAGGGCTGATGCTGGCCTCTCAAGAAGCACTGACTGTTTCAGGTGACGATAATAAACTCCTCAAAAAAAGTTCGGAAACGTTATTTCGGTCGATTATTCCTCCCCTTTAATAATACCAATTGGTATTGTATTTTATATCGTTGGAAAGCCTGATTAGTCACCTTTACAACGAGGTACAACTTGTAAGGATCGTGCATTCGTGGAATGAGCAACACAGCTAACCGTGTGGGTAGCGGCCCAAAAAAATGTGCCAAAATCCCCTGCAATATTCTTCTGTTGGTATTCACTCTCATTTTGAGTTGCTTGGTGGACTGGATGATTGCACTCTCCCACAGTAATAAGGAAAAAACAACACATATTGGCCATTTTTACACTTTATTCATTTTACACTGTCAGGGACCTCAGTATGAGGAGGAGGTGCCAAGCTGTTGTGGCTGCGTATGGATCATCCACACGCTACTGAGGTCCCTGACAGTGTAAAATGAATAAAGTGTAAAAATGGCCAATATGTGTTGTTTTTTCCTTATTACTGTGGGAGAGTGCAATCATCCAGTCCACCAAGCAACTCAAAACGAGAGTGAATACCAACAGAAGAATATTGCAGGGGATTTTGGCACATTTTTTTGGGCCGCTACCCACACGGTTAGCTGTGTTGCTCATTCCACGAATGCACGATCCTTACAAGTTGTACCTCGTTGTAAAGGTGACTAATCAGGCTTTCCAACGATATAAAATACAATACCAATTGGTATTATTAAAGGGGAGGAATAATCGACCGAAATAACGTTTCCGAATACTAATATTGAGAAACTATGTAGGCTATGTAAAAAGAAACAATCATTCATTACTTTTTTTTAGTTGTGTGAAAGTGTCCACATTCTGGAATGAGTTAAATAGCCTGGCCACCGTCGGGCGGTCAAGATTCACGTAAACAAACGGTAGTGTATTGACGGATGCAGACTTCCTCCGATAAAATTGACTGTAACTCGCTTAATTCGCAACTAATTTGAAACATTTTATAAACATGATAAATGTCTGCATAACACATGTTAACTTGAATTCCAAATTTCTCACAACATATACTTATTTGTAAAACGCCCTTTGAACTATTATGCTAAAGTTGTCAAAATGTTGTCAGAGCTAAGGATGATTTTATTGTTTAAAGCTGCTAGAAAGCAGTAGAGGGTGGTTCTTAATTATTAGCTTGGTAGCTCTGATTATTATAACTGTATTAGGCCAGCTGCAAATCTTGGATGTAGTTTGAATCGCAAATGGAGAGCGATTTTCCAGCTTGGAAGCAAAGTGGTGGAAGTCAGATCGCCGAGCTAACAAGGCGTCGTATGACATGGGTATCGGCTGGAAGAAGTGCAAAATATTACATTTCCACGAAGGTGTGCTCACCGCATATACATAATATGACAATGAGCATAGTAGATTCTAATGTAAAACCACAAGTGTGCCTAGAGTGTAATGCTGTGTAAAATGCAATAAACGATGTACAATTAATACAATTCTGAATGTCTTTATTTAGCAAAAAATAAATTACTGGCATGAAATGTACAAATGGATAATATAATTTGTTTTGGGAAGTAGTACAATGAAGTTCACAGTGCAACTGGTAGTAGCCCAGATAGCAAGGAAACAATGTTGAATTGATTAAGAGCTGAAAACGCCCCAAAACAAATAAGTGCTTCAATAGGCACAACATAGAACATACGTGGTCAGTCTTTCTTTAAGGCTTCACTGTCGGTTACAGTTCTGTTCCACTGTTGTTTGCATTTGTGACAAAACCAGCGGCCATTTGCAGCAGGTGCATGAGTCCAACACAACCAAGGTGGTTACACTTTAACATAACATAAGGTATCACCTTAACATAACAGCTAACGTTAACGTTACCGTTAATGTTTTTAGTTTGCGTCTGCAAAAATGGCAGATAATACCCACAACACAAGGCTGTTTATACGCAGATCGCGGCTGTGCAGGTTTGCATAGGGCAACTGAGGATCTGTTTGTAATACAATTATCTATGGTACCGGCCAGCTTCTGAGCCAATCACAATCTTTCCATTTCATGTAAGTGACTTCCTTTTCATGTAAGTGCCTTCCGTTTCCACTATACTTTTTATTTCATACATACATAAATATTTTTATGTGGAAGTGGTAATATATGTATGTGAGAGTGAGAATATGTATGTGTGAGAGTATATATGTATGTGTAAGAGAGTATGTATGTATGTGTGAGAGAGTATGTATGTATGTGTGAGAGAGTATATATGTATGTGTGAGAGAGTATGTATGTATGTGAGAGAGTATGTATGTATGTGAGAGAGAGTATATATGTATATGAGAGTGAGTATATATGTATGTGAGAGAGAGTATATATGTATGTGTGAGAGAGTATATATGTATGTAAGAGAGAGTATATATGTATGTGTGAGAGAGTATGTATGTATGTGAGAGAGAGTATATATGTATGTATGAGAGAGTATATATGTATGTATGAGAGAGTATGTATGTGTGAGAGAGTATGTATGTATGTGAGAGAGAGTATATATGTATGTGTGAGAGAGTATGTATGTATGTGTGAGAGAGTATGTATGTATGTGTGAGAGAGTATGTATGTATGTGAGAGAGAGTATATATGTATGTGTGAGAGAGTATATATGTATGTAAGAGAGAGTATATATGTATGTGTGAGAGAGTATGTATGTATGTGAGAGAGAGTATATATGTATGTGTGAGAGAGTATGTATGTATGTGTGAGAGAGTATGTATGTATGTGTGAGAGAGTATGTATGTATGTGAGAGAGAGTATGTATGTATGTGAGAGAGTATATATGTATGTGAGAGAGAGTATATATGTATGTGAGAGAGAGTATATATGTATGTGAGAGAGAGTATATATGTATGTGAGAGTGAGTATGAATTATGGCCTAAACGGCCCCTCATACATACGTGTATACAGTACATACATACATACAGTGCATACGTGTATACAGTACATACATACATAATTATGCATGGATGCACATGAGAACCCTTATCATCTGCCAGAATGAGTACATGTGAAATGACTGCAGTTGTAGAGGTGTGGCAGGTCCATTGAGGGAGGAACTAAGACATGCCTTCAATTCAGGGACCAACCACAATGTGTATACAAATTTAACAGAGCACGCTCTGCTACGTCTTTAGCCTCTTGTATTTAGTTGAGGTTGGTTACAGAGCGTGTGGTGCTCCAGCAGGCCATTCGCTTCCTTGTGTGAGATGTTTACAAACCCTCCAAACTAAAAGTGACAATTACCTTTAGATTCTGAGCCAGTTTTTCTTTATCAGGTCTTATCCACTGGGAAATACAGCCCGCTATAGAAAATGTACACAGCAGTCTCATTGTGTGCGATTGGAAAAGGCCTGGGCGGTAATAGCTTTGTGACCAGTAGGAGCGTGTTTGCATCACACAATCCATCAAAATATGGAAAAGGGGAGTCTCTGAGGAGGCATGTATTGGAAATCACTAATAAACATGGCTTCTGAATGCCTATATCTGGTGTATTTGTGTTTCTCACACCTGAATTTTCAAGCCTTTACCAGACTGTTGTTGGCAGCAGTCTGGTGTCAGCCACATTAAAACCAATTAAAAACAAGAATATTCACCTGAAATCTCAGTGGGCATGCTGATTGATCTGTTGCGCTACCCTTTTCCGGCAAGGCCCCGGAGTCTGACCAACATCAGCAATATAGCTGAGAGGCTCTAACTACTTTCTGCATTAAACTGAAGCTAGGAATATTCTCCTAAGATCTGACAATTCCTTGTTGTTCCCTGTAGGGGACATGCATCTCTGGTCTTAATCTCAAGAACCATATATTCTACTATGCTGAAACCTGTTGTTCTGTGTAGAGGAAATAAAGGAAATTTGTATTTTATTTATAATATTTTTACTGCAACTTGTTTCAAAACACTTGTATTATATCCCCTCAGCAGAATTGAATGGGTGGACAAAGCTATCAAGTGAACCAGTAATAATTATACTGCATTTGGCCAGCTAACATTGTTTTGCTGGCTACCTAGTGATGTTTGGTGCTAAAAAAGTAACTAGTAATATGTAGATGTCTAGCCAGAAATAATTCTACTTCAGCTAGCTAGCCGGCTAGCAGCTGCACCATCTGTGGTGCTAGCTATTACTGAAACTAATGTGTTTGGCGGTTGGTTAGTCAGCTTGAATCCTTATGTTTTAGACCAATAATTAGAGCATAGGAAATATTAAATATAGTAGATCATTAAGAACTGAAATAAATTGAAGCCACTGTGCTAGACTTGTTTATTTTGAGTATCATTGATATAATTTATAAGGCCTAAGAAGATCAACCAAGGCCCTGAAATCTATTCTAAAAGGATCATGTCTTTCAGATGTGCTACTCACAGGCTTTGGGAAGAGTTTAATATAGATCACCTGATTTTACATCATTTATAAAAAGTTGTTGCCTTTACGTTGCCCAATTGACTTTCCTATCATTGTCAAAGCCACTTTGAAAGTAGCTTTTACTGCAACCAGACTCACTCCAAAGCAAACTCACTCCAAAAAATAAAAATAAAACAAAAACTGGTAGCATATGAAAGTAATCTAATCAATGCAAAACCCACCTCCAGTAAATGCATGAAGATGGTATAAAGTGAATAGACTACCACCAGATTAGGTGCAGCAACAGAGTCATGTTTATCAGATCCCAGGCTATGAACTTGCAACCCCTGCCTTACAAAACTTCATTACATTTCAGAAATATCAAGGTAAAATAGAACACTCATATAACAAATATAACAGGATTTTTGAGAGCTGTTTTTTTTTTTATCTGCCTTTCTTGACCCAATATGTGGTTTAATTGTGCAATGTTTTTTTTCTGCTGAAAATATATTGTTAATGAATTGTATTTTATTTGTAAGTTGAAATAACACTAACACTGAGACATGTGCCCTTGTTGAACAATGAAATATAATATTTACATGAATAACACACAAGAGTTGTGTATCATTTGACTTCCATTTGCCTTTAGGCTGGAATCGTCCAATCGAACTGTCCATCATCCTATATATCTGTTCAGTCTCAGATAGTGAGGCAATCACTCATGAGAGAAAGTCTTATGTGTAGAGACTTATGAAGACAAATTTTCAGAAGGGGGAAATTCAAAATTGGCAAGAATAAGATTTTGGGAGGTAAATACAATAATTTTCCTGCTCTTTGTTGGCAAGCCCACTGTCTTTCTTAAAAAAATAATGCTCTCTAAACTTTAAAACACATGCACACATGCACACGCACACACACACACACACACACATACAAATGCACACTCACACAAAACAGCAGAGGCGTACCATCTACATGGCAAAGGTTTGGATGATTGACAACAGAATTGGCTCCTCAGTATCACCAGCTTAAACATGCTCACCAGCATTACTGACATGCACAATAATATAACATATATTCTAAATTGGATCCACTTAAGGTAAGCTTTTTGTTTTATTTTATTTTTCTTTCTGTGTAAGAAAATACCTTTCCCATTAAGTAATTCAGTTAAGAAAGAACATTTGGAGTTTGTCACATCCCCACTCCACTCCCAGTCTCATTTTGTGCTGCTTCTCTCCAGAATATGTTTAAACACAATCAAACAGTATATTTTTGTTACTCATTTTTGTATTTTGTCATTTCTTTAAAAAAAAAATTAGTTTCAATAATTCAGGCTGAACCATGTAAACCATATTTCACATAATCGCTTTGGTTTTAGCCCAAGTCAGCAAGTTCACCAGCATTAGCATAGGCTTGCATAAGCCTAGTAGGACTGCGGAAAACTGACAGTCAGCACTCATTGGCTAGCAGCACTGTCAATCACAGTAGTGTGTGCATACTAATCTCATCTGCCTTTGTCTTTGAGTCACATGTCTAAATAACCTTCGATAAGAGCAGGTGGGACACTGAAAAAATGAGAAACAGCAGCCAGGGATGTTCATTTCAAAAAGGCAAAGTCATTTTGCTCAAGAGGGGGCCTCGGCCAGCGCTTACACCCTTATTGTGGCGGTTTTTTCTTGAATGACTGCCATTCTGTAACTGAATTATTTACAGTCCTGTGGCTCAAAGTGGTGCTTTCCGCCTTTGTGAGAGATACGTAAGTCTCTGCTGCGATTCACATTCATAATGCTGGGGAAAGTAGCGTGTAACAGAGTGAAAACAGACATTTTGAAACGGGAAAGCTCCATAATTAAACTGATCATCTGGATTTCCCCCTGCAGAGCAGGAGCTCATGTGTTAGGTTTAGGCTATTTTGCTTTTGCGTTATTATTTATGAGCCCAAAACACATCCTTGACTTTTTATTTTGTTCATTTAATTTAATTATTTAACGCATTCCAATTCATGTATTTGCTTGAGTTACTATATACAGTATACAACAGCCTGTTGGGAAACAATCCTGTGAATTCCTGATTGCTATCAAAGTTTTCTACGTAGCATACACCCACATGTAACATGCTTCGCATACAGGAGTGTTGTATGATAAATAAAAAATAAAAAACATATTGATGTTTATCCCAGAATACAATACAATTTTACGTTCAGTCATTTTTACATGAAAACGCACACGAATTACAACTGGTCTAATTAATTAAAGGAATATGTGGCACAACATTAGGTATTTTCTGCTCGTAAACAGATCTTCCCCTTTCACAATCTAGGGATATCAACGATATATTTTCTATCCTTAAAGGGCACAGAAACCAGATATATGTGAAGAAAGGGAAATAACGGCATCGCAGGAATTCATGTGTCAGTCATAAAACTGAGAGTAATTGTGCTAATGGCCCCCATGCACAGGTATAAATGGGAAATCATTGCATATAAAAATTATTGCATATTTAAACTGCACTTAGAGCCAACTTGATCGCTCCTCAAATCTCTTTCTAGTTGTTACAGAGGTTCTACTGCACAAACCCAAAACTGCTCCACTCAACCGCCGTAATACAGCTTCATGTGAGTTGAAAAAAATTTACTCGTTCAACTCAGTCCTCAACCCCCAACCCTAGACTAGGCTCCAGTCTCTATAAAACCGGATCATTCATTGGACCATTTGGGCAGCAAGTATACAGTATTCGCTGCAAATGAGGAATCTTTCGCAGATTACCAGAATACTGCGCCCTTCGGCCATGTCCCGTCCGATTCAGACACGTCTATATTAAACGTAGAGCCGCGCATTCATTTCCTGTGCTTCAATATTCAGCGAGCTGACATCCAGAGCACAGAGGATTTTCTGTGTCTCTGTAAAAAAGAAAAAGACAAAAGAAAAAAACAAAACTATAAAGTGATCAGATCTCCCATTAAGTACAATTACACTTGTCGCATCCTCATGTTCGATTCATTGAAACGTAATATGCAATGAAAGAAAGAAAGGCAGAAAAGGCAGGAGCCCCCCTAATGGCAAATCAAACCGCAGCGCTAAAGTGTCCCGCTCACTCGTAATTGCCCAGTTTATCAATGCATCCTCTTTGTTGATTCCCTGAGGGGCAAGGAGAAGGATTTGCAGGAATTAGTTCAGCCCCTGTTGCCATAGATGCCCAGCCAGATAATTGCTTGCGTACATGGAGAGGAAGTGGTAAAGGAAGAAGTTTTGTTTTCTTTATTAATGCGATTGAGTTTTTAAAAAAACATTTTTATTGTTAACGCAAATTTACTTTCCAGATATCAGTTAGCAGCCTCAATTATCAACCCAGAGCTTCAATGAGGAATTTGTGCTGTTTTTTCTAATGATATGTACTCTTGCATTGTCTCCAGTCCAAATGCAATACAAATTTTTCTCATTTTCTTTGTTTTTAAAAACCTTTCCATAGAAAATTTAAACCGCTAGAAAAATGAGAGCTGAAGACACAGGCAATATGTTGTTGGCTATGATTTTATGAATAAATACTTTTTGCAAATCGCCCTTCTTCAATCCCATAAACAACTTGCAAGCCCTCTCCCGATACTTCATTCTGCTATTTAACCTTGACTGCTAGATGTGTTTCCTTTGCAACTAACCTGCTAAATGTTCTTCCTAACTCCTACCTGGTTGGGAAATTTATTTTAGAATATTCCAGGTGAATGAGATATGTTATCATCACCTGCAGTAATATTATACATACTGGATGGCCCCCAATGTTCTCAGTGTTGATTTTGGCACAAGCATGAAAGCTATGGGGTGAGGACACTCAACAATTCAGAGGTTGCCTTCCAATCTCTTTTTAGGAATCATACAGAAGTGAGTGAGGGAGTACCTGCCTGCTTATCGCAGCACAGCTCCAGTTTGCTTACAGGCACAAGGACCACTGTTTTTCAGACGGACAAGCAAGCTACGTTAGCAAACTGCCCTTTTTGTGTTGCTTTTGTTGCTTTTGTGAAAGCAAAAAAAAAAAAACAACAACTCACAACTGTGTTGAGCACAGCTGAGGGTGATTAGTGTGACCGCCTTGCATGGTGGCCGTCTGGATGGAGGCCATCCTGTAAGGCAGTGGAGTGGCTGCTCGTCTGAATTTAGCGAGGCCTGCAATCATGAACCACCAAGCAATCTGAGCACGGGCATGTGTTGAGACCAGCATCCATTTCAATGCGATTCCTATTCTCTTAAACATTATGTATATCAACATGCTGATGAACCCTAAAAGCACTCACTTTCAAGAGCACATCTCTATAAAATGGAGAATCTGTAAGAATCCATAGATCATGGATATCAGTTAGATTCCGGGTTATGAAGGCTATAACATGTCCCCTGTTTGCATCAGGAGACATCTCTAATGGGCTCATTAAAATAGCTTTATGGAGTTTGGTATTGCAGGTGGAACCAAACATAGCAAGATTCTTATATGTAATGCATGGTTCTGGTTTTAAAAAGTGCTCAAAACCCTAACTGACGAAGCCCCTCCATACCATGGGTGACACTCTCTATGGTAATTGTGTGCTTCTCTATGGAGCTACGAGGCACAGCGGGCACTGGCATGGTCCGAGACCGCAGGGCTAATCCATGCGTCTCAGCGCGGTGCCTTAACTGAACGATCCACCGAGCAGCTGCTTATTCATGCTCTTTAAGAGTATATGTACACTATATCTTTGCATTTATTTATGAACCACAGCTTTTTAATAACCTGGAAGCTATGGCTTAGTGACTGTTGACTGTTAAACAACGACAATATATCCATTGTGTTGTTTTTGTAGGCCGGCATACCACTGAATATATACACAAAGGATTTCTGAGCAAAGGGAAAAATTATTTTTGAAAAGAATAATTCTTCATGCAATTTCTTTATAAACACATAAAGAAAACTCATACTCAGTAAGTAATAAAGGCCAATTGGTAAATTGCTAGAACATGTTAAACAGGTCATTGGAATGCAGCGTGACCAACCGCTTGATAAAAACAGGCCCTATGATTTATCACATAGGACATGGTAAGGCATGGTTGACAGCCAGCTTCACTTATAGTAGCTCAGTCTGTACATGGGCAGTGAGCATTTAGCTGCAGCTGAAAGAGATACGCACTGATCACCTGCAGTGACATCATGCATAACGATGCCCCTCGCCGAATCCGCTAAAACATTTGGCTTCTTTCATCATCGTGGGATGCGTCACATGAATGAGAGGGCAACACAAAAATATAACGGAACGATTCACATGGCAGTGTATGAAAATCTATTTCCTTCCAATAGCCTCTTTTTCACACGTATATGGCAGAGCATAGCAGCTTCTCATATAATCAGCTATTAGGCAAGAGGATCCACGGAGTCTAGTGCAGAGAGCCCCTAATTTGTGCAACAGTGTGGAATTAATTGTATCTGTGACATCTCACAGTGTAGAATGTTAATGTGCTGCTTAAAACACAAGATTGCTAATGTGTTTTAGAAACACTAGTAATTTGAAACTGCTTAGTGTTCTTTTATCTCCGGTGCTCATGTGGAAGGAAACAAAGACCTCTCTCCGCGCCCGGAGTCACAGCAGGTCATCGTCAGAGAAACGGCTACACCCTAAAATAAGATTTCTGTCACGTTTGCTTCCTTAACTTGCATCCCTATCCTCCTCATCTGAGTGCGTGCTTCGATTGCATTCCAATCGGGGATATAGCACAGCACCCATATTGGTCCACGCCATGGGAATATTGGTTATATGGAGCATTTCAAAAGCATTTACAATGTACAGCTGAGCCCATCCTAAAGCACAGATTTCCCCTCACCCGAAGTGCTGACTTGCTGACTTAAAATCTATTTTTTTTTCTCAAAAGTGGAAAATATTAGCTTGTTTTAAGTTACTTTTTGTTTGACAAGTGAAATGATCTTACCCCACTGGTAAATCTTGAAATTAGTAAAACTATATCACATTACAGGCAGATAGTTTGTCTTATTTAGCAAAAAAGTTACAGAAATAAGATTCTAAAGTCTAAATAAGATTAAGATGCTTGTTAAGATTTGGTTTTTGCAGTGTAATATGGCGTAATAATAAGTGTAATAATAAGATTGTTATGGACTTGAGCATTCTATACAAGCAGAAACGCAAGTTTTTGTACTCTGATTATGTATTTGGACAAGTAAACAGGCACCTTTAATTGGATCTCCTAATTTTATAGCCATATGAAAGTTTGTTTGGAAAGTTTTTCTTTTGGCATTTTTACCTCAGTTTAGGATTACAATATACCAATTTTGTATTAATCAACTGCAATAAAAAATGTGTTAGGCTCATACAAAAGCAATGCATGATGTATGATCAATGCCAGACTGCAAATGTACAGAATCTTGCATGGTTTCATTTTCTTCAAGTATAAAACTAATGAATGTATGCAAATGTACAATGTTCACTCTACATATATCTATTTTACACAAAGTTATAGGGAAACAATTTACTTAGTTTACATAAAACGTTAAAGTTGCACCAAATTTATCTGTACAGAAAATGGCATATTATATAAACACGACAATAGCAAGTGCTTTTATCTAGGTACCTATAGAATTTCAACACTGAACATATTCTGCATAGTGTATCTTTTTATTATTATTTATTGTGTTATACAGGTTTATTTGTATTTCACTGACATAACTGTATAATTGATGTAAATGTTTACCATGTATTTCTAACTGAAATTTCCCTCATAATAATAGCTTTAAAATGTAAATAAATGAATGACTGCTCTATAAACAATGGGTTTAAAAAAAACATATATTTCTGGTTATGTCTACATATATTAGCAGTGTTTTAAATTAACTAATGGTTAAGGGAATATTAATACTGGTCTTGAATATAAATCCTAGGAAGGTTGTAAATGCATCAGATTTGTATTAATTAAACAAAATACATTTTGGATAGGACTTAATTATGTATGCCATTTATTCTCAGATTTCCTTGTTCAAAGCTCCCTCTAGAAGTAAATGATTCATGCTGCTGGTCTTCAAAGTGCCCTGGAACATGCGCCCTAAATAAAAACCATCAAAGAACAAAAACACACAAAAATATGCTACTGCACCACCTTTTCCAGAAAACAAGAAAGACACACAAATGCACAGAAGCATAACACCACTTCAAGTTCAAATATTATACGTTTAACTTCCGAGGTGTTAAATGTATTCTGTGGCGTATCGCTCATAAAAAATGCGGCCCCCACATGTATGATTTTTTCCCCTTTTGCGAAAAACAAGAATATGTTATTACAGCCCTAACCCCTGTGGAATCAAAAGTGCATTCATCTAGAATCCCTTTGTAATAAGACTTGAACACTGTATTTCATGGGGATATATCAGTGTAGTCTTCTGTTGTAAACAATCGGCCTGCACACAACAAAATGGAGGAGAATAAAGAAAGCTACCAGATCACTGTGTATAGCAATTTTCTCATTGGCTATCCATGCTACTAAACAAAAAATATGATCTGTAGATAGATATTATGACAGATATTAAACACCATGATTAGTGTATATTATAAGTGCATATTTCAAGATATTGGACAACATTTTTGTCGGTTCGCACCAGCCATTTTTGTACATTGTACATACAGTCAATAACGTTCCAGGGTAGTCGATGTTTTATTTGATTTCCCTTCTTGTGATTTTGCCTTGAGCAGGAACTTTTCTCACAGAAATATTTTGGCAAAATGCTGAAAACTACAAAACTGAAAATTAATTCATTTATAATTCTACATATCAGAGGGAAAAAAGGTAAACTAAAGGTGAAAATTCACAAGATTTTTCCACAATCCTTTTATAGAATTTAATGTTTTTATGTACTTGTACTTGTGCGCACTTGATAAATGACACAAAAAAATCTTCGCTTAAATATTTGAAGAAAAAAAAGTATTTTAACCAATGAAAAGTCATTTTAAATATATTTGAGAAATGTATTGAAAGGATTAACTCCTAGAGATGAACTGTGCACGGGGGTCCTTAAAACACAAAACCACAACGAGAATATATCAAACAAAAAACACAAATAATACACACATATACGCGTACACAGGCTCTGCCTCACCCGCAATCTCCCTCGCGTCTCACCCTACTCCCACACCACACAATAGACAAAAATAACAATGGCCAGATCAAACATGAACTACATTTATACACAGCATAAACAACTGTGACACAATTTTGAAATATCCCATATACATACGCAGTAAAACAAAGGAAAACTATTATAAACATAAACTCATAGGTGCATATACACATAGATATCACAAATATACACATACCTACCCATACACACATACGAATACAACTGATATCTGAACATAAGAATCTGTTACTCAATTCAGGTACAATTAAAAGCATGAACAAATTGTTTTGAGGTGAACAAGTAATGAGGTGTTAAAGAAACAAAAATAAGTGATGTATCTAAGAGAGTTTGGCTGGTTATTCCAGTCAAGTGGAGCTTTAAAACAAAAGGCACCCTGTTCAATTTATTTAACGATTCTGCAGACAAAGAAAAAAGGACGCTAAGCACATCAAGTGTGTATGCTGATCTAATTGGAACTAGATACTGTTGTAAATAGGAAGGATAATTAAAAAATGCATTTAAAATAAATGTCTTCTAGCATTCAGTAGTAACCATTTGTCTCATACATGAAAACATGAGGAGTTTTATAAGGCCATCTCAAAACAAATCTGCAAAGGCTCTTATAAACCACATTTAGAGGAAGGAGTTGTGTTTTTGAGGTGTTCTGATATGATATCTACATAATCTAACGTAGGCACTATTAACTGCGAAGTCTTTTTCTCACCTGAGAGAAACAGTTTATAGAATGATATAGCGCACTCAGGGGTTGATTCACTAAAGGGTTGCGCGTACAAAATAACGTGTAAAACTGTTTCCACCCACAAAAAAATTGTCCGAGGTGTTCAACTAATGACGCGCAAAGAGGACTGCTTGTGTTAAAATGGAAAGACACATGGATTTTTTTTTTTTGCGGATTAGCTTGAATGAATATAAAAAATTGGGCATTTTTTTCGCAAAATAGTGGGCAGAGGTCATGCAAATAGATTGCTTTAGCACATGGAATGTGATTTACTAAGCCCGAAAGCAATTTTAGGAAAAGTAATTGCATGTGCATTATAGGACAAATAGGAAGCTGATATTAAAAGACATGCAATCGATAAGATGGCGGCTGTCATTGTAGCAATTAGGAGATGTCTTAACAATCATTGGCCACAATGCAGAGATCAGGTATTGTTCACTTCTGTAAGTCTCTTTGAAATGTCAGATGCACAAACTCGTAGATATATATCGCCAACATAGCGATGCCATTTTAGAAATGGGCAAAATAGGGTATTTAGAGCCGTCTAAGTCAGTAGAATAAGCAAGCTTACGGCAGCTATTGATCTCCCAGTCCAACTTTTCAGGTGTGCTGTTCTTGGTTCTTAACTCTTTGACTTGTACGGACACACCGATGTGTCCATTCTATTCTTCTCATTGGCAAGTATGGACACATGGGTATGTTTGGTATATCCATAACAGTACATTCTGAATTATTGCATAACTACAGGGGCTAGCTATTGTAGCTAACACTCAAGATACACAAAAAGAGAATTTGCGGATACATACAATAAGAACAGTAAGAATTGTGTTACAGATTTGCTACACAAGAGTAAATAGTATTTGACTCAAACAAGCGATACAACAGTGAATAGCAAGCGGCAGAGCAAACGCACAGTAACAATGGTGACCACTTTCACTGGGGCCTAACAAACTTCCACCCTGCTGCGATGGGACAGGAGACTGAACCAGGTCACCAATATGCAATGCTCACCCACCATCTTGACAACAGCCAAGTACATGAGAGGAGTTGATTCGACAGTCACGTTGATTGCCCTGTGCCATACAAACATCTGATCATGAAACTGGTACATGCGTATTTTCTTTCATCACGTGGACACACTCTGCCTAAATGCTTTCAATCACTTCAAATTTATACTATTAAATGTATAATATTTGAACTTAAGTTGGCAGATGAGATTTGTTAAATTTCAACATTTAATGGGTCTTTTTATGACTTTAAAAGCAATAAAAGGCATTTATAATTATATAAGGCTTTTGGGAAAAAAACGTATCCCTGATGGGCCAAAGTTATTTATAATGATGATCAGCCAAAATAGAAGTCAAAGGTGAAAATTGATTTATTTCATTGTGGTAATTGTTTCTAGGCCCAATAGAACTTCAATAATGAATCACTGATTTTTGTTCTATTTCTTAATTACTCCAAAAAAAAAAAAAAAAAAAAGAAAAAAAAAAAAAAAAAAAAAAAATAAAACAAAAAAAAATCCAAAAAATAAAACCTCCCCCCCACCCCCCACACCCCCACCCCCCAACCCCCCACCCCCCCCCCCACCCCCCCCCACCCCCCCACCCCCCCACAAACCCACCCCCCAACCCCCCCCCCCCCCCACCCCACACCCACCGCCCCCCCCCCCCCCCCCCCCCCCACCCCCCCCCCCCCCCCCCCACCCCCCCCCAACACCCCCAGCCCCCACCCCCACCCCCCCCCCACCCCACCCCCCCCCCCCCCCCCCCACCCCCCCCCCCCCCCCCCCCCCCCCCCCCCCCCCCCCCCCCCCCCCACCCCCCCCCCCCCCCCCCCCCCCCCCCCCCCCCCCCCCCCCCCCCCCCCCCCCCCCACCCCCCCACCCCCCCCCCCCCCCCCCCCCCCCCCCCCCCCCCCCCACCCCCCCCCCCCCCCCCCCCCACCCCCCCCCCCCCCCCCCCACCCCCCCCCCCCCCCACCCCCCCCACCCCCCCACCCACACCCCACCACCACACACTATGCAGCGTTTGTTAGGTAATGTTGATTGAAGCACAAGCTGCTTCTTCCACTCTATCTGGCTCTGTGACGTCACCTTAAACTTGAAATACATGAAATATGGATATGGTAAGAACGTCAGCTGTGCAGCATGCATGTTTTATTGAATAGTTCAGTGTAGCACGACTGCATAGAGAAAAAAAACATTGCATTCCAAAAAGAAAAGAATATCAAAGTTACACTGTTAGAGCAGTGGTACAGACCTTATTCATTCATCTCCAAATTATGCAGCTTAACTGAGCTATCAGAATCAATGAGATATAAAGATATTAATTCCAGGCTTCAAGAGCTAAAAAATGTATGCACTTTTTAAATATATGGTGCAAAAAAAGTGAGTGGGAATTCAGTGTCAACCGTGTGAGGGATCTCTGTCAGAGACCCGGAGGGAATATTGGAGATCCAGATGCGATAGCTGGGAAATCTTAAAGTGTTCCTAAGAACACCACTGGAACGGACAATGATCCGTAGTGGAGAAACAAATAAAATAAAAGAACACAAACCTTGCAATAAAAACGAGGAGCTCGATAATCGAGCAAAACAAAGAAATAAGCAAAAACGCTTATCTAACTCCCGTTTGTGGAGTGAAACAAAAGAAACAGAGAACTGAAAAGACCCCAAAAACTTTGGGTGAGACACTCGTAGGTTAGAGTAGAGAAACAAAAGAAAACGAAAACCTCTGCTCTGAAATAAGAGCGTTTTAAAGAGAACTGCTTTCTTTCTAAGGTTGTACTGCTAACAAGTCCCGCATTGATAATCAAAGCGGTCGATAGCAATACAACTTCCTATACCCTTTTTACCGGCTCGAATGTTATGTGAAATAACATGGAAGCAACGAGATAGGCCGGAAGCGGGGTATAAATAGTGAGCGGAAATAAATGACAGGTGAACTCACTAATGACGAGGCGAAAGCAAAACCCGTAGCGGAACACAGGACAATCCGATAGATTACCGGCAAACGATAAAAACGAATAAAGCGACGCGGAGATAAGGGAAGAAAGGCAAGATCCATGACAAACCGCAGTTCATGACGGCACTGCACTGTGTAATGTGGAATTGAGGCAAGTTACACCCTAGAAACAGCTGGTCTGGATTAGAGAATAAAAATCAGATTCAGTCATGAATAATAAAAAAGCAAGTTGAAAGAGCGCTCTTTAAAGATATGAAAAGCATGCAGATTTTTTATTTACATTGAAGGCGAGGTAGGTACAGCATTTTCCTGACAACTGACAATTATATTCTTATTATTTCAGTTTGGTTTGACCTCAGACCATACAAGCAATATAAATGGTATTTAAACCAGTATTGCACACATATTGTAGCTCTATTTAAAATAAATGTTTTAAATAAAGCTAATTTCACCGTGCTTTAAATTCCTGGTTAACAAAAGAGCTTGGCAGACCACAGAGACACACACTTTTGGAAATGAGATGGAAGTAGTAAACTCGAAAGCATCCCTTATAGGATCCGTTTTTTTCCAGTGGTGGATGTAACTGCAATACTTCGCTGAAAGTTTTGAAAATTGCACCATAAACACAGGAGATCTATTGCAGCTTCTTGCAGCTACCCGACTTGTTTTTAGTGGATCTGAATGCACCAAAGACCTTTATCCTGCTCTCTTATAACTGTAGCAACATATCACGTACAATATAATGTACAGTGTGGCAGGATAATGGAAATCGTATACAGAGTACTTTTAGTTGAGAATCACTCCCAGGTTCACTAACACAAGCAATGCCATGAATGTGCAAATCCAACAAAAACACTGCTCTGGGATTTGCTATTTGCTGTCTTAATCACTGGGAGGGAGGGAAGGAAGGAAGGGGCATCAAACTGGATTACTGCCAGCTCATCAAGGTTTTGGCAAGTTTTTTTAAGTCAATTCGGGCTTATTTTGGAACATTTCAGCTGAATAAGAACCTTTCGGCCTGACAATGGAGCACATTCTCTATACAGAATCGATCGTTCTAATTAGCAAACAAGGTCATTTTGGGATTGCATCAACAGCATGATTTTCTTTAATGTCTTTTTTGCGACACTGTTGAAGAAGTAAGGCAGTTATTGTATTGTGTAACATGTCCTAGGGAGTACATTGTGTCCAACCTATGTCTACAGCAAGAAGGTCGTGGGTTCGAATCTCGGATGGAGCCTTTCTGTGTGGAGTTTGCATGTTCTCCCCGTGTTCGTGTGGGTTTACTCTCCCGGTACCTCCGTTTCCCACACTCAAACACACTCAAAGACATGCACTGATAGGGATGGCAGGTGCGGCCCTTGACCAAGCTTGCTTGAAACAAGGTTGTCCAGGGCGCCTGCTGGGTGGTGCCCACTGCTCTGCTTCTAGTGTAACTTGGATGGGTCAATGCAGAAAACCAACCCCACCCAGTTCAGAAATATATATCCGACCTATGTCTATGTGTTAATAATATATCTCAGTGCGGTAAACAGGAAAAGCAACTCATAGCAAAGTAAAAAGACTTATTATTTATCTGTTTTTCAATTTTCTTTTAATTCGGTGGACCGTCATAAAGTCCAAAGAATGCATTGTGAAAATCTGTAACACGTGTGTGATAATATTGAAATACTATACATATTGTATAAATGTTTACAAAAGGATGGCCTTATACTCTGATGAGGGTGTGTCCGGTGCCTCACTTCACCTGATGAAGACCACATTGACCTACATGTTATTCAGCGTGTGTAAAACTGCATGTATACTACATATATAGGGGGGGTACCATTATGTATCTCATTTGTTCTTTTCCTGGCACCTGAGTCTGAATTACTCAACTACTAAATAGTATCTACTCGCTACAGAACCCTCTTCTTTCATTGCAATCATTTGAACACATTTCTTGTGCTACGTCTCCATTAGAAAAGCTCAGAACAGATGAGGGAAACGGATGTGGGATCCAACACTGCACTACAGCACCAGAGGGGGGTGAGTCACAATCCCAATGTAAAAGAGCTGGATGGGGATCAGTTGTTACATAAATCTGCAGGCAGATGGTGCCTGCAAACTGATCACTTAGCAATGCCCAGGGCAAGATGTTGTGCACTGGCTTTGAATACCTCATGAAAGAATACCATTTCTCCAGCGTAGCACCATTTAAATTTGGTGTATTATTATAGTACTCCCCGCATTTATTTTATGAATATGCTTGACAAAGATTATCTGAATTGCTTTTTAGAGGGAATTGACTTTTTAAAGTCTGTGCACAGGCAACAGATAATTCCCGGTTCCTTCCTGCTGTCAGCAAAATAAAAGTGTCATTTCAAAAATGGATTGTTGCCACCCTGCTTTTATGGTCAAAGTTTATAAGAATAAAAGCTGGATCTTGAGTTGAAATGAAAGATGCCGTCAAATATAATTAAATCAACAGAGCATGCATTAATATCGCAGTTTTAATAATAAACTGTAAAGATTATAATCTGTAAGGCTATAATGGGTGGGAGTTTCAACAACATTGCTTGACATTTGTCCCTCATGCTTAATCTGCATTTAGTTAAATAACCATTCAGGATAGCTGCCAGTGTCAATACCAAAGGCACTGTTTGCTGAGCAAATTTAGTTTCTGCCAGGCAAATATAATCGCAATACATACTTATTTTGAAGGCAGGTATAGTCTGGCAGGAGCTATAGAAGATATAAAAGCATCTCAGAGTAGAAGGAAGGAGAACATACATGTGGTGACTCCAACTGCCAACTTCTGATAAATTAAAATCATGTAAATAGTGATGGTAGGGCCAGACTTTGCTCGCCCCGAAATGGGCAACATATTTTGAGCTACAGGTGCTGTAATTCTGTTTTCAAGTAATGTTGGATTTATGGTCCGCATGAGTTCCCACCAGGAAGGTCCACATTAACACCTTATTATGGCTGGGGACACATTACACAATTTTTTATACTGATTTAGCAATCATTTGAGACTGGGCAGTCTGAGGTAATCCAGACGAGTCATGCTGTACATTCACAGCTGTAATTGGTATGTCTGCGGGAGGGTAAGACTCAAATCTCTCTCCTACGATTTCAGTCGGCATCCACCATTTTATCAAACATGTTTGATTTCATCGGGACTAAATTTCATTCTTTGCATAATCCTGTGGTTTGCACTCTTCAAAAGACTCGAATTGCAACGGGAATTTTCAATCGCGAATGGAAATAGAGTTTGCGACAGAGAACGAAAGAGGGGGAAATACGGAAGTACACAACGCGCGTAAGAAAAAAGTTCTAATGTGACGGATGAGCTGAATAAACATGTTTTCTGGAGTGCTAAAAATGAGGAGAGACTTGTGAATTTATGGCAGACCAATGAGAGTTTGTACAATATCAACCGAGCTGTGACGTATTCCAGACTCAGAGAAAACTACAACCAGGCATCTCTTGAAAGCAGTATTAATAACTCACTGCTTTGAACTTATCATAGATGTGGGAAACAGTGACTTGATTGGTTCATAGAAGTCAGCAATTAACAGCACATGGTAAACCAAACCCATTACATGGACCATGAAATATTGCTGTCTAATCACTAATACACACGCTTTTGTACTATAAAATGCATTGAAATCAATTGTAACTAATATTAAATAAAATTGAAACGGACAATAAAAAAATGACAAATGCTAGTATAGCTAGTATAATACTAGTGTATTATATTACTATAAAATACTGTTACTGGTACTTTTGCAGGCTATAAATACAAAAAAAAAAAAAGGTTCCTGTGCTGGTTTGACCACACACTTACAGTTAACCATATTAAATGTTATGCTCACCTTTTGAGAAAAGTGCATCTGCCTATTATACGGATATTAAAGCAGCAGTCTTATTCTGTCACCTTGAGAAGATAAACTGACGAAGAACAATAATGTCCACATGAAAATAATTATTTGGTGATTATTTAAGAAAAATAAATGCTAATCCAGCAAAGCATTTGTCAATACGGATATCAAACAGCGCACTGCAATTCTGGTGCAGCGGATTCCAATTTTGGGGTCAGCTTAGTCTACGATTCGTGCCTGCGCTGCCCTTCGGCTCAGACCAGGTCTATGGTGCACAAAGTCACAGCGTATGGTGAAGTACATTTCTTGTGCATTTCAACATGCATCACATGTTCATGTGGGTACAAACCTATATAAGGGAATACCTAATATAGATTGCCTTACAGCACAAAACCGTAGTGCAGTTATTTCTCTACCACTATTTCTAAAATAGATTTTAGAAAATCTATTTAATTGAAGAAAAAGTGATTTATTGAATAATTGAACAGAGTATAATTTCATTAAGATTATGCAAGGGATGTTCCCTCCCATTTACCCTTTTCATTAAGTTTGTTAAATATGATAAATTATACAGTCATGGCACGGACATATGACTTGCATATCTAGCACTGCAGTAACACCCCAACTACAGTAAAACTGGACTGACTTCCAGACCACTTCTCTGCAGACAATGTTCCACTCACCAAAACCTGAAACCAATAACGCAGCCCATTATGTGGACACACCCTGTGTTATTGGTTTCAGGACAGCATGGTTGATTGTATCTGAAAAGGTCACGTTGGTAAGAAGTCAGGAAGTGTAACCCACGGCAGCTATCATTTGCTCATACTTTATTTATTTAAGATGCTTCCTGACAGATCCCATAAAACCTTGCATAAGAGCCACCGTTTACCGCACCGCGGTTCACTTTCGTTTCCAGGCGGCTACCATTGACAAAATGGCTGCCCCGCTCTCCATTAACTGCACACCATTACATGCAATTAAATGACATATGAGCACACGTTGTAATACATATGGCAATTATGGCTTGAAAATGGGCGATTGTTATCCGGTTAAGATGGGATTGCGAAGATCTGTTTTAGCTTAGTGGCATTAATAGTTAATGTTACATCAGCACGTAATTAGCAAAAGGCCCTCCACTCTCTCTAACTATCAAAGGAGGCTCTTGGTTGCTCCTGGCAACAGTTTTGTAATGGCTAATGTGCTGTGTGCCATTTTCCAGCAGAATGTGCATGCATGTTGCAGCTATCTGAATGTGCTATATAATAATACTGATTCAGCTGTAGATTACACTGGTACAGTACGGAACACATGGCTGGCTAAATGGCTGTAAGTCAGCAAGGGTCTGAGCTATCGAACGAGCCCCAAACCATCACTCTGTTGCCAGATATGGAGTAGATGTGGATGGATCACTGCAAGGGTTATTTCTCCTGACTCATTTTCCTATAGAACTCTATGGGGAAAAAAGTCAGGAAAAGAAACTCTTAAAGTGATCCTTCCACAACTACTCCATATCTGGCCGTAGAGTGATGGTTTTTGGCTTGTTTGATACCTTAGACCAGTGGTAGGCAACCCTGGTCCCGGAGAGCCGCAGGGGCTGCTGGTTTTTGTATTCACCTTAAATACAGCAACTACTTAGACCAAAGAAACCAGGTGAGGTGAGTTAACTGTGTAATCAACTGCTTTAATTGATCAATTAAGTGGCGAGTAACAACAAAAACCAGCAGACCCTGCGGCTCTCCAGGACCAGAGTTGCCTACCACTGCCTTAGACCCTTGATGACTTACAGCCATTTTGCCAGTCTGTACCAGCATAATTTACAACTGCATCTCACAGACTTCAGGAAGTAGCAGCATGCAAAGTATATGCGACCAAATATGAAATATGATGCTTTAAAAATACAGTAAAGCAAAGGGTATGAATACGTATGCACATGAGACATTTCAGTTTTTTTATACATTTGCAAAGATTTCTAAAAACATGTTTTCACTTTGTCATTATGGGTCATTGAGTGTAGATTGATGGGCAAAAATGGCAATTTTATCGTTTTAAAATTAAATCTACAACACAATAAAGTGTGCATACTTTCGAGCACCACTGTATCAGAGTTCTCCTAAGCCATCATTACCAACAATATGCCGCAGTTAAGCATCTGGGAACTTGGTGAAAGACATTATTTCATAGTATTTTATGAGCTGACAGTATGTACAAAAACTGAAACAATGTTTTAAACCACGTTGACCTAAATATATCATACTAGCATGAAAGCTACTGTACAAATAATGTTACATTTCCCGTCTTAATAATGTTTGTAGTAATTATTGCTGTAAATGATACCTTTCAGTGTTTGTTGAATTTCCTCAGTTGTTACAGCAGTAAATGAATAAATCCAAAAATTACTGTCATCATAGTTCCTTTATGACTACAACCGGATCTGTGCAGAATACAGAATGTGTGTAATTATTCACATTTGTACTGGGTTATGCGGCCATTCAGTAAGAACTAATGAATTAAAACAAAACTAACCAATAATTAATAATAAACTAATTTAAAGTCATTAATTAAGCACCCTCTGAGGTCTACTCTTGTGGCTGAAAATATAATAAACCCTGCTAAACACTGATGCGTGAATGTTTTCTAATGTCGATTTATCTGTTTTTGCGAATTTTCTGTAAAAACCCATTGAAATAAGCATGCCTATTTTTCACAGAAGCTATGAAATCCTTGTTTGACTCGGGGGACTATCCCAAGTGACCAAAACACACCCACTCAACATTTGATTGATAAGAGAAGTGATATCACATCAACGTCGGTGCAAGCAGGGTGTTTACAAATCTGTTATCTTGGCTACGTCCGAATCAGAGCCCTCCATAATGCATCCTGTGTACTAGCATATTGTATACTGCTTACTGGTTCATTGTTACAAAAAGTACAAAAACGTATTTTAAATTTAGTCACAAAACCTAGTAAATGGAATAAAAGGTAAATGGACTGCACTTATATAGCGCCTTTATCCAAAGCGCTTTGCAATGGCCTCTCACTCACCCGTTCACACACACATTCACACACCAATGGCGGCAGCCACCATGCAAGGTGCTAGCCTGCTCATTGGGAGCAATTTGGGGTTCAGTGTATTGCCCAAGGACACTTCGACATGTGGACAGGAGGAGCCGGGGATCGAACCGCCAACCCTGCGATCAGCGGACGACCCGCTCTACGTCCTGAGCCACAGACGCCCCATACTCCCCATACTAGTGAATACTCTCCTGCATTTGAAAAATGCTCAATAAAAAAAATGATGGCTGCATAGCCACGCGTAATCTGGGTTGAATGCAGTTGCACTTCCACCGCTGCAGGAGATGTATGATAGCCATTGCTGTTGAATATTATCTTTCTTCTGGATTCAGTGCAAAGATACATTTTCAGCCGTGCACGCTGGCAATGGCATTACACAATTACATTACATTATAGGCATTTAGCAGACGCTCTTATCCAGAGCGACTTACACATCATTTCTTTTTGCATTTATACATAGTATCCATTGATACAGCTGGATATATACTGAAGCAATGCAGGTGAAGTACCTTGCTCAAGGGTACAACGGCAGTGTCCGACCTGGGAATCGAACCTGTAACCTTTCGGTTACAAACCCAGTTCCTTAACCATTATACCACACTGCCGCCCTATGACGCCCTATGACACAATGCTTCCATGACATGTTTATCTCAGTCATCTGCTAGCTAACTGATTATCTATCTAGTGCTAAATTAAATTCAGGCGCCAATCTATTTGGTTCCGCAGTAGCCTATTCTTTTACGGTATATGGTTCAGACCTGCTGCAGCCACCTGTTGACGTCGTTAAAATGGCATGGTGGAGTGGGAGGTAATCGGTGGAGCAAAGCAAAAAAATTCAACCAATTGAAATTCAGAGATTTTATACGTATGTCTTCTACTCTTAAATCCAGGAAGTCTTCTGCGAGACTTCAGGAGCCATTTTGCTTAGAACGACATTATGCATATATATATATATATATATATATATAATATATATATATATATATATATATATATATATATATATATATATGGACATATATATCCATGGACCCAGTGTATTATTCTTACCCCCAATTGCTATTAAACAGTACCATTTGCAGGAAAGAAAACCTCCTCACCAGAGCAGAACTTTAAGTGTCGGCTTGTCAATAAATAAAGTCAAAATGGCGACTGAACTCAAATTCCATAATCTGTACATGATGCAGTCCATTCATCGTTGCTTCTCTCGTTTTTCTTTCAGGTTTCTTTTCAGTAAGGCTGAATTGAAATCGATTATTTCATACATGCCGTTTCCTTTTTATTGTCCAATAGAACATGAATACTTTGCAGATTGAATATGACGGACAGCAGCTCATGAGGTCAATGCATAATATCGTTCGCCGCTTTGTTCCAACACAAAGTACTGCACCGTACTGCTGCTTCAGAGAGTCAAATGACAACTGTAATGCACGTAAGTAATTTCCGGACAATCTCCGAAAGAAGATATCCAACAGGGCAAAGTGCCTCCTTCCCTGTCAGCCAAAGACAGCTGTAAAAAAAAAGACTAATAATACATCTGAATCATATTTCTATGCTTGTGAAATTCAGAAAGATTTGAGGTTTTCATTCAATGCAATTGTTTCCTCTATCAAAAAAGAATAGAGATCCCCCCCACAAATAAATTCTATTGTTGAAATGTACCAATATTGCATAATGGAACACTTCCTGTTTTGGAAGGTAGCCTCATATTCTCTCATTTCTTTACAGTGGCACAGAAAACATTCGTCTTCATTCTAGGCTCCTCCCAGGTTGTAAAATGGGCAAGGATTTGAGGGAATTTTGGCACGCGGTTCAGATATCATTATGACTGAGGTTAATGAGAGACTCATCTGCAGGTCAGGGCTTCTGGCACCCGTGTGGCGCGAGCGATTCATCTCAAATGAACATAATCAGTTCATAAACCGCCAAGCAATGTGATCTTTCGAGCGCACATTGCTCACTTCTAAATGTGTAATAAGTCAAGCTTCTGGAATGTCGATCCGCACACGGACCGCTGTAGTAGGCGCATTGCAAAGTAACAACAGCGTTCCTCGCGCGTGCCGGGCCTGTCGTAATTGTTTCAGGAAGCAGCCGGCTTCTACGCTCGGAAATGTCAGCTATCTGTCTGCCTTTGACCGGGACCTCCTCGCGGAAACACCGCTGCAGGGGGATCTCATCGCAGACGTCCCCTCGCTGACATTCTCTTTTTCTGAGGCGGCTCACGTGAAACGATTACGACCGTGTTATGTCCTGTGGCGATGTGCGGCGGCAGAGACTCGGCATACACAAACTGTCACAGGAATAATCTCGCGCGGTGGGTGATAAGGGAACGTGCAAGGGCCTCGGGTTGGATTGGGAGAGTGGAGGGAGGATCTCAGAGAGGCAGGGAGAAACTTGAGAAAACCTGAATCTCTCCCTGGATCTCAAACGTTTCCCAAGCAGGTTCAGCAAACACATGTTGTCTTACGGTTCTGAGGTGCCGGCTACCCGTGGTGCTGTCGCTTTCGCAATTCCCAGCATAACATCCTGGGAGGAGACTATGGCGGTAGAGGGAGAGGAGAGGCTTGTGGCTAATGTAGTCCATTCCCAGGACCAGCAGTCCTTACCTGCACAAGGTTCCACCC
Organism: Ilyophis sp. 1 JC-2022; assembly: GCA_022702515.1. NCBI lineage: Eukaryota > Metazoa > Chordata > Actinopteri > Anguilliformes > Synaphobranchidae > Ilyophis > Ilyophis sp. 1 JC-2022. The sequence continues at coordinate 28,143,164 of CM040395.1, read as the reverse complement.
TTCCAGGGACTCAGCGATGATGGAAGTTACGGACGGGCACACTCCTCCAAAGATCATTAAGTGTTTTGGGCCAAAGCATATGGCATCGAAGAAGGCCCTCAGTCCCTTGGCATTGTCACACTGTACAGAAAGAGAGAGAGAGAGAGAGAGAGAGAGAGGAAAGAGAGAGGGGAAGAGAGAGAAGAGATCTGCTTTAACACCTTGTTTCTGAAACGAGCTGCAGCTTTTAACTATTATAAACTCAGGATGATCATAAACCGTGGATGTAAATACATTTTTGGTTTGTACAGCAATTTGTTTACATAGTTCAGTTGTATTAGACTTGGGTATATATATATAGTATATATACATAATTATATAATCTATATATCTATATAATCAATACAGTATATAACATCAATGCTCACTATGAATATACCTTGGTGTGAACCTGTACTTCACTCAATTTCACAAATTTCTTCAGGTCAATGTTCAATCAAGGGTGTCCAATCTTATCCATAAAGGGTTGATGTGGGTTCAGCCCAGCACTAAGACAGATCCAGATTCTACTTATCAAGGATTGAAGACCATGATTAGTTCATTAGCTGAATCAGGTTTGCTGGGCTAAAACAAAAACCTGCACCTACACCGGCCCATATGGGATAAGATTGTACACCCCCACTCTAGATATACCTTCAGTTCAACATACTGTATATCTCACTGTAAATATACCTACAGATCATCCTATATCCTTCAGGTTCATCGCCTGCATAATACCATCTATGGAAGTAGTGCAGAGGATTGATACAATTGATAAAAAAGTCTTCTTTACTTAACCGCCTTAATTTGAATATACAAATCATGAGAACCTCTCTCCGGCAATGTTTGACAAGAGGGCCATTCCACCATTGCGGCAGAGTCGAGACATCGGATTGCTATGGCAACGCTCTTGACTCCAAAAACTGCAGGAGGAAATGTGGAGCAGGTCTATTGATTTCAATATGAGCTGATAACTCATTTTGCTCAGATTTTTAGAGTTTGTGAGAATATTCTATTCCAGTAAACACTTTCTATCACATTATTTTCACTCCATTTCAGGGCGGCTGTTCGGGTCAGCCCCTGAGTGGTCGCCGCATCTACTTAATGAAATTCCACTCGCGATCATCTGACCTTGTTAACTACATTGGGGTCATGTGACCGTGCAGTAAGGAAAATAACTTTTTCAATCAACAGCAGAAATTACACATAACCAAAGGCTGCCACACAGAAACTGCAAGGTAAGCTTGTTAATGTTAATATTAGAGCTTTTTTATCACATGCTGGGCAGGGGCACATAGCAATGGCTACTGGGAGCTTGGACCTCATGCAGTAGTGAATGGCTCGCCTCAACCCCAGGATACTACATTAGCTGATATGCTAGTACATGTTGTTTATGCTGCAATTTCTATGGTAATGCTGACCCATATCTTCAGAGGCACACAATCAAAAAAAATTTCGAAGACACAAATGGCTAAATCTTCCACAGTAATCCCTTTTTCTCATGACATGACTGAAAAAAAAACCAACCGCACATACACTCGTGTTTTTCAATTGAACAAACTGCATACATGTTTGAATCGGTCAGGAACAGTATACTGTATATTCTTCATTTCAAAGACACAACATGTTGCCAATCTTGCCAATCAGTGGTTGTACTGTCCAACGCAAGCAGCCGTATCTCTTTGAGACCAACGCATTCACGGTATCTTGTAAGCCTTGGCCGAGTTGCCATGGGAACCTGCTTGACACTTTGAACGATACACGAGGGAAGAAGCCAGACTGCCATTGACAGCTATATTTAGCGGTGACTAGGCATTGCATTCACAAAGCTATTAATCAAAATCTATTCAGAAGCAATGGGAGGGTTAATACAAGTCGAACAGGAGATGGATCAAAAGGGGGCAGAGTAGGAAAGTGCTGTTTGAAAAGACAGCCTTCCGTTTTATGCTGTTTAAAGGTTTTTTTTTCCAGAACGTGTTTAGATCTTAAATGCTGTTGACAACTTGAACGGTATACCTTTGTAACATACTGTTTAATTACGATTGTTAATTTAAACTCTGTATTGCATTGTTTTTTCATATAATCCATTTTTTTACTGAAGTAATTAATTTCAACATTTTTCTTAAGTGAACAAGTCGGAATTCAATTGGAATTCAAACCTCCATCTTTCTGGTTTCTTGTACAATTCCAAAGGGAAGGGTGAACATATTATATTTACATTCATACAAATGGCTCATTCAAATAATTACATGAAGGAAGAAATATACTTTTCTTATAATTATGTTCTTGTCAAGTTGATATTGTATTAACGGTATTTTTATCTTAAAAGATATCAGTGGAATATTTTACTATACTTGTAAGGATCTGACATTTACCTGCTAAATTGTATTGTATTATATTATTATCATTTATTCTCATCTGTATGTATGTATTGTTTAGTTTAGTTTTTCCATCGGACTTGTTTACTTTTCCGTTTTGCCTAGTTGTCATGTGTCTGACTGTTTACATCTGATCCGTCACTCCCTGTTTACGTCTCTGTACCATTCGGGTGATCTCATTGGTGTTCGGGTTCCCTCTTACTTCGCACCTGTCTCTGTATACTTAGATTGACTAATTACCACTAACATACTAACGATTGATTAGATCTACTAACTCCACTAACAAACTAATTTGTATATTACCACTAACTCTACTAACGGCAGGGGTGTGTATAGTTACTAATCTCACTAATATATTAGAGCGCACATTTTCATGCTGTTCTGTCCTTGCTAAATCATTCTCAGCTGCAACTGATCTCTTCCTCCTGTCATCTTACTCTATGCACGATTTCCTGAAACTCCAGGTCATCTGTCATTGTGTATGTTTGGAATCCAGTCCGCGTTTTCCCTAGTTGTCTCTGTGGTTGTTTAATTGTTTCCCAGATGTATTTCATTGTCTCTCGTTTGGAACCCCGCCTTCTCACACACCTGATTCCCTTTGTGTCATCTGTATCTTGTGCATTTAAACCCCCGTGTTACTTCCAGTCTGTGTCAGAACGTTGATTACCTTTTCCAGTGCCTACTATTTTCGAAAGCCTGAGATCTGTATAATTATTCCGCGACACCTGTTTGAACTACTATTCTTTTGCCTAGCCCTTATCTGTCCAGTCTGCCTTTTCGTTTTTGACCACGTTTGGATATCGACCATTCTCCTGCCTAATCCCTTTGTACCTACCTACCTCTGATCTCCTGGCTTGACCCCTGAACGGAATAAACTACTCCTTTTGTCTAATCCTGTGGTCTGCGTCTGGGTCCTTTGCACGAACGTAACAATACTAGGAGCAGGAAATATCTACTTTACATTAGGCCTTATATGTAAATAGATTTTTTTCCAGATCCATCAGTATAAGCTTTGTTTAAATTGTAAGACTATTTTATCTCTTAATTTCCCAGTCAGTGCATAATGTCTGGCTGTATATACAGTGCGCACCATAATTCATTGGACGGCAACACATTTTTTGTTATTTTGGTTCTGTACTCTAGCACTTTGAGTTTGAATGGATACAATGACAATGAGGTTGAAGTGCAGATGTCAGCTTTAATTTGAGGTTATTCTCATCCATATCAGATTAACCGTTTAGAAATAATAAAACCCCATTTTCTGGCATCAAAAAATATTGGACAGTTTAACATAATGTAGAATAAAGTAATCATTATTTATATTTGGTCGCATATCCTTTGCATGCCATGACTTCCTGATGTCTGTGATCCAACAATATACTATTACTTCTCTGCATTTGAATGGATCTCTATGGGAATTGGGGGGTGGGACTATATTTAGCTGTAAATTACACTGGAACAGTATGGAATACATGGTTGGCTAAATGGTTCTAAGTCATCAAGGGTCTGATGTATCAAACAAGCCTTAAACCACAACTTTGATGCCAGATATACAGTAGATTTGGATGGATAACTTGACGGGTTTCTTCTCCTGACTTAATTTTCCATAGAGTTCAATAGGAAAGTTTGTCAGGAGAAACAACTCTTAAAGTGATCCATCCATATCTACTGCATATCTGGCAGCAGAGTGATGGTTTGAGGCTCGTTTGACACCTCAGACCCTTGATGACTTACAGCCATTTCACCAACCATGTATTCCATACTGTTCCAGCATAATTTACAGCTACATCTAGTCCCACCCCCCAATTCCCATAGAGATCCATTCAAATGCAGCAAAGTTATAGTATCGCTTGTAAGAGTACCAGAAAATAAGATATCAAGATATCGAGTCTTTTGATGTTGTTGGGTCACAGAGCTCAGGAAGTCATGACATGCAGAGGATAAGCGACCAAATATTTAAAAACTTTATTCTACGAGATCTATGTATAAGAGGTTCTGTAATTTTTAAACGGTTCATCCGATATGGATGAAAATACCCTCAAATTAAAGCTGACAGTCTGCACTTCAACCACATTGTCATTGTATCCTTTCTAACTCAAAGTGCTAGAATACAGAACCAAAATAACAAAAGAATGTGTCACTGTCCAATGAATTATGGTCATCAGTGTATGTCTGTATATTAAGATAGATTCATTGAAGTAAATCCTGTAAACATGTGTAATCTGGCCATGCTAGTTGAGTAATCTGGCCACGCTTTCATGTCAAAATATCTCTCCCAGAATGCATTTCTGAAAATATCTGACGAACGTGACATCGAAAAAAAACGTGATTTCACTCAACAGTTTTTCATTAAGCATTAAAGTTTCAATCCTTAATTTATTTATTCCTAATAAATTATCCATATAATTGATTCTGTTTATATAGCAGACTTCATTGGATTTTAAAGTGCTTTAGGGAGGTGCGTGGGGTTTGTGCTGTGGCTAATGTCATGCTGTAGCCTGTGTTATCAATGGAAAATAATACCTAAGACCTCTTGTTATTACACTACAGCTAATGATTCACAGTATGTTTGACTTCATTTCCCCAAGTTTGATCAGTTCAGCTGTTTGGCGGGTATAATCCCAGCAGTTCTGACTCCCAGCGCTTCAAAGAAAGCTACAGTGTCTGAATAATTTCCGAGCGTCAGCGGCATCAAAGAACGGGTCTGCTGATCACAGCAGCTAAACACATCCAAACCCAGCATGTGTGAAAAAAGGGCTGGAAATGTCTACTGAACCAATGGTGCGCAAAAAACATGAGAACGCAGTACATCGCTAAACGGCCCAAGTGTTTGTTTTTTCCCCCCACCCAACTTAATTCAAAGAATTGGGAGGCATTTTGGACTGATTAGGTTAAAGCATAAATTAATCCAATTGCTGTCCGCAACTTGGGAGTCGGCCAAAATGAGAGGCTGCCCGCCCGGCACATGGCACATAAGTTTTTATCGCCTGTTCTCTTCTTGGCAAGATCCCAGGTCCCCTCAGTAGAGAAACAGTTGGAGGTCCTGCACAGACCTTTTAAGACCTCGCTGCTGACCCAAGGCTAAAAAGCATTGTATGCTGCAGAGTATCAGACTGAGTTTGATGCAGTATCAGACTGACAGAGATCAACATTGAATCAATGTTTCATCATATGTTCATTCAACATTGATTCAATGTTTCCTTACTATCTGGGTTAAAAATATATATTCTTATTAGGGAAGATGCAAGGAGCAGAATTAGTTATATTTGTAACAAAAAATTACTGTAGTTCTTGTATTATATACGAAAAACCTTCTGTCCACTGAAGTGGACATCATGCATTAAGAGTGGTAATCTGCATGTGTGGTCTATGTTTTCAAGGGGCCATTTAGGGCACATTTCTGTGACCTAGGTGGGTGGAATACATGTGGGCTTTCATGTGAAAAAAATATTGCTCTGTTTTGTAATAATTCATGCATGGAAGGGTTAATTTGTGCATGAATTTTCACATAAGATCAAATCTATTGAATTTAGGATCAATTCTGTGCATATGAACATTTTATAAATGAGGCCCAAGGTGCCTATGTGCCTTGTATTTTATATTATATTTACTGTTATGCTAATGGCACCAGTTAATATAGTGCTTGAGTGCAGAACTGCAGTTTAAAACCTCTTCGCGCAGATCCCCTAGTGGCCATGGCCCCGGCGCCAAGATTTTTCTGAAATTCTTATTTCGTCATAGCAACCCAACAATAGCCCGATTGTATGCCAAAAAAGCAGTGAAAAGCCCTGCTCACTCAAATGCAAAAAAACCATGTGAAATTCTTGTGAAATTATACCATGGCATTCTACTATCAATATCAATTAGGAAATAAATATCCAATCCTACCATTGGTTTTACCCATAGAGTAAATTTCAAAATTCAGTTTTATTGTCTGGGACAATCCGTTTGAGAACTATACAACACTTTATGATGCTATTACACTATCTGAAACATCAAAGCGTAATACCCCCCTTGTTATGCAAACCTGTCTCATTCATTCCAGTTCATTCTGGTTTCATTGACAGCTCTTTTTATCCAATATAGGACATTACAACCTGAGCAACACTGTTTGCAGTGTCTTATTGGATACTTTGAACAATAAATTACAGCCGGGCGTAACAGAAACTGTTTTTTTATTTGTTTATTTTTACACAAACAACTTAGAATGTACATTCGCTCGTCGAGGCGTAATAGTTGCTTTCTGTTATTTTTGCAAGTTTTTACAAATTTTACTAACTCGTCAGCAGGGTAAGAAAAAATCCTCTCCTTTGGGAGTGGGTCAGAAGATACCATAGTTACCAATATACCATATCATTGAGAATATGCTAGAAGGATATGCATGAGGGACATTTTTGTCCATGATATGTAAGTATTACAGCATGTGATTTTTCAAATATGTACATTAGTTTCCTACCCGGCACAGTATTATGGCATATGTTTCATATTGTTATTTTCACATTTTGAGTGCATTTCATATACTTTAGTGTAAGCATTCATAGGTGGCCCAGTGATGCTTTATATATAAGCTAGAACATTTGCTAGCATTTTCTGATAGTGGAATATTATTGTATTGTAATATTATTGTACGTAATATACACTATGCCTTATTAGTATGTCCCTGGACAATACTTGTCACTTAGGCATGTGCTAGATGAATGTAAAATTTTTATTGGAGTGAGTATGAATATGTATGCTTTATAATGAACAAAAAATATTTTATTCATTTTATGACAGGCTTTGGATAGGTTTCCACCGAGGGTCTGTGAATTTATGGTAAATATTATTGTCCCAGGCCCGGGAATTCTACCCACCCGCCCTGCCTGTCAAGTCTTATTTAGCTGAAGTGAGGCTCCCTCACTACCCCCATTGGCTGTAGAGGAGGTGCCAGCTTGTCAGCCATAACATACATTTTAAAGCAAGTTAATTTGGTGTGTGCATCGAGATACTCGAGACGTCCATGGCTCTGCTGAGAAAATGCACATGAAAAAGAACAAGCTATTATCAAGACATTTTTCAAGGGCATATTAACAGTGTGATGGCCAGAAACGACATTGTGATGAAATAGAAGATAATCAGGGAAAGCTATCTGTGATTAAATGTCTTTGCAGAGATCCCGGCAACACTGGCAGACGCCTCAAGGAAATGTCAAATTACTGCACTCAAATAAGCAACCTGAGGCCTCCGGTGCTGTGGTGTGTGTCCCTGAAAAACCATTACATACAGGAAAGTCTGTTAATAGGCAGTCAGCTCTCAATAAGAAAATCAGATTGGCAAAGCTTCAAAAAGATATGTGGAAAGGTAATCAGTGGAAAAGGGAGGCCATACCATTGCCCGCAATTACTTAAGTGCCATAGTGATGCATTGCTTAACACAACCATTATCTTTGCAGAACTGAGATATAATGCTGGGAAATAACAGGAGCATTTTTCTCGCAGGTCTATGTCCCCATGCTATTGCTTGTATTCCAAACAGGTATACGAGCAGATAGCTGAATGCAGGACAACAGGATAGTGCAAACTCTCGACCCCTGGGCATCCCACTGTTTGTCATGCCTCTGAATTGAATGATTAGTTTGGTGCAACGACGGCCTAGAATCAGTGCATTTCTACACGCGTGCTCTGCCAAGAGGAATACATTCACACAACGGTGCCTAGCCTTCTGTTAGCATGGCAACAGTAACCGCTCGGGGAGGCTCACAGTTTCACAGTGGCAAAGCTGCACCGATGACGGCAAAGCCCCAGTGACCGCCTTTGTGAGCCGATGCCCCGATAATATTATGGTCTTTAAAGGTTTGCCTTTGGGACTCCATGGGTTTCAAGCCATATTGGCTACATGGCATAAACTGGAGGATCGCCCGGCAAAATCAGTGTTGCTTCATATAAACCGTTCGCTCTGCTACCGTGAAACAAAGCAGAAGCAACAACAGATAGAAAATATTAACATGCAGCTGCAGAGGGTGGAGAAACCCAGCAATTATCATCTGCCCATATTAAATCTCACTGAGGTGGAGGAGCTTTGAAAGTTTAAAAACATATTGTGCATTGATTTTGCACATTGAAACATATAAAAGGCACATACACTACATGGCCAAAAGTATATGGACACCTGCTCATCCAACATCTCATTCCAAAGTCATGGGCATTAACATGGAATTGGACCCCCCTTTGCCGCTATTACTGCCTCCACTCTCTTGGGAAGTCTTTCCAGTAGATGTTGGAACATTGCGGTGGGCATTTGCTTCCATTCAGCTGGAAGAACATTAGTGAGGTCGGGCACTGATGTTGGGCGATCAGAGGCCCGGCTCGCAGTCGGCTTTCCAATTGATTCCAAAGGTGTTTGATGGGGTTGAGGTCAGGGTCCTGTGCAGGCCAGTCAAGTTCTTCCACACCAATCCTCACAAACCATTTCTACCTCGCTTTCTGCGCATGGGCATTGTCATGATGAAACAGGAAACAGGAAACATTTTTCACAAAGTAGGAAGCATAGAATTGTCTAGAATGTCATTGTATGCTGTAGCGTTAAGATTTGTCTTCACTAGAACTAAGAAGCCTTGCCCGAACCATGAAAAGGGGTGTCCAGATACTTTTAGCCATGCAGTGTACTATGTACAAATAGAGTACACTTTTGGTACGGTATAAGCATTTGCCACTCCAGTGCCCCTCAATGCATGGGAAACTGCAACTGAAGAGTACATATTCCTCCGGATTCCTTGCTGAAATGCCAGTCTATGCTTTTACTTGCTGCAGATCGCACTGTACAACATGAGAGCTAGCAGTAGAGAGGACAGGCATACCTCTCACTGACTGCATGCTGTCAGGAGGAACTTATGCTGCCTGCCACCCTGCCCCTGGTGGTACAAAACAAATTGTGTCCCGCACTGCAGGCTCATAGTTTTGAGTCATTTACTGCCACTGTCACTGGTGACATCACTGGGGGGTCCGTATTGTACAAGATATTTCAGATGGTTGGCAGATGTAGTTGGCACGTCAACAAATGCAGCCCAATGTGAGATCTTCGCTACAACAACTAGATCAGGGGTTTTCTATCCTGGTCCTGGGGCCATCCCTATATGCTGGTTTTCATTCCAAACATAATTGCAATTCTTGAAGTGTAACCAGTTGTTAATTGCTTTTAATTAGACACTTTGTGTCTAATGAGGGATTACTTACCCTCTTAATGCCACATTATGTCAGAAACAGCTATTAATGCAACAAAGAACGAATATTCCACATTCATTTGAAGATTTTAATCAGATCAGTTTAAAGACAATGCTTTATTTTTCTGCAGTATGCTGTGGCAAGTGGTTCCTTTTGAAAGATCTTACATCTTTAATTGATTAATTGATGGACCTACTGCTGAAATCAGCAAAATTATAGAAGCTGAAAATATGGACAACTGGTCACTGAAACTAAACCATTAGATGAAAATGAAGCATTTACAGAAAAAGCAAATGGTGATAGTAATATCTGAATCGTGTAAAAATATTTAGTTTAAAAGTTTAAGCGCAAATGTACACGTTTGCACATGTTTTCAATAATGTTTTTATTGTTGTTAGCATGTTGCTGAGGCTAGTTGTAACATATCACTACTGCATGAGGCATGTAAAACGTAAGCTGTCTAAATCACTCTGGATAAGTGCCTACTAAAGTATCTACTAAGTGCCTAACATTTGGGGGGGTCCACAGTTGTATTGCAACTGTTTAGGGGTTATGTCTCCGCGCGCCTTAGGGCAGAACTTGAGTATTTCAAAATGATGTATGATGTGGTAACATGTTTTTGAAATGTGGTCTATTTGGGAGGCGGTTTGCGTGGTAAATGAAGGAGGAGAGATGGAGATTTGTTTAGGGTGAATGTGGGAGTTCAGCATCATTGTTTTTTTTGCTTGTTTTTTTCACTTTTTTTTGGGAGGGGGGGGGGTTGGGTTTGTAAATAGGTGATTGGGGTAGGTTTTAAGGTAATTTTGGTGGAACGTTTTGTGATTCAATAAAGGAACATCAAAATTCAAAGTCTTTCTCTCTCTCACTCTCTCTCTCTCTCTCTCTCTCTCTCTCTCTCTCACACACACACACACACACACACACACAGACATCACAAAGCAGGCAGCTACATGGACTTAAAAACAAACTAATGACGATTGTTATTGTCGTGACTCACATGCACATCCACTGGAATGTGTGCAGCCAGTAACTTGGATGTTGTTCTCGCTTGGATCCAATTCCATACCATGTGACCGCACTGGGCTTCATCTGGATATGCCACCTTAAAACATTGTTTACGCTCATTTGAGTTTTTAACCATAGTCAGTCCGCAGGTTTGAAGTCTGCCTCATAAAACAATCCCGGGCAGACCAGGGATGATTTGGCATTAGCTCTACTCTATGCCAGCTGCTGACCCTGCCCTGGTCACCCAGATGTTAAGTAATCTGGCAGCAGGCAGAAATGTTCTGTCCAGCCTGTGGTGATCTTTGTATGATATCAGTGTAGGTCCAGAGCTCAGGCCTCACGACATGGGATGAGCATAAACTGGTTAAACCGAATCACTTCAAACATATTGCTGATATTAGCTATCTGTGATGAGCGGAAGGCCTGACCAGGCTTAGTGTGTAAGCCTATTACAGGTTGTGTTCTTCACAACGCTACAAATGGGAGCACACCACAACAAATACAAGAGATGATGAGGGGGGAAATAACAAATGCAGACTATCAAACGACCAGCCAATCTGGACACAAAGCAACGGTATCCGCTCAAGAACAATGGAACAGCGGGTCTTATCTGACTCATCGCATTCTTCCTGTGGCGAAAATGCAGGTAAATATTATTCGCAGCTTCAATGTCAGCTGTAAGTCTTCTCATAACCTCAAGCGATGTGCAGTCTAGACAGGGTTTTGATGTTAAGGGCCCTGCCTCACAATTAAAATACACATCAATCGATAAACTTTTAATGACCAAAAAAAACTATTATAAAACCGGTATTTAAAAGCAGCCTGAATAATATATCCACTTAATTGGTGGGGAACTGAAAACAGAGCGAAAGAGATGGATGGCAAAAGGGTAGCCCATTATCAAGTTAATTATTTCTTGGCCAGAGGTCTCCAAGACTCCCCAAAACACTCTTCTTCGTGCTTGGAGCAGGGTCCTACTACTCATATTTTTTACAGGGAAACTACTTTACCAAATGTAGGGGAATGTACTGAAATGCTCTGTCTGCAGAGAAGGAAGGGAACATAGGAAAAAGGTGCTGTTTGTTCTTCAACCACTTAACTGATGAGGTGTAGCTCCCTCTCTCACTATCTCTCCCTCCCTCTCTCTTGTCTCTCGCTCTCTGCACACACACCCCTCTTCTCCTCACAGCCATCTGACTCACACCTCACGCCTGCCACATATCCCGCTGCCCTTCGCTCAGGTGTCTTGGCAGTCCTTCATAAACCTTCCACACATCGTGTATGCTGGACAGCACTTTACTGCAGCACGGTGCCAGGACAGACAGCAAAGCATCAGTTTTCAGCAATTCTCATAGCTCACAACCCCCCGCTCTCCCCCTCCCCCTCAACCACAGGATACAACAGCAGACATAATTCATTGTCACTCAATACACATCAAGCTTTAAAGAAAACACATGAACCAATACATTTACCAATAAGTATATTTCACTTTCTAAAAAGGTCAAAGGTAATATATAACATCAAATGTTGACACAGTGTTTTCATTTAAGATAAGAATTAACAAGAAATGAAGTACCACTGCTGAACCTGGCCCAAGGTGGCTACACTCACAGCAAATACAGACTTGATGCATGGCTCTGAGGAGTGATTATTAGTTAAAGCATCGTAGCTTCCTGCTCGGAGAGCTCATTTCCAATAGGTGTGCCTTTTAAATGAACATGATGCCACCATTTATATCTTGTTACACCATCTCCAATGATTGAGGACATTCAGCTGTCTGGGTGAATATGTGTTGCAAGCATAGAGGTAAAGAAGTGTGTGTGGGCGGATGTGTGTCAGGGTGCTACGCAACCTTAACGCAAACATGAATAAAATGTCTATACATTAAGTCTAGGTCTTTTCCCGGTAAAACCGCAGGCTTTTTTTCTATATGTAAAATACACAAGTATAATGCATTTCACCATATTTTCCTCTCACATATAAAAAAATCATGTAAGCTTCAGACAGAATGGGAAACACTTGTATAACTTAGTCACGTTGTATGTACTTCAGGAGAGCTAGGAGCAAAACTCACACAGATGACAACTGGTGACCTGTGGCAAACTGGTGTGATGCTTATGCATTTATCAATTCATGTGACTGTGCCTAGCTTTAAACCCAGCATACTTAAACAGACTAGTTCAGCTCTTTTGCTCTACTGTGAATTCTCAGTTAGTGACAGAAAATGAGATGAACCAGACTCGATCTGGTGATGTCCACGATATAGGACTCATCCTGCACTAAGTAAACATACAGTGTGAGCCAACTGGTAACTTGAGTTGCAACAACAAACCCTTTTAAAGACTTTTAAAGATGTATCATGCTATAACTGTTAAATATGAATCCTGTTAAATTAAGAGCAGGAATAAGTTCAAGTTGAAGTTGAATGTAAAGTACTACACAATGGTTTGCATTTGGCTATTTATTGTGTGACTGTATGAAGACATATCCAAATTTTGTGTATTGAAATGAGCACAGTGGATGGCATCAGTGTGAATGCCTGAATATCACAATATGGCTATTTTCCACAAAAGGGCTAAACTCTCAGTGCTTCATAGATAAGGCATCTGTGCCACTTTTGTACTAGTTTGCAAATTAATATATGCCTGTTCACAAGCATGTAGAGAAATGTGTGTAGAGAAATGGGAAATCACCATCTTGTAAAAAGCCATTTCTTTAAATCACAATTGCTTCTTATGATGAACACATTTGTGTTGAATTAGCACTTTGATTGAATCCAGGCCCTAGAATGTCCAGTCTGGGAGGGACATCACAGTTTTATGGATTCCATGTCCAGCTGTTATCCCTGCTCACCCTTCTGGCTGGCCCCGCCCTAACAGCCCAGAGGTAGCATCAGTCTACCACTCAACCACCTGTGCTGTGCTCCGCCCTCATACCACTACACTACCCAACCTGCTGCGGGCTGTAGCAGTAATGACTGCAGTAATGAACACCATTCATCAAGCTACCTCTTTGTGAAAGGCACACCTCTACTGAGGTAGAACACTCATCTGTATGGCTATATTAAATTCTGCCCTGTGCCACTTGCTATCCCGAGTTCAGGCTGACCATTAGTCTTGAGTCCTCTGTTACAACTTATGGTCCAGTGTGGGTGCTGCGTCTGAACTGGCTGCAATCAAAAACTGTGCTCTCTGCAGTTGTTTCTAAGAGGGCACTGAGTATGAAAAGAAAGTGCTGATATATTCATCGTACCTTTTCTATGCTGTCTGGAGCTGCATACAATCAATCCTCAGTTCCTCCTAAAATCATCAAGGATTTATCATAAACCTCTCAGACTTGATCCTGATTATATTTTGTATCTAGATACAGAACAGATAGGCCATCATTTCTATCTGCACAAAATAGTGTGAACTGGATATATTTGGAGCTTTGCACTTGTCTCTGATTTACCCAGGTCCCCTTTCTGTCCGCTACTTGTACGTGTCAGTTTTTGTAAGGAATCACACTAAATGCAGCAGTTTCCTGCTCCATTCACACCACTGCTGAAAACATGGAACACGGTAGCAGGAACACTGAATCCGTGAGCTCTGAATGTGAGTGTGCAACGCTGTCTTCTGGATCCAGGGTCAAATACGGAACCTATGATCAGTGACCGCACGGAACTCGCTGCCACAGTCTTGTATCGCATATGACACATGCAGTGTTGGGTAGTAGGTAGCTAGCTACAAGTTAGCCACACTATTTAACTACATTGTTCATTAGTTTGACAGTAGCTTAGCTATTTTCAAAGTAATGTAGCTTTTCGAGTAACTAGTTTATTTTTCCACAAAGTAACGCTACATCGCTGCTTTCTATTTCACGTCAACATTATTTACTTTTAAATCAAACAAATTGCAACACACATTGAATATAGTTTGAATATAGAAACTGGTTAGCAACATATTTTTTAAAACCATATAAAAGCCTAAGAATGTATGGTTAATATATTAATATGTGTAATTTATGTCGCAGAACAAAACGTGAAAACATTCTTAGACTTATATTAACCACAGACCTTATATTCGGCACGGATCCGAAAACCCCATGTTAAAACCTCATTGGAAAACAGCGAGGGAACCCATGGCTCAAAAATGCTAACTCATTTCCGGGTTTTACGATTACAAACTGTAGCACTCTATAGAATGGGCTTTTAACAGAGGCTGGTGCGGTGATGCTGCGTTCCGTTCACAACATATGGGAATTACGGTTTGAACGACTTGCTTGCTCATAACAACAACTTTGCAGGTTAACCTCGGATGAATCCGTTTAAAGCCAAGTTCACCAGAGAATTATGGAGGGTATCTGAGATCACTGAAAAGAAAACTTTTCATTTTGTTAACTTTCGCCATGTTCGTTCATTTTGCCAAAGTTTGCTGAACATTTTATTCAACTGTAGGTAGCCTACGGACTTTTGATATGTCCTCCGGTAATCTGTTAAATCCGATAAACAAGAGTCTGTCATTTTTTTCAGATTAACGTTACTTGTTGAACATATGCTTATTTCTTGCATTTGACCACATAATTCGCCACCATGCTTGGTATGCCGTATTTCCATACTGCTGGCGTCAAGTGGGATAAATTGGAGTATAAATTTCGAGTTCACAAGTAGTAACATTTAAGGTTTGAAAGCTGGCGTGAACGGTATTTCCAAGTTGGAAGAGCTTCTAGTTACCATCTCACCCATATCGTGAACACAGCATTAGGACATGCCTAGCATGGGTTGAGCCAGGATCTTTGCAAGGATTCCCTGACCGGGCCTGAGTTAGCTGTAAAACCCTCCCAAACCTGGAACATGGACTGAAGTAAAAAAAAAAAAAAGAGAGTGAAGTTATCCAGCTCACTCAATAATCCTGCATTGTGTTACAGGCCAGTAGTTTAATAATAATAAACTGTATTTGTATAGCACACTTTCAATACAGGTAGTAACAAGGTGCTTCACAGTCATGATAAAATAACAGTAATAAGCAATAAAATAACAAATACGATGTTAATTCTTACTTTGTCATTTTAATTCACTTTGCAATTCACTTTGATAATGCATTCACAGAAACATTTGTATTCACGTGTGGAATGACGTTTTTGTGTATCGGCTACCCAATTATTTATTAATTGATAAAAATCAAACGTACGATGATGTAACCAGCCACAGCTGTTAAAGGCTTGCATGTAATTGCTATGTTCATAGCATAATAAAAAAGGCCGAGCCGAATCGTCTGTGCTATGCTTGCTCCTTCGTGGGATAATAAACTGAGATTGCAGCCACCTACGTGTGCGGATCACTTCCTATGCAACACAAAGTATATATAATAAGGTCTACGCACTTATAGCTAATGGGCTATTTAAGTAATCAAAGTGGATGAGTGCAGTAGGTAAACTTGACCTACTTCACTGTCCATTAAGGTGGGCCAAGAATGGTTTATAAATTACAAAAAAAAAGTATTTTTTATAATTTTTTTAACTATTATTGTTACATTTTCATTTTTGTGCTAGATAAAATGGCATCACGGTTGATTTTCCTTATCAAATTTGATGGAGCAAATTCAATGTAGTAAGAAGCTACTTTTTCTTACTAGCTTGAAGTGTATCTTGCTACTTTCGTCAAAAGGGTAGCTTGGCTGTAGCTTAGCTACTTTAAATCATGAGTAGCTTGTAGCTCGGCAAGCTACCATTTCAAAGTAGCTTCCCCAACACTGGTCACATGTAACTGATTTCAGTCTTATAGCTGGCTGCCTGCTCCTTTTGTTTGTTTGGGGAAAGTAATTATGAAACCACCAGTGTTCATGCAGCGGCACCTTCTGGTAAATAATGCTCAATTAAACTATGTCTACCAGATGTAGAGCATACTAAATTATGCAAAACGACCTGCAGTTTACATGACAACGGTAGTGGGTCTGTGCAGACTGAGTTTTGGAGAGCCATTGCCCGTCCGTGATTGCACACAACGATTACCAATGACACCAAATCAGCCAGTACAGACAAAAGGCTTGTGTGATAGCGCAATGTGGTCTGAGTTTAGGAATGTTTTTCCTCAAAAACAACATTTGACATGGTATTAAAACATTGTTGCTTTTAACTAGTATTCAGCAAAACCATTTTAAAGTTACTCTCTTCAAAAAAGAACGAAAATGTGCCCCAAGAGCCAGCAGATGTGTCTCTATATCTCCACTTCACATTCCATTTCACTAATGATTAGAGGAATGCTAGAGCAGAGGCCGGCAATTGGACAATTCTGTCTCGTTTGAAGAGATGATGTCTGAAATGGTGTTGCCATAGCTACAGAGGGAAGGGTGGCTGTGAAAGTGAAATTAATTTGTGTACAAGGCCACGGCACAAAGAAAACACAATTTCTCCTAAGGAGGAGGAATCACTGGCATCATTTATGTGTTTTCTTTCGGGGGTCCCCCACAGGAAATGCATGGAAATGTCCTAATTTTGTAAACTTCAGATCAAGTTGTTAGGTGTTGAAAATCCATTAAAAAATAAAGAGGCCTAATTATTATGGAAACCCCCATTTCAGGTTCTGTCAGCTACACTGGGAGCTTGCTAGGAAATACGTAAGTAAAACAGAGAGAACCAAGATGTTTTCGGAAGGCCTTTTTCTGCTGTTTCAAACTGGATTATTCTTGGTAGCATTACTTCCAAAATAAAAACTGAGCTAGCTAACATGTATGTTTTGTCCCATCTTGCAATCAAATATTTTATTCACATACTGTTTTTCTGACATCATTGGTTGAGGGGACTTTTAAAGTAGGTCATAAAGCCTTTTAAGCCAAACTCCTCCTATACGCCATCAAAAATGCATAGAACACTGGGCTATTTAAAAAGTATTGGGAGGAGAAAGTCCAAGGCCTATATCTGGTTCTTTGCAACACATAAAGTTGTTTCCCTTTCAGACATAATATACTGCAAATGAATGTTTGAAAGTATTGGGTAATAGACCTTAATTACACTGCATGAAAAAACTCAGATCCCACAGCCAAATGTTTAAATGTTAGATTAGCCTCTACATTGTGTCTGTTCGAGTGATGTGAAATTCCCCAAGACAACTAGAGGGATTGTTTCTCTTCCTGCACCTATTTTCATCTTTTCCTGAGTAATACATAACCAAACCCATTGTATTGATTTTTGTTCTCAAACTTCAAGGGCTGGTGAAGCATTTGTCAAGGCATGGAGCTTAATACTCCCTGCCCAGAATCTGGCTAGCGTGAGCTCTGAGTCAGACCTTGAAATCTGTCTTGCCCCCACCCTAAATCTCTCAATTGGTGTGTTCCAGATTTATAAAGTTCCCACTCAAGTACATGCAGTGATTTAAGAAATGGCTGAATCCTTTGCCTTGCAGTGTGATGCTCCTATTGGGATTTAAGTGCTGCACTTCAATGCCTTTGTCGTATCCAATGAAGGCCCTACAATAATTCACTGATACAGCCCTACATCCACACAATAGTCACTACACAGTCCTTGATTTAGCTTTGACTTTTGTCACAATCCAATAGCATGCAACATGCTAAACATGTATATGAATATGAATATTAATACTTATACATGTATATAATACTATTTTTTTATTTTCACATTATGATTGTGATTATTATCATTACAATTGGGTTCACAATGCTAATACAAAAGTACAGACATGGATATTACTAAGATACACTGTTTGGCAGTTTTTTTTGGCAGACTTTGATTTACTGTTCCATTTAAAGGCTAGATCATTTCAATGTGCACTCATTTATCATAATATTTTCACATAATTCTTCCATATATGTACATTCATCTCTGCATATGAATTTGTTTCAAGCTATTTCATGTTTGTGAAGGTAAACTGAGAGAAAAGTTTTTCTACTTATATGGATTTGATTTGTGTAGTGGGTTTGGAATTCTAATTGATTTTGATGTGCTATGATGTTTTTAATCAATGTTACTAACTTGTATTACCTCAAGTCAGATTTGTTATCATCACCTCAAGCCAGATTTCCTATGTCATTATTCACTATTCTATGCCTTTCAATATTTTGACAACAAAAAACTAAGAGACATTATGCAGTCCATTACTAAAAAAAAGAATCAGCTTTTCAGCATTTTCTTCCCCTCATCAATCAAGAATGGAATAAAGGATAGAAAGAATGTCAATGACATGCTTTAGACAGCGAAATGTGTTACTTGTCACTGTGAAATGCCACCTGTAGCCGAGGTCGTCTCGGTGTGCAGCCACGGGCGCCCATGCTGTTTGCATACAGTATATAAAGGAAATAGGGTTTACCAGAGGGGTTCCCTGGCAATGTGGGGAAATGGAGCTATGCATGGCATTCACTGTTGCTGCTGTACCTCACCTCATTGTCATCCTCACGCCATATTTAACCCCTTTGTTCAGGCTCCCTAGTCAACCCTGGGGTCTACATTACAAACATCCTACTGTACCAGGTCAGAAAGCCTGGTATCATGGAAAACCTTCATCAGCGCCATTTGGGCTATTATCGGGCAAAATACGAAGTTTCTATGTGCCGCCGTTCTTCTGTGTTTCATAAAAGTCTACACCACTCTACAGTGTGATCTACATGAGCGTGAATCTGGTTGTAGATACTGGACATTTAAATATATTTCGAAATTGGTTACAGTTATTCTTTCAACACCAATAAATTGTACACTATCACAGCAACAATAAAAAACACAATGTCCTGAATATACGTAATTGTAATTTTTCCTGCTCCACGTATTAGAGTGAAATTGTGTCCGTCATCACATAATTTCCTTCTGGTATGAAAATTTTTCATAAAGTATGGAATAAAGTCATAACCTTACATACACTATTAAAACCAGACATGTCCTCTCTAAGAATTTGTCTATATGTGGTGTACAGTGAAATCAGAAAAAAAGGTCTGCCTAACATTATGCAATTCAAATTGGCAGTTGTAATCAGAGTGGAAAATTTACTTTCTGACCTACCAGCCACCCCAGAATTTTACCAGACACCTTTTTTTTTTTTAAAATTCAAATTACACTAAAATAACATTTCAGATACATTATAGAAAATGCATACTCCTGTTTATAGCTCTAATAAAATAGTATTTATTTATCATGTATTAAAGATCAAAGTACAAACCACAATTCCAAAAAAGTTGGGACAGTATGTAAAATGCACATAAAATCAGAAAGCATTGATTTGTAAATTCATTAAATATATTTTATTTGGACTGTTTTCAATTAAATATATGTAAAAAACAAATCACTGCTTTCTGCTTTTATGTGCATTTTACATACTGTCCCAACTTTTTTGGAATTGGGGTTTGTAAGTAGGCTAATAGTCAGAGAAATATAAGGATAACAGCTAGGTAAAGCTTGAGACAACATGAACAAAACACATTATTTACTTTAGGTGTTATTGCTGCCAGTGGTGAGGGTCATTTAACTCCTGTTATATGTCTCCACATGTCAGATAAATAGTTATAAAATGATTGTTAGAGCGAGCTGTCTGGAGATATCACTTTTACCTCAGAGCGTATTGGTCAGTTTGTTTTACTGTGCGATGCTGGTCATCTTGCTAGAATTGCTTTATGGCAAATCGAAGGCAAATCAGTTCCACTGTAAGACAGGCTTGCCTCAGGATATTTTAACAGGTGCTTTTTTTCTGTCTCACATTAAGCCAATCAGAGAAAGAAATCTGAGGTTTTTTACCAAAGTATTTTTTTTTTCTTGTATCCACTTTGCTACACGCCACTGTGGCGAGAAGGTTTGATACATTTACCTGACAATTCAGAAATCTACCCGCATTTGGCAGGGGGCTGGTGCTAATTTTCCACCCTGGTTGGAATATCATGAAACTAATTGTAATGGATTGACAGCCTCATTATCCAAAACATAATCCTTTCCAAAGAGATACAAAATAAGTCATTGGACAGTTGTGAGCGATTGTCTGAGCTGTGTGTGTCACGAGCATATTATCAGAACAGCATTATTAATAAGCATCTGCATCTCCATTATTTTGTGCATGAAAGCACGTTATACACATCGCATAGTGACCATCAGTGAAATTGTATTTTGTATTTTTGGCACTGGAAACTAAACTGAGACAAAGAAATTGATTAGCTAAGGGCCATTCCCCTCATTAATTGCCTCCTTATACAGTGAGCACCATAATTCATTGGACTAGCACTTTGAAAAATACAATGACAATGAGGTTGAAGTGCAGACTGTCAGCTTTAATATGAGGGTATTTTCATCCATATCGAATTAACTGTTTAGAAATTATAGAACCTTTAGTACATAGTCCCCTCTATTTTTTGGCATCAAAACATATTAGACAGTTTAACATAATGTAGAACATAGTAATAATTTTTGCATATCCTTTGCATGCCATGACTTCCCGATGTTTGTGACTCAACAATATCAAAAGACTCTTGATATCTTATTTTCTGCTACTCCTACAAGCGATACTAAAACCTCTTTGCATTTGAATGGATCTCTATGGGAATTGGGGGGTGGGACTAGATTTAGCTGTAAATTACACTGGAACACTATGGAACACATGGTTGTCTAAATGGCTCTAGGTCATCAAGGGTCTGACGTATCAAACAAGCCTTAAAGCATCACTCTGCTGCCAGATATGCAGTAGATATGGATGGATAACTTGAAGGGTTTTTTTGCCTTTATTTTTCCAGAGTTCAATAAAAGAAATTGTCAGGAGGAATAACCCTTAAAATTTGGAAATTATCTAATGATATAGTACATGCAAATATATTTAGAATGAGACAAAATAGTTTATCTATTGAAAGATTTTGAGTATCTCCTGAATTACTGTGATGCACAATTATGCATTTTGGGTAGATTTTTGGACACCAAGGTACACCGTTTCAAATTGCCTCATGGGACTTGAGCAGCAGTACATATCATTTTCATATTTTTTACACATGCAGAGAGGAGGTTTGCGAATCAGAAAATGTTTACCGTATTCAGATAAGTGACTGTCAGCGATTCACTGTAAACTAGAGTGGTGCAACTTCATTTTTCACTGGGGGTGGTGTATTCACCGCCCATGATCTACATATAAATTATGAAAAATATATCAATTTAAGACATGGTCATAAATGGTACAAGTGTCATCTTTCATTTAAGCCATTATAGGTGTTTGTGTATGGTTGAAATCTGGAGTTATAAAGCTTTAAACAGAATGGTACATAACAGACAGAAATGGGTAAATTAAGGGTGTTTCTCAATACCAAGTCTGGACAAGTACGGACTTGCATTCTTGTGATGCAGGTAGTTGTCAAGTGTCCCTGTAAAAGGGCACTTGCAAAAACATGTTGACGTAATATTTAACGGGCCAAGTTCTGTTCCAAAGCCAAGAAGCGAGTATGCTGAAACATCTCGGAAACTTGATCCGCCCCAAATATTGAGAATATTTTGTAACGTTACCTGCGATAGTAGTTCCGACACTGTTGGAATAGAAGTAAGCAATAATCCACGACTAGGTGTGGATTACACAGTTTTAACTGCAAGACGTTGAGGCGAAGAACCACGCGAAGCGGAGAGTGGTTACCTCAGCGGAGTGCATTAAAACCATGTAATCCACACCTTGGAGTGGATTATTGTGCTCATACCATGGTTACCAACAATGATTACATATAGTTACTTTCATATGTATTGATTTTTATGTATTTAATCAGCTGAGATTTAAATATCCTTCCGCTGTCCTTTGGGCATGTTGTTTTCCCGTTGTCAAGCAAAACCGTGGTTGGTAGTTCTTTTTGAACTGAAAACCCCTCGTCACTAATTCTATATCTTGTTACTAGTTCTATTTAATTGCGTTGCTATGCAAAACCCTCGGTCGTTAGTTCCTAGTATCAGGAAAAAAATAGTTCCTTCTCGTTTTTATAACGCACAATTGGCACCAATTTTGGTTATTTTTGTCATTACATTATTTAAGAAAATTGTATGAAACCATATAACTCAAGATTCTACATTAACTTGCTTCCCTCAGTCACTCAGTATGTAGCTAGCCTATTTTAAATAGCCTATGCTGAGAAAATAACATAGGCTACATTTCAGACTCGCATCATGATGGCCTATGCATGGAACCATCTGAAAAATAGATTTGTTAGATGTAACTTTTCGAAATATTTGAATTTTCACTGGATAAAAAGTTTTCTATATATAACTTACAGGCTACAGATTAACATGCTTTGTGAAGTAGCTTTCATTCACAAGCAGTCAGCGTGTTGCTGACGTTAATTTACATGTAAATTCCCTCTATGATAAATTCGTATTTCCAAACTGAATAAATACTGCACTTACCACAAAAATGTTGTGCTAGATTAAAGTAGTTGTAACTAAGATATTTGCAGAATGCAAACTTTTTTATCTGTAGATTAATGTTATTTACAGATTTTTATAAGTCAGATGTATGCTGTTGCTACGGCAATGTTAGCTTATACCTTAGACGGATCTATGGCTCACAGTAAAAAAAATGGTAACACTTTACAATAAGGGAACACACCTCATGCCTGAATTAATGCATGACTCATCATTATTTCATAATGATTTAATGCATGAATTAATGCATGATGTATCATGAACTCTGTGCGGTTCAATATTAATAAATGATCAAGGCATTATTAGTTAATGTGATTACTGTACACTTAATGTATCATCAGTTAATGAACATTAACTCACAGTTAAGTCATACATTAAGTAACATGTCATCAAAGTAGCTGCAAACCAGTTAGGTAGACAAAAGCTTCTCAGACCATCAGTGGTGGATTTATCCATTTTGGGGCCCCCAAAACTCTTCCTGACAGTGTGCTGACAAAGCTGTTCGCTTTTAAAACAACAGAAATTCAGATTTTTATAAATCACCCATTTTTATAACAACCCCCCCCCCCATTGCTTGTGCATATAAGGAGACAGGATCTGTGTGGCTTACAATATCACATGTTTTATGTTATTTTAATTTAATTTATCTTAGGAAATGTATGATTTGTCATTTATTTATAATATTAGCCTATTTGCAATATTCAATCATTCAGACTAATAAGCTGCTGGGTGAACCCTACGCCTACTTCTAATATGTTTCTACTAAAACTATGATGCTTTAGTCATATTTTCAACCAAGTTATACCATAATACAGAATAATCAATCTGTGATTTTACTTGACACAATAACAAACATATAGTATTGATGTTTTACTTATTGTACAGCCAACAAAAGACTCTGGTTGGTCAACATATGACTTACTCAACATATGACTCTGATTAGGGAACGGGTACAATAATGATTAATCTAGCCTACAATTACACGCATGCTAGGACCGTGAAAATAGGAAAAATAAAAATAGGAAGTGAATCTACTATCTACTGATTGGAGGCTAAGGAAATTATTAAAAGCGTTTTTATTTTTTACAATCCAGATAACCTGTTTGTGGCTTTTGTCGCCTTTAGCTTTCCGTATACAAAAACCACAACCGTAATTAGACTGACAACAGGCGCTCTTTGAATGAATGGAAGTCAGTGGGAGTTTTTACACTGAAACGGGTCATTATCAGACAGACGAAATGAAGTTTCCCTTTTCTTTTTAGATTATGGCTATGTTGTCATGGCCCAGTACTACTACTTACAACCCGTTATGATTGCGACTATCCAACGAAAACCAACTTTAAAACCGGCTAGCGCCGGGCAGATGCGCGTCATTCTAAGCATACGTTATGTAACTTTAGTTGCTAAGCTAAGTGAAAAAACTAAATGAATGTTACTTAAATTCCGGTAAGTAGTTTATGTAGCTAGTTAGCTCATTGTAAATGCGTTCAATGTTGGCTATGTTTGCAAAAAAAATCGACGTAGCAGCGAATCAATCTCAGACACAAATAGCTAGCAAGCTAGCTGCTATGAGGCCTACTATCACTTGTAATTTTGCTTGCTGGCTTGCCAATGTCAAATTTATTTAGGCTTGTTCAGTGGCATTAGTATTAGAACACACAGGGATTTGCATATTGCTGCTAACTGTTACAGTAGCTAGTTAGGCAAATGTTAAATTGCATAATTCCCTTAGAAATGTCCTTTTCGGAGTAAAATTTGTATATCTAACGTTACCCTGTCATGTGAGCTCAGGACTGGACTTATTTAAATAATTTGATTTTGCGAGGAGCATGTACAGTAGCCTAACTTAGTTATCCTTCAGTTGCCACCAGACATATATATATATATTTTTTTTTTTTTAATTATATATATATATATATAGAAATATTGAACTGAATTAGATTCAACTACTTTACGTGATGTCGTAATAAACCTACATGTAGTTCAACCTTTTCATACTGATTTCTGTCAGCTAGTCATCATCACGTGTTCAAGAAGACCAACCAGAGTAATCTCTGATGAGTAAAACAACAACTATCTTTGTATCGCGTCAACTATAATCACGCATTGATTATTATTCTTATATGTATTGCGGATATAACTAGTTTTAATATATGACTGTTAACCTTTTAGTTTTGGTAGAAAAAGGCAGGGGTTTCTAAATTATAGCCCAAGCGGAAATTGAGAGGTGCAGTGCACTGGAAGCCATATTGGTTGCTGTAACTTCGGCAATAGAAGCAAGCAGTTGAGTCCGTTCAATATCATAGAGTTCAGTGTATTGCCCACTTTTTTTGGTGTCTATCTGAGTGCCATTCTAGTTTTAATTTGTAAATGATCTTCTTTTAACAGTAGGGTCGTGGGAGATATGGCAGAACATGGAGGAGGCGGAAATGGGTTTTTGGGATTTTGAGGTATCAGAGGAAATGGCCAGTTCTGAGACTGGTGAAGACTGCTCCCAAATTTTGAAGACACGTTCGTCGGGGGACCACAACAATAAGTGATCAGTGGCGTTGCCACTGCTGGATACACACATTTCATTATTAACCACAGCAGGAGCTTTATTGATCCTAACAGTGGGACATACACAAAATATAGAGAGGGCTAAGGGGATTTATAAAAATCAGATATGGCGACTGAGAGGAAATGGGATTGAGGTCCTTTTGAATGTCTTAATAAATTGTGTTCCACGTGTA
This sequence comes from Ilyophis sp. 1 JC-2022, assembly GCA_022702515.1. Classification (NCBI taxonomy): domain Eukaryota; kingdom Metazoa; phylum Chordata; class Actinopteri; order Anguilliformes; family Synaphobranchidae; genus Ilyophis; species Ilyophis sp. 1 JC-2022. The sequence continues at coordinate 28,117,487 of CM040395.1, read as the reverse complement.
TAATTAATAAAACATTGATGTTCTATTTGGATGACTTTTGACTGGTTTATTTTAATATTATGTTTTCAAGGGTGCAGAAATCATTGAGCTATTTATTAAGTAATAGTGATGTGATGATGGGGTAATCATTAATATATGAAGAATTGTGTGTGACTTTACTTGAAGGGTCACAATTCATTGAACTCATAATTAAGTAATGATGAACTCATGGTTAACAAATGCTTGCCTCCTATCAATCTACATTAAGTAATCATTTACAAATTAGTATCATGCCATGACTTTACTTAGAGGGACACAAGTCAGTCAAGTACTTAGGAAGTAATGGTGATTGCATGTGTGAAATAATGATGAAATTGAATGATAAATGGTGAACTTACAATTTACACTCAGTATCCACTGTATTAGGAATACCAACCTAGTACTATCTAATGTTCTGTTGCTGCAGCCCATCCCTTTCAGGGTTCAACATGTGCATTCAGTGATGCCCTTCTGCTCACCACTGTTGTTAATTATAATTTTTTTGGCCTTTCTGTTAGCTTGAATGTGTCTGGCCATTCTTCTCTGACCTCTCTCATTAACACGGTTGTTTGTGCTCTCAGAACTGCCACTTGATATTTTTGGGGTATCACACTCAACCCCGACCCAATTTTTCCAACAAATAGCGTATATATTAACCTTGAGTATTGGTAACTATATAATTGAAAAATAAGTACAAAGTACTCATTCTCTAAAACATGAATGGCTGTCATAATCCACACACATTGACTCCATATTATTTACAAAGATCACCATCAAGTCTATTAAACGTGATTTTTTTATGACACATTATTTTTTTTAAGCGAACAGCTTTGTCAGCGTTTTTTCTGAGTTTTAGCTCATTAATTGATGATACATTAAGTGTACAGTAATCACATGAACTAATAATGCCTTGATCATTTATTAATATTGAACCGCACAGAGTTCATGATACATCATGCATTAATTCATGCATTAAATCATGATGAGTCATGCATTAATTCAGGCATGAGGTGTGTTCCCTTATTGTAAAGTGTTACCAAAAAAATATTACACATTGCACATAAACACCATGCGCTTTGCTAACTCCGTGATCATGTAACTATGCCTAGCTATATAGTTACCTAGCCATGTACTACATTAAAAACAATGACAAAGGTTTATCGTAGCCTAGCCTGAGTTAGCCTACTATTTGCAGCCGACGAAGCGAAGTAGCCGCCTGCCGTCCAGTAGGTTAACGTTAGTCACTGAGGGAAAGAAAGTAGGTAGGCTACATTCTGCTCATTTTACTTTATTAATTCACTTTATTTATTCCACTTCTAGAACGTCTTGGACTCTGAATTGGAGCATAGTTTGCCATTCCCAGGTTGTGTAGGCCTACTAGCTGGCCAGGCAGGCAGCACATTCATTTAGAACTGTGATCAAACCTGTGACCCGGATGACTGAAGATAATAATAACCATCACTCATTGACCAATCAGAATCGAGTATTCACCCATACCATGGTATAAACAACAATATTCCACGCACGAAAAAGGGTTACATTAGATAGCTAAACATGTCTGACTTTGAAGAGGATGAAAAGTTTAGCGTTGTTGCTGCTATTCCAGCAGTATTCCAACTACTATAACAGGTAACGTTACAAAGTATCGCTCCACCGCCGCATGTCAACCCACTGGCTTCTTCCACAGAGAACATAGGGCGATAGCACTATTAACTTTTAGTTAACTTTAGTTATTCAAATATGTTTAAAATGAGGAAAAATGCTGCTATTGCCTCATTTTCATTCCTAGAAAGATTGTAGTCACATTTATTGATGAAATGAAATAGCTAAAAATGTAGCCTAGTTGTAAGCTTGTCCCTATGGCAACACATCCGATGCACCCTCACGTTCTTGTTACAGAACCTGGCTGTTAAATATTACATCACATAAGTTCACAAGTCTGCAAGTACAGACATTGAGAATCACCCTAAGGCTCTGCGCAAAGAGGCGAACTCCTAGAGGCGCACGCATGTTATCACACTGCGCCATGAGTGGCAGCAGTAATGTGTAACTTCAGGAAGGGTCTTAAACTCCAAACACATGGTTGAAAAGATAGTGGCAGCATGTTTGGTACTGTGAAACACCCTCAATTTCCAAGAAATTCTACCATATTTACAGATATTGTTCAGTTTTAGAATGGCTGGAGACTTCTGACTAATTTCAGATACTGTGAATATAGAATAATGCTATCATAAAGTGCATAGAGAAATAATAATTTGCAAATACACAGTGTAATTCAGTTTTATTATGCCTTTTTTATTCAGTGATATCCAAAGATGTCTGAAGCATTGTTCCTTCAAAGAGTAATTTTAGAAAGCTGAGAATGGTTTTAAGAGAGCGTGATGCTATCTCGTTTACTCCAGAAGAAGGGGTATACCTAGTTTGGCAATATCCATGAGAAACTATAAGCATGCTTTTGTAAAAGAAGCTATTAAGCTTGCAGCTTAATGATATTTCACTGAGTGATGGTGTGCAGACAAGCTGGATTTATGGAGCAGAATGCAGTAGATTTGAAGGCTCTTCCACTGCCATTTATTCAGCTAGCAGATGTAGCCTCTCAGGCAGCATCCAAGAACGACCTCTCTTCCTGAAAGCTGCCTGAGGTTAGTCTTGGAAGGCATTAACATAACGTAACATAAGAGTATGACGAGAATAGGCCATTCAGCCCAACATGCTCGTCTAATCCTACCACTAAAAGAAAATGAATAACATGCTTTAATAACTAGAGATAAAATAAATAAAAAATTATAATAAAAGAAGTAAAAGAATGTAATAAAATAAATAAAAAACTGTAATAAAAGAATGTGTTAAAAGTGTTTAAAAGCTAAAACAAAAAATAATAATAATTGTGGGAGCCTCCAGTCTAACACTGTGTCAAGCCGGGCCTTGAATACTCCCAGTGTTTCTACCTCACTACATTCCCAGGCAAGCTATTCCACACTGTGACCACTCTCTGTGAGAAAAAATATTTTCTAATGTTTGTATGGAATTTACCCTTCGCCAATTTTCATGTTTGCCCCCTCGTTCTGCTAACTGAGCATTGCCAGGACACGGGCAGCAGTGCAGATAGCCGTCCCTGCTCTGCGCTCCTTTTTGGGAATTCTTGATTTCGTTTCCTATACGTCATTGACTTCTTTTCATTGAAACATCAATTGAGCTATACAGCGCTGCACTGGAGGACTGCACGGCTAAGCCAGTGGGTATAGGCAAACCTGCAGCCATGAAATAGGCCAGAGTTGCTATTGCCCAGTGAGGTGAGAATAATCTGCCTATTGAAACCCTCCTTCCTTCCCGGGCAAAGCTATGAGCAATTATGAGCTGCCCATTGGGATTGGTTATGTCAGGATTCAGTTCCACACTTTGTGGTGCACTGTCACTCTGAGGGTTAGCATTTCAGCTAGACACACCACCCCACAACCTGATAATAAAGAGACACTAGACAGAAAGCTAACATATGGTGAAGTTCAATACAATCCTGCCTGTTATTCTATTATTTATTTACTTGCTTATTTAGTTCAATGGGACAATGCACACCAGTCATGATGTCAGCAGTTGCATCAATGCATAGTGCCATCGCTCGTTTCTACTGGGAGATTGCGTCAGTAGTTAAGCCAAGGTAGATATAAGTAAGCATTACTATTCCAATACTAATTTGTGTGGAAAGACAGTAATTTATCATCTGTATACAGTGTTAATTGCATTCTAATCATTGGCATTGGAGCTGAGGCAACGACATTCTAATCTACTAATTGCAAGGGAAAAGGTCTAATTAGCACCAAAGCTCAATTAAGAAGTTGTGATATCGGAGATCTCGGTCCTGACTTTTGCAAAAGAACTTGACTTTGATTCAAACTACACTGAGCTATAAAAGCTCACAGTGCAGAACCTAATCACACGCATTTTTTAAAATCCTAATTGAGAAAGATGTTCTTTTAAACTAGATTAAGTAAGATTCCGCAGCATTTGGTGATTTCGATGGAACGGTTGGAAATCTTTGCTACAAGGTCTCCTTACTCACTGATACTCCTAAATTCACAGATACAATCTGTGCTTCATTTCATATCGGCTGCAGCGCTAATTGTGTTTAAGTATCAATTAAAACAGTGTCTGCAGTCATTCCATAACAAACCTTTATGTTTGCGTAGATACTTTTTTTCTGCAACATTAATTTCATGGTTAAGGTCAACTTAGTATATCATCCAGTCCAACAGATCTACAAATGGCTGATGGTAAAGGCTTCTCTGAAATCCAATATGGACTGACTCTTAAGCATCATAGCCTTGATTACAGAATAGCAGGTCATTCATCTTCTTGATTGAATAGCAGGTCCTTGATTGAATTTTGAATTGATTTTTATCACAATCCCACCAGTGTTGGAGTGCCTCTATCCGGGGCCGGATACAAGGAATGCCCTACATCATTTGCCCGGGTGGTCAATGTCAGCGTTGTTCGCTCTGCTCCTTGTTTTTATTTCTTCTCCGAATCGATGGGAAGGCTTTGTTTCCTTTGAGCGCATATGCCAAAGTGACGCTAACATACATTACAGAAGACTCTGAGGAGAAATCTGTGTGTGTGTGTGCGTGTGCGCGCGTGTGTGTGTGTGTGTGCGTGTGTGTGTGCGTGTGCGCGTGTGCGTGTGTGTGTGTGTGCGCCTGTGCGTGTGTGTGCGCCTGTGCGTGTGTGTATGCGCCTGTGCGTGTGTGTGTGTGCGCCTGTGCGTGTGTGTGTGTGCGCCTGTGCGTGTGTGTGCGCGTGTGTGTGTGTATGTGTGTTGCCAAGGGAGTTGATTGGAGTTGGGGGGGGTTGGGATGTTACAGTAGCGGCGTGGGAGGAGGCGCGTGGGCACAGACACAGATTGGCGGGAGAGCACAGAGAACCGGCGTGGCTTTCGCTCTATTCCCGGCTACCTCGGCTCTGCAGCTCAGGAGCGAGACCGAACGGGCGAAGTCGGCCTTCTTTCATCTCTTCCCTTTGTCCCTACCAGGTGCCTGTGTTTAATAAGGCCTGCAGTCATTAAAGCGGGGCGGTAGCACCGCGGCGTATAGAGCACTTCAAGGGCTTGTCTTGCAGAGGAGCAAAGTAGGACACGGATCCTTTACAGGTATCTGTGCCAACGTGCGGATGCACATCACAGCTCACGTCAAGGCATTTTGGGTTATTCGCGGCAGGCAGAAGCAGCGGAATAAGAGAAATTACCCTGAATCTCCGTACATGCCACATCATTTGCAGCGACAGAAAAACTGTAAAGGGGTTAACTTAGTCCTGCACGTCTGAAGTAAACCGATAATTTCCATTTTAAAGACTGACTGTCATCCACCAGTAAGCATGCCGTTAAAATGCATGCATACATTCGCCTTTTTCATCTGAATTCTGGATGAAAGGTTTAAGTCTACGGAGCAGAGATATGGCAGCTACAGTTTGTTTCCATGACGACAGCATTTGGTATTTCACGAATGGACCTTATGAAAAATCTAAAATCGAATTTGCATACTTCCTGAACGTGCGATTTCTCTCAGGACCTGGCCCCCTCTGTGTTTTGGCGACGAGCGCTCGGGAACCTCCCGCAGTATGCTGTTGCCGTGCAATTAGGTACATTCCTGTTGCGTTGCAACAAATTCAGACCATGCGGTGCATCGAAATTGCCTTTTTTTTCACGGGTAGCAGCAGTCACAGTCCTCTCGAACAGCTCCTACCCCCACCTCACAGAAAACAGGCTGTCTGTTTTGAATCATGCACAACCCATTTGAACAGCTAATTTGAGCTGTCCAAACACTGCGAGAGGCATGCGTGATTTACCTAAGCTCTTGTTTTTTTTTCCCCCATGGGTTTTATACACAGTGATTATTTATATTTCCTGACATGTAGGTCAAATCCACATAATTTAATTCTTTGTGTGAGACAGCGGGGTTTGTGCCACTAATAACCTTACGTAACGAGACGTGCAAAAAGTGAACGATCCATCTCTCCTCCACTTGCATGGTACAGAGGGAAACACCCACGGGTTATGCTAATGTGCTCGTGAGGGGATATCTGCTGCAAGAAGAAAAATGCACAGGACTCTCCATCCTGGGAAAAAGAAGAGACAGTCCAGCGTCTCTCAGCACAGGCCACAAGGGTATTTTTCCCCACCATTGGGAGTCAGGCAAACGCACGTCTTTGCAGGGCCGCTCAGAGCCAATAAGCCATGCAGAGATCCTGCTTGCTGCACTTAACTGTGCAGTCGGGTGGAATCAGTAATACTGTGTGAAATTAAAAATCATCCCTGCAATTAACCTGGAGCTTTCAGGGAAACGCGTTTGGTTAAAAATGCGTTCGTACGCGCTGTCCTAAGCCTCCATATCAATCCTATATATAAATAAATATTTTTGGCTATGGTATTTTTTTTAAATATAAAATTCACTTTGAATGCCTGGGTAGTTCAGAATTTAAACACTCCTCAAGCAGCCTCTGTTATTTCCATACACACACAGCCCTTATTCATCCAGTGAATCATCGGGCTGAGGGTCCCTTCACGTCCCCTGCACACAACCCACACCAATTGATCTCACCACTTTAAAGCCCTACTTATTTTTTGTGATTTGTCGGTTATCCTGGCCCAGTTTAATTTTAAAATCCTATTGGTTGTACCACACGGGGGTCACGATGCACCAGCGAGCAGGGGTTAGGAAGTGCCTCTTCAGATGGGGCTGCCGGCCCCTGGAATGACGCTGTGCCACACACAAAAGTCGGGGTAAGGTCGGGGGGGGCGGCATCCCCAGAATCGAGTGGCCAGATGCAAATACTGTAGGAGGAGCACGTATTCAAAAGCAAATCAATCATGATCTAATTCAAAATAAGCACGTGGCTTTTCTCATTGCTATGGCTAACCAACATGTGGAGGAAGAGATTTATGACATAATGGTCAGGTGAGTGATCAGGTGTGCGAGTGGCATGTTACCTGGATCTTTATTAGTTTTGCAGAGTTCGCCGTGTGCCGGTCTGTTGTTTGTGTTGACCCATGTCGGAGCCTTAAATCTTTGTTCTTTTTTTCTGTATATTTTGTAAATATACACTGAACAAAAATATAAACGCAACACTCGCCAATTTCAAAGATTTTATTGAGTTCAAAAGTAATAAACGTAAATCAGTCAACTGAAATAGATTCATTAGGCACTTATCTATTGATTTCATGTGATTGGGGATACAGATAATCATTTGTTGGTCACAGATTCCCCCAAAAAAGAAGGCACCATGTAATGAACAAAATACCAATCAGTATCTTGTGTGACCACCATTTGCCTCATGCAACGTGACACATCTCTTTCACATAGAATTGATCAGATTGTTGACTGTAGCCTGTGGAATGTTGTCCCACTCCTCTTCAATAGTTGTATGAAGTCGGATATTTGTGGGAACTGGAACACGCTGTCGTATGCACCGGTCCAGAGCATCCCAAACATGCTCAATGGGTGACATGTCTGGTGAGTATGCAGGCCATGGAAGAACTGGGACATTTTCAGCTTCCAAGAATTGTGTACGGATTCTTGCGACAGGGCCGTGCATTGTCATGCTGAAAAATGAGGTGATGGCGTTGGATGAATGACACGACAATGGGCCTCAGGATCTCATCACGGTATCTCTGTGCATTCAAATTGCCATGGATAAAATGCACTCGAGTTCACTGCCTGTAGAATATGCCTGCCCATACCAACAACGTTGAGCAACGTCAGCAAACTGACACCATACACGCTGCCTGCCATCTGCCCTGCACAGTTGAAACCGTTATTCTTTAGTGAAGAGGACCGTTCTCCAGCATGCCAGTGGCCATTGAAGGTGAACTCTTGCCCACTCACGTCGATTGTGACGCCGAACTGCAGTCAAATCAAGACCCCGGTGAGGACGTCGAGCACGCAGATGAGCTTCCCTGAGGTGATTTCTGACAGTTTGTGCAGAAATTATTCGGTTGTGTAAACCAACTGTTTCATGAGCTGTCCGTGTGGCTGGTCTCAGACGATCCCGCAGGTGAAGAATTCGGATGTGGCGGTCCTGGGCTGGCTTGGTTACACGTGGTCTGCGGTTGTGAGGCCAGTCGGACGAACTTCCTAAATCTCTGAAACGACGCTGAAGACGGCTTATGGTGGAGATATTAACATTCATTACTCTGGCAACAGCTCTACAGGACATCCCAGCCACTCTCTTTCATTTAGTTTTTGGGGCACCATTTTGTTTCTAAAATATTATTTTTTATAAAATATATTATTTTCTCCTGACTGTCTACTTTTTTTCCCACGGATGACTGACAGGCTAATTTACAGCTCATGGTAGGTTAGCTAGGTGATTATGAAGGCATCTGCGTAAAGTGGGGATGGATCTTTTATTAACATGTACTGTTAATATATGTTAACCATAGGGACAAAATGGATGTCTCTGAATTGCTTGTGCTTCCCAACAGTTTGGTTCAGGCTGTAACATTCATATATTCATTTAATTTATCTGCTCCTTGCACAACTTCCCAAACGGCTGTCGTCGACTTGGCCGCCGCGCTGCTGTGGTTTACGGAAGGTGATTTGTATGGAAAAATTGACCTGGACGCCCAGGCGTGTCTGCTAATGGACGTCTGGGTGAACATTAGGAGCCTGAAACATAATGTGTTCTATTCCCCAGTGGTAAGAAACAGAGTAGTATCTCTGACATTTAAATCAACACAGAGCGATTCGCAATGCCAGTGTTTCCACAGAGATCACCTTACTGTTGACACTCTGCAGTATCCATTTCGCATTCATCCTACCTCTTATAGCCCAGCCATACGGTTTAATTAATGCCAAGCTTCCGAGAAAGAATACAACTCATTCTTCCACATAACGGTTCTAAACAACACTGGGTAGATGCTGTACCCGAACAGAAGAAAATAAATCTTAGAACCTTATGATTTCATAAATAAATAAGTAAACGAGACCCATAAGAGTGAGGTGATGCATTAACGTTCCTATATGAATTGTTAAAGTCCCGCAGCAAGCATTGAGTTCAAAAACTGCTCGGGTGTTTTTTTTTCGACAGAGGTGTCGTTAGAGCTTGAAGCGGTAACTGCTCACTGGTGTGGAATCTGCATGGGAGCGGGAACCCCTGTCGCCTGCCAAGGCAGTGTCTCACCGCCGCGAGCCAGCCTTTCACGTCGGGACCGCGTAACACCGCGCCGCTCTGCCCCGCTCGACACACCGCCCCGTCTTTCCTCATGCAAGCCTTTCCGGGACACAAGGCGTTAAGTTTACCCTCAGCGCAGAGCTTTCTGGCAGATACATGCCCTACAGTGTGTACAGATTGCATCATTGCCCCAGGGTGAAATCTGGGTTTGGTTTGCAGGCGCTTCTTCTTGCTGTGACTCTTATCAGATAAATGCAAACATAATGATCGATAACTAGTAAATGGTATAACGTGTAGAAGCACTATAAATGCCATACTGTTGTGTCCTGCTACGGGGCTTGAAGAGCGGCGGGCCTAACGCTGTGTTTACACACTGCACATAAGGATGTGAAGCGAAGCAGAAGCATTGAGTTCAATTGAACTGAGCTAAAAATAAATACTCTATAGACCACAGGAACAGAATGAGTGGACTCCCGTTTCAATGGATGGATTTCATGTGAGGCGACTAACAATCCCTCGATTCAAGCCGATGTTTCTTATGTTACTGGACTCGGTTTACATGGAGAAATCCTTAAAATGCATAATGTCGGGGGGATTCATGAGCACTTGCAGTAAATGTCACTCTGTAATATTAAATTGTTAAAATTACTTGTAATAGTGCGGTATCTCTATTGTTTTTATTTTTAGTTCCTGTTATTTGGTTCCTGTCCCTTTATTTTTTCCCCATTATGGCATAAGATTCCTTCAGGAAACAGATCTGTTTCCTGATATATACAGTACATATATATACTATATCTGCCATCATATTATATTATTATGAGCTATTAGACCCTTTGTAGGACCCCGTGGTTTCCCAGATGCAGAGAACTGGACCAATTCATGGAATTAAGTAATTAACGTAGAGTCCAGTAATTAATATGGAATACAACAAATGTTGAAAATAGGATGTTTGCTTCATTGAAATGCATTTAATTTCACTCAATGTGTGAACCCGGGCATTAAGATTCTCTGAAACCCATAACGTAATGACGCGATACACAGAGGAAAGCTAAGCGCCCTCAGCTGGTGAAACTCCTAGCATCTGCCTCCTAGCCTGCTGCAACGGCTTCACAGCCCTACTGCTGTCATACCACACCAAGCTGGTTCATTTTACGGTAAATAACTGCCGAATACAAAGAATGCCCGCACACTGCTCATTAGCTCCCAATCGTGATTTTATTTTTTTCTGTGAAAGACAACTTTTCGAGTAAAGTCTGGTCTTCGTCAAGTAAAGGTGATCAGGAGTACACTTGTATAAATAGACAACAGTGGTCAATTTCCATGTATCTGTCATTTCAGAATAAGTCTCTAGAGTATAATTTCACAATAAGGGACTTCAGAGTTAACATTTTAAACATTTTACATTTTTTATACAGGTGCACTCATGTGATCACCTTTACCTGATGAAGACCAGACTTTGGTCGAAAACGTCTTTCACAGAAAAAAATCGCAATTGGGAGCTAATAAGCAGCGTGTGGACATTCTTTGTATTCTGGGTATTTCACTTTTTTCTACCTGGCACCTGAGGAAACTTTTTGGATGTGCATGTGCCTCTCTGGGAACTGAATAACTGCAGACTACCATCACACCTCTCCGAATGTGGGACCCATCCTTCTCTCCCCTTCCTGTAGCTCCATTTAGCAGTTTTTTAATTTCAGTTTCATACCATGCACATCAGCGTTAAGGGCTTGTTTTTCATTGTAAAATAAAGATTTAATACAACTGATTTAATAAAATGAATACAGTAGAACCACACAGTGGCTACACGGGGCACGGATACTAGCATAAACAGTGGAGAATACAAATGTTTCGCCTCCCTCCCTCCTTGTGAATTGTGAGCATTTGACCCTGTGAATGAACGCATATTTGACCGCTTTAGTCACCAGCAGTTAAGAGTGTAGCGGCTTTTGTAAATGAGAACACATGACTTATTGACCCCCATGTGCCCGTCAGTCACACACGAGTAATGAAATCTTGCCTTCTCCGTGAGAACCATGGCCTCATCTCTCTTGTCACAAGTCTATGGAGGCAAAAAGCTGATTGCCCCAAACACTCCCCTCCCCCAACCCCTTCCCAACCAAGAACACATAATCTCACCAAGAGCCAAATCTGCAGATTAGATACAGAGACTGTTCGCATTCTCGACTGAATATTGCTTACATCTCAGGATGATTTTTTTTTTCTCTATGTCTGCTGTCAATTGTAAAGGTTACTCACTAATATTGTGACCAGAAATTATGTTCGGTACGTTCAAAACCCGTTCACAAGATGTGAATATTTCAGCATTCTTGAAAAGGTCATGGCTGCTACAGTCTATTATTTTGCCATTTAGCCACCAGCGGCCATGCTCATTCAGATGCTCGACATAAACCCCTCTGTGTATTCCTTTAATGGGTAAAATAACAAAGCTGGCACGTGTTGTTTGCCTTTGGCAAAACATTTTTCTTCAGATGCTAAAAAGCACGTTCTGTTTTCAGTGAGCCAAGTGTTTTTGCAAATTTACTGAACAGAATATTTAACAATTACATCATGAAAAAGAGTTGTCAAGGCAGGACTATAACTAATTTTATACAGCTCTTTATATGCAGAGTCCCACCATTTTAGGGGAGCAAAAGTAATGGGACAATTGGCTGCTCAGCTGTTTCTTGGCTAAATGTGTGTCTTTGCATCAGTAGGCTATGCACAAAAAAGCTAAGAAAAGTTCTACAGTTGATTCTAAGTTTGGAATTTGTATTTGGATTCTGTGGCTGTTGTCTCTAAACCTGAAGACCAAATAAGTGTAAATGCCAGTAAAGCAGGCCATCATGATGCTGAAAAAGCTAAATAAATCTATCAGAGACATAGCAAAAACATTGGGTCTGTCAGATTTAACCGTTTTATACGCTATAAGAACGCACTGGTGAGCTCAGCAACAGCAAACGACCTGGCAGGCCACGGAATACCACTGTAGTGGATGAACGAAGAATACTTTCAATTTTGAAGAAAACCCCTGATCTGTCAAACAGATCAAGAACACTCTCCAGGATGTAGGCATACATGTGTCAAAGGCTACCATAAAGAGAAGACTACACCAACATAAACAACAAGAAACTAACGGCCCAGTTAGAGTTTCCTAAAAAGCAGATTTAAAAACAATGCATTAAAAAAGCACATTAAAGTCCAATAAAAAAAAGTCCTATGAACAGATGAGACTAGTATTACCCTGTAGCAAGTGAGGGAAAGAGGAAGGTGTGGAAAAAGCTCCAACTGTGAAACATGGTGGCGTTAGTGTTATAGCTTGGGCATGTATGGCTGCAACTGGAACGGGCTTACTTGTCTTCCATGAAGATGTGACTGCTGATGGTAGCAGCAGGATTAATTTTGAAGTGTACAGAAACATCAAATCTGCTCAGATCCAACCAAATGCCTCAAAACTCAATGCCTCAAAACCCAGCGCTTCACCTTGCAGCAGAAACAATGACCCCAAACTGCTAAAGCAACCAAGGAGTTTTTCAGGGCCAAAAAGTAGAATGTTTTTGACTGGTCATGTCAATCATGAAATGGTTCCCAGTGGCGGAGAATAAAATGCAATGGGAATGGGAATCAGAACAAGTCACTCACAAAGGTGAGGACCACTAATAGCTTAAACCCCAAAAGGGTAGAAAAGAAAAGGAATAATCCTAGTAGCGAAAACAGCCAAATAAAAATCAGCCCAGGAAAATAGGACGAGCTCAAAACACGAGTAAGTCTCCCAAGCTCAATACTAAAGCTAACACGAGAAATTATAAAAGAAAGCAACACCTTCTGCATGTAACACAAACACGGCCAGAAGAAGGTGAAACAAAAGTGAAACCACCAAAAAAAAACTGCCAGCGAGAACAGCACGGACAAAATAGCACAGCGAAGCTAACAAGAGGAGATAATCCTATATACCTGAATAATAAAGCTAAGAAGCAAGTCCCTCGTGAACATAAAACAAGTTTAATATCACGAGGTTGCTTGTACCTGGCTATACCTGGCTCAATGTAATACGGAATGACAAAGAAGCACCGGGGAAGCAGAAGTGAGGGACTTAAATACCCCGCAGGTAGAAGCACAGGTGAAATGAAACAAGCGAGGTGAAACAAAACCCCGGAACGGAACGTGGAAAAAATCAGATAGATTTTCAATCGGAGAAAAATGACGAGAACCGCAGCGGAAAAAGGAAAAAATAACCCACAAACCATGACAAATCACCCATTCTGAATCCAATTGAGCACGCGTTTCCCTTGCTGAAGACAGATTGAAGGCAATTGTCCCAGAAACAAACAGGAGCTGAAGATGGCTGCAGTACAGGCCTTTTAGAACATCACCGGGGAACATATTCAGCTTCTGGTGATGTCTATGGGTCGCAGTTAAGCAATGCAAAGGATTTGCAACCAAGTACTAAACATGATGACTTTATGTCATCACAGGGCAGCAGTGTGGTATAATGGTTAAGGAACTGGGTTTGTAACCGAAAGGTTGCAGGTTCGATTCCCAGGTCGGTCACTGCCGTTGTACCCTTGAGCAAGGTACTTCACCTGCATTGCTTCTTCAGTATATCATATCCAATCAATGGATACTATATAATAATATAAAAATAAAAAATGTTGCTGTCTAAGCTCTGGAGCGAAGAGCGTCTAATGCCGCTAAATGTGTGTATTTAATATTATGTTAATTTGTCCCATTTCTTTTGCTCCTCTAAATTGAGGGGGGGGGGGGGGGGGGGTTACCCGATATGGATATAAATACCCTGAAATTAAAGCTGAACCTCACATTCATTGCTTTATTTAAAATCCTATGTGCTGGAGATACAGAGCCAAAGCAACAAAACTTGTTTCCCTGTCCCATTATTTTTGCATTTAACTGTACATATTTTGAAGTTATCAAATGTATAATATATTAAATATATAATTTGGATAACAATACATAAAAATAAATATTATTTTATGATTATAATATTTATATAATAATATAATTTAATTAATGAAATTATATATAATATAAAAAATATATATAATTTAATTATTTAAATTTTGTATTTCAAGGGTGCATAGTTTAGCCCATCGTTTAGTGTTTGGCAGTCAAAGCAAAAATGATTTTCTTCACTGCAAATACTTTTTTTTATTTTAAATCAGGTACACTGACCTTTTATAATGGATGTCTTCTTTTGTCACTACCTTCTAGACAGAGGGTTCTGATTTTATTTTCTCAATGAAGAGCAAAACCTGCTTTCTTCTCCCCACTAATATTTCCTGTGTGCACTGTACTGCACTTCCCATTGCCACATTTTTAATCTCTTTTCAAACTTTTCATCCTCGCAGTCTGAGAATGATGACATTAGTAAATATTGCGGTATCTCCTCTTTGATTGCTTTCACAGCAGGGAAACCTTATTGCAAAACTTGCCTGATTATTTCAGAAATTGAAGGCACATTTCTGTAATTTGAAAGTAAATTCATTTTTAGGAAGTGTGCATCATTCTTGTAGTAATGAGAAAATATCGACACCCAATTAACACTGACTAATGTACTAGATCAGATGGATATGCCAAATGGTAACCATTTAGCGGAGGTAGATTTTAGTCCCGAAAGTATTGGATCATTTCCTTTCATGTGTACGCGCGCACACACACACACACACACACACACACAGGTGAAAATATAGAGCAGCTATTTTCTAACCAACCCTGACTACATGAAGGCACAAAATGACAAAGAAGCGCCAGAAAGTGGAAGCGAGAGGCTTAAATACCTAGCAGGTAATCGGACAGGCGAAACAAATGATGAGCAGGAAGAAGCAAAACCCCGAACCGGAACGTGAAAAAAATCCGATAGACTGCTTACCGGAGAGAGAGGACGAGAACCGTAGCGAAACAGGAAAAAATAGCCACGGACCATGACAAAGGGTCTTCTGTGTCATCACAATGTGAGCCGAAATATGATAACTGTGAAGTTATCACACCTCTACTATCAACCTCTTAAGATTTGGGGCCCTCAGGCCCCCATTTTGTGTACTTATTATTATACATGTTGGCTATTGTTATGTAGCTGAAACACATAACTGCTGGATGCTTTAAATTCCCAAAGAACTCATGTGTATTTTAGTTTTTTAGGTGATCTCAAAAGGACAGATGATTTGTCCACAAACCCATACAATCACATTAAGTTAGTTCGTCTCTGTTGGGGCAATGTCATATTATTTTCAACCTACTTCATGTTATATGTTATATGCATTGGATTATATGGATTATTCTATTCAATGTGCTCTGTATGGTACCCTGTGATGATTTTTTTAATGGCCTATATTAACCCTTTAACTAGCCTGTATTTGGGCCAGAAATGGTGTATTTGATCATAAATTATGTTTATTTAAGGTGAAATGGTAGGATTCCAATGTTAAAGCGACAACGGTTTCGTATTTTGTAACATGACACGAAATGGGCTCTATGAAAACAAAGATTGTTCTGGAAATCTCCAGATGACACGAATCATGGTAAAGTCGGTATCATTACCCCGGCAAAATTTTTTTAAAAATTATTTAGGCCAGAAAAAAACCTCCACACTGTGTTTGAGCTTCTGTTACTTTGATACTTACAGTAATTCTGACTCTTGATTTTGCCTTACAGAAGAGCGCAAGATTATCACTGTAGTGAGAGAGGTTCAAGAAAAGTTATCATTTTATTTCCGGCCTTGGGTTCAAAAAGGTGGTTTTAGATAACAAGTTAAACAAAACAAAAATATTTGTTTATGATGCGAACGCAAGCACTCCTATTGGTTCAGTACAACACTTTCATTTTTATAACAAATGCTAAATTACAGGATTGATAAGTGAGTTATTTGAGTTATGTCCACAAAGCAAAGCTTTTTTCCCCCTCGCAAACTAAACTCAGGTTTGTTTGTTTTTTGGCTAACAATTCTATGTTAACCTCCAGGTCAGTATACATTAATTTTAAAAAAGCGGCAGCAGTGTAGTATAACGGTGAAGGAACTGCCCTTGTAACTGAAAGGTTGCAGGTTCGATTTTCAGGTTGGACACTGCCGTTGTACCCTTGAGCAAGGTACTTAACCTGAATCGCTTCAGTATATATCCAGCTGTATAAATGGATAATATATGTAAAAAAGAAATGCTAAAAAGTTGTGTAAGTCACTCCGGATAAGAGCGTCTGCTAAATGCCTGTAATGTAATATATTATGTGAACGGATCTTCTTTAGTTCAGTGGCTCAAACATATAGTACGGTTACACCACGCACTTTTTTTTATTTAGCTATAGTTTGTTTCGCTAAACGGTGTTTGCATTTCCGAGTCTGCACATAACCTGCCGAGAGGCTCTTGGGCGCGGCCTGAATATGAACTCGCTTTCTCGCCCACCCAGGCCTGACATTTTTAACGTTGGTGGATGATTATTTTACTAACGAGGAGTAATGTGAAATAAAGAAAACCACGTTTTAAGTACAGTTGGCAATGCCTTTAAGTTAGACATTGTCAGCCTGAGAAAGCAAATATTAATGCCCTGACTAGATAGACCTCCACCTCCAGCTTTTCAGTTTAGGATCCTGGATCTTATATACATACATGATCTTAGTTGATTCTTTTTAGCGTCCCTCAAAGTGGAGGTGAACACAGCTAGAGAAAGAGCCCTGTCTTATTGGATAAGTCAATTAGCCTGGGAAGTTAATGCCCAAGGTAATATGCAGTCTAACACATTGAAAAAACAGCCATAGTAATAAAATATGTTTCATATTTTAAAATATGTAGACAAACATTACTACCTTCTTGGGTAACACTTTACATTAAGTTGCACCTATACATGTGTAGTTAAATGGTAACTAATTTGGTATTACTGAGAAACCCCAATGTAGGTAACATGGAACAACAGTTACCTGTATTCTTAATAATAGAATAATATTTTATTTACACTCATAGGCCACGTCTTTATGATACACAACAAATACACACCTTACCTGTTAATTTCACAAGGTGTCTTCATGTTATGGAATGATTTAATTTCAGCAGGAGAGATGATACAGGGCTAGCCTTGTTTCACATGTGTAATTAAGAATACCATTAACTGCTGTTCCATGTAACCTATGTTGGAGTTACTCAGCAATAACCTCTTTTTACCTAATTAGTTACAATTCAACTCAACTACACAGTTATGGGTGCAACTTAATGTAAAGTATTACCCATTCTTGCTACAAAGTTCTTTTTACATTTGAAAGGCTGTCATAATGGATCAGACGCAAGATTTTTTGCACAGCATGGAACCTGTTTTTCTTCCTTAAAATAGATTCAGGTTTTTCTCGCATTGCTGTACTTCAGAAAGCAACAACGTGCTAATCAGGAGAGAGTATACTGTAGACTGTAGACTGTATACATATACTGTATATGTTTTCACACTCAACTTGTTATGAGCACAAACAAATGACATGAGTCATGGACACATAAATGCTTTGGTATTACACATGAAAAGGAAGGTAGGTTCCTACAATACTCCTTTAACCATATTAGATTGTTTTCTAACATGGTAAATGGACTGCACTTATCCAAAGCGCTTTACAATAGCCTCTCACTCACCCATTCACACACACATTCACACACCAACGGCGGCAGCCACCATGCAAGGTGCTAGCCTGCTCATTGGGAGCAATTTGGGGTTCAGTGTCTTGCCCAAGGACACTTCGACATGTGGACAGGAGGAGCCGGGGATCGAACCGCCAACCCTGCGATCAGCGGACAACCCACTCGACCTCCTGAGCCACAGCCGCCCATAACGCAGTCAGGGTCATAAAATAATTTGGTCTAAAAGCTACTGAACTACCATTGAGATATATCACATCCCAAAAAGAAAATTGATCATTACCAGCAGGCGGAAAGAGTGGCCACAATAGCGGTAGAGTGTTTCTTTATGAGTTCATTTATTAAAAACAAAGGGATGTGGTTGATTTATTGATTCTTTTATAATGGAATAAGTTTTTTTTCTGGTCCATTGCAGGCACATACAATGCCTGTTTGAAATGGAAAACCTTTTCTTTACTTCTTAATCCACAGTGAACTGCATAATGACATTTGATAGTATCAGGATACAGCCTGTCTAATGCGTATTACTCAAAGATGTGCTTTTTGCTATACCATGAATGAACAGGCTTGTCAGGAACAGCCATTCTGCTGAATATAGAATAGAACAGCAGATGAAAAAACGTAACGTTAAATATCACTGGAATCTGATTGGCATTAAGATCTCTAACATAATGACTAAGACAAATGGCCCTATTTTCGTGACAATGGTAGGTTAAACGTGCCTCGGCGCCAGTGAAATTGTTCATAGCGCACTTCCCCTCCACCATTATGGTCTGCAATAAACCTGTTTGCATCAACATGGGTAAAGTGATAGGGTGTATGTCTGGCACTGGCACTGTGCAAGTCTGGTGTCTAATAATGTTTTGAACATATGGGGCAGACAAGTGATCACACATGACTGTTTGACGGATGTTGAAAGAGAGAGAAACATCTCTATACATTGTCTACGATAAGCATCTATTAAATAAATAATTGATGATATCAGACATGGCGAAACTTTGCAATGGTGTTGGAAAGAAATGGACAGAAAGCATGTGATCTGATTGGCCATCATGAAACCAACCTGTTTTACAACTGTGCCAGTGTGCCACTGTCTCTAGTTACAACATTTATAATATTGAGTTGGACACACCTTAACTAGCACTCTGACTTAAACTGTGACTTATGGCTATATTTTAACAATCTTAGCACATGGTCGAAAGTGCATAGCACACGTGGGGGGGTGTCCAAATCCACTTTTGGAAGTTAAACGGCAGATAACTTGAGCACAAAGTATGGCACAAGGGTAAAATAAGCTGAACTCTTATTAATTGTAAGTGTGTCTTGGGCGTAACATGCAATAAACCAATTTATCTCCCATCCCTTTAAAAGCCACCTGCATTTGCACCTTGGAGGATTGCTAATATAATGACGAATTTAGCAAGATTTACTGACGACAAAACGGGCCTGCTTGTGAACGAGGTACAGGAACCTGAGAAGGAAGACCAGTCCGTTAAAATTCGCAGAATTAATTGTGTAATGTGGTGCAAATCTGTTTTCGTTTCTGATTGTTGAAAATGTTTAATTGCTGAAAGAATGGAAACCCGGTGACTGTACTTTAAAAAATGTGAAGAAAGAGGAATAGGGCAAAAAATCTTGACCTAAAGCGCATAATCAGAAAATATTGGTATATGTCAAACGATGTCTTCTAACTCAAATATAAATCACGATTAAGAGTGATTGGCTGTATGCAACGTCTTATAAACTTCTATTCTGACTACTCGGGGATGTCCCATTGATAGAGCATGGCCGATGTCGCCGACGTTCCAACGACGACGAATGATTGCGATTTTGCTCAATGGGCTAGCCAATGGACCAGTTTTTATTATTGTGTATTTTGTGATATACACAATAATATTTCACATTCTTATCTTGATATTTTTATACAATGTTTGCGCCCCTGTGTGTGCGTTGCGCACACGCCTATGTACATGCACATTACTATCTTAATATTGCACCCTTAAAATAGCAATGCGATAACCAACTACGACATGACTTAAGACCACGTTTGTGCAAACGCTTTCAGCTGCATCAAAGTAGCAATACGCCCACAATGTCCCTGACCACACCTCAAACCTACCCACCCAGATCAATGCAAGTTCAGTTCCTTATACAACATGGGCTCTGGACGGGAAAATTACTGCATTGGTCTGAAACTAACATCGGTCTGAAACACTTCTGCCTTGACTGCAGAAATAGGGCCTAAATATTTCTAAAGATGTTTCCCAAAAGGTTAACATCCTACCGAGTAGTGCTCCAAGGGGCTCTGAACTGTTGAGAGAGAGAGAGAAAGAACAAGAGAGAGTGAGAGACAGTGAGAGAGAGTGAGAGTGAGAATGTGTGTGTGTGTTAGAGAGAGAGAGACAGATTATGTAGCTTCTTGCCTGTTAAATTGCTAAAATAATTATTTTAAAAATAATTTATTAATAATAATAAGTTGTTTATACATATAGTATTATTGTTTTATAAATAATCCTATTTATCTATTTTTATTATAGTTCACGATTATTATTACTATTATTACCATTGTTTTCTACATTGCATGCTATGGCAATATGTATGAAAAATATGTCAGACCAATAAAGCAATTTGAATTGAATTGAATTGAGAGACAGATAGAGAGAGCAGCAGGAGGAAGAAAACCGGGCTTCATGTAGATGCAGAGCAGTGTAGGCACTGCGAGATGCAGAGTGTGACAGGACTACATGGGCCACGGGCCCAGCAAACAAGCAGAGTCCCTTTGTAAAAAGCTCCCCTCGCGCTCACAGTGGAGCCATCGCCGCAGCCCTCCTCTGATCGCTCATGGCAGCTCCGTCTCTTGCTTCTTCTTCTTTTTTTAGCGAAGCCTAAGGAGCGAGACCCTGGCAACCGACGTCAGCCTCCGCGTCCCAGCGGGTGGTGTTTCCTCACCGCTGGCATGGCGACGGCATGTGACAGCGGAGCACACGCGCCGTCGTCTTTCCACGCCCCTCTCTCCCGCCACCCCATCTACAAAACGAGGGCCTCCGTCACTGAAGCAGTCCGTGTTACTCGCTGGCTGCCTTCCTGTCGTAGAGACTGCTGCTCTTTTCTGGCCAGTGGGATGGCTTCTTTAGAAGTCTCCTGTAACCTCTGGCTGCTGCAGCTCCTGGCACGATTCCACAACGGTGTCAAGGCTATAACCTGTACGGGTTATACTGATTCACTGAATGTGAAAGCAACTTCCAATGGTCCAATGGTTTCATGACAAACTGTGGCAGATGCATTAATTGATTATTAGTTTGCCACAATTGGGTTGAGGAGACTAGTTTTACCTAATTCCACATAATAGGTGGACAGAAGAAAATTACTTGTCACTATTTTATGCACACACACATACACATACTGTATATACACACATTTATATGGCAACTTTATCAGGTACCCCTATCAAGTACCATGTAGAACCCCCTTTTGCCTCCAAAACAGCCTGAATTATTTGTGACATGGATTCAATAAGGTGCTGGAAACATTCCTTAGGGATTTAAATCCATCCACCTCATCCCAAAGGTGCTCTATTGGATTGAGATCTGGGGAGTGT
Organism: Ilyophis sp. 1 JC-2022; assembly: GCA_022702515.1. Classification (NCBI taxonomy): domain Eukaryota; kingdom Metazoa; phylum Chordata; class Actinopteri; order Anguilliformes; family Synaphobranchidae; genus Ilyophis; species Ilyophis sp. 1 JC-2022. Next base: position 28,096,094 of record CM040395.1, on the reverse strand, counting down.
GCAGGCCATTGAAGTAAACTGGAGTCAGTCGTGATCATAGAACCAGCTTGAGAGGATACTTTGTGACATGGTGCATTATCCTGTCTTCTGGTGCTGTCGCCCCGTCTACTTTGAGGTTTGACGCGCTGTGCGTTCAGAGACGCGCTTCGGCACACCGCTGTTGTAAACAGATGTCATTTGAGCATCTGTGGCCCTTCTGTTAGCTTGACTGAGTCTGCCAATTCTCCTCTGACCTCTCTCATTGACAAGATGTTTTCAACTGCCGATCACCTCAAGCTGGTTGCACGAACATGACAGACTTCAGTTTACTCCAATAGCCTGCACAGTCCCCCAGATCTCAATCCAATAAGGCACCTTCGGGAGGAGGTGGAACGGGAGGTTTGCAGCATGAATGTGTGAAAGAAATCAGCAGAAACCGCGAGTCAGGATGGACCAAAACATTTGGAAAATAAATCAGTGTTGTTGAGCATCACTTTACAGCACATTTTTCTCTTTCTTTTAATGATTTGTGCTCATTGCATGCGAATGGTTATTTTGGATTACAAGGGAACTTGAAAGCAATGCTGCAGAGATGCTGTACGTTTATTTCATTGTAGTCTCATCCTCAGAGCCACTGGAGCGGCAGGAACGTGGGATACCGCAAAATGCCTTGCGTCTTGTGTTTTTATACCGTAGTAATATGCTCTAGTGCTATTTGCATGCCGCATGCTGCGTGCTGTTGGTCCAGGAATAATTGACATTTTATTTTAATGTCACCGTCTATAACGTACGTAGACTTTCGGTCAAACTTTTCAGTGAAGTATGTAGCTGAAGTAGAGAGAGTGAGTTGTATTTACTCTCATAGGGTTTTCTAACCCTTGTTGTCCCTGAAGTGTTGACAGCCCTTGTTCAAGCTGTGCCATGTGCTAATGAGAGCAGTCGACTGGATGCGCAGTCATCGTGCAGAATGGCATATGTGTTTAAATGGCAGACATTTTCTGGTCCTTTTTTCCCCCAAAAAAAAAACAGCCATTGTTGTCTAGAACTGGCCCTGGACCCTGTGCTAACTGGTAAAAACTCCAGAGAACAACAGAGAATTGACGCAGACATAAACTGACAGGAAGGCTGAGGGCCGTACCCACAGAGTAGACTAAAAATGAAGATGCTGTTGCAGTATTTGACTAACTATGCATCCACCAGTATCGGGAGAATACAGTATGTGTAGCCTACTGTTGATTTCATCCAAGCAAGTTACAGATTGTGTGTGATCCAAGTGGGAGGAAGACATTATGTACTTTTTAACCAAAGATATATATATATTTCATTTATATATATATATTTATTTATTTTGAGATAAGTGTCATTGAAGATTCAAAACCAGCAACCCTGTACAATTGTGAGCATATCGGTTCTTCACTTCACTGCTGGGAATACTGCATTGCTTCCTAGATCAGACAAGTTAAATCAAAACAATCCTGCTTCAGCTTATCTAACATTGTGCCACGTTTGAAATGAAGAGTTAGCTGTATCTGACAGGAATGGCACTGATTTTTTGCTCTGCACACGTAGCTTGCCTACTGAATGTTTTGTTTTCTCTTGGCACAAACTAAGTTTGAGAGAGTTTGAAGACTGGAAAATATCCACATAAAATAACTTTGACTTTGGAGATTGGTGGGGAATTGACGGCTTGTACAAGTTCCTCTCTGGTTTGCAAAGCTTCACTAAGCGCAGGGGAGCTTGCATGACCAGATGACATCAAAATACACTGACAATTTTCTATTTTCTTACCTGTTTTGCTCAGGGAAGGGTATTGGGCTACCAGGGTATTGGGCTACACAGCACACAAGTAATCAAACATAAGCTTTAACATTACATGCAAGTCACTCACTGTCGTAATCATTTCAAAATTTGCCATTATTTTCAGACCACGTTCCTACAGTTCTAAGAGTGTACAGATTCACATACACCAGGGCCCAAATACATTTAATCCCGATCGGATATTTTAGAAATCCCATATTTTCTGATCCAGGATCAGCCAAATTTTGTCCCGATATTTAAAAGCAATTCAGGATAGGATCACCCTGATCCAGATTCAGACTTTTCAAGATTACCAGATCCTGAATATCAGTGCTTTAATCCTACCTATCTCCACCTATTGTATATGAAGAACAACATAAGGATGACAGACAGTATAGCAATTTAGAGCCATTTATTAAGGATATAATGATGAATTATATTTTATATATCATTTTATGATCACAAACTCATTATTTGGTTGAATACACAGTTCTGTGAGGGAGGCAAGAGGCCACTGCAAATGTAAGAAATTATTGAAAATGTATCAACCATAAAGGCTACAAATGCTGTATTATTTCAATTTACAAACTTTACCATCTTATTTATAGTGAAACATTTTAATGTTTAATTGTATAGTACATTTTTCTCTGATAATTCATTCTAAATCCACTCCTCCAGTTGAATCAAAGTAATCCAGATTTTTTGGATCAAACTGATCCCAATTCTAGGTTTTTGTTTTCAACAATCCGTTTTGAATATTGGATCCAGATTAAAGCTTGGATTTGATTTCCTGATCCGATCGGATATCAAAGTGATGCTAATCCTGTTTTTTGGTTTTGAACTCCCCAAAATCAAAATCTGATCCCATAGGATAGGGATTACACATTTTGAACATTTTACATTACACATTTTACTGGGCCCTGGTTTTAACCTGCTTCTAATCAACTGCAACACTTATTAGCTCCCGGCTATACAAATAATAACGTGACAAAAAAAACATCGGCTTAAAGTGAACATATTATTCTAGCTGATCCAGAATTGTGTCACTAAGCAATTCAAGTAAAATTTATGCTAGCATTCACACAGAATCATATTCATTTTGGCTGTTGCTGTTTTTGAAGTTAACAATTTTTTCTCCACATACTGTACTACAAATTGAATCGGCAGGTAGCCCCCTCGGGACATTGAGTTGAGGCTAAATTATATGTTAAAGTCAGCACAGATTATATCTGCCAGCATCAAACCCATATCTAAAAAAACATATGGTATACATCAACAAGACGGCGGATATTAGCCATTTTGTCCCAAATATAATGAAACATTTATTTTGGCACCTTAAAATGTCATTATCTACTCTAAAATATCAAACAGTATCAATGCTCTCAGAAAAGTATTGTACAACATACATTGAAGTTAATTCATAAATGAGAAATATCATAAAGGTTACGGAAAAAGTAGGAGAGACATAACATATGTAATGAAATATTCTACATTTGTGCTAGGTGGCAAATGAAGAAATCCTTAGCCCACAGCTTAGCCTCCAATGTCTGTCAAGGGTGTTAATATTTAAATTACAGTCATGAATAAATGAATTAAGCAGGTGCTAACAATATCCCTGCCTCCTTTGTGTCATAATTATAGCATTCTACAAGACTCCAATGTATTCCTTACTCCATATTTTTCTGTGTTGTGAAACCCAATGCTATCTGGTCAGAATGCTAAGGAATCACTACTTTCTGTTAGCATTCAACCGCCCCCCCCCCCCCCCAAACGTGGCATCACAACAATTCATTTTCTGTTATCCGATTTTGGCCTTAGCCACAATGCTTATCCAACAACATTATTCTGAAATATGAGTTTATAATGCAAAATGCATTCACTCAAGTAGTATTTCTTGGCAATCATGCTTTTAGGCAAGTTAACATCAGGAGTGAAGTCTGCATTTGCACTCTGTATAAGTTTTGTGCTGGAGTGTGTGAATCCAATTTGTTGAACTAAACCCATGACAAGCAATCTGCATCTACAAATGAGCTTGGCTAACAAGGAAAATACAAACGCGAGACACGGAGCTGGCTTTAATTAATTGATATTGTTGCATCTAATTTGGGCCACATCCAAAATACAGTGGGGGTTGCAGTGTTGAGGTGAGCCCTATACTAAGTAAATGTGCATGCCTCCTTTGAGATCTATTCACAGTATGTGTAATGAGGTTTGTGCATTGTGGATAGTAATGATGGCTCAAAACAAGCTTTGTGAAGATCCACACCATCTCCTCGCAGGCCAAAGTATCTTATGATAAGGGACCATCACACTTTGTTGAGCTTTCCCTATCAGCAATGATTTAGTGCACATTTATCGCCGTTCGGACCTTTTTGTATCTGCTTCTGACAGTTATGTTTGTGTTCCGTCATAATAAAAAAAGACAAGGGCCTGAATCCCATTAGTTTTGCCGACATTCCTCTTAATGCTAAGAGTCCATTTTGAATGACCTCAGGGGACACCGAGACAAACCAGCATCCCTCTCACGGCAACAGCACACGTACAAAAACAGCAAACAACATCACTCCCGCGTTCAGCCAGCTTGTCAAAACCACCGCGGCCGCCTGAGACAGCGGAAATCAGGCGAGGGACAGGCGGTGCGTGTCGGCGAGAAACGCCGCCGCCGTGTCATTGGCCTTTTGCGCCTTCAAAAAGAAAATGCCAGGAGCGGGAAGGCCGAGTCTGTTTGTTCTGGCGAGGGCACGGGGGCCGAGGTCGAAGCCGTGGCGAATCACACATTTTTTCACACGCTGTGCACCTTCTCACACCACCATTTCATGGATGGCGACACAGCACTCCCATTCCAGAGCAACGTTGCCAAAACCCTGGATCCGTTTACTTTAAAGGTAAAGGCAGGCATGCGTAATATTTTCTGTAAAATGATCATCAGGAATCTCCAAATTGTTCCTTCGCTTGACAGGTTTGTGAAATCATTTCAAGGTAGCACATACATTTTGTGGTGTTTGCTGTGGATATACATTTCACACTAAACGCAACACTTTTTTGTCCTAAGCCAAACATTACAATTCAAATCACTCAGCAAAAGTAGAACACATCATGTACATTAAAGAATGGCATTGGTGATTCTATCCTGTAGCATTCTTCATGGGAGGTATTTCTCATGGGGGATTGGATCAGTCTGGTGTTTCTTTTCCGAACCACTTTTATCCCCCTATGTTTTTTTTTTTTTACCTCTCTGGAATACCCAATCATACATTTAGACATATCTTACCACTGCAGTGCACTTCATAAGCACGCGCTGCCTATTTTCATTTAGTACTCCACTGTCTGAGCCACACGGTCGCTGTATCAGAGGGGTACACTGGCACAGACAACCGGCACCTAATCGAACAGAAAGAGATGCTCTTGAGTGATTAGGAGGGGAGTATTGAAACCCTCGTCCCCTGGGCGACGCTATGGCACGGTCAGAAGATTTTGTAGCTTTTAAAATGTTCTGGCATTCACCGATAGTGTTCAGAACGGTTACAGAATGTATCCATAAAGGACACAGAAAATCTATATGGCTCCCCTTGTGTGTGAGAATTAGTAGGAAAAGTAGAGATCTATACATACAGACAAGAATAAGGAATTCCCAGATACTCTATTTGCCATAGTACTGAAGTAAGTGAATTCAGAAGATTCTAATACTCATAAATCTGTTTACTATGCAACATGCTGATCCAAACACACTGTCCCTTTGTTATGCAAAAACTTCACATGCAAATATGAGCTGTGAAAAGTCTATGCTCATGAGTCTAATTCAGATGCGCTTCACAGTTGATCCCCAGAAGTGGCTCTAAATGGCATGTGACATCAGGTGGCATCTGGCCAATCAGGGATGTGGGTCTACTCTATCAATCACTTCTACCAGGACACAAACCAAAAACATCAAAACAAAACTCAATGTACCCTTTGCATTTGAAAATGCATGCCTAGGTACACAGAGGACTCCAACCCCCTGCAATTAGAGAGGACGGAAGCAAAACAGCTTGTGGTAAAATAACTGCACTCCTCAGAAATATATCATTTTGGCTTCACAGAGCAGTTATACTAAAACAAAGGAACCCAAAGTGAAGTTCAAACATTAGGACATGTGCACTTCAACGACAGAGAGGCCACCTTCTATCATTATTTCCCAGAAGGATCCACAACATTTTTATTAAATTCAAAGGGGTGAGATGAAAAGTGCCCACTGCACTGTGTTTGGGGGAATTTGGAATCGATACTGAAATGCCATCCTTCTCTCCTCTGGTGGAAAGATAAATCTATCATCCCTGGTTGGATAATGAAGTACAATTTACTTACCAGCAAAAGTGTATTGGATTATAGAATTTAATCAGTCCGATTAAATCATTAAAACTTACAAGAAACCAATGGCGGTGACTGTGTAGGAATATGAATGATGTATGGTACAGGGTTTAAAATAAGGGTCATTGCCAGCATTATGCAAGAAATGCTTTGAAATTGATTCCGCACTTTAACAGTAAAAAGAACAGGCTGGCCTCTCAATTTACTGGTCTGTTAATACTCTGCTTGTGATAAAATATAAACGGTGTTCACTGTGCTCTCAAAGCTAAATGTGACCTCTCAGTCTCAAACCCTGTTATATTCTATTCAATGTTTGACTGGTGCACATTTTTTTCTCCATTTTTCGAGATCTATAACAATCAACATTAAATGCAGTCGAGGATTCTCTTTCAACTGCTAATTGCCCCAAACCATGTTATTTATTTGTATTTATTTATTTAGCATGATTAATGAGCGTGCTAGTTAAAATAAGCATGACCTAGCTGCAGCTGATCACATTTCTAAAGTGCTTGTATTATCTCTATATGTGCCATTGTAAATAGATGCAGCTATATTAAAGAGATTGGGTCACATTAGATCATTCTAGTTCAACAATAAATTAAAGAAAATCTCATTACATTTTTTATTATTAAATGTGAAGTGCTCAAATATTGCAAAGGTCATGCAAGCACATTGGACGCAATGAAACGAATGCAGGTGAGTGATCTGTATTTAAACTGACATGACGTCCCTTAATGAAAAAGGCTCGGCACAGTGAACAGTTTAAAGCTCAGTTTGTAGCCTCTCCCTTCTCAAGCTAATAAGCATCATCAGTAAATATGTTTATAACACCAAAATATATCTTTTAAAAAGTATGCTCCCCAGTGTCTCAATAATAAAAAAAAGAGTTTGCCACAATCCAAGGCTGGGCCCTAAAGCCTTTGCAGGTCTCAATTTGGACTATGTCTTTAGCAGAATATTACCAATGATTCCGCAGTGATGGGATGCAATTAGCCAGCTGTCGGGTGCATTTAAGCCAGCCAGGGTTTCTTGGGTTAGCACTGCATCAGTTGCTCCCAATGACATGACTGTCAGTGGTTATCAGTGAGAAATTATATATATACTGTATGTCTTTATGTTCATTTTGTCCATTTCATGTTGTCTCTTTCATTTTCTGCCCTGAACAGGACGATATTGCCTTTTGGCTGCTTATAATGTGTTTTCTACTTAGGCGTTTACTTTTAAAAAGTGTTCCCTGTATACAGTGCATAATTCATTGGACAGTGACAAATTTTTTGTTATTTTGGTTTTGTACTCTAGCACTTCCTGACGTCTGTGAACCTTGGATTTCTAATTTTCTGGTATATTTTTTATTTTCATTCATATCTACTGCATATCATGGCAGCAGACTGATGGTTTGAGGCTCGTTTATACCAGACATAATACCAGACATATTCAAAAGCCCCATTACAGCGGCCTCCTCCCACACATTGCCAACACGTTGTTGTACTCATTATATTTGGTTGTAAATCAGTTTTTTAAATGACAGGAGCAGTTAGATTGCAATAAAATGATGTTCAACATTTGTGATTAACTTAAAGGGATAGTTCACTTTTAAGTGCTTCTTTTGATATTTTTATTTTAGTGTGTTTCCTCGATGGGCCTAGACAGTTTTTGTTTGCAATGAAGGACATTTGAGAAACAGACATATCACAACGGTGGGCTTTTCATAGTAAATCTAAAGCGAGATGATACACTTAAAGTAACTCCAAAGTAGTTTGTACATATAGGGGTCGATTTACTAAAGGTTTGCGCGTACGAAAACACGTGTAAAACTCTTACCACCTGCAAAAAACCGTCTGAAGTGATCAACTAATGTGGTGTAAAGAGGACTGCGTGTTCTAAAATTGAAAGATAATATGCAAAATTGGGCATCCCTATGTTATTTCACGAAATAGTGGGAGGCGGTCATGCAAATAGATTACCTTAGCACGTGTGAAGTGATGAAGCCCGAAAGGAAGTTTGGGAAAGGTATTTGCGGGTGTATTTTAGTACAAATGGAAAGCAGGTATTACAAGACATGGAATCAATAAGATGATGGCTGTCATTGTAGAAAAACTTGTACGAGTGTGTTTGGAATATCCATAACTGAACACTCTGAATGATTGCGTAACAATGGTGGCTAATTCACTGGCCCATTCTAGCTAACGCTCAAAATACACAAGAAGATAATTTGTGGATAGCCTGATAGGCTACATCATGAATAGTAAGAATATTTTTGTTAAATCATGAAGAAAATCGTGTTACAGAATACAAGAGTAACCAGTATTTGAATCAAAAAAGCTATACATCGTCTATTATAACAAACAGTGAATAACAAGCTAATCAAAACATTATAAAAAATAAAACCCATGATTAAATGGAAATGTGATTTTACGTGACACTTACGGCGTGAGTAGGCTTAGTAGTAAGCATACTTATGCCCATAAGAAACATCCAGTGAAACAGTTTGTAATGAACCAGTAGCCTATTCACTACACTAAAAAAATACCATAAAAACAGCAACATTGCTTTCGGGTGTACGTGTGTCACAATAAATAACTTGCCATCCACAGCTTCAATCAGCAGAATCCGTCTGTGACAGCTTTGACCTGGAAACACTGAACTGGGATGGGCAGGCCTCAAGCCCCCTTCTTAATGGCTGTTTGTCGAAAAACTATTATGACGCAGATTAATGTTTTATCTTCTTTGAAGAAGAGCTACGCAAAATTATTTTGCGCAGAAGTTACAATTACAGGTGCAATTATGTGCAATAACCATTGATTTTATGCAGTACATGTTGAAAAGGCATTCAATGGGGTGCAAATGCATCGAAAAACATATTTCCCTCCAAAACTATCATGCTTAACCTTTTAAAGGGTAACAAAGCACGTTGGTTTAGTTAGACCCCGCCCTCTTTTGAAATTACAAAAATGCCAAAATCTGGGCGTGATAAGGTAATAATATAGGGGTTGAGCTCCAGATATCAAACCACGCCCCAGCGATTCTTTTTTTACTAGTAGCCAAAAGCCCATTCTGCTCTGGACAGCACTCACGACAGCTGCTTTGTTCCACTCTTTCTCTCTCTTGCTACCTCTCTCACTCACACACAAACAAACACGCTAGCTCCAGCTACTGCCGAGCCCCTAGTAGCTAGTTGCTGCCGAGGCAGAAGCAATGGTGAAGAATGCGGCATGCATAGCCTCGTTTGGGCTTATATTGATGCGCCAGTAAACAACAAATCACACACTGTACAAATAGTTACCCATGCCATGTAGGCTACTCATTTTACACAGGCTGTGGGCAATCCCACTACCTGCAAGATATCAACAATATTGGTTTCCATTTCAACGGGTGTACATGTGGTCACTGCACTGAACTCTCTCCAAGAGATAATGTCTGTTGTAGGGACGTTGCAAAAGTAAACGTATAGCATGCATATAATACAACTCCTGGCTCAACTATGCTTTATACTATATATGTATTTTTAAAAGATAAACTACCTAGCTACTTTCTAAGCTAGACTGAAAAATGAACTATCAAAAAACTATCAAGCTAACTATAAAAAAAATTCAAAAAATAGATTACTATAACTTATTAGAATATTCAAAAAAGCTAAACTGTAAGCTAGCTATGGTATATATATCACTCGCTCGCTCTCTCTCTCTCTTTTATCTCCTCTTCCCGTCCACGGCACGCAGATCAAATGCTGAGATTCGTTTTTATAGCTGGGGCATAGCCCGCCCTCGCTCCAAAACTTCAGGGCATAGCTGTACAGATTTCTATTGCGTCACCGGGAGGAATACGTCAGCTGGATGAAGTTTCTAGCCAATGACAGACTGGACATGCAGTACCTAACGTTTTACCACTAGAGACACTTTTGAGCCAGATTCTTTGGGTTAACGCTGTTTTGAGCTGACTACAGTAAAATGTCAAGATTTGAACCATAATCAATCAGTAACACTTAGAAAAAAACAAATGTATCAGTTCTCATATAAAATAAACGGTTTTAGTGCTTTGTTACCCTTTAATATAGTCGGATCCAGAGGTTCTAGATATCTAGATGGAAATTGTTCCCTATTTGAAAAGTGACACCAAAGGTACTTCTAAGAACTTTGAGCTGATTATTCACATATTTCACAGGTCATTAATCACCAGAAGGGCACAAATAATTTAACTAATTCTGACAGTGCTTGCTATATTCATTTCTTAAAGGGATTATATGTAACGCTATACGTAACGTCCAGAAAATTCTCATTACTGACACCGGTGGCCGTAAGTGAACTGCAGCCAGTTCTGTGACTGCAGCAGCTGAGAGAGGGAAGGCACATCTTTCATTCGCAAAATTATTTTCCCGGAAAATCAGACCCAAATTCTTTACATAAAAAGTAGGCTCTTATACATAACGAAGAAAGACAGGAAAGGTCTAATTTTTAAAGTTACATTACAATCTGTTTATACATGGCAATTGAAAGTATTCATGCATGTAAAAATCTTACATATAGCCCCTTTCATTAAAATTTTGATTCAGGAAGAAGCTGTCATCCACGTCGGCAAGGTCTGAAAATAAATTCTTCCTAAAACCCAAAAGCTATAGTGTAAAAATCTTTTTGGGGTACAGAAAAGGGTACTTGTTCATCAAATAACCCCAATTAGTTTGCATTGGTATTTTTGGTATAGTGATCAGGAGAGATCGTGCTGTTTGCGTAAAGTGATGCATGCCGTATATTAATGTAACTGTTTCAGACACACACAAGATGGATTTTGTCATGTTATCTACCAATACGACATTGTCATAGAATGGTGAAAATATGTTCGTCATAAAATCAATCTCCAGCTGGGATGTCTGTGTCTAACCAAAAAATTAATTGTGTTAGTATGTGAGCCAACTGGTCCAACAAACAACGGCTACCATCCAAAACAAAATTAGCCATGACTGACTTTACTGTATTAAACATGGCTTTGGAGCGTTACAGAAGAATATAGTCACACGGAACATAGTTTGAAATGCAAAAGCCATTCCTAAATTGTAATACAGAAATTCACTCCGCTACTGAACACTAAGTATTTCATACAAACCTGATGCTACAACCTCAGGAACTCCGTCTTGAGTCTCTCACACTTCTGCCTGAGTCTGAGCCAGCTCATCCCTCTTGAGTCCCTCACACCTCTGCCTGAGTCTGAGCCAGCTCATCACTCTTGAGTCTCTCACACCTCTGCCTGAGTCTGAGCCAGCTCATCCCTCTTGAGTCCCTCACACCTCTGCCTGAGTCTGAGCCAGCTCATCCCTCTTGAGTCCCTCACACCTCTGCCTGAGTCTGAGCCAGCTCATCCCTCTTGAGTCCCTCACACCTCTGCCTGAGTCTGAGCCAGCTCATCCCTCTTGAGTCCCTCACACCTCTGCCTGAGCCAGCTCATCCCTCTTGAGTCCCTCACACCTCTGCCTGAGTCTGAGCCAGCTCATCCCTCTTCAGTCCCTCACACCTCTGCCTGAGTCTGAGCCAGCTCATCTCTCTTGAGTCCCTCACATCTCTGCCTGAGTCTGAGCCAGCTCATCCCTCTTGAGTCCCTCACACCTCTGCCTGAGTCTGAGCCAGCTCATCCCTCTTGAGTCCCTCACACCTCTGCCTGAGTCTGAGCCAGCTCATCCCTCTTGAGTCTCTCACACCTCTGCCTGAGTCTGAGCCAGCTCATCCCTCTTGAGTCCCTCACACCTCTGCCTGAGTCTGAGCCAGCTCATCCCTCTTGAGTCCCTCACACCTCTGCCTGAGTCTGAGCCAGCTCATCCCTCTTGAGTCCCTCACACCTCTGCCTGAGTCTGAGCCAGCTCATCCCTCTTGAGTCCCTCACACCTCTGCCTGAGTCTGAGCCAGCTCATCCCTCTTGAGTCCCTCACACCTCTGCCTGAGTCTGAGCCAGCTCATCCCTCTTGAGTCCCTCACACCTCTGCCTGTGTCTGAGCCAGGTCATTCTCTGCCCTCTCCAGGTACGAGGCTGCCAAAACGTTTCATGACCGTCCTCATCTTTACGCTACGAATGGATTTTATGAGCTCGCTCAGGGCAGCACGCAAAGCGTTATTGAGATGCAGGGACGCAGATTGTCATGTTTACGAGGTTTTCCTGGGCCATGCCACATTAGCTTTGGTGCTTCCATGAGCCGCCTGGCCTTACGGCAGATGAGCGCCACCTCGACGCACTGTACCAGAGTCTACCAACCCGCCCTAATGCGAAATTAAATGCAGAACCGCTTAACAGGTCCCCTATTGCTCACGGCTCAGCGGCTTGGGTACCGGAACGGGGCGGGGGGGGGTTGAGAGGCCGTGTGAACCAAGGTATGTGGCTCACCCGCCAGATCAGGGAACGGCGACTGCATTAAACCGGGCTTTTTCATTGGGTCGTAAAATACCTATGGGTCACAGAGCTATAAAATGCAAACACTGCATACTTGGCCAGCATATTTCATTCTCTTCTACTCTCATTTTTTTAGGCAGGATGCAAGTCAATTGATAATAGAAGAAAGATAAACCATAAATGAATGGTAAAGTATGATGTGTAGCAAGAAGTTTCAAAAAGAGTTTCAGAGCGAATAGCTGTAAGTAAACGGCAGATGCAGTGGGTGAGTTTATGAACATGACTGTAGTGGGATAAGAAGAATGTAGTAAAGGAGCATTTTGAAATGGAGACACACCATGTAATATCACAGAATTACTGAACTATACTGGGACATTAGATTCCTGTGGTTGCTCAGTAAGGACGGCACTTACTGCTGGCAGAAAATACATTATTAACTAACTCAGTATAAAACTATATTTAAATGCAAGTAGAAAAATAATCCTAACCCTGGCTTTTAATAAAAATTAATTTGGATATCCCTGTTCCATTGTATAATTGACTTTGACATTGCTTATATGGCCTTGTGGATTGTGTGACTGCCAATAAATCGGAAGCGTTGGGATTTCAAGGCCAACTGAATGAGGGCAAAAATCTGTAAAACGGCACTTGTGCATTTCTGCCTGTCATTCAGGAGTGCTGGGCCGGGGACTAGGATAATAGCTCTGGGACAGAGTGCTGCCCAGCCTTGGGCATGTACATTTGTATCAGTCTGAACCCTGGCCCATACATTTCCATAGGTAGTGCATTGGTCTAATCTCTTGCCCCTACTGAGGGAAGATTAAGGTGAAGATCAAGGAACTAAGCGGACCCCAAATGGCTCTCCTGCACAGTTTTGTGGTACCTGTACACTTCAGTGACATGAAAAACCAGTACCTGCACACTGTAACTGCAGCACAACATGGATTTAAGGATGTCGAGAACCAACGTCCAGACAAATGTGCATGTTGGGCCCTATCTTACACCCGGCGCACCAATATCTATAAACCTATATCAAGCGTAATGTGGAAATTGCCATTTACACCTAATGCGTGCATTGTCATTCAATGGAAAACTTGCGCACTGCAATAGACGGACATTTGAATTCTGAAAATGCATTTCAGATGTCATTACAAAACGGCTCTCTAGGTTTACAGCCTCTAAATTAATAGAATGGTTTTGAGTGAAAAAAGTTTTAAAAGTTAACCTTGTCCAGTGAATATAGCATTTATTGTTTTTCAAATAGCCTAGGCTACAGCGGATTCGGATTACAGCGGAGATAAATGTCACCATGTTAACTGAATTTGAATCTTATTTTTTTAAATTACAGTGACAAAGTTTCCATATTCTCAGCTTATTAAAACCCATCTTCACATGTTATTCCACAACTGAACAAAACGATTTTAAAAAGAACTAAGCATTTAATTAGAAACAAAAACAAACTTGCAGCACGTTACACAATTCATTCACAATTCATTTTAATGCCATTTTCTGCATGTGCACTTTAACTTGATGCAGGAGCAGGTCTGTTTCCCTTGCTGAAAATCGCACTTTTCACAGTTTTCCTGGAAAAGTGGATTGTTTTAAAGCATTATGTTGCCAGTAAAACAGGTTGGTCACATTTCGATAAGCAAGACATTATAAACAAGGGAAAATATGTGTGAACCTATGGGTTGCCAACTTGACAGCTTTATTGTATTTAGTTTCATCATTAAGGCAAAATAACGGTATTTATGTTATTAATCAATATTAGAATGTAGGTAATGAACTTTGGATGAAGCTTGGACTTCAAGAACTCCATGAGAATATCCTCATGGAATTGATGTTTGACAATATATAATCAAACGAAATGTGTTAAACAAGCAGGCTAATTAGGCGTTTTCTAAGGTGAGACGGAAGCCATTGGAAGCTTATTCTCAGCTGTTTCAGGTGCTTTTAACAAAATTTAACCGCGTATATTTTGTAAAATAACAGCACTGTCGAGAATTACCGGAAACTCATAATATTTAGTCAGAATATTATTGATCATACTATTGATCAATTTAGCCTATTCCTTGCTCGCACTAAACACGCACAAGCATGTCTGTTTTCGCCATCAAGCAATCCGCCAAGGTGGAAAAGCAGGCTTTTAAAGGGAATGGGATATGACATTTTGATTGGTTTATTGCATGTCACACCCAAGACACACCTTAATTAATGAAGAAACTCAGGTCAGCCCATTTGCACGTTGCGCCGTGCTTAGCGCTAAAAAACACACTGTCAAACTAGCAAAAGTGGACTTGGACACGCCCTAAATGCACTTTACACATTTAGACAAAGCGCTAAGATCACCAAGATAGAGTCCGTTGTTGTAATGCATAAAAATCCAATATTTAAAGCAACATACTGCATTTGAATAAAACATAAGTCAGAGAATCATTGAACAACATCCACTTGTCATTCACAGTCACACTGACATAGAAAAAAGCTGATACAGGATGACCCGAATGCCAAGGGGACCATAATGTCGCAAGAAGCTGGTATACTGTCGGACCTCATTCTGCACATACAAATTATGGTTCTGTTTACATATGGATCATCAGTCTTTGAAACAAGATTCAGCTTTCCAATGCAACACATTGCTGTACCAGCACTAGCCTGCAAGATAAACAAAATTACTGCGTGTTAAAAGAGGCCTAGTATTTATGTGGCTTAAACATGTCAGCCGTTGACACACACATAATTACTGTACAGTGGTCAGTGTAATTAACAGTGGACTGTAACAACAAGCACATCTTGGTTCCTGCCTTATCACACGTGTATCTCTTGCCCTTCCTAAAGGTCCCCTGTGTATAAAACGAATCATGGTTCTACAATCATTCTCCTGTTTCTCCTGACAACCAAATGTGTGTTCCAAAAATGATACTATTATGGAACTGCATAATATATATATTCTTCTCATGTTAGACTGCCACAAATGTGCCAGATGAATTTTTCAGACATCCAACCAAGCATAGGATTATTTTGCACAGGGGTTCACTAAAATCAAGATTATAGATTGACAAGGGACTCATAAAGCTTGACTCGTAATTAAAGTTCAACTTCTTTATGCATAAACCTTAGTATACACTGTACAAGTGCTACTTTATGTAAATAACCATCGACTACTAAGTTCTGAAATCAGCCTAACTTGGAGAAAACTGTTTCTATTGTAAAAAGGTAACACATTTCAATTGAGGATAATTTCTGATTGAGTTTCAGGGGTTGATCTGGAATTAATTTCCATGACAAAGTGATTTTTAGTCAACAATCCAATAGACTTTTTCAAACTAAATATTGACATCCAGGCACAATTATTGATTACTGTGTTGGAACTCAAATTAGTCCCACAGCTTTTGCTGTCAAGAAGAAGTTTAAGCGAAGAAGGTCACATGGCCATTACATTATTAAAATAAAAAATGTAAATGAAAATGAAGTCGCACCATCCTGTTTTTTGAGAAAAAGTTATCCAGCAGACGCACTCAATTGTACTGGTCCACAGCACCCATGTTATTAACCTTTCAAAACAGCCTCTAAACCCTGCATGCATGTTTGTAGTTGTCTGTGCATACACCTGTGCGTCTGGTTCTAGTACTGTATAAAGTTCTACCTCAGCAGGCTCTCCTGCTGTGTTTCGGCAGAGACCCTGAGGTTCCCCCTCCACTGTAAAAAAACTCACTCAATTGCCTGTGCTGCTGAACCGTCCTGCCTACAGACTGCTCAGAACCAGCTGTGACCCAGACAGTTCTGTCATCACCATCCCCCTCTGAACCCCCCCCCCCCTCCTCTTTCAGCTGCCAGCACCACGGCTTCACTTCTGTCCAGTAAGTCAATTTGATTTGATTTAATTAGTGGACTGATGACGGCAGGCAAACAGCACATTAATGTGTGGGTCGCTAGGTGGTACAGAAGAGCGTGAGGCGGGTGCTGCATGTCCTGTATATCCTGTTCAGACCCCAACACACCCCCCCCACACACACACACACACACATTTTTGGATACACTGCCGAGTCAGTCTCTTCAACAACAGTGGAATGACTGCTGGTCAGTGCTGCAGGAGCTAGTGATGGACAGTGTATGTTTGTCCCAGGCGGGGTAAGGATACCCGTCTGAGTCACGCCACGTCAACACTGCTTCCACGGGGTGATTCATGAGACGGTCTTTTCTGTCTGTCCTTCGGTCGATGAGAAAATAAATAAATAGGAAGCCTGGTCACCTGCCGCTCTGACAAGAGGCTGACAGGGGGCAGGCTACAGTTTAAAAAAACTAGAAGATTGAAGGGGTAGAGGAGACATGGCCGTTCAGGGCTGTCACCCTCGGGTTATTTACATCAGGAGGGTATCTGTTGCATGAGCCACATATACAAGTGGGGGGTGTCAAGCACGAGTGTGTCTGTGTGTGCGTATGTGTGAGCACGTATCTGTGTGTGTGTGTGTGTGTGTGTGTGTGTGTGTGTGTGTGTGTGTGTGTGCGTGTGTGTGTGTGTCTGTGTGTGTGCATGGGTGTGAAAATCCAGCATCAAATGTTTTGTTTGTCATTGCTATTTCAGAATGTCTACAAGCAATATCCTATTAATATATAATTGCTGCTGCAGAACATATTGTACTTCACAGGTATTTAGGGATATGCAGTACTATGTTTCTGAGCTCTTAAAATCCAATATTTCAGTATTTTATTTCTCATTTTCAGGATGGACCATCAAGGGTCAAGGTATAAGTTAGGTAATGCTTACACCAGCTGGATTCTAAATTAAATTTGTTCCTTTCATTTACAGAAACTGGATGACAGACACAGCCAAAGGCCTCTAAAGTCTAGTCAGATAGGTCAAGTCACAGTATTTTGCCTATGAAAACACCAACTTACTGTTCTCCTTAATATTTCTTCTTCTTCTTCCACATCAATACATAGTACATAACTCCTCCTACAGCTTTTCAGCCACACCCCCAATCTTGGCCAGTACCTTCACCTAGTATGTGCTTTTTGCTTGTGCTTTTTGTGTCAATAGCTTAACTGTTTTTAGAGACATTTATTTCCTATTGATTGAAATTGATGGAACATGAGCATACTTGCAGTTGCCACAGATACAAACCGTCACTCTTGCTAAGCTTCTAATGAACCAAACCTCTGGCAGGGTGAGTAGCGTTAGCAACATCAATGCAAGTTCAACCCAAACTAACATTAGTAAATTTTTTGTTAGTTATAATTCTTGTGAGCTAATATGCATATTTCAACATTGGCTTTTTCAAGCCAACTTAAAGATTCTCCTCAAAGTGTTCTTTTGTAGTTAATACATTGTTTATTTATTTATTGAGGGAGGGGGGGGGGGGGGGTGGTGTGTATGAGCCTGAGCCTATTCAAGTGTAAAGCTTACTGAAACAATATGACATACATTACACAGCTTAGAATGGGTGTTTCAGTGGAAGAGACCTACGGTAGCATCAGTGTTATTGCAATGCACCACATCACTGCTTTGGGCGCTTGCAAGCATCTCAAATGCAATACACATTTGGTTGTCAGAGCAATTTATTATCATTATTTTAACAGCAAGTCACATATACCCACTCTCTGTAGCTGTTATGCCTGTGTCAAAATAAACAATATACGTGCTGTGGTTGGTCACTGTGTAATATCACAAGTGTTATTGTAACTTGCCCTGGGACTGCAGAAGAAGCTACTAAATGTCTGATACAACACATCAATGGCGCCATTTATATGAAAAATGAAAATAAAATATATAAATTAATGCGCAAATATAAATAAATAGTATACATACAGTAATATAGTATAGTACATCCTTTATTACATATTACATATAAAAGATTTCTTGAACAGAATTAAAAGCCTCTCCTGTGGCAAAACAAATATGCTGAATTCTCAGATATTATCGATGTAATGTCTCCACCAAAAGATTGTCATAGACCTACATTCTGTGATAAACTGCGGCCCGCACATGACACAGTTTTAAAATATCTGACCAACCGCTTCCACTGGCACCTGAGGTAATATGTCACAGATGGCACAATGAAGCAATGCAAATTAAAGAGACCAGCTGTGGTCAAAGCTCATAATCATGAAAAAGATTTTTTACATTTCATTACATTTAAATTTGGTGGAACATGCAGAGCATGAAAGAGAGCACTTCTTGTTCAAAAATTCTGGCACATGATATCTACACTGTAGACTCAATAAAGAGGCCAACAAACAAATGGAACCCATACCAATTAATTCCTGCAAAGCTCAGCAGAAAAAGATTATTATTACTTTGTTTCTATGTTCTCTTAATGACTCAAAACGACTCACAAAAACAACTCGGATCGGGGACGCCGCGGTAGTACAGCGGTAAAAGCGCCGACTTTCAGTCGGTGCAGTTGTACTCCGAGGATCGGGGTTCGTGCCCCGGTCCTGCCGGATCCCAGCATGGCCGGTGCCCTGTGGAAGCAGCGATTGGCGGCTGCTTCCGGGAGGGGGGAGGAGAGAATCGCTGTGCATAGAACGGCCCTGGGCGAGTTTGAATCACGGTCAGGAACCCTGAGTGGAATTGCGACCTGAAGAGGACGTGGCGATCTCCATATTACTGTCGGCTGACAGGGTTGTATAGCGGTGATTCTCTCGCGGTTGCTACATGGGGGGAATTGAATTAGAATAGGGGTTTAATTGGCTACCAAAAAGGGTAAAAAAATCTGAAATCATTTACATTTTTAAAAAACAAAACAAACAAAAAAAACTCAGATCACAAAACATCCAGTGCCTTGGTTACGTACTTTGGTTCTGCTGTCCTGAGGTCAAAATGAAAGCAATGTCTCCTATTTTTTCTGTTTCTCTGTCTTCGTTCTTGATAAACCATTTTTAAAAATGTTGCAAACTGAAAATAGCACACCATGTGAAGTCATGAAATGTGATGTGGATGTTTCTGAAATTTCATCTGAACTCAAATTTAAACATATCACAAAATTTCTGTGACATACATCCATCCATCCATTATCTAACCTACTCATATTCCTGGTCAGGACCTGGAGGTTATCCCAGCATGCATTGGGCGAGAGGCATGAATACATCCTGGACAGGATGCAATTTAGAGTCTCCAATTAGCCTAACCTGCATGTCTTTGGACTGTGGGAGGAAACCGGAGTGGAAGAACATGGAGGAAACCCAAGAGGACACGGGGAGAACATGCAAACTCCACACAAAATCCCTCAGCTGGGATTCAAACACAGTACCTTCTTACTGTGAGGCGACAATGCTATTTTAGCGACGTTCTGATCCCAATTCCTTGTTTTTATTTCCAAATAAAAACTATTTTGGATGTATTGGCTTCATTATTTTGGCACAGTATTGTCACAATATAATATTGACAATACTATTATTGCCATATTATATTCTGCCACAAAACTTTTTGACAAATATGGAAATATACATGAGGGCAATGCTGGCAAGTAAACATCTAAACATCCCCCAATATGTTTTACATAAACTAAGCAATATCCCTATATTTTTTCTAATTTATTCAACTAACTTCTGGCCCTGTGAGTAAACTACAGAATATAATATAATAATTTAGTCTACTTTATATTTTAAATTAAAATTATGTTACATTCAGCAACTGAGACCGGAGATGTAGCCTTGGGGGGGTAGTAGCCTTCATTAAAATGTGACTGTATAAACAGTATTAAGCTTTTGGTTATTATTAGTTAGTGGGCAAGAGAAGGAAATGGCAGAAGAACAGGAGAGGAAAAAAATTAATATAAATAAGCCAAGTTTGGAGTGGATGTGTAAACTACTATATGAATTCTGTGTCTTTATTGTCTTCATGATGCCAGATAGTACAATTACTGTTTGTTCGGAGTGAGAGTCTGTGGTCATCGCAGTTGTTTCTGTGGGGAACTGAAAAGTGCCAAACTCATAAGTGCAGTATACTTGCCAAGCAAATATCTTTTACAATTTCTCTTCAAATTTTTCCCTCAGCAATATCAGAATATGCATTTATTTTCTCTTACTTTTGAATAGTAATAGTATCACCAATGTTATCAAACAATCGCATTGCATTTCCAAAGTTAATGTTCCTTGATCCCTAGTGTAATGTCACAATAGCTGTTCTGCTCTAGGTTAAACAACTGAGGCCTTTAACTGGGAATTAACATTATATTCAAGAGTATATTCAAATTCAAAAACATTAGATTCAAATTCACTGGGCAGTGAATTCTTCCTTTGGGTAGCTTCAGAAATCGTTTCTTGGTCGTATCTATCCCTATCTTTGCAAGATTAGCCCTTGTGTAGGTCCATCCACTGCACAATAGGATTTTCTGCATTACTTCCCAAGTATGCCACCATGTTTGATAATGCAATGCACACCACTGTCACACAGGCAGCTCATTGGAAGTCATGCAGTGGAAAAAGTACTGTCGGCCAGTTAGGTAAGGGCTCTCTGCTCAAAGCACTGATGAAGCAGATTGGTCTTGTGCAGTGAGTGGAATAACAGGAAACAGTAAGCACTCTCTTCCTTGAAGGAAAAAAACAGACCCTCCTTAAAAAAATAAGGCTGAGTTTGTATCAGTAGTTGGTGCACTCTTCCCATAACAATCTTGTGAGGGGTTGGTGTGAGGTTCGGAGAATCAAACGCGACCGATAAGGAATCTAAAAGCGTATCTGAAAGATACGCCACAAAAGCGGAAATAACCGCACCAGGGAAGGAATAAACAAAAATATAGGAGAAAACCCTCCTGGCAGTAGCCAACTAAAAACTACCGCAAAAGGAGTCGGACTCGAAAATAGCGACTTTAAACAACGAAATAACCTCACGCTCTAAATCAAAGAGCGCAGACGAGAGGTTGAGAAAACAAAACAAAAAAACAAGCAAACTTTAAAAATCAAACCTGTTACCTACGCTCTGCAGCAAAAAAGCAGAGCACAAAAGGCAACAGGTCGGGGAAAAAAAGGACAAAGCAAAGATTGGGGGGAAAAAAGACTAATTCTAAAGATCTAGAAGTTTCTTCTTACCAGAAATGCAGTGACCGAATTCCTAAACCTTAACGACTTCGTTGTCAAAATAGTTATACAATCTCAAAGAGTCGGAAGACGGAAATCCTGAGCTATTTATAAGAGGCAGGAAATCCAGAACAGGTGAAAAGGATAATGGCGATAAGGGAGACGGAAAAAATTAAAATGAACGTAGAAACAGCAGAGGCTGCTAAAAACCATGACAAATCAATTTTAAAATTGTGTACCACAGACTCGACATTTGAAATTTTGCCATTTTCCACAAGAAATATTGCATTGTCCATTTTCCCTTCGTTATTGGCCGCCCGATAACATACATACATCTCTGAGAAATCGTTTTTAGCATGGATGCACAAAGCCTTCACAGTCATATAATCTTCAAGTAAGGCTAACCTATTGCCAATAAAGCAACTGACAGGCCCTTTTTGTGCCAAAAAAAAACATTTAATTTATGAACAGAAAAATGCCACCAAAGCTCCACTGTGAAATATCTTAACAGCATCATACCTTGTGCATTAGGTCACATCCTTGAGGCATGAGTGCCAACATGAGTATTAGTGTTTGTGTTCCCGGCTTCAGGCAATTGGTATGATACAGTAAAAGGCCACCAATTACCGCTCCACTTCCATGTAAACTTACAGACATTTATATACCATTTGGGTAACTAACAGGGATATTTAAGAAAATGGGGACAAAGAGTAAATATGCATTAAACATATGAACCCTAATTAGCAAATCCATGTGCATGGTGACATGCATGGGCATACTCAAGCTCTCACCCACACACTCAATCACCAATCAGACATATACATATAATCTATATGCACATATGTGTCAAATAAACATTTGCTTCTGGTTTTCAATCTGAAGGAAATTTTGTAATTATGCACATCATACAAATTTGCAATACATTCCATGTTTAACATGAAACGTATAGCTGAGTATTTGAATACAGGTCGAGAACTGATTAGTTATGATAAACTGCTATAAAAGAGGCAAAATGACTTCCAGTAGACTGTAGTTCCAATTTTTCTAGCTGCACACAAAAGATGCCAGTTTTTCTTTGCATCAGAAAACATAAATCATGGAACACTACACTGTTAGAAGGCATTTAGCTTGTTAGTCAACTTATCTGCACACATACCACTTCGAGCACTGGCGTAGCGCAGTTAGAATGGGCCCTCTACAAGTTTGGGCAAGGGAGCCCTCCTTGCAAGTTCAGGCATGGTTTATGATTTGGGCCGCCCTACGAGTTTGAGCAAGGGAGGCCCTCCTACAAGTTCAGGCATGGTTTAGATTTATAAAACCTGGAACACTAAAGTGTTTAGCACACTTTATTGGTAGGAGGCATGTTATCATATCTGCAAACCTACCACTTTGAGCACTGGTGTAGCACAATTAGAATGGTTCCCTCTAAAAGTTCAAGAGAGGCCCCCTACAAGTTCAGGCAAAGGAGGTTCTTATAAAAGGTTGGACTTGACGTTTTGATTATTTTTATTAGCAAATTGTTAGATGGATTTTCCTAGATGCTAGATGGTGATGGTGTCCCAGGACAGGTCAGAGGACGATGAGTGAATTTGCTCCAAATGTCGCTAACGTAAGTAGCTTACTTACTCTCTGAAAGAGAAACGTCATAAAACTATGACAGTTCCATACCATGCAACACACAGCAACAGCTGACATTAGGTAGGCTAATAATAGCTTTTACAGTGGAGTCTGTCCACCCCATCCAACAGGTCGGGAGCTAGCTAACTTTACAATCAATCTAGTTAAAAACAGATGGACTCAAAACAATTCATCAATTATTTGCTGCAACAGTATGTTTAGGTTTAGGCATATGATTGCCAACCAAAGCAGGTGCCTTGAAATAATAGCACTTAATCTTGCCTTGGTTGGTGAGTGGCGACGTGACCGTCCTGTTTTGCTCAGCATGATAAAACACACCGCTAACATTAACTAGACGAACTGACAATGCTTGCTAATACTTGCGTGGTGGTGAAATCAATAGCTAGGCAAGAGTACCATACTGCATTGTAGGTTATAGTTAATAATAGAACAGAAACAGCTTAGATGGTCCTCTGCCTCCTGCATTCCTTGTATCAGGTTTCATTTCTACAGCCATCCAAATAAATCTATAATCCTCTATTTCTACTGTAACATGATTCTGTCCACTTAGCCAACAGTAAAACAAGTGTAAGAGTAAACAAAACCTGTGAATAGTTTGCATCCTGCAAGTCTACTTACTGGTTCATGAAGGTACAGTTGAAGTTGGAAGGTTGAAGTCATTAAAACTTATTTTTAACCACTCCACAGATTTCATGTTAGCAAACGATAGTGTTGGCAAGTCAGTTAGGACATCTACTTTGTGCATGACACACTTTTTTCGGTTGTATAAGTGTGTTTATGTTTTGAGTTTTCAAAACATGCATAATTTTCTTAAGACAACTGTTGACTAAAGGACAGCATAGGTTTTAGAGTGTTACGCTTGCGAGGCTTAGCTGATAGCCAAGTTGAACGCAACCAAAAGACGAGCGGGACAAAAAAAACACTTTGTTTATTTCGCCCCGCTCAGTAATAATTTTGCCCCGCAGCAGCTTACAATGTATTCTTTTGGTGTAATTTGTAGTAATTTGTATTTGTATTTGTCATTTTTTGGACTAAGTCCTAAAGTACCCTGGCGTCAATAAAGGGACGGAAGATACATTGCACTCATCCGGTTTGTGGCCAATTTATATCCGAATCATTTATGCTGGAAACAAAATTCCAGTTGCTATTAGTGAGGGATACAGACACGTTGTTTGTCATAAAATACGGCCTCTCTATCTCTACAGACTTTCGAGTAAACCGGATGAATGTAAAAAGTGTTTATTTCATCCCGGTTCTCCCTACATGTCGATTTTCAGGCATTCAGGCAAACTTTTGCACACATCAAATAAGATCTAAGTACAAGATCTTGTTATCCCCCCCCCCCCCTTAATCCGCCACTGTTTTGCATGCCATGACTTCCTGATGTCTGTGACCCAATAACATCCAAATACTCTAGATATCTTATTTTCTGGTACTCTTACAAGCGATACTTTAACATCTCTGCATTTGAATGCATCTATATGGGAATTGGGGGGGTGGGACTAGATTTAGCTGTACATTATGCTGGAACAGTATGGAATACATGGTTGGTAAAATGACTGTAAGTCATCAAGGGTCTGAGGTATCAAACGAGCCTCAAACCATCACTCTTCTGCCAGATATACAGTAGATATAGATGGATCACTTTAAGGGTTGTTTCTCCAGACAAATCTTCCTATTGAATAAGTCAGGAAAAAAACTCAAGTTATCCATCCATATTTACTGTATTTCTGGCAGCAGAATGATGATTTAAGGCTTGTTTGATACGTCGGACTCTTGATGACTTAGAGCCATTTAGCCAAACATGTGTTCTATATTGTTACAGTGTAATTTACAGCTAAATATAGTCCCACCCCCCAATTCCCATAGAGATCCATTCAAATGCAGAGGCGTTATAGTATTGCTTGTAAGAGTACCAGAAAATAAGATATCTAGAGTCTTTTGATGTTGTTGAGTCACTGGTATCAGGAAGTCATGGCATGCAAAGGATATGCGACCAAATTATTTTTATTTTTTATTTAAAGGCACAGTCAACTTAGTGTATGTAAACTTCTGACCCACTGGAAATGTGATATAATGAATTAAAAGTGAAATAATCTGTCTGTAAACAATTGTTGGAAAAATTACTTGTGTCATGCACAATGTAGATGTCCTAACTGACTTGCCAACACTACAGTTTGCTAACATGATATCTGCGGAGTAATTACTTCAACCTAAATGTATGTAAACTTCAACTGTAGGTGACTTGCCCAATCTAGACAATAAAATAGATAAGAGTATTTTAAAGGAAGATTGCAATGGCATAATAGATTAAGCTAGAAAACTGGCAATTTTTCTGGTACTGTATGTGTAGCTTACAGCGTTGACACACGTATTTGCAGTTTTCTATCCAAATACAAATACAGATAATTTTGCTGGTTGAGGAGATACTGATGTCATCTCTTCACACCCTTAGTTGACAGTGTGTGACAGGGGTAATATTTGAATGTGTTTGGTTTCTTTTTGCAAATGGTTCCAACAGTATGCATTGATCATGGGCCAAACTTGAGCAGAAGACTAAGACCATCTGAAAATGAACCAAAAAATATTGGAGAACTATCTTACTTAATACAATGACCATTTTAAAAAACAAAATCACTGTGTTTCAATGGCTTTTCATTTTTCAGTAGACTGTTGAAAATTGTGTAAGTTATTTGTGATGTTGAAATACGCTTGTTAGCTTGCAAGAATTACAAAAAACAAACTAATATTAGTTTGGGTTGAACTTTGCATTGGTGTTGTTAATTGGTGTCTCTCTTGCAAGTGTTGCAAGAGAGACAGTCTGTATCTGTGACAGCTGCAGGGGCCGATTGTGACGTCAGCTGCAAGTTTGCTGTTCAGATTCTGAACGTTCCATCAATGTCAATCAATGGGGAAAGTTTTGATGTAAAATCATATATGTCTCAAAAGATATTTAAGCTATTGACACAAAACGCACAAGCAATGCAATTCCATACAAGGTGAAGGCACTGGCCAAATTTGGGAGGTGTGGCTGAAAAGCTGTAGGAGTTGCGTACAGAAAATTGATGTTCATTTTACCTCGTATATTCCAGTGTAAGGCCTTACACATAGCTTACACAATTACCTCAGTATTGCTTAATAGTTTTTCAGAATACATGCCTGCATGAGGCTTCAGCATCAAACATCCATCTTCAAATTTCATCTTTCCATGAGAACACATACTGATGAATTATGGCAGTGGACACAGGAAATAATTTATGTCCTACCATTTTTCTCGGCTAATAAAGTGATGGAAATCCCCCCTCTCCCCTATCAGTGACATCTCACTCTTGCTTTATTTCATAATTCCATCAGAGCTTTAATACAGAAAAATGGGGCACTGAGGCAAGTCATGAGTTTCAGTTCATGGTATGGATTTCACATCAATGGCAATTACTTATGCTGTGGGTAAAAATCAGGCCTGAATTTCACAGAGAGTGAGCCACATATAAATCCAGCACTAACAAGTGTCCTCCCTAACACATATTTACAATGCCATACATGGCATCTTTTTAAGAAATGCTATTCGGCTATTGCCATTGTATTTTAGTGCATGATACCAACCATGCATGGGATCCTATAGATACATTACAAACTGCATGACAGAATCTCGTTAGTCATTGGTCATTGGTCCACTTACATGCACGCTACCTATCAAAATGAACTGTTGTACTATATATCTGGATTAAAGGAAATGCAGCCTGCTAGCCACTTCCAACAAGGCCCAATTCAGGTTTGGTGCAGTCAGCCAATTCATTTATAATCACGAGAGTATGAAAAGTACTTACCTTTTGTGGTGAATTAAATATGTTTTATGTTATGGTAATGACATTGTATGCCCATTTGACCACTTGTATGGACTTAATCAATGCCTGACTAGATGTCTTAAGTCTTTCTTCATACCTTTCCTTTTTCATACCAAAAAACAATTTAGTTGTCCATCTGCACTTTTCCAAAAACCTCCATATAGTGTGGTTCCCAGACCTGCACACAATACTCTAAAGGCCAGATTCAGAGATAAGTCATGTGCTTTAATTGCCTCTCCTGCGTGGATTTAACGCGGACTGAGATACGTCGTATTCTAACCTACGCTACGCGGGCGCGTTTCTCAAAATGTGGGTGGCACAGGGCATGATATTCTAATGACCGGTTTTTTTGGACCTGCCCTCTGGGTTGTCAGCTTTCTATTAAAAAAATGTGTGTGGGGGTATACATTTTCAACGTGTCGGGGGTATACATTTTCAACGTGTCAGTGACAGTGCCTTTAATAACCGCATTTGCTTTTGTAAAATCCTGCCTTTGCACATCATAGTTGCTCTTGCATGACAGGGTAGGTGTCAGGGGTAGCGTACGGAATGAAGGACCAAACGTGACAATGGGGGTTCTTTAAGTGCTCTAAACGAACACCACAAAGCGGGGAAAAAACCTGCAGACAGGGAATAAATTACAATATAAGAAAATAATAAACTCTCCTTACAACGAGAGATTCCACTACCAAACTCAAAGCGACCCGTATTGGGCGAAATACTCTAACCCTAGAGAGTAAGACAAATAAACAAAGAAAGTCTTATAGCTCACAACGAGGGAGCCGAAAAACACAAACAAGAGGTAAACAATACGGCGAAGACAGATCTGTCTAGGACAGGGAGACAGTGGTTCCTCAAAGGGACAAACAAAGGGTAGAGAATAACCTAGACTAAGTTTCTAGCAAACTCTAATGACACCCGAAACAAGTCCCCTGTAGCGACAACACGTTGAAGTGATACGGTTGTAACAAACTGTCAGTTACGACTGATACAATGTGATTGTGATTTACAGCTTAGTCTAGTCCCACCCCCCAAATTACCATAGAGATCCATTCAAATGCAGAGAGGTTATAGTATCGCTTGTAAGAGTACCTGAAAATAAGATATCAAGAGACTTTTGATATCCTTTTATACCCAGTCATGATAGCATCACCTGTTTACCTGTGGAATGTTCCAAACAGGTGTTTTTTGTCCCATTTGTGCGTGCTTATCTCAACTCTGAATCTGGCCCTAGATGTGGTCTGACAAAGACATTGTATATCATCGACATAGCCTGTTTTGATTTGTCCTATATTCCAGCATCCAGTAGGCTTTGTTTTACTGTCAAAACACAATAGATTGATTATGATAGATTGTGATTACCTACTGCTACTACTATCATCTGCAAATGTAACTATTTTTCTTTAACATCCCTAGCAAGTTTATTCATGCAAATAAGAAAAAGTGGATCCTTGTATGACCTCTCTTCCCACTGTGCCTTGCCCGGACGAGAGCCCTCCTACAGTTACTCTCTATTTTTTTTTGTAACCAATTTGAAACCCACTTTGAATTAACTCCTGTAATTCCTACTAGTTCTATTTTAACAATGTGTCTTCCATGCAGTAGTTTAGTCAATGCCTTATGGAAGTCTAAATATATAATATTATAAGCCTGGTTTGCGTCCACAAAGAAGTCCAGGAGGTATGACCTCTCACACCAAAAACATGTTAGCTAGCTTGTTATCTCACTATCTGTAGTTTTATGAATCAGTATTCTCCTCCTTCTTATATATTGGCTTTATTCTACCTTGCTTCCAGTCATCTGGTAATTCCCCAGTTTTATATATTTCATGAAAGTGCCTGTCAGTTTATGAATGATCTCCCTTGTTCTTTGTGTATGAATATATACCAGTGGGACCTGATGCCAAGTTTTTTTTATACTTCTCATCCCTTATCTCAATAAGCAGCAAGATGTTCAGTGTAAAATCAACTCTGTTAGAATAATTTAAACTCTATGAATAGAGTACGTGGAATAGAGTACAGCCCCTTCTCAGGTAAATCTTGCAAAATGGCTATTGAGGGTTCAGCAATATCCTCATTATCATAAGCTTCTTTATTCTTAAACCGCAAAACCATTTCCTTAAATGTTTCTTATTACAATATTGACATTTATGCATTATTGGCAAGAGAATTTCGGCTGCCCTTCTTTTTTTTAACCATTATGTACTTTATATGAAGATGGATACATCTCCACGCGTGATTTTTCAGATCTTAGAGGACCGTAGTGGTAGTGTCTGCTGGTTTTTGTTCTGTTTCAGCTCCAGAATGTTTTATTTAAGTCAATGTTTTGGTTAAAAAGTCCACAAACCTAAATAGGCCTAAATTTGCCACTGATTGAAAGGAAACCAGAAAAGCAGTGGACATTGTGAGCCTCCAGATCTGCAGATTGAAATCCCAGTTGTAGGTGGTACTGCAGCTATATACTTTAAAACTGTTAGCGATTCAATGTTAGCTGTCCCACATTACTTTGAAAGGCAATTAAAGCTGCCGCTTTCCCTTTTCATTTCAAACAGCAATCATTTACACCACAAATTTCCAATTGAGTTCCAACCTGGAGACTGAGATGGCCATTGCAAAACAGCAATGTTAGGATCATTGTCTTGCTGAAAGATCCATTTGTGACTTCCTGGCAGAAATTTTTTTTCCCCAAAATGTGTTGTACTTGTTGCAATTCATACATAGAGAAATACTACATTTTACATTTAGTTTTTGTGCACATTCTGTCTCACCTGAAAATGGAAGCCATCCATACTGAGACTACTTACAAAGCTTGTAGTCAGAGAAACAGAAACCCTGAATCCTTTCCCGGTCAAATTTGGTCCGGTAAAACTAAAACTCTTATATGCTCAGTCATTGTGGGGGGGGAGCTCATTACGTTAAAGATGTGGATGTGCCTCACAACCTCAGATCAAATCCGGACCGTTTCAGTGCCGACTGTGGTCGGTAGCTCCATAGGGGTCCAATTAGCAATTGCATCATCCAGGGAATGGGAAGAAAAAGAAAAAAAAACTTGGGCGCTAAAGTTGCTCACTCAAGGGTGCAGATTTAGCTGGACAACAAGCAGAACATCAGTGGTGGTGAGGTTTCTGAACCCAGAGCCACCACCAAAGAGTACCTGAAGGGAACCCGATGGGCGTGGCACCGACTGATGACCTCCAGCGTCACCTTCAAAGACCAGGATTCTGCCCTCGATCCCTCCAGTGGCACGTCTCACTCAAGAGAAAGACCCTTCTACATCTCTCTCCGAACCACGCGGACATGCTCTTTTTTGGACCACGCTGCCCCTTCAGGCCTCTTCCCGCGCTTGATCTGGTCCCACCCAGCCATTCTCACGGGTGTGTGTGTGGGGGGGGGGAATCCACCGAGAGGGATAAAGGGATAAAGAGCCGCTCCGGGCTGATTACTTACATCTGCCGTGGCAAATCCCTGCACGCACGTCCCCACTGCTCCGCTTTGTTTACTGTGTGCGAGGAGGAGATAACTTTTAAAATAACCGAGTCGCTCATGCCCGTGCCTTTTCAGCTACCTCGCACACAGACATGCACGGTTGGACCGCTTGGGCTCATGTCAGTCCCAACAGTGCTAATTGACTAAATGACAGAGAGAGTAGCTCAGGGGAAGAACCAGAAACTGAGGAGAGGCATGTATCTTGTATGTGAATTGATTTTGAGAGCGGAGATCATTTCTGACCACAGGACGCATCATTCTCAGAGGTAGTCCAAAGAAACTAATTGGAATAATCCTCACGTCACATTGATCCATTTCATACACGAGAAATCGCTTGCAAGCGCTGAATGTTGTACTTAGAAAAATACAAATGCTGTTAATCTGTCATCCACGTTTGCGCTGTGCATTTACACAGTCTGTGTTTTAGTATTAGGGGCCCAAGATGTTTAAGAAGCATTATAAAAAAATGTTTCCCATGCTTCTAACATTAAAATTGTTTCATTGTATTGCATTTGTATGTCTTTTAATGATTATGCTAGCAACTTAAGGTAAAAGGATATTTGTACCTGTCATACAGGCAAGAGACCTGGCAAGCATACACAATACATCACACATTCCCTGTCCACATCTTCTATATACCAGAGCCGTTACTGTGATATGATTATTTAAAAATGACCTCTAAACAGACAAACCCACTATCATCTGATCAGCTTTCATGACGGGACAGGACCTGTCAACATTTTAGATGAAGATAGAAAAACAAGTGGATATGACTTTAAATCACGGGGAAGTGTATTTAGTCAGACACGTCTCTATTACATAACCAACGGGGAATATTAATGCATGTACTGCCGTTGAATTATTGTTATATTTGTAGAAGCAATGTGGTGTACAGACAATCGTGTCCTTGTCTGATTATGGTACATGATTAATATAATTTCTTAATTAACATTTATTTCTCCCTAAAGTCCTGTTCTGTTGTTGTATAGTCAAGTTCAACCCCACTATTGGCTACACGAAGAATGCACATTCATGAATTAACACATTAAGCTACAGTTACAGTCCATGGGGTGTAGCCACATATTTCACCTCAACAATTCATTTATTTTAATTGCAGGAGACCTACTTCTACTTTCAGACTGAAATAGTGTTAAAATCTATTTTTATTTAAACTGCTAAATGTACTACTTCTTTCTTCTTTGATAATCGCAGAATAGAGCAGAGATCTTAGTTTTTAATTTTATAAAAATGCATAATTCTTGATTACAGCCCTTATGTATCTTACTTAAAACATATTAAAACAACTCAATGAAGTAATATCAAATAGGCTAATAAAATGAAATTCAGTAGCATCTGAAGAAAGTGAAAAACAATAAAGTGAAAATGTTAAGTAAATGTGTATATATGTATAATGTATCCAAGTAATGCTCTGCATTTGTGTAAAGATGGTAGCTGCATTTATGTTATAAAATTACAGATGAGCTAGCCACAGAAACTTGACATTTAGCCTGTTAGTAATATTCAGTTTATTTACCCACTGCTATCAGGAAAGTTACTTAAGTACCAAACGCGTTTTTATTCTTCCACATGAGCTAGTAAACCCATGTGGAACATATGGGTGTAGCTTATGTGATTTCAAGTTTGTCACATTAAAGTTTGTGTTGCAAATACTGACATAACATTATTGCTTAATTGCACTATCATGTACACTGTGGGGTAGGGCCTAATTCATTCAGTGCCAAATATTCAGCTCATGTGTGAATGCCACATGGCGATGCTGCAAGGTGACTTGTTGTAATTGATATCAAGGCCGCTTCAGCAAAGGGTATTTGTTATTCAAATTGTGTAGGCTACATTGTAGGTTATTTTATAACTATAAAATGCTTCCCGCAATATTCAATTTTATCTCGTGCTCAAGACTTGACCGAATATGGTGATATGGTGACTTGAAACATTTGAATGCAAATCAATTAGCTCGTCACTCATGTGTTTTAATTGTACACGACTCAATCCCCAAATATTAGCATGCGCGAGTATTTGTGTTTACTTTTCCTTTATATTACCAAGTAACTCGTGGGATAAACACCTATTTTGTAACGGACACCTAAACAAGAGGTGGAAATACAATCCCAAGTTCGGGTATAGCAACCAGCTGCATTACTTGCACTTGACAATATTACGCAACAGCGATCAGAAACGCCATAATTTTGCGATATTCACAATCGATTGAATCATGTCGATGCTACATGCTACTGTATTTGCACTCTGTACTAAAATCACCCAAATAAATGAAAGTATCCATTTATATATATTCCTGTATCGAAACGTGATGTTTGCCCAACATTAACACTGTTCTACAGTATCAAACCAGACCAACAGACAATTGTATTTCACTATTATATGTCAATTTAATTAAATGTAATACATTTACTTATACTGCTAACAGTATTACAAAATCAATATGCAGCCTACTCAGTTGGCTAAATAATGATGTGGGAATTATAATTTAAAAGTCAAGAAAAATATTCAAGAACCCATTTTGCAAGGATGAAGATCTAACATTAACTGACAAAAGCACGGGGACGTATAAAAAATAAAAATAAAAGCTAAACCATCTGTGATCATTTTGTTCTGGTGAAAAATGAATGAGTGTTGTAAACATGTTCAAGAAGTTCAAAGATCCCCACATCGGCCACGGTTGTCCTTAGCCTACTAATGCTAAAGAATTTATCATAGGCTACTGTGGAACCCTTAGCCTATTGCGGTGCCCTTCACATCACTTACTGATCAGCCAAATCCTATGACAACAAATTACTGCCATCTTCAGGTATACAGAAAACCAACATCCCTCCTGTTACGAAATCGCCAAGGAGAATCGTGACTGACATATAGTATTTGTCTGTTTCGAAAACAATATTTTTATGCATTTCTCGAACCACAACATTATCATGGCAATAATTCAAATTAGGCACACCGTAAAGATCTACCTAATGTGATATAGGCTGCATAACATGTTGCTGTGACACACCATCAGCATCTAATTTATAACTTGCTCTAGAAGATTTATCTCCTTAATTGGTAGCAGGAGCTGAATTGACCCTTAAAAGTGGCTATTTAATCCTTCACTACAGAGATGTGACATTCACTATCTATAGGCTACAACTAACTGACATACTGCTTGAATTATTTTTCGAAGAACATACATACGATAGGCCAACTCAAAACACTACACATCGGTCGTGGTATTGGCTGTGAAGTGTGCTTAACTGCATAGACATTCACTTTATCAGCATGTCCCTAATAATGCCATAGCTTGCTACAGTGTACAGATTCTGTGTAGCCTAATTGAGATCTACTCTAATGTCAAAAACGGGGGTGTCAACGTCCATGCAGCTGAAAACACTATCGATAACTTTTTTTCTCCAAACGATACCATTACGTGCTTTGTGTGTTATTTTTGGTCAAAGTATAGACTTAAAAGAAGTTAGAATGCGTTGTGCTAACTACGTAAGACCTCGGTCTCCACATGAATGCCTCTGTACTTGCAGCGCTGGAGCTGCACTGATACGCACACCATCCCTGCACTCTGCACGTCATGCTGACACGACCACAAACCATAGTGGTGGCGCGTTAATGAGCGGAGCCTTAGCAAATTACCTCAGTGTCGTAGATTTTTGGGATCAAGGAGAAGGAGTAG
Organism: Ilyophis sp. 1 JC-2022; assembly: GCA_022702515.1. Classification (NCBI taxonomy): domain Eukaryota; kingdom Metazoa; phylum Chordata; class Actinopteri; order Anguilliformes; family Synaphobranchidae; genus Ilyophis; species Ilyophis sp. 1 JC-2022. The sequence continues at coordinate 28,061,919 of CM040395.1, read as the reverse complement.
AGCCTGGATTCTCCTATGTGCTGAATGGCAAGTTCGACTGCGGGGTCGATTCCTTGACTGATGCCGCTCATAAGCGCTGATTCATTCATGGGCATCAGCACCATAATGGGTAAATTTTCGCCGTCTTTCGAATACCAGGCGTTGTCCAGGTTGTGCCCGGCGTTGTAATTGCACCCCCTTGACAACACAGGTTGAAATCCCCAGATAAACAAGAGCAGACATCCCGACACCACGAACATCTCCGATCTGCATTTCCACTGGGATGGAGCCATGCTATCTGTACAGGACAATAAAACAGATCCCACCCTTTCAGTGCCCTGACATGGCAAATCGTTTGTTTTAGATGGACAGTCGGTCCAGGGAAATCGTATAGAAATTATTTGAAAGATAAAGCGGCGGCTCCGCGAAAGATCAATCACAGCGTCTTTCTATGCAGGTATCAGTGTTTCCGTTCAATGGCGCGTCCTTACGGTTTTCCACGATCAACCTCCAGAACTAAGGAAATAACACCGATAACGTATCGAAGAAGGGGGTTGTGTCACAGATGTAATTAGGCGATGGAGCTGCTTTTTCCAGGTTTTGTGATCCACAACACTGCGTACTAATGTCCCTTAAACTAAATCCATCCTTTCACCCCCCAGAGCGTACCAGCAGAGTCAAAGCAGTGCATTACAATCCAAAGTCAGCATGGGATCATCAGATAAATTTTGAAAGACTATCTTGACGATTTTTTTAAAGTCAGCCACTTGGAGAGGTGGTTGTTATAGGTGCAAATCCACCATCCGAGTATATTCCCATCAAACGAAAAGCAGGACGAATATTGTCCATTCCTGCCAGCGCCCCGTTTCTTTTTGATGTATTGAAGAGAAAGAGCAACGAATGCCTATTATAGAATAGCGAACAAAAAAGCAAAACGGATATTTGGCAGTGAAGTCTTTGCCGACTATTTTTTTTATCGAGCCCGTACCTTCCAAGAATGACGCTGATGCTGCTGCTGCTGATGCGGATGCCGAAGTGCTTGAGCGCAAGGTCTCACTTTACTCAGTGCTGTTGCTGATCAGAGCGCGCGCGAGAGGGAGCTGTGCAGGGCATAAAAACTCAGGGGACTGGTGTTACCCGCTCTAGTGCAAGCACGAGCCACCGACAGGCAAAGGTTATTTTATTGTACTCCTCTGTTTTCAGACAAGATAAGACTTTTTGTATTCGTTTTCACGCAGAGACATCACATAACTATATACATTTAAAACAAACGCCATGATGTAACATTGCATAGCCTCTCATTTACTAATGCGTCGTGACATCATATGTGTAATGTAGCCTGTGTTTTCACTGATAGGCTACATTAAATTGTTTAATCTTCCAATTGTGAAAAAAAGTGAGGGAAATACCACGTGCTTTGGATTGGTTCTGGTACTTTTCATGATTAATCAAAAGAAAGGTAGCTGAACATAGAGCACAGACAAAATATATTCTCGAATATTTTAACAGAATCATACGTATTCTTTAAAGAGTACAATCGTTATCTCCATCGATGCTTGGTTTATAGCAATGTGGGCGTACTTATAAAATCAATTTTCTAATAAACAGTGCCACCTAGCAATACCATAACAACTAGATTATGAAGTGCAGTCTACACTTTAACCGAGGCATACACACCTCTCTATTTGCAAGCTGTTTATTTGGCCAATATTGAAAAGGTTCCGTAGCCTATTTGGCGTTTTCACGTTTTAGTTTCCATTTATGCAATTGATCAAATTATTGTGATTCATGTTTGACACTGATCGATATTGATGAAGTTCCGCAGTTCAAGTAGCCAAAGGAAGAAAAAAAACAGCCGCGTAAGGCTAGCTCATCTATGCTATCCATGGTGCTGAATTAACGTAAACATACGTCGATCGACGCCGTACAGCATAAGCCGTTTGTATTTCCGGAATGATGTAGTACATTCAGCCTGGAGTTTCTGGGAGTTTGACCACCATTTTAAAGAACACCTATCGCGGTTTTTATGACAAATTCTATCGGCATAAACGATAAAAATGTGTATTTTCCTATTATGAAGACCTTGCCACCTGCTCAGATGTGATGTGATTTTTAGATTAGTGGATGGATCATCGATCGCTTATTGCCGGCTATGTGTGTAGCGTACCTCAGTTACGGTGTAATGAATTTGCCAATGCACTTGCAAAAAATAAATAAAATTATAATCTGAAAAATACTTTTCGACTGCAGTGCACCAATAAATTACAGACCGTCTGACTGCCACATAATTTAGGAAGCACAGTAGACAGTCGGTAAACAATCGCGTTTAAGTCACTTTCTCATTTTTTGGTTTTAAACATTCGCGACTAGCCTACATATAACTTAGGTTCAGAGTTTCCCAAAACCCTATTTGCCTTGACATTTTATTATGCCATTTCTCCATTCGAAAATATTTCTCATTCCTTTTGTTAAATATGCATCTTAAAATGCGCACATGTTTCATTGTTCCTCAAAATTTGCACATTGTTAGCAATGGCATCAATCATTTAATCAATCAATTAAACTATCCCAAGTCTTAACACTCCGATTATGTCTGGGGTCAATTTGACCCAATTCAGTGTCTATTAAAAACAAGTTAACCTTACTTTTTTTTTTTATCGTGGATGACTTTTCCTAATTTGGTGGGATTCATTAGAAAAACATGCAATAAAAATGATGCTGTTTTCAAAAGTCCTGTAGCAACCTTGTATACAAAGGTGTTGTATGGGGTAATTTTGACCCCAGGCTCTGTAGCTGTATAAAACACAAGACAATATATAACCTTTTTAATTTTTTTCCTAGTGAGTGATCCTGGGTACGTTTTCATGCAGGTTTTATACTTCACAAACTTTCACTTAGTTTACACAGATTTTTAATATTTAGGAATAAAAGGCTAGTCAATTGGGAGACATTTAGAAGTCGACGCCCAAAGTGTCTGCATCTATTATGATACTTTTGTGTCAGTTTAAGATGTTGGGGTCAATTTGACCCCAAACATAAAAGCCATCATAAAACTGCAACATCATAGGATGGTTAATTCAGGCAATCCAAAATATACATAGCTGTATCTTACAGTGAAATATGTAAATTTCACTATATTTCAATGCTGTATCTGATTTAATTACCTTTAGTCTATTTTACATTACAGTTCTGTTTCTCAGAAGGCAAAGTTTGCTTTGCCTGAACATTGTTGCAGACACTGACCCACAGATAGAAAAATGATATAACTATATTGGAACATGTAAGGAACATTTAATCAATATTCAAACAGAGGACGGAGAAAGCGAGTTAAATTAGATTGTTTTCTTTCGACAATAAGATACTAAGATGTAAAAAAAAATTATATATAAAGCTATGTTCCTGAGAGAGCTACAACTAATTTTGATATAGCTTTTTTTTTTTTAGGCTGCCATGAAATAATCTGCAGATGAGATGCATTCTGGGAAGGCAGTGGCAGAGTACTGACCGTCACTTAAAACTAACCAGTAAAAAAAAAAAAAAAAAAAGTGCTCATTACTGAGACAAAAGCGCTGAAGATGATAAAATAGTTCACCCAATCGTTAAATTGTAATGGAGAGACATTGCTTCTGAGTTGGGGAATCATTATGTTACAATGCTGCACCTGGGAATTAAACTTACAACTTAAGAGTTACAAGCCCAGCTATGTGGCACTGTGACTCCAATGTGGGGAGTCACAATGGATTGTTATTATGTACATTGAACAGGTTAAAGTAATGTTGATCTATCTGCTTCACTGGTAGAAGAATATAATGTGTTGTTGTTTTTTTACCACAATGTTCAGCTTATATGCTCAGTCTCTACAGTGGAGACTGGTGATCCTTTTTTCTGGATTGTTCGTTCATGTGCGGCAAGTATTCCACTTCATGATGAGATGGGGAAATATCACTACAAGGTTTAGTATGCACATTAGAATTGGAGTTTAGATTTATTGAAGATCTCCACCGACAGGACATTTTTTGTTTTTAGTTAATCAAACAAATGCAAGTGTGGGGTACATCCAGAATTTTTAAATTTTAACTTTATTTTTTCTTTCTCTTTTTTTAGTTCTGACACTCAAATAATATATATAGAGAGTATTACAAATGACTAATGAGAAAAAACAGTGGATATTAGAGAGAAAATGTCTGCAATAAAAGGTTCCTTTCATGCAATGAAACAACATTGATGAGACCCTAAGCCCATGACTGGACTCATGTTTGTCATCATGAGACAAAACAGATCGCTCTTGCTTCTAGCCTATTCCACAAATACCTCATTGTACATGTCTATCTGTATAACTGAATAATTTTCCCACAAACACAAAGCAACCCTCTGACAATGTTTAATGTATTATTAGAATACTGACAGAATGTTGTGTTAGCTCTAAGAATGACAGATTTGAAAATAGGTCAAGCTTTCATACCATCTGTTTTCCATATTGAAAAAAAAACAAAGGGTACTATCACATTACTTTCACCACACTAATCAACAGAGGAAACAATTTGAATAATTATCTGTGTGGCAGATTATCAGGGAATAGATTAATTGTGTCAATTTATCATATCCATGAATACAGTTATTTCTAATTAGTAAGATACCTGTACCTGTGCTACCCGTATGGCAGTTTGCTGGGTATTTTTATATGCTGTTGGATTTTCATTGATATAGCTCAGATTAGCAACATTGGTTTAGAGTGCAATGGTCCTGCTGTCAATTCATAGCATCAACTGATGCAGTCATTCGTATGATGGAAAAGGAACACAGTTTCAGGATACATTTAGCCTTTTATACAACTTATCTGATCACTTCAAAATGAGAACAGTATATTTTTGGACAGTGGAAAATGTATCTCTGTGTTCCAGGCTCCCTCGAGCTCCCGTAATCTCTCTTGAATATGTGCAGTTAAATAAAAACTCTGACCAGATATCAGGATGTAACGTGTCGTGACTTCATGCATCATTTATGCGGCTGCACTACAAGTCTTTTGATCGTGACATTTGAGTGTGTTTTCAAGACAGATAAAGCCAGTTGCACATTTTATTGCCGTTTTGTCCCACTATCATAAAAAGCAAGTGAAGCATAATTGCCCACAAAGTAATTCTGAATAAAATAAATAATTCACCCGTTTCTCTGAGCTTGCCTTGATGTGTGTATAATTGTACAGAACGAACCCATCTTTGACCCACACGCAGCACAGCAGGAAATTGCACAGGCAGTCTTGGCATGTTCTCCACACAGACAAATGCAGGTCAGCTCTCATGTCATTTGTTGGCAAAGGTGTCAGACATTGTGGTCAGTAGATACGCACAGTACCATGTTCATTTTAGAACTGATAATGTACCCCATTTTAGACGCGATTTGTAATCACACAACTAGTCTTCAACACTGCAGTTATATGCCTGATAATATGCCACAGCAAGTGCAGACTTTATTAGACAACAGACTAGCTTGCTAACGAGCTAAGTAGCTTTATCGCCAGTTCTCAAGCACATTCTTTAGCATACCACCTGCATTTTTCTTTAATATTTGTAGTAAATATGAATTTAGCCTACTGTAATTACTCAGTCTCAACAGTGAATTTACTGTAATACTGACTACAATCTGGCTTTGCAAGTGGCATTCTCATTGACTTGTAATATTTCCAACTTGTCATATCTCCCACCATCTTTGATACTAATGTACTGTATAGGGTTTTTGCAGTGTCACAGCAGTCAGTTCTACCTTTGCAACACTACAAGGGCTGCACCTGAAGTGGGCCATCATGGCACGTATGTCTCTTCAAACATCCAGGTGTGTGCTAGGATATGACGCTTGCAGTGCATGTGTATTACACCAACATTCTTTTCTCTGTCTACCCAAAAATGCCAGCATAAGGCCCTCCAGCCAATGATGTCAAGAGTCTGCAATACAAGCATCACAATATATGAATTTTCCATCTCGGCCCTGGGCTTTGCAAATCGCATGTAACCGTTACCAAGTATGGCATATCCAGAATAATTTACCAGTTGTTTAGTATAGCAGTGGATACAATCTCTATTATCCCAGCACCCGTGGGACATCTTTGGGCAAAGTCGTCTTGGATCAGCCCAGATGATTATGTGAGACCACTCCCAATGTGGCCATCTTCTTTTTAGAGAGAAATATTGATGGACCCCACAAATCTCTTTCTTCAGAACCCCCCAGCCCATGCTATAAGAATGTAGTCATGGAAACTTGGACCCAGACACGTCCAGAAACTTTTAATTGGCTGGGAGAAACAATTGTACAATAAAATCATTAAGTATTTTTAAGTACCCTTTTAAAAACTGGATAGGTACGCAATGGGGATTTGATCAAATGAACAAAGGATATATTTATGGCTTTAGTAACAGGCCTGTTTGCAATGGTACTCAGACTTAACCTGATTACTCAGGCCCCCAAGTGGCATAGACACCTGCGTCTACATCACTAACATCCTACTGTGCCACGTTAGAATGCATGGCATCATGGACAACTGCATATCAGCGTCATCAGCGCTAGTCGGACTATTGTCGAGCTATTATCAGTTAAATATGAAGTTTCTACATGCCACCGTTGTTCCATATACATTATGCACAAAAGTGCATTGCTCTAGCATGATGCACAACGCTGCGTAGATTGAGAGTGAGAAATTTTTCCTCCCTCCCTCGAGCCTACGAGGCGTTTCGCCCGTATTTTGGGTCGCTATTATCTGTTCTCCGTTTGTTCCATTGTCCTCTTTTACTCCCCTCTCGTATAGTGAGAGCGAGAGGTGAATACCACCCTTTCTAACTCCCGTCATACCCGTCATATTTTCTTTTTCCTACTGGCTTGGTCTATTTGCTTTTTTACAGAATTCACTGCAACTGAGGACAGAGGGGACATGAAGAACCAGAATGCCAAGCTAAATATCCCCACTCTTTCAAATTAAGGTTGATTTTATGTTTTTATTATTCCCACACTGCAAGTATAAAAGCCATTCATTTCAAAAGGAAATGAAGACTCCAGCAAAATAATTACTGTTCAATCATTGGAAATAATAGTGAAATGACTTTTGGGAGAACAGTGATGCAAGGCTTTGAAACAAAAGTTTTCCCTAAATTACAGAGGCAGATGGGATATGAATAGATACATGGTGAGATATTCATAACCTGAAGCGTTGCGTTGTTTATTTTGTTGATTTGAAGATATGTTTAAGAGACTTTACTGATTTTGAAATATAAAAACGATTTGACCATTCCCTTGCCACACCCCATTGGTTTTGTGCTTATAACAGTTACCAAAATAGCAATTATCACAAATTTGTTTTGTTTCACTGTGCTTTTATCTCAGAGTGGGGAATGAGAAATACAACACTGCCAGTTTTTTATTTGCTTAAGAAATGTCTGTTAATCACCAATGTAGGGAAATGCATTTGTAATTAAATTTTAGGATCTAAAATAACCAGGGGCCATTTCACTGGTAAACTGCTCTACTGTTTTATCTAGATTAGATAAATTGTATTAATTTTTCTTCCAAAACAATTAGCCGTATTGGGATAAATTAATTCAGAGCACCAGCGTGGCACGTTTCATTTGAGACTCATACTATGTCATTAGCACATCCATGTGTATTTCACACACTTTCCATTTGTGTAGTCAAGATAGTTATATGATAAAAGATACATTTCTGGCTTGTGGTCTCCTATGCATCTAAGCCTTTAACTAGATTCATAACAGCACACAAGGTTGTATTTGGATCAGAGAGGAAGATTATGGTTCGCATACTTGGAAACAGTCTCACTGTACCTTTTTCTTATCACTGCGTAGCACGTTGTTCCTGAATATTATAACAGCATGTAGTACAACAGAGAGGGGAAAGAGATATCTGTTTTATTGTCTTTCTCTAAAGGACAAGTAGAGATAACATCAGCGTTTGACCTCTTTTGACAGTTCAATCTAGCTCTACCTTGTCTTTTTAAGATTAAGACGGGAAGATTATTCTGTAAATAAGAATGGAGTCTTTGTGAAAGTAGGTCACAGTCGGGAAACGGCGGCAGTAAAAGAGGACAGGGAAGGAACGCTGTGCTATATGCTATTTATTTTGAGCTCAGACTAAGGCGGCGAAAATAATGTAGAAATAGCAAGCGATCTGCACATTTAAGCGTGTTGTTTATCCTGCTATCATGTTGATACATGTTTGTATGTTGCGCGTAACAAATGAGAGCGTGTCAGATATAAATATAGCAAACACTTGTATTATCTTAACACAGATACTATTGTTGTTATTCTTTAGCTTTTGTACATTAAAGAGATGGAATTGTGTTCTTGAAATATATTGTTCATTAACTGTGACTAATACCCGTGAGACATGTCACGTTTTTTTCTATGCTGAAGTACATACGACGAGTATTTTCAAGATGGCCCCAGAAATTTTTTTTATTTAAATGTCATTGGTGAATAAATGAAAGGGTACACTTTTTTCATCATAACTGGCAAGCATTGTGATGTCCGAAATTAACTTGTCAAATATTTTTCGTTTCATTAAATTAAACTTAAACTTGTGTTTATTAGTGAAGATTCAGGGCAAGTGAATCTTGGCCACGGTCTTGTTCACCATCCGGTCTGCAGCGCCGATGCCTCTTCGGAATCCGCAACGTAGCGGCACCGTCATCTCCAAAACCCTCTTAAAGCTCTGAGCGACTCTGCGGGACTCCAGCTTTGGCATTCTCACCTCTCCGCATGCCTTTCCTTCCTCCATAGTGCTGCAACAATGCGCCGATCAAGTAGATAATCAGCGCATTTCGCTAAACGCTTTTGGGGAAATGCCAGCGTGTTGAATGGAGCTTTAAGTGGCGTTGGCCTGCTGATCGTTCCAACGTGAACAAAAACACAACACAGAATTACCATTCTGCCTCAAACAGGTGCGGATGTGAGCTGCACCACTTCAACCTGAAAAATGTGAATCCATCCAAAAAAACAAATGATGTAATTATTACAAAAGCCAATGTGTAAATTTAGCATGTACTGCGTCCACTTTCATGTGTCCTCAAAATGATTATTGAAGCTGAGGTATTAACCCCTGATTTCTTACACAATGGATAGTGGAAGAGTGGAGAGGTTTCAAAGAACTGTCCTTGTACAGTCAGTAGTCACAACATCTGTCTGTGATTTATTTTCCTACCACTAATCACTAAGGCTTAAGAAACTCTTCGAACAAGATACGATTGCTCCCACAAAATGTAAGTTATTGGATGACTCACAATTCAGAATTCTTTTGAAATAACAAAACCATTTTCAATATAAATTGGGCTTAGGGTTCTATAATAGGGCTTTTCACACTGCACTTAAACCTGGGCTAAATGCATTCTAGAACCATTTTAACCCTATGTTAATTGGACTGTTAACCCCAGGTTAGCTGGCCCTGCTTCGGAGCAGGGTTATCCCTGAATTTCCGGGGTTATTCCTGTAAACAGGGGCGAGCTGTTGCCAGTGTGGCCCTGCTTCGGAGCAGGGTTATCCCTGAATTTCCGGGGTTATTCCTGTAAACAGGGGCTAGCTGTTGCCAGTGTGAATCGAGGTTAGAATAAACAATGAATGTGCAATCACAGGCTTCATTCTAGAATGTAAACATTAGTCACCGTGTATCAACTGACATTTAACCCAGAGCTAACAAGTGCATTTAGACAGCTTTGTTGATTATCTACTCTCGGATAGGCTAAGTATCATATTTTCATTCGGTTTTAGCTGTGTATTAGCTAATCGAACTGTTTGTAGCCAGTGCTGTGTCCGAATCAGAGCCCTATCTACTGCGCCCTGTCTCTTGCGTACAGTGCACTGGCAGAAGTGTGCTGTTTAATGTGTACTGTTTAGCAGTCTGCAAAAAATATCCGCCATTCTATTTTCCAATCATACTGTGGAAGTGTCGTAAGCAGGTCATAAGACGTCCCACCAGTGTTGCCATGTCCGCGATTTTACAGCTAAATTGGGATACTTTCAACGTGTAGTCACCATATATCATTTTTATATCTATATATATATATATATATATATATATATAGCAAAACAAACTATTAACAATCCACAGAAGCTCAGCAATATACAGCCCAAATAGTTAAATAGGAAACTGGACATAATTCTTTTTTTTATATTAAATATTTGCTGGTAAAGCCCCAGAGAATGACAAGATAAAATGACAAGATTTGTTTGTTTTATTGAATTTGCTGGCTTTGTTTTTGTTTTGTTTTTGAAGTGCTGTCATAAAAAGATTCATTTGTGTTTGGCTGACAAGCCCAAAAGACAAAAACAGTTTTATTGGCCTCTTATAAATTTCACTGAAACCCTCTTTGTTGCAAAATATCTAATATGGAGTTATCCTGAACAACATACTGTCTTTCCTGCAGTGTGTGCATTATTAAGACAGGATCTAAAAGGACTACAATGAAAACTGGAGTTTGGGAGATGCTAACTTGCAGATGTTTTGTCTTACCTGGGATCGGGAAATTTGGGAAGCACAATAGGACAAGAGGTATGATTTTCATAAACATCATTTTCATATATATATATATAGTGAGCACCACGGTTGGCTAAATGGCTCCAAGTCATCAAGGGTCTGACGTATCAAACAAACCTTAAACCATCACTCTGCTGCCAGAATTATAGTAGATATGGATGGATAACTTGAAGGGTTTCTTCTCCTGACTTATTTTTCCATAGAGTTTAATAGAAAAATGTGTCAGGAGAAACAACCCTTCAAGTGATCCATTCATATCTACTGCATATCTGGCAGCAGACTGATGGTTTGAGGCTCGTTTGACACCTCAGACACTTGATGACTTACAGCCATTTTACCAATCATGTATTCCATACTATTCCAGCATAATTTACAGCTAAATCTTGTCTCCCCCCCCCCCCCCCAATTCCCATAGAGATCCATTCAAATGCAGACATGTTATAGTATTGCTTGTAAGAGTACCAGACAATAAGATATCAAGAGTCTTTTGATGTTGTTGGGTGACAGAGATCAGGAAGTCATGGCATGCAATAGATATGCGACCAAATATTTAAAATGATTACTTTATTCTATATATAAATGCAGGGGTGCCAATAATTGTGGCACACATGGTTTTGTTAAAAAATAATTATTTATTGATTTCTTGATTCTTTTTTCTCATAATACATTTACTTCAATTAAAGGGTGGATTTTTCACATTTTTCCAGTGTGAAATTAAGATAATTCACCAAACCGTACATTTTTATAACCCTTTTTACTCATCTTTACCAGGGGTGCCAATAATAGTGGAGGGCACGGTATATATATATATATTTATATTTATGAAAATTATATTTATGAAAATCATCTGCAATGGCAGAATGTCATGATATGAACATTAATCCTCACTTTTGGCAAGAGAAATCACAGGAGCCAGTTATTAATTAGCGCCAGAGGCCAAAGTTTGACAAAATAGCATGTCAGTATTATTAGCCCTGATACTATTATTAAAAAATGTCACTATCGTTAAAGCTTTAAAAAAAAAAAAACACAGGCCAGAACTAGAGCAACAGCTCTCATATCAGTTAATTTAATTTCCCAGTCCTACCATTTATCCCATGCCAAATAAAGCAATGGATCTGGACACAAATATACAAACCACGTGACATACATATTTTAATATGTCTCTGGAAGCCAGAAATTAGTTTGTATCATTAACAATGCCTTTATATTGTATGTACAAGTATGTGAAGTGGAATTACGTCTACGGTATTATAACAAAAAGAGAGATGTAGGTCATTTGCATTGTATTAATATTAATATTAAAATACACACAATCAGCTTACCTAAAAATAATGTCTCGGGAATAGTGAAATGAGTACTCTGCTGAGAATTTATGTTGCATTAAAAAAGCCCTTCCCCAAATTCTCATGTAAACATGCTCGGCACTGCTGCTTTCTGAAGCATCGATCACAGACCAAGCACTGTGTGAGCTCGGCACTGCTGCTTTCTGAAGCATCGATCACAGACCAAGCACTGTGTGAGCTCGGCACTGCTGCGAGCTCGGCACTGCTGCTTTCTGAAGCATCGATCACAGACCAAGCGCTTTGTGTGAGCTCGGCACTGCTGCTTTCTGAAGCATCGATCACAGACCAAGCACTGTGTGAGCTCGGCACTGCTGCTTTCTGAAGCATCGATCACAGACCAAGCACTGTGTGTGAGCTCGGCACTGCTGCTTTCTGAAGCATCGATCACAGACCAAGCACTGTGTGTGAGCTCGGCACTGCTGCTTTCTGAAGCATCGATCACAGACCAAGCACTGTGTGTGAGCTCGGCACTGCTGCTTTCTGAAGCATCGATCACAGACCAAGCACTGTGTGTGAGCTCGGCACTGCTGCTTTCTGAAGCATCGATCACAGACCAAGCACTGTGAGCTCGGCACTGCTGCTTTCTGAAGCATCGATCACAGACCAAGCACTGTGTGAGCTTGGCACTGTTGCTTTCTGATGCATCGATCACAGACCAAGCGCTTTGTGTGAGCTCGGCACTGCTGCTTTCTGAAGCATCGATCACAGACCAAGCACTGTGTGTGAGCTCGGCACTGCTGCTTTCTGAAGCATCGATCACAGACCAAGCGCTGTGTGTGAGCTCGGCACTGCTGCTTTCTGAAGCATCGATCACAGACCAAGCACTGTGTGAGCTTGGCACTGCTGCTTTCTGATGCATCGATCACAGACCAAGCGCTTTGTGTGAGCTCGGCACTGCTGCTTTCTGAAGCATCGATCACAGACCAAGCACTGTGTGTGAGCTCGGCACTGCTGCTTTCTGAAGCATCGATCACAGACCAAGCGCTGTGTGTGAGCTCGGCACTGCTGCTTTCTGAAGCATCGATCACAGACCAAGCGCTTTGTGTGATCTGATACTGTGAGAATGGCACGTTTCACCACCCGCAATCTTCAAATCAGAACATAAATACACTGTGATATCCACGTTAAGATGCGACCATCTGTTGACCCACCATCCAACAGCCTGTTAGCATACACTCAGTTCAGGACTAGTTCAACCACTTAACGATTTAGGCAATGACTCGGGTAGAGACTCAAATAACTGTCCAAAATAAGGTATATTGTAACAGTTACCATCAGCTTGTATTCTAGTTACAGCAGAGGCATGCAAATGTTCCTGTTGTTGCCTAAGACTGCTTTCTCTCGTGCCATATCAGCAGAACCTATTCTGCCATACATCTAGTGTGGAAATATTGCCATCCAATATCAAATTTATGTTGTGCTTGTGGAAAAACTGGGGGGGAACAAAACGTTGTATGAATGGAAAACTCTTCTCCTCTCACCACAAGATGAGTTGCCTCATCATTCAGTCATCTACTAACATCTTTTTTGTCCTGTTTTGTCCTGTTATATCATTGGTAAGCCTTCATATATCACTTGCTCATGAATGTGTTTAGTGCTGTATTTACCATATGCTAAAACAATTACTGTTATTTCTTCATTGTAGCTTTTTCAGATCAATGTTTAATTACTGTTCTGTTCTGTTCTGTTCTGCATCTGTGCTTTAATTCTACTTCAATATTGGTACGACCCGGTCTAAGGTCAGATCGTGACCTTAGAGATAAAGGCAATGGAAGATTAATGGTAAATAGTTAATGAAACAGGCAAGTACCTCCGGTCCCTAACTACCTAACCAAAACTATCTAGTCTTTGAAGGCTTAAATGCTGAGCTTCGGGACAAATCAGTCTGTGGGCGTAGACCAAAAATCCAAATAGCATAGCCCCACAGAGATGTACCTTCATAAACAATAAATGGAAAATAATAATAAAGCAAAATAATAAAACACTGTACCAATGGAAGGTACCAGCTGGGTTCACCCTAACTAGACTAAGTTATTATACAGCAGACAAACTAGAAGGGGTAGACGAAAGTCGGAGTCGAATTAAACGGAACAGAGTCAAACACACAAAATCCACTGGGCAAACAAGGGCAAGAATCTGAGTCGAATTGAACATAACGGGTCAAACAGACAAAATCCACTAATCACAATGCAGAGCAAATCCGAAGAGCAAGTCGTATTGCAAACCATGTCTTTTCAAACGGCCATTCTGATGACGCAAAACTTACTACAGGGGTCGTAACAATACACATTTACAGTAATATTTCTGGCATGATGGCCTCATCACACTAGGTATGAAAATCTGTCAAATACATAAATAATGATGATTTTATTATTATTATTATTATTATTATTATTATATTGTCATTGTAATTGGTTGAAGTATTAGGATGTAATTTCAATTCAATATTGTATGTGGTTGAAACAGCAGTAGTCATGCACCTGGTGTGATACCTGTGCACAGTGAATGTTTGTGTAGATTGGCGTGTCACTTTTTCCCTCTAAGACATGATGGCGCACTACCGAGGACCACATGAACGGCTGGCTTAACATGCTGTACTCCACGCATGCCAATGGACGTGCTGTACTCCATGCATGCCAATGGACGTGCTGTACTCCATGCATGCCAATGGACGTGCTGTACTCCATGCATGCCAATGGACGTGCTGTACTCCATGCATGCCAATGGACGTGCTGTACTCCATGCATGCCAATGGACGTGCTGTACTCCATGCATGCCAATGGAGGCACACAGAAAAGCTGTCAGCACAAGAGCATAAATGCAGCACAGAGCCCACAGCCAGCATCTCTTCGTGCATTTTCCCATACGGCCCAACATTTTTCATATTCATAAATGATAAAACAACAAGGTTCAGATAGTGTATTCTGCAGCATGCGGACAAACCAAAAGAGCAAACTAGCTCACAGTTAAAAAAAAAAGAAAAAGATTGGAATTCAATTCATTTTAATACTTCAAAACATTATACAGTTTCACCGACTACTGTAGGTGCTACAAAGGGTGAAAGGTTAAATGTGTGTCCTGGCGTCCCGCATTCTAACAGCCCGCTGCAAGCTTGTGTTTCTGTGTGCACAGTAATGCTGCTGATGCTCTAACCATAACGTGACCCACATCTCACCCCGTGTAAAAGTAGGCCAGAGCCACCATTTCTCCCCATGCTTCTTTCAAACACCGATTGAGCAAATTAAGTGCGCGATGCATACAGACTGTGTGTGGATGTTTATACACTGATAAGGATGTGATTTACTCTGCTCTATGTGAAAATGTCTTTAGTGCCACACGTTGTAATAATCACCCTGTAATCATCTGTACCGCAGCTCCCGATTTGTCAGTTCTTGGATTTGGAAGAAATCTTTTTTTAATTTGGGACACCCGGCATAACTGCTGGCGCTAATGTGCATTATATTGTTGGCGGATACTGTGTACTCGTTATTTCTCTCTTGCTTCATTTGTTTTTTTTTGAACTTTCATTCGTTTGGGACTCAAAATGCTTGAGTATGTGTAGGAGCTCCTGACCTTTTAATCGGTAGTTTGTGCGTGTGTGTGTTCACGTGCGTGTCTGTGTGCATGTTCAAACTGTCCACGTGTGCATTTGAATGCACACATACATGTGCCTGTTTACATGCATGCATATGCCATGGATAAGTGTGTCTGCAGTAAGCTGTATTCACTCCAGCAGTAATATAGAGAATAATTCATGTTACAGTCCTTCCTCCCTATCAGGGATTCTGTTTTATGTGCATAGATCAAGTCACAAGGCATTTTGTTGAATTTGCTGCTAACTAAAACTTAGATGAATGGACTGCTAATATCTGCAGTTCTGATTGGGTCACGTACAGTACTATCATGACATACATTGCATTGCCCCGCAGATCTAGCTTTTGCATGTGCAAAGGGAAAATGAGAAAACACTTGTGTGTCATTAATAATGTAATAGAAATAAATAGGGTCATGTGGTTGGGTCATGTATAAAAACACTGGGCGGGACTGGTTGAGCATAATCATGATTGGCTGCAAGAGGAGACCTTAAGACTTTTAAAGGATGGTAATTGTTGGGGGACATTGAGAAGAAACTTTAGTAACTGAGGCAGTTCTACTAGCTGTTCCACAACGAATGGGGTGTAAGGTGATGTCACCATGGTACTCGTTCAAAAAAGGAAGCAGTGGGCAGAACTACACAACTGATTTCCATGCATCAATTTGTACAGGCAGGTAACTGAAGAGCAGTTGACCTGTCAACCTGGGACAAGAGCAGCTAGTTTCATTATTATTTCCATAAAGAAGTCCCCATAGCATGATACCGTAGGTGCAGTACACACAGTTACTTTAGATTAGAGTTAAAAAAAAATTCTCACTACCTGTATATGTGCACTATTATCTAGAAGAGACATCTATTATCTATTTTGTATCTTTTATCACAAAGGTCTGAGGTGAATATAACCATATGAATGTGCTAAATAACGTACATAATGTAAATGGCATCCCATATCCAGCTGGGAAATGTGTTTTTCGTGCAGTAATCCAACCTATGACCCGGCTCCTGGAATCCTGTCCATTCCAGTGCACGCAGCTGTGACTGAGTTTGGTTAGATGGCTCATAACTGTCCATAGTGTCACCCAGCTCATCATCGCTCAACAGCGCCTGTTCCGGTCAATCAGGCGTCTCCAATCTGCCTGCTCCAGCCGAGCGATTTCTACAGTCCTCTGTCACCGTAACTACAGCTGAGCCGGTGGACTTCGCAATGAAAATAAAGAGAGGCTGGCTGCGCACGTTCAGCAGAATGCTCACGCTTTGTCACTGAATGAACGTTGCAGTGACAGTACTGGCCTACAATTATGATTAGGCGGTTCCAGTCAGGGTGGAATAGAAAAATGTGAAATATGAGGTTATAAAAATAGATGGAGCACAATGTTTCATTGTCTGCACCATCCAACAGCTTCCTTTGTGTTCCTGCAGCAATTGGTGTATTGAAACTACACGTCGATGAATCGCATCAATTACACATCAATACAAATCTTTGCCACCAAACAATTAAGCAGGTTCCTTTGCTAATGAGAGACAATGGGATTGGCGCTCGCACGTGAGTAATCTCCCGTCTTACAAAGCTTCGCTCCGGGACGCCGAACCCGCCAACATTAATTATGGAGCGAGACAGACCTGCAGAGAAGGAGTAGTGTTTACTTCTGAAAGGTTAAAAGCCTAACTATGATTTATACAAAGGGAGAGCGCGAGTTTGATGGCGTCGCAGAGCCGACGGAGCGGCTCTCGCTAGCGCCGATCAAGCTAACGGGAGCCAGGCGCTCCCCTCTCCCTCACAGATATCATCAGTATTGATTTCCGTTGCTCTCGCGTGTCATCGGCATCCCTAATGAGCGCAAAGTCCAAGTCCTGTCTGCATTCTCAAGGCCAGGCACATTCAAGGGAGATCTTACCATTCCCCTCCAGGGCAAAAACATAGAAACACAGATTCGGTCAGGTGCAGTGAATCGCAGGAAACGTAGGACAACATAAGAGGCCTCCAGTGGAAAGCGACGGAACGGCTTGCATGTTGCATCGAACAAACACACGCGTGACGCTGACCAGACATGCACGCTACGTTGAGCTGACCAGTATGTCATGTTAACATAGAGAGACAGTCAGGCTGTACCGTAAAGGAATGCATTACGCTGATTGAACACATGACACACCGAGGTTGCCTGAACAGATCCATGTTACAGTCGACGGTCTTAACGGACACGTGTCGCATTGCAGTGAACAGAGGCGCGTGTTACACCGACTATACCTGGTGCTACACTAAAGAGAAACATTAGACGGAACAAACACGAAGAAACCCGTCTACATACCATCTCTGTAGTTGATTATAATTTAATAAACGCAAGACATAGCTTCTAGATTTGTTGTGGTTTGTAACAGAATGTTTGTTCATTTTATTCCCTTTTTCTTGTTAACATTGTTCAAATTGGTTTTGTTTATAACCATGCTCACCATACATCATAATGTGGGTTGTGATGTATAAACGCACAGGCTTTTAAGAGACTCTGTCCACCACTATGTTATATAAACAGGATTAGGCCACATTAGACTTTTTATGAATGCTTGTCTCCAGTTTGTTTAATTGATAAAATATTCAGTTTTGTCAGAGTAACAGCATATAGATTTCAAATATGGATATGTTTCAGCAAAAACCTTTTTACAAATTTATCACATTTGTAAAAAGGTTACATTTCTGCAAGATCCTTTGTAATCGCAAAAAAGAGGATTTATAATTGTTCTTGAAATGTTTGTGTGTGTGTGTGTATGATATATATGTACGTGTTATACTTGTATGTGTTATACTTGCTTTTTAACTTTGTACTGCCGCAGGGCCCCCCTGGAAAATAAAGGTTTGATGATGATCCTCCATTAGCATTAGGACAGCGCAAAATAACATTCCGTCATAACAGCCCTCCAAAGTGTGTCCTGCCAGCTGCCACATCCATTCACTTCTGTTGGCTGCCTGCTGAGTTGTGCAGCCAGTGTACCAGAAGACAGCTCATCTTACACAGCTGACAGTAGCAGACCTGTTGGTGTTGGGGTTTGGGTTTGTAACGATGAGCCAAACGCGACAAAACAAAACACGATAACAGAGCAAGTCACTCACGAACGTGAGGACCACTAAAAGAGTCTCAGTAGCAAAATAATAAACAACCCACGAGCACGGGTGTGGCTCGTAGACACGAGCAGAGAAGTAAGAGAACGGAGACTCCTAAACAGAAATACACGAGCATAAGCTCGAAAAGGAGAAAACAAAAAATCCCCTTCGGAACGTAGACTATAACGCCCGATAAGAGGTGAAAAATAAATGAAATAAAAATAAACTTGTCACTCTCAATAGAGCAGAGAGTAGAAGAGAGTAAGAAACAAAAATAACGAAAAGGACTAATCCCAAAAGAGCTTCAAGGGCAGCTAAAGCCAATCTAGTAGTGAAAATATAGAGCCGCTATTTTCTAACCAACCCTGACTACGTGAAGGCACGAAATGACAAAGAAGCGCCAGGAAGCGGAAGTGAGAGGCTTAAATACCCAGCAGGTAATCGGACAGGTGAAACAAATGATAAGCAGGGAGAAGCAAAACCCCGAACCGGAACGTGAAAAAAATCCGATAGACTGCTTACCGGAGAGAGAGGACGAGAATGGTAGCGAAACGGAAAACAATAGCCACAGACCATGACGGTTGGCTGGTGTGCATGCATTCAAACAGAGGTCGTCATAACTGCAGGACGGGATGAGGCACACCACACCTGAACCCCAGCCAATAACGTGTCACCCCATTGGATCCCCAGCCATTGTCATAGCATTTGATTCCAGACCGTGGGGCACATTAGCAGCTAGACATACCACCCATGCCAAAGCGGTATAATGCTGTAATATGACTAAGAAATGCTGGGAAAAAAATATTAATTTAGGTGCATAAATGTGAATCATGTAGAAACCAAAAAGAAATATTTTGGTTTCTAGAGTCTGTGGTCATGTGTCATAAATTTGTTTTCACAAAGCAGATGGAAACTCATTCCCAAGAGAAGATCATTACAGAAAAAGCAGAATACCAGAAAAAAATGCTAGATACACAGTTCTACCTCTGCCATCTAAGTATGTGTCAACAACATCATCACATTCTACAGGGGTCACTCTAATTTAGCAAAATCACAAGTACATCTGCTATGTTCTGACAGAGAGGCCTTCATATAATGAGAGTCATGAATGATAGATGAGTAAATCAGGAGTTCAGTCATATTTAATGGTCAGACAGGAAAAGTGTTACCCGTGAATGTCAAATAACTGAAAATAATTCTGAATTCTACTTTCTGTTCTTCTGTGACTGTTTTAAAATAACATCAACATTTTTTGACTGGTCTTTTTTTTTGTTGGTCTGTTTTCTCTTTTTTCTTTACTTTCACTCTTTTATTTATGATCTCTTTCTCTTCTCAGCATGCCAACCCATCAGGTGAGCAGGTCGATCGATAACCTGGCAGACACACTTCATTAAGTGAGATGCCCCACAGCTCGGAAACTTACCACACTCTCCTCAGACTGAGCCCCATGCATGGAGGGTGACAGTGACATATTCTCACCGCAAATGATAATGATAGACCAGAAAATAAGATATCAAGAGACTTTTGATATTGTTGGGTCACAGACATCAGGAAGTCATGGCATGCAAAAGATATGCGACCAAATATTTAAAATGATTACTTTATTCTACATTATGTTAAACTGCATGTCCAATATCTTTTATGCCCAAAAATGGGGGGGGGGGTACTAAAGGTTCTATAATTTCTAAACGGTTCATCCGATATGGATGAACATACCCTCAAATTAAAGCTGACAGTCTGCACTTCGACCTCATTGTCATTGTATTCTTTCAAACTCAAAGTGCTAGAGCACAGAACCAAAATGACAACAAGATAATCAATGTTATTCACTTCACCTGTCAGTGGTTTTAATGTTGTGGTTGATCGGTGTATAGCTAAATATAGCATGCTAAAATTTTCAACTGAACAAAGCACACAATATTGAGATATGGAGCCAAACTAATCCAGCAATAATAGTTTTTAAAGCAATAAAAATCATCTAGAACCCACTATATTAGAAAATAAAATGAACTAATAATATTAGTAAAATCAGTCAAATTTTGAACATGGCAACATATTTATCCAAATAAAAAAACTAATAATATTAGTTCGCTGCTCTGTCATTTTAATGTCATATAACAATCCAGGAAAGCACAAACTAGCATACAGCCAGTTTAAAAAAAATTTCACTCTGTTGTGCAGTCATTGCCCCAAAGGTGTGCACTATATAAACAGCGGAGTGCACTATATAAGCAGCGGAGTGCACTATATAAGCAGCGGAGTGCACTATATAAACAGCGGAGTGCATTATATAAGCAGCGGTGTGCACTATATAAACAGCGCTGTGCACTATATAAACAGCGCTGTGCACTATATAAACAGCGGTGTGCACTATATAAACAGCGGTGTGCACTATATAAACAGCGCTGTGCACTATATAAACAGCGCTGTGCACTATATAAACAGCGGTGTGCACTATATAAACAGCGGTGTGCACTATATAAACAGCGCTGTGCACTATATAAACAGCGGTGTGCACTATATAAACAGCGGTGTGCACTATATAAACAGCGCTGTGCACTATATAAACAGCGGTGTGCACTATATAAACAGCGGTGTGCACTATATAAACAGCGCTGTGCACTATATAAACAGCGGAGTGCACTATATAAACAGCGGAGTGCACTATATAAACAGCGGAGTGCACTATATAAACAGCGCTGTGCACTATATAAACAGCGGAGTGCACTATATAAACAGCGGAGTGCACTATATAAACAGCGCTGTGCACTATATAAACAGCGCTGTGCACTATATAAACAGCGGTGTGCACTATATAAGCAGCGGAGTGCACTATATAAACAGCGGAGTGCACTATATAAACAGCGGTGTGCACTATATAAACAGCGCTGTGCACTATATAAACAGCGGAGTGCACTATATAAGCAGCGGAGTGCACTATATAAACAGCGGAGTGCACTATATAAACAGCGGTGTGCACTATATAAACAGCGCTGTGCACTATATAAACAGCGGAGTGCACTATATAAACAGCGGTGTGCACTATATAAGCAGCGGAGTGCACTATATAAACAGCGGAGTGCACTATATAAACAGCGGTGTGCACTATATAAACAGCGGAGTGCACTATATAAGCAGCGGAGTGCACTATATAAACAGCGGAGTGCACTATATAAACAGCGGTGTGCACTATATAAACAGCGGAGTGCACTATATAAACAGCGGAGTGCACTATATAAGCAGCGGAGTGCACTATATAAGCAGCGGAGTGCACTATATAAACAGCGGTGTGCACTATATAAACAGCGGAGTGCACTATATAAGCAGCGGAGTGCACTATATAAACAGCGGAGTGCACTATATAAACAGCGGAGTGCACTATATAAACAGCGGAGTGCACTATATAAGCAGCGGTGTGCACTATATAAGCAGCGGAGTGCACTATATAAACAGCGGAGTGCACTATATAAACAGCGGAGTGCACTATATAAACAGCGGAGTGCACTATATAAACAGCGGAGTGCACTATATAAACAGCGGAGTGCACTATATAAACAGCGGATGCAGACGGATGAGTAGCTGCTACTGCATACTGAGGCAGGGATTACCCTCCTGAGTGAAACTTTTCCCTCACAACCTATATAGGAAATGTAACCCCATAGCAACCTCTGCTCTATGCCTAATGAATGATAGTTTATATATAATATCTAAAGTGATAAAAACACACCAGTAGGTCTTATAAAAACACTATTGACGGCCTTTGCAGCACCTTTAGCATGGATCTTTTGTGAAAAAACCTCACTCAAAAACACAAACACAAAAGCGTGTAGGCTAAAGGAAGTTAAATTCTCAATTTTTAATCCCTCGCTCTCATTCCTTGTTGGAGTTGCACCCTCAGCATGCGCTCATGAATTATTCACTAACCTTCCAAACTCATTCTACGAAAGGAAATATCGCTTCCCCCATTTAACTGCTGTGCACTAACTCATCCTCTTCTTCACGTGTAGAGCACTGCATTGTGGGATTCCCTTCTTGCAGGAAGTTTGCATTTTATACCCTTGGTGGAAGGGAGGATAAACGAGAGAGTGAGGGAATATAATTACTCCCTCCTTTTTCCTAAATTGGATACAAATCCCACTTGGTGTGGCTGCCATATTTCACCCTGGCATTTTGGGGATTCCCCCCTTGAAGCAAGGGAAAGGAACGGCAGGAAGAAAAGATACATTTCGGATCCGAATGCAGCCCGAGTCTCAGCCACCTACCATTGTAGGAAGCACACTTTTAAGTCCTGGGCTGATCAGTTATGCAACCCAGGTGTGTGTGTGTGTGTGTGTGTGTGTGTGCCTATTTAACTAGTAACTCTCAGATTCCCTCTCTCAGACCGAGCGCTGCCACACATCGCAAGAAGGAAATTTCATCATTCTTTTTTATTTTCCAAATAAGAATGTCATAAAACTGAATTGGTTTCTATGACTGCATTGAAACCAGAGGTTATTGCTTCTTGGTACTTAGTGCCCATTGATCCTTGTGTTCGGTTTGGGTCAAATTGATCTGTTTTACATGTAATGCTTCAACGTAACATAGTTACGATATCTTATTTTCAGGTACTGTTACAAGCGATACTATAACCTCTCTGCATTTGAACTGATCTCTATGAGAATTGGAGGGTAAGACTAGATTCAGCTGTAAATTACGCTGGTACAGTATGGAACACATGACTGGCGAAATGGCTGTACGTCATCAAGGGTCTAAGGTATCAAACGAGCCCCAAACCATCACTCTGCGGCCAGATATGGAGTAGATGTGGATGGATCCCTTTAAGGGTTGTTTCTCCTGACTTTTTTCCCCATAGAGTTCTATAGGAAAATGAGTCAGGAGAAATAACCCTTGCAGTGATCCATCCACATCTACTCCATATCTGGCAACAGAGTGATGGTTTGGGGCTCGTTCGATAGCTCAGACCCTTGATGACTTACAGCCATTTCGCCAGCCATGTGTTCCATACTGTACCAGTTTAATTTACAGCTGAATCTAGTCTCACCCCCCAATTCCCATAGAGATCAGTTCAAATGCAGAGAGGTTATAGTATCGCTTGCAACAGTACCTGAAAATAAGATATCGAGAGTCTTTTGATGTTGATTGGTCACAGACTTCAGGAAGTAACAGCATGCAAAGGATATGCGACCAAATATTAAATATGATACTTTAAAAATATGTTAAAGGAAAATATTATAATTTTCTGAGACACTGAATTTTGGGTTTCATTAGCTGTAAGCCATAATCATCAAAATTACAAGAAATAAAGGCTTGAAATATTTCACTCTATGTGTAATGAATCTATATAATATACGAGATTCACTTTCTGAAATGAGTGACAAAAAATATTGAACTTTTTTACGATATTCTAATTTTTTGAGCTGCACCTGTATATGTATATATATATATATATATATATATATATTTTTTTTTTTCCATCTGAACACATTTCATAGATTGTATTTATAATTTATATAAATGTGTTCCAGTCAATACATGTATGTTGAATAATTGGCTTTCGTTGGTTTGCGGACATTACCGTCTCTGTTGCTCTGGGGCGCCGAATCGTACGTCCCTCACACACTACATTGACATGCATTGCCACCTAGCGGTTGTTGGAAGGACTGCACTTTATCTTGAGGTCTATAATAGCATTTGTGGCGCTGGGCAGAACGTCCTGGCCATTCTCATTTAACCCCATTCAAACGAACATTGTAGTCATGGTCAGTAGGTGGCGCAAGAGAGCAAACGCCAATGTCACATTCGTCCGACGAACTTTGGTGAACTTCGTTGTTGACGCTATCTTCCAGCAACATGGCGGCTGCAGCAGATAACGTTACATTAACGTTAGCACTCAACAGCGTGGAGTCTATTCTTAAAACTCAGTTTGAGAAGCTTAGTCTACAAGAAAAACTCAGTTTAAAAGAGCTAGGTCCGGATAGGCCAGATATTCATCTACAGCAGGCGGCTAAGGACAGAGGGAAGTCCTACACACGAGTGTTCTCCAGGAGCTGGTATGATAAGAAATCGTGGCTATGTGGCTGGCCAATTCGGAATGCACTTTTTTGTTTTCCCTGCCTTCTGTTCCGTTCAGAAAAACAGGGCCAGGGTGAAATGCTGTGGATGAAAACAGGGATGACAGACGTTAAGCACTTTTCCGAACGAGTGAAAAAACATGACACGAGCAGAGCACACATGGAAGCCTGCCTTAAGCTATCCATGCTAGGAAGAGCTAACATAGCTACACAGCTGTCGGATGGATATCACGGCAGTATTCGAAAACACAACCAGGAGGTGGACAACAACCGACATATCCTTTCTAAATTGATCGACTGTGTGAAGTTCTGTGGGGCCTTTGAACTAGCTTTGAGGGGGCACGATGAAACGGAATCATCCGAGAATCCAGGTGTGTTTAGGGGACTTGTTGATTTTGTATCGACACTGGTCGGTGCAATGAAAGAGCACTTGGAGAATGCAACCGTATGTAAAGGCACCTCAAAAACCATACAGAATGAGCTACTGGACTGTATGTATGCTGTCTGTAATGCAAGGCCACATTGTCCGGGACCTACAAAGCACGGATTACATGTCTATCCCAGCAGATGAGACCACCGACATAACGACGCATTGTCAGCTCGTCGTTGTGTACCGCTACATCGACACTGCCAACACGGTGCAGGAAAAGGCAAAGTTTCTTTATAAGTGAGGAGGCATGCTGATAGTGGAGCAACATTGTAAGCTAGGCTAGGCCTATGTATTTATTTATTTATTTTTTGTGTGCGAGATCGTCATGTTGTTCTCCCAGCTACACACTGTTGCTCTCCAGTGTCAGTGCTGAAATGGGATATATTTTTTTGCTTTATATTGTTTGCAAGTGTGACCATGATCAATGATCAAAGGCGCGAGTAAACATCTATGAATAAATAAATAAATAAACGATGCACGTTGATTGTACAACAAACGTTTAGTAATGTCAATAAATACCCTATTTCTTTTTTCCCTACGCTGTTGATGTCACTGGTGTTTTAATGAGTCGATCCTCTGTTGCATGAATATGAGCATAGCCTATTGCAGGTATAGCACAACTGTAGCAGTTAAAAGACCAAAGCCCTGTTTGTGCACTCGAGTCGGCTACAATGTTACTCTATGATCTCCGTGTCTGTCATGACCCGCCCCACTTAGTCAGCCAATCACCGGCCGCCACTGGTAAATTAGGCTCTTGTTTTGTGTTTATATTTGTTGTTCATCATCTGTATTTGCTGTATTTGTCATTTATAATAAGATAAAGATGAAAAATAATTGAGAGTATCAGTTCAAAACAATAAATATCAATAATCTACTACAAGACAACTGGGTTTCATTTAAATTTTTCACAGATAAATATGATTTATGCCCCCATGCCTTTATTATAGTGGATTTAAAAAATATAAATCACATGTTTATCACAAATTAATTTCCTTCTCACAAGCCTACCAGCCTGCGACATTCTGCCTCTACAACTGATCCAGAACACGGCTGCTTGACTTGTCTTCAACCTCCCAAAGTTCTCAAACGTCACTCCCCTGCTGTGATCTGCCTATTGTTGTTGTTTTTTTGCTTCTATTTGTGTTTTTTGCTATTTTATAGTTAAGAATGTATAGCGTACTGTACTCTATGTTCATTACTAGGGATAGCTCCTACGTTGTGAGAAAGATTTGCTTTGTAGTTGCGTCAATGACATTATGTAATGCATTTATTGTACGTCGCTTTGAATAAAAGCGTCTGCCAAATAATTGTAATGTAAATGTAATGTAATCACTTCAATGGCTGCTGGTCGCTGCCAAGGTCAGGTTCAAAGTGTTGACCCTGGCCTATGCTGCAGGCCCTTCCTATACTACCTACAGGACATAATCTAGCACTGCACTCCAGCTCGACCGCTATGCTCTGCTGCAACAGGGTGACTCGCACTTCCAGCCCTTCGTGGCAGAGCTTCTCCACCCTAGCTCCCCAGTGCTGGAACGAACTCCCCATTCCTCTACAAACTGCTCAATCACTGCTTGCTTTCCACCGTGATCTGAAGACACACCTCTTCAGACTGACCCCAAAATCTAATACCATTTTCACATAGCATTTTCAGTAATTGTATAGTTTTTTGTTTTTTGCTTGTATGCTGTACTTTACTTCTTTAACACTCATGTAACACCAGTGTCTTGTTTTGGGATGTTGTAGTTTACCGTGTCTTACTGACTTAGCCATAGCTTACTATGTGTGCTAGACTCGATGTTCATGTGTACGGAAAGCTGCTACGTCATGATAAAAATGTAGCTTATCTGAGCTGTTTTTAGTTGCTTCAATGATCTTTGTATGCACTTATTGTACATCACTTTGGATAAAAGTGTCTGCCAAAGGAATGTAATGTAATGAAATGAATGACACTTTCGTTGTTAAATGTGATCTAGCAGAGGTAAATGGCAACCATTGTTTTGTTTATATTGTTTGGAATTCAGAGGAAGATAATATATATATATATTGTTGCATACATTTTATTTCTGTATTACTTTAATATTCCAGTTTCATATAGATGAAAATAAGTTAACAGAAAACAAAGAGGAAAAGGCATTGTTGAAACATGCTGTCCATAAGGAGAACAGACATTCACTGTTTGGACCTAGTGTGATGTCACAATGCGTCCTTATCTGACCCTGAGAATGTACTGGGAATAGCCTCAGGCACTAGTCGGCGGCAGGAGCTTCCCTGAAGGCCCGCGGGGTTGCCGGGGCGTGCCGCCGGCTGTAACGGCGGGTAACCGGCAACCTAAAGCAATTAAAGCCTCATCTGACCTCTAAGCTTCCCGCTTCCTGCTTCACATCTGAACGATCGACCATTTTAAAAAAGGTCAGCGTCTGAGCCCGCCCGCAGTTCCCCCCTTGCCCCATCCCTCATCAGGACTCCTGCCATCATAAACCCTCAACCCTCAGCTTGTGACTGAGCTGCTACAGTAAGCCTCCCAGTCGGCTGACCTCTCTGAATCATGACTGGTTGATTGGGACTGCTGTTAATACGACTGTTCTTTTTAAGAAGACAATCCTGAAGGCAGAAACAGGTACAGCCTACAAGTCGTTGAAACATATACATAGTGTTAAAGGGTTACACTGTGCGCTTTTGTGTATGTGTGTGTGTGTGTGTGCGTGGGGGGGGGGTGTATTAATTCACATATCAATCGGTCCATTAATCAACGAATACTTAGATCGGCAGCTCATTTCAGATAAAAATGGACCTGCCTTTTTAGTATGAAATTTTAATACTTACATAACACAGTCACCATTAACTGGGAAATAGCGTCATGTCATGGATTCCCAGGTCATTAAATCTGCTCCTTTACATCAGGGATCTTCATTCCTGGTCCTGGAGGGCCGCAGGGTCTGCTGCTTTTTTGTTGTTACTCGGCACTTAATCGATCGATTAAAGCAGTCGATTACACAATTGAGTCACCTCGCCTGGTTTCTTGGGTCTCAATTGGTTGCTGATATTAAGATGAAAACTAAAAGCAGCAGACCCTGTGGCCCTCTGGGACCAGGAATGAAGACTGATTTGCATGGACATTAAGCAAAGCAACTTTAAAAAAGTACACTTCACACGACAAGCAAACAGACCAAGAGCAAGAGGTATATATATCCAAAGTCACAGTCATATAAGAACCACTGTCAACGTGTATGCCTCACGACTTACGAGATAAATGGACAGAAGGGTTCGTTTTTTGGGGGGTTTTATAACGTAATATAAACACTGAGGTGTAGTCTGGTAAGGTGACATTTGAGGAAGACAGCCTTCCTGACTGATTGGGAAAGGTCGTTCTACCATCGGGGGGATGAGGCAGAGCAGAGCCAGGACTATAAGGCGCTGCTGCCTGACGCTCAAATATAGGAGAGCCAGCTGGTGAGAGAAGGCAGAACAGACGTCTATAGGATTGTACTGTACAAATCTTGTCTGAAGATAGAAAGAGGCAGTACCATTCGTAGCTAGGTATACCAGGGTGAAAGATTTCTCATTGAATGCGAGTAGCCAATGGAAGGCAGTGAAGGGTGTTCAAATATGCAGCTGCATGTGTGAACAGAGGCAGGTTGAAGACCAGGCAGGCAGCAGCATTCTGGACCGGTTGCAATGACCTGATGGCATATGGCCCGGTAGGCCGGCCAGCAAGGCATTACAATAGCCAGGACAGAGATGACAAGGGCTTCTACAAGTAGCTGTGTAGCCTCTGGGGTGAGAAAGGGGGCGGAGTCTCCTGATATTGTGAAGGAAGAACCTGCAGGACCGGATGGTTTCTGTAAAATGTGTCTCGAGAAGCTCGAGGAGCTGTGTACAGTGATCGAAATATCAATGCCAGGAGGAACAGAAGGTCTGTATTCTCCAGAACATCCAGGCTGCAACTCGGGTGTTGGATGGAAAAAAGTAAGAAAAAAAGTTTTATCAGCAAAGCATTGATATGACATTCCATGGTTATGGTAGGTAGCTTAGTGAAACTGAGCGTGGAAAAACCTCCAACGACCCATTTAGACTGGTGGCATTGTAGGCCTAACAAAAAAAGAACAAAAAATCTGTCTAGATTTCAAGTGAACACTGAATGCATTCAAAAAGAAAGCTTTTCAAGGCAATTTCAGCCTGAATTTGCATCAGATAGCCAGACAGGTGGTCAGAAGCAGTCCTATAGCTCGCATTGAATTCCAAGAAACATTTATATATTTTACGCACACATACACACAAACACACGCATGCACAAACCTTCCTTCTGAAGACGTAGCTCCTAAGACAGGTGGTTCATCTGAGAATGGGATAAAATGAATGGCATCAAAATCAAGAGAACGTCAATTGTTTTGATCTGGGAACAATGTTAGCTCCTGTTAGCTGTGTGTTAAAGGGCCTGTTGTGCTATTCCTGTTAGCTGTGTGTTAAAGGGCCTGTTGTGCTATTCCTGTTAGCTGTGTGTTAAAGGGCCTGTTGTGCTATTCCTGTTAGCTGTGTGTTAAAGGGCCTGTTGTGCTATTCCTGTTAGCTGTGTGTTAAAGGGCCTGTTGTGCTATTCCTGTTAGCTGTGTGTTAAAGGGCCTGTTGTGCTATTCCTGTTAGCTGTGTGTTAAAGGGCCTGTTGTGCTATTCCTGTTAGCTGTGTGTTAAAGGGCCTGTTGTGCTATTCCTGTTAGCTGTGGGTTAAAGGGCCTGTTGTGCTATTCCTGTTAGCTGTGTGTTAAAGGGCCTGTTGTGCTATTCCTGTTAGCTGTGTGTTAAAGGGCCTGTTGTGCTATTCCTGTTAGCTGTGTGTTAAAGGGCCTGTTGTGCTAAATATTTATAACACTCCCATCCCATGGTTTAGGACGTGGGTGAGTTGGTGTGTGTGGGTGTCCCTGTGATTGTTTACGTTCTATATGTGTTGTGTTAGTTCTAATCTAATCTAGTTCTAATTGTATCGACTGTTTCTCCCACATATTTTATGTCAGTGTTTGCACTCTATGACATACAGCATATGCAGTTGTGTGTCAGATTTTGTTTACACTAATAAGATATTTTCTGTTTAATTTTTCACTGTTTTTCAGTGAAAGTGATCCTTTGGTATTTTGTCTCGTCCATTCCTGCACATTTCCATTATGTTGTCGTCTACCTAAATCAGTTTATTGTTTTTGATGACTGTCTTTGTGTGTATATATACAGTGCCCTCCACTATTATTGGCACCCCTGGTAAAGATGAATGAAAAGGGTTATAAAAATTCGGTTTATTTTGTCTAAATTGTTTATTTTGGCTAAATGGCTCTAAGTCATCAAGGGTCTGACGTATCAAACCTTAAACCATCACTCTGCTGCCAGAAATACAGTAGATATGGATGGATAACTTAAAGGGTTTCTTCTCCTGACTTATTTTTCCATAGAGTTCAATAGGAAAATAAAAAATAATAAATTTACTTAATTTAAAGGTTGGATTTTTCTTATTTTTTCAGTGTGACCTTAAGCTAATTCACCAAACGGTATAACCCTTTTTACTCATCTTTACCAGGGGTGTCAATAATAGTGGAGGGCACTGTATATGACAATAAAGGTAATAAACAGTTTTACATAGACATGACAACATGACACGATATATAATGTTATGCATATATAATGTCATATAAATACATGCGTATATAATGTATACTGACAACCTGATCAGTTCATTTCACAACCAGTAACACCACAAATATTACACTACAAAATGATGTAAAACCGAAACTGCATTGCTCGCAAATAGTCTGCAGAATTAGTATTTGATATGCAGCCCTTGGGCACACCCAGCTCTCTGTGATGTCACCAGGAAGGCGTGGTGAAGACCCGCCCCATTGTGAACCTTTCTGCCCTTTAGGTCTCTGGTGGCTTTGTTTTTGCAGCCGACCGTGGGGGAGGCACCAAAGAGAGTCGCAGTTGGGCGTCGCTACGGTGACCTGGTTGCCAGGAAATGGCTTGGCCTCCCACGGGACCACTTTGCCACGGACTGCAAGCAGAGTACAGAGACCCTTCCCGTGGTCCTCTTCTCTGTGTCCTGACGGGGGACCAGGTGCTAACAGCAGCATGGATGCCCAGAGAGCTCCCAGCAGGCATGCCCCCACACTGGTGCCAGCATGGATCAACCGGGCCCAAGCTGATGTGGGGTCCCCTGGAGACGCAAGACGGAAATAAAGTCCGCACACTGTAATTGTGCAGGCATGTCACGATCTTCAGTAGAATAGTACGACCCAACCCCTTCAACCCCCAGATATGTGGGCAGAATGACATAGCTATAGCGAGAGAGTCAAGTAACCTAAAGTTTGTACAGTGTCTGTACTGTAGTGAGAGTAAACCCAGAAGTAAAAGGGCGAGGCAGCTCCACAACGCTAATACAGTAATCTCACCCCGTCTGTTGTAAAAAAAAATCATCCTTGTCCTACGGCAAGCCACGATCTGTGTGAGGACGAATTAAATTGCAGACTTTCTTCTGATCTCATCTTCACACATCTTATTCGGTACAGCGCTTACTAACTTTATGGCTGCGTGTATGAATAATTTTATATTTCCCCCTGGGGATACCCTGGGGATACCGGCGGCACGGTGGTGCAGTGGTTAGCACTGTCGCCTCACAGCAAGAAGGTACCGAGTTCGAATCCCGGCCGAGGGCCTTTCTGTGTGGAGTTTGCATGTTCTCTCCGTGTCAGCGTGGGTTTCCTCCGGGTACTCCGGTTTCCTCCCACAGTCCAAAAACATGCAGGTTAGGCTAATTGGAGACTCTAAATTGCCCATAGGGACTACGGATGGAAATTAGCATCCCTGCTATAATCCGGCATGTTTACATATTGTATGTATGTTCATTAATGTGCATTGTCCCTTCCAAATAAATAAACAAATAAATAAATAAATGGAAGAGAGGGCCGTTTTTGGAATATGACACAGTAGAGCTTCTCTGGATGGAATCAGACAGATCAGAGGCGACATTCACTTTTAATTTGATTGCTTGATAAAGATCCCTTATGGAACGAATGTTTATCGAGCAGAAATAACTAAGACCCCATTAAACATCTAAGATTAAAACTTTCAAAAAAACATCTACAGTCGCATTCTATTACACACAGGACATGCCATTCAGGCCATACAATTCTGATGCAAACATAATAGATTTCGGTGGCCCGTGAGAGTTTAATCAGCAGCTTATATCATGTTAAAGCTATTAATTGTCACAGTCTAAATGATGGTTTAATAAAATAAAAAGCAGATCTTGAACACTGAGCTTTGAATAAATATAAAAATCTAACTCATAGTGATTTTGCTTAATACCAGGCATCTTTTATTCAGGCAAAATGTCAGCTCAAATATTTGATCTCCTCTTTGGGCCTCATAAGGCCACAATAACAATCAGCATAATAATTACTATACCCTGTCATAATAACTAAATGACAATAATAACAAATACAAATTAGAAGTAGCCTGATCGGACTTCAGGGAACACTTGCCAGTGTTAGTTGTGTTATGAAAAGGTGGGCTTGCTAAAACAATAAAGCATTGTTGGGCTTCAATTATTTTGTAATCATATTTTTTCTAATATTAATTTTAAAAAGTTGAGAAGGCCATGAAGACTTAAATATGCTTATCGTTCAGTAATCTTACTCCAATTTGCATTTGTATTCAAATTCTTCTCTGAAACATTTACCATGAATACCATGAGCATTTGGATAGCAGTGTTTATAACATATAACTGTTCCAGTGTATATGTGTCCCATGGTTTAGTTCCTATTCCGGATTGCACCAGTGCCATATGGCCATTGATAACTGGCCACAGAATGACGTACGTGAGGAGGGTGTCAGTCTGTGAGACTGTCCACATTTTCATAGCATGCCGGTGACCTCCTCTTGTTAATCAGGTTCCAGCTGGCAGTATGAACTTGGGCCTACAATTACAATTTGGCATTTCATATTTGGAAAAAAAGAAACCGAATTCAGAACTTAAAAGTGAGCTGACCACCTCCAATCTCATTCCACAGCATATAAACTGTTCTTGATACACTATATGGCCAAAAGTATGTCGACACCCCTTGGTCATGGTTCAGGCTAGGCTCAGCCATAGTTTGAAAATTGTCCGTGGAACATAGGGCCATGAACTTTCAACTATTGTACTAATGGAGAGAAAAAATATTATGTTAAAGCATTATATAAAATCATTAAAAAATTGCAGTTTTATGGTGGAAATGTATTTGCCTGTGGTAGCCATGTTTTACAGACATTACCATATGACTCAGTAATCATGCTCATTTAACTGTTACTGTGCTGAAAAGAATACAATTTCATAAAACTCATCATACAATGCACAAATGCTATAGTTATCTTGGCTTGTTAATTAAGTGAACTTTTGACTATATACATTTAACAACTGATGATAAATTATTATTGTGGTATTGCTTGCTAATAATATGTGCAACTTCATGCTGATCAAATAATTGGTGCTGTTATATATTAATGTGCTAATTGTCATATACTGCAATATGTGACCAGCTGTCATTGTTCCACCTTTGACTGTAGAATGTTCTCCTACACAATTTTACTGGGGACTTGAACAAAGAGTGTATATTCCAAATTTCAGGTTAATTGGACTCACACTTCATGAAGAAAAAAATGCATGTAGAAAAATGGTAATAAATGCTGTAATTTCAATCCATCGTGGTTAGTAGTTTAAAGGGTAACAAAATACGCTGGTTTAGCGAGACCTCGCCCCCTTTATAAATTCGAAAAATGCCAACAGTTGACAGTTGAACATTTGTGTTTATTTTATGATTATTATACTATTTTACCTCTATATTATGAGTGCCGATTGTGGTTCAATTTGGAAGGATGAGGAGACGCATTTACACCACTTGATCATGGTAAATGATCCATGTTGTTTATTTTGTCGATATGGATACCAAGAAAAGCTAAATATCAAATCGGTTGTCAAAGAAACTTGCATCGCGGAGAATTATAAAACCCCAAAATTCCTGCAAGTAATGTGCACTACAGGTCAAGGTAGCGAAAACCTCAAAACTAAAACATTTCAGAAACGTTTTGAAACTAAAACCCCAGTGTGTAGGAAGCCCGAGAGAATGTCTGTTGTAGGGACGTACATTGCAAAGGTAAACGTGTAGCATGCATAGGCTATAGGCTACTATAACTCCTGACTCAACTATTTGACCCAAATCCCCCCCTTTCTGCAGGAAATACCACATATAATTAGCAATAATATACCCTAAAACATAAATTTGACAATATTTTTTAAAAGTGACTTCATTAACCAACAAAATGTAAATAACTGCTCTCATCCACAGCGATCACTGCAGCTCACACTGAACGGTGTCATGCAGCGCGAGTAATAACTTGTTTACAAAAAATATTCAACATTAACAGGCCAGCAAGGGCACAGTGTGAACAAAGTAAACAATTGATACTTTACTTACCTCGTCAGAACATAAAATTGAGTTTTGTTTTAACATAAAATACAGGAAATATCCAGAAATCTCCACATCCCTGTCAGATATGCAGTTTTCATATGCTTTATACTATATCATTATTTTGAATAAAGTAGCCTATGTATTTATAAATAATAATAATAACTAGCTAGCTACTTGCTAAGCTAGAGTGGAAAACGAAATCAAGAAACAAGAGACTCTCAAGCTAGCTATAAAAAATATATACCAAAAATAAATAGGCTACTATAACTAGAATATTCAAAAAAGCGCAACTGTAAGCTATCTATATCACTCGCTTGCTCTATCTTCTGATTCGCCTCTCCACGCAGATCAACCGCTGAGATTCGCTTTTATAGCTGCAGCGTAGGCTGCCCTCGCTCCAAAACTTCAGGGCGTAGCCACCGAACTATCGGTGGGCGTAGCTGTACAGGTTTCTATTTAGTCACAGAGGAAAATACGTCACAGGAGGAAATGTTCGGCCAATCACAGATTGAACATGCAGTACCTATCGTTTTACCACTAGAGACACTTTTGAGCCAGATTCTTAAAGTTTATGCTTTTTTTGTGCTGACTGCAGTAATTTGTCAAGACCCTTAAAGGTATCAACACAGTTCAAGTATTGGCTTGTTCTGAACAATGTACCCTACTGTCCAGAACATGTTTCAAGCCAGTAGACCAAGTCTGGAATGAAGTAGAGTGATTTCAATAGCCACTATTCAGCCATATTTTCATATAGCAACCTTAGTTTCACAATTCAGTTGCTACAGAAATGGTACATGACAAGTTTCATGTTGATCGGACTTACAATTCATGACAAGAAATGTTCTTTTTTAGTCTTTCTTTAGAATCTGACTCTTTATCAGTACAAGAGGCAAATTTGTTATTTTGTGAGGAGGAGCAACTAGCAGTGTTGATTTCATGTTTTTATTTTTGCTCAATTGTGCCATATGGTCAAGTGCTGAGATTTTGATAAAATGTTTCACGCAACTTGCTATTTTTACCGTCCTGCCAAGTTTCATGAGTTTGATCATAATGTCCAGAAGAACAAAATAATTACAAAAAACAGAACAAAACCAATAGGGTTGCAGCAGTTTTGCTGCTTGGATCCCTAATAATAACTTGCAGAGTCACTGCCTCACACAGAACAGTTTTCTCATAATAAACCATCTTATATAATTTCTTATACTAAACTATCTACGGCTATAGTCCTGTTAAAAGTCCCAGGCTTACTGTCATATCAGTGCAGTGACAGTAGGCTCTTCTGAAATCAAGGCGAATGACAAAAAGGCACCCGCGCATGAAACCACCAAACGGAGAGGTGATGGGTAGCAAGTAATTAAAAAGCACCCCCCCCTTGCCGGCTTGGGACTAGTGAGAACAACAGGGATTTGTCATGCGCAGTTAATTGTGTCCGTTTGTTTGTACTTAACACCAATCAGATATGGTTCGAAATGACGCCTTCCCCCGACGACAACCACTCAAAAGCAGAACAGAAGCATGTGACTGGGAGAGGATTGGGCCTCATGGGCCATGGCCAGATGTTCGCTGGTTTGTTGAGATTTCATGCCACCAGCACGTGGGAGGCGGTACCTCATGGTTTAACCTGGGCTATAGGTCAAATTCCTGGGCGGGCCAGTGCTTTTTTTATCGCTTAGCAAATCACTGTACTTAACCCAAATTGCTTCAGTTAACATCCGCCATGTAAACGGAAAATGAAAAAAAAAACACCAGTCCTAGTTAGAGGCTTGTTTAAAGCAAATAAATAATACCACTTATAATTCATGGTAAGAAATCTTTTAGCTTTAGTTTGTAAAATGGCCCATACTTGTATAAATAAAAATCCTCAGTGATGTCAGTTTTACAATACTGGAATGTATTCATAGACCATGTGCAAGTGTCCTCAAACAAAATCGGGGTACACACATACAGACAGGTTGAATTTCACTAAATGGTAAATCTAAGCACTGGACTCTCAAGCTTTCCAGAAAAAAAGTACACATCCAGAATGTATTTTGAGATTTAAATTTTATTCATGTTAAATTTAAAAAATCAAGGTACATTAGAAAAGAGACTCTTTCCATGACCAAGAGTTACCACTTCATTTGAAAAAATCAAATCAAATCCTTCAGTTTCTTGATGTAGATTAAGGCAACTTGAATAGCAACAAAATTAAAATTAATACAAAATCCATCTTGGGTTAAACTCCAGCATACAGATCAAGTTTTATCATTCATTGCATTTGTATTGGCATAGGTTTGCCGGCACAACCTTAAAAAAGTCCATGTCCATGGCTTCATTAAAAAAAAACATTGCATTGCATAGAAAAAGGTCAAACTTGCTTACAATCCTTGCTTCGAGCAAAAAGCGCATTACAGCTAGATTGAATCAGGATCCTAGTACACAATGGGGTCGTATACAAAGTGCTGCTTTACATTATAATGTGCTTTGTGCTGCGGTATGGGATATTGTGGCCCACTGAATCTGAATAGCCACGCACAATAAGGGCCACACGGACACAGCTAGTACACTGACATGTACCCAATCACATGCCGGCAGTGGCTTTTGGAAGTGGTGAAGCAGAGGACCATGGGACAGGACTGGACAGGAGAAGAAAGAACAGCGAGAGATACGTGGAGAGGGGGGGGATAGCACGCGCGTTACGGAATTGCTTTCAGCAATAACCACGCGGTGGGTCGTTCCATCTCTTCAGCTCCACAAGATATACTGCATATAGTCATAGAACCAACAGAGAATCACATGTACAATGCTAGATGCACTGCATATGAGAAGCACAGTATTTTACCAACAACATTAAAAAGTGTGCAAATATGTCCAACGATGCACAAGTCGATCTGGTGCATGAAATCCTACCAAACGTATAGCAAGACAAAATATTTCAGTGGACATATCATTTGTCAGCTATGCAATTCCTTCAAAAAATAAAACTTTGCACTCAATATTCTGCATATTTGATGGTTCTTTTTCATTGTATTGTGAAATACAAAATTACAAACTTCTTATAAATGTGGGCGATTAAACACAAGGAGTATGTGTCTACATTCAATAAGATTAGGCACTTAATTTTCAGTGGGCCGCAGTACAACACAACAGCAAAATGGGATTGGCATGAAAATTATGCTCATAAATCTAAATGACAGACAATAACTTAACTCTAAATTATTGATCTATTGATTTTGACAAGCCGTTGATCAAGAAGTATGTTAGTCTGCACTGAAGCCTCACTAAAAAAGACTAATTGCACAGATTCAATAATTAATGACTTGTTTAACAAAATTAACGGATTCTGTTCGATCCTCAAAGCAATTTCCATCTAAATTATCTTCTTATTAAGGAATATTAAGAAATATTAAACTTCATTGTACACATTGTAAAATACTTGTGACTTTTTCTCCCCAGTATCAATAAAATTTTCATAATTTGCACGTAATTCTCAACATGCATCACAGCTGACTACATCACAAGAATTAAGTCTCGGGTTTCTCCTCAAGAGGTCTGGGGTGTACGTGTGTACCTCCAACCTTTGAGAAAAAGTGCATTTTCTGTTTCTGCGTCATAAAGAGAGTTCAGTAGTACACTATTAAGCAGGTTTACTTAGTAGTTAGCACTTCTGTAAAAGTGAAAAGAAGACGGGGGAAAAATGGGCTCATTTGAGAGATGTCATGAAGATGTCATATCATCTCATAAAGCCCTGAAGTGGAACCACTAACAACAGCTGTGATTTATATCTAGTAAATTAACACAGAGGGCACAGGCAAAACCATTGGCTCCACCTAGAGGCATGCACAGAAAATGCATCCTGTGATGAGATGCCACAACAGTGGCTAACACCACACTGTTGGCCAGGGATACTCAAATCTGGCCCTCGGGGTCGGTAGTACTATTGGATCTCATTCCTCCCTTCCAATCAAGGACTGATTTAAACCTGAGGCACCAGGTGAGTGTAATCTCTGTCCAATCGGTGACATTATTGGAGTGTGGACTATCAGGCAGAAGACAAACCCAGCAGTGCTACTGACTCTGCAGGTCAGTTTTGAGTATCCCTGCTGTAGGTGGTCGTCCAACCGCTTCAAAACAGAAACATCTGTAAAAGGCTGCCGCACTCTTGGGGCTGGAGAGAAAACTGACTTTCATAAAAAATTTTAAATTAAAACCTAAATGGTTTCAAATGGTAGCACAGAGCAGCTACAAAAGTCTCCACGTGCGTTCCGTCGTGAACCGTGTCCCAACAAAGATACGCAAAACGCAAACGGAGGCTGCAGAGGCAATGATGTCCCGTGACGAAGACCCAGGTGATTATTCCCTAAAGTAGAACCCTGCGCTGCACCTCCTCACAAAAGTCACTGTCCAATGCCGTTCAAGAGGCCGAGAAAAGTAACTTACCAGCTTCAATCCTTAAAGGCCTGAAGCCTGCACTCTCTATTGAACCCTTCTGTAAACTGCTGGTAACAGGTAGAGATTCGGCGAGGAGAATATAGTGGGAGTAGTGACTATAACACAGTGATGTGCGTTGGTCTCGGAGCTGCCTTTTTAACGTTAGTCTTAAAGGGAAGAATTACTTGGACCCGGGACGGTGTGTCCTTATACTCCATCGCAGAAGTCAGCTGCACCCTGTCGCCCCAGCCTTGGCGCGTGGTTACGACCTCTCCTCGAAAAACCACAGTTGGTGGGCGGAGCCAGAGCAGGGTCGCAAGGCTGGGGCAGGGCTGCCGTTGTCAGACTTGTCCACTGCCTGCACGCATTTCTTCGTCTGCATGTGGAAGAGGGAACCGTCCTAAAGAGAGAGAGAGAAAGACGCTGAGGGTTGCGTGCATAGCTATAGAACCATAGATGTGACACATCATGTAATGTAATAGTAATTTGGAATTCTGAAATGGAACAATTTGGCAGGCATCTTACCTGGGTACAGGTCCTAGCCAGCTATAATAGGTACCGATGGCAAAAGTGTCATGTACTTTCTAACCCACTGTGATGTCATAGATGATGATTGGATATAGATATATAACCATGGTTACTAGCCACCATCTTACCTGGGTATGGTCTCACAAATTGTGCCCCTAAATATGACGTATGTTACATCTATGGTTCTATATCTATGGTCGTGAATAAGGAAAAGATGCCTTAAATCAGAAAGAGAAATCAAGGCTGAAATCAGAAACAGCCCAGTCTGTAGTGAAACAAAAAGATATAAGGGGCTGATAAACCAGGGGATTACACACATGCCCACATACATAACCAACATACACACATACCTACACACTCACACCAGTACATGCACGCATGCACCAACACACTTTGACGGACGCATGCAGATGCACGCAGACACACACCCATATCCTGATTTACATCTAAATCCCGTATTCAGCTCCAGATAGTTATAACGCAGGCAATACAATACACACAGAACTCCCATAAAGGCTCGTAGAGATAACAGTGGATGGATAAACACCCTCGCTATCTTTCAATTTCTCCATCTACAGCAGACCCTATCTCTTCCAACGTGTCAGCCGCGCCGAACCAATTGAATTGCGCAGTGTTCTCCATCCCGCTATGACCGTGCAGATATTAAAACTCAATTAAATTATCCTAGAGAAACACTTTGTCGAGGAGAGCTTAGGTTTCTCGAAGGCGATATACCCCGCAGACACAGGGAATGCTGTGAAGCGACGCGTTTTCAGACCAGAGGCTGGTCGCTGTTGTGTGTCGGTATTTCTGACACGCTCTGTCAGTTTGCCCCGGGGGGGCCTTAAGGTGTAACACAGGACACTTCGAAAGGAACTCTTAAGCAACTCTTAAAGAATGCTGTGAATACCAATCGCATCAGTGATCGTTTTATTGCATTTCATTTGCATCTGTGAAAAAGATTTGGTATAACATATTGTTTAACATCTGAGTAGTGGCTGGCGCTATAGTGCAGGCTACCCAAATACCCAGTACCTATGCCCCTGAGGAGGTAACAAAAATATCATTTGACAGCCCAATTTCAAGTCTAATTAGTATTTTATTTTTTAAGTTTTAGTTATTTTACAATAAAAAAATTTTTTTTTAAATTATTGTATATGTAAATATATAAAAATATATATATTGACTCTCAGGAGTTGGCAAAAAAAAAATGTTTTGTCAGTCTATGATCATTAAACCTTTAGCATGTTTTCTGTTGTGACTGATGCTCTCACACAGGGTGAGCAGAAAGCTTAGGATCCATTATGTTGCAAAACGCAACAAAAAGAAAAACTGAGACAATTATAAGGCGAACACGAAAGCACTCTCCTTACACGCGCAATAAACGCGTTCATTGAAATGTTCAGTGCTTCTTAAAAGGGGGGTGTTTTATATGGGCTTGTATTGAGTTGTTGCGAAGGCTTTGATCATTACAGGCCATTAATCCTCCCTAAAAGCTCTG
Source organism: Ilyophis sp. 1 JC-2022 (assembly GCA_022702515.1). NCBI lineage: Eukaryota > Metazoa > Chordata > Actinopteri > Anguilliformes > Synaphobranchidae > Ilyophis > Ilyophis sp. 1 JC-2022. The sequence continues at coordinate 28,020,953 of CM040395.1, read as the reverse complement.
GATGCACTAGCAGGACTATAAAAAGCATGTGCGGCCTGCAGAATGATGGTTGCCCCGGCATAGAAGAGGCAGAAAGGGCCGTGTTTCCAGGGGCTGCTGGATGGCTGATTAGGTTAAGGCACCGCACTGTGGTGTGGACGAGCCTCACGGCCCCAGATCGAATCCGGACTGTGGCAGTGCCAACTGTGGCCGGTTGTTCCATGGCGCGACGTGCAATTGGCGTACAATTGAGAATAGGAGGGTTCAGTGTGCGTTGTTTTCTAGCGACCCCTGCTGGTCGATCGGGCACCCATAGATTGCAGTCAAAGCCGCGTACGGAAAGGTCCCTCCTTCCCTCCGCCGACTTCCGGTCTATGTTAGCTGTGGTCTGCGGTGTGAAAAAAAAGCAGCTGACGACGTCACGTGTTTCGGAGGAAAACCATGAAGGTAAACACTCTCCCAAATCGGCAGTGGGGTTCGTTCAATGTACGCGGCTGCGGTTGTAAACGATTGGCCATTCCAACACTGGGGCTTTTTTTTTTTTTTAAAAAGGCCCGTCTTCCCAGTACCTCTTTCAGGATGAACTTCTGATCCTCTGGCACTGCCTGACTGGGCTTCCTGCACAGGTGCATGGTCAGGTACTCCGAGTCCGATTCAGTCGCGACACAGCCAGCGGGCTCCCGAGTGTTGTAGCGGATCTCCTTGTCCATGGAGTACTCAAAAAACTGTGGGGGGAGGGGGGGGGGGAAGAGAAGGGAGAATTAAATGACGTGAACCGGCAGCGATGCACCGTGCGATGATGCCTGGAGATAACGGGGTAGGGGAGACGCAGCCTCTTCTCAATCAGGCCACGACGCCCTCTATCTGGGTCTTTTCTCTCCATGTATTACTTTCAGCTGCAAACAAGTTAATAATGTATCAAAAAAACTAACACTCACATTAAATAAGTTTTTTTGAGCTTGGCACAAATGTGACAGTAATTGAGACAGAACCGAGGCCCGCCTCCAACAGAAATACCACAGCCAATTCGACAGAATCGCATGGATGATGCGATTGTGTAATAATAAAGCAACTGGTGCCAAGATTTCCATTTTTGGCACTGCAAAGTTTCCAGCTTTGGGCTTGAGACACACGCTTTCAGGCTGTGTCTCACGGTCTCACGGTCTCACGCCACCCAAATGAATCTCACGCCAAATGAAGCAACAATCTCAATAGCACCCCCCCCCCCCCCCCCCACACACACACACACACACACACACACACTGCCAACAATCTCAATCGTACTGAACTAGATATGTAATTAATATTTTATTTTGAATTAATTTTACTGGAGGTCTCCTTTTCAAGAAAAAACTGGCCCAGACAGGTCAACCACAGTACACTGGAAGCAGTAAGACTACAGTACAGTACACTACAGTACACTACAGTAAGACTGGAAACAACAATAGGACAGAACAGGAGCACAGCAACAACGACAATCAATGTTTAAAACAATTACAGGAAACAACAGTTACAAGTAATCTCGGTGTCGGTGTGCTCGTGGTGCCCCAGAGTAATCAGAATTTTGAATGTAATTCTCAGTTTCTGATGCTGCTGGTCCACACGACTGTCGACACTTCATGTGTATGAGACCTAAAAAAAAAGTCTTTACACTCTCTTGACTAGTAGATCTCTACTGAATTTATTTTGAGTTTTTTTGTTCTTGTAGATAACTGCGGAACCTGTAATCCCATGAAAAAACAAAAACAATGGTAGACTTTGTTACTCAGTAAAGCACAAAACGCACTGTGGTTATATTGAAAAGAGCCCTAAATCAATGTAAAACTGTAAAACCTCCGCAGACGGTGAAACGCCTCATTTTCTCCTCCTTCAGCCGATGAACTAATATTAACAGGAGAAAGACGATGTGCATTTTTACATTACCTGGCAGAAATGCACACGGTGAACAGCATCTCTGGAGATTAAACATCACAGGCTGGGGAAAACGCAGTGAGTAGCGTTTCTCATTAGAGTGAGAAACACGAATGAGGTGCAGAATCGCACAACCTGGCACCCAGCACATCTTTTTTAATACGCTGCTCTTTTTAAATTAAATCCTTTAAAAGATCTCACCTCTTCCTTGACATCCCATGAATTAGAACTGAGATGTATGTTACCTGGTTTTAAGGGGATGTTAGGCTACTGTAATTATGCATGTACTCCTTGGAGTTAAAAAGAGCGCACACCCTGATTAATGTGCATGGTCCTTTCTGTAGAATAATTGGATTCTGAGTGGGGAAACGAATAGCTTCATTGCCTCCACGGTAGCACTGAATTACTTCCGATTTCACCTTAACTCGAACTTTTCATCCCTCATTTCCACATGGATCTCCCAAATTTCCCAATTTGGAACGCCCAGTTTTAAGTGTAAGCCTTTTAAACAGCCCTGGCTTTTCAGTGAGCAGGAGAGGGAGGACCTGAGCAAAGGGCCTCTGTTATAGACACTGGATGAGATAGAACAACCAGCAGCCGCACAAACAACCAGCAGCCGCACACTCACGCAACGGCCATTGTGACACGAAACGAGAGAGCAAAGGCATTACCTGGGTTCTGCGTCCTCATAAAATAACTATTTGGTGCGTAGCAGGTCGCCCTTATAGCGCCTCCACGTACGTGTTCAGTAAACGGGCGCAAAGCGCTCACCTGATTCTGTCCCATGCCGTGGCACGGGTACAGAATGACCCGTTGACCCACTATGTTGTTGTCGTCTGGCGGGTTGTAGTCAAAGCAGTAGTTTGCCATCCCTCTGTTCTTTAGCTGAAGAGAAAGCAACATAGATATTTATAATGAGCAGTAATAAGAATAGTAGCAGTGCTGTACATAATGTCAACAGCTCTCTTGCAGGTTTTCCCATTCACAGACATGCAGTAATTTAGTCTCCCTGACTCAGGAGAATGACAGCTGAAGGCGGGGAGGGGGGAGGGGGGAGGGGGGGCGGGGGCAGACAGCCACGGTCACTCACCATCCCGAACATGCCGGGCCGGTCCTCGGGGACGTGAATGTCGGGATAGATGTTCTCCAGGAACCATTTAAAGTCCTTGCAGCCCAACTGCTTTCTGAGTTTCCGCCGTTCCTTCACGTCTCCATAGGCCTCCTAAAATGACACAGCCACATCCCTTTCACACATAAGGATACGCCCCGCCCTCAGAACGTGAGCTTCCATTGCTCTAAAATATAGATATTAATGTAACTGACATACATGAACACTACATGGCAGATGGTCATATTTGGTCATAGAGTTATATTTGGTCATAGACTGGTTATAAAATGGCTAAGACCTAACGCTGAGAATAAAGGCCCCATCACACTATAATCACACACACCACTTTTACACCACTTACATACATGTTTTCACTACATAGGTCAGAGGTCACACTCTAGTTCCAGGCAGAGATCTGTGGTGACATGCACAGGCCAGGGTATGCCTGGACCAAGGGTCCAGAGAAGTTGCACAGTCTTTGTTTCTATCAGCACTATTTAGTAAACACACCTTGGAAATGATGATGGAAATGACATTGGAACATCTTATCAATGCTACAAGGCTCCAGTCAGCTCAGGCTGAAGGCTGGGCGCCATCCCCGTCACTGGGAACTGGGCGAGGTCCTCATCCCCCTTAGGGGGGGGGGGGGGGGACTAAGGAATAGGAATCTAATATTCTCAACAGCGAGTCTTCACACCTAAGTGGACCTGCCAAGGGGTACAGTGTACAAACCCACAGCTAAAGCACGACCAGGTGACATATCCTCACCAGACAGCAAACAAACAGCAGCATCTACTGGCCACACAAAATAACGCAAAAGGCTTCACGCGGCTCCGGGCTGTGAAACCCAGCAGAATCACTCTGCAGACTTACACCAAACAGCGGACATTTTTAGCCCGGTATGTTTTCATAAGCAGCGGCTCGTTCCAGGGCCATTTGCATGGAAGCTCACGCTTTACTTTGCGGTCGCCGAGTCCCATGCCGGATTTAGAGCTCATTATTTGTAAATTACGGCCCACCGAGCCGTGCCGGGACGGCATTTCTACAAAAAAGCATCTGTCGGGAACAGCAGCCTGATTGCGGCTTTACGGCGCTGAAAGATGATGAATGGCGCCCGAGCCCAGTGGCTCGTCTTTAATTGGCCGTTCATCAACTTATTTTGTGCAGGGACCCGCCTGCCCTGACGGAAGAGGCGATCCATCACGGGCGGAAAGCGGGCGGGCTCTTGCGGGCGCTGTTCTGGAAGACGCTCTCCCGGGTATTGGGGCCTCAGTGACAGCTGTGAATTCATAAAAATGCAGCAGCGCAAGGAACATAGAACATTCTAGACCAACTGCCTCGTACATGTAAAGCATTCCTGTTCAGCTGTGCAACTGTCCCACAATTAACAGCAAGCAAACAGCATCCCATTCTGAATGCACTCAAACACCATTTGAATGTAATTATTCCTCTTAAATTTAACTGTACACTAAATTACTAAAGCTAAAGAAACATACAGAATTTGTAGTATACTGCAAGCAGTTACATGTACATCAGTTATTATTAGTATTTATGCTGTAGAATACATTGTACGTTCGTCCTGCAATATCTGCCGAGTCGCCAGTAGATTCTTAAGCGTTCAGAATAAAATATAATCTGAAATCTTGTCATAGTAACAGGACAAAACATGTGTAGCCTGCATGTTGCTCCCCCCCCCCCCGTGCCAAGGCTAGAGCTGTGCCGGTTATGAATTCAAAACAAGCTTTTATCATATCAAACAGCATTTCCACATGGACTAGCGCCGCCTTTAACCCTTGTGTTGTCCTCGGGTCAAAAATGACCCTTTTTTTAGTTTAACAGCAGTGAAAACCCCTTATATTTAGTTTTTTCAGCATGAAATTCGATGACATTTCCTGGAGTGACCCTACAATTAGAGTAAAGTTAAACATTGCCCTTTTTCACATTTTTATAAAAAAGCGGTGCACAATGTTGCCATGAGTTCTCAGTTAAGAAATCACAAGTCTTAATCAAAATTAAAAGGGAATTCCACCCAAAAACAACATTAACTTTATTGAACAGATCAAGGCGTAACTAAGTCTTTCTTTGTGGCTGGCCAAAACAATTATCTGTACTGAGTTATTTGAATATAAAATTCGGTAGAGGTATACGTCAAAATGGCGTATACCTCTACCACTTGCTCTTTTTGAAAGACTACAGTGTTTTCAAGTGGACGTGTAAACTACATAGCAAGTAGGCAGAGCCAGCGAGGGGAGAATTGCATCTCACTGTTCTGAATAGGGACACATCATAGATCAAGCTAGCTATCATTGCTATTTTATTATAATGTCCGAAAATTACATTGAAAGGCTACGTTATTTCCTAAAGATGTTTTGGCAAACTAAACCAAACAGCACTCGCATGCATACAGAGGTTACAGAGTGGAGTTCCTCCGGTCACTAGCGTAACTAGCGGGGGGCAGGGAGAACACTCGCCCCCCTGGAGGCAAAATGCCTTGGCCACTTGGAGAGAAACACGACACATACATTTTAAACTAAATCAAAAACAAAAATGAATTACTGTCAACAGTGTGGGCATAACTGAACAAAATATAGGCTATAGCCTATATTTAAAACGTGGGGAAATATTTTCATTAATATAATTCATAGGCTATTATGTTTGACTTCCACAAATGCACATTGCGGGCACGTTCGTTTCCGACGTCAGTTAGCAGACCAAAAAAACAAAATCGCGTTATCTGAAACGTAGCCTAAACAAAAAGAACAGCGGGAGAAAACAAAAGCTGCATTAACATGTGTAGCCTAGCAACCACTAACTAACTTATTTTTGAAGCACAATCAACCGAAGGATGGCTATGGCAAGCCGTTTTAACATTTATTCCTAGTAACTATTCATTAGATACTAGTACTTATTCTTTAGTTACTAGTAACTATTCCAATAGTTACTAGTATCTATTTCAGTTTTTACTAGTAACTATTAATTAGATACTAGTACTTATTCTTTAGTGACTAGTAACTATTCCAATAGTTACTAGTAACTATTCAATTTTTACTAGTAAGAAATTTAGATTTTTTGCAATTGAATTCTATGGGGCTCTGCGGTTCAGATATCAACTATTTGCTTCTGACTAGTAACTATTCCAATAGTGACTAGTATCTATTTCAGTTTTACTAGTAACTATTCATTAGATACTAGTTCTTATTCTTTAGTGACTAGTAACTATTCCAATAGTTACTAGTATCTATTTCAGTTTTATTAGTAACTATTCATTAGATACTAGTACTTATTCTTTAGTGACTAGTAACTATTCCAATTGTTACTAGTAATATTTTTATTCTTACTAGTAACTATTTCTGTTTTACTCGTCATCGGTAATGACTAGTCAAAATGACTATTTGATAGTTCAATTAACATTCTTACTAGTAGCAATAAAAATGTTACTAGTAACAATTGGAATAGTTACTAGTAACTAAAGAATAAGTACTAGTATCTAATGAATAGTTACTAGTAAAACTGAAATAGATACTAGTCACTATTGGAATAGTTACTAGTCAGAAGCAAATAGTTGATATCTGAACCGCAGAGCCCCATAGAATTCAATTGCAAAAAATCTCAATTTCTTACTAGTAAATCACTTTCGCCAGCACGTTAACCTATCCTGCTAACGCTAGCTAACTGTTAGTCGACCAGCAGCTAGCTAGCTAGCAGACAGAAAAACTTTACAGGTGAGTCCTGAAAATCTTGCTTAAAAAACTTAAGTGTATATAATTAACATTAGTCTAATGTGGGAATTGTTTTTGCAAGAAGGGAAAATAAAAAAATAGTATATACTAATAGACTATACTATCCAGCAACAAGTGCACAGAGCAGAGACAATGTCTTTGAAATTAACTTGTTTTTTGCTCATTTAAAAAATGTTTGTCAACCTAGCTAATCATACATTGTTTAGTATGTTTTACCACATTCGATAGCTAAATGCTAATCGCAATTATTTTACAACTAATAAGAGATAATTTTTAGAATGATCTTTCTTCAGAAGTCAGCAAAATCCACTATTTAAAAGGTGTTTTTTTTTTTATTGCTCGAGCATCGCACGTTGCCTCAGTCTCTAAACAGGCAGTATACTAACAGTAAAATGCCCAGCCCCTTGGCCTACGCTTCTGTAAGGCAAGTACATGGTACATGCGCAGTAGTTTTGGGGCTACATCTTTGTAGAAAGTTGTCTGAGAGCTCATTTTAATCAGGAGGAGAACTACCTTTCTACAAACCAAACATAGTTTTAGGGTGGAATTTCCCTTTAAGTGCCTCACATCCATTACAGCAAAAAAACTGTAAAGTAGAAAAACACAGTTATTCACCGATGTATTGATGAATGACAGGTTGTTTATACATAAAAAATTGATTTAGGGTTTAAAATTCAATGAAGAAGCTTTATTACAAGGGGTTAGGTGAGGGTGAGTCATGTTTGACCCTGTGGACACGGGTGCATACATAATATGAAGGCAACACAGGGGTTAAGTGGGTCTGCTGCTGTAAAACAGGCTTTATTCAGGCCAACAAAAATGTATTAATAAAATAGAAATAACCGCCCAACAAGTCAAGTTTCAGTTTACATCTCATGTTTACAGGTATGTTACCATAACAGATGGCAGCTTAGCTAAATAATTTAGTTATTCGATAATGAAACGACACCCAGCCCTTTAATTCCAATGGCAATTATACGTATTTATTCAAGAACTTTAATTAGCTTGGCGTTTCACTGTTGCACAATTCAGGGTGATCTCCCGTATTTCAGCCCTGGCTCTTCACCCATTCATTGCAAGAGGGTCATTCTACAGAAACCAAACATTGAACATAGATGAATAAACTTAGTTTTATCATGGCAAGGACAGTCTTTATTTATTGAACATATATAATTAATGTGATTATTAGATCGTTTTCTCAGCTACAGTGGTAAGCAAAACATTATGATGTCACAGTGAAGTTGACCTTTGAACCTTTGGATATAAAATGTCATCACTTCATCATTTTATCCTATTAGACATATGGGTTAAATGTTGTCATGATTAGCTTAGGGGTTATGGCCAAAAATATCTTTTGTGAGGTCACAGTGACCTTGACCTTTGACCACCAAAATCTAATCAGTTCATCCTTGAGTCCCTCAAGGCGTTCCTGAGATATGGTGTTCACGAGAATGGGACGGACGTACGGACAACCCAAAGACATAATGCCTCCTGCCACGGCTTTAAAAAGAACACAGAAGTAAACGCAAAATCAGTTTGCAATTGTTTAGAGAAAGTCGTAAAATGTCCCATCGATACTGCATACACAAAATAACAGTGGCAATAACATGCATTTTGAAAAATATTTTAAATATTTAAAAATTTTCATGACAAAATGCTTATGATACGCATTATACGGTTTTATTTTGAAAGTATACAAGGACCACCTTTTCCTACAGCATACTACAGCAAGTGCAGTATGTCACATCGAGTTCATCAGTCACTCCCGATCCCCAAGGCCACGAGGACCGTGTTTCACTCGAGATGAACTGCGCTGGTTGCAGCTTTGAATAAAAGATGTGGTCCGGCTTAGATCTACTTACAGGCAGGGGCAGATTGAATCCATACGAGAGCGCCAGCGCTGGCCAGCGGTGCTGCGCGGGGCTACGCTAACCCAGCCGTGGAAACAGAATAGGCTCAGGACTGGTGTGGCTGAGCTGATAAGGCAATCTTCAGTAACAACACTAACGCCACTTGATACTGGTTTAGTGGGCCACGCCCTTCGGTGTGTGCGATGCACCGTGGTTTTCCTCCTTTTTCGAGGACAGTGACACGTCAACGGGGCACCGAGGGCCACCCTGACACAGTGTCACCTTGCCACCTCGCCCGCGCTTCCTGTCTCACCTGTGTCAGCCTGGTCGAGGAGCGGCTTCAGCTCTCAAAGCGGTTTCGCACAAATCACACTCAGGTTTTTGCATTACAATCCAAGGATACATATTATCACGCATTTGCCCATCCTCACTACAAAAAGCATTAAACCCACATTCTAAATGGGAGAGACACTTAGAAAAAACAATCCACTTATATTCATAAAACACTGCGAGAAATGTAGCCTCCAACCACACTGAGGAGCTGTGGTTTCATCTTCTATCACAAATTTCACAATTCATTCCTTTTTTTGTCCTGGCTCAAACAGACATTGGTTTGTGATTGTGGCCTTCAAATTCCTAACTAGAATCCAATAGTTGCTTTCGTTAAAACTGAGAGACTTGGTCGCTATCTTCTTTATTAATTTACAACCTTATTAAAGAACAACAAGTAACATGACCACATGGTGTGAGCTGACTCACACTCAGCCAACAGACTGGCATCAGAGATCACTGGCAATGTGATTAAGATCTGTTCTCTTGAAGGCCATTTCAAAGTGCTCTTCAGTTTCCCTACACCCTCATCAAGACTGATCTCAGATCAGTTCTGAGGAAGTAAGCAACTTGTGGAAGCGGGAGGTCCAATATTAAACAGTAGCCAGGTGATTAAATACAATTGCCAGGTGATGAAGTGCATAACTGATTTATAAGCACTGGGGTTTTCACTTTCACTTTAAAAGTTGATTCTTTTTTATTTGTTGCTTCATCCACCAGTTTTGTCATTCAAACATTTTTTTGAATGATAAATTAAGGTTTTACACAGATTCATTTGCCTAAACATCCTCGACCCGACCGCAAAAAAAGCATTTCACCATACAGAAATAAAATACTGAAGGACTGAACAATGAGTTCTGAGTTTCCATTACACTATCAATTAATGAAATCTATCCGTTTAAAAATAAACAGTGGAAAAAGGGCTGCATGAAGGACAGATTTGATTCCGCTAGATAAACTGTGCATACCTAATGAATGCACGTGCCTGAACAGAAAAGTACATGTATGCCTTTACGCCTTTGCTCACACACAGACACAAACAGGGACGTGGTTACGGGCGAGCACCGATGCAGAGTGGTTGTGTAGAGGTGCGTGGGATTCCAGAGCGGAGGCCTACCAGGCGAGCGTGAGGGTTGCGGTGGTAGTAGAGCTCCTTGTAGCCGTCCATCCAGACTTCGGCGGCGCGCACGCTGTTGGCCAGGGCTTTGCTGCGGGAGTAGGGGGCCTTTTTGGGGAAGACGTGCCCCACGTGCGAGCAGGGGTGGACCTCGAGGCTGCCCCCGCACTGCCAGATCTGGGTGATGCGCCGCAAAGGCACAAAGGTTACAATTACGCAATTAAAATTAAATCAGGACATCAAAGGGTGCCTGGGACTGTTCTCAAAGTATTGCCATTTGAAAACATTACAATACATTTTGTTTTCTTTTCTAAATGTTACCCCGAACACTTTCTAGGTTTTCTTCCTATTTGGAATGGCAAGTCATGTGCAGGGCCGCCATTCATTTGGGTGAGTGCAGATTAGCGTGCGCGTGCACTGCAGCGCACCAGCTGTGCATTATTATGCTGATGGACAGTACTTCCTGTACTTCCTGTGCAGATGGCACTGGCAAGGTCAGGATTCAATCCAATGGGGCACATCAGCCCACAAGGGGCAAGGTCAGGATTCAATCCAATGGGGCACATCAGCCCACAAGGGGCAAGGTCAGGATTCAATCCAATGGGGCACATCAGCCCACAAGGGGCAAGGTCAGGATTCAATCCAATGGGGCACATCAGCCCACAAGGGACCAGCACTTCAGCTGAACATGCCACCCATGAATCTCCACAAATTACCTTTGTGTTCATTATCATTTGACATGTGTATATCTGACTTGATTCTGATTCATACGTTTCTCCGTTTTCAGGAAAGCCTCCTGAAACCTCTTTGCCAGGGCTCCCTTTTAAAAATGAATTTCTTGGATAAATACAGAATAAAATAAGAAAATATTTTTTTAATAATCCCAGCCTATGTGGATGAATGCAATAAGCGCAGGTTAAGCTAATAAATTATACGATGATACACATCCCTCCTCTTAAAGAACTCCTTCAGGCGCGGTTTAAGCTTGATCTATGCAAAGGGAAATTAACTGAACAGGATCATGCTAACTGACACACTGTCAATGCTCATGTCAAACTGTTGTTACAGCACAATAGGAGTAATTATATCACTGCTGTACAGTACTATGTGTAGTTGTATGCTTATGTGAACTCCATTCTCATTATAATTATAATTATATAATTATTAATTCTGTATGCGAATAGTCTCAGTGCAATGCACTGTGAAGACAGCATCAGCGATGGCTTTAATGTTACATTCTCTGCGCCAAATAGACACCACGCCACAGGTATCGATGAGAAATAGTTTCCGTTACCTCTGAGATGTAAAATGACATTTGTTCACTTGCAAAACATTCATATAAACCCAGGAAAATCTATTAAAAACAATGACATCCTGTGGCACTACACGGAGGGCAGACCTATGCATATTGTCACCGTAGCGAATCTGTTCAGAAACGCTGCCGTTTTCTTGCTCCACACCTTTAGCGCTTCGTTGAATGTAACGCTGCCCTTGTAGTCCGTCGTGAAAACGTCAGAGTATTTCGCGCGGAGACGGCGGCCGCTGATCAAATATTTCCGCAGCGTGTCTCCGCTCACCGCGAGACATCAAAAGAAATGGGGAAATATCGCCCTTGGCGACCAGAGAGCGGCTCTGGCGGCCAATAACTCACCCTGAAAGAAAACTCCAGGTTTTCTCCTCCCCACACCTCCATTCCCGTGTCATAGGTACCCAGGTACTGGAAATAGTTCTTGCTGACTGCAAACAATCCCCCGGCCATGGTAGGAGATCTGACGAACGGAAGAAGGGGGGAAAATCAATTGAATGTGTCTGGAAGACACACACCACATACTTCCATGCAAAAATGCATCTTAGCCTATTCTCTCCAAAGGCCTGATTGAACAACAACGACATTACATTTAAGCATTTAACAGGTGTTCTTATCCACAGCAACTTCAACAGCTTTCGTTTTTAAATGGTATTTATAAAAAAAACAAAAACCCTCTCTCTTTATCTCACATGATTTGGGATAAGCGCCTTGACGGTGGCACTTACACGATTGAAACTGTACACTTGCTCTTGTGGTGCTTCTCAATATGTGAAATGCACTTTTGTAATTTGCTTTGGCTTGAAGTGTCTGTTAAATTACTAAATTGTATTTGGAAATTGTACAGCTGATGTATACTGAAGCAATTCAGTATACATTCCCTACCAGGGAATCAAACCTGCAATCTCTAGGTTCAAACCACAGTTTCTTTAACCATCACCAACAACTATAAAATCGACCTCATAACAGTCATTCCTCTGCGTATATTTGAAATAAAAATTTGTTACAGTTTTCACATACATTTCACACCAAATCACAGCTGTCGGCCCATCTCTGACATCCTGACATACTCAGTGCGGGACAGTCCAACCTAGTGCATGTGTCCCACACAACACAAGCGGATGGGCGACAGCGTCTCCTCAAATCTGGAATCCACATGACGAGCTGCCACGGCTACCAACTGGAGGACTACAGTACGGGCAGCTCACTCGTGCCTGACCAACCAGAGGAGACGGTGGTGAGTCATGGGCGGGGGTTACCATTCCGACTGAAACAGCCCGGCCAACTGTCCATCACCCATGAGTCTCCTGGCGTAGGTTACACCTCCGGCTGGGCAGTATACCGTATTTTTAGGTATACTGGTATGAATTCATGCAGCGATATGCGGTTTTGCAATAACGATGTCAACCAAGTTTTATTGTTTTTCAGCCGATGAATATTAACCACAACACTCAGTCAGGTTACCCACTCAACATTTAACTTGCTACATTTTTCAAAAACTGTATTGCAATTTTCTGTTATAATAATACCATGAGTATAAGCGCTTTCATCGCTGTGTATCCTCCTAACCGGCAGATAAAAAATATTTTTATATTTTTTATAAAATGTCCCCTACTGGTTTTTAGAAGGATATGGGCCTTAAGATATTTGCGAGGCCGAGTGGAGTGCTTCAGTTATTTAAGCCGTAAATCTTTCCCGACTACGGGCTCTCGTTAGCCTGAGCCGGCCTTGCCCACCTGATGACGTCGACAGAAGACCTCCGCCTCTTCTGCTCGTACTCCGGGATGTGGTGCCAGGTGAAGACCAGCCTCCAGTCGAACCCCCCGATCTGCGGCTCCCCTGGGTTCCCCAGGTACTGGAAGGTGTTCCAGTCGATGACGTCGATGACAGGGCACACCACTGCTGTCTCCTCTTCCTTAATTCTGGTGACAAAGCAGGGCATCAGTGCTCGTTACAGTCAATTGCGGTCTGTGCTTGTTACAGTGAACTGCAGTCTGTGCTCGTTACAGTGAACTGCAGTCTGTGCTCGTTACAGTGAACTGCAGTCTGTGCTCGTTACAGTGAACTGCAGTCTGTGCTCGTTACAGTGAACTGCAGTCTGTGCTCATTAGTGAACTGCAATCTGCTCGTTAGTGAACTGCAATCTGCTTGTTAGTGAACTGCAATCTGCTCGTTAGTGAACTGGAAGCTACCATGCTGAGGACTCAGGTGCGTCATCTAATGGACCAGCAGAAAGTGTTTTATAAAGAAAGGCTGAATCAACAGGACTGCAGCTATAATAACTTTTTGGCTATAATGACTGAGGCAAACAACAAGATTGTTTTTTATTGTAAAAAAATAAGTACATTATGTGAGAGTCTGCACTGCACTCAAAAAGACATTGATGAACTGATGGCTAAGGAAAATAAATCTTCCTCGCAGCTTTTTGAAATGGATTCAGAGGTTTCCATTATTAGCGAAAACATCCGGTCATTCCTGCACAAGTTAGACTACTTGGAGGGTCAGTCCCGAAGAAACAACGTTGTGATTGACGGCATCCAAGGGTCTGGCAATGAGAACTGGGCCAAGTCGGAAGCAAAGGTTCGGAAACTCTTCTCCGACAAACTCCAAATATCGGGGATTGAGCTGGAATGTGTACATTGGACTAACCGTACCAAGAGAGGGGAGAACCAGGCCGATCGTCGCAAAGTTCCTTAGATTCAAAGACAAAATGACGGTCATGGAGAAGGCAAAAAACCTAAAAGAATCAAATGTATTCATTAATGAGGACTATCTGGATGCTTTTCGCCAAAAACTTAAAGAGCTCATGCCAGCCATGAAGGCTGCGCGAGAGCGTGCTCGTTACAGTGAACTGCAGTCTGTGCTCATTAGTGAACTGCAGTCTGTGCATGTTACAGTGAACTGCAGTCTGTGCTCATTAGTGAACTGCAGTCTGTGCTCATTAGTGAACTGCAGTCTGTGCTCGTGACAGTGAACTGCAGTCTGTGCTCATTAGTGAACTGCAGTCTGTGCATGTTACAGTAGGCTACAGACAGTATTTTAAATATAATTCAGCTACACTGGCTGGCTGACACATCGACAAAATAACTGAAGGTGTTGCAACCGGCATCATAAAGGTATACTTCTTGTAGAGCGTATTTTTATGACAAAAGCTCATTTCTACATGTTAATCTTATAAAAGTCCCAATGTCCACACTTCTTATACATTCATTACAGGCAGAAATGACATTACAGGCAATTAGCAGACAGACTTCCACAGAGCAACATACACAGATTAAGCATTTTTACATAGTATCCATTTATACCGCTGGATATACTGTACACTCAGTACCTATCTTGTACCGAGTAGGACCTCTTTTTGACCCCTTTGCCCTTTTTTTTTTCGAATTCTTCACTGAATGGATTCAACAAAATGCTGGAAAAATTATTTTGGGATTTTTGACTATGCTGACTTGATAGAATCATGCAGTTCCAGCAGATTTTTCATTCACATGCTACAAAACTCCTGCTCCACGTTCAAAGTCGCTTAGATCACCTGTCTTGCCCATTCTCTTTACCATGTCTGCATGCTTTATATACTGAGTTTCAGCCACACAATTCGCTGTTTGGAGGAGCAGGGTATTTGCGTTAAAGAGCAGGTGTACCTAATAAAGTGGCCACTGAGTGTATGCTGAAGGAATTGCTGCCTTGCTGCCCAAGGGTACTTAACCTGGAAATCGAACCTGCAACAAGCCCAGTTCCCTCACCATTAAGCTCACTGCCACCCCATTCAGACCATGTTTTGCAGTACTGCATATATGGACATAGAGTAACTGCAAACTGTTGTGATTGGTGAAAAGCAATAGTCATTGCATCCCATGATATTGCATCACATGCCTGTCACGGCCTGTTGCTAAATCCTAGCTTTAGCCCTGAGGGTCACGACATCCTGACAGAGCGAATGCTCATTTCTCACAGCAACTGGCGAGGTCATGAAGCAGGATACAAACGGCACCGTGTTCAGGGGGAGGGCGTGGTCACCTGTGGAGGAGAGGCTCCAGCCAGCCGTCGTGGCACTCGCAGTGGCAGTCGAGAAAGGTGAGCACGTCGCCGGTGGCGATGGACGCCCCGAGAAGCCGCGCCCGCACCAGGCCCTCGCGCTTACGCGCACGAATCAGACGCACCTTGCGCAAGCCCGCGACGTAATCCTC
Source organism: Ilyophis sp. 1 JC-2022 (assembly GCA_022702515.1). Classification (NCBI taxonomy): domain Eukaryota; kingdom Metazoa; phylum Chordata; class Actinopteri; order Anguilliformes; family Synaphobranchidae; genus Ilyophis; species Ilyophis sp. 1 JC-2022. Next base: position 28,005,422 of record CM040395.1, on the reverse strand, counting down.
CAGCTGCTGCTTCAGGTGATCTGTGGAGACCCACATGCCATTTCTCACATTACTGGGCCACGCAGTGCTACAGGTGACCTAGTGCTGAGCAACGAAGAGGTTATTTCTCCATTGATAACAACAACCGGTCAATTTTAGCGAACAACAACCGGTCATGGTGTGGTCATCATACCAGACATGTAGTCAGAATACTATAATATCAAACCCCAGATGGAAAATCATGCTTGTACCTGACCTAGAGAGATTAAATACAGTGCCCTCCACTATTATTTGCACCACTGGTGAATGGGTAAAAAGGGTTATAAAAAATTCACCGTTTGGTGAATTAGCTTAATCTCGCACTGAAAAAATTAGAAAAATCCAACCTTTAATTGAAGTACATTTATTTAAAAATCCCTCATCAAGAAATTATTATTTTTAACAAAACCATGTGTGCCACAATTATTTGGCACCCCTAAAATGGTGAGATCAACCGCTGAGATTCGCTTTTATAGCTGGGGCGTAGCCCGCCCACGCTCCAAAACTTCAGGGCGTAACTATACACGTTTCAATTTCGTCACCAGAAGGAATACGTCAGCTGGATGAAGTTTCTGGCCAATGACAGACTGGACTTGCAGTTCCTAACATTTTACCACTAGAGACACTTTTGAGTCAGATCCTTTGGGTTTCTACTGTTTTGCACTGACTGCAGTAAAACGTCAAGATTTGGACCAGGATCAATCAGTAACACTTAGAAAAAAAACTAATATCAGTTCTCATCTAAAATAAGTGGTTTTAGTGCTTTGTTACCCTTTGACTAGTTTTTCCCAATCAAATACTGTCCACTTATGTTCATATCTTTTACCACAGGGTGGTGGTAAAGAGTTATAGCAGTTAATCTTTTTTTGCATCTTAACAGCATACTGTTAATATTAAAATAATGGCCATAATAAACATTCCTTTTCGGAAAAAAATTATTATTATTATTTATTTGTATTATTATTATTATTATTATTGTTGTTGTTATTATTAAAGCAGAGGCTGTTGGTCCTTAGAACCATGGTAGAGATGTACTTTCCAATCTTGGAGTACTTCCAAAGATTATCAGATTTGCCTCAGTTGACCTGACGCTTAAATTAGCCTACACGACGAAGGTCCAGCTGAGACACTCAGCACTACTAAAGGTGCATTCATAGGCTAATATTTGAGGGCCTGACAATAGCGACTGCCCACAGGTAGGCTAGGTGATATTCCCGCACACAGACTACTCACACGCCGCTTTCATTTGATCTAAACTTTGCTCTGCTATATGTACAGAGTTCTGACACGTCACAGTAAATATTCAGCTTTCCTTGGCTACACCTAGAACTCCAAGTGGAAATTGTGAGACTCTGTACATCACACCTTTGGGTGATTAAACACAAGCATTGGGTGTTTTGGTCAATTTCACATGCAAACGCGTAGGTTTTGCTCTCCCGGAAAAATAAATGGTGCCAATTAAGCCAGCGTCAATAAGGGAGCCGGAAGAGCGCATACACTCTCTCTTTGCAGCCAGCGTCAATAAGGGAGCCGGAAGAGCGCATACACTCTCTCTTTGCAGACAGCTGTACACCCTCCAATATTTATTAACATCATTTCCTTTTTTTTCATTTTATTTTTCGCAATAGGCTAAAATGTGGAAATAAAGTAGGAAAATCATGCGGCCTTCGGTGCGGGGCATCTCATTTTACTTCTGTCGCTGTAGTCGTCGACGAGGATGACCTCGCGCAGCAAGATGTCCGGTGAGGTCTCCAGGACGCTGTGAACGGTCCGCAGCAGTGTGGACCACGCCTCATTGTAGAAGGCGATCACCACTGAAGTAGAAGGCAGGCTGGCATAATTGTAACTCAGATCTCGGCAGCTGCAGGGAGAAAAAAGTTTTGCGGACCAGCGTAAGCCATTGATGTCATTGTCATTCATAGCTGAATCTCAGTGTTGACAGACACCCTCCTCTCCCACTCATTATATGATCAAATATGAGCCAATAAAGGTACTTTAAAATTAGACAAAGGCTTGACAAGTCCAACCAGATTTTTGTGTCATTAAGATTGTCAAAAAACACAAACAGAATTTTAATCGGCTTTACACACTGCACGTATTACTTTTGTGCAATGCATTTTTGGGAAAGGACAAAAAATGACATTTTCAGAGACAAAATCTAATTGTAATTTTCTAGTACAGGTGCATTTTTTAAACAGGGTCAGATAAATGTGCAGCAAATGAAAATTGATTAAGTGGATACTGGGGTGCTTGGACATCTGAGAATTTCAATACATTTTTTGAAGAATGTTATAATAGTGTTTACTCTCTCAATCAGAAAAATGCACTTAACTCCAACGCCTTCTGATATAACATATAGTTGATGTCACGGAATACCAAGTATGGTTTTCTGTCCAAATCAGTATACACCTACAGGTATTGATGTAGTATATGTATACACATTAACCTGTGAGCCCGTGCCAAGTCGATACCACCCAGACATAAAGTGATAATATTATGTTGTAAATCGTGGCACCAATTGCAACAGCGATATGAGGCTATGTGACTCGAGTAGCCATTGCAGAACAATCATTTACAGAGGAAATCCGTTTTGGGACCCTGCAGTATTTGCGCAAATATTCTAAATTATGTCTGTTTTAAGTCAAGCTACACATTGTAGCCTGTAGTTTCCTTGTGACGCTGAGTAGCCTACAGTTTAGCATGTCGCTTACAGTATTCCTGAACAGTAGAAATATCGGGCAAGGCTGATGAGATTCCAATATTGCAAATGACTGTCAAGCGGTCTTGTGCAAAGCCTTCATAAAGTAAACATTGAGTTAACCCTTACAAAAAATAAGTTTGCCTTAAATAGTCTATACTTTTTCTAAACAAAATCCCAGTTTGTGTACTTGAAAGGACACTTTCACTGTAGCCTACTTTCCAGAAGGAAACTTAGTTCACGGTTTAAAGTGCATAGGCTACTTAAAGTTTACCCATTTAGGACACAAGTTTAGAAGTAATTCATAAAGTATATACTTAAAATATAGTTCCAGGAAATACTAAGTAGCTATAGGCTACTTAAAATTGGGAAATTTCGTTTTCATAAAGTACTTAAAAAGTACGTAAGTACGTAAATATAAGTTTCGGCAACTTTTTAAAATAACCTTTATGCACTTAAGTATACTTTTAAAAAGTAACATTTTATTTACCACCTTTTTTTAAAGAGAAATGTCACTTTATAGCTAAGATCAAACCAATGTGAAGAAAGACAGAACTGCAAATGGTTACATCACACTGGAGTTTGTGTGTAACTTACAGTGGATTCCATCTTTCGGGTAACCTGCGGTGAAGGGATATCATATCGCTCACATAGGTATTAATTTGATGCTTCTTTATGCTTTCCTCTTCTTTTATTTTCTCATCCCCCTTCAAGTTAAGTCTTACAGCTTTCCCCATCTCACCAGGAGCACTTATATCCAACGGTGGCTTCTCACAAACCGGCCTTTTTAACTGTTTATAGTCCTCCGAATATCCAGCAGTTGGCACTCCTCGCCTACTCGCCACTCCGACTTCTTTTGCATTGTTTCTGTGAAAGACTAAGTAGCCGACGAGGAAGGCTACGAGAATACAAAGTATCAACTTGGACCGGTTCCGTCGGCCGAATAGTGCCATAGTGTCCCACTTATCCCTTCTTCACTTCATGCGCTTATCTTGAAGAGCAGCTCCGAAGTTATAGAATAGCCTATTCCACTTTCACAGAAATTGCAGCGATTGTGTGAATGGACAAGCTTGTTCATTTTTAAATCGGTTCCGTGTTTGACTAAAATGTAAAGAGAGCGATGGAGTAGTGGGCTACTTCACCAAGACAAATAAAAGTCACTGTGCAAGTAACCCCAGGGAATGGTCCGATATCGTTTCAGAAGATAGAGCGCCACAGTTTTTTCTTCCTAGTTCCTGGTCAATTTAAATATCCGCACGTCGACACTGCACTAGGCTACCGCGAAACTCCGAGGTACCACAATACTCTGTGTGCTGAGGCTGAGAGGCAGAGAGGGATTTGTCCCATTAAATTAGCTAGTTGGCTAGCTAGATTAGCAGAGAACGAGAAAAGATCCAGGTCAAATCACAGCGACTTCTCTTCTGGGTTACACAGTAACTTCGCCAGCTAATCCACTTTGTGCTCTCCCGTTAACTCCCCTCCTCGCAGTCGCCATGGCAGAGAAACAAATACAATCTTCAACTTGCTGTGAAATACATGCTGAGAGTGTAATTCAAAACCTTCCAGAACTTCTTCCAGTAATTCAGAACTTCTTCCTTTGCACATAGTCTACAAGTTTAGTCTGTCCAGGAAGTATTGTAGGGGGTGGAGGTTTAGGCTAAAGTTATATTTGCCAAGGCAAAATACATTTTTGCAAACTTCCTCCAAGTTCAGCGGTGTTTTCTTGTTTCTTTCTCGACGAATAGGACGAACGAACAGTTTCTGAACATGGGAGGGGGCAACGGGAAATCGTTTCGTAGACTACGTTTCCACTCCTGCAATGCACAGCACATTGTTTTATTGTGACTTTTTTCAGTACCGTTACACAAAACTGTACCGTTTCGCTTCGCGATATTGACTGCTTCCGGGTACACAACAGGTAGTTTACCAGATTGACGTATGACGTGTTTTTGGTTTTCATGCTTTGGAGACCAGTTGGCCAAGAACTACATTCGCTGAAGTAATTAAAACGCAATTTTATTTGGGTCGTTGATATAATACATTTCTCTGTTAGGCAGGGTTATTCACCTTTAGTCGCCACAGTTTTCAAAACAGCAAAGGCACAGGCAGGTTAGGCCTATTTCAAATAGCCTCAGTGACAAATGTGGAAAATAAGTTATTGTATTTCGCTTTGATCTGAACAATAAAACAAAATAATTCCCACTTGTAAAGAAAATTGAAAATTAATCACCTGCCCAGTTTGTTCTTATTTAAATTGTTAATCACTAGTTGTAGCTGCGATATTACTCATGTGAAAAGCGGGCTATCACCTGTCCTATTCACATTTGGGATAAACACGAGCCTGTTAAATTTAATCTTGGTGAACGTATCGGATTATACATAGGCCAAGGGTTTGCAACGCTTTATCACCGAGGCAAAGGCCATGCAGTTCAATATGTTGGCACCCTTACCAAACCGTTTGTTTGTAGGCTAATGGAAAAAATATATATAACAGGTTACTTAAAGCTTAAGCAAATGCCATACATATGAGTAAAAGCAATGTGCGTTTTATATCAGAATATAATTAAATGTGAAACAAAGAAAATGTTTACTAAAATTAAGAGTATTAATATTTAAACTTGCTATCCAGTGTAAGATGGTAATATGAGCGACATACCGTTTGATTGAGTACCCTTATTGTAGAAATTACAAAGAAACAAGGCCACTCAAGTGTTGTAATATGTTCTGGTACGGTACCCCTAGTGTAGGGCTGTCCTTCATGAAGTTGCATAGCTGCACCTTAATCATAATGCATGAAACCATCAAATGTTAATGCATGAAATTCATTTTATATTTGGAGCAGTTTGGAAAGAGAGATTAACTTTCATGGAACAGATGTCATATCTTTCTTCTTTATTCCACCAATCGAACATTTTATAAAATTTGCACTGACAGTGACTGAAATTGCTCAGAAAATGTAGGTTTTACTCTCACATTGGCATTCTTCCATGCTAAATTTAATTGCATAGGCCTATTCTACACTGCTCAAAGAAATTAAGGGAACACTTAATCAACACAGTATAACACCAAGTCAATTAAACTTCTGGGATATCGATCTGTCCAGTTAGGAAGCGTAAACGATTGTGAATCAATTTCACCTACTTTGGTGCAAATGAAAGTGACAACAGATAGACAGGAGAGGCAACAGCAAGACAACCCCCAAAAAGTAAATGGTTTTGCAGGTGGTGGCCACAGACCATTTCTCTCTCCTTATCCTTTCTGACTGATTTTTCTCTAGTTTTGCATTTTGCAAGACGTGCCCTTGTCACTACTGGTAGCATGAGGCGGTACCTGCAGCCCATTCAGGTTGCACAGGTAGTCCAGCTCCTCCAGGATGGCACATCCATACGTGCTGTTGCAAGAAGGTTTGCTGTGTCTCCCAGCACAGTTTCAAGAATGTGGAGGAGATATTGAGAGATGGGCCATTACACAAGGAGAGCTGGACAGGGCCGTAGAAGGGCAATAACCCAGCGGCAGGACCGGTATCTGCTCCTTTGTGTGAGGAGGAACAGGAGGAGCACTGCCAGAGCCCTACAAAATGACCTCCAGCGGGCTACTGGTGTGCATGTTTCTGACCAAACTGTCAGAAACAGACTCCATGAGGGTGGCATGAGGGCCCGACATCCTGTAGTGGGACCTGTGCTCATGCTCACAGCCCAGCACCGTGCACCGTGCATTTGCCAGAGAACACCAGAATTGGCAGGTTCTCCATTGGTGCCACGTTCTCTTCACAGGTGAGAGCAGGTTCACACATGTGACAGACAAGAGTCTGAAGACGCCGTGGCGAATGTTATGCTGCCTGCAACATCACCCAGCATGACCGGTTTGGTTTAATTGACTTGGTGTTATAGTGTGATGATTAAGTGTTCCCTTAATTTTTTTGAGCAGTGTATTTCCCAAGGGTTTGTAAGCAGTGTGCCACTCTCAAAAGATAAAACACCAATCTCCAAAATTGCAAATAGCGTCGGATTGTCTTAACGTGTTAACCTGTAAACATGAGCAGCAACCAAAACAGCAATCAAATGTGAATATTCTGGAACACATCTCACAAAGGTCAGCACTCTAGAATATTCTCATATGTCTCAGAAGAATTCTGACACTATTTGCATACAGCAGTGCTTACATGATATCAACCTCCTTTTGTTCAGGGGAAAGGGTGTATCTGAATTTTTCTTACATTTAAAGCATTTGGTTTTACCTTTACTATACTTATTAACATGTTGTTACTTTGTGGGATTTTCTAAGGGCATCTGCCACAGTGACCTAATATTATCAGTGGAGGGAGTTCACCACAACATGTTCATACTTACCTATCTAAGCTCACGGGCTTTTATCTCGCAGGGCTCACGATGCCGAACAAGCGGATCTACTGTGAGGGACAAATGGACCAACTAAACAACCTCTGGAAAGTAATGATTTGAAAAGTGAAAAAGGTTATTAAATCAGGTTAATTATTCAGGGAAGCGCTAACCTGTGCGCGCGCTCAAACGTGGCCTTCATTTAAGATGTACAGCACGTGATTGCTCCAACCACAAGATGGCACTGCAATAACCGTTTTGGGATAAAAAGCCAATCACTACATTGCAATGTTATATGCTTCAAGGCTACGTTTGTCTTTGCTTCTTGTTCTTTTTCTTTGTTATAATCTTTTTGTTTGTTTTGGAAATTAATTGCAAGTAGCTCAACGGGTATTTAACTTTACTTTCCTAGGGGAACTTAAGTAAATTAACGGGTTTAACAGAGGCATATTGTAACATGTAAGTGAACAGTTTATCGCCCTAACAGCATAGGGCTTGTTTTTGTTTTTTGGATTGTTTTTGCGCAGATTCTTTACTTTATATGTATATTGTCTAAGATTGTGGGCTCAATAAATAGGACGGACCCATCCAACACAGAATTTGCACAGCAGTGATCTATAAAAAAAATGTGTTTGCAGCCAAGGACTGTATGCAGGTGCTGCACAGCTCCACTGGTTGGAGGAATTAAAGGCACAAGCAACTGGCTGCATACACTGCAATGAATGCATGCGCTAGTGTGTACCCTCCCAAATGAATGCATGCGCTAGTGTGTACCCTCCCAAATGAATGCATGCGCTAGTGTGTACCCTCCCAAATGAATGCATGCGCTAGTGTGTACCCTCCCAAAAGAGTATGTGGACACCCATTGGTCTGGGGCTATTTTTCATGGTTCAGGCTAGGCTATAGTTCCAGTGAAGGCAAATCTTAACACTACTCATACAATGACATTCTAGACGATTCTAGATTTACAACTTTGCGACAACGGTTTGGGGAAGGCCAAACTGTTTCAGAATGACAATGCTCCCGCAAATAGAGGTCCATACAGAAATGGTTTGTCGAGATCGGTACGGAAGAACTTGCACTGGCGACTGGCCTGCACAGAGCCCTGACCTCAACCCCATCAAACACTATTGGGATCAATTGGAAAGCAGACTACGAGCCACGCCTAATAGCCCCACATCAGCGCCTGACCTCACTAAACACACTTCTGACTGAATGGAAGCAAATCCCAGCAGCAATGTTCCCAACATCTAGTAGAAAGTCTTTCCAGGAGAGTGGAGGCTGTTATAGCAGTAAAGGGGACCAACATGTTAATGCCCATGATTTTGGAATGAGATGTTGGATGAGCAGGTGTCCATATGGCCATGTAGTGCATATATCACACGCACGCACGCACACACAGTATGCAGTGCGTAAGTTTTCGGACAGTGACACAATCTCTGCTGTTTTGGCTCTGTACTCCAGCAGATTGGATTTGAAATAAAACAAATATTGGGTTAAAGTGCAGACTGTCAGCTTTAATTGGGGGGTATTAACAGCCATATTGCGTGATTCCGATGTACATATGTTATAAACATTTCAGAATTACAAACAGGTCCTCAAACCCATAGTACAGGTCCTTTGTTTGTGTACGCATGTAGGCTACTTTCCATAGACCTTCTATACACACCTGGGGCCAAGTAGCCCTCGTCAGTTAACTTTAGGCACAGCTCTACAACCGCACCTAATGAACAAACAGGACACACATCTGCAACTACTGTTAACAGTATGCTCAAGGTTTAAACATAGCGCAACCTACTCCGGGCCTCACCGTACAACTGACATTTTTGAGGGTTGTACACCTTTCTGACTAGGCCCCTTTCCCAATTGCTCAAAATACCAGTTTTTGTTGTAAAATGTGTTACAAAAATACAGACCGTCTTTCAATCGCCTTTTTATTTCTCCTGGCAAACAGAAGTAATTTGCACTTAATCTCCATTCTGCACCTTCCCTTTGGGTCCCTTTACACATATGCACCACTCAAGACAGACACAACCAAACGACTCATCCAGCAGGAGTCATTTTCAATGATCCACCAGTTCCCAAGTTGACATTTCAAATGCCTTAGTGCAAATAATCACAAAACAAATGCAATTATGTCATTAATTCACAAACTAGATAAACAGCAGGTCCCGTATGCACATAATTGGCACAGCACTTAAGAACACGTAAAGCTTCGGTCATGGTCCTTTAACCTGAACTTACACATGAGGTTTAAACAAATGTGTACACTACAAAGAATAGAGGAACTCCCACAGGAATAACATAGCAACCAAAAATAAGCACAAATGGGCATGTACATAGGCAGCAGAGTGGCTGGCTGTAGGCAACAGAAGGTTAACGGATTCATTTCATCCCGTTTGATTCCGGCATGGCTTTGGCCGCCCTGGCGGCCGACCGGTGGATGTGGAAGCACAGGAGATGAAACCGGTGGAAAAGAATGACGCTGCCGATCAATAAACCATCACCGACTTATCAATCACGCATATATTCATTCATTGATAAACCTCGTATAGCGAGCGCGTTTCCGTCCGTGACTGTCGATAAACCCCACCTGCCTGCAAATTAAGATTTGTGCACGTTTTTACATCAACGTTAAAAAAACCGCCTCCATGCTGCCATGTTTACCAAGGTGATAAGATCACCGCTCAGATTGGCAGAACATTTATTTATTTCCACACCATTATTGCGATACTTGTAAAAATATATATATGTACCTGTAAAGTACTATTCCATAGTTGTATCATATCACCAATATCATAATTTGTATGTGTACATCAATAAAATAAAAAAAACCCTGCTAATTTCCAAGAATGGACTCGACCTTTAAAAATGTTCCAATTTGTAATGCAGATATGAATAAAAACCCGAATTTATTTTGAACTATATCCTGCCAAAAGTGAGTGGTAAAAAAATATATCAGTACTACTCTCAAAAGTGCTTTGTGGTGCTGCATGCTGGGATTCTCCTATATAAAAGCAACACGTGCTCCAGCACGAGGGTGTCCCAGGCCTTATGTCATTGGATGAGAATAAATATTAGAGACATCAGGGTCCGGTGTAATCACCAATGGTGACAGTGTCCACCCCACCCTATTACAGGGGTCTTACATGGGCTTCCTCCTTTAGGATGTGCTTACTCAACCCTGTAGGCCCATATCGAGGTTCTCATAGAGGAGCCTTTTGTAACATGGCACCTTGTCAAAACACCAAACGTCATGCAGTGGTACATTTCTGCAACAAAGAAATGTGCATATGCACGATCGGGACCAGTCGTAAGCATTATACCTGCATACCGATAAATCAGGTATTTGGGCACGCTTATACGATTCATTTCTATGATGTTTTCACAAATTAAGCTCCTAGAGATTACATAATATACTGGGAATGTGCTGTTAGGCTTTCCAAAAGTAAAAGAGCACTATAAGTTACAGCTGGATCAGATTCCATTAAATGCAATGGATGTCTGTGAGAAAAAACCAGGGCTAGCACTAAAGTTCTTTCTGTGTAGTTCACACAGGTTGTCATGGCTGAAGTCATGTGGCTTTTTACAAAACCACACGATTAAACAGGTGCCAATTCAAAATATGTTTCTTTAAAAAAGCCTGAAGCACAATACAGACAGGGAATGTATTCTGGAGGCCTGTAAAGCATCTAAAATATGATTCACAAATAGGCACCGTAGGCACTGTGTTTTCTGGCACTTGGGTTTAGAAAGGCATCCGTTTTAAATCTCATTTCTTTAAGTACTTTGAATTGGCCCTTATTTACCCCAACATCGTCATGATTTATTGCTTTTTTTCCCCCTCAAAGAAAACTTGCGTGCTGGAGAAAGTACGTCCTACTCGTCTACTCAATCATCCCATTGGTCAATTCGAGTAAAGTGATTATGATTTTGGTCATCGAAGACCACCCTGGAACCCTGCTTCCTCTTGAACAATACAAACTATACGTTTTTCATCTCAACGGAGTCACTGAAAAAAAAATGTTAAATAAAAACATAAAATCCTTAAAACCTTATTTAAACAGAGGAATTTCCATAAGTGACTGACATCATTTCAAACAAAAGGGAACTAAAAAGCAGTGAACAGAAGATAAAGATGAAATCTAATCACCATTCCCTGAAAACGATCTTCCACCCATAAATCATATAAAACCACAATGTCATTACTTGTATTAAAATAAAAAATAAAAAAGATTCATTAAGGCACTGCGATATCCATATAACCGGTAGTGCAATAACATGAAATTACACGCCCATTTCTGATCAGATAAAAGTTGCTCTGTTCATTGGAGAGCGTTTTCTCTAATCCCCAGTCCTGCTGAATTAGTGACCCACAAGGCTGCGCGACCCACAATCTCACCTGGAGAAATAAATAGAAATGAAAAGACTGACAAAAACCACTTGGCACTACTGGAGTAAGTCCCCCCCCCTCTCTTCCTCTTCTTTTCTTGCAGGCACTAGGGTGAATTAAGTTCTGTCACAGGAGACATAGAGGAACGATGCAGGGGCCGATCCGCTTTGCGAGTTTCCCTCTCCTCAGTCTTTCTCTCGCTCCGTTTTATTTTCCCTTCCTCCTGTCCTCCTCCTCCTCTGTCGGCCGCCGTAATTGCACATTCCCGCCATCATTCGAACGTCCATTTCTGGTTCTTGTCCTCAGGGGAGCACTTGTTCATCTGCACGTCCGTGCGCCCGTCGCCGTGGCGGAAGGAGGTCACGCAGGTGTCCGAGTGCGGGTGGTAGATGCTCCCGTCCTGCAGGAGGGGGACGAAACGGCAGCTCACCACGCGTGCCCGTCTCGAAGGGATGCACAACTCAACGCATGCTCTACCGCTTACAGGACCAAAATAACTAGGCTGCACCACGCGACGAGAGATTTTTTTCTGTTTATTATTTTAACTTTATTTAGTCAGGTCAGGACCTCAGTTTAATGTCTCACCTGAAGGAAGGCACCTATATAATCACATCACTGTGTCAGGGCACTGGATTTCTATTGTGTCCAGGAGAGAGATCATACTGGATCCACAAACATCTCTTCCAGCAGCAACTTAGTTTTCCCAGGTCGTCTCCCATCCATGCACTAAACAATCACACAGGATTAGCCCCCCCCTTCTAAATATTTACTGAATCCATCTTCAAAAACACAACAAGAGGGTGATATCTTTAAATCTTTGTAATGTTGTGCATATCCCGAACACTCTTAGAGCAACCGTCAACATGGGATGAAGGGTGCACTCACCGGTCGGAATTCCCAGATGATTCCCGAAGGCACCGGAACTCCGTCGTGCGGGCAGTACTTCATACCAATGTAGGTCTGACCCTCTGGGATTTCTGCACAAATCTCAGTGACTGAATTAAAGCGGATTTCCTTGTTTGTTGTGTACTCGAAATACTGTGAAAATAAGGTTGGCGCACTTTAAAGACTGCAGTAATAAAATACATTTTGTATTAGGTTTAAATTAGAGCAATCTAGTGCTAGAAGCCTTTAAATTAAAGCTTCAAATTACATTCATGAAAGGCAGTGGTAGCTCTGCTAAAATAAAACTCCATAAAGCAATACATTCTCAATATGTGCAGACATACAAGTCAAGTTATAGAATGACTCATTTTGTTTACAATTGCTGCATATAAACAACATCAAAAGGAATAGGACATGTTTTGTATTTTGGAAAATGAAGAGTTTATAATTAATATACATCATATTTATGGAGGATATTAGATGTGTGCATATACACATACATTTTGTTCTTAAGTACTGTGATAATACTAACAGTGAAATTACAAACCCTTCTCACATCATATATGATGCAACAATATTCTAGTCCAAAGAAGATGGGGGCAGCAATCCTGTAAACATTTCAGCCAGACGGTGTTCACGGTAAGTTTGAGAGAACATATATTTACTCATGGGCTGCCGTTTCAGCCAATTTTGAAATCCCCCCCCCCCGTTGATAACCAGCACATGTCATGGCCTATTGAAAAGCAGCAAGTTTAGAGGCCAACGGGTTCCTAAAGGAGAAGAACACTGGTGAGCAAAAAATACTGGTACCTATATGTGTATATTAAAACATGCAGTTTTAATGTGTAGTTCGGGGCATTTACTCATTAATAGTCAGAAGCCCATGTCCGTCAGAAGACGGCCGCTTCCCTTTCACCGTTCCTTTACTAATGCTGTCTTTCATGACAATAACTGTGCCTTGCTAGCTTTACCCTCATGGTATCCTTCTACCTAGTGCTTTTGTTGGTCAGTAGCTTTCAGTTTCTCTGAAATGGAGGCATAACTGTACATTATATAGTTTTTGACAACTTTCAGTCTGTACCGTTTCACTTTTGAAGGCACAAGACAAATGTTTTTTTTTTTCTTCCCCCCCACCAGTGGTAGACTAGCGGCACAGGTAGCTCTTGTAGCGCGTGCATGTTCCGTCACACCCTCTCTGTCACACCCACTTCTGGAGCGTTACAGTAAATTGGGAGCTGACACCACAGGCGTGAGTTCTCCAAATCTAGGACTTATCAGGTGGTAGTCTTTCACAGGAGGTGCATAAACAAGTGAAGCTGAAATTACATCTGGTTCTGCCCCTTTAACATGATATTACTGATCTCTCGACTGGCATAATGTATGAATGAATTCACCTTGAGTAAATACACTCCTAATCTAAAAGATAACAAACTACCTGGGCTTGTCTGATGAAAATAGCATTGCTTAGACACCGACAGCTGTAGTTTCTGAAAGACAAGCTTCTGCCTGCCACTTCATGATTAACAAAGAAGAAAGGCATCACACCTGTGTTAGCCGATACCGTGTGACCCTCTGAGAAACGTCTTAATCCTTCAAAGCCACTGGGTCACATCATTGCAAAATCATCGTTTTAAATTTTAATTACCTGGTTGCCGCCCTGGCCGTGGCAACCGAAAAGAGACAGGTGAGCGCCCGTGGGGTTGTGCTCTGGGGCGTTGTAGTCCAGGCACTCCGAGTGGATCCCAGAGCTACGGACCTGTGGGCGGGAAAAGGCGGTCACAAAGAGCACTGGTGAGGCGTGGCATTGAAACGCAGGGTGTCTGACAAACGGGGGGTGGGAGGGGCTACTCACAGCTCCGTGCCAACCATGGCGGTCCTGTGGGACGTGCAGGTCGGGGTAGACGTTTTTCAAGTACCACTCGAAGCTCTTGCATTTCAATCTCTGCCTGAGGACGAGCCTCTCAGAGATATCCCCATACGATTCCTGCAGGTGAGGAGGAAAGAAATTTCTCAACCGGCAAATGTATGTCATATGCAACACTGATCACTGCAATTCTGCGTAGTCGATTCATAAACTGAACCGTACTCAATAAAACTAAAATCTAAAACTAAAAATTTTACCTCAAATATATATAATATAGTAATTTATTCAATTATATTAAGTGCAATACATTTTTAGATCACTGATATTGAAATGTATGATTGAAGTTCCACGACTAAAATAATTCCTAGACCCTTTAGTGAATTTGGACCACACTCCTACTCGACATGCACTCTTTGGTTGTGTTTGATACGGTAATTTATTGTTTGATCAAAGATCGCCAGCATTAATAATGTAATCTTCTGAAGGGTGATACTGTGATACATGAAACTTTGATATATCGGCCAACAGAATAAACCTAAGAACCCCGGTATGTGATTGATCCGCTTACATCAGTCACATTGATGGTGTCTTTTCAGATGCAACCATAGAGACCCGTTACCACAACGATACTGTCCCTGGAATCTCCACTGGAAAGCAATACATATGTTTGGACACGATATAGCACTGACGTCATGCTTCATTTTGGATGGGGTTCTTTTGTGGAAGCGATTGGTAAGAGAGTGAGTCCCACGGTGTGCAGAGACTCCGAGGGCTTATCATTACCTTTCGGGCCGGGGGGTTCCGGTTGTAGAAGTGTTGTTTGTATGAGTCCATCCACACCTCGGCAGCCCGGACCGTGTTCTGGAGGAAGTTGGGCCGAGCATAAGGGGCTTTCTTCGGGAAGACGTGACCCACGTGGGAACAGGGGTGGATTTCCAGGGATCCGCCGCATTGCCACACCTGGGAGGAGGAGACCAATCGCGGATGAGCGGTCATCAGAATCGGAAAGGGCCGCTACCTTGTTTTAGCTTGGCACTGACCTCTCCTACCTTACGAGAGCGTTTGTGAACATACTACGCTCCTATGTAAAATATACAGCCGTCTAGGTGCTACGTATATTTTTTTTAAAAAGGAATGTCGAATTACCAAAAATTATTTATCCCCTATGTGTCTTATCTCTTGAGTCTAGTAGTGTGTACGTCCAGAATTACTGCTTTATCATGAACCCGTAATCATAAACAGGTTTTTATTCCTCCATAATCACGGTATTCATATTTTCCACAATTTTCACAGAAATTCACCGTCCTTACACATCCTCCATTAAGGAGTGATGCTACCATTATGAATAAGTAATAACGCCATATTAGTACCGATCATTCTTCATTTTGAGAAAACAGGATTTTCTAGATTTGACTATCTTGCCATTTTTGTTCTTACCTTGGATTCACGTGGTGGACTGGTTGTAAACCAATCCACACAACATTAAAAATTAATGTAAGTTTAAAGTCTCAAAAAAACGTATTTCATTTCCTCATCTATAAAACATCACTCCAGCGCTCCAGGACACCCTATCTTTCCTTGGTCTTCAAAAAAGAAATTAATATGATATCATATACTCAATACTGTCTAAAGCATGGGTATTCAAATCTGGCCCTCGTATATAAATCCGGCCCCGGTATTCTTTCACCCAGGTAATGAAGAATAAGCGCTACTGATTCACACCAGACCCCCCAGGCAAAGAGAGAGTAGAAAACCAGAAAACCAACAGTTCTCGGCCCTCAAAGTTTGAATAACAGGGTCTGAATGTTCAGTCGTGCCATCTCACAGAGAACATGTGCGGTAGACTAAGTGAACACTAGCCAGAGGGGTAAAAAGTGTGTTCCGGGGGTCACAACTCACCCTAAAGGAGAGCTCCAGATTCTCTCCCCCCCACACCTCCATGCCCATGTCATAGGTTCCCAAGAATTCAAAGTAGGATCTGCTCACAGCAAACAGGCCTCCTGCCATGGTGGGAGATCTGATAATACAGAGAACAGGATCATGATGTCACCATAATTTTTTGCCGTTATCCATTTGTCATGCAGTTTGCTGGGGTGTGGTGCGGTGCAGCATGTTGTCATGGGGCATGTGTGGCCCAGTGGCTCCGCCCGTGGTGCTGTACCCACCTGATGGGGTCGATGCGTGAAGTCCGTCTCCGCCGGTCTGCCTCAGGCACCGAATGCCACTGGAACGTCAGCCTCCAGTCAAACCCGCCGATCATTGGCTCGTCCGTCTGCATGTAGAACTCGAAGGTGTTCCAGTCGATGGTGTCTATTACGGGGCACACTATAGTGCTTTCGTTTTCATTAATCCTGCAAGGGAAAGACCCAAATCTCAATTATGACCGGACCAGTAGAGGCATCATACTCACAGGGTCGCGTGACCCGTAACGCACTTGTAATGGAAGCGTGTGGATTGAAGAATTCGGAGGAGCCTCGTAGCAGAAAACGGCGACCTACCTCTCTAGGAGCGGCTCGATCCAGCCGGGGACACATTCGCAGTGGCAGTCCAGGAAGGTCAGCACGTCACCGGTGGCGTAGGTGGCGCCAATAAGCCGTGCCCTGACCAGCCCTTCCCTCCTGTTGGTCCGGATGAGTCGAACCCGCTCCAGATTGCTGATGTACTCTGCCAGCTGAGACTTGAGATAGCCTGTAATGCACACCTCAGCGGTCATCCCCTCTCCCAGCAACAGCATTATCACACTGGAATGAAGGCGCCTTGCTTTATCTCCCCTTCACAGAACCACGTTGACTATGGGAGCTGCCTCTCAAGGTGTGTTTAAAATTCCAGCAGCTGCAAGACGTTGCTGAGGAGGAAATAGTTTTCTATGAGGTCACGGGCACTGGGGCAGTAAGTGTCAGTGTGTAATGTCTGGAGTGGTCTGGGATAGAGACCAAGCCCTGTACAGAGAGGATTAATAGTCCCGAGCTGTATAAACAGGGAGAGGAGAGCTCGTGTGCGTATTCCTTCTTCCTCAATAGAGCAATTTGAAAACAAAGCGAGTACCATTTTGTCGCTGGGCTACGGGTAAAGAAAGTGGCCCCCACCTTTGTCACTGTAGTCGTCAATCAGGATGATCTCCTTCAGCAAAATTGCAGGTGTGGCCTCCAGCACACTGTGGATGGTCCTCAGCAGGGTGGACCACGCCTCGTTGTAAAACGCAATGACCACCGATGTCGTAGGAAGACTTCGGTAGTTGAACTTTTTCGTTCGACATCTGTGACAAAAGAAATGCAAACAAATCATGAAGACTTCTGCTTGTATCTAAATTACAAACTAAAAAAAGATACACTTACTGGGAAAATCATAATAAATCAAGAGTTTATGCAAATATAACCATTTTGGGGGCCAAGCACCAAAGAAGTGGAGCCCTGTTGTTTTCGGCAGTATTCTTCTTCTTCATTACGATTCGCTGCCATCTCTGACTCATCCAAAACTCAGCAAATGTATTGTTCCCCCGCTCATGCTGACTAAGTTTAAACTGTATTAATCCAGTTCAAAAAACTATTTCCTCTAAATGTTCAACTCTTTGAAAAACATTTCACAATCCATTATTTTCAGTCGCCGCAAACTTGGAATACATTGGGTTTAAGTTCTGAATATTAAGTGAAACGACATGGTTAACTTGCCACCAGCTAATAAACTGACAATAGTGTACATATGCAAGCATCAACTTTATTCACTGTCGCCAAGTTTCATTGTCAGACTGATTGAAACAAGCTAAATAAAACACACAATGTAACCCCTTAGGGCACACAAAATAAATCTCATCAAGAACCGCAATACACACAAACATACAACTTGGAATGAAAGATCCCAAGTGCATTCTTTCTCTGGTTTATTCATTAGCAGTTTCAAAGTTCAACAATATTGCTATGATGAGCATCTCAAATTTAAGGCATACTTAAAGAATGATAAATTCTATTATTTTACCTATTTGGGGTTAGAATAAGCAATCAGTATGTGTCTTAGTGGCAAACCGAGTGCTCGGAATGACATGAAATTACCTAGTTTTAAGATAAGCAAATTTCCGAGTCACATATCATTCTGTTAGTTCTAAAATGTTTTTTTAATTTTTTTTAAAGTGCTTTCAGGCGTTTAATCTAGGTTTTAATTTGCCATTGGCAATGTACTGCTATTCCCAATCGTCTCATTACAGAACATAAATAGTCTAAATTGTCACCCAATTACTCACCTAGTTAACAGAAGTGAAGCTTATAAGCATGTGGTCTGAAGCTTCAAGGCAAGTTTCTCAGCATTGAAATTATGATAACAAAAATATTAACTCTCTCTAGGCCATCATTTCCCTTACTTTGACAGAGGATGCCCCAAACCTCTCACAAGAGTTTTCATAGTATTGACGGAAATGGAGATTTGACATTCATGCCTATTGTCTTTTGGGGATAGTCTAATGACAAGCTGCATGTCAGACGAGACACAAACCGTATCCATGTATGGGTTTCACTTTTTGAACTTGCCTTTGGCTGCATCATAATATTCCTGGTGCTGAAAAACATTCTCTAATGAGCTCTTGGCATAACTGCATGCGCCCCTGCGCCTTTATCAAATAACGTCTTAGATCTTAGATTCAAGAGACTACAGTGAAGCCTCGAGGAATGCAGAAAATGGGAAATAATCATTAAAGTTAAATTACACAAAAGTTTGCCAGCATAATTCAAACTTAATCCGAATATTTTACGACTCAAACATTAAATTGCTGATGTGAAACTTTCTCGGTACCAAAGGATAGGCCAAACGTCATTGGTAGGTTTCACCGTGGTTGATTTGCATAAATGCGTTCAAGAAATTTGACGAAATGCCTTTCTTTTAAATCAAATCAGTCACTGTTAAAACCACGCCCGACAGACACCAGTCAACGCCCCTTCAAAAAGATATTCCGGAGCCAGAGAGCCAACAATCTCATAATGCATCAGTACATTATGTTAATAAACTGAGGCCTTCAGGGAAATGGAGAGCAGAGGGACGTAATGTAAATGAAGGCGGACTCCGTGTCGCTTTAATTGATACTGGCCCGATCCTTCGCAGACCACAGTTCAAGAGAATATTTACTGCAAGTCTTTGAAGCTTAAGTGCAAAGGGTTTTCTTTGTGGAAAACAGGAGACCCAAACAATGAGGTACAGGCTGAAAACAGGCTGTAAACATCTTGCCACACCAGACTGCTTCCCGTAAAGAAAGACCTATAATCCTATTCAACAAAAGCCACATGAAGGGTTGCTTGACTCGGTTCATAAACAGTGTATGATATCTAGCTCTGGAATGTTTTCACCACGCTTCTCACTGATGCAAGGCCTGCCCAACATTCTTGTGTTAGTCAAAGCGGTTTTGCTGCCCATTATAATAAAATGCAGAAGTTCCAGTGTAGAACAATAGGTACCTGCTGATTACTCCTGGACACATAACTTCTGACCACTGATAAACTTCCAGGCTAGCAGAGCAGTCTCTACCGGGCAAGTGAGGGGCACGTTTGTATTCCAGCGGGTAGACACTCTTAGCCGTTTTATCAGTTAAGCGTTGGGAACATAAAACATACTTATTAGTAGGGTGGTTATGCTGACCATTGGGCACTTGGGCGGATGGATGGATGGATGGATGGATGGATGGTGAGTTGTGTTGTCACAACAAATTGTGTCGTCAATGCAACAAATGAGCGTAACTCAGACTCTACTATGGTGAGATGTGTGTAACCGAGTAGACGATCTGGGTGTGGCATCGTCTTAAACCAACAACGAGATGTTTTCGCAGACCCTTCCTACTCCAGACACTGAAAGTGTGTCTCACTCAAATAAAACACATGAACATATACCATATGCATGACTGTGGTATGCGCAACTTCACATGAACATATACCATATGCATGACTGTGGTATGCGCAACTTCACATGTGGCAGGTAGAAAATGTAACTTGTATGTTTCAGTGATGCAATGAAAAAAGGGAATACATTTTCACTAAGTTCCTTAAACGCTCCCGACAGAACTGCAGCGAAGGGCTTGGGCGGGAGCTGGGGCAGGGGCGGGGTTGGGGACAGGGGGTGGTGCGGAGGCAGTGGTTTACTCACTCGTGCATCCTGTTGTCCAGGATGTGACGGTGCAGGGAGATCCGGTCGCTGACGTAGATGTTGATGGCGTAGCGCTCAACGGTCTCTTCAGCCTGCTTCGTCTGCTCGGTGTCGAGGGTCAGGTGGGTGGCCTTCCCCCACTCTCCGGGGGCGCTGGAGTCGGCAGGGGCCTTGACGTAAACCGGCCTGGCCAGCTGTTCCCTGCTCTCCTCCAGGGGGGAGAACTGCCGCTCCCGTAGGCTCCGCTCACCGCCGTCGTCCTCCGAGCCAGGGGAGGAGGCCCCCGAGCGCTCCAAAAGGAAGTAAGCCAACCACATGACCGACAGGAGTAGGCAGGTCTTTGCCAGTAGTGACCAGCGCACCCTCATCGCCGCGGCAACGTCTCACAGTCACCGCTCAGTCTGCCCAGGCCACGCCCCCTACGATACGAGAGCAAAAGAGAGATGGCCTCGTGACCAAGGAGCAAGCACCAGGACGAAGCTTAGCCCAATGCAACGAAGAGGAAATCCAAGCGGTGACCTTCACAATCACCCTTCCTTACTGTCAACACCAAACATGGTCAGCACCAGTGCTTACAGTGAATTAACATACACTGCAAACTGCTAAATGTTACAGATATTATTCACCATTAGGGTTGCGTAATAATTGCATCAGAGGTAATAACATGTTGATAAGACAGCCAATCAGCAGCAAGGTCATAGAGCTTCTATGTGATGTGTTTTTTCAATCACATGGAAGCTGCAAAGCCTTGCTGTTGATTGGCTGTCTGATTGGTTCCTTCGGCTTGAAACTGTGGGCCTACATTTTTAAATGGCAAATAAATGTATTTGTGTCCCTGAGGATCTCTGTCCAAATATAACAAAACAAGATAGAAATATATATTTTATACATCTAATTTCAGAGTAAAATGATCTGCCACATTAACCAGACGACGGCGCACTCTCACGTCCTTCAAAATCATTTAAAAACTGGCAAAAGTAAAAGTTTCAGCACGGCGGTGTCTTCATCATACGTCGCCAGCGCTTTGTTCAGACTGGGTGTACATTCTCTTCACAGTATCACATATTCACATCCTTTTTTCTGAAGCAGTCATAACCTTGGTCTAAAATGGACACAGTGATGCCCTTGCATATTATCTTGCTATTTTCAATTATACATGCAAAAGATGGGGACAGAGTCTCCGGTGTTACTGCTGGGCTGTAGTCTACAGGCATGAGATTCGTTTTCAGCTTTGAGGACACAGCCAACTCTTTCAAAGCCCTTGGCAAATGCCAAGGTCTAGGAGTCCTGATGTATCAAGTGAAAAGCCGACAGACAAAAAGTCTATTTATTAGGTATCAATCACACCTTCTGCTCTTAGCTAAACAGCCTGGAGAAATGTTTTAACACTGCTGGGCCAAGCAGGAATCCAGAAATTAAGCCCATGTCTATTCGAGAAGACCATGTGTTCTATGGCTTGTGGCAGGTGTCAGAGGGGGGTTGACTCTTGTAGAGTGATGCTACTGTCGGCATGTCAACCACTAAGCTGTCACCAATCAAAGGAGTGTTAAGAAGTAGCAGGAACTATGAGTAATCTGTGGAGTTTGACCATATATAGTACGGGTGACACATTTGTCATCGTAAGATGATGCATAATGGAAATGGAAACTACAAAAGAAGCCAGATTTAATCCTACTGCCATTTGCAGGAGGACTGCAGTAGGCTAGATCTAGCCATTGATAATTTTTTCTTTCTTTCAGTGGTATCTGTAGCCTAGGCAACGCAAGCGGCTTTGCCGCCTAGCAATTCATACTGTGGAATCTACTTCAACTTGTTTCACCTGCTGAGAAAATGCGGTGTGAAGGGACTGTATGGAATTCCTTACAGTGCACCTTTAACCCGTCCTCTAATCATGTTATTGTCACTACAATGTGCTCTTCTGCAGGAAGAGATAAGTTTTCACGATGGCATGCACTATGTACGTCACTCTGGATAAGAGCGTCTGCTAAATGTCGATAATGTAATGTAATGGCTGTCATAGTAAAAAAAAACATCACAGTCCCATCGCGTCAAGGGTGGAAAGGCATACCCCATGCAACAGAAATGTTTCTTTTTCAATTATTTAAATTATCATTTAACATGTATCATATGTATCTGTTACAATGTCAAAATCCTGGTAAATCCACAGTAAGCTTTCTTACATTTTGACCATATAGGCCTCCAACCAATGAGCAAGACCTGCATTGAATGTGTGCAGGGGGGCGGGGTGCAGGCTACAAATGAAATCATTTCTATATGTACCAATGCCAGGAACAGATCCCCTAGTAAATTCAGGCAATTATCTGCTTCTGACACTGTGTTGCGATTGAATCAAGGACAATGCCCCTCAGTTTAAAACCTCAATGTCAGACGGAGAACTTTCTCCTAAGTTCCATGGCTTAATGAGGAGGACAGCGTGCTCGAGAGGGATGACGTAATCCTGCTGTAACCCCTCTCGAAGCCCGGGGGAAAATTCACACCACTGTCGCCCGCTTTGCCTGTTGCTGTTTTTTTCCTTCAACTCTCCTGGTCCAGCACCAGCACAGAAGAAACGTCTTCAATGCAAAGTTTTAACACCTTAGCAACAATGTTTCTGCATCCTTATTTTGTCACAGCCCTCTCAAAACAAATCCTGAATGACACCAACTGCTCAGATAACATTCAGAAGACAGACAAAAAAAAGTTAAAAAAAAAGATTTGTTGTGAGCTACTGTGGAAAATATAATTGAAACAAATAAACAACAATAGTCAATTTTATCACATCAATAAATTCAATAAACTCCTGCTGATATATGCTGCTGAGGCACTTTGATAACGATATAGGCTAACTTGGCTTATAAGCTTGTTTGCTGCAGTACTTAGCAAGCTATGTAGCATGCGACTCAATTAGCCTATGTTCAACACACACCAATGCACATATTCCCTGACAGTACTACCCCCCTCCTTCAATTCAATACAAAACAAGTAGATGTAAAGAAGCAGTGGCTAATGACAAATGTTAGGCCTATGTCACTGATGAGATTGTTTATGAAGACAGTGCATGTTGTTAGGGTTTGTGGGTGTCCAATGTGCACGGTGCTTTTGTGGCTCTGAAATAATTATTTTTGCCCACAGTTTCCTGCTTTGTGTTGGAGGGAGGTTTGAATCTGGGCCTAATTACACTTCAGAAACACACTTCTCTGTCAAAGTTAACATTTCACTGATATTAGCATACAGGCTACAACATATCAAATTAAAAGCATTGTTCTTGGCTGTAGCATTTGTTTCAAACTATTTTAACTTAAAATTACATTAAAACATATTTAGCCAACGCAACCATAGTGCTCATAGCAATAGTGCTCATTTAATAGACTAAATAACTTGCATTACAGAAGTCATAGGCCTATTTTCTCTCAGTGTAGTGAGTTGTTCTTTTGGGTAAACTTATCCGTATCGTTTTAAATCCTAGAGATAAACTAACAGTCTTTTTCACAGCAAATACACAAGAGATAGCTTCACCTTTGAGTTTTATTTTATCGTTTCCCAATTAAGAATTCCCAATTATATTCAACGGGACATCTCTTCAGTGCAATGTCCTCCGAAGATTCGGGAAGGCACAATTTAGCACGTTCTCCAGGAATTGTGTATTCTGCTGCCTCTTCTTATCATTCTGCAGTCAAGCAGGTGAACTGGAGAGTCGTTTCACCGGAGGGGAAGACGAGCCATGCAGCTTGTGCAGGCAGACGGCGGATGCATAACTGACCAGAGAAGTCTGGAATGCAACGTGAGGCAGGGAATACCCTGTCGATTGAACCTCTCCATCCACAGAGGAAACTGTGCACAGTCACAAACAATAATGCTCAGGGTTGTTGGCCAGTCAGCACTGATACAGTTAGGATCTGATTCCAGACCTTGGGGCAAGTCTGCGCAGGGAAAGAGTACTTTAGTTGCTTCTTGCCACCGCAAAATCCAACTGAAGCAATTCCCATATTTCAAAGATAGAAAACATGTTTAGGCCTATACCTACCCATCTTCATTACAATAAAAACCTATTAAAAATAAACAATTACACCTACTCAGTTACATAGAGGGTGGTGGCGCTACTAGTATTTCTACAATATGCAGTATGCACTTGTGGATTATGCAGAACCAGGCGCTGCCAAGTACACAGAGTTATCGTGAAGGAAAACAATTGCTCGTACCAAGACTGAATATAGTCTAAACATGATTTATCTAAATGTAGCTAGACCTTGGGTCCAACATGTTCTGCTTTGAACTAAATACAAATGCAATTGCAAAACAAAATCACCATTGGCTGTGTTTTGAGTAACTGTAGGCCTGTTTCTTCTCTAAAAGGTCACCACAAAAAGGTCAACCGAACCAAAAGTACCATTTCATATCCATCTAACTTCAATAACCACGCTTTTTGAGCTTCACCTGGCCATTAAGGCATGAACTTTGCACCAAAAATCACCAAAGAAATTCAACAACAAATATGAGATAGAAAGTCCCTGAAATTACCCTCTCCACACTGTTAAAAACTAAAGCCGCAACTTATTAAAATAAAGTGGGCAGACAATATCCTGTGTGAGAACTGCATTGTCGATTCTGAAGTGGACACGGGGTCCCATCAGAACTAGCAGCCTGCAAATAGATATCAATCTTCACAGTAAAACCTTTAAGAGGATAACAAACGATAGCAGTCTAAAATCCAGACATCCGAGTCCTGCTGACACAGAATAATCCTCACGCAGGGATTACGTCTCCTGTTTTTCCCATCGGTCTGGATCATACTTGCCAACCCTCCCGATTTTCCCGGGAGACTCCCGATTTTCACTGTCCTCCCCCGGTAATCACCCGGAGACAACATTCTCCCGCAGTTCTCCCGATTTAGGAGAATATCCGTTTTTTTTAGTTTTTTTTTTTATAAATCTGACGCTTGTATCTGCGTGGCACTGTGGTCCGCACAACACGCGATATAACAGACACACGCAGATGCGGACGCACACCCGCGGTACATACGTTAAATAAACCGTTAAATAAAGTTTTTATAAACATTTTTTTAAAAAGGTGATTGCACCCCCCCGTCAACAATTACAATCGAGGTCCCCGTGGTGGTTTCGGAAAATCTCCCTATTTCTGAGGGCTCAAGGTTGGCAAGTATGGTCTGGATAGGTATCGCTTTAAACAAAGTGTGCAAGAAAGACACCCACACCAACTGCGTTGCTCAACAGAGAAATAACTAACTCTATCTTTAACACAGCACCCATACATGCAAATAGGCCTACCCCAACAACTTTCCATGACTCACTCTGTTAGTAAGTACATTGTTCACTGTGTTAGAACTACAACAAGCTACATCAATGCATAACATGTATCTAGGGTTGGGTGATAAAGCAAACTAGATATTATCACAATACATTTGCTGGCCCCTTTTCCATCTTGACAACATTAAAATTAAGCCAACAAATAGGTATGAATTTGATATGAAGAACCTTCCAGTCAGACCACAAAAAAAACAATTAATCAAACAATTTCAAATACTTCAAGTAGCCTACATTTATAACAAAAGAAAGTCATAAAGGAACTGTATCAAGCAAATAATTCCCCTATTAACCGAATCAATGATGTTTCTATATTACATTATTCTCTGTATAATAATAATATCTACAAGGCTAATGAATATAATAGCAAGCCAATTCATCTCATTTAAAAGGAGCTTTATTATTCAATCTGTTTAAGTAGTTGATGATACGGTTGATGATATAACTATATTTCAAATATAATGGATTCATCAACATGCACTGCAAGACTTCTTTGTGTGGTCTAACTGCACGCACCTAATATGCGACATATTTCTGCAATCAGTGCGGGTGTTCATTTTCATGTGGGTCCGAGTGGGTTTTTATAAAAGAGGCAAGTGTAGGTGTCATGTTCTCAGTTTCTGTTTTTAAAAAGACGTGTCTTAAAGTGAAAGGCATGGAGGTAGGGAAGAGCTTGAAAGGGAATGGAAAAAGTAGATGGGATGCATAGTGGATGCTTCCACCGGATAGGAAAGACAGCAGTCGGTTGAAAAGAAAAGTACCTACAGTTATCTGTCCTGGTGAACTACTTTTATTGGTATGTTCACTGTTCAGGATGAAGGTCTGCTGAGGTAAAAATAAGGTTTACGCAATAAAACTCTTACAGTAACAGTGCAGCACACCATGTGTAATAGTACACACAAGCTTATTTCTGGAAAGGATTCAAGATTATCAAACAAGTCTACACCAGACGAGTGTTTTGCTCTTGGCATTCAAATGCTATTTACAGACTGTTGTCGTTTCTCTACGTAAGATAACACATCACATACGGGCTGTGATTGCTCCCACACTTGCACTTCGGTCCTGGAAAAGGTCATGCTAATATTAATAATTACAATCATTTGTGGCAGCATGGCTCAATTAGGTAAATATAAATGTCAACAATGTCAAACAGAAGAGCTCAAAGCCACCTTTTCAGAGATCGCAATTATAAGACGCTTCATTGCACTCCAACCACAACGCACAAGATAAATCTAGCTAATTGTTTATCTGATATTCTCATTCTAGCTAACCTGACACCTCCTGACCCAAATACAGCAGGTAAACACTGCATGGAAACAGGCTTCCGAGAGCAGACATTCATTTACAAAGAGGGATTCTCAGGCCTTGAAACACAATCCTTGCAACATACACAGATCCGAGATGGATTTTGGTGATCTGTATGCATGATGTTGCTGGGGTTAGCTAAGATACGCTGACCAGAAGCAATATAAGTGTATAATAAGCTATATATAAGCTAATAGAATACAAAACATTTTTTTACAAAGAATATTAAGCTACTAAATTAGTGCGGATACTGTTCATATCCCCCTATTTGGAAGAGAAAAAAAAAGGTTGGGTGCGATGTCAGTGGAGGAACCATATTATGACTTATAACAGTTGTTAAATTGGATCCCAGCTACGTTATAGGCTAACGATGTAATAATAAAGGCAATACACAATTAACTTACATGGCTCCCAGTTGGGAGCCCGAACGTGTTAGATGTAATGTGACACATGCCAGGGATATCCAGCCGACTACAGCCAGCAACAGGTGCCAATAACTCAAACAAGATGGACTTGATCAACCTGTTGTGAATTAACTTATTCACATACTATTAAATTACTCCAGAAATAAAATGACAATATCTAGCATTACAAATTAATCCCCAAAAGTGCTAGACAACCTAATTTTACCTGGAATAAGATTAAGCATGCTGGACTAACGTTAACTAAATAATGACTGAGTTATCCTAGCGAACAGTTAGCTAGTTTACTAACGTTAGAGAGGCTATAAAGCATTAGTATAACGTTAGCTAGCGATAAAAACATTAGTGCTGAAGCCAGTTCCGAAGTAATGTTAACGTTATGTAAGCTAGTTACTGAAAATATCCACTCACAGCAGTCACTAACGTTAGCACTAATGCTAGATAAATTAAAGTTATATTCTAAAACTAACCACGTTAGCAGTGTAGGCTAGCTACCCAGCTCGCTTCAGCAATTAATTGCTGCTGAGCCAATCATTTTATTTAACAAAATAACATCGCTATCTAACTTAAATAAATAGTCATTTCGTCAGGATTGTTCTTACCTGGCTACAAGCTACATTCCGTAAATCCACGTAAAAGTACGATTTCAATTGCCTGTGAAACCGTACGATACCAGACTGGCTTTTTGTGGCTTTCTAGGCTAGCCCCGAATATCAGCATAACCACATCCTCCTCCACGTTGATCGGAAATGTTTGACTAGCTAACGCAGCGGACGTTATTTCTCTTCTGTTGCCCACCGAGGGTCTGCTCGTTCAGGCTCAACTCGGTGAGTTTTGTGCGCTGTTCCGGGTCTGTGGCAGTAGCTAAAGTTACTAGCTACGTACGCCACGCAAAGGGTTTAATAGGTTGCGAATGTGGCGTTTTTTGTCCTTGAAAACAAATGTTGGTGCGTCTTGGAACCGAGCTGGCTCGAGCCTTTTTGTCCCCTTGGTCCCTAAAAAGTTTTTTGACTTTTGTCAGTTCCCTGTAAATTAGCCACGTGACCAAAGTATGGTGGGATACGCCGGACAACACATACCGTTCACATTTGATATAAGCATTACATCAGCGACGACTCAAATATTAGATTAATTCATGGAGCCTTCATTTTGCTGTCTTGAAAAATGTTTATCCGGTTATATTAGGTTGTCTCAGGGATGATATTAACCGATTTCACATCTGTTCTTTAATACAAAATGCATATATTTTTATAGATAACTGTTTTTCAAAGCTTGGAATTGCTTCTTAAACAAAGACCTTAAGTCTCATGCTTGCAGCCAGTAAAGATCAATTAATTCAAATGCTGGCTATTTACTGGCTTTGTCGGCAGATTTGCCCAAATAGGCTGGATATGACTTAATGGATGGATAAACTGTTTCAGGACAATATTCAGTGTTAAGTAACTCTAATATAGATTATTAGACCAATATGGACCAACTGTACTCTATCATTGTAAAATGTACTCTATCAGAGTTGATTTAACACTGAGTATTTGCTGTGTAGGCTACTGATAATATACAGAGTTCAGTGGTTTTCACAGACAAAGCTGAACTGAAAAAGATGACAGTTAACTCAAACCTATGGTTTTATTCATGCACAGGCCTATAGCATAAATTAGTGTATAATTTCCTTTTTCGCCACTTATTCCTAAAAGGGGCTCCTGTGTCAACGTATTCATACATGGACTCTAAAAATATCTCCGGCACACACATAATCATATATGCATCCTAAGAATACATTCTGCACACACTTATTCATACATGCATCCTAAGAATACCTCCTGCACACACATACTCATACATGCATTCTAAGAATACCTCCTGCACACACATACTCATACATGCATCCTAAGAATACCTCCTGCACACACATACTCATACATGCATCTTAAAAATGCAACTCTCTCTGCTTTCTCCCAACTGAATAAAGTGCAAAAATACACATAAAAAGCAGACTCTGTTAAGTTAAATAGTGTCAAAATTGACATTATGGAGCCTTCTTGAGCTTGGCACAAAACTTGATCGGCCTTTCTTTCTTTTGTGGTGAGACGCCTTGTGTGTACTGATGACGAAGGTGTATGTCGATTACTAAGGAGTCTGGCAATATATCCAGATTGTCCACATTCTTTCTGTGTTCACAATCCCTGGCAGCCTCTTTCAGAATGCCCTGCTAAATACTCATGGACTTAATATTAAGTCTGTCGCAGTAATTGGCCAAAACCGCAGTATGACACTGAAGGTCAGGACATACTCAGCAAAGTATGCAGGATGAACCGATTGCTTGTGTATTTTCTTGTTGAGCCTACGAACACAGTCATCATTCAATGCATTTTATATTCATTTTATAGCCCCATTTTGTTTGTCATTGTCCCAGGTGCAAAAGTCCAATGACACTGTTAAAATTGAGACAGGTTGCATTTTACTGGAAAGCAATACTGGCTTGCGTGAAATAAGTTGAAGTATGCAGCTACCATGATACATATTGTGCTATAACATGTGTGTTTGGTAGGGTAATCTCAATAGTAAGAGCAGGATTCAACTTATGAGAGTGGTGAATACAGGTAGAAAAGATTATCAGGAAAACTCACACAGCTCATAAATTGTATGCAGCTTGCATCTGGAGGAAAGAACGAAAAATTGTTGACATATTTCACCCCCTTTGTGCAGCTCCTTTCAGGTAGGCACTATTGGATGCCAAGAGCCACTAAGAATCTCAATAAGAGGTCCTATCCTTTGTTCCAAATGCAGTATGCATCCTGAATTTCTATAGGAATATAATATACTGTATGGTTGCATATTTGCATATCCTTGTTGGACAATTTTTATTTTTTTTGTATTTATGAGTACATAGCCTATGCATTTTACGCGATGCGTTTGTATATACCACGTGTAGCCAAAGACAAATCTCCACATGTGGATAAGTTTTAAAGTTTTCTCATTTAAATTCTTCATTCACAGGAAGTGAAAGTTACATCATCGCACGCCGTCTGCGTGACAACACTTATCTCTGTAGCTGTTCAGCATCGTTGTGTTTTTTATTATCGCAAATAACAATCTGTCACACGTGCTATTCCAGTGTCTCAGAGCAGCATGAAATGTACACTAGGTGGTAGTTTCTATTTATGGGAGATGAGATGCTCTTTTACAAAAAAGACAAGCATATTAGTTACATTTTGGTGCTGTTTGTAAAAAATCACTACAAATACATTATTCTGTCTTCCTTTGGATTAAATACATTTAGGTAGAATGCATACAATGATAAATATTATTTGTCTTTTGTCTGAATCCACAAAACTAGAGCAAGGTCAAAAATATAATTTCTGGCTCTGTTTAGACTACCACGGATTAATCTGATTGGTACAAATACACTTAAATGACAGGAAGCCCAGGGATAACCCTCAATGGCCAACTTTCCTTTTCTTCCCATATACAGAATCAGTGGTGAGTTCAATGTGCAGATTCTTTCTATAAACCATCCAAAGGATCTAATCCTACCTCACCATTTATTCAAGGACTTATATTACAGTTTTTCTCAATTGTTTAGACACATTTTTTAAAATTAAAACTAATTTCTCAAAATTGTAAACACAAAAACCACACGGCCTGTGGTTCTGACCTGGTAAAGAATTAGCTTGCTCTGGCCTTTGTCTTCTGAATTAGACACACTGGCTCCACAGGTTTGTCCTTTTGAATTTATTGCCTTGCATAGCCTGGGGTCAAACTGCTACCTATGTCCTTAATAATGATTAATCTGACCATGATCAAGGGAATATTCTGTCACTTTGAATTGTTTATGCCCTTGTTAATTTGTACCTTCCTACAGCTTCATCCCCAAGTTGTTTCGGAAGGAGTTTGTCTTCGTTGTTGAAACTTTGTTGGAAGTTCATTGAGGGAGCATTCTAAAACAGATGCATTTCATTTTATTTTTTTGAGATAATATGACCCATTATTACTTTATCATGTGACACACTATTATTGCATACAGACATAAGCCATTTGTATGAATTCAATAATATTTCAATATTTCAGTTCAATCATTTTTTTGCAGCTGAAGTCAGAGTCCGAATGGAATCAAGAAATGTTTACTTATTTATTTATTTACTAAGCCGATATTGAAATATGATTTGCTTTGACAGTGAATAGTTGTATAGATCAGGGATTTTCAATCTTTTCTTATACAGGGACCCCCACCCAGACTTAAAAACATTTTAAGGTTTTTGTTTAAGGTTTATATTTTTAAAATATATTTTCTTAAATCTATATAGTTATTGCATATCAATTCTGGCCAGGGACCCCTGCAGTACCTTCAAGGAACCCCTGTTGAAAACCCAGGGCGTAGATCATTAAAAGAATAATTCTTAGTATCATGATTTCGGCTTCTCAAAACTTTTCAAGGGTCTCAATACTTTTGAAAACCAAACTAGTTTCCTCCTTGAATTAATACTAATAATTAACAGTAAATATTTTTAAAATAGCCAAGAATGCCAGCCAAATGTCTTTACCACCCCTACATATAAAAATTTAATGTTTGGAAACCCCTGGTGGCAACTGAGCTGGCATCCATTTAGGGTATTCGGGAAAGGTGGTGTTAAACACTTTGAACATAGTGCTTCTGGGTCAATTGCAGTACCTTCATTATCTAGAAAGCAGCTTCTTATTAAGGTGGTTTTCAAAAGTATTACATTAATGCAGGTTTAGCTGGGTATCAAGTTTAGGGAAACCTGATTGTATTGTAGCCTACAATTGGGCTGCGGTCCAATCTGTAAAATGATATAACCTCGCACAATTACACTCACCACTTCCACTCGGGGGAATCCCTTTAGTATCCTGAAGTTGTTTTTTTCACTCATATTCAGTGTGGTCCAGCCTGTTAACAATTCAAGGGATGTTGGCCTCTCCACCCTCCATTTTATTTGAGGAAATCAAAACAGAAGGCTTTGGTCAGTGACATCCTTCTAAACTCCAAATTTTCTGTAAAAAAAAAATGGAGAACTGAAGAACTGTATAAGAATACATTTTAATTGTGCAAATATAAAGTATAAATAAATTAATTCAAATGTAATATTTATTTTGTGATTTACATGGTTTGTCGATTTTTTGGTTGTACTTATTTACTTTCAAATTGATCTCCTGCAAATAGTTTAATGGTATGCATAGAATGCTGTTTTCGAATAATTATTTGAGACAAGCTACGTAACCAGCTCATTGCAGTTAAAGTAACAGCAAGCGAGTTAACTCTCTTTCCTGAGTGCACAGAGTGCTTCAATTTAAATAATTATTATCTCTCTCTTTCTCTTCCCCTCGAGTAAAAGGGTTATTTTTTAGGTCTGCATCATATCCTCCCGAATGAGGTTTGCCTGGGTGGAACATTTTGTGGATTGGACTAAAGCCTAGTTTTATAATCAGAACTTTTCTTTCACATGATCTCTCTTGATCTTGTTCATATGCCCTTGCCAAAATATGGCTGGTAAAGAGGGTTGAGTCAAATAGAATAAGTTAATTTAGAGTGGGGCTATATGTACACAGCTGTGAGGATGTAAACATTTAACACATCAGTATATAATAAACTATACACTATGAGGTATAGTATAATAGTTCCTTCTTCACAAATTTTTCTGATGTAATATATGATACTTTTTTTTATAAACCCATTGAAAAGCAGATTTGAAACCACTTGAAAGTGGTTCAAACCCCCTGGAAGTCTTACTTTATCAGTGTAGTGTGAATATTAAATAATTTGTTATATTTATGTATGTATTCATTTGTGAAGGTTTGGGCTTCTGTCACATTTTAACAGTTTGCAATTTGAAAATGCTATTAAATCTTGCTCAATAAATATTGACATTACTTTAATGTACATATTATTTGTATGATAGTCTTACAAGCACTCCTTGTCTTACGGCAAAAAAAGTTTGAAGAGCTTGACCTCTGAACAGTTAAAATAATCGGAAGAATATTACTATGCTGCTATTTTGTCACACCAGTGTGTCGAACATTTTTTCCTTGTGCACTGCACACATTTCTTCAGAATAAATTATTGTTGCACATTTTAGTGACAGTCGAGCTGCTTTTTTGAGTCCCTTAATCTAAAATAGTTAGCATATAGCCTAACCAGAAATGAAGCATGCCTATAGGCTCTAGGGAGTTTAGTATGCTTTCTGGGTCCCGGCAAACAGATAAAGTTAATGACTGGAGGCATAGCTCCCAGGATACATTTAAATTCCCAACAACTTTACTTCAGAACCTAGAACAAGGATATGACCAGGCTAGGACAGGAAATCAGTGTTTGCAAAAGGCTGCCCTGACACAAGAGCAAACAGACTTGTTAATCCTGTGGATATATGGGGCCTTGCTGCATGGTGATAAATGGTTTCCATTATTACTGGCCTCTGATTGGATAGACTGTAACATGCAAAGTGGACTTTTAACTTTGTTATATATTTAACTGGGTTGATCCACTAAGGATGATAACAGCACATGTTGAGAGCAGGGTTAAGGCAAATCGATCAAATAAAAATGTCAAACACATTCATGCGTTTTCAATTTGTTACTTGAAGGAGAAACCATCAGAACGCCATCAGTGGGAATATTGAGCCTATTAGAGTGGTTGTTTTAGGAGTCAACAACAAGGTCAGATGCAGATACTTAAATGCCTCAGTGTAAACAATGATATTTAATTTAACAATGAAACAAGTGTGCTTTGAGGCTCTATATAAGGCAGTGGCGCCATAACCAATATCCACATTGACCCAGATCAGTTGTCCTTAATCCATTTACCAATTTGGGCCATAGGCACAGCTCAGAACACAACTGTCCTAGAACTCAAATGTATTTGTATTTTCTAACCCATGTTGCAATGTATCACAGACAGTTGTGAGTAAAGCTGGTAAGGCAAGAATTCTGAGAGTAACTTGTTTGATATCAATCACCACCGCTGACCTTTCAGTTGAAAGGTGTAAAACACAGGTCTGTAAAACACAAGAACCTGTCCCTTCCAGTTGAAGTCAAGCATATGATATGAGAAAAATGCTGCAGTCGAGAGATATCTATCTTTTACAAGACAGCCAAAGTGCATAATTATGCCTTAAGAAATATCTGGAAGTATCCACAGGCAACAAAATGCAAATCTTCAGCTGGACTCTGGACCTTCCCTATCCATGTCTTACTCTGATATGTACTGGCGAAATTCTATCCACCATAAAAGAACAATCACAGGTGACTATAATCTAAGACAGATATCTGTAAAATATGTCATCTGTAATGATTAATACGTGTTGAATAATGTTTAATCCCATGAAGACGCAACAATTTTGATGATTCTTCTGCCAAAAAGAGTGTTTATTTTATAAGTGTTACATTACATAATTATGACATCTGGACAGCTTATGTGTATGGCATGTATTATTGATTCATACAGCTGAGTATTGGATGTATTCATGTTGAGCCAATTGTGGTGCGCACCAGTTCTTTTCCAGGGTACAAAGCTCATTGCATTCAAGATGTAAATTGAGTTATTTGCTAATGACATTTATGTTTGGCCTTGGATGAACATTTCATGATAGTTCAATTTGTGATTCAAAGACTAGCTGCGCTGAGAAAAAACATTTTTTTTTATATATACAAAACAAAAACCTCCTGGCTTAAGACAGGGTAGTATATATTTATAAATAAGTCAAAAATGTTTTATGAAATCCCTGTTTTCACACTGTAGCTGTAAATAACTGACCTCATGAGATAGGCATCATGTGCCTGGATATCTTTAATTAAGTTAATGTTCATGGCAGTGTTGCAACGGCTTACATGTTTTAGAATGTGACACAATGGCACATTTTCAAGTTTTGGAGTACACAGGACTAATGAAATCATCATGCGCTCCTGTGCCCATGATCTATTAAGGGAAGTCGCAAGTCTTCCTCATATTTTGTTCTAGCACAAACAATCAAAATTATTTTTTGATTTGTTTTTTTGTGTGTGGGGGGGTTTTTGTGTGTGGTTGAAGATTTTAAAAAAAAACACATTCAGTCAAACAACAATGTACTTGCATTGCTTCTCAGTCCCACGGTTCACAGTAACATAGCGTGCATGTTGTTGCAGTTGCCGTGGGTTACGGATGCCCGAGGGTATAGCATTACTGGGGTAAATTAGCACACTTGTTTTGTACTATTTAATGTACGAGTGCCTGCATGCCAGACAGAAATGGAGAGAGGTACAAACAGACGTGTACTGGTGTGGTCTAGAAACCAGGATTATGATTTACGATTACGTTTTCAGGCTCGTGTGAACCCCCAAGTGGAGCTCTGTTGTGGGGTTCCTGAGCAAGGTATCATTGTGTCAGTTGGAAATCAATGAGTAGAAATCTTAAAGAGACATTTGTCATATTTAACACTATGTAAACTGCTCTGGATTACAGTGTCTGAATGTGCAAATGTGTTTGTCATGAATAGTAAAGTCTACACATATAAGAAAGACAAGGAAACATCACTACTTAAAGAGATAGGCGAACTTGCATGATGAAATGGGTTTGTTCCTAAAAGATTAAAAACATGTTATATTGGATGAATTGTATAGTATGCACGTATTATATCATATCACGGACAAAAATATGTTTTACAGTATTTGCAATTTTTCTAAATATGGTGCAGCAGAACTCCAGCTGTGAAAGTGGCAGTTATCCCATTTGTCATTCTTAAAATAGCTACAACCGACATTTCATATTTGCATGTGGTTCAGAATATTTGTTTTTCTTAGGTATCAGCGGGAGCCGTATAGCTTTGTAACACTGTTGATTCTTCAGGGTGGAGAGCACAATTGCCACGTCCACCGTGTTGCTTCAGACCCGGACTGCTTGATTTGTTTTCTCACTGGTTCCTGTTGCTCCTGGTTTCTAAAGCACCACAAACCGTCGACCTGTTGTCTGGGTGTAACATACAGTAAACTGCCAGAGCTTTTCTTTTCCTTTCCTTTACCACAGATATCCCTTATTTTCCGATTTAAAAATAGACTTGTAAATATTGATTCAATGGGAACTCTTGCATACAGTCTTAATTTCAAATATGCATCCTTAAATCACTAAATATTCTCCAAATTCACTTTTTGCATTACACGCTCAACCAAATTAACAAAATTGCTTAAAGCACAACTGAAGTTTGGTAGAACTTTGGGTTGTGTAGTTACCTGGCCATGAAATAAATCCAAATGGTGGCGAAATATGTTTGTTAGTTGCTCTGTGCTCCCCTGGGGGTGATAATCCAGAATAGGGTATTTGTCGCTCTCCATTCACTTCTATGGGGAAGCAAAAACGGTCTCAAAATTACACTTCTAGCACATATACGATCGCAAACTAAGAGGATTCTGTCAATACAAGCAATAAGCATTTCTCTTATGTATTTTTTTCGTGTAGGCTAATTAAAATTATTTATGAAGTACTCTTTTCTTCAATGTTGTTAGCAAACTGCTAGAAAAGACTACCAACATGTCGGCAGGTCGGACCATTTAATTAAAAACAAAAATACGTAAGAGAAACGCTTATTGCTTGTATTGACAGAATCCTCTTAGTTTGCGATCGTATATGTGCTAGAAGTGTCATTTTGAGACCGTTTTTGCTGCCCCATAGAAGTGAATGGAGAACAACAAATACCCTATTCTGGATTATCACCCCAGGGGAGCACAGAGCAACTAACGAACATATTTCACCACCATTTGGACTCATATCATGACCAGGTAACTTCACAACCCAAAGTTCTACCAAACATCAGTTGTGCTTTAAAGTGTGAGTGATAGATCATAAACTGAGTTTAAGATACTAAATGTACAGATGTATAGTCATTACACCAAAAAAAAGGTCATCGTATTTTTGTTTTTAATACAAGTGCTATTTGATTTGGCCTTTATGTCAGATTTTAAAAACTTTCTTGAAGGCCTATAATATAATTAGCACAGTCTTTCCTTTGAAACACACTACAGGGAATGGTCACTCCTGAGGTAATACATTTAACACCAAACTTTTCATTTATATCTGCCAGAATGTAACTTTATATAAACATACCCTTGAAACTTTAATGGAAACTTTGAGCCTGTATCTAAGTAGGCCTTTGTCTTCAACTGCCAAGCGCTGTCTTTTGCATCAACAGTCAGGCAGCCTGTGAAGGTTCCTCTCATTAATCAAATAACCGAGAGCTTAATTAAATTGAGGCTACTGAATTAACTGACTAAATAAACATTAAATAATTACGACCTAGTAACATCCGAGTCTAGAAGTGTCTAGTTGTCAGCAAGTATCCATGTGAGCTAATCTGACCACAACTTTTTTATTAGCAATGGGTAGAGTGCCCTCTAGAGCAGCGGTTCTCAAACTGTAAAAAAAAATGAATGTACGTGAACGTCACTATTTTGCAATAGAGGCCTGTCACATCGAACTAGAACTGTCGTTACCAATGGTTACAGGGACGCGCCGTCAGTTTGGAGGACCAATCCTAACAGAGACGCTTAACGTTACCACAAGAGCCGAGAGCCGAGAGCCAGAGCCGAGAGTCGAGAGCCGTGGGTTAGCACGATTCCCTCGAACTGGCGAGTCGACTCAGACGACTCAGCATAAAGAGTCGACTCATAATACCGATTCGTTCGCGAACTGCACATCACTACACTGAACTCGTAGTGTTCGCTACTCCATGAAACGAGTTTCATGCTAACGCCTCTATGATTGCTGTCCTACAATGACGAACTTCTGCACTGCGTACTGATGTGCGAATAAAACTGGGGAAAGACGAAAATGTCCTTTTACATGATAATCTGAGTACTCACCATAGTAGCTAAACTACCAGGCAGGGTGACTGAACTAAATTTTACGACCGAAAGTTTATGAACAAATTATAAAGTTAGCCAGTTAATATATACATAACTAGCTGGCCTAATGTACATTTATGTGCATTATCTTAATGTTAGAAAGTTAAAAGTGAATTAATCTCTTGGTTTAGCTAACGTTAGTAGCTATATCATTTGTGTGATCGACTGCTACCCCTTCGAAACATTCATGTTAACCTAATGCGATACGTTAAGCATATTGTGAACATCAAAACAGTGTTCATTTGAACTATTATTACATTGCTAGGGGTGCTACGTTGTACGATGTCTCACAAATAGATTGGATAAACTGTAAACATTAGCTACCTGTGCTGGCCAGGGCAGGGTGAGCAATATGAGAATCCAAAAAGAAAATGTAACGTTACGATATTCAGCACCAAATAACAATGTATTTGAAAGTAATAATGAAAGTAACGGTAAATGTACTTTATGTGTTGAACTGATTTGCCTTTTATGGTGTCTACAACTGAAGTTCCCTATAGAAGTTATTATATTCTATCCATCGAGCTAAAATATTTTATTGCTGAAGTAGGCTACTGTAGCCTACCGTTACTACTTTAACATGTAACGTATCACTTTGCTCCCATATTAACTGCACAAGCACTTTACTTACCAAGGTGGTATACTACGAAGCAGGATTACTGAGTTAGTACTAGCTGGATAACTCAATAAAACCCAGAACAGCTCTTTTTACTTCAGTCCATGCATGTTCCAGATTTGGGAGGGTTCCGGGGTTTACTCTGTAATTAATCTTACTTCGTACGTATACCCCCCAATACTCCTTATAATATTTGTTTATGTTGGTATTATTAGAATATAATATAATAACTTTTATTACAACTTCAGTTGTAGCCCCAGCAACAACAAAAAAGACATAGACAGTGGGACCCACAAACAAACATATCAAATAAAGACATCCAACAGAATCATTACATCAATAAAGTGAATGAAAGTGCAATACAGCCATGATTAAAAATAGCCCCCGCTGTCCAGTGTCACCAAGCAGTCCAACGCACAAACTCCACATCCACGAATTTCCTCCATACATGCAGTGCCGCGGTCTCTGTACACCGCCAAAATTGTTTTGTTATGTTGTGCACTGTATATTTTGTATATTGCTGAGCTACCTGTAAGCATTGCGCAAAGCAAATTCCGATGATGGCAATAAAGGGAAATTAAGCAACCTCCAGATTAAATGTAATCGCCTATTAGTTTGGTTTGGGGGGGGGGGGAGCCTATTAGTTTGGTTTGGGGGGTGCAATCACCTTAGACTTTACAGCCGTGGGTTCGTAAAAATATATGTACTTATTTTTGCGGTTTGCATATGAGGTGGTCCGCGAAAATCCTTGATAATAAAAAGTGGTCCGCATAAACAAAAAGTTTGAGAACCCCTGCTCTAGAGGATATCATTCTTAACCTAACAAGTGAAATTGTTTTGATTATTCAAACTAGTGTATAAATTCATATTCTGAACCTATTTGAAATAACGATGGCTGCAAGTGTCAGAAGTGCTTTTGGCTAGTTTGGTTAATTTGTTTCAGTTGTTATGTTGTTGTTAGTACGCTGCTGTCCATCCACAAACCCTTGGTTTTGAAATAATTTTTCAGCATATTTGTGGGCCTTAACAGCACTCTTTTACAGTGATGTGTGTTTGAGAGGTACTGTAGTTTTACATTATGCAAAGAGAATTGAGAGGATTAAGAGGCCTGATTCCACCTATAGTCCACTGTGGGTGTGTCTATAACCAGATGGAGCTTCTACACAGTAGAATTAATACAGTATGGATCATATGTCCTCTATACAGATTGATTTACCACCTATGTACATGTATTACAGTGTTTTCCAATCGCTTTGACACTAGTTTCAGAACCTTGATGTCATTTTTCAAAACTCTAGACACAAAACTCACAACCGATGATCAAAATGCATTTTTTTAAAACACTTTTTCCAATTTCTTGGATACAATACACATAAACCAAAGACCAATTGTTCATTTCATTACAATGATCTAACTATCAATTGATACAACTGCTCAAAATGATAAGTAACTGTTGCAAAACTCTTAAAGCATAGTTTCATGGAAACTGAGGAACAACATTCCATGTTCACACCATGAAAGTTTCAGGATAACAAGATTCATTGACACCAATTTGTTACTGATAATTTATTTCACCTTGTGGTACGAGCATAAATGAGCGGTATCCAAAGCAACATAGTGATGCTGTAACATGGAGTAGGCAGGTGGTCACCATAGAGGTCAAGCAGGAGGAGGAAGAGGAGGAAGATGTGGTGGTCAAAGGAATGGCGGGGGACAAGCACCACATCTGAGAGGTGGTCGTGGGCCTCGTTTGAGAGGTGTGGGGGAACGTGGCCGAGGACAAGGCCACGGACCAAGACAGCGGCAGCAACAGCGAAGGGTATCCAATGAGATCAGAGCAACGGTTGTAGACCATGTCATAAATCATGGTATGACAATGACTGAGGCAGCTAGAATGATTCAACCAAACCTCAGAACCTCAACCGTGGCCTCAATCATCAGAACCTTCTGCAATGAGAACCGGTAAGTCTTCAGCATGCACCACAGTAAACATTACAGTACTGTAGGCTTCTCTCAATTGTCAAATGACTGTATACTGCATGCCAATGTGTAGCACAGAGTAGGTGATGTGACTATGTAACTGTGTTCTACAGTATGACGGCATGTTCTTCCTGTAATTCTTTCTACAGAATTGAGACTAGACTAAATAGTGGAGGCAGAGGAAGACTCCTGACTGATGAATAAGAGTGGGCTGTGGCCAGAAATGACATTCGCCTTATCGAAATCAGACGGCATATCCTGGACAATGAAGACACTTTCAACAATGTAGACGCCATAAGTTTGCCAACCATTGCACACATCCTGAAAAGGCACCAGGTTTCCATGGCTATACCGTGTGCCTTTTGAGACAAATGCTGACAGGGTGAAGCAACTGAGGATTGAGTATGTTCAGGTATGTTCAGTTTCATGATGCCTGTTTGTGGAAAATTCCCCATCATTGTACTGTAATCAGTAATTCTCTTTCCAACATGTCTTTTTACATAAAGGGTGATGGCCCTGGATGCTGATGAGAACCATCACAAATTTGTTTTCGTGGATGAGGCAGGCTTCAACCTGGCCAAGACTAGGAGGAGGGGTCAGAATTTCATTGGTCAGCGGGCAACCATTCAAGTACCCGGACAACGTGGGGCCAACATCACCATGTGTGCGGCGATATCAGAAGATGGTGTGGTGGGACGCAGACCTCGTATTGGCTCATACAATGCAGAGCTCCTTGTAGCCTTCTTTGATGAGCTAACCCTAGTCTGTAGAGCTGTTGGCATGACCTATGTCATTGTGTGGGACAATGTCAGGTTTCATCATGCTAAACCGGTGCAGGCATAATTCCAGGCCCATCCACAATTCACCACCGTGTACTTGCCCCCGTACTCTCCATTCCTCAACCCAAATGAGGAATCTTTCTCCACATGGAGGTGGAAAGTGTATGACAGGCGCCCGCATCAACAAGTGACCCTCCTCCAGGCCATGGATGACTCATGCAACGACATCACAGCAGACCAGTGTCAGGCCTGGATTCGCCATGCCCGAAGGTTCTTTCCAAGATGTTTGGCAAATTAAAACATCTTTGTTGATGTGGATGAGAACCTGTGGCCAAATCCACAGGACCGGGTTGATGGAAATTAGTAATTGAACTTTTGTTTTACCTGCTACAGGTGAGGGTAGTGGTCTGATAGTTTGACAATGCAAAGACAATGTCTTTCATTTTCCGACTGAGTGTCCTGGAGTTCTGATTAGCAGCCTTTGACCACTCACCAAAGTGATCCACCCACAGTCATGTGACTTCCCTGGATATACTCATGTCCCCTTACGTAATGTCAGTCTATCTTTAAAAATAATGCATTAACATTTGAACTATTTAAATGTTTTATTCATGCACTACACCAACTGCCTCAAACGGGTCTACAACCCTGAAGACAGACATTTTCAGCAGAGACATTAAAGCTGTTCTGCCATACAAGTACAATGGCATCCCACGTGAAGCATTCTCAGGCGCGCGTCGACTCTCTGAAACTTCGGAGTGGAATGAGGTCGCAGGAGACTCGTAAACACTAGACATGGAGCCACACTGTTGCTGGTTGCTATGGGAACGCTGATGGCGTCGTGGAGCAGGCTGTAAGGGGCACTCATACAGAACGTCCCTGGACTGGAGTGTCCTTCGTGCTGCAGGGGTGTCGGACCCAGTCGCGCTCCACCGCCGCTCCCCCGGCACCGGTTTTGTTGTCTCGGCAACTCATTCAAGGGCAAGAAGCTCAGTGAGCTATTTCCATTCCTCATTAGACAAAGGTAGCCGGAGAGCTGTGTGAGTATGTGTCTGTGTGTGTGTGTGTGTTTGTTTGCCTGTGTGTGTGTGTGTTTGTGCGTGTGTGTGTAAGTGTGCGTGTGTGTCTGTGCATGTGCATGCCTGTGTGAATGTGTGTGTGTGCCTGTGTATGTGTGTTTGTGCCTGTGTGTATGTGTGTTTGTGCCTGTGTGCATGTGTGTGTGTGTGTGCCTCTGTGTGTGTGTGTGTGTATGTGTGTGTGCCTGTGTGTGTGTGTGTGTGTGTTTGTGCCTGTGTGCATGTGTGTGTGTGTGCCTGTGTGTGTGTGCCTCTGTGTGTGTGTGTGTGTGTGTGTGTGTGTGTGTGTGTGTGTGTGTGTGTGTGTGTGTGTGTGTGTGTGTGTGTGTGTGTGCCTGTGTGTGTGCATTTGGTTTCCAGGACACAGTCCCCTGAAATGTAACATCTAATTTTCAAGGAGGTCGTGTGGGGGTCAGCTAAAGTGGAGCCAATGAAACAGTAGCTACTAGATGGCCAGAGGTAGATTGAGAATTGCTCTAGGACATCCCCTTATTCCTCACAGTAGATATAATGGGAACTTTAAAAACCACAATGAGTCAGGACCTTGGCTCAACATAATAAAAAATATAAACAGTATAAATCACATTTTAAGAAAAAGACAACATCTCTCAAATCTTACCTGTTCCAGCATTGGGAACTTATAATCCCAGGGAAGAGTGTGGGTGCAGGGAGAACAGCTTCTGTGTTAGGCCAATGGGTGATAGGCCCTATACTATAACAACAACATCACAATGTTGAAAAATGTTTTGTCATCACCTAAAATATAGCGTAAGTTTTGTGAACATTTTACTTGTTTTTCATTGACATTCTGTGAGTTTCACAGTATGATTGCTTTTCCAAGATACTAAATATGTCAAATAGAACAATAGAAACTTTGCCACTTTACAGATAATTTATTCTGATGCAAAAAAGATGAGCTAACTGGCTGAAAATGAAACCGTATTACTCCCGCTGGGTTGGAAGAGCACAGTAGGCCTACCTCAGAGAAGAAGACAGATCTAGTCTTACGCTGGAAACGTTCTGCGCTGGACATTTGCAGTCACGACTCTTCAGAAAACGACGAGATGCAGTAGACGCCCCCGCTTTAATGTTTTTTCACCGGATAACGCTGCCGGAAGCTTTCAATACATTACCCGGAAGAAGGACCTCAGTTCTTTCTCTTATCTCCCCAGGCATAACCAAAGTGGCTAAAATTTCATTAATAACTGCAAACAAAAGTTTCTTTTTACAAATATTATCCATTTTAAGATTAACAAAGGCCTGACAATCTGTTTCTCATCTATAGTAGGTACTTGGTACCCATTAAAAAAGGCATAAATTGTTTTAATAAAAATAACATAAATGTATTCTAGTTTTCATATGCTACTCATACAAGTTCCAATGTCTAGAGTCTGTGCATTGAATCCATTAGATTACTGCCTGTTCTTTTCTCTGTGCAAATCGAATTGCTACCCTACTGATTCTTTCAAATATATAGGCTACATATTGCCTCCCAAGACTCAGTGACAAATGACTTTGTTGGCTGTGTTTAGATCATTTCTGGCTGTGTGAAATCTGGATTGCTTTCTGCATGCTGACACCCATGAGAGACCTGACCAATCACAAAACATTCTGGGAACTGGAGGCAAGTGTATACATGTGTCAACTGAAGTATTTGAGAAGCAATACATTTTAAAAAGCAATTAAATATCTTTCGAAAATGATCCGGGAGAGCT
Organism: Ilyophis sp. 1 JC-2022; assembly: GCA_022702515.1. Lineage (NCBI taxonomy): Eukaryota > Metazoa > Chordata > Actinopteri > Anguilliformes > Synaphobranchidae > Ilyophis > Ilyophis sp. 1 JC-2022. The sequence goes on along the minus strand of CM040395.1, from coordinate 27,961,012 downwards.
GCCTGTACATGCTTCAAAGGCTCATATGGATGCTGTAAAAACCACTGAAACCATTCATCCATTCATGGGGCGGCAGTGTGGTATAATGGTTAAGGAACTGGGTTTGTAACCGAAAGGTTGCAGGTTCGATTCCCAGGTCGGACACTGCCGTTGTACCCTTGAGCAAGGTACTTCACCTGCATTGCTTCAGTATATATCCAGCTGTATCAATGGATACTATGTATAAATGCAAAAGAAATGCTGTGTAAGTCGCTCTGGATAAGAGCGTCTGCTAAATGCCTATAATGTAATGTAATGTAATGTAACTCATGTGATAAAGAGGAGGAAATCCCCCATGCTGGCATCAGTTCCAGTGTTCTTCAGTGAAACTAGTTTCCTAATTTCCCACACTACGGTAAACTACCTGTTAATTTCTAAGGAAAAAAACAAAACATGATTGGCAGCCTACAAATGAGACTTTTTACGTGAATGTTATCTTTCAAGTTAACATCGTCACAGTTTATTGAATAGTTCCCTTTTCCACAGTAGCAAGGGAATATGAGAGAACATAGGCAAAAGATGCCTAATGAGGATGAATCTTGAGGTGGTAACAGAGTGTCAATGACTCACCTGTTCTGAGGGTGAAGTTTTGACTGCATCGTGACCCTGCAGGGGAGATGCCCTAATGGTGGGTGGGATGGGCAGACACACAAATAAACTGGCAGCCATACATGGGAGAGGCGTCTGACTGCAGGCTGCAGGAGGGCGGGGCTTCACGACAAGGCCAACCTTTAGACACCCTACCCCCTAGTCAATTGGAGAGATTCAAAAGGCGCAATTCTTTTTAACCAATTGCAGGCATCAATGGGTGGGGTTGGATGTCAAACCCCGCCCCTCCCGTACCCTGCAGTCAGATATACTTGATACAGGGGGAACAGGGCTGAGAGCCAAGAATGTAGTGGAAGATAAAAGCTCACAAATATGTATGAGTAGCATGGTTGCAGGTAAAGATGTTCAGTACCAGAGTTTGGACATGGATACTGTTTATATTCAGAAGCAAATTGAGAGATAAGAGTGGTGGCACAGTCAGTGCATAAGGACAGGGTTCTGGAACGGGGTTACATAGTGTTGGCATGAAAGCCTGCCAGGGTGAATAATGCAGGTAGAAGACGCCTGGACCAGTGGCTGAGTTTGTGGGTAGAAATAGCAAAGGAATGCTCTGTGTAGGTGAGTGCACCTATATACCGTGTGAAGATGAGCGTTTTCTTCAAGTACTCTGAGGTTCCTGATGGGGGTGGGGTGTGGTTCAGTAAGATGGTGATGGTTGCCAAGGAGATGGGGCGGGGTCCTGAACCAGTTAAAGGCTTACTTTAAAGATGCATACAGGCAGGCTGCAGGAGAGGCTGCCCTCGTAGCAGCTTGACAGATAGAGGGCGCTGTTCCTGCAACATCTTCCTACGGCACAGACAGGTCATCAATAAAAACGGACCTTTCATTTTGTTCTTCACAGGCGAGCGCAGAGCCGAAATTACATTTTGACAATAAATACAAGCAAAGAAAAATATTTTCGCCTTGAGGAAGCAGTACATTAATTTCACAAGTCACTGGTCCGCTTCAAGATGTTCATCGTCTCGTCGTCGTGTCGTAAATACAAAATAGAACTTAATGTAACGTCTCTGATTGTCGGCTTGGCAGCAGCGCTTGTGCCGTTGCAGCCGGGATGAATGAAGGCGTGGTTAAACCCGGAGCTGCGAGTCGATAGCCATCAGCAGCTTGTGGTGAGGAGGTGGAGCAGGCTCTGGCTCTCGCCTTGACTGGACTCATTGTCCTATAACTCACCTCCAAACTCCATGCAGCGCCTGTTGACAGGTCCATCTGAAAACCCCAAACCCCCAGAAGTCATCCACAGAGAAGGCTGCTCTGATTAAAGCGAGTTTGGCAGCAGATTGGTAGTGCGCACTAGGATACCGGCTATAACGAATTATGCGAAAACTGGGCCGAGATGTAAAAATATTGCACACTGCTCTATGTGAAAATATAAGGAATGTTTTTAAATATGTCATGAATTACATATTTAAATTAATTTAAAAAAAATGTTCATGCTATATTATGCATACATAATACGTACATAATTTACAAACCCCAATTCGAAAAAAGTTGGGATAGTATGCAAAATGCACATAAAAGCAGAAAGCGGTGATTTGTAAATTATTTTTTACATATATTTAATTGAAAACAGTACAAAGAAAAGATATTTATATTTTTAAAATCCATACTATTCCAGTGTAATTTACAGCTTAATCTAGTCCCAACCCCCCAATTCCCAGAGAAATTCATTCAAATGCAGAGAGGTTATAGTAAACCTGAAAATAAGATGAGTTTTTTTATATCCTTTTATGCCCAGTCATGATAGAATCATCTGTTTACTTGTAGAATGTTCCAAACAGGTGTTTTTGAACTTCCCAGTCTTTTTTTTTGCCCCTGGTCCAACTTTATTGGAACGTGTTCAAATTCAGAAATTAGCGTACATTTACAAAAATCAATAAAGTTGATAAGGTAAAAACATTAAATATAATGTCCGCATGTCGAAGTGTCCTTGGGCTAGACACTGAACCCCAAATTGCTCCCAATGAGCAGGCTAGCACCTTGCTGCCATTGGTGTGTGAACGGATGAGGGAGAGGCCATCGTACAGCGCTTTGGATAAAGGCGCTATATAAGTGCAGTCCATTTTTACTTGGCAAAAGTTAAGTGAGCATTTTTCATATAAATTTTTTATATTGATATTAGCATACACTGCTGCACAAAGCCCAGTGTTTTAAATTATTCCTGTGATAAGGATAGCTTGCATCTATCAGAATTAATATCAGAAAATATTAAAGTGGAAATGATTCATACATTTATATTATTAAACATTTTTTCATATGTCAAAATTTACAGCTCACAGAATTTGACTATATATTTTTATATATACACCCATTGTGCAGTTTTCTGCACCTTCTCAACTTTTTTGGTTTTCAGTGCATTTCGAAAAAAAACTGCTGGCGTCGGCCTCTCATAGCAGTGCGAAAGCCCTCAAAGCGACATCGTCAAGCTCGCGAGGATTGTTTCCAGGTGCCTACAAAACCCACAGCTGTGCAGTTTTCCTGTACCACGGCTGAGCAACTTAGCGCTTTTATAAAACGAACGCAGGGTCTTTTCAAGGGCGTCGACGATTAGGCAGAACACGCTCTCTACACACGAGTGTCTTTTTCAGTCTTTTCTACAAAGATCTGTCAGCGGCGGGCGACAGTCACTCGCAGCTGGTGCGGGAGAGCAGCCTGACACCTTTTTAATAAATTACACCACAGCACCCGCCCTTCCTGCCCGCGTTCTCTCCTTTTTCAAATCTTTCTCAGGGGGTATTTTACGCCTGGTTTCGTGGGTGAGGCCCTGAGAGGATTTCACAGTGACTAAGGAATCCTTCAGACCAACTGAACTTTATTTATTTATATTAATGAGGCGCTGAATGGGGAAACTACCCACTCATATGCATAACAATACCACAATCTTAATGTATCTGTGTGCAGAATTTTAATTAAATAGCACTGATAAAATGCTCTGGTCTGTCCGTTATTGAGCAAATGATGTTCATACTCTTCTTTCCAATTACACACTGTCAGATTTATTCATGTTTATTAGTGTTTTTACAAGGAAATGAAAAAGGGCGGTAAGTAGATAACAGACACGTGACAGTCCGAAGACAGCTTTTGTTGGCACAATACTCTCTTTTAAAGAAAACGTGAAACATTTCCGAAATGGTGAACTGTTTTATTAATGCTGGAACCATAAGAGGAGGTTATACGGGGCAACAGAAGGTCTGACTGCAAACAGTGGCCCCGGGAAAGGAAGCACGTATTCTTCTGCAGTGTTATCATATCACTATTCTAGACATATCCCGCTGACGCGGCCCCACACCCCCATTCTGACCTGCTCTGGCTGCATCACAAACCGCTACGGCTGAATTCAGAGTTACATTCTGATCTGAATGAAAAAAAAACTTTTCTCAAAAATCACATTACACTGTATCCCAACGGCTTGGACAAATCTTTTACAGTGAGAACGCTTTATGAATATTTATGCCCCAGAGCAGATGGTCCATCAGAGTTGTCTTTTGTACGCACGGAGAAAACCAATCTTGCGCTTTTCGCGGGTGCCATTCATCCGACAACCTTGGAAGAGAAATAACAGATCGTTAATACACAGCGAGACGGCGGCAACCGCCTCGGGGGCCCTGCCTCGTTGACAGTGTGTTATTAATGTTGACTTTGTCCCTCTCGATTGGTTCAGATCCCCGTGTGCTTATGAGCACAAAGCGCAGCATCCTGCTCCAGTGAGTGCCCTCAATCACCTGCCCCCCCCTTGCCATTGTTTACCATCAACAGTTGTCATTCCTTACTCTCGGAGGTCACTTGCACCGTCAACTATCTCTTGCAAATATTACCACGAGGCCATTGGATCATCAGGAATAACGCGGCGGGCGTTCACGGCTGGGACCCCCCCCCCCTCCGGCAACGTCGCGGCCGCCCGAGTTAATTGGCTGTCGTTCCACTGGCTGCAACACAAGACACGAGGGGGAGAGAGAGCTCCCATGTCCTGTGTTGCAGCCCGTGGCCCCCCGCCACATGTCACCTTCAGGCTCCACGGCCCACATTTCTGCGGGGAAAAAAAGGAGTCCTATTCATCATTTCGTCTCAAATAACCTTCGTTTCACCCCACGTCAAAAGCGGTAGGCCCATCCGCGCACGTTCTGTCGCTTGGAAAAGGTCACCGCACTAGGGTTTCGACCTTTGAAATCCATTCCTCTTCACACCAAATGAGCTGAGAAGAATGCATTCTGCATCAATACCGTATTACAGTATGAGGTGTCAGAACATGTTATATTATTGTACTTGAAATTGTGTTTTTTCGCTACTTCAAAGCTAACAGTAGCTTTTGCCCTTTTGATCTGTTCTAGGCCTGAATGATCATTCTGTTCCAATTAACATCAGAGTCAAATAAATTTTTTGAAGTTGTTGCAATAATTTCCTTCTGCCATTCCCAGCATGCTTAACATTCTTGGGATGGCTTCTAAAGTATAAAACAGGACTGGCAGAGATCATTCATCAAAGGCACATTTCATCTGGTTGAATTAGCATTTCTTTTCTCCATTGGTTATATGCAACTGCCCAGATCACATAAGAAAGGTAGCATGACAACTTTTATGTTTTGAAGTTACTGTTTAAAAAAAAAAAAAAAGCCTTCCCCCGTCTCCCCCTTTTTTCTCTCCAATATGCAATTGTCCAGCATGCCTCTTGAAATCACCACTGTTGCAATTACGGTCACGTAGGGGGGGACAAGACTGGGGCAGGGACGTGGTGGGAATGGGAGATAAAAGCTCACAGATATGCAGGGTATCACGGCTCTAGGCGAAGAGGTTGAGCACCAGAGTTTGGACATGGATACTGATTACAGTCAGTAGCAAATGGAGAGCACTGGGGGCAATGTGCACTCCTCTGATGCACCTCCCTGGGAGCCGATAGGTGTTTCACATCCTATAGGACACACAGTACTACAGGAGAGCTAGCACTGGTAAGAGCACCTGGTGACAACCAGGGCTGCCGTCAGGGGCAGGACAACCGGGTACATTGTCCTGAGCCCTGGAGGTGTGTGTGTGGGGGGTGGAGGGGGCAATGATCTGTGAACTTATGGTAAATATTATTGTTCCATATACCCGGGCCCGGGACTAATATAATAATATTATTGTCCCATATACCCGGGGCCGGGACTAATATAATAATATTATTGTTCCATATATATATATATATATATAATATAATTCTGTTCCGGGCCTGAGAATTTCAACTGGCAGCCCTGATAACGGCTAGCTTGTGGGCACCTGGTGTGTGGTGGGGAGAAACGATTGGCATGATATAACTGATGTTTAGAAATGGCTGACTAGGACTGCAATATCAATCTATTTGGCATGTTAAAACAAATCTAGAATATATAAACCAGAATCCAAAATGACCAATTACATGGTGAAGATGCATACAGTTCTGGCCGGGACAGCACCCCACATCTCTAAACTCATGAGTTATGCATAAATAAGGAAAACAGAAAATGAGCAATGTCTCTGTGTCAGTATTTTTAGACACAAATATTGAAGCCTGTATACATTTGCAGTATTCCTCTTGAATCAATGCACATATGTTATTTTATGTGAGTCATAGACAATTCATTTAGCTTGCCCCCATTTTATATCTTTAAGGAAGTCTGCAGATGAAATGACAGTAAATCATTTGTCGACAAGCAATGCTGTCATATATTGCATGGTCTCATTTCCAGTCAAGAGAGATAAATAATCCGAAAATTGATTTCCCATGTCTGCGGTAACCTTAATATTTATCCAGTTCAACGTGTAGGCCTGAATGACAGAATATCAAAGCCTCCTCTGTCCTGCTTGCTTCATGGACATCGCTCCAGTCCTGGGACACATTTGCATGCGTATGCATGCTCTGATGAAGCTTGTTCATACACATGCCTACTGACATTACGGTGATTACTGAAGTCTGAGAAAACATCTTTCCCCTGTTATGATTGCGCAAATGCTATTATAAGACCTGTGACATACTTGCTATGTATGTTCCTCAGTTCTATGGAGGATTCTTTCACTCATTCTCCCACTTTTTAAAAAAAGATTTAATCTCAAGGAGGGAGGTTTCATCTCCCTCCTTGAGGGAGGAATCTATTTCACCATCATTGTGATAGAAAGTAATTACCCCAACCTGTTTCAGCCAGTTTATGAAGCAGCAGCAATGTGTGCTCTGAGATGGCCACTGCCAAGGACAACCACACAAGGTGAAAGAAATAAAGGAGAGGTGAGAACAGCCACAGTCAAGAAACAGAAACACATAAAGAGAGAGAGAGTGAGAGAGAGATATTGAATTCCAGTATTAAAGTTACTTTTGGCATTTAGCAAACACTCTCATCCAGAGCGACTTGAACAGATTCACTGTTTAATGTGCAATCCATTGATACAGCTTGATATTTACTGAAGCAATTAAGTACCTTGCTAACAGGTACACTGGCAACACCCCAGCTGAGAATCAAATGAACAACCTTTCCATGACAAGCCCAGTTCCCCAACCATTATGCTACACTATTATTATTATTATTATTATTATTATTATTATTATTATTAGTTTCAGGGTCTCATCATTTGATCTAGTGCAGATTTAACTCTCCCAGCTAAGGCCTTTTTCATCACGTAGAAATCACTTTAGAAATCAAATCCTTCTAGGGTTCTGCCTTGCGCTGCGGCTTCAGAGCTGAAGGCAGATGGCCCGGTGGCCCGGTGGCCCGGTGGCCCGGTGGCCCGGTGGCCCGGTGTTGCTGGGGAACAGCCATTCATACTTTCAACTCCCAAATAATTAGAAGGCATGAGAACACATTTCTAACATCTAATTGCATCCCAGTACTGGCCATGGTCTTTGGGCAAGATGTGATTATATCTAAATAGCTCTGTCCTCTTTACTTTCAGTTAGAGTTAGAGGGAAATCACACAAGAAAAGGCACGAATATTGTACGTCTATATCCAAATAGCACTTGGTGCATATCCAACGTGTATTTGGTGAATGTAATTATTTAATTGTCCATTTGATTTGTTATATATGAGGCCTATTTACACTTCCCCTAGTCATGCATCTAAATGCAACCTGTTCCAATTGGAAAAGCCTCATGTCCACACCAAAGCTTGTGCCCTCTCATTTTAACTTGACAACCTACAGTTGCTATATGTATTGTACAACAGTGAAGGGTTCGAGGGGTTCCATAAGGAAGTATACATATGTTCCTGCCCTGGTTCGACTGCACTCACACCCATGGTAGGTAAGATCGATGTCATCCCTTACTTAATGATACCGAGTACTCACCGTAACCCCATGTTAAAACATTTCTCTCAAGATAACTGGCCCCCTATCTACAGAGTACGCCGGCCGTCTCTGGAGCAGGATGGCGATGTATCCTTTTATTATAGCTTTTTCAGTCACCAGATCCATGCCAGGCATTTATGGGATGTTCTGAAACAACACCTGAGACAGTGTTTCCCACTTCCACCAATTAAGCATGAGCTGAGTGACAATCTTGGGGAAGCGTGGTATTGTAATCATCCTGCAGACTGCCAGATGCTGGAAATATGTGCTGGTCCAACACCCTAATAAGTGACATATTTCTATTATTAGCTGGTTTCCTGATTGTGGACAGACAGATAAAAATGTATTTAGTCTTTCAACACAACTTTGTCATCCAATGCAACAGAACATTCACCTTATTCCCACCCTTATTAATATAAAGCAAAAAGCTTTTCATGTATGCTGTACATTTGATTGCATCTATTTAGAGACCAGTATCTATGCCTACAATTATATTTTTTCACCTTTCATATTGCATTACCACCAGGTCTCAAGCCACAGTCATAATCTACAATAAAGCTGATCATATCGCTGCGCAATCAAGCGGTAAAAATGAAAAACGAATGAGGAGGCACCACTACAATGTCTTTTAAAAACATGAAATGCTCAGTTCTGAGATCTTCAGAATCTACTCCAACATCAAGCCTATTTATAAATGTGTACATGGCTATGCCCTTCGTGAATGAGGTTGTGAACAGAAAACACCAGCAAAATCAGCACATACACCTCAGAAAATGGCGACTCTCAACTTGCAATGTGTTAAACCACCTTTGAGTGTTCAGGGCTGATAAATCATAAACAAATAAAAATCAACAATGTTCATATAACTGAACTGTCTCTCTCTCTCTCTCTGTCTCTCTCTCTCGCTCTCTCTCTGTAATTTAGCTTTATTAGTGAAGGTTTGTTTTCTTTCTATTTTCTATAAATCTTTATAATCTTTTGAAAAGCCTTCTAGAACTAGTGTTTATACAAATGCTTACCCTACTGCACACTGTACTGATTTTACTGTGATGTCAACATAAAATGAACAAACAAGCAAATTTAAAAAAATTAAATGTACACTACCGTTCAAAAGTTTGGGGTCACTTAGAAATGTCCTTGTTTTTGAAAGAAATTTATACTTTTATTCATCAAGGTAGCATTAAATATAAAGTAATTAAATTAAAAATACAGTCCAGACATTAATAATGTTAGAAACTACTATTTCTATTTAATTATATTTCTACTTTAGCAATTGTAGCCCTTTTTACACATAGTGGGCCCCCCCCCCCCCCCCCCCCACCCCCATTTTAGGGCACCAAAAGTAATTAACATAAATGTAAATAAATAAATAAAGTCATCATATTTAATATTTGGTTTCATATCCTTTGCATGCCATGACTTCCTGATGTCTGTGACCCAACAACATAAAACAATCTTATTTTCAGTTAGTCTTACAAGACATACTATAACATCTCTGAATTTGAATGGATCTCTATGGGATTTGGGGGGTGGGACTAGATTAAGCTGTAAATTACATGCAAATAGTATGGAACACATGGTTGTCTAAATGGCTGTAAGTTATCAAGGGTCTGAGGTATCAAACGAGCCTAAAACCATCCCTCTGCTGCCAGATATGCAATAGATATGGATGGATCACTTTAAGGGTTGTTTCTCCTGACTCATTTTTCCATAGAATTCAATAGGAAAATGAGTTATAGTATGTCTTGTAAGACTAACTGAAAATAAGATTGTTTTATGTTGTTGGGTCACAGACATCAGGAAGTCATGGCATGCAAAGGATATGAAACCAAATATTAAATATGATGACTTTATTTATTTATTTACATTTATGTTAATTACTTTTGGTGCCCTAAAATGGGGGGGGACTATGTGTAAAAAGGGCTACAATTGCTAAAGTAGAAATATAATTAAATAGAAATAGTAGTTTCTAACATTATTAATGTCTGGACTGTATTTTTAATTTAATTACTTTATATTTAATGCTACCTTGATGAATAAAAGTATAAATTTCTTTCAAAAACAAGGACATTTCTAAGTGACCCCAAACTTTTGAACGGTAGTGTATGTTCTCTGAACCATATTCAGGAAGCAAACTACTACTCTACTTTGTAATCCTCCAACTCCAGTTATTGTGCCAAATGGCTATGTGAAGGCAGGCAACCAATCAACCGAAAGAGTTGATATTAAGCGATGGGCCAAGGAATACCCTTTTGACTGAAACCATTTGTCCTTGAAGGGTCATATGGCCTCTTGTTTATCACCACACCACAGATGCCCAGTCGGTACAGGCACAGCTCGGTCTCTTTACCATGCGCATGTGCTTAAGGAAGAAGATACGCAACAAAAGGATTGAAATTTTCCTTGACGCTCGCAAATTCCAGTGGTCACCGGAGGTATTGCAGCCTCTGGTGTCAAAAAGCAAATTTCCCTATTGAAGTCTATTAAAACCTACGAAATTACCCAGGCCAAATTATTCTATTTTGGACAGTTCTTTGAAATTAAAACATTTCTTCACACCAAACTAATTACTCTCCAGGGGCCGATTTTTTTTTTCTGCACCCCACAGAAGAAGTTATAACATTTTTTCCAGTCCATTCCAGTAAGCCGAAGCTGTCTCCAGTTCTTCTTATACAGTATATCTCTATGGAAACATGGAATTTTTACTGATCATCGTATTTTCTTCACTGAAGATTGATTTAGTCCCTTTTGCCCAAGTAGGAACTTGAGAAGTGGGTACTCAAAAGTATGTTAGGAATAAAAATATTCTTCCATCGCAACAGCCCTTGAAAACACATTTGAATTAAATAAGGCCTGCGTAGAGAGTAAAAGTATTATATAAGCAATTTGTGCATTTGATGCATCTTGAACCAACCTATGATACCTATAGAAAAAATATTACTCCAAAACGAAGTTATGTCATTTGTCAATAAAACCTCATGAACTTCACCTCATGTTAAAGCAACTCTTTGAGAGGGGTGATCAGTGAAAAAATCCCCTTGTGAGTAGTTCCATTGTAGGCTGCCAGTTTTCTGAGTTATAATATGGAAGCATCATGGTTTTAAATAAAGTGTTCATTCTGTGTTATATGTACAGGTAGTGAACACAAATGGAAACACCAATACAATCACTTAATAGTATGTTGGGCCACCATTTGTGCCAGTACGCCCTGTATGTGCCAAAGTATACTGTTTACCAATGTCTGGAGAAAAGATACAACACCATTCCTCCCCCAAAAATGGATTAACTCAGTTTTAGTTGATGGAAGTAAAAAATGCGGTTAAAGGCATTCTTCCAGAATATCCCATAAATGCACACTTTGGATCATATCTGTTCACTGAAAAGCCCATGGTATATGGATAACATCATATTTTCTCCTGAAACCACTGGGTGACTATTTGTGAAGATCCGTATTTTGAAAGACACCCAGCTCAAAGTGTTGCTTTAACATGAGGTGAAAAGGATTCATAAGTAACACTAAGTAACAACTGACTTCAATCAACCTCACCTTCTAAGGCCCTTAGTGTGGACATGAGAGCACCCAAATCATACTAGAAAAATGTGCCAGACACCATTATGTACCACCAGAACAATGCTGTATTTCCATTTTTTGGTTCAATGCCTGTACATGACCATGCTGCTTATGTTTCATAAATCTGCTCATAGCCAGTCCCCGCCCAATGAGGTAATCCAACAGAGACTTGTGCAACTTGTGGAAGATTAATACATTTTATGTGGCTGCGTTCAGAGAGGGGCCATTGATGCCTTCCTGCTGTTTACACAGAACAGCATAAACATGCCATTACTGTCAAAATGAATTCCAGTTATCTTTTTCTTTTGAGGCGGACACAGTCTAAAGTCAAACATAAAAGTAATTTATTCAAGATAAGACACAGGCGGGTCTCTCAGGGACAACCTAAATTTGTCTTTTCATCCAGTTTTACGAGCGCATGAGGACTATAGAGAGGAGGGGAAAGACTTCACCGTTCCAGAAACACAGACGCAGCGGAGAGACGGAGAAAACGAAAAAAACTGAGTCAGTCTAACATCGGGCCTCTGCTGGAATCACACCCGGGGCGACTGAGGGGTGTTGACCTCTCCGTCCTCCGCGCCTCGGCATGTAGGAAAGCGTCGCAGTCGCCATCTGGATGATGAAAACGCGCGTACAGCCAGTGCTGAACAGGCAGGAACAGATTGCCCCCACCAGTTCAAGGTGGTGTCTTTAAAAACACATTGCGATATAAGACCCAGATGCCAAAGGAAAAAAAACCTTGTTTCTTTCTAATACTGCACTGTTTGTGTGTTCCTTTCACAGAGGCAAATCGGTTCAAGGTATTAGTAAGATGGATGCATAAATCTTCCCTTTCAATCTGTTTTATTGAAATATAATTGAAGATAACATATTCCTCCCCCATTTGCTAATTGCCCTAGTTGACAAATAAATGAAAAAGGCAAAAGAAACATTAATCACAAACACTGTGGTTAAACTGTCAGCCCATCCCTTAATGGCCCACATTTTCATTACAAAGCTGAAGCCATCAAGCCATTGATGATATCAATATATTATAACTCTTATCTCTTATCACAGTTTTTAGTATTTCATAATAGTGACATAAACATTAATGAACATTCTTTAAAAAATGGCAAAGCGGTATTGTGATATTCAAGAACATTTAAAAGCAATGTAAAAGAAACCTTTTTGAACAAAATAGCATGACTATGAAATATCGGGGGTTTTATTTACTGCACTCAAATCTTGTAACTTGTCCTGATCGATTAAGTTTATAAATGGCCTTCCCTTGCCTACGCAAAGAATCTGCATGGGCTTTTAAAATGCATGTCTCAGGAGGCCAGTCTTCCATTGTATTGTGTAACATAAATATACAATATGTAGAGGACAATATTTTCCTTTGACGTGAAAACTGCTGTCACCGACTGCCACCGTACTGAACGCACGAAGCCCAGAGCAGAGCTCCAAAGCGGTGTGGGCCGGAACCGGATCAGAATGGCTCGCTTGTGCTCTGGGCTCGGTGGCTTTGACACAGATGGAGAACATCTGCCCCCAGTTCCACTGTCACGCAACAATGCACCCACAGTGTCAGCCGGGCCAACAATGTGCCCTCATTCATCTCGAGCCGGCCGTGCCACCGGGAAGGCATGCGCCGCATCCTACGACCGTACCAGGAACGTGGATCTGGCACGTGCTCGCCCGCGACCGCGACCGCGTTTCCAGCTCTGACTCCCTTCTGCCCAAGGAAAGCGTGCGAGGACGTCAAATTCATTGGAATGTGAGGAAATAAATTCTAATCTCTTTGTTGCATTCCACCGTAACCGTACACGTTGTTGCACGTTTCCTAAATCGTGATGCGTCCCAATTTAAGGGGATCCATCCATATGCGCAAATAATGTTTGCTCTGTCAAAAATGAGAGGATATGTGCTCTGACAGCTTAGGGGTGATGCAGTTGGAAAAAAGTGTTCTATCTTGGGAAGGAGGGTGAGACAAATTCAGTCTAATGCCCCAGCACACAGATGGGATGCTGTGTCATAGAAGAGGCTCCCTTAAGATGGAATGTTAAACTGAGGTCCAGACTCACTGAGGTCATGGAAGAACCCTTCCACTCAGAATTGAGTGAAAGGGTTAACTCTGTTGTCCTGGTCATAGTCCAATAAAACTGGCTATACCTGCCCACCTAATCATCCTCCTATATCTGATTTGCTTCACAATCCCTTACCACTTGATTGCCCAGGTTGTCACTGCAGATGAAAACAGTGTTCTTGGTTGACATACCGAGTTAAACAGGGGTAAAACTTTTTTTTTTTAAACTGCTCAACGGAACATTTTAATTCACTGTGTGACCATTGATTGGCTATGCATCTCCACAGAACAACCCACCCACCCCCCAATTTGTTTCTGGATTATGATTCGTCGTCATGAAAATATTTATATTTATAAACATTAATGAGAACACCACATTGTCCTCTAAAAGGACAGAATGGCTCCCCTTTCCGTCTAACCCACATTAGGGCTGAGAGCCAGGACAGGTTGGGCATCACCAGTTCTCTCTTTCACACCCTCTCAACCTAATTATGCAAGAAGCTTTTCTCAACCGGATATGGCACCAGGGGAGACACTGAGTCAAATTGTTATATTATATTTTCCAGGGCTCAGTAAATAGATTACATTCAACCAATCACAATGTCAAAGAGGAGACATCATCTTTTGTATTCACAGCGGCCAAGGAGAACATTGGCCTTAAATATATTTCTAAATATAACATTTGTATTTTTTGATAACTATAGAAACATGAGGTGTCGTTACAATGGGGAGCACACGGAGGGCATCTTTTGAATCTCTGGCAGATGCACCCAGCTGCAGTACGGGTTTTATTACTTTGTAGAAATGATTGGTTTGATTGGTCGTACATTTCAATTCTCTCAGAATCTATATGCATAATGCGGCTCTCCCGAAGGACCTATTTGAAATAGTCTCCCTGGGGGAAGCGATGCTAAAAATTAAATGAATTTCATATTTTTTTGTGAACATCTTAGGCATAACAATGACATTGAGATGAATAACAGAGAAAATGAAAGTCATTTCAGAAAAGTTTTTGTTTCTGTTTGTTCAGAGAAAATGTTTTAAATTTTTTTGTTTTTGAACAGTTAACAGCAGATGCCAGACAGCCTCCAATTGAATGATAGAGGATGGAGGACCCCACTCTTAATAATAGAAGCTACCAATTTTTATCTTTGCTTGTAGCATAGAACTTCGTTTTCTACTTCCAGCATTGTATTAATTAAAACGGTTGCATATCCTTTAATAACATTAATATTGCCTTAAATTCAATTAGTTAAACTGAATTGTTTGTGGCTAAAGCCTGGGTTCAATCAACATTTGTCCTTCCCTTTGACCCACAGTTGAATTCAATTAAGTTTTTTTCTCCGCTTAGTTTATACATCACAAATGTTCACAAAGAGAAACGATTCCATTGAAAAAAAGTAACACATGCATGTATTTGTGAGTCACGGTTGATAATTGTTGATTGATTCCAGGCTCAAATTATCTTCTCAATGCACCAACCTGCAGGGTAATGCATTAACGAGATAAAGTATTCCATAACCTTGAGGCAATCAAGAGAGAAATCCGACACCCACTCTGAATGAAAATAAAATCAATGACAAAACATACTAAATTGGCTTTGTACACACTGTGCATATTCTACTAATAGAACTGCAGTTAAAGGGGAACTCAACTAACCCAGCCCTGCCTCTCCCCATCGCTCCGCCATCCCCCCATCTCCCCTGCACACAAACACACACAGGATTATTCATGTTCCTTACCTCTGTCACATTTCCTACATCATCAGATTGCTAATCAAACCAGATTGTGTAGAAGTGAAGCGCATCCCCTGTGCACATGTATCTGTGTCACCCAGAGATAACGCCTTTATCCTCATTCAGAAGGGACACAGACGCGCCCTCGTGACAGCGCTCGAGATTTGTGGCACCGACCTGAAAGGTGTACGCCTTCAAACATACCCTTGCTGAATAGCGCAGACAAACGTCACTTTTGGTCCAGAATCATCCCGCCAAATGCCATGCCCTCAAACGACCTCAAGCGATGCCGGTTGAGCGGTGCCTGCCCCCTCCGTGCGCTTCCCTCTCAAACTCCTGTTTCCCTTTCTCCTCTCAGCACAAATGGGCTTGGTGTTGCATTACGGATCAGTCCCACGTCTTCCCCTCCACCCCCCATGCGTACACACACACACACACACACACACACACACACATACACCCGTGCACACGCTGACAGGACACTTTCTGTTGGTTTTCTCTGTTTGTCTTCATCTCCAACAGCATGCTATAGGGTTTTGCCTCACTGACTGCCAGAACATGGGGGCAACATTCATTTCCATTTCACGGAAAAAAAATTGATTACTGAGCCCACGTCACTCTCAGATTCCATTCCTCACTTCAGATTCAAGTCCTACCTCCTGTCTGCCTTCGAAATGAATTCCAGTACAGTATAATTTAAAAATGTAAATGTTTAAAATAATAATGAAGGAATGAACTCAGTGACTTTTATACAGTCATTATGATAATTGTCATCAGCATTATGTTTCCGTACTCTTTATCATTGTTACCCGCATAATATTAGTAATAATAATAACCACCACCACGACCACCATCTTCATTATTATATTCATCACTATCATCATCATTTTCCTTGGTGACCTTCAACTTCTACATCGCCACTTTTACTCTCGTCTTTCCCACATCCACATCGCAGTAATCAACACCATCGTCCAAATCATCCTCCTTATCATCAGTTGCAAGAAATTGATTCATCTTGGAGTATTCCTGACCTGAAAGAATTCCATTCATTCCAAATACTCTCTCGCACGAACTTGGATTTTATTTCACGTTATGGTTTATTTTCTCTGAAAGTCTGTGCTCATGTTCTCAAACTGTGATTGGAAAGCAGTAGTAAGAGGTCAAGATAAGTGAGTGATTTGAGTGTTTGTTGTTAATTGTACAAGTAACGTTTTTAAAAGACAGGTTAAATTCAAAGTTAATGAATAGCTACAAAATAAATTGTTTGCACAGTATCGTGGATTTGTCGCGTTGATTTGATTTGGACTCCACGGGAACCCTTTTAACAAAATACTTTAAACAGCCCTGAATATCTCAGTTATAACTGCCCATAATGGTTTTGCAAACAAAGGTAACCATAGCGCACACGATGTCTAGCACAATATAGAAAAGGTGATTATTAATGTTCGTAATGGAGGCGTAGGCTATATCCTGATTTCGTA
Source organism: Ilyophis sp. 1 JC-2022 (assembly GCA_022702515.1). Classification (NCBI taxonomy): domain Eukaryota; kingdom Metazoa; phylum Chordata; class Actinopteri; order Anguilliformes; family Synaphobranchidae; genus Ilyophis; species Ilyophis sp. 1 JC-2022. The sequence goes on along the minus strand of CM040395.1, from coordinate 27,944,230 downwards.
ACCTTATTCGTTTGCCTTTCGTTATTGAACAAATTACTTCCAGAGTCCATGTCCAAGAAGTTTGGGTGTATTGATAAAAAATAAATTTAAAAAAAGCAGCAAAACATTCAACACTGATAATATCTGGCAGATATGCCCTTGAAATTGGGGTAAATAGAGAACAGGGACGTATAGCCTATTCACGGCTTAGTCTTCTGATGTTCAAACTAAACAAAGCATACTGTCGACTGGACTTTTAAATCGTCTTCTATAGCCTTTCTCTAAACTACAGGTATTGTTGTACGATGTTTTCACATTTCCAGTAGACTTCACGGAAAGGGTATAGGCTAGCCTACTACGTGTCCCGTTTCCTGCACTGTAGGACATTTATTTGACAGACGCGTGTCACTTAACACACAAGGTTTTCATTAATACATTGATCTTTAATGTATCAATTTACGTGAATTATTGTTTTAACATATATGGGCGGTCAAAATATTGAGTTACATTTAAACCAATTAGACAATTTATGAATTTCGTTGGAATAATATAGCTAAAGCGATTTGGCATAATTAAAATATAGTCTATATATTGCAGCGAGGTATAAAACAAATCCGTAAAAATGCAAAGCACAGTTTGAGACGAAAATAACAGCCTACCTGATGGGTCAGTCATGGAATTAACTGAACAGTCGCAGCCTTCCCAGAGCCTTCCTCCAAACTCCGAGATGCGCTCGCAACACTCGCTCAGTAGACTATAGCCTACTGGTCTGGGTGGAGCCACTGCAGGTGGTTCACCCTGATGTGTCTCATCGCCAATCACCTCCAGAATCTCATCTCTACGTAATATTACATCTGAGTAATTTGTCTTTTGTCCAGTCACGTCCCTGCGCCCCAAGTGCAGAAGGGATTTCGGGGTCCATTTCAGACCGGAGTTTCTCATTTGATTTCCATCCGTTCCACGAGTATCAGGGAAGTTAAAGTGAACCTTATCCCCTTTTCCTTTAATATCCAATTTTCTCGACGCAGCGCCGCGGGGCATTTTATATGATCCAAGTGACTGTGTGAAGACCTAGAACACAAAAGTCCTGTGCAGGCTATGTCTAGTCCGTGGTGGGTTTCTGAAACAGCGGAGACGGCTTATTTTCAGTTCAACACCATTAGTAATTGGAAAGAAAACACAATTCCCCTAACAATCAATCTCAATTTCCCCTGCGACTATTAAACTTTAACCTCCGGCTTTACGTACTCTGACAGAATTTCAAACCACCTCTTTCTTTTCAATTATTTAAATGGACACATACATAAATACATAACTGGTGAGCACTGATTTGCAGTTTACTATTGAGAGCTGATGTAGCCTATCGTTTTGTAATCTTTCATACAAACCCCCACAACTATTTAATTAGCATAATTCTATTCTAGACCTAGACGTAATTAGATAATTCTAGACCTTAAAAATCGTTATACGAAGTCATAGAATAGAATAGAATTTTTATTTTTTCGTGAGGGAACTTTAGTTGTTGCCAGCAGTACAAAAAGACAGACAGTGGGGCAGACCCACAAAACACAAACAAACATGTTAAATAAAGACATTCAATTGAATCAGATATTTCACATTATAATGAAGGTATGAGTGGAGTAAAATACATTATGATTATGATTAAAATTACAATTATTATTAGTAGTATGATAAAGAAATTATATTATATTACATGCATTAATGATTCATTATGATGACAAATTGAGCATCAAAAGCAATAACAGTTTCTCGTTTTGCCTTTACTGTCTTGAGATGTCCAGTGTCGTTAAGCAATCTAACAGCTATAGGGACAAAGCTGTTTCAGGCTCTTTTGGCTTTAATGGGCAAGGACCTTAATCTTTGACCTGATGGAAAAATCTCAAAGAGAGAGTTCAGGGGATGTAATGGAAGGGCCATAATCCTCTTTACTTTTTTAATTGTATGCTCCTCATACAGATGTTTTAGCAGTTTTTGTTGTTTCCCTATGATTTTAGTGACATGTACTGTCACCCTCTCCAGCTTCAGTTGCCTGATTTCACTTAATGAGCCAAACCAAGCTGTTAGGCTAAAGGTCATCACTGACTCAAGAAAGCAGGCGTAAAATGCTTGCAGTGCTGACTGGCTCACGTCCAAATTCCTGAGTTTCTGGAGGAAATACAGCCTTGATTGACACTTTGCATGCACTCGACGATAGTCTATGATGGTACCATCTGTACTCCTCTACTCTTTCAACTGTTTTGGCTCTGAAGGTAAGGGGCCTCAGCGGGAATGGCTCACGTCGGAAGTTGATGGCAATTTCTTTAGTCTTCTCCACATTCAAGTCCAAAAAATGGACTTCCGGCTGACAGCAGATTGAAGCTTGTCATCAGAGTTGGATGAGTCCACAATTATTGTATCATCTGAGTACTTGATGAAAGTGATCTCAGGACAGTTGCTTTGGCAGTCATTCGTGTAGTGTCATGGTTTCTCTGCCTGCTCTTTGTTCGTTGTCCACTTCCCTGGGGAGCGCTCATGTTGCGTCCCTTCTCTTTGTTTTCCTAGTCCGTTTCGTGTTTTGGTTTTCAGTTCAGTGTGTTCACCTGTTCAGGGTTTCCTGTCAGTATTTAAACCACACGTCATCGTTATTTGACGCTTCCATATTGCCTATCGTTTTACGAAGAAAGCCGGTATCCTAGGACATCATCCTTTTCCAGTCCCGCTCTCTTCGTTGTTGGAAATCGTAAGCGTTATTTTGTTTTCATTTCTTTCACCATTTATCGGGCGTTATAGTCACATTCCGAGGGTGCAATTGTTTTTCGTTGTTCTTCCTATTACCATTATTGTTACTGCCCGTGTATTCGGGGCTATCTCGTTTTGCAAGAGAGTTTTTGGTTTCGGCTCCCTCGTTGTGAGCTATAGGGTTTTTTCGTTGTTGTTGCATTGAATATAGTGTTAAGAGTTTTTTCGCCCTATTAGGGTTGCTTTCAGTTGTAGCGGTATCTCTCCTGGTGTGGAGAGTTATATTTTGTTTGTTTATTGTTATTCCCTGTTTGCGGGGTTTCGCTCCCGCTTTGTGGTGTTCAGTGAGCATCCTCTGAACCCCTACTGTCGCGTCTGGTCCTTCGTTCCCACGCTACCCCTGACAGAATATGGAAGCCAGTAGGGAGGCACCAGCGACAGTCGCTAACCTAGGGCAAATTCTCACAGTGCAGGAGGCTGTTATCTCCGGCCATGAGGAGGGCATTAGGGCTCTTCAAGCCTCCGTCCAAGCCCTACACACTCAGCAGGCACAGTTCGGCAACCAGCTGCGTTATCAGGGAGACGGGCTGCGTGAATTAGCGGACAGCATTCGCACACTAACACTGACGATTACGCCCCCCCAGGTTATTTTACCTTCAATCCCGGTAGCACAAGCACCAAGTTCGGCGGTACTGATCCCTCCTGATCCAGCAGTGATTCCCGTTCCACACGAGCTCAAGGAGCCGAAATTACAACTCCCGCTTCGCTATGGAGGAGAGACCGGGAGATGTAGGGGGTTTTTGACGCAGTGTCTAATTTTTTTCAAGTCACAACCTTCTCGGTTTTCCACCCAGGAGGCTCGAGTGTCGTTTATTCTCTCGCTTTTAACAGGTACGGCTCTCGCTTGGGCGGACCCCTTAATCAGAGCAAGCTCTCCCGTGATGTCCACTATGGAGAGGTTGGTAGAAGAGATGGCGTCAGTTTTCGACCATGACGTTTCCGGTCAGGAGGCGGCGATGCGACTGACTTATCTTTGTCAAGGCTCCGACACGGTGGCGTCATTTTCTATTGCCTTTCGAGCACTCGCAGGGGAGACTGGGTGGCCTGACGGACCGCTTACCGCTCTATTTATTAAAGCACTTTCGGATTCAGTTCGAGATGCCCTTTCTGCACTCGAACCACCCGCTTCGTTCGGTGCGTTAGTGTCTACGGCTATCAGAATAGACAATCGGATTAGAGAGAGAGAGAGAGAGAGATTCGCTGGGCCACGCAGTGGTCGGTCATCTATTTGTGTGCCTCGTCCGGTGGTTGTTCCGGTTTCCTCATTTTCTGAGGAGCCCATGCAGGTAGATGGGACGGCAGTACGTGATTCCAGGTTTACCAGATCGAGAGAGGCGTGGTGTCGTTATTGTAAACGCGCTGGGCATTACAGAGATCAATGTCCTAAACTAGCGGGAAAAGAGGAGTCTCGCTAAGGGAATCGAGGCCCTTAGTGAGACAAGATCAAACTTCTCCTCGAACTCTATTATCTGTGCAGCTGAGTTGGAATAAGCATTCCAACAGCTGTATCGCCTTTATTGACTCCGGATCTGTTGAGTCCCTTATGGACATTAAGTGGGCTAGGGAGCAGGGGATTCCCTCAGTTTCTCTTTCCGTTCCACGGTTAGTAACTGCTCTTGACGGTCGCCCTTTGGGTACGGGCGCTATCCGACGGGTTACCAGCTCTTTAAAACTGTCAGTTTCGTTCCAGGATCATACGGAGCGTATAAATTTTTTTTTAGTAGATTCTCCCACATACCCACTTGTTCTGGGTCACTCATGGTTGGTTCAGCACAAGCCCAATATTAACTGGGGAGCGGAGGATTCGGTTATTCTCCGTTGGGGAGTTCAGTGCAGACACCACTGTTCTAGAAATAGATCTGTCAGATCTGGCGGCTCGCGCCGCTCTCTTCCCGATCTCAGTTCTGACAGCGAACAGGAGGAGGAGAGTGTTTTCCGTGGGGCTCACGGGGCAGTAGCGTCATCTCGCGACACCAGGGGGAGTCTTTCTTGGGACCCGCTCGCTGATGGGTTTAGTATGTGGGAGGAGGAGAGCTCTCCTTCTGAGATCGATTGGGACATCCCTCGCAATTCGGAATCAGATTTGGAGAATGTTCAGGTGGGCGGAGCTATTCCGTTTCCATTGCCAGCTAATGTTCCTCAGCAGTACACTGATCTTGCGGAGGTTTTTAGTAAGCAGCGCGCTACTTCTCTGCCTCCTCATAGGCCGTATGATTGCGCCGTCGAGCTATACCCTGGCTCGATTCCCCCCAGGGGAGCGCTGTATTCCTTATCGGCTCCTGAGAGTGCCGCTATGAAAAATTACATAGAGGAATCTCTCGCCAACGGTTTCATCAGACCCTCCACTTCACCGGCGGGCTCCGGTTTTTTCTTTGTTAAGAAGAAGGACGGTAGTCTTAGGCCATGCATTGACTACAGGGGACTTAACGCTATAACTATTAAGAATCGTTATCCTCTCCCGCTTATGAATTCGGCCTTTGAACGCCTCCAGGGGGCGTCTATTTTTACTAAACTGGATTTACGCAGCGCTTATAACCTCGTCCGCATTCGTGAGGGAGACCAGTGGAAAACTGCGTTTAATACCCACTCGGGACACTACGAGTACCAGGTGATGCCGTTCGGGCTCACTAGCGCCCCCTCAGTTTTTCAGGCGTTAGTTAACGATGTGCTAAGGGAGATGCTTGAAAAATCGGTTTTTGTTTATATTGATGATATTTTAATTTTTTCTCCCGATCTTTCCACGCACATTCGCCATGTCAGGCAGGTTCTTAACGCGCTGCTCAAGGCTCAGCTTTTTGTAAAGGCAGATAAGTGTGTCTTTCACACCAAATCAGTGTCTTTCCTGGGGTTCATTGTGGCAGAAGGCAAGGTTCAGATGGATCCAGCTAAGGTCTCGGCCGTTAAGAATTGGCCCACGCCATCTTCTCTTAAACAGGTTCAACATTTTTTAGGCTTCGCAAATTTCTACAGGAGGTTTATTCGTAATTTTAGCGCGGTAGTCGCTCCTATTACTACACTTACAAAAAAAACTTCTTCCTCCCGGTTCCTATGGAACTCGAGGGCCGAAGCGACGTTTTCTGAGCTCAAAAGACGCTTTACGTCCGAACCTATTCTTGTCACGCCTAACCCTTCCCTTCCTTTTGTTGTAGAGGTAGATGCATCTGAGTTAGGAGTGGGGGCCATTCTCTCCCAGCTATCCCCCATTGACCACAAAATGCATCCATGTGCTTATTTTTCTCGTGCATTAACACCTGCCGAGAGAAATTATGATGTGGGAGACCGGGAGCTCTTAGCAGTCAAAATGGCTCTGGAGGAGTGGTGTCACTGGCTTGAAGGGGCGGAGCATCCGTTCACGGTGTGGACGGACCATAAGAACCTGGAGTACATGCAGCTAGCCAAGAGGCTTAATTCTCGCCAAGCCCGGTGGGCGTTATTCTTCTTGCGCTTCAATTTCCTGCTCACGTATCGCCCCGGCTCCAAGAACGTTAAGCCAGATGCCCTTTCTCGCGTCTTTGATAATTCGGACAGGGCCCCTGCCCCCGAATTTATCATTCCCGCCGACCAAATTGTGGCTCCAGTTATTTGGGCTATTGAAGCTGCAGTTCAGAGGGCAGTGCGCTCTGACCCAGGGCCTGGGGGGGGCCCTCCTCACTGTTTGTTCGTTCTGCTGAAGCTTAGGCCCCGTGTATTACGTTGGGGTCACACTTCTCAATTAGCGGCCCATCCGGGCGTTCACCGCACGAAGGACTTTCTTTCTCGGCGGTTTTGGTGGCCCAGTTTGGAGAGGGATTTTCAGAGTTTTGTTGCGGCTTGTCCGGTGTGTGCCCGCAGTAAGGGTTCAAGTCTCCCACCCTCTGGGCTTTTGCGCCCTCTTCCCATTCCCAGCCGTCCTTGGAGTCACATCGCCCTCGACTTCGTCACCGGTTTGCCTATGTCACTGGGTAAATCGGTGATCTTAGTCGTGGTAGATCGTTTCTCCAGGGCGGCCCATTTTATTGCGTTGTCTAAACTACCTTCAGCTTCTGAAACTGCGCAACTTATGATAGACCATGTTTTTCGGCTACATGGGTTGCCGTTGGATGTGGTTTCTGATCGCGGCCCCCAGTTCACGGCCAAATTCTGGCGCGCATTCTGTTCTCTGCTTGGTGCCTCGGTCAGTTTGTCGTCTGGCTTCCATCCTGAGACGAATGGACAGACCGAGCGCACTAACCAGACGCTGGAGAACACTCTGCGTTGCCTGGCGGCCTCTAATCCCACTTCCTGGAGTACACACCTGGCCTGGGCTGAGTATGCCCATAATACGTTGCGCAACGCGTCCACAGGGCTCTCGCCCTTCGAGGCTCAACTGGGGTATCAGCCCCCACTATTCCCTGAGCTGGAGAGTAATATAGAGGTTCCCTCCGTGGCATCCTTTATTCGGAGGTGTCGCTCTGTCTGGAAGCGGGTGCGGACTGCGCTTCAGCGCGCTGCTGCTAGACACAAGGTGGCAGCTGATAGACGACGTCGTCCAGCCCCCTCATTCAGGGTAGGGCAACGCGTGTGGCTCGCTACGCGTGATCTGCCGTTAAGGGTGGAGTCTCGCAAACTCGCGCCCCGGTTTATTGGGCCTTTTAAAATTATACGGCGCATTAATCCGGTTACGGTAAGATTACAGCTCCCCCGTGCTATGCGTATCCATCCCACGTTTCATGTCTCCCGGCTTAAGCCAGTCCTTATTAGCCCGCTGGTCTCGGCTGAGAAGCCAGCGCCGCCTCCTCGGATGATGGAGGGAGGTCCAGTGTACACTGTCCACCGTATTTTAGCCGAGAGACGGGTTGGGAGAGGTTTCCAATTTTTAGTAGATTGGGAGGGTTATGGCCCGGAAGAGCGTAGTTGGGTTCCCTCCAAAAATATTCTGGACCCTCAACTTATCAGGGATTTCCGGGGTCGCAGGCTTGAGGGATCGTCTGGGGTCGTCCCTTAGTGGGGGGGTCCTGTCATGGTTTCTCTGCCTGCTCTTTGTTCGTTGTCCACTTCCCTGGGGAGCGCTCATGTTGCGTCCCTTCTCTTTGTTTTCCTAGTCCGTTTCGTGTTTTGGTTTTCAGTTCAGTGTGTTCACCTGTTCAGGGTTTCCTGTCAGTATTTAAACCACACGTCATCGTTATTTGACGCTTCCATATTGCCTATCGTTTTACGAAGAAAGCCGGTATCCTAGGACATCATCCTTTTCCAGTCCCGCTCTCTTCGTTGTTGGAAATCGTAAGCGTTATTTTGTTTTCATTTCTTTCACCATTTATCGGGCGTTATAGTCACGTTCCGAGGGTGCAATTGTTTTTCGTTGTTCTTCCAATTACCATTATTGTTACTGCCCGTGTATTCGGGGCTATCTCGTTTTGCAAGAGAGTTTTTGGTTTCGGCTCCTTCGTTGTGAGCTATAGGGTTTTTTCGTTGTTGTTGCATTGAATATAGTGTTAAGAGTTTTTTCGCCCTATTAGGGTTGCTTTCAGTTGTAGCGGTATCTCTCCTGGTGTGGAGAGTTATATTTTGTTTGTTTATTGTTATTCCCTGTTTGCGGGGTTTCGCTCCCGCTTTGTGGTGTTCAGTGAGCATCCTCTGAACCCCTACTGTCGCGTCTGGTCCTTCGTTCCCACGCTACCCCTGACATGTAGAGTGTGAATAACACTGGAGAAACTACCGAGCCTTGTGGAGAGCCAGTAGAGATGGTCTTGGTGGTGCTGCAGTGGCCTTTATATCTAACCCACTGAGGTCTGTCAGTTAAGAAGGACATTACCCAGATGATAAAGCAGAAAGTCTGACCGCTTTCAAGCGCAGATTGAAGACTCACCTCTTCATGCTGGACCTCTCTCCACCCCTCCCTACCTCCTTGTGACTATTGTTATCAAAATTGTGTAGTTCCCCTCCCCCCCCCAAAAAAAAAATTCCCAATCATACTGACTGCGCCTAGTACTTAGATTCGTGTTTACCTTTTTAGGATTGTTTTAACGCACTTGTTACTAGTTTGGAAAGGCACTATGTACGTCGCTCTGGATAAGAGCGTCTGCTAAATGTCTATAATGTAATGTAATGTAATAAAATTAAGGTTGAGGTTCATCATCAGCGGTTTTTTAGCCATTTGGTGTGGTTGGGTTGTGTTGAACGCACTAGAGAAGTCTACAAACACCAATATATTAAAATATATATTAAAATACAATGTCAAAAAGAAAATGATACACCTATTAATACTTAAAACAAACTTTATGAAAATTTAAACCATACAATATTGTAACTAATATAAAATTGTAGGCCTACAGTATAGATTAAAACAATGCAAACAAGGATCTTCTTAAATTTAACTGGTCATGTGAAAAATCTGCCTGCGGGACAAATCTCGGAAAAAAATTCAAGCTCTCTGTCACATCTGCAAGCATTCTGATTTTAAATGTAACAATATTCTAAATACATAAGATTTAATTAAGTGTGTTTTCATCATTTATGCATGAGGTGTGATTTCAACACCATCAAATTATATACATTTATATAATATTCAACAATCTCATACAATTAAACCAAATGAATAATTTGTTAAAGGTAGCCTATGTGCACAAATGCATTAGCCTATCGTATATAATAAGACGACCTTTGGTGTAAATGTTATTTTTTATTCGTTGTAGCTACGTGCATAAATTAAACATTTCAGCATTTTTTATTTTTTTTACATTTCAGCATTTGCTATGACAGTGGAAGGCAAAGGCGCCATGCGGCGCAAGGGAAGTGCACTGACCATGCCGAGCAACTGTGCGCAGCAGAAATATATATCTATGGGATCGGCTGATATTACAGGAACGGTCAAAGGATTGAGCTGATCCGTCTGTTTTACAGATCAGTGGATCTGCGGAGAATCCTGATCACATGACGTCTTACTGGATTGGTTATAACAGAGAATACAAGTAACCTAAATAATATGTAATGCTAGTTTTTGATGATATCAGGTTACGTATTATTTTACAAATTAACTAGTATGTAGATCGTTGATCGTAGGCTCGTTATATAATAGCCTGCACTCCTTCCGTATGTTGCTGTAGGCTGCATAAGTGCCTCAGTTTCCCATAGTGCGTTGTTTGTGAGTGAAGCATGCTGGGAAAACATGTGTAGGGTGTGCTCTTAGTTCGTTTAGTTATTTTAAATATATTCCGTGCGTTAAATAATAGATCAGCTATTTTAAATTGACTACCTTGCTAGTTATGATCAAGTTATAATTAGCGTAGATAAAGAATTCGTATAGCAACATAGTAAATCGCGCTGCCTCTGCTGTTCTGTCCCACGCGAACATCTCCTTTTACAAGCATGTCTGCAGAACCCGATGACACCGTCGACTTTTTAAAGAAGGCCTCCATTTATTACAAAGACATCTGTCCGGAACAGTCCCGCTTTCTGATGTAAGTCTGTACTAAACCGAAACGCAACGCATTGTTTCACCTCTATGAGAAAAATGTTTTCCGGCACACGCAACTGCTGGTGCAATGGCCCGTTGTTTCCTCTGGTAGGCAGCACCAACACAGCCAGTTTTCGTTTGACATAGTGGGCCTACACAATGTAAGCTTTTGCTACATGTTATTGTATATTTGGTCATTAGTAACATGTTATTTCAGAATTGACCCTCATGAGTCATGACTCTTGAGAAATGGCAACTGTTCGCCACATTTAAGTGTTTTTATCTGATCTTCAAAAGGGGAATCCAGTGTGTCAGATTTAACAGATTAAGAGCAAATATATTTTTCTTTAGTTATAGTGTTTGGGTTTGTATGGTACTTTTTAATGTCTTCTGGTCAGTTCCTGACGGATTTCTGGTCCAGGTATGATTATATGTATATTAGATTAGGTTAGATTTATTTTTTTATTGCCAGAGCAGACTACGTCCCAGAGGTATTTGTTTGAAAACCGTGCGTTGTCAAGAAAGGTTATAGTTACTGCTGGAAAGCATATTATATGTAGCAACACGGCAACAGGGTTTCAGTGAGATGCCTCTCGCAAGTGTAACCCTAATTGACTTAGCCTTTCTCACGCATTCATAATAAGTGAAATAGATTGGTAGACATCCAATGCATACACAGTAGTGCAGCCGGGGAGAAATAACAGAAATAAAGCTTTTTTTCAGCACAGAAAATGGGCCCAAATGTATGGCAGTGTTTTTCCACAAAGAAAACTCAATCAATAAAGTGGTCTGGGGACTATATAGGCATGCTAATTAGCCTATCACTCTATTGTTTGTAGAGGTAAGGTATGTGGTCTCAAGTGCCTACCCACCATGCATTTTTGCATTCATATCTAATTATAGTACATATTGAGAAAGTGAGGAATATCTTTGTTGGCATAACGTACTCCCCTAATACTTTTATAAGATGAAGTCCTGTTACCAATTACATAACTATACTAAGACAGGCATGGAAAATCTAATAATCCATCTGCCACATCAAGTATATTACTCCTTTTGTGGAGTTATTAATGGGTCCCACTCTGTGAAACATATACATTTACTGTCCTTTGACTCAAAAGAAAATGGTCTAATCTTGCCCTGAATGGGTCCCCGTGGTAAAATGGTGGAATCCTGAACCTGGAGCCGTTTGTATTTATAACCCCCCCATCCCCGGAAGGAAAAAAGCCTACATCTGGTCCAAAATCTATGCTTTTTCTGCTATTAGGTGCCCATGTGGTATTTGTGACACATGCGAAAAGCTTGTCAAACTTGAAACCTGATAGGCAAAAAATAAATAAATATACTTAATCATCATGCCCAACAGTAATTTGATGCATGTTGGGGGGTGGGGGGGTGGGATGGGATGGTGAGGTAATATAAAATAAAGGATCAGAGCACAGTCTGACTACAGCGTCTGTGGGGGAAATCATTGGTGACTGTTTACCGATGCTCGGAAACAAAGAAATCTTGGGACAATTAATTTAAAACTGTGTTGTGAGTGTGGAGTGTGTTCAAACTGGCATGAATATGTTCATTTCCTGTAAAGGAAGCTTTTAGCTATATTGTCATCCGGGCAACAGAGATTAATGACTTGTTTCTCTCAGAGAGAGAGGATGCCTTGGATTCCAGTTCCATGCTTCATGAACTGAGCAGGGACTCAATGAAGACGCCACTGTGGTTAAACGATGCATTTTTCATGATATTTATTTTTAGAACCCCTGTTTAAATTCTCACATCATAAGCTTAATTGCACAAATAAGCCTTAGACTTTTTTTGTTGTTTTTAATCCATGTCTAGCCTAATTAATCACATTTCCAGTCCATGAGAAGCCAATATTTAGGCCATTTCAGTGGAACAATGTTAAACATTATATTCACAAGAATGTAGAAACATGCATTGATACATTGTGAAGTAGTGATGTACAAAATAACTAGATGTACCAATACATTTTGATACTACAGTTAATTGGGACACCATTAGTATATTATATTATTTATAGTTCTGTGATATTTCTGAGTATTATAAGATGTTATGGTAAGGCTGCCATCAGCATACAGCATACAGCTTAACGCTATATCATCGATTAAGGTTGTATCCCGAAACGTTAGAATTTTTTGGTAAAACATTGAGTAGATATTTTATGAATGTAGCTTTATTCAGTAGAATAATGTCCCAGTAAGGCACAAATATAGGCCTAACATAGGCCTCTGCTTATTTGAATGGACTTGAGGCAGGTTCTGAATTCTGACCTAATTTGAATTTTGACCTAATTTGTTCTTTTGCGTGTGGGAATTTGTGGTAAATTAAGTAGGCATAGTTATGGCAGTGGGTGAAAATTATGGCAGTGGGTGTTATATTTTACATGTTGACGATTCTGACTTTTGTATTTTCTTTAGGCTAAGTGCACCGTGTGTGTTTTCTGCAAACTAGCAGGCCTGTAGTGTGTTGCCGATGTTGGTGTTGGTTTTATTGAACTTTGACTAAAACAACTTGTGTCAAGAATTCTGCAGGTATTGAATTCAAAATATACACTATATGGCCAAAAGTATGTGGACACCCCTTGGTCTGGGGCTGTTTTTCATGGTTCAGGCAAGGCTTCTTTGTTCCAGTGAAGGCTAATCTTGACACTGCAGCATACAATGACATTCTAGACGATTCTGGGTTTCCAACTTTGTGGCAACATTTTGGGGAAGGCCCTTTCCTGTTTCAGAATGACAATGCCCCCGTGCACAAATAGAGGTCCATTGAGAAATGGTTTGTCGAGATCGGTATGGAAGAACTTGACTGGCCTGCACAGAGCCCTGACTTCAGCCCCATCCAACGCCATTTGGATCAGTTGGAAAGCCGACTGCGAGCCAGGCCTAATAGCCCCACATCAGTGCCCCACCTCACTAATGCTCTTCTGACTGAGTGGAAACAAATCCACACCAGCAATGTTCCAACATCTAGTGGAATGCCTTCCCAGGAGAGTGGAGGCTGTTATAGCAGCACATGGGGAGCTCCATGTTAATGCCCATGACTTTGGAATGAGATGTTGGATGAGCAGGTGTCCATATACTTTTGGCCATGTTGTGTTTTTAAAACATACCATATTTAATTTCTGGAGACATTACCATGTACTTCTAAACTGAAATGTGTTAATACTTGTATTCTGAGAGGATCAAGTAAATTAATGAATATGTAAAATACTGATAAAGAGCCTGAGGTACTTTCAGGCATTTGTTTGGGAAAAGAATTGGCCCATATGATGATTGTAATTGCAGGTCTGTGAATGCCAGTTATCAGTCATTGGTTAATAATGCTGGAAATGTTGTGTTTTACAGGTAACATAAAGCCCTCAAATGGCTAACGGCCAGTTAAAATTATCAAACGGTAGCATTCAATGCTGTTGGCTAAACATAAAGAAAATATAAGTGCAACATATGGGATTAGTTTGTAATTATTTTGAAGTAGTATTATTTTGAATATTGGTGATTGGAGCCAAGTTGTAGCTCTCCAGGCAGGAGATGGTTAAATGTCTTTTCAGATGGCGCTGTGAAGAGGCCACTGGTTCTGTTCAGTGCTGCGACATTCTTGGAGAGGAAATTAACTGACAGTGATAATTTCCCAAGTTCTTTCGCAATTATAGAAGGTGAATGAGTGATTTATTTCTCCCAGAAAGATATTGAGGTTATGGCCTTGACGGGCGTGATTCTGGATGTTCAGCATGTCTTTTGAAATGAAAATTCTCCCCCCCCTTTTTGCCCGTTGTATAGACTGAGCCACTCGGAGGACACAGTGGTACTGATTTGAGGCTCAACGTGACTGGTGCACGTCCGCGATTAGATGTTGGCAAAACAGGATTTATGAAGTTGGATAAATCTGTGTCAGAAAGAGGCGTAGGCAGAAAGATTTGGTTATTCCCTATAAGCAGTGCATGCCGGCAAGGCATGAGGTCTGGATTTCTATGGATCCTGTCCATAATTATTCTGCTGGTGACTCGAGATTTTGAAAATAAAATGACTTGAGCTTAAATTAATTAGCCTCTTGCGCAGTGCTATAATTAAACAAGCACTGAAAAACCTACATGTCCTTCAGCTATAAAGCTTCCAGGAAGGACTCCAGCCAGCCACTCAGTGGCAGCGGCACAGGCGTCATTCTGAACGAAGGCACTGTTTGTTCAGGCGCTTACGTCCTTTCTTGCGGCCTCCTTGTGCGTGGTTTCCCGCAAGCGCGGCGTTTGCAATGTGCTATGCAGCAGACAGCCTGTCCCACTTTGGACTGCCGCCCCCCCCCCCCCTATTTGACAGCCCCTGCACTCATTACGATCGGACCCTGTCAGCAGGAACGTGAGACCCGGCTGTCGGGAAGCGCAGCGTCACCACAGATCCTCCGGGACCGCCGTTTGCAGCGCAGTCATCTCCGACCTCTGCAGCTGCAGGGATAGCCACTCCCTCCGAGGCTCAAGCTGTCTTTATTGGTCAGAGTTATGGCATAACCGCCTAAAATCTGGCAATCCGTATTTGTCCGCTGTAGGGGACATGAGAGTCTGATCTTAATCTCAAGAACTATATATTGTACTACACGGCAAGTGATACATTCAATACAATTTTAATAAATAATATTATAAGTATTTTCACTGAAACATGTTTTTGTCATCCAAGACACGTGTATTATGTCATTATGTCGCAGGAGGATAAATTGGACGTTTCTCTGCATTCCTTGGTTGTAAGTGAAGTTCTCCTAGTTCACACACTTGATATCATCTTGTTCAAGGAGGTCTGTTAAAACCCCTTCGCGCAGTGGCCTGTTAACCCCTTCGCGCAGTGGCCTGTTAACCCCTTCGCGCAGTGGCCTGTTAACCCCTTCGCGCAGTGGCCTGTTAACCCCTTCGCGCAGTGGCCTGTTAACCCCTTCGCGCAGTGGCCTGTTAACCCCTTTGCGCAGTGGCCATGCCAACGGCACCGTGAGATTGCTCAACTGAGACATTAATTGCTCCTGCAACCAAACTATGAGTGGAAACGACAAACTCCATGTTCTATCTTTATTCGTACATGATTGTTGCATAGCTAGTCTATTTAACAAGCTATCTCCCACACAGCCTTACTTGCAACTACACCGACCAATGCGCGACACGGCGGACAATGGCGTCTGTCCGTGGGTTCATAAAAATATTTGTTTCCGTCATAGCAACAAGATAAAGGCAAAAATAGCCCAAGCATATGCCAATGCATCGGTGAAAATTCTGAATTAAATTTTAATACTCAAAGCTGAAGAAATGTCTGTACATTATAGGCTACTCTTTCATTGGCTAATAGTTTAATGACTTTCCACTGAAAATGAAAACATTAACACTTCGCTCTCAAGGGTCATGCCTTGAAATTGTTCCAGAGTCCAATACGTCATACTTTGGATGTTTGGCGTCCGTAACGACTGCCGGTGAAGGGATGGCAGTGGATTACTGTCAACATGATGCTAATTCAACAGCCTTTGGCTGAACAGTACCCACTGCTGACATCATCAAGCTTGTTACTACGGCTGCAATTGGTTTTTATTGTGTAAATATTAACTGATGAAATTAACATTTTCTCCTTCTCTTTGATTTCAGGCAACAACGGCAATGTATGAAAGGTAAATTAAATTACTTAATTCTACACCTAGTAATGTCAAGTTTTAAACTAAAGTAATGCTGAAATGTTGTTTCAAAATTAATCCATTGAGATAAGACTTTATTGTCCCCAAGGGGAAATTCCTTTCCACAGTACTGTACACATCAGACAACAGTACATATAACAGCACACAGTAACAACATACAATGACGGACAACAGTACACACTCACGCCTGTTCAGTGAGGCCTATTATTTAAGGCGGCTATAGCTGCGGGGATCAGGCTTTTCCCAAAGCGAGCCCTTCTGTACCTCAGTGTTCTATACCTGCACCCGGAGGGCAGTAGGGTAAGGTGGTGATTGAGCGGGTGTGTGATGTCCTGTTCTATTGAGGTTGAAATGCGTGCAATGGCCTTACTGTTCAGCTCTGCGAGGTTGGGTGTGGGGAGACCAATTATCCTGGCAGCGGTGTTGGTTATGCGTGTGAGTTTGGCCCGGTTAGTAACGGATGTTAAAAAAGCAGGTGGAACAGTACAGTAGGATGGGCTGAATCATGCTCTGGTATAACAATAGGAGGAGATGTGGGGCAACATAGAGTCCTTTAAGCTTGCGGATGACTGATAGTCTTTGGTGGCTCCTTTTTTGGGTGTCATTAGTGTGCTGGTCGAAGGTGAGTCTATTGTCCAGTGTCACTCCGAGGTATTTGAAACTGTCAACCGTTTCAACCGTTTGGTTATTGATGATAATGGCGTGCTGAGGGGTGCTTATTATTTCCTTTGTCTTGCTGACATTGAGGTGAAGATGGTTACCCTCACACCACTGGGTGAAGTGTGCAACCGTGTTGTGATATTCCAGAACAGAGTGGTTGTCTGTGAGTAGGGCAAGAATGGCTGTGTCGTCTGAGTATTTGAGGTAAGTAGTGATGGGTGACGGACTGGTGCAGTCATCGGTGTAAAGTGTGTACAGGAACGGGCTCAACACACAACCCTGCGTGGCTCCGGTGTTAGTGGTGAGTGCAGGTGATGTGGTTGTGCCCACCCGCACAGCTTGCAGTCTGTCACTAAGAAAATTGTGCATGAGATGAATCGGACGTTGTATGCACAATTGTGAAATTATGATATTGATGTGGAATTATTTCATAGTCGTACAAATCATTTCGTTAGGTTTTGTCCTGGTGGAAATTATAGATATTACTTTAGGTCCAGTCACCTTGGACATTGGAATACCGTTTGCTTTGTACTGTATAAATAGGAATATAGTCTTCACCAGCCCAGGAAAGGTGCTCATTTCTTCAGGGAATAGTGCATTCATTTTCACCAGTTTGGGCATCACAATAAAAACCCACATACAATGTATATAGTGATGCATCTTTCAGAATTAAATTGAGATTTTATTCCTTCCTAGAATTATCCAGAAACTGGTTTCGCAGGCGTTTATCTGTGTGTTAAAAGAAGGCGGTGTTGTATGCATTGTAATATAAATGACGCTCAAGGCTTTTTCATTAGCATGAAACGGTAATAGTCCCCACTAACCTTGTGTGCCTGTGTGCTTGCTTGTAGCGCATTTTCAATCAGACTTTTAAAATCATCTCGTGCTAAGCCAATATAAATGGAAATGATGAGTGACAGACGGGGCCGTAGCATCGTTGGAGTGAACGTCCACACTGCACTAGCTGTCGGACACCTTGCCTAAATGCGTAGTGACACACTGGTTATTTAAAAAAATCACCTCATCCTGAATGTGTTGCTGAGGGACGGGACTTAAACTTTGCACCTTCGGGAGTTTAAACAAGAAACTACCTAAGGAATTTAGTGAGCTATTTACAAACCCGAATTCCAAAAAAAACCTGATCAACTTTATAGATTTTTGTAAATATACGCTAATTCTGAATTTGATGCCTGCAAGACGTCCCAAGAAAGTTGGAACAGGGGCAAACAAAGACTGGGAAGTTGAAGGAACACCTGTTTGGAACATTCCACAGGTAAACAGGTGATGCTATCATGACTGGGTATCAGACTCAATACTTTATTTTCAGGTACTTACAAGCGATACTATAACCTCTCTGCATTTGAATGGATCTCTATGGGAATTGGGGGTTGGCCCTAGATTAGGGATGTGCACGTTTAGTCGACTAGACGATTAAACGTTGCTACCCTCGCTAGTCAGCACCAGAAATACTAGTCGGTTAAACTTATTATTTTATTAATGTACACATTTAAATTACATATTGACATAATTTGCACTGAAATGTCATGTTTTCCTGGTTAAATGTTGCTTTATAAAAAAACGAGCATCCGTTACTAATGTTAACAAAAAAATTTAAACAAAGGAAAAAAACAAAAACGCATTAGCCTGTTCGCCCTGCAAGTTAAACCAGCGAGGTGGAAAGAGTAAGTAGGCCTATCGCGTTGTTGAATAGCCCAATAAAACTAATCTAATGTCACGTCGATCAGTTGGCCTAATTGTTATTTTTTTGTGTTCCTATTATTGGTAGCTTTTCTGATGACCGATTATTATTTTTTACTGTATTTGCTATGCGATCGCGTTCACCCAATGAAAATGCCTTTGTAATAATCAGGCACATTTCCTAAAAACGTTTTGTTATGTTGAATATTGTTTTCAATAAATGTTATTTGTTAACTTTTATTTAGTGAGTTGTCATGTTTTGTAGGATAATGTGCAATGTTCATAATGCAAGGCGCAAAGTGCCACACATTTCAGCGGCATTTAAAATACGATTTGGTTATTGAAGAATGTGATTAACGGTTTCAAATGGCTCTTATAATATACGCAATATTTTTTCGGACAATGTTTAACCTTATAGATTAAATTGTGCTCAATTTTTCTGAGTGTTTTCTTACTTTTAGACTAGTCGACTAGTCTAAGTTTAAACTTCCGTTTAAACGTCAGGGAAATTAGTCGTTAGGAACATCCCTACCCTAGATTAAGCTGTGGTCTGTGGTATCAAACGAGCCTCAAACCATCACTCTGCTGCCAGATATGCAGTAGATATGGATGGATCACTTTAAGGGTTGTTTCTCGTGACTCATTTTCCTATTGAACTCTATGGAAAAATAAGTCCGGAGAAACAACCCTTGGGTTTGTAAATAATGTTAATTTGATGACATTTGATTGGATGAGAGCCTGGGTTACTTACTCCTTAATCCCGCATGAAATTCCCTCTTCAGTTTACATCTCAGATCTTGTTGTCAGGCAGTTGGTAGGCAGGTGTGACTTCTGCACTGCTGCTTGTATCAGGCTCTGAAAAGCTGCTAAACTTGGTGCCTTGAGTTTCAAGGCTGGGTCACGGCGTCTGCGAATGAGGGCGGGTTTCAGTTTGCAATGGGGTGGCGCGTCGCCAGCATCCACAGTGTGAAAGGCAAGCGACTCTGAAGTTGCAGCCAGCAGCTGACTTTAGCGTTGACCCATGCCTTCACACTAATGTGAGGATTGCACAGTGAAGGATGTGGCCAGAGCTCTATCACATTGATTAGGGTAACCCAAACACTGTTGTTACTACAGATTAGAGGGCCGTGCTAAATTCATACCCCAGGGGATGGATGTGGTGTCCTCTTGCTTGGTAGGTGCCATCTGGTCTGCGGTTGCTTTTAAGGGTTGCAGGAACATGTAGGATCATTCATGGATTTTCACTGTTCCCATCTCTGTTCTGTAATATTAGATGTTAAAATGAGAACAGGTCATTTACCTATCTTGGCTTGCCTCTTGAGTCTCTAACTCAAGTTTGGAGGATTCCAGGGTCCCTGATGTGATTATTTGCATTTCATTCTTTGGTTTAATTTATTTTATTGTCGCTACTACTGTCTGTTCCAGTTACAGGACATTAAACAAGCGCTGCTGTCCACCCCATTAATCCATTTTCATCATCCCTATGTAAAGGATTCAAACAAATTAACAGATGTAGGAGCTTCATTGCTTTGTCTCATCATGTAGGTTTTCTTTTCTGTGCTTTTTCATGAGTTTCCACAGTAAAGTATTCTTTAAATCACCAGCTATTTTCAGCATTCCAGCCACATTGCCTTTTACAATACAAAACAACCTGGTTGGTTACCTGTCAAAGTGGCTGGCTGGCTGGCTGCTAGAGGAGCCAATCTTACCCGCCACAATCAAAATTTAACCAGCATTGGGTGGTGGCTGGTGTTAATTTCACACCCTGATAATACAAATACAAAAATCATGCTAGAATACACATGTGGGTGGTGCACATGCATTTAATTTGTTCATATTTGACTAAAACTTGACCTCTGGTTATTTTTCTGCATTCTGTATTCTAGGTGAGAAGGAGCTAGATGGAACGCTCTGCCCGTTCTGTTTCCACTGGCGACACGCCGACGACCTCCGAGTGAGGATTAAGCCGAAGCGCAGGGCCTCCAGGCCGATCCAGAAGATTCTGCGGAGGGAGGCGGCTTGTAAGCGCCTCAGTTCAGTGCAGCTGAAGGCCCTAAGACGATTCCGGAATTCTCGCAGTACTCGGGTGAGTCCTACCAAGTGTCAGTGGGAATGAGGCAGAATTCCCACAACAATTTGTCCTGGTCTGTTGAGTTGACATGGCCCACGCGTAGCCATCTGGTTGTGTCCCCGGCTGAAGCCCCGGATCTTTTTTTTTTTTATTCCCCCCCCCCCCTCAGCCTTGAATTTTTTTGACAATCAATTTATTCACTGTTAGAAATACAGGGGGTGCCACAGGGACTGGAAAGCTCATCCCCCCTGAAAGAGAAATGAGCTCCCCTGTAAGCAATAAAGGTTAACAAATAATAAAAATGCTGCACTTGGTGTCCGTAATCCCAACTTCAAGAGCTTGCATAAGAGCAGGACCATTTCAGGATTTTGCCAACTTCTGTTCTTAATTATTTAATTGCTCAATAACTTAATTGATCTGACTTTAATTATATATTTTGTAAATCACAAAGTACAGCTGAAGACCGCATGTTCACCATCAGTGAAAGCATTTTTATTACGGTCCGATACAGGTGTCAACCAACATTGGTATATGTAAAACACAAAAAAACACAAAAAAAAAAAAGTAGGGTGATTGGATGGAACAAAGACCAGCGCAGTAAGTCAGAAGGTCGAGGAAGTAGAGGACGTTTTTGCAATTGGTACAATGCAATCCACAATTTAGCAGGTGCTCTAATCCGGAAGGACTTCCAGAAGCGGAGAACATCAGAGCTAGCCTCAGGAATACAAAAGTGTGATGATATCGAGAAGGTGCAGGAGGCCCATTTATAATCGGCGACCGTGAAGTTAACCAAACAATCCCAACAAATAGTATTGTAAACAAAAGTCAGCGGCACTTTAAAGATAACCTATCTTTCCACAGCGATACCTATATCATTATATCACAAGGCAATCCATAAATAAAGAAAGCGGATAGCTAAAGAGGGTCAGAGGAGGTGAAGTGTGAAGAGATGGGTCTTCAGTCTGCATCGGAAAATGGGTAGGATTTCTGCTGTCCTCTGTCCTGACCACAGTGGGGTGGGGGGGTGGGGGGGGGGGGGGTCAGGCTCCCAGAGGTAGCAAAGTGGAGAGGTCTGGCTAGTGTGTAGGGTCTGATGAGCGTAATCAGCGTATGAATATATAACTTGTCCGTTTAGCTGCCCGATAGGGGCAACTGATTTCGATGGAACTGATCAGGTGTACACGAGGAATCTGTGTGCCCGACACACTGTTGTGATGTTCTTGAAGAGGGACAGTTTGTTGTCCTAGCAGATGAAGAGTCATTTTAAATTTTATTTATTTTATTACCGAGGCAATTGTTACTCTACTGTTGTCTTACCTAGAATGGTGTACATTACGAAGTATACTCCATTATCGTACGCAGCATTATACGGTCACACCCCTTTCACACCGAAGCAACTACCCGGGTAAAAACCCATGATTGCAGTTGGTGTGAATGTTGTCGGATTTATGTGGGTTGGACACGGCTCGGCTTCATTGTGAAGTGGCACGGGTTACTCTACACAGCATGGTTATCTGACCAACCCTCAATATTATCATGTCTTTAACTTGGTGTTCTGACAATTTTATATAAATGTTGAAAACCGTAGGCTATTCATGTGAATGTATATTACAACCAAACAATTCTGGAATTATCTTCATTTTCGCTATAGCCTAGAATCACAGGCTTGCAGCTAGATTCACGCAAGGGGAGGATTGCTCAATTGTCACAGGTAAATAGGCTATGTATCGGTGAATAACCTATTAAATGACAAATAATATGTTTAAAACGTTTTCTGACAGTTTTTAAATGAAAGCATTTGTCAGCGTAGTACATTGTATCCGCTAGCCAGCTGGCTACCATACCCTTATTAGCAGGACAAAACCGAAAGTGTACAGAAGTAAATTTGCCTACCCTGGTCTTTCGTGACTGCGACGACCTGGGACTTGCTTGTTACCATAGTGTGGTGTGTGCGTCAAATGTGGGCTGAATCAGTGTTAAATATCCCGTGTCATTTTTGGGTTTTGTGTGTGAACAGAGTATCAATCTCTCCGTTACTCGTTCCCCTTTGGTCATGCAGTTATACAGCAGTTATACAATTTCCCCCCAACAGCTTTTTGCCATTGAGACTTTTTTGTGTGATAGTCTTATGTGTGTGCTGCTGAGTTAGTGTTTATTTTCTTGATGTTTAAAAATGTGTCTATTTGGTGTTGAACTGGGGCGCTGTGAAGACTACTCTTCTGAGTGATTCAGAATCCGTCCGCCTTTGACAAGTGCAGTCAGAGTGGAGAATTACTCCAATGCAACACCCTTGTGTCCTTGACATGTGGCAGTGATATGGCATTCATCACGAGCCATTTCAGCCCTTGAGGAAGAAGTTGTGACATTCATCTAACTTTAGGAGTACGAAATGTTTCCATAATAAGAATAAAGTTGGAATTTTAATGCTATCCAATGCAATGTGAAATAATAGAATACACCAATTTAGGGTATTCATTTGTGTGCTCAAACTGCTAATGCCTGATAAGCATTAATGTGCTAATGCTAACAAGTGTTATTCGCATGCTGATGCTAACAAGTGTTAGCTTACTAGCATGCTAAGTGTTAACTTATTATTGCCTATTGTTAAACGGTCTGAAGTCAGGTGGATAAAATACAAGTCAACACTGTTTGCCACAAACCTTAACATTGTTAAATGCATTTGTAGCTTGCTATTATTTAGAAAGCAGTGCATAATTCATAATCTAGCTAGCTACCTAGCTTGTTACCTCCCGGTCTCCCGAGCTGAGGCTTCAAGTAGAGCAGCTGCACTGTTGTCAGGCATAAGAATGTATGGTGCCATGCTCATGGTTTGTGTATGTCAACACCTCCTGCGAGCCAGGACTCCACAGAGGCGACGGGCCTTCATTAGAATGCGTCTCCTCCTGTTCCCTGCTGAATTTTCCACTGTGAAAAGTGATAACCGCAAGTGCAGAAACAAACAGCGGGACGTGGTTTATCTCTGCCGATATGAATGGGTGGAGGCAGGGAAAGGATTTTAATCCCAGCACTGTGAACGGCAGAACTGTTTCTGAGATGTTTCCGTGGGGTAATCATAAAATATAACATTGAGTTTCTCTCTCACAATGCCTCCAGACTTTTGATGTTTTTTTTTTTTTTAGTGATTGACTGAATTTAACTCTGTATATAAAGTTCAACTTTGTGCACAATTTCGAAAGGTTTCTGCCTCCAGGGCCTATTTATTTTCAATAGTTTACCTCAAAACTCAACCAACCAGTGGTACACTTTTAATTGCATTCTTAAATGTACACGCAAGGCTTTTGTTAAATATGTCATAATTTGTGTTGTATATATTTCCTGGAGAATTCATCCCTCTGAAATGTGAATTTACAAAATCGCTGAACCCCGAATGCAGATCATTTGCAGATTCTGCTTGGAAGAACAAAATTCAGTTTTCTGAGAAGCATCCATTACTTTATGAACGTGACTCCAATTGACAGTACATTGTCATTGTGATAATCCGCACGTAATGTAACAGATATAATGGTCTGATGTTTATGACACCGTGTGACAGATTGATAAACACAGGAATAAAATAAAACTGACAGAGCAAATGATTTTTGAAATTTCACTTTCTCATGCGTTTACTATTTGGTTTCTGTCTTTGGAGCTGACCTCACAGGTGTGCATTGACTTCTCTCTGGGGGGAAATCATATTTCACTGAGCGATGAGTGTTACACACAGCTCGCAGTGCCCAATGACACATGCCAGTCAGAGATGGGATCATTTCAGGTGTATAAGGTTGCCTCTGCCCTGAAACGAGACGCAGTAAAATGGCATACGTGCGTACGTCGGCCATAAACATGAAGGCATTACCTTGCAGAAAATTTTTTATTCTGTTGTGTCGTTTACCAAAATGATCACTTCTTAACATCTTATTATCGAGCAAAATTCTTTACCCTCTCAATCCTGACAACTTCCAAATGTCCACCGCCCTGCTGGCCCCAGTCTGCACCGAGAGGATTCAAATGCAAACTTTTGGCTGCGTCACTGCACTGATTTTGAACAATATGTATATATTTTTTTCATCATGAAGAATAAAGGATAGCCCTGTCCAAACTGATGGCTCTGGGCACACAACCGTGGAGGGAAAAAAAGCCGGGACCTCGAGTATTAACACGTTTCTAACTGGAGCGTGAAATGAAGCTATGGAAAAAGTAAATTAATTCAAATCGACCCCTGGGAAAATGTTTTGTCAAATGTACCAGGCAAGTGGATTTTATGTTCCTCAAAGAAAAACTGGCGCTGAAGATTACTGACTAAAATCCACAATATTGGCATGATTCAATAAGATTTATATAACTTTTCTGTTCGGACCCTTCCAAAGCCCCCTCAGACGAAACGAATATCAATATTTCACTCTGTGCCACATATAAATCTTACGTGTATATAAAATTCATAATTGAATTTTAGATTTTATCTACCGTCCATATGGCCCGTTTGTTTGCATTGTACATCTGACGCTCGGTTTCCAGTAAAGGAGAACAGTCGTACACAGCTTGAGGTTTCTGACGCGTGACCCCGAGGGTATTTTTAGATTTGTCACGTGCACTTGTTTGAGTGACATGCTCGGACCCATATGAAAAGCTTTTAATAAGCACTAGATACCAGACTCGTCTCGCTTGGCCTCTTCCTCATGCTCATATCGCTATCTTTGCACCACACAATGCGGCGGTCACGTTTTGTAGCCGCTGGCATGCCACTGAAAGCTCAGGGATTTAACACTGGTGCATCGGTGAGCTTTTGACGAGATAACAAGAGGGTTTGTTGGGTCTAAGCGGGGATGGAGCCTTCCGGTGGAAAGGAGAGCCCACGCAATATAGGGATTCCTCAGGAGAATTTTAAGTGCCACTCCTCCTGCTGCCATCTGGGTTACTGGTTGTTTCAGCTGCTGAAAGTTCCGCACATGGCCGGCACCGTTTTCACCAGAGCATTGGTTTTATTCCCTCAGCGCTATGAATTTGGTGTGGTAAACTCGATTTGAACTTCGATTCCGCCCTGTGGTGCGTCAACCAGTTGTTGCAACGCTAAACACTGTCTCCACCAGCGATGCCAATGTTATTCCTCCCCCAGAGATGATGGAGCAGATTAAAAATTGAGAAATTCATGTTTGTAAGAGATTCTGAGAACTCCACCTCATTGCAAGACCCTAACAATGTCACGCTTGTTTACCACACGTATGTTCCCAAACATGTAACCGATACCTTTCCTGCAGCATCAACACAGAGGGTCGGGTTTAGTAAACATTTAAATAGGTCATCCCTGACTGCAAACAGGCTACATCTCTCCACGTCCTAGAGAGAATATGGGAACAATCTCCTTACTGCCTCTGGTCCCAATAGTGGCACTACGGGCAACGCCCTGCTTCCTGTTCACATCACGGTTCCTGACTGGCACAGATAGGCACCAACACATATACCAAAGCATACACCCCCTGCCCTGATACTGCAAAAGTGCCCTATACGTATACGGCCCAGCTTACCACAGGTGCCCTTTTTTATTTTGAGCATAACTCCCCCCCAATGAAAGACTTTGCACGGCCCTGGTGTCTAACAATAATGGCTGAAGAACAAGGATGGCTTGCAAGCCCACAAGCGTTAGCCATGTGACAGGATATAGTGTATAAATTTGTGCAGCCAATCCCCTCTGTTACCGTAGTAAGTCAAGGGCAAGGGCACCAATGCTCGGGAGAGCGTCAGCGTAATACCGGCTACTGCCCGGTCTTTCCTCATTGCACATGGCAGCTGGTTGTATTTTTAATGCGCTGGCATATATATAGAAAACAAAGAGCAATTTGATCATTGCTTGGATTTCACGGAATTATTTGTGTCTCAGTCTGTCAGTGTGTAGGTTTTCAGTGTGACATATAGGGTAAGTGAACTGGTTTAGTCTGCATTCAGCAGTGGCGATTTGGGGTGGGCAAGGGGGTCTTTTTTTCCCCGGTCACGTTCTGAATTCTCTTCTCTTCCTCTTGGGTGCTTGCGTTTCACGACTCGGCAAACGAGGTGGACCAAGTCTGGTTGCGTCTCGTCTTATCGTTTATCGCATATCATACTTGATCATACTTCATTTTAATTTCTGTTTTTGAACAGAACATCGACTCTCCAATCGTATTTCTGGACCCATTTCTTCACCACTGGCGTTCACTATCCGTTAGAGTCCACTGTTACTCCAAAGCGTGCGCTGACTGCCGCCTGTTCTTCGCCTTCATCGTGCACCTTGACATAGGCAGACTGCAGTCGACCAGTCATTTTTTGGAAAGACCCAGGTTGTACCCTCCCAACTGAAGCCCTCCCTCTCAGATTGTATGCCACCCTGCAGAAATCTGTCACTGCAAAAGGGGCCTCTGCTTTAACGGGATACTCTCCTCCGGAGGCCCCCACTACAGGGCTCAAAGCACAAGGTATTGCCAAGAGGCACACTGAGCGACGAGATGCCAGCAATGGTTACTTGGAAGAACTTTTGTTGTGCTCGCCCTATCGCAGTGTGAACCGGGTTTACCTGATGAAAATTTCAGTCAAAACCATAAAGCTAGCAAAAAGACCGCTGGGCAGTGAGTGGGGCAAAGACTACTGGGTCATTCCTGTATTTTATTTTTATTTGTATTTTTTTTGTGGTTATGTTCTATAGTTTGAGTGCTCTTCCAAATAAACATTGATTCAACAGTATTGAGGAACCTTCATACATTTCTTAATTTTGTTTACGTGAATGGTGCAGATATGGCAGTTCTGAGCACACCTAAAATTTTTCTCAATTCTAATCGAAATCCCCCGACCTAAAGGTGGCTTGGTCCCGTTCGAGCCAATGCGCGTCCGTGCAGGACCCAGACCAGGGTTGAGGGACACCGTAAGACATACACGCACAATTTGATCTTTGTGACAGTCTGACTCTTTGCCGCTTCTCAAGTGTGCCTCTGTGCCGCGGGTGTGTGGAAGCGCTGGTGTTCACGCCTGACTAAATATGATAGGGGTCTGTGGAAGGGAAGTTTTGGACGAGCTGTGCTGTGCTTGAATAAAGTCACCTGTTCCTCAACCTGTAGATTTCTGTTTGTCTCGCACAAAGTGATTCTGATCTTTAGCTTCGCTAATATGCTTTACATGCATGTTTGATTGATGCCCCCGAAAGCATGAGGGTCTATCTTTAGGAGCGTTCTCTATTTGTGGCAGAGACTAGACATCAGCGATGTTTTGAAACCATCTCTCGCTAACATGCTCAGCATGGCTGCCTGTCTCCAGGATTTACTGGCGGTGCTTATGTGTCAGGAATAATGGTCTCCTCCAGCAGCTTGGCCGTCTCCAAGGAATTCTGTTCTTTGTTGTTTGATCCGGAGGTGAACGAAACTGTTCTATTTTGGAACGTTTATTGCCACAACCGATGGGAGGCTGGCAGTGTTTCATCATTCTTTGAGATTTTTTGGATAATTATTTTTTCAAAATTCTCAGTCCCGGATCGAGAACTCCATCGCTTTCAATTACCAGTTGTGATTGTTGCATCACAATTAGATTCAGTTAAGGACATTCTAATCACATATTTACTTACACCTTAAAGGCTTAAAACCCGTTAATCCGGTATTCAGACTCCCCGAAGCTCAGGGGGTTGCTGGGTGGCTCATCCCGCGGAAGGGCTGATCCTGTGTAGAATTATTTGTCTCACGGTCTGGTGTCAAATCATGTGACAGTGCCCACTGTGGCTGACAGCCCCACAGGATAGCGTGTAATTGGTGCTAGAGTCCCACGGGAAGGAGGCTTTCCTTCCAAAAGACTGTACCCATCTCTCTCGGGTACTATAGTCTGTCTCTCTGGCAGCCTGCTCTCCCAATGTCATGACTGCACAACTCACCCAGAGAGGGGGGGCGGGAAAGGGGGCCGCTTCTGTGATCGGACTGGGCTAAAATTACGGAATTATAAACAGAAAATCTCCAAATTGGGAGAAAAGGGGGGAATTATGGGATTTAAATTGGTTCCAAAAACGACAATTTCTAATATGCAACTCCCTGGCTGAATTATATGACCCAGGATCCTGAAGTGTACTGAAGACCCCCTTGCTTTTACAAAAGGTCTTTTGATATAACTGCAGAAAAATTTTAATCAAAACCTCTTTTGCAGTTTCTTGCTCCAGTCTGCAGTGTCTGATCGGAGAAGGACTCATGTGAGATGATACTAGAAAGCTTTGCAAGATTTGTTGTTCCGTACGGACAGACCTTTCTGTCCCAGGGAAGTATGTTAGCATGTCGCTCAAAGGCAAAAATGACAGTATTGGATGACTTCCCAGTATGAGCTTATCTAGCAGGATGAATGGAGCGCAGATGCTTCCACTCTCTGTAAAAACCGGTAGGAATCTGCAACAATTCACTCAGTTCACCATCTTTTAGAATGTGGGGATTCTGAGCAGGAATGTTTCTTCCTCAGTGTTTGAAAAAATTATGCGTTGAGTAAATTATTATTTTTAAACAAATTTTATTTTATAAACTTTTTTGGCAACACCCAACATTATTCTATGGTGATATGTGTTATGAATGTTGTTTGTGTGTGTGTATATATATACTCTGTTCTCTCACTTGCGCCACTGTGTAACCAAAATTGGCATCTAATCAGAAAAGAAGCACCACTTATTCTGTCACGCCTGGAAAAAATGTCCTCTTTTCTTTGATACGGGTCTCAGTTTGGCACACACTGCGATCCGAACAGTTGCAGTCTTGTTTTAATGCAGGTGTGGAACTCTTTTTTTGTTTGTGCGCAACTTAAATTCAAAACTCCCGAGTTCTCACTCCCCAAAGACTTGGTGTTAAGGTGCCTTATTTTCATCAGAAAGACATTATGACCAGTTAGCCACTGTTACATTTTAATAAGTGAAAATCACATATATATATTTTGTCTTACATTTTTTTCGTTTGTACCGAACCGTTGTCAAAATGAACATTTTCACATATTTTATAATATTTTTTCAACTAGTTTTTTAAAAGTTTATAAATGAAGTCATAAACCTTGAAGCGAGAGATTTATCTTTTATCTTTCACCTTTATTATTAATTTTCTTTTAGAATTAATTTTCATAAATGTATTTTTGTAGTCTTTTTTTATCATTAATTAGTTTTATCATGAGTGTTTTTCTTCTCATCAGGGAGTTTTTACCTGGTTTTGCTGGTTGGGGGTTAGGGCCTGGGTTCTCCCCCCCCCCCCATTTTAGGGGACGAAAAATAATTGGACAAATTAACATAAACTTAAAGTCATATTTAATACTTTGTTGTATATCTTTTGCATGCCATGACTTCCTGATGTCTGTAATCCAACATCAAAAGATTCTTGATTATTTTTAGTTTTAAAGTTATTTTTACGTGCTCTTACAAGCAATACTATAACCCCTCTGAATTTTAATGGATCTTTATGGGAATTGGGGGGGGGGGGGGACTAGATTAAGCTATAAATTACACTGTAACAGTATGGATCACATGGTTGGCTAAATGGCTGTAAGTCATCAAGGGTCTGAGGTTTTAAATGAGCCTCAATACATCATTCTGCTGCCAGATATGCAGTAGATGTGGATGGATCACTTTAAGGGTAGTTTCTCCAGTCTCATTTTCCTATTGAACTCTATGGAAAAATAAGTCCGGAGAAGAAACTCTTAATGTGATCCATCCATATCTACTGCATATCTGGCAGCAGAGTGATGGTTTGAGGCTTGTTTGATACCTCAGACCCTTGATGACTTACAGCCATTTTGCCAACTATGTGGTCCATACTGATCCAGCGTAATTTACAGCTTAATCTTGACCCCCCCCCACCCATTTCTCATAAATATCCATTCGAATGCAGAGCGGTTATATTATTGCCCATAAGAGTACCAGAAAATAAGGTATGTTGTTGGGTCACAGACATCAGGAAGTCATGGCATGCAAAGGATATGCAACCAAATATTAAATATGATGACTTTATTTAAGTTTATGTTCATTTGTTCAATTCATTTTTGTCTCCTAAAATGTGGGGGGCTATGTATAAAAAGGGCTACAATTTCTACACGGTTCACCCAATATGGATTTAAAAACTCTTAAATTAAAGCTGAAAGACGCACCACTGTTCCCTTTCAGATTCAATGTTCTGGAGTACAGAGCCAAAACAACAAAAATTGTGTCACTGCCCAAGTACTTTCCATCCCCACTGTGTGTGTGTGTGTGTGTGTGTGTGTGTGTGTGTGTGTGTGTATATATATATATATATGAGATATTCTTTTTTTGTAGTCTTTTTATAAAGTATAATATGGTGGGAATGTAGGCGGAAACCTTCCTGGAAAACTCTCAGAAAATATGGGGTCGCTCGCTCTGTCGTAAAACGTATTGGCACTGACTGCTGTGGTTTTCCCCCCCGCAGCACTTAATCTACATTCCTCAATTTATAGATCGTAGCTCCGGGCGGGAAAGTGGTGCCAGTGACATCAGAGCTAGGGAGAGGGAGGGGCAGGCGAGAGGAGGCAGAATGAATGTTCCACAGCCCCACCCCCTTTCGTGACTGATTGGCCGGCCCGCCAAACTGATTTGCTTTATAAATAGGGGCACTTTGTGCTCAGTAGTAAACACTCGGTCCAGCCAGGTCATCCTAAAGCTCTGATTCTGCTCTGCTTCTCACCTCTTTCTTCCGTCATGGCAACCTTCATCTCGGTGAGTTGCATCAAGTCTGCTTCTCGCAAAAAAAATAGCTCTCCTGTTTTGCCTTCATTTTGTTGTGCTTGCTTTGGTCATTGGTTAGATTTTCATAATTCTGTAATGGCTTTTTGGGAAAAAGTTTCGCCTTGCTGTTGCCATCAGCCTGTTGGATGGACAGAATTGGGCTGTCAAAATTTGTCTCCTTTACGGATGTGGCTCTGCGATGTGGCTATAGTTGCAACGATCGGCAGTTTAACTCACACATGCGGGGCTCACATGCTAGGAAAACTTTTCAGCAGAACCTGAGATGGGGCCTCCGGAATGCCGTTTATAGATGTCCCCATAAAGACCTGCACACAGTTTCACTTTTCCACATGCTTATAGCTCCACTGGTTTTGTTCTGTTATGATAGCGGTTTTGTCCAAACATATGGAAATCCAGTCATGTGCCTGTGCAGGCCACATCATGCCAAGTAAAATCTGCTAGTAGTGACAAAGGCTATGAATTACTGGTCCCCATAAGATTATTATAACGGACTACACTTGGAACTTTCTGGATTTGAAATACTTTTTACATGTGGTACACTTCATATACCTTTGAGAGATGACAGGCGCATATTGGATTTGTGAGGGATGCATCAAGTAGCGGGGGAGGAGATTTATTAGCACCGCGTAGTCTCCACAGTATATTTATGAGGAATTGGTTTGTGATGCCATTGCACGCCTGTCCCCCTGAGATTTATGTCAAAATTCCAGTCGGGAATTCAATGGGGCGGGAGACTTAGCTCTGTGAGAGAGGCTTC
Source organism: Ilyophis sp. 1 JC-2022 (assembly GCA_022702515.1). Classification (NCBI taxonomy): domain Eukaryota; kingdom Metazoa; phylum Chordata; class Actinopteri; order Anguilliformes; family Synaphobranchidae; genus Ilyophis; species Ilyophis sp. 1 JC-2022. Next base: position 27,912,459 of record CM040395.1, on the reverse strand, counting down.
TGATGTTAGCCCACTATCCCAGCTGGTATAGCTGGTCTCTGGAGCCTTCTTGGAAAGTAGCAGGGAGGTCACAATGTGGTGCGCCTCGCACCACAAACCACTGAAACTCATTGAAAGCAATTCGTCGGACACAAAGACACCTTGGGCTGTTACCTGAAACAGTTTAGATAGTGTACAGATAACATTTTCCACGCATTCTTAATCTGAAAATTTTGTGCTATTAATTCACATTCTCAGTTTTCTAATGCGGGTGGGTGGCATTGCTTAGTAAATGGTGAAGTAAACAGCCCCTAGAAAACAGTGTGTGATTGTTAAATTCATCTCTAAATACTTTCCCTGATTTTTGTATTTCCCTTAATCATCTCCATCGGGGTTTACTTTCGGATACAATTCAGTTCAGTTTCAGCTCAATTTTATTTGTATAGCGCTTTTTGCAAAGAACTGTCACAAAGACGTTTTACTGAGAAACAGAAGGCAAATTGGGCAGAAATCTGGCCAAGTGGGGAAAAAAACACTCAAACTATTAAAAAACTGCCCATATCGAAGAAATCTTGGGAGGAATCCGGCGACCTCCGTTGGCCGGTCTGTGTAAAGTAAAGGTAGAATAGATGGTAACAGAAATATGAGGGATCTTTAACAGCAATTAATCAAATGGGTTGAGCAGGTCACCAGGGTGGTTGGATTGTAAAGGTAACATAATTAAAAAAAAATTTTGTCAGATGGCCACTTGTCACACCTGCAACAAGACTTCAAGGAGCCGCGGTATAAGCAGGGATACTATGGCAGCCCTCGCCAAGACACAGAGTACCCCTGGTAAATCTGGGAAACCGAAAACAGCAGGCCAGACCCCCCCCTCTGGGGGTGGAAACGTTCTCCCCAAATCTACAGAGAAGACACCCTATGGAACACCCAGGTAAACATTAAAAAAGTTACATTTTTTCTAATATTTAAAATGTTTTTTAATATGCATACATAATATGTATTGCTGGCATCCCCAGTAGGTGTTTGGCAAAAATATTGTTTAAATTACAGTAATTTATTATATGTATCCAGTTGGGGCTTCACATAATTTGTTTATGGAAAGGAAAGTATCAGTCGGTACTTGTTTTTGGAACAAAACCTCATGGAGCGTTTGTTGTCGTCATGCATGCCAAACAAACCTCAACTAAAAGGCCCTTCATAGGTAGATTTATAAATGATGTTTATGCTCAAAGTGCTACGGTCGATATGCGAGGCTCAGGCGAGTGTGTTCGTCCATTTCTCCAGGTCCGCTCCATCAGGGTCGGCCGGCTCCGCTTCCTCAAAGCTCGGCGACAAGAAGAAGTCGGCGTTCTCGAGGCTCAGGAAGATCCTGTCGTTGTCGGAGACCCCAGCGAAAGAAAAAGGAGGTTTAAAGGCCTTCCTGTCTTCCCTCTGAATTCCACAGGCACACCCGCCCCTCCGGTCAACTGCCACAGCGGCTTCTGATCTGCAGAGAATGGCTTCGCCTGGGATTCAGAACAACGAGCGGGGCAGTCCCCTGCCAACCGGCTTAGCGCCTTCTACACCCACTAAATTAACGGCGTAGCTTTGAGATCACACCCCAGTGCTAGACTGCGGGAAATAATACCAGCAATGTTTCTCTGGAATTTTTCTTTTGTTGATGATGTCGGTGCCAAATATGTGCACAATATGTGCATGCAGTGTTGCACAGGGACAAGGAATTTTCATCGTGCTTAAGAAAGCATATGTGCTCAAAAGTTGATATTTATAATATTTTCTTTTCATTGGACTGAGCGACTGGGTTACAGGTCCACTCTGTAAGGGATGTATTCTTTCACCTTACATTTTTATTTATGTTATTTTTTTATACATGTCCTAGACTGCTGCCATAACTGTTTATCATACACCGTTTTGAATTAATGAAATTTTCTAAATTAAATTACATTTTCTTGTAGCATATAAACATTTTATGGTACTGTGGTACATTAAGTTTCAAAATACTTTTTTTTTTATACCCAAAATGCTCATATACATTGGGCCAGACAAAGACTATTTGCATGAGAATGGACTTGTATGGACTGCACTGTTTACAATGAAGTTATCCTTAAACTTTTAAGGACTTTTTTCTTTTTACAAAAAAAAGACCACAAAGAAATCAAAGGGGGTGGCCAAGCTATTACATTTATGTGTTGTCTTTGTGTACAATACAGTTTATATTCTATGGTTCAATGTTGTTGTTTTTTTTACATTGTAGTGTGATGAATACATGTAGATTCACAAGGGAATTTGGACAATATTCTTTCCACTTACTGGGTTGTAAAATTGGCTGTATGTTGAACTCGGGTGAAATAAGGTATGTTTTGAATTTGTTGTTTCATTCAGATCTAGTATGAAGTTTGGTATGATTTGACATCAAGTGCAATCTACCCTTTTATCATCATAATAACTAGTGCATAACAAATGTAATGGTCTATAAATCGTTGAAGGAAGTTCGGCTTTTGTGCTAAGATAAAACTTCTCATCCCCATCCTCTGTCCAAAGTTTCTCTGTTCTGTTCATTTAGTTTGGTGTCCTGCAATATATATATATATATTATACAATATAATACAATATATATATATTGGTTGAAAAATGCAATGAAGTGAATACAAAATTAAATATTCCATATTAAATTGTCTGAACAGATGACTCCAAATGCAGGCATAAAATTATGTTCACGGACTCCTTGTTTAGTTTCTGTATTGATGGTTTCAGAATAGCTAAAGACTACAAGGTTCACTGAAGACTGAAAATGTGGAACTTGAGTGAATTTACTGTATGCTTTGTCCAGATGTTTTATCACATAGCTGCTGTTACATGTAAATAAATGCTCTTTTCTTCTAATACTCCTTGGTTGTATAAGGTTGTATAAGTTTTGAATCATTCATAAAAGCTGGAAAACCTCAAGGGTAGGGTCAGCCTTTCCCCCTCTGTGTTTTTCACTGTTATGATGTAGGCCTTCTTGAGGATTACTGATAAGATGCCAGCTCTCAGAGCAAAATGTAGTTAAACCCCAACTTGTGTTATGAGAATGGACAATGGAGTGCATAAGTTCTAACCAGTCTAAAAGTATCCCAGGTGAGATTTCATTGTAATGCTTTATTTTACTGACATTATCAGAGACTCGTATCCAGAGCGGCTTACAATTCAAACACGAGTGCAAAGGGAAGGGATCAGAGTACAGTAAATCCCTAGAAAGGGACGTATAGTCGCAAGAGAAACCTGTGAGTGCAAACTTGTCACCTGCCCTACTGAACATTAAACTAAGTTGTACAGACTAGAACAAAACTACCTCAATGAACATAAATTTGTAAAAACGAGAGCCAAGAAACACGACCTCCGAAAACGGGAAAACCTTCACGTAATTAACAAGAATGGCTATGCAAAAACAACCGTGCCATCAGTTTTACATACTGTGCCATTTAAAATGAGGTTTACTTGATTTACCCCAGTAGTAAAATACTATATAATGCTGCTGCAAGTTTTGTCTACAGTTAGTTGAATTTCACACTTTTCATGACTGTCCTCATGATCCTCGTCTCCCTTTGCTTGGCTATTTGTCGTTGCCAAAATAAAAAACAGATATGTGGCCTCTGGTGCAGCAAGAGGAACAGCGCCCTCTTACCTACAATATATTATCAAACCTTACACTCCTGCCCGGACACCCTGCTCATTCCACATCCACTGGCCGCCTTACTGTCCAAAGGGGCCCCTCCTTTCTATCAAATTTCCTGTTTATCCCAGTCACTCAGGGATGGAATGAGCTCCCCGTTACAATCAGAATAATAGAGTCACTACCCATCCTCTACTGTAGACTGAAAATGTACCTATTTAATGTACCTTGCATGGCGTATCTATTGCTGAACTTCTTGCGTGAGTTTACTCGGTGTTGCACCTAAGATAAATGTATATCCCCTAACCAATTTGCTTCCAAAAGTTTTAAGACTATTTATTGACTACTACTGTAAGTTGTGACCCTCCATGACTTAGCATCAGCACTGTTGCTTAAACCATACGCAGATGCTTTGGATAAGATCGTCTGATAATGCCTAAATGTAAATGTTAATTTGCTGTAATAAAATATTTGTACATAACACATTTATACAATACCAGTCTATCTCTAACATGCTAATATGTATTCTAGATGATAGAATATATGTAATGATATGTAGGCGTGTAAATGATGTAGGCCCAGTGTAAAACACAAACTACTGCATTTAGCTAGACCTCGCCCCCTTTTGAAATTAAACAAATGCAAACATCTGGGCGTGATAAGGTAATAATATAGAGGCTGAGCTCCAGGTATCAAACCATGCCCCAGCGATTTATTTTCACTAGTAGCCAAAAGCCAATTCTGCTCTGGACAGCACTCATGGTAGCTTCTTTGTTCCACTTTCTCTCTCGCTACCTCTCTCACTCACACACACAAACAAACACGCTCGTTGCAGCTGTTGCCGAGCTTCAAGTAGCCGAGGCAGAAGCAATGGTGGAGAATGTGAGGATGGGCAATGTTTTGGAGTGGTAGGCGGCGACACGCATAGCCTCGTTTGGGCTTATAGTGATGCGGCCGGCAAACAACAAATCACACGCTGTAGCTACAAATAGTTACCCGTGCCATGTAGGCTACTCATTTTACCCAGGCTGTAGGCAATCACACTAATGTTGCCTGCAAGATATCAAAAATATTGGTTTCCGTTTCAACGTGGGCACGTGGTCACTGCACTGAACTCTCCAAGAGAGAATGTCCATTGTAGGGACATTGCAAAGGTAAACGTGTAGCATGCATATAATACAACTCCTGGCTCAACTATAATAACACGTAATAACCAAAACCAATAGAGTACTCAAGTGACTTCTTCACACTGGTTTCAGAATTGACTTCCCCATTCATTTAGACCATAGACATTAACTGAAACTTACTTTTAAACAATTTCTAGTGATTATGTCTTACCATAAATTACCTGGATTGTTCAATATAACGCCCATTCGCAAAATATATAGTTTTTCTGGACCAGCGAGTATATTTTACATTTTAGTATTTTTTTGTGAATATACCAGCGCTGGCACTGTTTAAAAACTCAACGTCCCATAATTCCTTCCAGACAGTTCAATCGAATTAGCAAGGTGGTATGCACTGCCAAAAATGTCCAGACAAGAGGATAATATCTGATTGGTCAAGAACCACCTCTACATTGCAGTAATGGATATGTAGTCCGTTAAAGTGGACTGCAAACCAAACTACAATCATTAATCCATTACTTTAAAAAATAAAAATTGGAACATGCAATGGTCTATCCGTATACTACACAGCCTAATCCAGGAATGTTTCAGCTCATTCTATAAATTTCAAGAAATAGTCGATAGTCTCCGAAGCCCGTATCTGTCATAGGGAATTTACTTCCGAAACCAAACTCCGCCCACATCTGACTTGATCACTTGAGTACTCTATAAGTAAATCATTAGGCTACCAATTTATTTGGAGATAGCATTATTGTTCTGTACATCACTGTTGCATTTTTCTATATCCACATTTATGATGACCACAATCCACAAGCGCCCGATCGACCAGTAGGGGGTCGCTAGATAGCGGTGAAATGCGGACCTCTAACCGTCTGAACCCTCCCAAACCCTGGGCGACGCAATCGCCAAATTGCACGTCAGGCTATGAAGCTACCGGCCACAGTCAGCACTGGCACAGTCCAGATTCAATAGTTATTTTTTAGTGAACAATATTCAGAATTGTAAAAAAGGGTTCAACTTTTCAAATATAGTTTCTCATATTTCTCAGATGAAACATTAAAATGATCCATTTCAGGTTACGAATGCTTTGTATTGGCCCTTCACTTGTTAATTACACTGTTTTAACTATTTCAACGGCTTATATTCCCACTACTGTTACTATGGAACAATGTAGTCTAACTTGCATCTAGGTAAGGGTGCTTAAACTGTTCTGAAACAGACGGGCAGAACGGATTACTATCCTCCCTGGATGGGCTTCGTTGGACTCTCTCTGTATTTTCTAAAAGGGCCCATGACACTCCTCTTTATTTAAAGTTCTGCTTCGGATGCTCCCTGTGTCTATGCAGTCAGTCACTGGGAGATGAGCACCGCTGATGTAACTTAGCCTCTCAGTGTTAAGGAGGCTTGGATGTGCAGTCTAGAATGTACATGGTGCCATCAACTCAGGTTCAGCTCTCACTTAAAAAAATAAAAAGAATAAAGAGAATTCTTTTTGGGGCTTTGTCAGCTTTTATTGCCAGTGTTAGAAACAGGAAGAATGGGGAGGGAGAGAAATGCAACAAAGGTGGTGCGGCCGGATTTGAACCGCCGATGTTGTGATTCGCAATGAGCATGTGGACAGTGCTCTTACAGGCTACACCTCTAAGACACCCAGCTCACATATTTCTAAATCTTTCTGCCCTTCATAAATATCATATCAGTTATACTTGTTTGAAAAAAGGCTGAGTACAGTATTTCCCAGCAGGCAGTGTTGGTCAGCTGACTGCATAATAAAGTATTTTTGGGGTGATTTTTGCTCATTGAGATGGTTCCTCTTCATCTCTCCCAGGCAGTGTGGTTGGTTGCGATGCAGTGGCTGTTTAACACACTAGCACACAGAAACATGTCTAAATCATATCATGTATCATTGATCATGTGCAATACATCCAGAAATGTTACACGGTGTATTATCTCAGTCATAAATATGTTATTGAAATATGGGGGGAAATTTTTTAAAAACTGGTCGCAATCCCCACTATGTTGAAAGGCATGTTTTTGTTTTTTTCAGGCGATGTGCTGTGCGGACGGAGACCCTTGCTGTCCCTAGTGGTACACCTGCGACGACCACAACTGGTGAATCTTGGCACGCGGGACGATCCCCTGGTACACAAAGACAGAAGCCCTTGCCAGCCCTGCCCACCACAGGGGTGTGCAGTGCGACCCCCAGACCTCAGGCCTGGATTTAAAGTGTGTGATCAAGTGTGCCCTTACATCAGAGGTCCAGGAGTCAGAAAGTTAAAGTCCTGCCATGTGTTTCTTCCCCCCAGTAACTCAGCCAGCTGATTTGACTAATTAGTTTTACCTCCTGACTGAAGAATTGTGCTAATTAGCAAATCCAGGTGATTGGAACAAAATACTGAGGACTTTTACTTTTGGAACCTGAACCACTGCCTTCCATTCGTTTTTTGTTTTTTTCGGCCACTAAAGCAGTTTGGCGAGTGCAGCAATCAGCAGGTACAATGAGCCTCTTTAAAACAGCGTAAGAGGGTAATGTCCCAATGTATTGGATTAGGGCTTTTCTTCATGTCCTGCTGAGTGGGGTTCAGTTGTCAAAGCTACTGCATGTGATTGATTTGGGTTGAAAAAGGGGACAATAAAGTTTTTGGAACTGAACAGAAAGAAGCCAATTCCGATTGGATATTCCTTCGATGGTCAGTGTCTGTCCACCTTTTGCAACTCATAGGCCATTGTGACCTAAGATGCAATCTAAATCCTGATAACAGCAACAACAACAAAAAAACACCTTGAAGAATGTACGATGCACTGCATCTTCGGTCTTGATGAGGTTGACCTGTTGGAGAGGGTCTCCCTCCATCTTGATCCTTGATAAGACTGAACACATTTGAGATGAATACAAATATATTTTTTGGGTCCCCCCCAGGTGGTGTGCTGCAGAGACCAGAAGCACTGCTGCCCCAGTGGGTACACCTGTGACCCCCTCGACCGGGTCCTGTTTCAAATCTAGGGAGCTCCGCTGGGACAACTGGGGCGCCCTCTTCAGGAAGAGAAGACGTTTAATCTGCCTGTGATTCTGAGTCAATCTGGCCCCACCAACCAAAACGCCACGCCCATAATCCTACGCAACACGTTTATGGGTGGAAGAAACACATGGTAGGACTTTTACTTTATGTTCCCTGGATTTCCACCTCTGCACTGTACCCATAATTATATGCAACAAAGCTTTGGATATTCTCACCCACTGACCTACACCACGCCCATAATCCTACACAACACAGCATTAGACATTGTCAATAATGTTTTATTTGTATGTTACTTTTCAAACATGACACACATGGTACTTCAGAAACAGTACTTTGAACGATTATATGAATGTATATAGATATATATATACAAATGTATAAATCAATGCACAGCTACTCAAAGAGGAGCAGGCAAAGGATTAAACAAAATTTAAAATATCAAAATTAAGCTTAAAAAAGTTTTCAAAATGTAGGGACACAGGGTATATTTTATTTTAGGCTATAGATCCTAGCAATAATTAAAAATATATATTTTTCCTCAGAGAATGGTGAATTAAATTGAAGGTTGGGAATATAACGATTTGTGCAGGTGTAATGTGGCAGGTGTTTTAAAATAAAAATAGTTATTCCTGCTGACCTCAGGTCCATAGCCTGAAATATAAGATGGAAGCTTTGCGTTTGATTTCAGTGACGACATTCACTGACCACTCCATTCAAAATCCTGCTCTCCCAGTCTGCGTGCGCAGTCTACTGCATTATGAACAGCCAGAGTGTAAATCCCTGCTTTCTCAGTCTGCGTACGCAGTCTACTGCATTATGAACAGCCAGAGTGTAAATCCCTGCTCTCCTAGTCTGCGTGCGCAGTCTACTGCATTATGAACAGCCAGTGTACATTCCTGCTCACTCAGTCTGCTTGCGCAGTCTACTGCATTATGAACAGCCAGAGTGTAAATCCCTGCTCTCCCAGTCTGTGTGCACAGTCTACTGCATTATGAACAGCCAGAGTGTAAATCCCTGCTTTCTCAGTCTGCGTGCGCAGTCTACTGCATTATGAACAGCCAGAGTGTAAATCCCTGCTCTCCCAGTCTGCGTGCGCAGTCTACTGCATTATGAACAGCCAGAGTGTAAATCCCTGCTCTCCCAGTCTGTGTGCACAGTCTACTGCATTATGAACAGCCAGAGTGTAAATCCCTGCTCTCGCAGTCTACTGCATTATGAACAGCCAGAGTGTAAATCCCTGCTCTCCCAGTCTGCGTGCGCAGTCTACTGCATTATGAACTGCCAGAGTGTAAATCCCTGCTCTCCCAGTCTGCGTGCGCAGTCTACTGCATTATGAACAGCCAGAGTGTAAATCCCTGCTCTCCCAGTCTATGTGCGCAGTCTACTGCATTATGAACAGCCAGAGTGTAAATCCCTGCTCTCCCAGTCTGCGTGCGCAGTCTACTGCATTATGAACAGCCAGAGTGTAAATCCCTGCTCTTCCAGTCTACGTGCGCAGTCTACTGCATTATGAACAGCCAGTGTACATTCCTGCTCTCTCAGTCTGCTTGCGCAGTCTACTGCATTAAGAACAGCCAGAGTGTAAAACTAGAACTAAGAACTAACAGAGGTAGAACTAAGTGGTGAGTTGATGGGTGAAAGAAACACATGGCAGGACTTTTACTTTATGACCCCTAGATTTTACACCCCCGTGAACAGCGATTATGAAACTTCTATACTATAGAATTGGGGGCCAGTTTTCCTCAAAACAGCCAAATAAAGTCAAATCAAATCAAATCAATATTTATTTAATATTTTGGCAGAGAAGATTTGGCAAATTTTACATGGGCGCAACCCACATACTCAGCTGTGCTGCTCATCCCACAAATGCATGCTCCTTACAAATGGGGCACCATTTAAAAGGGAAATAAACAGGCTTTCCAGGTATACATTTTATTGCCAAGAAGCATTGTTACAACAGAGAAATAATAAATAATCTACCAAACACAAATTTCCGAACTTTTTGTTCGATGTTTATATACTTATTTTTCCCCTTTTTTTTTTGTACTACAAATATGTCTATTGTGATGCTTGTATCCTGATGTTTAATGTAATCATTGCATATTGTTAATTTGCTAATACAATTTTTAAAAATAATATAAACTATTTGGTCTCTGAATCCCAGTTCTGTCTGTAAAAGAATGGACAATCACTTGTTTGGCCTACAGGTGGCGCTGGACTTTAAGGATCGCCGCTGCACAACAGGAAATACCGTAGAATGTTGAATGTGTAATAAACAACAAAATGAAGCCATTCGGCATTCGGGTGGATTAGAATGTTGTTGCCTTATATTCTAATTTCTGGAAGATGGTTCGTTATCTAAATTAGTGTTATTTGAAGCGAACTAATTGTCATTCACGTAAATACAATGTCATCGAAGAAAAGATCCAGGCGCTATGAAGATGAGGAGGGCAGCCGAGACCACAAGAAGCACAAGGAATCAAAACATGATTTGGAGAAACTCAAGAAACAAACTAAAAAACTTAACCAAGAAGTGCAAAAAATAAAGCACGTTGATATCTTGTAAGTCAGACATCCTCCTTAAGTCAGTGAAACTTGTAACACAGCTTAAATATTATGAATAACGTTAATTTCTTGAACTGCGTGTAACCTTAGGACGTCGCGTGATGATACTCTTAGCTACTCGACGTGTCTAAAATGGGGTCACTGTCACGCCTGTTAAAAGTTAAGCCTATAAATCATCATAATTTATTTTGCGAGTACTGTTAATCGAACTAAAGATTAACAGCAGAAAACGTCATTACACAGATTAATTTACCCAGTGATTGCAAGGTAATGTGAATGTAGGCTAGTAGTCGATTCAGGTTGACAATAGTCGGAAAAACATCTTTGTTTTCTCTGTTGCAGTTATGAAAAACCCCCTCCTGGGCTGATTAAGGTTTGTAACAATCGTTTCTCAGCTCGCAAGTAAGTGAAATCATAGAAGCAGCATAAAGCATCGAAGCTATTTAAAGCGAGGGTGTGTACTCGATTTGCAACATGTAAACGTAAACTATATAGGTGGCTGAATGTTATCAAATGCAAGGAGAACCGAGTCTGACAGTCACAGAGACTATGGATTAGCTAGTTGTTTCTCTTGGTATCACACTGAGGATACTTTTGTAGGAGGAAGACGACAAACCTGAAGACTGTATACCTGATGCACCAGGGAATGAACAAGCAAGAGACTTTTTGGCCCGTGCTCCCACCAGGGGTTTGTGGATGCCACTTGGGAAGGAGGTGAAAGTCATGCAGTGTAAGTACAGATTGCATTCCCCACAGTAACACCTTTGCAAGTATAGAGGTGAAAAAGCTCATCTTCTAAGGAAAATTGTTAATTATCATAATGTATGGTAGGGACATTACGTAAGAAATTGTACAGTCAGTGTGTTTTCTATGTGGAGAAACAAACCACCAGAAGGCCAGGAGGTGTCACTTTAGTGCCTCAACATGGGAAGTTCTGCTCAACGTAGTGGAACCAGTCAGTGACATTTTACACTAAGTTCCCCAGCGCATATTTTATTATAATAAGCCGAGCTTAAAAGCCGATTTCGCATATCTTTGGAGAACAACTGCGTTCATAATTTCTCATATTAATTCCTGTTCCCACACATGTTTGTGGTATGTAGCGGAAGTACGCATTCAAGCACAGCATACACGTGTATTTGTTTTCTTGTGGCATTTGTAGCCATTTATTTTTATTTTGGGGGGAGAGTTTGATAGTATTATGTATTTTTTTTTGTAGAGTTTGATTGTACATTTTCTTTTATTTTAGAAGTTTGCTAATTGTAATGCAAAATAGCCCAAATATTTCTAAAAAGGATTTTCAGAAGTGAAAACCCTGGAATAAACAAGTTAATGGGGCATTTCGTGACACATCGAACATTTTTTTGCATGCTTGATGGGATTGTCGATGAGGGAAAGGTTTCCCATGGACAGTAGTGCTGCATTTTCATGTAATGCGTTTGATATGTGTATTTGTAGGTTGGAGGTGCAAACACTATGGACACAGGACAGGAGACAAGGAGTGCCCTTTCTTTATCAAAGGAAACCAAAAGCTGGAACAGTTCAGAGTCGTAAGTTTCCCCGTGAATTGCTTTCACTTTCCACACCGTCCCAGATTATTGTCTTCCGTTTTGAGCAACAATTGTCTTTTTCTACAACCCTGTTCAATAATTACAGAAATTTGAAGTTCCTCCAAGCACATTAGGCTTGAAGTAAATATGGGCTGTAGTTCGTTGGTATTTGTGCTTGTGACTGGTTGGTAGCCTCAGTGAGTCAATAAACTACGCCTCTCTTTTAATGTGTTTGCAGGCGCACGAAGACCCGATGTATGACCTGATGAAAGATAACAAGCGCAATGAAAAGGAAACAAGGTATTTATCTTTTTTCAGGCTAACTAATATTCTGCCATATTTCGCTAACGTAATGCTAGAAATCGTGGGCTGTCTGGTGTCTAGCCCTGCTAAAGCACAGTGTTATTAGCGTAGTGTGTCTGTGCCAGTAGCCCCACGGGCCGCTGTTGCCAAGGGAGGGAAGGTTTGTCAGCAGGGCGTCACGCTGTAAAATCGTGACGCAAGCATTGCGTAATTTGGCTCACTATAATTGCAACATTGCAGAATTCAAAGGAAGAAATATGGCACCGCATAGAACTATAATGCTCCCGTATTACATTTTATTTGCACGCACTCATATCACATTTGCACATATGCGCACAGCTAAAATTTCACAGGAAGATGGTAACGTGCAGACTTTTCCCTTTTTGGTCCTAAGTGTTTGATCCTGCCCTTCACGTTATACAGTGCATACGGAACGTTTTCAGGCCCTTTCAAGTTTTCCTCATTTTGTTATGTTTCAGACTCAATAAAAAAAATTTCTCATCGATCTACACTCAGTAACCCTTGATGACAAAGTGAAAACATGTTTTTAGAAATTTTAGCAAATTTATCAAAAATCTAAAACTGACATCTTTCATTTACATAAGTATTCATACCCTTTGCCATCCACATCTCCTCCATATCTGGCAACAGAGTGATGGTTTGATAGCTCAGACCCTTGATAACTTACAGCCATTTAGCCAGCCATGTGTTTCATACTGTACCAGTGTAATGTATAGCTAAATCTAGTCCCGCCCCCCAATTCCCATAGAGATCAATTCAAATGCAGAGAGATTATTGTATCGCTTGTAACGGTACCTGAAAATAATCAAGAGTCTTTTGATGTTGATGGGTCACAGACTTCAGGAAGTAACAGCGTGCACAGGATATGCGCCCAAATAGGAAATATGATCATTAAAAATTACGGTAAAGCAAAGGGTATGAATACGTATGTAAATGAGAGATTTCAGTTTTTGATTTTTAATAAATTTGCAAAAATTTCTAAAAACATGTTTTCACTTTGTCATTATGGGGTATTGGGTGTAGTTTGATGAGAAAAAAAAAAGAATTGAATCCATTTTAAGATGAGTCTGAAACATAACAAAATGTGGAAAACTTGAAAGGGTCTGAAAACTTTCCGTATGCACTGTATGTGGGTGACTCATGACTTATGAGATGGTGACTGTTTTGTATTATAATTGATGGCACACTAAGGTGCTCATAAACCAAATGTGTGTATGTCAGCAATTGGAGTGTGCATTCTGCTTAGCTAGACAGGTTGTTTACTTGAAGACAAAGCTCCGGAAAGAGATAGAAACTATGGAGTTATGGTTACTGGTTCATTTGTTGACACTGAATCAGACGATTGTAAGGACTTGTGTAGCAGTGTGTATGGAAAGCAAAGTATTAGCTGCAAATCATACTCCGCATAGTGGCATTTTCACCAGGCGATCTAGCTGGATAAGCACACCAGTAACTACAACTTACATGAATAAATAATTCGCCTTCATTATATTGCAACCCTGCAGGTGACTTGAACAGTCCGGTGGCGCTCTGACAAACGTTTCGGCACTTCCATTCATCGTTGTGCTGTTCCGCATCTGAAAAAATTATACGGAACAACTTGACAAACACATCTTAAAAAAACAAGAAATAAAACGTGGCATACCTCGAGACCTGAACCGAGTATAAAAAAAAAAATGTTAAGCACACAATAATTATGAAGTTATGCCATTAATGTTTAAATTCTGCACGTATTCCACTGCCATGCACATATTCCTTTTGACCATGCATATTAAAAAGATGCATAACCATTGAGCTCTGCACAGGAACTAGTATTCAAGATCATCATCAAATCACAGCCTACCTCAAGACAAAAATATAACTTAGTGTTTTTTTATTTATCAAGTGCACAGTCATTCTGAACAATGAAATTATTAGGACATGGCAAGCAACAACTATGTAGTAGGCATAATATATATATATATATATATATATATATATATATTAAATTGTTAAAAAGACTCAAATAAGGGCAAGAATAACATAAATATACATAGCAGTAAAACACTAGCAGCAGTTCCAGGTATGGACAGTAGGAGTAAGAGTATTAAATATAAAGTGTGGAGGTTCCGATAGATATGTACAATAAATTCAATTAAATTATGGTGATGTACAACTGAAAGTAGAATAAAAATTAAAACTGGTAAAGAGGATTGAAGAAAATAAGTCTCCAAAAAACCAGGTAATGACAATACCTCCTTCAGGCCACTAGGAGAAACTGTTCAGGGAGTTAATCCATCAAGCCTCCCATTAGAGATGTACTTTCTCTCTATCACCCTCTCTTACAGGACATTTAACAAGCTCTACCCTCATTATCCTAAGAGTATTCCCTCTATGTTTTAACTTATTGAAATGTCCCGCTACTGCAGATTGCAGGTCATTAGTCCTAATAGCCGATTTGTGTTTCTCATTTTCATTTCACGAATAGTTTCCCCTATATAGCGAAGGCCACAGGGACACTTTAAATAAATAAACTCCAAACTTAGTAGTGCTGGTGATCCCACCTCTAATTTGAAAGCATTTCCTGAATGGTGCCGAGTGGCCACTGTGGACTTCACCATAGCGTTACTCACACAGTTATGACAACTAAAATCGCCTTCAGGTAAACTTTCAAGAAATTAAGTGTGAGGCTTGGAAATGCAAGTTTTTACTACATAATTTCTTAAATTACTTGACCTCTTGTAGGTAAATCTTGGTAGTATACCAAAAGATGTACCAATGCTAGTGTCTAGCTAAGTATGTGCCAATGACAGTATCACAGTAGATTTAATGGATTGGCACATAGTCTGCATGGTAATAACGAAAGGCCCATGTCTAGGAGGCAACCCTGCAGGTGAATCATACACAAAGCAAAGCCTGAGACAGTGACTTTAGAATGTTTTCACTCTCCCTCCAAATAAATTATTTCTTGTTTTGTTGTGTTGCATTTTAATATATATTTACATGGGATTTTTTTCCACTTCTATGTTAGTAACTTTTAATTAAAAAAATTATTCAGAAGAAGGAAAAAAAAAATGTCAATGCAATAGTTTACCCATTGTGAAAATGTTTATATTGTTTTACTTACCCTCAAAGTTTGTAAGGCTGTCGTGATGCTTTCCTGGTGTCAGCATTGTAGCTAAATTGGCTAAACCTGAATTGGAACAATGCTAACAATTAGCATCTTACCGTTGGATATAATTGCCCCCCCGGCTAATTTTTGTTTAAATAACTGGGAAAATCCCATTCAGGTTTAGCCAATTTTCGGTACAACGGTGAGACCAGGGCACCATCACTCCAGCCTTACCTACTACTTCGGGGGTAAGTAAAACAATATAACATTTTTCAAAATGGGTGAACTATCCCTTTAAGAGTAACCGGACAAAATGTGAAAAGTTTGACAGGGGGTGAATACATTCTGTAGATAATGTACATTGATGCCTTTGCATTATAACTATGTTGTACAGTGCGCTCCAAAAGTGTTAGGACAGTGACATATTTTTTGTTGTTTTGGCTTTGTACTCCAGCACATTGGATTAGAAATGGAACAATGACTATGATGTTAAAGTGCAGACTTTCAGCTTTAATTTCAGGGTTTTTACATCCATATCGGGTGAACCGTGTAGCAATTGTAGCCATTGTTACACACAGTCCCCCCCAGGGCACTAAAAGTAATTGGACAAATGAACATAAACTTAAATAAAGTCATCATATTTAATATTTGGTTGCATATCCTTTGCATACCATGACTTCCTGATGTCTGTGACCCAATATCAAAAGACTCTTGATATCTTATTTACTTACAAGCAATACTATAACCTCTCTGCATTTGAAAAGATCTATATGGGAATTGGAGAGTGGGGCTAGATTAAGCTGTAAATTACACAGGAATAGTATGGAACACATGGTTGGCTAAATGGCTGTAAGTCATCAAGGGTCTGAGGTATCAAACGAGCCTCAAACCATCACTCTGCTGCCAGTTATGCAGTATCTACTATATGTGTCACTGTCCTAACATTTGGAGTGCACTGTATATAAGGATAAGCAAGATAGAAAGAGTTTTTTTTAAAATTAATTTAAAAAAAAAAAATGTTTTTATGAAACAAGATGTCACCGCTTTGCAATCAAGACAGATGAAGAAAACAAAATACATGACACTCAAATTAGCAGGCAAATAATCTTGCCAGTAATGGACAGAAATTGTAAATACTAAAGCACAGATTTAAAAGTGCAAATACCATGTGATCATAGAGCATAGGAACTGTATAAAGTTGTTAGACATATTTTCTCAGTTTCTATGTAACCGCATTAGTGTGACATTTAATTAATATGCAAATTAAGTCCTTTCAGAAAATGACTGCACAATCAAATTTGCATTAAAACTTTTTTTTTCTTTTTTTTTCTTCTTTTAAAAAAAAAAAGTTATCAGTTGGATATAATTATAATTTAGACTTTTAATAATAAAGTGTTTGCAGTAAAATGCATTTACACCACATTAAGCCTTGCATGTTAGTCAACTTCTTTTGTGTTGTATTGCTTTTGCTCAGACTCTTTATTACAGTACTGTCAAGTAATACAACATTCCTGTTAGTGGGTATACTTTTTTGCTTTTGCTGCACATTTAGATATCTCCTTAATATCTTTATTTGACTCTTGAAAGTCTTTGTGTATAGCTGACATCTTACAAGCTGAAGTATCAATGGAATAAAATTGCCTGCTGGGATGAAACAGAATGGAGAAAAATCTGACTGGTGTTTTTGGGAGCAGAGGATATCAAGTGGGAATCCCGTCTCAGTGTTCAGAAGAACATTCTACAGATGAATTGTTAATTATGTTTCTATCTCTTGGGAAATATTTCTGAAGTATGTTCTTGTATTTTTTTTCATTTCTCTTGGAATATGTCATACCAAAGGGATGAAAGTTTTAACGAAAGCCAGAGGATTCTTCAGTTTAACGCATTCAGTGAAACGTCTTCATATTCCTTTTCATTAGCAGGTATTCATAATTCATTTAAAAGTTTGTTTGCAGGCTGCTTCAGCTATTTGTAACTTTGATCTTAATTTTTCAACTCGGCTCGGCTGAGACTCAGTATGGATTTTTGGTTTCTGTTCAGTGACCCGAAGCTCCTTTCTCAAACAACTTTTGGCTCCAGCTGGAAATCACCTTGAATCCACGTAATCCATGAAAATCCATTCAGCAGCTGTCATCAAACTGTTCCCTCACCATTTCCCTATAACCATACGGAGATTAATCTCAACAGCATGGCAGGGTTCCGCTAATTCTTTATTTATAGGCTTTCAAAAGCTGTGACGGCTGATTTCTTATGAAGCTAAATTGTAGTCACCTGAAATCACACAGGAGTCGACAGAGACATTAAAAGATACTCTGAGGTAAAGATTGCAGTTCCCCATTAGGAGAGCTCCCGTTTGCAGTGAGGTGTGTAATTGCGTTCTCCTCTGAGTGTGTGTCTTTGTTGAGTGGCGGCTGGGGTCCCCGCCCCCCCCCATCTCCCCCGCGCTGCTGACCACTCTGATCTCTGTCTCCAGGATACAGCAGCTTCAGCAGCTGCTGCAGGATGCGACCTCTGACTCGGACAGCAGCAGCAGCAGCAGCAGCAGCTCGGCGTCCTCCCGCTCGGGCCGCGGCCAGCGCCGCGGCAAGAAGAAGAGCAAGAAGGAAAAGAAGAAGAAAGAGAAGAAAAAGCAGAAGAAGAAAAGGAAGCACAAGTCCTCTAGGGCCAGCGACAGCTCCTCGTTGGACTGAAGCGGGGACGCGGCCGGGGCGCCCGGCTCTCCTGCCTCCCGCCGTTGTGCCCCTCCCCAAGGAGGGGGCCCAGCCGGCGGCTTCGCTGCCATCAGAAGGCCTCACCAGCTTGCAGCATAAGCCGCAGAACGCAGGGTGGGCCCCGCTCGGCCTTTGTTCTTCCTCCTCCTGAGTCGGAACCGTTTAATAATGCATGAATCTCCAGCTGTCTGTTTGCCAAAGGGTGAAAGGTTAATTAGGCATCTTCATCAGATCACACAGAGCAGATCCAAGCGACGAACTGAGCTCACAACCCTGCATTTGCTGTGTAAATATGATTCAATCAACAGTGTAGGCAATTACACCAAGGATGCTTATGCAGGAGAGAATGCGGTTTATATTGAGAGTGAATGTACGTATTACATGTCCATATAGTATATAGGAAGTGTGTTACCATCACTTTTCCTATAAAAAAAGTTTGCCGTTTACAGTTTTATTGAGCCTTGTTCGAAAAGATATTGTCTAAGTTGGCTAATCAGCTAGCCATAGCTTCCAGTATCAACCAGTCTTATCATAGCACAGTTTAATGTTGCAAGATGTCTCGGATGTGTAAATACAAATGTATATAAAGGAGACTTCAAATAAATTAAACAAAAGGGTATTTCCAGTATATTGGTATTTCTTTTTTTCATTAACTCACACATTTGATTTAGAATATGGTTTTCAAATCCCACCGTGATTTCTATATCACCGTCACGGTCACCCATCACCAAGTCTGGATATCTTAAGGCACAGGCACAATAGTGCAGCAGACATCTAAACATAATTCATAGTATTAAAATTGCCATTTTTATGTCACACCAGGGCTGTGTATAGATACTGGAATTGCATGAATCTGCCGAATACGTGAACATGGTGTCCCTGTACTTTGTTCTGGATACCCGAAGCACAACTTTCATTGAAGTGGAGGTGCAGTGCTGTTCTGACATTGACTTTAAAAAAAGAACATGTATTTATTTTTTCATTGTTGATGTCAGCTCTGCATGGCCGCTCCTCTCTGAGACATGCCAGTCCCTCTGCATCACTGGGTGTGCTCATGTTATTTTTATGGGAAACTGTAGTATCTGCATGTCGCATCAAAAGACGCTTAACTAAACCTCCGCCACACAAACGCCCATGTAAAAGCTGGGTTTTAACTTTATGATGGGGGAGAACTGTTCAAATAAATCCTGTTTTAGAGGAGCAAAATGTCGGGAGAGATTTAATTTGTTTTGTTTTTTCACGGCATACAATCTTGGACGCGCGCGTGTTTGTAGTTCATGTGCAGAAAGAGGAAGCGCTGGCCAGTCTCCTCTTCCTGCTATTTTCAGCTCGCTGACGGCAGCTTCCTTTGTTTCCCTTTTTATGTTTGGCAGAAGATGGTGGTAAATCATATGTTGGAACAGTGTGGAGTGCCTAAGTTTTAACTGACCAAAGGCTCTAGTCTTTCTCTGTAGGAGGTCAGTGTGAATTGAGGTTTTCCAGCTTTTATGAATGATTCAAAACTTATACAGCCATTTTCAGGCGCAAGAATTATAAGGAGTATTAGAAGAAAAGAGCATTTATTTACATGTAACAGCAGCTATGTGATAAAACATCTGGACAAAGCATACAGTAACTCAAGTTCCAAATTTTCAGTCTTCAGTGAACCTTGTAGTCTTTAGCTATTCTGAAACCATCAATACAGAAACTAAACAAGGAGTCCGTGAACATCATTTTATGTCTGCATATGTTCAAGTGGGACGTCTCTAGTTGGACTGAGAGGGTTTTATTTAAAGATTTTTTGTAAAATCTTTTTTTTGTCATTTGTGACAGGAGAAGGAAGCCGTTTCAAATGCCCAACAGTTTTTTTTTTGTTGAGCATGTTTTCTTGCCAAGAAAGTTAGTGTGTCAAAGGACTGTTATGTGCAGCCATGCTGTGGCATGCCCTTGGGCTCGACGGTGGGATGTCACATGATCCAGTGCTAAAACAGTCTATTGTAACGGTGAACATTTGTGTATTATTTGACACCAGCAAGATTGGAAGCATAGAGTCTGCTCTGAGACCCCATGAAGATTTTGGTTAAGCCCCATGCTATGTCAGAATTTAAAACTATTCCATTGCTTCACTGCTTGAGAATGAAATATTTGCCTTCACAAGGGAGATTGTTTTTATGGTTGTATTCATCTTGCCACAAAAATGAAGAAAAGGACGTTTCTCAAATGTTTGGTGACGTGTTTGTTCTGGGTAACAGTTCAGTTATTGGTTTGGAGTCGGCTCTTGGCCTGTTAAGATTTGGGTTGGAAAGCGGTGATTCATTAGTTATCCACATTCTGTGAGGTTTTGAGGTTTTTTTCTTTAATACTCCTTTTTGTGAAAACTCAGCACAGCTATACCACTGTAATGTTAGTCTGATATTCATTTAAAAATGTCATCAGTTTTGCCCTTACCAAGCTCATTTGTTATAGGCCTATCAATCCTCCATTTTATGCCAGTGCATTTGCAATGTTTATCAGTTGTACCTCCTGTGGATTAAGTCAAGGAAAGCGATTTGCCCCAAGGCGTGTTATGGTAGGTATTTCTAATGTTTAAAGGTTTTTAAGAGATACACAGCCACCATTACCACAGATTATTTCTGAGAGTGGAGAATCCCACTTATTTGGTCTTAATCCCACTTCTTTGCCATTGCGATCAGAACTGTAGATGTCTGAAATGGATCCGAGTGGCTGCTAGGTGAAGCTTCTCTGACGTCGCTCAGACAACTAGATATCATAATGATGGGTAGCTGCACCCTCAGTCTTGATTTTAATGCCTGCACATGACCGCTTGCATCTGGTCATTGCATGTTAAAGGTGATGTCAGGTAAATTCAAATACGCTTGGCCTAAATTTAATTTGCACAAAACATGTTAAACTGTTACCTGACGTGTTCGCAGTAATGCTAGGGTACTGTTCACTCGTATTAGCTACTGGTCCTTTTCTTCCAGCCTTAGTAGCTATTGTAGTTAATCTGTCAGTCTGCATATTGTTTTATGATTTGTTGTTTTTATGATGTAACAGAGTACCGTTACCTCTGAGCAATTACTTAATCTGGTATGCATGTAGTCCTATTACCCAGATTCTTTGTTTTCTAAACTTGAGTTGACACCTCGGACTCTGTCCTATTCACCACAACTTGGATCAAAAAGCCTACATGTTTAGGGCTTCTGTGCGTTTGTTCAGGCATGCGGCAAGATGTTTCGCTATCAAAAAACTTAAAATATGAATTATCTACTCACGTCCTTATCTTGGATTTTTCGATGAAGTATACCTACACAAATCAACAGATTGACAAACTAAACAGCTTGACAGACTTGCAAACAGGGTAGCAGTGTACCATAATGATTGGGGAACTGGCAATCGTGGGTTTACATAGATCACAGCCACTTTACTCTTAACCTAAACTTTCTCTGTAAAATTTGCAACGGTATAAATTAATTATGTAAAAAAACTTTTAAAAAACTGTATAAATAAATGTAGCGAGCCTAATCTGTGTAATCGCTCTGGATAAATTCCATGAGGGTCTTAGCCATCTGTAGGCATACTCCTATGACTAATTAGGCTAATTATCAGAAATTTAATGGGCCCTAGGCTAGTATTTGTCTTCTCATCATTTAAATGATTCTAGTTTTTTTGCAGTCAGTTTACTAAGTTCCCGGAGCCATCATCTTCCACACTGACTGGGATATAAAACTCATGCACCAAGAACGCTGGGTTATTCAATAGTCACAGTTTGTTGTACTGTAATTGGGAGAAGAACGCTGGGTTATTCAATAGTCACAGTTTGTTGTACTGTAATTGGGAGAAGAACGCTGGGTTATTCAATAGTCACAGTTTGTTGTACTGTAATTGGGAGAAGAACGCTGGGTTATTCAATAGTCACAGTTTGTTGTACTGTAATTGGGAGAAGAACGCTGGGTTATTCAATAGTCACAGTTTGTTGTACTGTAATTGGGAGAAGAACGCTGGGTTATTCAATAGTCACAGTTTGTTGTACTGTAATTGGTAGACGAACGCTGGGTTATTCAATAGTCACAGTTTGTTGTACTGTAATTGGAGAAGAACGCTGGGTTATTCAATAGTCACAGTTTGTTGTACTGTAATTGGGAGAAGAACGCTGGGTTATTCAATAGTCACAGTTTGTTGTACTGTAATTGGGAGAAGAACGCTGGGTTATTCAATAGTCACAGTTTGTTGTACTGTAATTGGTAGAAGAACGCTGGGTTATTCAATAGTCACAGTTTGTTGTACTGTAATTGGTAGAAGAACGCTGGGTTATTCAATAGTCACAGTTTGTTGTACTGTAATTGGTAGAAGAACGCTGGGTTATTCAATAGTCACAGTTTGTTGTACTGTAATTGGTAGAAGAACGCTGGGTTATTCAATAGTCACAGTTTGTTGTACTGTAATTGGGAGAAGAACGCTGGGTTATTCAATAGTCACAGTTTGTTGTACTGTAATTGGTAGAAGAACGCTGGGTTATTCAATAGTCACAGTTTGTTGTACTGTAATTGGTAGAAGAACGCTGGGTTATTCAATAGTCAGTTTGTTGTACTGTAATTGGTAGAAGAACGCTGGGTTATTCAATAGTCACAGTTTGTTGTACTGTAATTGGTAGAAGAACGCTGGGTTATTCAATAGTCACAGTTTGTTGTACTGTAATTGGTAGAAGAACGCTGGGTTATTCAATAGTCACAGTTTGTTGTACTGTAATTGGTAGAAGAACGCTGGGTTATTCAATAGTCACAGTTTGTTGTACTGTAATTGGTAGAAGAACGCTGGGTTATTCAATAGTCACAGTTTGTTGTACTGTAATTGGTAGAAGAATGCTTGGTTATTCAATAGCTCAGTTTGTTGGACTGTAATTGGTCGATGCCCCTCACATCACCACTAGGACGAAAAGCACCAACCAGCAGGAGGAGGAGGAAGAAATAGGAAGTGAAAACATCAGCCGTATCTAAAGCGGAGAGGAGACGAGACCGATCGAGCTGCGCTGAAGCTTGGAACTCCGAACATCAGCACTTTCATGGTGGAAAAGTCTGCTCGCTTCATCAGGTTTGCGAAATTAATCTCGGTCATTCAAAACCATATCTAGCTCCAACGCTTCAGTGACTGTGTGCGCGCATTAGAGTATTGAACTCAATCGGTTTAAGGTGTCTGCTTACCAAAAAATGACTACAATTGACTTGACAGCAGATATTGTAGCAAGCTAACTAACAAGCGACTGTATTTTTTATTTTCTGCAAGGGGCCTGCGATGCTCAGCGGTCCGGTGTGGCTTTACTTTGCGAGCTATAGCGCATCTCACAAGCTCGACACTCGCCGGGCAACTTAGCCTACTAATTATAGCTAACGTTAGCCTGGGGTTTCACTTCATATGTACGGATGCGCAGTTTTCCAACTCTTTGTTTCTTGCTAGCTAAAATCTCAATGCGATGCGTTTTATGTGATAACGTTAAAAACTTCGGATTACTGGACGGTTTCAGTTCGGTAGCTAGTCTGTGGCTTGAGCTGGAAAGTAGCCCACGAAAAAGATTTACTTACTAATTAACAAGGTGTCAGGAGTCTTTTTTGTTTGTTTGTTGTTAAACGTTATCGTTAGCTTATGTCTAACCACGGCTATGTTTAGTTTTATTTATTTATTTTGACGTGATTGTCCAGCCCAAGGCTGAAGTTAGTCGAAATTGCGGGTAAGATGTACCTCACATAATTATTTAACTTTGCCCGCAACTAGGCTAGACTAGCTTTCACAAAACTAGAAAACTGCAAAACAAACATCAATGATCGTTTCAATCAATACTTTTCCCAAAACATTTTTACTGCTTTGCAAGCATTTTTTTCTGATCAAAAACTAGCCTCGCAAAATGGTGCAAACGATGTTTTTTGTTGTTGTTTTGTTTGTTGGTTTGTTTTAACAAGCTAGGTGGCTATATTGAGCGAGCACGTACCGTTAGCCTATAGTGCACGTGCTTTTCTCTAATGTTTTATCCTTTAGCAATAATATTGGACCACTGCCCATGCGGTGACAGCTCTATGTTGCGGGAAGCCAAACATAATTAGCCTTTAAGGCAACTGGGATTTCTTATTTGTTTTAAATTCGCGCATAAGTAAAACACAAAGTAGCCTAATTATTTTGCAGTTAGCATAATGTTGAAATGATGCCAGCTGCATTTTCATGAAACGTTTTAAATCGTTATTCAGAACAGACTGTAGCCGGTGGTAAAAAAGTAGGCTACATCAGTACGACTTCAGTTCGGTAAAATGTGTAAGGTTACTGCTGCTAGCGCTATAGACTGTGGGTAGGAAGCGTTTAATTTTCGCCCTCCGACGATAGACATAACCGCTCGACTGCTTGGAGCTTCACTCGTTTGTAGGATACAATAGGGGCCGCCACGATGACCCTCCCACACCGCACTGGCTTTGCTGGTGGCGCTCGGAGTTTTTTATACATGTTCAACTCTGTAAACTAACGTGAAGTTCCAGCTCCACAGTTATGGGGACGTCGTATTTCATTTTACTTAAATGTTCCTTGAACCAGAAATACTGTATTTTGTAAGGTGGGCTCTGGAGGCTGTTGTTATGTTCTAGGGAAAATAGCATAGCAGACCATACGGTTCAGACTGAAACCTATAGCTAAGACAGAATGAGTGTTGATATATCCCTCCCTCCTCCCGCGAGAACATCACGTTAGGCTACTCTTGCCTTGTTTACTGCTTTTCTCTTTCTAGTAAAGACAAAAAGGAATTCTGACCTTCAGGCCATAGATTTTTGTTATAAATTCTGGGCGGGGTAGTTTCACAAAGCGTTACAATCCTCCAGGCTGCATGCTTTTGGATAAAAGAAAAATAGATGTGTTGTTTTTCATCGACGCCTTTCTGCTTTGTCGCGAAGCTGTGCAACAAGCGAAGTGTTGAGCTGCGACTGTTTCACACTGTGGCAATACGTTTGTCTGACAGAAGGCCTGTCACATCCCTTCTCGCGCTGTTGTACGATTTCAGAGTCTTTGGCACATCTGCGTCGTCAAACTTTGCAATTAAGGATCGCGGAGAATTTGATTCAGTCGCACTTTGCGCTAGTACAGATTGATCCCACACGGTTGTGTGCATATAAATTACTTTCTTCACACACTCATCCTATCTCTCCTAAGTGCAACCTCGCAAATTTATGTGCGTTTCTCGATTGAAAATGATCCTTGCTGGCTGCGTAGACTGGGCTATATAACAGAATTCGCGCGGAATTCTTAATCCCCGACCGCCCGCATTTTGAAACCACATGCTTCTTATTTCACTCACCAAAAATCTTGTAGTGCAGGTTGAAGTTTTTCACTTTATTCTTTCATTCATTATTGTTCTACATTTCTCCCAGGTCAACAGATGCGATGGACATCACTGAGAAAATGATCGAAAATTCCACTATTTGAATAAATCTGTGTGAATTTGACAAGACATGACATCTTTTTTTTTTATTGCAGTCTGGGAGTGAGTAACTGATTATGGTTCATGAAGCTATAGCCGTGTGTGCTGCTACTGAAGTTTATGAAAGATTTCTTCATTGGACTATTTAATTTTACTTGTGCTTTCAGTGTGGAAATCAAGCTGCACAGAGCTGTCCTGGAAGACTGTGTTGGTGCTCACATGCATGTGTTGTGTTACCCTTAGCAAATATGATAAGGGAAACGATCATATGACCACGTGTCTTTAGCACTGCTATTGCCAGGCTCTGCAGATGAGCAGTTCCAGACGTTGGAAGTCCAACAACCTCAGTCGTTCACCATAGTATGTTTTCAGTCAACACAGTAATGAGAATTGTTGTCTCATTAATAGGCTGTGCTGGTCGAGCTGAGAATGGTTGCCATTGTGTAAATCCTTTTTGGCTTCTTCTTCTACTTCTGTTCACTCTTCAGTCCACCTCTTGGAGGACTGTGTCGTTAAGCAGCTGGTGCAGGCACTCTGCACATGCCTGATTGGTCAGAGAAGCTGCAGTCATGCAGTGAGGCAGGAAAGAGCTTTAGGAATGAAACCCTCTCTCCCTGAGGTGTGCTTTGACTAATTGTGGCCACTGTGTGGGCCTGCAGGCTACAGTCAGCACTGTGCGATGTTTATGTTGACATAGAAAAAATTGGTTAAATTTAAGTTTAAAACCTGTATGGGCAAGTACCCAGAATCACCCACAAAAATGGATAAATCGTTTAAAAAGTTGTATATTTTCTTATGTTTTATACAGCTACTGAGCCATTTACAAAAAAGTCATACAAGTTGGGGAAAAAAATAAGGTTAACTGGTGTTTAAGACGCATAAAACACTGAATTGGGTCAAATTGACCCTCAACATAATTGTTAAGGTTTGATTTTGGGCTCTGGTGGGGGGTCTCTGCATTGAGCGCAAAAGCTTTAGCTGGATGCACAGTAGTGGATTTTATAGCAGGTATTGTCGTACAGTAGACTCTGTTAAAATGAGGAATAAAGCAGTAATTTTATAACCTGGGTTTGTTGTGGTAAATGAGCGTAGACCATGCCAAAGCAGATATGAATGTGAATTACAATTTGTGTGGCTCTTGATTATGCCACCACAGGTCAGTAGGACATGTCAGCCTTTCAAAATGCAGGGTGCCCCTGTGGCGTGAAGAAAGGGGCCTTGTGTTGCTAATGTCCAGCTCGGTCAAGCTGTGAGCTGAAGTTGGGTCTGACGCGGTCGATCGATGGGCTGCTGCATGCTCTGTGGTCCCGACGGCTGCTCATGGGCGCCGCCTGGCCGGACCGCGGCCTGACGCGTTCCGGAGTTTTCCATGATTCGTCTTCACCGGTTCAGTGTGTTCCAGCTGCGCGAGCGGTCGCTTGCACAACGTGGCTCTGATCCCAAGCGCTCAAGGTCACAAGCCTGCTTATTTTTTTATCCCTTCATCTCTGCATCTCTGGTTCCAGGAAATGTGAAACGAGATTGTGCTCGAAGCACAAACTACTGCACTCATTGTGTACTGCGTACACTCGGCAATACGTCAGATCTTTTTTCTTTTGTTGTTGCATATAGATTAAAAAAAGAAATTTTTCTTAATCTTGTCCACTCTGCTATAAACTGCAAGGCAAGGTTTGACAGTGAGAGTCCAACAAGGCATTTAAAAAAAATAAAATAATAATAATTGTTAATGTTTGTATTGATGGAGGCCCGTCGCTTTTTCTGCGGCCGTTAATGGGAGCGCTGCATCCGCCGAAGCATCACACGCTTTCTACACGTGTCAAACGTGTATACGTGTAGTCTGTTCCTGCCCTGGAAGTTAAGGTCTTGTCAAATTAAATCCTGGATAGAAGTGGACAGCCCACATGGATAACTGGAGGCTGAACTCAGACAAACTCGGAGCACATAAACCATACTTTCTGCTTCATGTAGACTGTAAATTTAACAGTAATTGCTGGATTTTCGAACTCTGTTACCGTGGAAAAATATACGGCCGTCTTTTAATGGTTCTATTTTAAAGTTTAAAGGGTGCCTAGGGTCCTCTCTGAAAACAAATCATTCCGGGAAATGTGCTTGGATGTACCAGATGTATAAATCAATCATGGAGCATATGAAGGCAGCCTATACATTTCCTCAGTTTAATTTTCTAATATTTTATAGTTTAAGCGGTGCAAGAGAAATGTATTTATAAATCTATGTATGTCGATTGTTCGAGATGGCTTTTTCAATGCTTTGCATTGCAACCATGTTTGATGAGGACTACAGCAAATACACATAACTACAATAAATGGTTTTTGGTTTTCCACTGTTTGAGCTAGAACCAGACAGATGGACTCATTAAGTTATGTTTTAAAGTGAATTTCTGCTACTGTGTTTATCAGGCTATAGGACAATAATGTGGAATGTGGAACTGCTGTCTCAGCTCCATAATAAAGCTGCCGCTATCAATTGGGAATCAAGACAGTGAATGATTGTGCACCTGCTCTCAGGCACTGGCAATCAGGTGCGAAGTGACTCATATGAAAAGTATTTTTAAATGATGGCTTAAAATATAACTTAAGTGGTTGAGTTGACAAAGGTGCTCACCATGGATACAGGCTGACCCTGTTGCGTGGATGTTCCAGGTTTGAGTCCATATTCCTTTATGACCGTGGCAAGACAAGTTTGTAACTCCAGAAGTAGGGAACGTTTGTGTGGGCCTGGGTGTTGCTACATTGCCTCTTCCCAGTGATTCGGTCGTCAGTTTACCCCCCTCTTCTCACCAATTTGGAATGCCCAATCGTATATCGGCGCTCATTAATGGATCCACCCCTGTTGAATCAGGAGAACACGTGCCCTCGTCCAAAGCACGAGATGCCAGCCGTTGCCTATCAGGCTGCAGCTGACACCGAAGCTGGCGAGGCAGGGAGGGCTGGAGGCTCTGGCACGGTCGGGATATGATAATGTGTACAATGCCTTTACCAGATGAGCCACCCAGCAGCTCTTCTCCTCCATCTCCCTTGTAGGCTACTGTGCGGCCACCTCTCTGGAGTGCCTGCCAGTGCTCGCTGCAGGTGAGTACACTGGAGAGAGCAGCGCGCGCAGCGCGCGGGCGGTACTACTCCTGATGTATGTGATGCAAAATTATTATTGACTGTTTATTTGGGGAAATATCTACACTTACGTAATGTTTATTTTTTATTTTTTATTGAGCATCTGTTTAGCCAGCTCAGTTACAGCATATGCTTATAGTTTGGTAAGACATTTCAAAACGGCCATTTGTTTATTCCTGACCACATGTGCTTGTAATAACGGTGTACTTTTGTAATTTCTGGAAAGTCAGTAAATGCTTACGGAGAAAACAAAATAAACTTTTCCCATTTTCATTCCTGCCAGAATTGGACAGAGCAGTAAGCAGCTTCTACCGTACACTTACGAATAACATTTTTTTAATGATTGTTGCAAGCCACAGTCCATAGTAAATGTATTAGAAATGTTAAGGCAAAAAATGGCTAAGTATTTGAATGGTTAAAATGTAACATTTAGTTCCGTATGAAATGGGAATTTAAATATAAAACGGTAACCGTGCTGGAAACGGTGACGCTGTTTAATCCCCGTTGCTCAGAAAATGCAATTGTATGTAGCTTGTGCAAATAAAAGTATTTTTACAATTATTGATGCCCCATGCATAGAAAAACAATCAAGTCATGCTCAGATTTCAGCAAACACTAACGCCACAGAAAAATGTAGGTGAAACCATACATAAATTAAATTTAATAAAATATTTCTCTGAAACAAAACATTGAATGCTACATTATAGTGACGGTCACTGATCAGTATGATACAATGGCTGATCTAAATGGCTGTTTGCAACAATAATTTCTGTTAGTTTTAGTCATTGAGTGAAGCACATACCCTTTTGAAACAGAAATCAATTTAATTCTGTTTAAAACGTAATCCGTTCAAAATCCGATGAAGTCTCATTTTATAAAATGCATGAATTATTAAGAGAATAAGATAAAAAGCTTACTATATTCTTAATTCCGGCCTGTTTACACACCTAGAGCATATACATTATATAACCTGTCTGGTCTCAGGAGAGATGTTGAAGATTAATAACTCGTACTGCTTTCGCCCAAAACTTCTGTCAAAAAAGGACGGTTCACATGAAAAATTTCTGTCCGGCTGTCTGCCGCACTAATCTGATGCCCTGGCCTTGCAGTGGTCCGGAGAGTTTGGAATGGCTGTTTATAAAGGAATGGAAGGGCAGTACAAATGGAATACAATCTTCTTCCTGATCATTTGTGGTCCCGCTTCTATCTGGCCCCTGTTCTGAGAGCAGGAAATGGCCAGTGATACTTGTCATTTCTCATTGCTTTCTCATTTGGGCTTTCCATGTGTGGATGTGCTATGAGACCGGCGAGGTTCCGGCGTTTCCTCAAATGGAACCTGTGTAAGTGCACGCTCCTCCGTTTTTGTTGAGATTAGGGACAAGCTTTGACGTGCTCCAGAAGTGACAGTGCGTGTGTAAATGCCTCACCTGCAAAGCTCAACTGAGATGAGTCTGAGCCGGGTTTGATCCCTTCCCGTCTACGTTTTTCTCTCGGTCCTTATCTGCGGCACCACGCCTTAATGAACCGCCTATGCTAAATGCGTTGGATGAAGAAACGGATCCGAGGTGCATGACCTCATCAAAAATACATTTTAGGATCATTTATTTTTGATCGGATCTTGAGTATGCCAACAACGAGATCCACATGTGATCTATTGTATGCAGAGATGCTGAGCTGATCTATTGTATGCAGAGATGCTGAGCTGATCTATTGTATGCAGAGATGCTGAGCTGATCTATTGTATGCAGAGATGCTGAGCTGATCTATTGTATGCAGAGATGCTGAGCTGATCTATTGTATGCAGAGATGCTGAGCTGATCTATTGTATGCAGAGATGCTGAGCTGATCTATTGTATGCAGAGATGCTGAGCTGATCTATTGTATGCAGAGATGCTGAGCTGATCTATTGTATGCAGAGATGCTGAGCTGATCTATTGTATGCAGAGATGCTGAGCTGATCTATTGTATGCAGAGATGCTGAGCTGATCTATTGTATGCAGAGATGCTGAGCTGATCTATTGTATGCAGAGATGCTGAGCTGATCTATTGTATGCAGAGATGCTGAGCTGATCTATTGTATGCAGAGATGCTGAGCTGGAACAATATATTAATGTGAGTAGAGTGCAGGAAGCCCCGGTCTTAGACGATGCTCCCTGTAATTCAAAACACATTCTATATATTTTTCACTAACTTAAAAATATTGAATTGCTTATTGGTTTCAGTCATGATCTTTAGTGTCAGTTTGTGGTACCTCCTTCAGGGGGTACTGTAGCAAGCTGGAACAATTATTTGCTTTCTTTTTTTTTGTGACTTGAGGTCAATTATTGCTGTTTCTGTATCGCAATATAAGTAAAGTATAGCTATACAGGTGCAGCTCAAAAAATTAGAATATCGTGAAAAAGTTCAATATTTTACCTGGGTTAAGAAGGAAAAAGAACTGGACTGTTGCTCAGTGGTCCAAAGTCCTCTTTTCAGATGAAAGTAAATTTTGCATTTCATTTGGAAATCAAGGTCCCAGAGTCTGGAGGAAGAGTGGAGAGGCACAGAATCCACGTTGCTTGAAGTCCAGTGTGAAGCACTTAATGCTTCCTTCTGCTGACAAGCTTTATGGAGATGCTGATTTCATTTTCCAGCAGGACTTGGCACCTGCCCACACTGCCAAAAGTACCAAAAGCTGGTTCAATGACCATGGTATTACTGTGCTTGATTGGCCAGCAAACTCGCCTGACCTGAACCCCATAGAGAATCTATGGGGTATTGTCAAGAGGAAGATGAGACACCAGACCCGACAATGCAGACGACCTGAAGGCCGCTATCAAAGCAACCTGGGCTTCCATTACACCTCAGCAGTGCCACAGGCTGATCGCCTCCATGCCACGCCGCATTGATGCAGTAATTCATGCCCCAACCAAGTATTGAGTGCATAGAAATGAACATACTTTTCAGAAGGCTGACATTTCTGTTTAAAATATCCTTTTTTATTGATCTTATGTAATATTCTAATTTTCTGAGACACTGAATTTGGGTTTTCATTAGCTGTAAGCCATAATCATCAAAATTACAAGAAATAAAGGCTTGAAATATTTCACTATGTGTAATGAATCTATATAATATGAGTTTCACTTTCTGACATGAGTGACAAAAAATATAGAACTTTTTCACGATATTAAAATTTTTTGAGCTGCACCTGTATACAGTGCCCTCCCAATTATTGGAACCCCTGGTAAAGATGAGTAAAAAGGCTTATAAAAAAATCACCGTTTGTTGAATTGGCTTAGTCTCAGACTGAAAAAATGAGAAAAATCCAAATCCAATTGTGGCACACATGGTTTTGTTAAAAATAATTATTTCTTGATGAGGGATTTTTTGTTCTCAGAATAATGGATTTTTCAAATTTTTTCAGTGTGAGATTAAGCTAATTCACCAAATGGTGAATTTTTCATAACCCTTTTTACTCATCTTTACCAGGGGTGCCAATAATAGTGGAGGGCACTACTTTTCCACTGTTTGCAAAGACATATTAACATGTGAATACATAACTGCGTGGGAAGTAAGTGTGCCACTGTTTCTGTATTTGGTTTATGACTCACTGTTCATGTACAAGTGTTTGAATAACCTTTAATGTAAATTAATGCCTTCAAGTTTGTAGGCATTACTATATTATGATTCTTATTTTGGGGAACGCTCGATGTACGTGACTGTAATTGTTCCTTATTACACACGGCTGTCAAGTTGAACTATGCAGCTGTATAGCTATTTGATTTAGATTGTTTGATTTGCTAGGGTAAGTACTCCCACGTGTTTGTCTGTCTTTGCAAACGGTACACTGTTGTGACAGTAAGGAATATGACGTGCGAACATGAATAAAAGCGAAAGCTAAAAATGGTTTGAGTTGTACCATGGTGAACAGTGACAGCCTTCACAACTAAATTGAAACCAACCAAAAGATCAACACGCTGATGATGGCTTACTGCAACCTTCCGTCGGCCAACTTAGTTTCTTCCGTTTATATTCCAAGTGTCAAGTTAGCATTGTGTTTGCAATGTGTATGTTCGTACATTACCCAATCAAGGTCCCTGGCTAGAATCTGTAAAAACATAGCTGCTGTAAAAGGGCTGTGGCTGATGTCATTGCAAAGTGAGCTATTAATTAGATGCTGCTAATGTTCCTTCAGTTAATTATTAATTTAAAAAAATTACTTTTTAAAAGCAGTTCCTAAAAACACAGACAGGTGGACAATTGTATCTTATTTTTCAATTGTCCAAATGATCCCATTTCTTCAATACAAAACAACACCCTCTCAGTTTAGCTCGGATATCCAGCTATGCGTATTGCGTACCGAGAGAACTGATCTCTTGCTATGTTTTGCAGTAGACCCGGTGTAAGAGAGGTCTGTTCGCTCAACCCTGGCCCGGTTTAAATCTTTTTTCCCCCTTAGTTTTCTTTTTGGCATAGCCTAATTGTTTTGAAAAGGTAGCATGTGGCGATCACCTGGTCAGGATCCTATACGTTCCGCTCTTGGTTTTTATCTGTCATTGATTCAAAGCGGTGAGGTTTGCTGCCCTCCTGGTAGAACGCAGCTCTGCGTTTTTGCTGAAAGCAGAGTTCTGGAGTCCCGCGGGAACGTTCCCTGCTGTCGCCGTCTCGGTGGGGTGCCACAGTCCTGTACTGCCCGCTTTGTTGCAGGGGGCGCTCCTCGCAGAGCTCTGCTACAAGATAAACAGTGACAAGTTAATTCATGCCAGCACTGTGCTCTCTAATGGGGAAAGACTGGCACACCCTCTGGGCATGCTTGTTGTTCCTGTTGTCTTTCCTCGAGAGGCTAACTTTGACTGTTCAGTTCTGTTGCTGACTTCACACCAATTGCTCTTCCCCCCGTCATGTAAGAAACAGCTGCGGACTCGGCACAGTACCAGGTGAAATATGAGTATCAATATTATTTTCCATAATATTATTTAAAAAATGGTTTAGGTTGTCAACTCCCTTTGGTTCCAAAAGTTTTATTGAAACCAAAAGGCATGTGCGCCCAACGGACACCAGTGGGGTATTTCACAAAGCAGGATTACTGCGTTCGCTGGATAAGTACACCGAGTAAAACCCGGAACCCTCCCAAATTTGGAACACGGACTAAGCAAAAAGGTCTGTACCGGGTTTCACTCGGTGCAGTTAACCTGCTTTGTGAAACACCCCCCCGTTCTTCGTCAGAGCTGTAGGAAAGAGCCATACACAGGCAGATGAGAACCCGCTGGACAATCGAAGTTCGATCAAAACCATATGCGAGGCAACGGTAACTAAACTATCAACAGCCGATTTATCAATTCATCAATTTAAAGTCTGAACCCGCATAACAATGAGTCATGCCACCAGTCTAATATCTCAAGTGCACACTCAACCCAAGTGTCATACGTTATACTGACTGTTCTACATTGTACTCATTAAGGAAACATGACATCATGTTGTACACTCACGGTCAAAAAATGTAAAGCATTTTTTATATTTGTCCAAAGTCACAGACAGTCACAGATATTTATTATTCAAATCAGTGTGCCAAAGTTGAGCTCATCATTTAAGCCCGTTGGTGTCCGTGTTTAAAGACGCCTGATCCAATATGCCTCCCTTCGAAGCGAAGGTCTCACCAAACTATGTGCAGCTGTTCTGTCAAATTTAGAAAACAACAAGGGTTCCTTTTAAATGTGAATTATATTGTAACTGAATTAAAATCACTGAAATTGGAAAATAGTGAAGTTAACTAGATGATCTGACTAGGTATTGCTCTAGAATATATAAATCCACCGTATTGGATAGAAGTTCTCTCAATATGCTCATGGTAATATGCTAAATAGGTCCTTGGCAAATGGCTGTAATTTTTATCTAGAAAAAATATGTATTGTGGAGCATCTTCTTTCTGTAGAATTGGTTGCTGCTTAGTCTCCCGTGGGCTGAAATATAGTTTCTAATGTTCTTCATTTGACTCAAGACTGCTCAGTGTAAATTTGGTCTTTGGAGAGAGGAAAAATACATTGGAGGCAATGAACTTAGAAATGTTGTGGCTTGCTGCTTGTGAGAAACAACGGTCTTAAATTTGTAATGTGCTGATTCTAGATGATTTTAAGTTCATTTCGGCTCACTTCAGCTTAGTTGAGCTGTTTTGTACTAGCCATCAATGCTAGTTTTCTGTTTACCTCCTCTGCTGTTCTATCCACTGTGTAGGGGGAATACGTTGAAATACATGGGTTGAGCTTTGCCTGCACTCT
This sequence comes from Ilyophis sp. 1 JC-2022, assembly GCA_022702515.1. NCBI lineage: Eukaryota > Metazoa > Chordata > Actinopteri > Anguilliformes > Synaphobranchidae > Ilyophis > Ilyophis sp. 1 JC-2022. The sequence goes on along the minus strand of CM040395.1, from coordinate 27,877,626 downwards.
TTTTTTCCTGAGGATCGAGTTGCCCAGGAACGCCTTGCACCTTTGCTGCTCTAAGCCCCCCAAGCAACCAGTCCAAGATCAACTTACCTACCCGTAATTATAACATCCGCAAGGTGCATGCCGATCCAGTATCATTGCTTCTGGGCAAAATATATAAACACCGGGGTTTCTAAGCTCTTAAGAATGTGTTTTCCAGCCGCCTTCAGCCTGGCAATGAAACATCCCGTTCAGCAAGGGCAAATCGGTGCGCTGAGTGAATCGACGTAGTTTTCCAACATTTTTCTGCCTGAGAGTATAATTTATTTATTGTGGACCGGCGGGGCAGAAGCTGATCTGTGCTAGAGCCCTGCGAGCCTACAGAGGCCCATACAGTGAGGAACTGGCCTCTGGAATGCACCCAACACACAGGGGCAGTTGGAGGCAGCTGGGTGTGGGAGGAGGCATGCAGGACAAGGGACAACTGGCAATGCAGAGGAGGGGAGGAGGGGAGGTGGGGGGAGCACAGTGTCTCCTTTGTTTCCTGTTCCTGTCTTAATTGCAGTGTGCTTTTTTGGCGATAGCTCTCCTCAGTAAGTCCTGCACCTAGACCTATGGTAGCTGGGGGCTTATGGGTGCCCTCTGTAGTGCTGGGCAACTTGGGGCCTGATTTACTAAGACCTTTTGCATGGGCAAAACGTTTTAGCATACGCAAAACTAATAACACAACCCGCGATTGGTGCAAAACTAATACTATGACCAATCATTTGTCATGCTATTGGTTTTGCATGTGCTAAAGGTCTTAGTAAATCAGGCTCTTAGTCTTGTACGTGTAATTGCACATATAGTCAGGTCCTGGATTGTTGGCACCCTTAATAAAGATGCACAAAAAGACTAGAAACATCATTACTATATATTGTAATTTTACATATGTTGAATATATTGCACTTTTTTATGATTCAATGGAATCAACTGAAATAACAAATTTTCTAAACAAATGAATTCCCAAAAAATAGGTTTCACAATAATCTCTCCTGGCCAGGATAACCGCACATTTCCTCTATGCAGAGCCTTTCAAGGTCCTTGATATCCTGAGGTTTATGCCATTGATATTAGAAAGAGCTCTTGCACCACTGGCAGCGAAATGGCCCGTAGTATCAATGATCCAGAGATCCACCACCATAAGTGACAGTAGGTTTGAGGTGCATGCATCTCTCTATTGACCCCAGACATACCGACGGTATGTAAAATTCTGGTCTCGCCAGTGCATAGCACCCAGTTCCAATGACGTTTGGAGAAGTCTACATGCTTGAATTTGTTGGTTGCTCTCAGTAAAGCTTTATTTGTGCAACCTTTTCGAAGAGCCTGTTGGTATGAAGGTAGCATTTCATGGTTGATTTTGCGACTTGGTGACCCCAAGATGCAGTTTTTTTTCTGTCCGCCACTCCATCTTCCTCACTGTGTGTGGGGACAACGTGCACTTCAATCCTCTTCCTGGCAAGTTTTAACTTCCAGATTTTTAAAACCTTTTCATTATTGCCCTAACAGTGCTTACTGGAGTGTTTAACTGGAATGTGTTTTATTTTGTACGCATTACCTGATTTGTGTAGGTGACAATCTGACAATTTGACCGTTCTTTCCTCACGGTGATGTATGGCAAAGAGGTTTTACATGGTTTAACCAAATTTTTATACCCTAGTGAAACGGGAAGCGATTAAAGGCTGAGATGAACTTAAATAAGTAGAATATTAATGCAGTTAATGTGTTTTTTGAGAACATAGTATGTAAGTAAAAAAAAATATAGTAGTATATAGTTTTTTTGTTTTTTTTCATAGAGTTTTTCTCATATCATTTTGCACAGCTTTTTTCCCCCTCCTTTTCAAAAAAGAGTGGCAATAATTCTGGACCTTGATAGCTAATAAACCTTAACGGTAGCTAATAAACAAATTTTACTAGTTGATACAAAACAAAAAAATATAATAGTTTAAAAATAAACAGTATTTCATAATTTAAGGTTTTATAAAATATTTTTCTTTGTGACATTTTTCTTTGTTATTTTCAATTTTGATGCACTACTTTTTTTAAATAGTTTTTTGTCAGTTGTGGTGCTTGTTGGCAGCTGGTTATTCATCACTGACACAGATTCTTCAAGCTGGAGGTGTTGGAGCCTCAGGTCTTTGCAGGTTAAACTCAGCACCTGCATTGCAGCAGTGGATCAGAATAGAGAGGTTATTGTTGAATAGAAGCAACGAGAAAGCAATGAGAAAAGGCAGGTTGAACTGTCTTATTTGACCTTTCTGTTATAGAGCTGTGTACTTCTTGCCTAGAGCGCGTTTATTTTTGTAGCTCCAAAGAACCCCCGCCCCACACCACTAAATGTATTCACTGTCAGTACAAAGGAAAAACAGTGCATGGCTTGCTGACTTGCCACATCTGCTGAACTATAATCCTTGAGGGTGTCCGTTCTGTCCGAGTCTCTCCCCTCTCAGGTTGTAGGCAGGTCTTCTATTGTGAGGCATCAAAAGGCATTTTATTTTCTTCCTCCATGAGCTCTGCTAGAAATACCGTGCGGTATACTTTCAACCATTTATTTGAAGTAGGACATGTAAAAATAGCAACAATCAATCACAAAATGTTCCAGGCGTTTTAAGGTTTCAATCTAGGCTAGCGCAAACCACTTGGGACTCTACGGCACATTATTTGTATCCGCAGTAGCAGTGGGTCCAAGCGGTATGAAAATGGAGGTTGGCGACCGTTAAGGGCTTCTCGGATGAACCTGAAGGAAAAGTGTTCTGTTGGCTGGAAAGATTTAACCAGGTATAAATAATGTACATTTCTTTTCCAGTTTAGCGTACTAAAGGGAAACGTCAGATAAACTTAATGAAGGAAACGGCAGGAGATGAATGGGGCTCAGTGGGTGGGAACACTTTTTCGGTTTCCCCCCCTGAATAACTTGTCCTTTCATGGCACTGAACATAACAGCAGGGGAACAATACATTCTTATCGTGGCACGCTTGACACCCCTTTCACTCTGTGAATTTCAAGGTAATATGCTGTTCATCTGATGAGAATGGTAACACTGTTGCCGCCTGTGTCTTTTGGGACCCGGCAGAGCACCCAATGATCCCAGTTTATTAAGATAACATGGAAGGTTTCACGCTAGAATTCATCAGTGTTTGTTCTGCCGCGTTAGCTTCTCAAGCTATTAAAATAAAATAAAATTATTTTTTTCGCCATTGCGGAATGTGAAGTTGTAGTAATGTTGGCTTTCTCTCGACTTTGGGAAATTGCTTCCTTTTCATAGAAGTGACTCCAGTGACCCCCATATACCTTGGATTGTGGCCTGTGAGTGCCCTTGGAAACTGCTAAAAGGGCGGCAGACAATGGAGCTACCCGTTACGTTTCCAAACGTAACCCACACTCCGCACATCCGTTCCATTCGCAGACGGTTCTCTTATAATTGGCTGTATGGTTTTTCCTCGAGGTTTTATCCGTGTAGTCGTCCGCTGTAAGAAGCTGAAAGTAAAGCAGGGTGCCGGGCTGCCGGCGCTCTAAGGATGCGGTCCCCGTAGAGAAAAGTGCCGGGGGCCAGGTTTGGGGTGCAGAGGGGGCCATTCAAACACTCATTTCATATTTGGTCAGCAGTATCTGGGGTGTGTCGGCCTCTTACCCCAAGGGAGAAATACTACACTCTGTTCCACAGCAGGAATGGCTTACTGAGAGGGTACATGATGCATTGGGTCTTAATGTAGGGAGCTTTGCCTGGGGTTAACATGGGAAATATGAATGGGCCGGCCGCTTTGACCCCGGGTCACTGACACACAAAGAGGCGAAAGTGCATAAACCCTTAAGGGGGTTTGTAGGGCACTCAGTCAACTGTAATCCCCCTGTATCACTGGTCGAGGAGAGTGCTTGTAAAACCAAAATTACACCTCATTTTTACTTGCATTATTTCAGCATGGTTTTTTAGGCTAAAATAAAAATAACAATTCTAATGTGTAGGCTAATAAATAAAAGAAAGAATCTGGCTAAGAGTGCTGTCTTTTTTGTTCTAAAACAATTCTAATGACGCAATAAGAAATGATAGAAAATAAGAAAATTAAGTTCGCCTCAATCTTAACTGTGTTATGGCATGAAACATACCTACTTTTAAATATGGTGGTGGATCATTGATACTTTGGCCCTGTTTTACTGCCAGTGGTCCGCCTCTTGTTAAGATCAATGACATAATGGTTGTTTCCGAATACAACCCCTGTTCCCTGTCCACTCAGACCCCTGTGTACTATGTGCCCTGTCCCCTCACTTTGCAAGCAGTGTGCGAAAGAAATCCCGCAAAACTCTTTCCAAACTAGTGAGGAAGTAGTTTGTAATATTTATTTTTATTTTTATTGAGAATATCAATCAGTTAACATATGACGATTGTTACAAAGTGTAGATTATGAATGAAGATGGAATTAACAAAAATAAAAAAGAGTATTTGTAGTTTGTAGTATGAACCCATCTTGTACCATAGATATGCATATATGCTCTACGTCTTATGTTTTTACTTCCGGGTTACTTACTTAAATTGTCAGATGAGTGTGCAGTTCTGCAGATGAGTGCTCCTGAATTCCCTCAACAAAACTCCAGAAATAAGTGGTTCATCCTGGTATTTTAAGTGCCCCATTTGTGAGGAAAAAGTTGCCCACTCAAATGTTTTTTGACAAAATGGACTTAAATATGCGCCCTTAAAAGGGTGTAGGGGTCGTATTCAGACAAGGACAATGACTTTCACAAAGTACTCTTGACATTTTAGCCCAAAAATGGTTGCCTCGGCTAGGAGGCAGATGCTCTTCCCTAGCTGGACCTTCCATTAGACAATGGCCACAAACACACAGAAATAGTTATATGACCAGAAAATCTATGTTTTGAAATGGCCATGTCAGTCTCCAGACTTAAAACCCTGTTGAAAACCTGTGGTCTGAATTGCAGAGGGCATTCCAAAGTGCAATAGGATTTCAAGGGTTTTAAAAGGTTCTTCGTGAAGGAATGGTTCAATATGACTGCAAACGTGTTCTACAGCCTTATGAAACATTATAGGAAAAGACTGTCGTTATCCTTGCTGCACCAAGTACTAATCACAAAGGTGCCAACAATTATGAAATATATTTTAAAAATACGTTAATAGTTTGAAAATGTGGTGATTTTATGATTCAATTGAATCATTAATAAAGTGAAATGTCCACATGTGGGAAAATTACAGTATACTTTAGTCTGTTGTCTTTTATACTTTTTTTTTTGTTCCTTTGTATGTATCTTTATAATGCTTACAATTCTGGACCTGATTATAATATGTAGCTTTCACCACTCAGATTTGGCTATGTTTTGGAAGATTGGGTGAGGTTTTATATGCACTAAGCTTTTGTTCATTTCAGAGTAGATTTGTATTTTTTCCTCAATATGCGCACTCTGCATGAAGCTCAATATGAGGGAAAATTAGTTTTGAAATGGTGCATTTATGGTAATTGCTCTATTGTAGCTGAATTTTCTGATGAATGGTTTCTTCACCTGTCCACGGTTATTTACCCTACTCTCTCTTCTTCTGACCTCTTGCGTGGTCTCCCGCAGCGACAATGGAATGGACGTAAAGACCTTGGTCGCCATGGTTGCTCCTTTGACAGTTTAAAAAAATAAAAAAGAAGCTTTTTTAGGCTGGTGTAATGTGGTGTGAAAGTACCCTTTATTTATCCCAAAAATATCTTTGGTTAGCCTTTTCATTGTCTCTGTGGCCACTCTTTCAGATTTCACCCCAGAGATTCAAAAGTCAGTGACCCAGACGAGCAAGAGTTTCACTCATGTGACTCACCCTTGTTTCTCGTGTCTTAATTTAGCAATTTGCTCCCTTGTGTGAAAATCACCCAAAGTTTCATGATCATTAATCTGGTGGGTGGTCTTATTTAACCGAGGGAAAAATGTACCGGTTACCGTATGTAAACTTCATCTACTCGTCTTCGTAAAAATGAAGGTGTCAATCGGTTACGTGCCAGCGTGTGCATGAACCAAGGGTTTTAAACCATCTTCAGGTTAACGGTGTGTTTAAGAAACTTGTTTTTAACGTACGTTTGATTGCGTGAGCCTTCTGAGCCGAGTACCCCTCTTTCTTGCGCTTCATTTTTTTTATTGAACATTTTGTAAATATTGTTATCAAATGCGAACGCACATTTGCTTTAAGCATGCTGCCATAACCTCACTCTAATGTGTTAGTTTGATTTACCACGCACAAGTGGACGGGTTCCAAAATTGTACAATGAAGTATGGCATTCTGACACTGAGTTTTATACTCAATACGTCTTGGATTTAGTCTCATGTCCTGTTGGTTCAATGAGAGCATTAGAGGCAAGGGTGTGTCTACGGGTGGGCTGGGGTGGGCATTGCCCCCCCAGAGATAAGCCTTGCCCAGCCAGAGGAATCGTCTGCCCATCCAATGAAAACTCTGAAAAGGTTATAGCTATTTTTTTGAGCGTTTTTAGTTTTCTGTAAATTTGTCATTGGTCATCAAAAAATGCACTGCTTTCCTATTGGCCGTTTTGAAGCCAAATCCAGAAAAAATAAAATCCGACAATATGAAGTCGGCGCTGTAGGCTATTAGAGCTACAGACGATTCGGCCAATCATAAAAATGCCACATCGAAATTATATATTTCTCTAATATCTGATTGGTTGGTTTGGCCATATAAAACATGGAGACGCAACGAGAGAGAAAGAGGTCAGTTTCTTTGATCAATCTATGCTGTCTCTTTTTGATAACTAACTGTAACTACTTTGCCCCCCCCCCCCCCCTTGTGCCCCACCAACATCTCTTCATGCCCCCCCAATCAAAGCAGTCTCGAAACGCCTCTGATTAGAGCTCACATTCTTGATATAGAACTTTTTGTTCACCACAAATGCTAGAAGCATTCCCAGCTTGAACTTATTCTCTCTGCTATGGAGGCTACATTTCCCATTTTTGTGATACAAAGTGAAACTGGAGTCTTGTGGGACACAGAGGAATTGTTAGAATGTTCTTGAGGGTACAAGACTACTATTATCAGATATATGATGGATTTGGAAGTCAAGGAAATATCATCCCAGACAGAGTCTACAAGCGGCTCTTCGAGGTCAACGTTGTCCAATTTGGATGAATGTGATATGGGATATGGAATTTTATCGGGTGTTGGAAACTGGCAAGTAACAGTCTGGCCAAAAGAGAGATTTGATCATATTGTTAATAACAGGTTTGCAAATATGTTGCTGTACATCAGTAAGCCAATCGAAGCACCAATACCCCAACTAACCTACCGCTGTTTGCGCTGTAACTTGATGATGATAATTATTATTCTTATTCTTACACGCACACATTGGCAAGCCAGTCAAGGCGCTGGTATTTCTCTGGTTCACCAGAGTTTTGCAAGCAGCTTTTTGTTGCAGTAGTTTGCAGTCTGACTTCTCACTCCAGTAAGCTTATGGTGGAAACGCTGACCTGGTTTGTGTAGCTGTCGGGGCACTGGGAGCCATGGAGCAGTCACTGTGACTTATGGGGCCATAAGCTTCGACTGTCATTGGTAGCGTTCCCAACAATTTTGCCATTTCCAAGGGATGGGAGGGAAACGGTGAGGTTCTAAAAAAAAATTATTATTATTATTATTTATTTTTTTGCTGTCGGTTTTCTGTCTTGATAGGCATTATATTAGAATGTTTTTCTCAAACGTTTAGTTGTGTCTGTGCACTGGCAGCATTGTGTGCCAATAACACATGCTGTGAAGTGTTAGTTTACAAAGCAAGGGAAGTGGGGTGAAGGAATATCATTTTTAAACCTAAAGGGTTATTTATTTTAGCTTCAGCGTAGAGAAGGGAAACAACCCTGACAATTGCCTTGCATAAAATTTATTACATCAAGTAAAACATTTTCTATAGGCTGTTCTGCTTTATACGCACCTCGTTGAGGTTGCTTTGTTTGAAGGTAATTTTACTGCTTAGGGGACTACAGTTTGAGCGTTGTTCCAACAGCGGCTTCATACATGCTGTTATGCGCCCTGACTAGCTGAATTAATCTTCCTTGGCAGAGAGTCTTGAGAGGGGCTCACCTACTGTGGGATGCAGAGGTAGAGAGAAGGGCTAATTAGAATGGAGTGGTGGGGGGAAAAAACAAAATGTCTTCGCTGCAGTTCTCAGGCTGAAGAATACACTGCAGAAGCCGTCACTTGACTTTTGTGTTTTTTTTATTTTGTATTTTTTTCCCCCTGTTGTGTTGCCATAGCCACTGGCCTAGAGCCATCCACTTCATTTTAAAGGGCTTTTTAAAGGGTAGGGTTTTGCAGAGTATTTATTCACAAAGGATATTCGTTCCAACTGCATTGTGGGAATTTGAACAATTGCTTGTTGACATTTTTGTAACAAAAGCAGCACCTGCTCTATTATTTATTGTAATAATGATGTTAAAAATGTACTGTAATAATTGTTTATTCAAAAACGGGGCTCTGAATTCCCACCACTCTTGTGTAGCATGTGTGAATGGATATCTGAACAGCTGGCGTTGTTCAGACACGGAGATAAAAGTAATGGACGCAGTAAAGCCACAGATGCTACAGAGTACAGGCTTCGGTAAAATCAAACTATAAACGCAGTCCGGTGCAATACCGAGCTAGGACTGGGACTGCCGTGCACTGTGGGAACAAATTAAAAACATAATTTAAAATAATAATAATTGACTGAATTTTTATAGCAAGTTTCATATCAGGATCCAAAAGTGCTTCTCAGCGAAGGGGGGGTTTACTGTATTAATGTATTAATGTGTGGCACCCACTAACTGTCCCCGAATGAATGAAATACAGGATATTCACATATGACTGCAGCTCTGAATGTGACCGGAATACATGTGGAACTTGTAACATACAGATTTGATGAATATGTGACCCTGTTTCCCAATTATTGATGAACTGAAGATAATGGTGCAATTTAGGCTGTATTATATAAAATGAATCCAGGGATAGAGGCCTGCAGCATAATGGATGATATTCTTTTGTCGCGTTTACCAGACTGTTGGGACTGTTAATAACACTCACTGGCTGAACAGCATGGCTGGTTTCGTTGAAGGAAAGGCTCTGCGGCACAATCCACCCGCTAAACTTTGCCTATTGTCGGAGGCTCGGCTAGGGTCTATTTATAGATGGAATTGACTGATTCTTCAGCGCAGAAGCCAGGGGTTAAATCCTTTGAAACATGAACATCACACCATAGGCCTAGTGCTACTTCAGCCCCAATAAGCAGGGCAATGTGAGAGCACATCTAAGCTACGTGGATGTCATGCAGCGCTGCCAATGAACTGTAGAACGTGTAGACATTGTGATTAGCGCGACTTGGAGGCATGAATGTTCTCACTCTTTCTCTCTCTCTCTCTCTCTCTCTCTCTCTCTCTCTCTCTCTCTCTCTCACACATGTATTTGTGTGTGTGTGTGTGTGTGTGTGTGTGATGTGTGTATATATATATATATATATATAGCTATATGCACGCACACATAGTTTGTGTGTATAGAGATATGAATAAAATATAAGGGCGAGAGAGCGTATAATTTGCTTAATGAATCGGAATACCCTTAAAGCTTCTGTTATATATGCTTGTATGACTGTGATATCATCTACTGTGCCCGTTCTCTTTGGTGTTTCGATGAAAATGGGGATTATAGTACCATCGATATGAGACGGGAGTGATACTGGGTTGCTTAAGAATAGACTTCCCGTCTCTCATTCAGTCAGCCATTTCTTTTGAGTTTTGCCGCTTTATGTCACAACCGGCAGACCAGTTTCCTTTTCAGCTGAAAAACGCCTACTTCCTCCTTCTGTTCACCTCCCTCTGAGTTGAACCACTGCAAAGTTTCAGCCAGAAACGTCCTGTCGAACTGGACCTGTGAGCCTCTTAAAGCTATTCTTGCTGTGGAATCTGCTGGTGGAACGTGCAAGTAAGTTCACTCTCCTGGCACGTCGGGCGCAACGAGGAAAAGGTGAATGGCTGAAAGTATTTTATCGTATTAAACTAGCAGCGGGATGGAATCTGTTGTTTTTGTCACTGCGACAGGATTTCCGGGTAAATTATAGGTTGATAGGTCTCTTGCGACCAGGCAGAACCTGGAATCAGGGTGTGGTTTCCTCTGTCTTCAGCTTCTGTTCTTAACGGTTTGTTGCCCAAATTTATATACATTGGTGTCTAAAGTTTAGGACATAATTCCTTTTCTGGATACTTGAGAAAAAAAGTCACTGTACATGCATTGCTCCGTATTTGCTTGAACTGGGCATTGATTGGATATCATCAATGTACAATGGTTCATACTATAGTGGGTGCTGTAATTTAAAAGTTTCCATCCAACTTTGTATTTGGTCGTTGTAATTTTCCATCTAATACTAAATGTTTTTCAAGTGTTATTTGCTCATTTTTAATTTATTGCCTTGCCTTTTTAAGCATTACTTTAAACATTGAATCAAAGTGTTTGAGATGGCATGTTTTGTGAAGTGTCAAGATGTTTGAGAAACGGGAATGGTTTGAAGAGAGAATATATTTTTAAAAGTATAGCCTCCGTTCGGTTAACAGCAGGCAAAACAAACCTCTTTTCAAAATGGCAAACCGTGGTTTGAGGTGAGGAGGCCCCGATGCAGTCATTTGACAGGATATCCTGGTTACCGGAGAGAACGGGCCACAGTCACAAAACAAATCGGTCACACGGACAGTCTGAGAAAAAGGGAAGAATAGTCTCCACAGAACAAAGGACTATTCAAAATGCACATATCATTTTCATTTATCATAGTTCTGCCTGCGTGCATCTAAAAACTGTAGCCTTTAAAGCGTCTCTCTCTCTTGCCAGCACAGCATGGTTCTTCCCTTTGTTAATAATTCTATTTCATGTTTTTATGGCTCTTCCTTCGTGTTTCCTTCTTTGGTCTGTTACTCTGTGTTTTGTCAGCTGCCCTTAGAGTAACAAGTAATGGATGCAAGTATTGTTACGCGCTTCAAAAAAAAAAAAAACTTAATGGGCTCTCCGAACGGTTTCCCTCAAAGCACCCATTACTGCTGCGAAACCATTTACTCACGAAGCTACGGACCAGAGCGAGGGAGGTTAATGTTCCTATGGGTGAATGTTGCACGCCGCGCCCGCACTGTAAAATGCTCGTTTGCTGAAACTCGGAATTGGACCGGCGCGATTTGCGAAGAATCCCTTCGGTCTCGAACGTGAACGTGAGCCCGTTCTCGATACTGGGGTACGGCGTGCGAGCGAGCGTCGTGCTCCAAGACGCGATAGCTCACAGGATGTCACTGCTGCGTTGTTTTTAGTTCATAATGGTGAAAGGAAGATCCTTTTTTTGCTTTGTAGTGTATTGGCTGTGGGGCCTGATGAGGAAGAGTTTTTTTTGTGGTTTAGTCAGATTAACAGGCCCATTGAAATCCATGCAGGCCTTTTGCCTGGTGAGGAAATGGAATCTTTAGTGTTATGGAGCTTTTAAGAGGATTAGTTTCTGCTTTTTGCCCTGTCTTTATCAAATATTAAAGCCTGGGTTTAATCAAAGCACCCTGCGGCTTGGCATTATCTGTACATTATGGATATGGGCAGGTGATTGACTTTTTGTTTTAGTATCGACATGATTTCGGTGTCTGCCGAGCTCCGTATTGAGTAAGGTACTAAAAAATGTCACCTTCGCTTAATTTAATTCCCTTTACGTGGGATTACTTCAGCATTGTAGCCTACAATTAAAACGCTTGTTTGGGAAGCGCTCTGTTCAAATTTCATGAGATGGTACCTAGCAGTCTCGCAGCTGTCGGTTAACACATGAATTAGTTTTTAGTAAATAATCCGCTAATCCTCCGCCTTAGGGCGTGCTTTTTGCTTGCTAATGTCCGCGTGTAGATACTGAGTTCTGATCAGAAGCGTTGGCAGCTTGATTCATGGAGGCTACTGCAGTGTCACATTTCAAAGCTAGCAGGACTGCAGCCGTTGGACACTATTATGACCAGCATGAGCCTCCTGATGTTAGATATTAGCTGCTCCTTTTCAAAAGTTTTTTTTTTTTTTTTAAACCACTGTTAAGGTGGTCAGAATTACGCATTCATGTGTGGCATGAGACCTTCATAAAATTTGTACAGCTTGAAACTGTGTATGAATGAGATTTTTAGATTGCACACCACAATGGCATTATCACTGCATCCACTGCCAGTCAACACTGCTACGTAGACAGGACTTTCAGAAAACACCTGTATTTGTGCAAGGAGAAGCACCCTGCTGTAACCCCCGCCATCCCAGCCCCAACAACCCCCACCATCCCAGCCCCAACAACCCCCCCCAGGGGACTGAATGTTCATTTCTCTACAATAAACCACCTCCAACATCGTTTCTGAGCATGTGCTGGACGTCCAACCTGTCACAAACCACAGACCACGTATAACTATTCTGGCCCAGGACCCTTGTTTTTTGGGGTTGACTGTGACCTATAGATCCATATCCCCATGGAAATCCATAGTTTAGGGCCTAGTGATTGTATTGCATTGGACTGATTTCTTTATGTGAACTGTAACTCTGTAAAATCTTTGAAACTGTTAGGCTTACTTGTTGCATACAAATTTAGGTTAATTTTTTAACCTTAGTTTGAACTGTAGTCAAGAGTGACAAATTTCTTGTGTACAACAGAAATATTACTTCTTGTTATATTTTCACTTGGAAACCACTTCCATCTTATTTAAAGAGATGAACACACACAGGAGCTGTGCTAGCTTAAAATAATAGATGTATGCGTTTTATTCTGGTCACCGCCATCGGTGGCTGTGAGAAATCTGCGCCTTGGCATATTCTTCAAGTCTCTAGAAATCTCCTGGAGGGAAGCAACACCATTCTTCCAAAATAATGTTCAATTGGGTTGAGCTCTAGTGGCTGCAAAGGCCATAGCATATGATTCCCATCATTTTTGTACTGTAAGCCACTGTAAAATCAGTTTTGTGTCAAATGAAAGCTCTTGATGAGCTCCATCTAGTGCCAAAAGGACAGCTGAAATCATGAACAGTATTGAATAAAGCAACTAAACAAAGATAGAACGCAAACGTTATGGTCTTTTTGGAGCCAGAGGTCAAATTTTTTATACAGCTTTATTATTGATAAACAACTGCGGTCCTGCCATGGTTGCACTGTCGCGGTCATCCAATTCGGTAGGTGGCGCTGTCGCGAAAAACTATGGTCCTAGGAATGCGGTCCTGAGACTGCACTTCTGGTATGCTCCGGTATTGCAGGCACATACTATAGAGTACTCAAGTGACTACGTCACGCTGGTTTCGGAAGTAAATTCCCCATTAATTTAGAGCGTAGACATTAACTCACGCTTACTTTTATACCATTTCTACTGATTATGTCTTGCTGTGGTTTTCCCGGATTGTTCAATATAACGCCTGTTCACAAACTATTTCATTTTTCTGGACCAGTTTCGAATATATTTTACGTTTTAGTATTTTTTTTGTGAACATACCAGCGCTGGCACTGTTTAAAAACTCCATAATTTCCTCCGAACGAACAGCCTTGTCTCCAGACGTTGTCATTCTATAAATCTGATTTCAAGAAATAGTCTATAGTCTCCGAAGCCCATTCTATCTTCCATAGGGAATTTACTTCCGAAACCAGACTCCGCCCATGACTGACGTACTCACTTGAGTGCTCTATTGGCTTTGGCAGGACAAACTAAAATTTTATTGTTTTTTTTAATGTTGATCATGTGTGAATAAACCACAGCCTGAAAAACTACAAACCAACCCTCTTCCTCCATTTGATAACTGAAGCTGGCCTTACTGTGGTATGACAGACATGGATTTCAATGAAATTTAACAAGTTCAAAAGAGCTAAGCCAAAACTGTTTTTAACCAAGAATTGCATAGAACAGTTTTTTGTAGGAGTATGAATACAGAATAGAATTCAGAATGTGTAGCCTAAATAATAAACTAATAAAATCTAATTAAAATGTAACAAAGGTAGAAAGATTTCACAGTTAAGGGCGACGTGCTTTAAGAGTGAGCCTGTTTTTAATATGCTGAATGGCTGTGGCCATACATTCTGTTTGTGAAGGTGCCAGTGGGAGGTGACCCTTAATGCCAAGCCCGAGTGACTGTCCTCTCTCCTGGAGAAGGAGAGCGATCTCGTGTTACCCTCATGAATTATTGACCTGGAAGTGTGCTGAAGTGAATTCCGTGTTTCAGATAAATCTTACTTTGCGCGCATTTAAAAAGAAAGCCGATTTTGGCGTGAACAACGCAGATTTCTCACCATTTGCGATCGCAGAACTGTAGGGAATTCACGGTTGAAAGATGTCGTCGTTTGCTTTTGCAGTTTAACTTCAAAATGGTGTCGAGAGTAACATTCTGATTGAGGTCTAATGAGAAGTCCCAAGTAATGTGCTGAATGACTCTCGTATCCACCCAATATGAGATCATTTTGGTGAACTGCAGTGTTAATGCTTGTTTCCCTCGCCTTTGCCTGAGGTGCAGATTGTGTCAGATTCTCCCAGTGAATCTCCTGCACTGCGCTGTGCTGTCATTACCCCCCCCCTCGGGACGGTATTTAATACATTTACGTAACGCAATGCTGGAGGAGCAGTGGCCTCGTCAGCGTCAGGTTGGTTTTGACCTTGGATGCATTGATGTTTTGGTTCGGAGGACTCGCGTGTTTCTGTTCTAATTTGTTCTGCTTGCGTTGAAAGGAATCTGAAAACGTTTGGGGTTCGTGAATGAAACTTGAAAACCAGCGAGTTTGAAATCAGAAATCATATTAAACAGCAATGATTACTTTTTAGCTGATAACCGGGGACCTCGTTGTTGGTTTTAGATACATAAATTAACTTGTACAATGTGTATTGTGTACCAAAAGACTTTACCACTGAACAAATAATTAAGAAGCACATAAATAAGGACGTTAACCTTCTGTGTGGAAATGATCTATTTTTGCAAATAAAAAGAATATCTTTTTGCTGGGTTGCTTAACTTGGAAGCTCAAAAGAGACTTCCTCTCCCCATTAAAATAGATGATGGGTTAAACGGGCCTCAGTGGAGAAACTTAAAACTGGACCATATGTTTTCAAACTGGGCCACACTGCCTCTCTTTCATTACGAGGACCGAGCAGCGCTCCGTCGTGTCGTCGTACGTCATTGCGTGACCTACCTCACCCAGGGCGCTATCGCAGCCCAGGGTTTCAGCATGAGGACATTCTGAAACGGACCATACAGTGACTAATAGTGCATGAGCTACAAGAGGCCAGATTTATTGCCGTTTGCTCCCGGCTATGTATGCAGGGTAGATTCTGTTGATGCATTGCAGTTTAAAGGGTGTTCGCTAAAGTGACGTGATTAACTTGACAGCCCCACCCTTAATAAACCCAAATGCGCATAAGCTAGTTTTAAAGGGAACGTCCGTCGTATTAAAACCCCAGCCTAGGCTGCGGATTTGACCCGCCAAAGAACTGACGACACAGGAAATCACGCGTGCGTGTCGAGCGTGACAACGTATCGTTGACCGGTCTGTGCCGGCAAAGCGGCAACCGGCACAAACCGCGTTTCTCGCAATGCTGGAGGTTACAGCCGTGGAGTTTGTGGGTTGAGGAGAGAGCGATTCTTCGGTTTCACCCTGGGTCTGTATCCAGACAGAGCACATTGGCAATCGATAACCTCAAGGTGAGCAGCGGGCGTGCGATGCTCCCGGGGTTTGAGAGGTGTGCGGAGCAGGGCTTGTCCCTTGCTTTCTGTGGCATGATGGGATACAAATATTTGGGAATATTTGAATTCCCCAGCTGCTGGGGTATGTGATGGCTCGACAGGAAGTGCAAACGTTTGGAAATGTCTCTCTGCTTACATCGGCATCTTTCGCCCCCAAAAAGCTGTCACATTAATTCACTTTGTGCCCTGAGATTCAATGTTCTTGAAAAAGGGCAATGCAGGAAAGATTCACATCGGGGGGGGGGGGTGGTTTAAAAAAAAAAAAAAAAAAAGCCAATGTCAGCATCGTTGATATTTATTTTCAAGTGAAACTTGAATGTGCTGTAATGAGAGAGATGCAGGGTGTAAGGATCGACACGCGTTCGTCTCCACCGGCGTTAACGGGGCAACCCCCCGAAATGGACGGTACAATGGGGGTCTATTTTTGCCTCCCCTTTCAGCCGCTTTGGCTTCCTCAAACCACGTCGCCGCTGAATGAGGTCAAAGACGAGAAGCGACTGAAAAGGAGAGATTTCGGGAGACAGTAGGAGCTTCATCGCCGCTCTACCAGCTGCTGTTTCTTTTTTGCCTAATATTGCCTTCAACTGTTTTATAACGTCTAAGACCATGCAAATAGTTACACACTGTAGCCTCTGATGAATCGGTATTAAAAAACAAATATATATATATATATAAATGTTTTCTCAGTCAGTCCACACAACTTGTACGATGGGGGGGGAAAAAAACAAACCAGCAAGCCATTACAGAGCGGCACACCCTGGAAAAGATGGTGCGCCCTGGCACTGGCTGGAACGGCAAACGGCTCTAAATGTCTCTTTGATTCCGAGCTATGAGTCACGTCAGACGTGCGGTCTAGGTCCTGTTTACCCAACCGAGGGTCGCAACCTCAAGCCCAGACAGCCGTTGTACTTTTGCCTTTCCGAAAAGTGATAAAAAATGCATGGAGTATACTCTCTGCGTGGAGCCGGATTGATTTGACCCATTAGGACGTACTGAAGAGTAGCCTAAATATTTTACATTACGCCTCCTGTTTTTGTTTGGTCCATTTATAGCGGAGTGTGAAGATGAGTCGGTGCATACGAAGTAGCCGCGCGGCCGCAGTGGAAATCGCAGCCCTATAATTGGAAGCTGCGCTCCCTCGCGCGCTTGTCCGCCCTCCTGCGTGTCTCTTGAATTAAATCTCATATCTCCTCAAGTCCCTCCATGCCAGGCTGAGGAAAACGACTACCCCCGATGTTGATCAACAGAACGTCCCCTCCAGTTACCTGTGGTTTTGAATTGAGACTGTTGAAGTGTTACGACTGCCTGTAGCAGTGAATCAGAAGTATTGCTGGGTCTTTTAGCGAGAGTGAATTGGCATACTGAGGAACCTTTTCTGAATTAATTAAAGGATAAATGAGCGGGGCTTTGGTAGGAGCCAGTACTAGAGCTCTGAACCACACTTCTGTAAAAAGTTTGGCTATCAATCTTAATCGTCTATTTGGGGTATTTAAGGGAGCTCACTTTGCATGCTTAGTTCCGTACCAAATTTTCAGCTCTTTCGTTCACTCGCCTCTTTGTGGATCCAGCCTGGAGTGTTGGTTTCACGGGGGGTGGGCTAACCTGGGCTGGTTTCCGCACATTTGCTAAATGCAGCGCGGTTTTAAGAACCGCACTGATGGGAAATTATGTCCTTAGCTGAAGGTTTTGGCTTTTGAATGTCACCTCCCAAGAGCAGCCGATGAAACTACAAAAAGTTTTATATATGAGAAGGAACATTGGACTAAATAGGGCATTGGTACTTCCATTCATATTAAATTTAGGACAGCTGGTGGCTGTGTGACCCAGTTAAGTTTAGCTACATTTATTTTAAACTTCAGTGCAACCATGCTTTTCTTATGTCCAACCCCAGGTTTAAGGCTTCTGCATCTGTACTGTATGTAGATATTGTGTAAATAATAAAATATGCTGTTTTGAGTACAACATCTTGTTTCACTCCTCAGTAATGTTTATTGTATACAGCATAATATTATAAACGTTTGGTTAAACTTTATAAACGTATTCATAACTCTTCTATGTTAAACCAAACAGCGTCGCTGGTGATCAGGGAGTAGTTATACTGTTAAATTGTGCACATTGTATTTATTGTATGAAATGGTGAAAACACGGTCTAAAATGCATTTTTGGATTTGAAATCCATTATTCATCCATTCCTGCAAACCATAATTTAAAAACAAAATGGCATTTCCCCTAAAATATGCGTGTGCATTTATTACTAAGGCCTTTCATCAAGGCTTCCAGTTCTGTCATCTCCAATGTTACCTATTTTTCAGATAAGATTCAGCTAAAATGTTTGACTCTGCTGTCGAGAAGATGGTTAAAATAAATATTCTTCAACATATGGGCTGTCTATTGCACTTCTGTCAATCAGCAGAGGCCAGTATGTCATTGCAAACAACGGTGACTATATCAATAATATTGACAATATCACTTTTGATCACTATTGATCAATTAGAAGTTTCATATTATATCAGTCTTGTTCAATAATATGGTGAAGAATACCTTGAGAATAAAATGAAACTACAAGGAGAAAAGCAAGGAAGAGGAATGATGATAAAACGATGAGTGGGGTCGGGCTTCTCTTTGAGACCGCAATGCATGCATTTGCTACCCTTTGTTACCCCAGCCATTCCAAAGCTCTCCAAGGCCTGCTTATCTCAAAACAGACAGGGTTCAGTTTTTAGTAACATGACACCGGCACCATTCAGGCCTTTGGCTTAACTTGATTGGAGGGTTCCAATGGCTTAATGTGATGATCGGCTTTTGACTCTACTTCATGGCAAACATAAGAATGTTCAGACTGACCTTTCGGGCACCTTGAACAATGCATTTTAAAAGCCAGGTTGCCTCATGCCACTTCCTGGAGAACTGGTACGCTAACATTGTGTATCTTGACTTGCTCATATCTGGGCGTGCCGCCTTCATTTTTGACCTGAGCATTAACGCAGGGAATATATAATGATTAATTACAATTTGGTGTATTTTTGGTCTTCTATTCTCTGATCTTTTCCTTTCAGTGGAATAACTTGACAAGTGCGTACATTTTGTAGTGGAATCGTTTAGAAAATGACCGCGCCAGGCATGCGCATGTTAGATGTACTTTTACACATGTGAAAGAGTATGTATAGGTTAGTTTGTGACTGACAGCGGCATTGTGGGTAATTTTAATAGAACAATGAATATTCTCAAGCATCATCCCCCCCCTTTTAGGATTTGTGTCAGGTAAACTGTGAGTAATTCCGTGTCTGCACCCACCCCGCAGGGTTGAATGAGAAGACCGTAGTTGCACGCTGAGGGACAGCCGCGCCGCCTCCACCATGCCGCCGCCCGCCGACATCGTCAAGGTGGCCATCGAGTGGCCGGGGGCCTTCCCCAGGCTAATGGAGATAGACCAGGTCAGTGCCGCTGCCGAGGGGGGTGGGGGGAGGACGATCGAACTGCTACATTTAGGTTTTAGCGTTATATTTGTGGATGTGGTAACATAAACCCTGTTCAATAGAACAGACCTTTGCAACGTGTGTCAGACTGACTCATCTGAATATACTGTATGCCAGAAACAAACGTGATTCACTGAATATAGTCCTGAACATAAAATGGTTCACAAATTTGTTTTGTATAAACATTTCTAAAATCAAGTAATTTTTTAAAACAAGATGTTATTATTATTATTTTTTTTTTTTTTTTTACAACCGTTTTGTCACTACTGTGCCTTCTGTGTCCCACAAATCCAAATAGTTTCTTGTCAGCATTTGAATAACTTAAAAGGGGTAAGTATAAAAATGGGAAGTTAAGTGCTTGTGGCATTGTTGCCATGTTAAGTTGTGGGATCGCCCCCCTTCTACTGAGGGGCTAATGTACCATTGTGCAATTGTTGTGCAGCAGAAAGACCGGTGTAACTGCACCACCTGCAACCCTGCACGGGCTGCGTCCCCCTTTCTGGTTCCTGAGTCATCAACGCCTTATTGAATACAACACTATCACTTTCTGCGAATATTCTTATTCACGTACAGCTATATTACCAGCTTTATACATGCCTTTCTACAGTTAACTAGCTTTAGTTAACTACTTAGCTTGCAGTGCTATAATAACTTTAGCCAGCAGGCTAATGACAGGCAAGAATGGCCTAGGTCTATGTGAATAAGTGTAGCCAGCTTAAAGATGAAGCTGGTAATGTAGCTAATATTTATAACTTATAACAAACTAACGTTAGATTGGAACCGCGATTACTGTGACAGTTGACGTTATCAATGTCCTAAATATATTCTGCTGGATGCTGAAATTGCAACTTGGCACTGTAGCTAGATAGCAAGCTAACTAATAGCTCGTCTTCGTGCTTGCTATTGTGGGTTAAGCAGATCTGTGATCTTTGTTATAGCCTACTATTTTGACGACAAGTTATTGTGGTTTTTATGTAGCCTGTCTATAATTTGTTAATGCATACCATTTCAATAGCTGTGCAGCTACGAAGCTATTGGCAAGGAAAATGCGTTTAGCTAGGCTACAGCTAAGTGCAAATAGCTACAATAGACTGGTAGGAACAAAATGTTTGTTCCTATCAACACTGGAAGTAAGAGTCAGCCCACGATACATTTATTCAATAGCTATCTAATGTAATTCACAACTGATAGCTAGCTAGATATCCTTGTTAGCTACATTTATAGCTAACAGGGGGAGTGTCCCAATACTCCAAAAATGCATCCTCCTTTCCTCCACTGCCACCTCCTCTCCTCTGTGCTCCAGAAACGGATCTTTGTGTCCTAATCTAATGTTGCCAAATACATATTAATTGCATATTAATGGGGTGTAGCCAGGAAGGGAGTTGGGGAGCTCTCCACCTGGAGGCGGCGCCGGCCCTACTTACAGGTATGGCAGTGATTCATTGTAATCACTTCAGCTGTTGCCCATCGCCCAATTATTGGGCTCAATAAAAGGCCTGCTGCTGAGGCCTAAGAGGAGACCTTTCGCAGGACTGTTTGGAGGATGTTTCTGCATGGTGTTTTCAGTTCCCTTTTGTGGGTTTTCCCTGACCTTTTCATTTCACGTTTTGGTTGCCAGGCCTTTTTTTACCTTGTTTTAAAGGAATTTCGTTTTTTTTTGTTTATTATTCAATTAAACGACAACAAACGACGCATTTACTTTGTCGTTATCTTGTCAGTTCACCATGTGAGCAGTTGCCGCCCCCAGCCCTGCTTCACAATGGTTACATATTAATTAATGTCTCGATGCAAACCGCAATGTCGGGTGCGTTGTATACTGTACGCGCAACTACTTTTACTTGAAACGTGCAGGCTGTTCTGCACGCTCCCTTGTAGGAGACCAGTGGAGGAAAGCGGGTGAGGAGTGAAGACACCAGGGACACACACAGGCTACCAATTGAAAATAACGTAAACGGCAACTACGCGTACGCAAGCACAAAACTGTCTCAAAGTGCACAATCATGTGATGGCGTCGTATCCAATAAGGGGTTGGCACGTCACATGCCCCCGGAACCAGAAACGGGAGCTTGCAGCCTGTGCAGAGGGAGCAGCCTGTGCAGTTACACCGGCATTCCTGTGCTCGTAGCGAGTTGAAGTTAATTCAGCAATTTCTCAGTGATGGTACGGCACATGCTGTAGTGTCATTTGGTAACATATCTCAGGTAGGCATTTGTAGAGCCTTTTAAGATTATGATTAACATTAGTCTCTAATATTTCTTCTCTCAGAAAAAGCCTCTCTCTGCCATTATAAAAGAAGTGTGTGAAGGGTAAGTCTTTTGAAGTTCTTCATAGTTTTTTTTTATTTAAAGCTTCTGGTGTTCACATTTATGTCAGCATTTCAATGTACTGCATGTCCTCATTGCTCATTTATGTTGTCCATTAACGTGAATGACAGGAATATATCCTGAAGTCGCCAATGGGAAACTGGGCTTTCAACCCGCCCGGTTTCACTCCAACTGCATCAGTGTCATTGTAGCATCCGTTCCAGGGCGCTGCGGTCAGATGAAAGCATTGGTGCAGAACCTTTCACCAACATTTATGCAACATTGTCCATGCCTTTAGGTGGTCACTGGGGAACCATGAAAACTTTGCTCTTCAAAATGCAGATTCTACAAACTTCTACATCACAGAAAAGGTATTTGTCACTTCTCTTCATGTCAAAAGCAAACTCATTTTCTATGAATTTATCCCTTTTGCAGCATAAAGCAAAAATCTGGATTAATTCACTGAATATTCTGTTCTACGTTCCATATTTTGAGGTCCATCCCCCAGGTATGTTGGGGACGGTGGGCGGTTTGTACAGCAAACATGGCCGTTTGCATGAACGTGTTGAGTTGAAGCCTAATTTTCTAACACAAATTCAGGCTCGATAAATAATGGTTGTACATGTCGTATTTATTGGAACGTGCCATATGTGCCTGCAGCCTGTGACGTTTGGTAAATTTGATATCTTTCATCAATGCCATTGTTTTGGAATATATTCGCTTCCATCCCCTTACAGCAGGGGTTCTCAAACTTTTTGTTTATGCGGACCATTTTTTATTATCAAGGGTGCAAACCGCAAAAATAAGTACATATATTGTTACAAACCCACGGCTGTAAAGTCTAAGGTGATTGTACCCCCCCCCCCCTCAGTTGTAGCTGGTAGCTGGGGCTACAACTGAAGTTCCCTAGCGGGAAATAAAAGTTATTATATTCTATTCTAATATGGGGGGTATACGTAGCAAGATTAATTACAGAGTAAACCCCGGAACCCTCCCAAATCTGGAACATGCATGGACTGAAGTAAAAAGAGCTGTTCTGGGTTTTATTGAGTTATCCAGCTAGTACTAACTCAGTAATCCTGCTTTGTAGTATACCACCTTGGGAAGTAAAGTGCTTGTGCAGTTAATATGGGAGCAAAGTGATACGTTACATGTTAAAGTATTAACGGTAGGCTACAGTAGCCTACTTCAGCAATAAAACATTTTAGCTCGATGGATAGAATATAACTTTTTTTCCCCCGATAGGGAACTTCAGTTGTAGACACCATAAAAGGCAAATCAGTTCAACACATAAAGTACATTACCGTTACTTTCATTATTACTTTCAAATACATTGTTATTTGGTGCTTAATATCGTACCGTTACATTTTCTTTTCGCCCTCTTCTGGATTCTCATATTGCTCGCACCCTGCCTGGCCAGCACAGGTAGCTAATGTTTACAGTTTATCCAATATATTTGTGAGACATCGTACAACGTAGCACCCCTAGCATAGTAATAATAGTTCAAATGAACACTGTTTTGATGTTCACAATATGCTTGACGTATCGCATTAGGTTAACATTAATGTTTCGCAGGCGTAGCAGTCGATCACACAAATGATATAGCTAACGTTTGCTTAACTTTCTAACATTAAGATAATGCACATAAATGTACATTAGGCCAGCTAGTTATGTATATATTAACTGGCTAACTTTATAATTTGTTCATAAAACGTAATTTACCATTAATGATCCGAGCCTATGCTGTAACGATCCGAGCCTGGTTGCTGTCTAAATCCTCACTGCTTTCAACCACCAGTCTCTTCTTTCGGTCGTAAAATTTAGTTCGTTCACCCTGCCTGGTGGTTTAGCTACTATGGTGAGTAGCCTACTCAGATTATCATGTAAAAGGACATTTTCGCCTTTTCCCAGTTTTATTCGCACATCAGTACGCAGTGCAGAAGTTTGTCATTGTAGGACAGCAATCATAGTAGCGTTAGCTTGAAACTCGTTCATGGAGAAGCGAACACTACTAGTTCAGTGGTAACGTTAAGCGTCTCTGTTAGGGTTGATCCTCCAAAATGGCGGCGCGTCCCTGTAACCATTGGTAATGACAGTTCTAGTTCTATGTGACAGGCCTCTATTGCAAGATAGTGAGTAAACACATTCACGTTCATTCATTCTTTTTTCTACGGACCACCTGCAGTATCCTCGCGGACCATCAGTGGTCCGCGGACCACAGTTTGAGAACCGCTGCCTTACAGTATAAATGTACAGGCTTCATAGCAGAAGAGTTGACTTGGATTAGTCCGTGCTGGTGAGCCGCCATTTTCTATCACTGAGACTTTTCTACTCTTTTTTTCAGAATCGCAACGACATCAAAAATGGTTCCATTCTACGATTGACGACATCTCCTGTAAGCGACATTCCGATTACGTTTTTAACGTCCCAGTGTTCTCTCCAATGCTCTAATTGCTATGGGTAGTGTACCAATTGCTAAATAAATAAGAAATGGCTGTACTGATGGCGACAGTTATTGTAATTAATAGTAGTGGCTGCTGTAGGTGACGGTGCTGTCACAGCTGTAGTAAGTAGAAGTATTAGAAGAAGATGAGGCAGAAACTTTTATTTGTGCTTGAAGGTATGTGTAAAAACAAAAGTAACCGATGACGTTTAATTGTCCATTATTCCACTGCAGTGTCTGCCCTCTCCGTTGAAAACTGAGAGCCTGACTGTATAACGGCAATCTCCATGACATTTTAATTTTCACTACAAGGGGGAGGGGTGCATGCTGGCTTTACTGAAGGCTATTAAAAGGGTGCTGCAGAATAATAATTCTTAATTAGCCTTGAAGACGAATGAGGCCTACTTTACAGTGGCCTTGTACAGCCGCTTTTATGGAGCTGTCAGTAAAACTGCACAATTCATAAACCTTTCGGGACCATTTGAGGTGGTGTCTTATGTATTTTGCTGGTAGGGCAAGAATCGTGTTCAATAATGGTCAAAACTGTGATTCCCAAGCGTGATGCACAGGATATGCGGAAAATGTACATTATGCAGATGCATATGAATCTTACACAAACACACGCGCACGCATCAGCAACAGCCATATTACGGTTTGCCCTGTGTTAATCGCTAGTTACCAAGAGAGACCACTGCACGCTCGTGCCTTTGACTCCGCGGAGCCCTGAGCCAACTTTCTGTTTATGGCGCCATGAGCGTACCGCATGACTCCCTCTTTGTGGGGGGGTGCCGTTGCCCCGGGTTACAGGCGCTGACAGCGCAGCAGCTTCACGAGCGGATCCAGTCGTCCAGCATGGACGCCAAGCTGGAGGCCCTCAAGGACCTGGCGAACTCGTCCCGCGACGTCACCTTCGCCCAGGAGTTCATAAACCTGGACGGCCTTTCCCTTCTCACCCAGATGGTGGAGAGCGGCACGGAGTAAGTACCCCGCCCCGCCTCGCCTCGCCCAACGCCCGCCCCCTCAGCGGGCACGCCCTCATCTCGGGGTTCAACCCTACCGCTTTGCCGTTTGTCCTCGACACGCTAATGACCGATTTAAGCAAGAGTTTCCATTTTTTGCTTGTTTACACCTGTAAATGTAATTCTTGTGATAATTTACAGAAATGCACGCATAATAAAAACATTCTTGCCAAAACTTTAGAGTCGAGGACAAACTGCAATGCGTCTTTCTAGTGCAGGGGTAGGCAGCCCTTGTCCCGGAGCGCCAGTAACGTTTTTGGTTTTTGTTCCATCTCGGTTTGATGGTTGAGAGTTTGAGGGATTGTTCTGAGCCTGAATGGTGAAACGCAGAGAACCTCCAGCGTAACGGTCACCTGCATTCATTAAGCCTTAATGTTCATGTAGTCGGGGGTTTTGACTGAGCAAAAACCAACAACGTCTCTGCCGTTGCAGGACCAGGGTAGCCTACCCCTGTTCTAGAGGTCGTCACACCACAGAAGTAAGACGCTTCATAGTATGCGTCGCTCTCGGAAGATTAATGTTTTTGATTAAGGAGGTGTATCGAAGCTAAGCATTGTAGATGTCGAGCCGTTTCGATTGGTCATGGTAATTCTCTGTAATCCTGAGTAAAGGCTGAATTACCATGATTCGTTTCGATTGGTTGGGTCTCAGCAGAACTTGCGGTCTTGGGCCAGTTCTGTCAGCAGGGCTCCGGTTGGCAGAGCGTTAGATTGTGATTAACATGCCACCTCAGGAGCACAGAAACCATGCGGTGCCCTCCCTCGACCAATGAGAGCCTCTCGTCTGAAGGTTGCCGAGAAGAAACCCTTCTGCGTACGCATTTACTGCCTCCCCTCTTGACGGTGTATAATGGCATACAGATTTTCGCTGTAAGCCGTTCTGGATAGGGTGATATAGAATGTGCAAGGGGTTAAGGAGATTCAGTGTCTTTGATGAAAATATTTGAGCACAAAGCTGTGCTTTATCACTTTAAATTCGGGCAAAAGAGCAGGTCCTAGCTAACTCTCTAGGGCGGGTTTGACTCCAATGAGGAATAACCAAAGCTGACATGGAAGGGCACGGCACTGACCTCGTAGCATCTTTCTAACAAGCACTACACAAATCCACATCCTAGATACTACGAATCGCCCCGCTGTTCCATTTGCTAAACCAGCCATTTCTCTAGCCTATTTTATCCTTCCGTTCGCACAATTTATGTCGCAACCCTCAACAGTGTTGTGGACCCACCGTCCCCCTCCTCCTCCTGAGCACAATTAAGGGCTGAGCACATTTTCTATGAATGTGCTTTGCGTAATTTTTGGCTGCGTCAAATGCCATAATACCGAGAGCATTGTTTACCTCATCCCGGTGCAGAGGGACTTCGGGGCTGGAATATTTGTACAAAAATCTGAAGTCCCGCCAGCTGCTTACCATAATGTGATTTCTTCAGAAGGTTTGCAAGACATAAAAAAAAGATTGAACCAAGGGTTTCTACTGCTCCAGCATATGAGAGTATGAGATATGAGCGTGGCCTGCATGAAGATCCTGCTGTAATTCAGCACCACCTAGTGGCGGTTATGTGGTAATGGAGCGGATTCAAACACACATTCAGGCCGTAAACTTAATCATAAAGTGCAGCGCGGTGTAACCTTGGCGGTAAATGGCTTTTGGCTTCAGCGCTGTATTGACTATAGTTTTTCTATTTCTTTGATTTAATTTTGCCCTGCTGACAGGACCTGGAATACGAGGCAGTGACCCAATGTAACTGTGCTTTCCTTGTACAGTGTGCAGTGTAAGGGGAAAAAGGCCTGGTTTAAAATAGAACTGCAACAGGCTTGTCTGTAATTAAATGTCAGTGCGCATTTTCATTGGCAATGTTCTGGGATGTGTAGTCTGTAACCTCACTTGTGTGTAACGGTAAGGTCACAAGTGACGCCACTTTTTTATCTTTTTTTTTTTTTTTTTCTTTTATAAAAGTAATTCTGCTTGCCAGCTTTTTCCCATCACCGTCCATGCCTGTGTCTTTCACTGAGCGTGTGTTCAGTCACTCGTTCCACTCAGACATTTCCTCTCGTTACCTTCTGTCAAAGCAGGTTTTAATTATTTTTGCTTTAATATTCTTGACTGTTTCTTTCATTTTACTTCAAGGTAGGAAATGTTTATTTATAATAATTTCATGCTTGCCAGATACCCGTGAATTCTCCCAAATTTGCCACTTGCTGTGGTATTCCAAGTTATTCTAAGCATGTCTTGTGTTATGCTGTTGGTTGTTGTTCACTCACTGAAGGTGAGCAGAAAGAAGCAAACCGATTAGGTGCGTGTGTGCGTGCGTGTGTGCGTGCGTGTGTGCGTGCGTGTGCGCGTGCGTGTGCGCGTGCGTGTGTGCGCGTGCGTGTGTGTGCGTGCGTGTGTGTGAGAGGGAGAGCTAGAGAGAGACAGTTTCATATCCAACATCCACTCTTCTGTGACGAGGCCTTTGTTGGTTTGCTGTCTCCCTGACGTCAAAGTTTTTAAATCTTTGCAGACGGTATCAGAAACTTCAGAAGATTATGAAGCCATGGTAAGCCCCTCCCCCAGCCGGATAACCCCACTGCCTATTACTGCTCTTAATCTACTGACTGAGTTTGCATGATTTGGCTCTGGTCCTGGTGCTAGAAGAAAGGAAAATACCAGACAAGGTTATCTCTATTTCTTTCCATTTAACAGATTTGTATCTCTCTTCTTTTTGCATGTGGTAATGGGCAAAACATTCATTAAAAGGGAAGCAAATTTACACTTAACTAATCAAGGTGTTGGAAATGGTGGTCGTTTCACTCAAAGAGCACCAAAGGGTCGTTTTCTAAATAATTATCCATATTTCCCCAGTGCAGTTACCATTTAATATCCAATATCTAGCTATGCTAATCTTTCAAGTAAAACTTAATTGAACAATTAATAAACATTTGACAAGATTTGTGTGTAATTTATACACAAACCCCCCTAGGGAATGTATTCGGTTGGACATACAGACCATGTTCTCAGTAAACCTACCTTACAAATGAGGCAGATTTTGTGATTGCTTGGCATGTATGTCCAGACAGTCCCCCTAGGTTTTATTTCATCATAGAATTGCTCTAGGTGCCTTTGAACATGGTGATGGTTGTCACTGGGACTTCTGCATTGCTAGCATAGTAATGAATGACTCATTCTTAGGGTGGGCGGAGCTTGACCGGTGGACAGTGGCGTCTCATGGGTGGCATCCACCACCTCCATTGCTGGTCGAGATGGTTATGTCTGAAAGTGACCCTTCGGTAGTAGTATTGGCATACAAAGGCTTTCTCTACAGGGCCTCATTCGGCTAGACTTTGGCTCTAGTGAATGTGTTTGCCGTCACCTCTACCCTTTGTGGGGCGCATTGCTGTTTAAAGAATGACTGAATGAGACCTGCCTGGATCACTGCTCTCCCAGACTGCTGTTGAGTATTACACATCTGAAAAAGTTCTTTCGGTGTGTCAAGTACCCCATTGCAGTGTTGGAAATGAATGTGGCTACTTTAATGTGAAATTCCCTCTACCTATTCTTGGTTGACTTGGCAGGTGTCTTTTGTGAGGAAAAGTCTGATGATATCATTTAAGAGTATTGCGGCCGTTATTACCGGTAATTTGAAGCTGAAGTATGCTGATGTGTAGTTGTTTAGAATTGCGTGCTCACAGTACATCACAAATTGGTACACAACCACTGATTAGTTCAACAGGCAAATGTTAAGAAACTTTTTTTTATTTTATTTTTTTATTTGCAGTCATGCCCATGGGAGATGAAGTCCACAATTAGTTGTAAATTACTTTCAATCTTGCTCTGGACTACGGTTCCTAAAAGTCCCTCTGTGAAGCGCTACCCCTACCCCTGGTCCCTCTTATGCGATGAGATCATTCCTTATAGCTCACGTGACCGCCCACTGCCATGTGCAAAAAGCCTACTCACAACGAGCGGTCGAATTTTGTCAAGACTAATGTGCAAAGTAATACAAACCCTGATGCTGCATTTAACCTCTGTGCTACCTTCTGGGCCTATTTGTGTGTCGTAATTAACAACAATTCCCAAAAAACTACATGTGGACCAAGAGAAACATGTTAGACGTCAGAAAAGTGAATTGTATTTCTATCGTTTCGGACAATCGGATTTTCCAATGAAAAATGTGTTGTGTAAAAGAAAACTCTGTAGCTGAGTTTTCTACTGATTTTGTATTTCTTTCTATTTTCCATTTTATTTCTGTAATTAACACAATTGAATTTGTTTGGTTTAATTGCAGAATGTAATCCACGTACTGGTCATCGCCTTAAAGTGACCGTTCTGTTTTTGCTTTACTAATTTCCTCCCTGTTCCTAATTTATTTTTCTTCATGATCAGTCATTGGTTCATTATTGATTGTGATAAACATATGTTGGGATGTATCATAGAGCGAATTGAAAGAGGAAATGGCGATAAGTTTTGCAGTATCACTTAAAACAGTATTTAATTTAATCTAATCCCTTAAGTAATTTACTTCTCAATATCTCTATTAAATACAAGCTAAATTTACCATAATTAAATGGTCAAACTTTCAGTTCAAATTAAATATCAATGAATTTACCTCAGACATTAAAAAAAGTATAATTCATGATACACAATTGGAAATATATATATGTTATTGAAATTCTATTGATGACAATCTTTTTAGCGCATTATGAATAACAAACCTGATTGTTCTCAAACTTTAAACATGTTACTCTCTGCCAGCCACCATTGCAAATGTTCAACTTGAGAAACATTTATAAGTTTTATGGAAATGGTGTTATCTACAGAAGTAATATAAGCAGGGAGGATAGATTTTTGTAATTGAAATAAAATATTTGGTGAGCAAATATTTGATCTAAAGTAATTTGGAGCTTGTGATTTCCTTCAGGAGGCAATATTGTTTACACAGCTCAGACTGCATTCTGTACATTCCATTTTGTCTTGTGTAATACAATAAGGACTCATTACTAAAGCTGCAGTTGAATTAGTATAGTTAGGGCCTGATTTACTAAGACCTTTAGTGTTTGAAATACCTTCTAGCACATGCAAAACCAATAACATGAGAAATGATTGGTCATGGTATTTGTTTTGCACCAACCATTGATTTTGTTATTAGTTTTGTTAAAGGTCTTAAACCCTGAGGGCCTGATTTACTATGTCAAACATACCAAGGAAATTTATTTGTGTACATAAATATATGTATATATGTGTGCACGTGCGTGCATGCGTGCATGTACGTGTATAGATTTGCATATGTGTAAATCACAGACTGACATTTAAACTATTTTACTACAGGCCCCAGCTCTAATTTACAGGTTCATTTGATTTTTGTACTTTATCTCTTCAAAGTCTTCTGGGACGTCTGGTTTAAAAAAAAGTATCCATCCAAAAATAATTGCTTTGTGAATTTTCACTTCTTATCCAGAGGCACTGAAGATGTCCTATAGATTTTAATTTAATGTCATAATGTGTAATGGAGTGTCACTTATCCTCTAATTAGATTAATCTGTTTCTTTCTGTCGTAAAGACTTGCTGTGCCCTCTGGGTATTTTAGAGATACGAGGAAAAGGTGATAACTGTGCCGTGGCATACACATTGATAACTGGTGTGTTATTGAAATACCTACTGAATGCAATATTAGCAGCGCAGGTTATTTGTAGGACTAACTCTGCTTCATAGACTTGAGTCGGTCACAAGTCAGCAGTGTGCTAACGACAAGATAACCGTGCATGGGAAACGACGTCCAAGCTTCCCCGCTGTGCTGACTCCCTTGCGCTGGCTCCTTCCGGCGCCCCCTGCTGTTTTCAGACGGCGCTGCGCTATCGCAGTCACCCCTGTCGGGAGGAGCCCTCCCGTCCAAACGCCTATGGCTGCAACTGTGCCCTCTGTCCGCCCGAGCCGCCTTCCCCGCTCCCGCTCGCTCGCTTGGCCAGGCTACGCTAGTTAACAGAGATGACGCTATTAGCTGTCGTCTTTTTTTTTTTTTCCAGCTTCGGAGATTTGTTGTCGTTCACGCTGACGGCGTTCGTGGAGCTCATGGACCACGGCATCGTCTCCTGGGACACTTTCTCCATGGCCTTTATCAAGAAGGTAGGCCCGCGGCGGGGAAGACGGGTCTTTCAAACGTAATCTGTTTAACGTCATAAAAACGTAGCCAACCAAGCAGTTCTATCCTTTTTGCAACATGACCGATTGACGTTGCTTGATGTTTTCGTTTTCGTTCAAGGAGACACACACACACACACACACACACACACACACACACACACACACACATATTATATATATATATATATATAAATGTATTTTTTAATCGCAGATTGCAAGTTATGTGAACAAATCTGCAATGGACACAGCTGTGCTGCAGAGATCTCTGGCCATTCTGGAATCCATGGTGTTGAACAGTCAGGATCTCTACCAGAAGGTGGCGCAAGAGATCACAATTGGTCAGCTTATACCACATCTCCAAGGGTGAGGAATAGCATATTTATACAGCTGCTGCCTTCTGCTGTGACTTAATAGCAGAATGAACACAACATTGTGAGGATTAACTTTAGACATTAAGTATATTCAGAGTAAAGAACACTCTTCTCTTTATGATGTCTACAGTAATTGCAGTATTAGTGTAAAAAGAATATCAATTTGCACTTGGAATTAAATTCTTTAGATGCCCAGAGATAATGGTTAATTTAAGGTTTAATTATCAGTTGGCGTGTGATCAGCTGTTGTCCTCAAGCTGCCGTTATCTCTTAATGACAGGACGGATCAGGACATTCAGACATACACCATCGCCGTGATTAACGCTTTGTTCCTGAAAGCCCCTGAAGAAAAGAGACAGGTAAACTCTCTCTTACGCCCCCCCCCCCCCCCTCCCCTCCCCTCCCCTCCTCCCGCTGTCATTAGCTCTGTGGGCTGTGCCGAGAACGAGTGATTAATCCAGAACGAGGCGGGCGGCCCAGTCCGACGCCTCTAAACGGGGGCCACTGCAGCCAACGGCCACGCTGTATTCTAACCATTAGCAATCTACTGCTGCCTCTTCATAGCGGTTCATGGTTGCCTTCCAACATATCCCGTCTTCCTGCATCCTCTTCAGTCATACAGGCCTGCGTAGGTGCGTAGGAGCTCTCCTGCTTTAGTGACTGACATTATGCAGACTCTCCACTTTCTAAAACAACCAGCTAATAACTTCTGATGATTTATTTAAATATTAGATCATGGTAAGTAAAGGCTCATGGTAGCATAGTGCAATGTGACTTTACAACGATTGTCTGAGTAGTTTACTCTCTAGAGCAGTGTTTCTTACAGGGGCAGTTCACCCAAAAATGAAACTAAGATACAATGAGCACCATAATTCATTGGACAGTGACAGCGTTTTTTTTTTTATTTTTGTTCTGTACTCTAGCACTTCAACCTCATTGTCATTGTAGTGCAGACTGTCAGCTTTAATTGTACTTGAGTAGAAAGTAGTGTTCGAGAAAGAAAAGAAACGTGCACCGCAAAGTCTGTGGATGTTTGTGAGCCAGCTAATTGAGTTCTACCTCCTGGCTGAAGAATTGTGTTAATTAGCAAATCCAGGTGATTGGAACAAAATACTGGGGAGGACTTTTACTTTCTGAACCTGGATTTTACACCTCTGGTCCTGGAATGAGTCTCTAGTCAGTCCACTAGGCTATAGCTCAGGGGTGTCAAACTCCAGTCCTGGAGGGTCGCAGTGTCTGCTGGTTTTTGGTGTGTTTCAGCACAAGTGATTAATTTAAGTCATTGAGTGGCTAATCTAGAGTCCACACACCTTGTTCTCAAGGTCTTAATTGGCTGCTGATTGAAAGGAAGCCACAAAAACCTGCAGATACTGTGGCCCTCCTGGACTGGGGCTTGACACCCCTGCTATAGCTAGTATGTGTATTCGACAGGTCCTTGAGAGGTACAAAATGTCTAATTTGGGTGCAGATATTAAAAAGTATTTCTAATTTGGATCCCGATATTAAAAGGTTTAAGAACCAGTGCGAGAACTAAGAAGTGTTGCATTCTAGAAACATGGTCATCTCCTCCTGATTTTTAAGAATACAGTAGAGAGTACTATTCCTCATTCCGTGCGTTTTGCTATGTTGTGTAGCCCTATGAAAGTCAGTTGACTCTAGTTAAGAGAGGCGTTGACACGTGACCAATGACTATGACCTTGTCCTGACGTGTCATTTATTGTCCTGCCTGGGTCTGGCTCGTTCGAATATGAAAGCCCCCTTCTGAAAATCTGCTATTAAGTCCTGAAATAGGAGACAGAACCAGCACCGTATCCTAAGTGATGCAGTTCTCAGAGAAAAAAACAAAAAGGTCAGCAATTTTTGGTAGCTTTATGCAACTTGCCATTCAAAACTTTAACTCGAGTGAATGGCAAAAGCTAGAACTTACATTTAAAAAATAATAATTTAAAATCACTTCCTCAGCATGACAAAAACTTGGGAAACATTTTGCATATTATTTGTTTTATGTGCCTGGATATTTGACTGAAGAGATTCAGGCTAATCTCCCCTGAGGGCACAGCGGCCCCTGTTAGCAATAGGACTCGCAGCCTTTCAGTAACCCGCCCGGTTCCCCGGCCGCTACGCCGCACAGGCGCCTGTGTCGGAGCGCGGAGCGGTGCTGCCGCCCACGAGAGCGTAGTTATCCGTTTCTCTGATGGGCCTTTCAGCCGGCTCGCTCTGCAGACGAGGGCTATAAAGTTGCTCAGCCAAGCGCTTCCTCTTGTGTGTTTCTTTCGTTTGGGATGATGTCGCGGCGGCCCCTCTCTGCAATCTAGAAAATGCTGGAGAGGCGCGCTGTTCAGTGAGGGGTCGTAAATGATGAGCGGTTTCACGGCACTCAATCAAACCAAGGGCTGAACACGCTGAGATATTATTGGCCAGCTGGTGAGTGAGGCCCAGGAGGGTCACCCACAACATGTAGATTTGCTTACTAATGCGTTACAACTGCAAAATTACTTCAGCATCGATGACAACATATTACAGCATTGCATTAGAATGCAATTTATTTGTATTTTTTTATTTTTTTTAAATTGGGCAAAACATTAGCACCAAAAGAGACAGTGTCTCATAAACACAGTGTCATTTAAACAGGATAAACATAAAAACACAAACGATAAAAAAAATTAATTAAAAAATAATTTAAAAAACTTGCAATTATAAAGTAGCAAGTTCCATCATGTTGAATTGCAATTAGTTTTGCATTAATTATGTGAAATTGCAAGGGTACAAATATGTTTAAATTGCCATCACATTGACATTTATTATGTGACAGCTGAAATGCAAAATAAAAAGCAGGCATGAATTCCCTTAATTTTACTGCACAAGCTAGAAGCATCTACAGGAGGCCCTCGTCTTTCCCCACTTTTTAACTTGCACAATTTAAAGTATTTAAATCAGGCGACTTTTGAATGCTGCACTGTTATTACATGACATAACCACGTCAAAAATATGTTTATGCATTAATTGTACGTATTAAGTATCGTTGGCTCTATTATTATAATTTAACATGCGAGTAATTGTTTATTGCAGAACTGCAATTATCTATTTAAGGAACAAATCTCCCTTTGTGCATAAGCCTTTGGCATGGGTACAGCGCAGTCCTGATGTTACAGGCATTCCCTTGTGTGCGTCTCTTAAGAATACAGTATGTGTGTAGGGATGGTTCTGCTGCTTTCGCTGCTCTGTGTGTGCGGCTCTTGTTTTGGCGGTGTTGGCCTGGGTGGGACTCTACTAACGGTCGGCTTTTCCTCCTTTCCTCTCCTTGCTGCACTGTGCGGTAGCTCGATGAGAACGAAGTGAACATCCTCGATTGTCCTCTGACAGTAAGTGGTGTGCAGCGTCGGGCCGTTTTTAATCTCTCGCCTCGAAACAAACGGCGCGGTGTGCAGAATTACGCTGTGTTTGTGGGTGTCTGAGAGGAGCGTGATTATTATTATTATTATTATTATTTGCCTTTGTGGGTAATGGGGTATGCCCCCTTCCTTTCCCCCTCCCTTTCCCCCTCTGATTGAGTTACGTTGCTGCGCTGTACCGTAGAGCCGCGGCACCCCGCTTCTGTCTTCGGTCACGCTCGTGGTGCCGTGAGCGCATGCGTGTGCGTGCGTGCGTGATTGAGCGTGCGTGCATGCGCGTGTTTGTGCGGGCGCGTGTTTTTGAATTACTGAGCTGGTGCATAGATTGGTCTGTCTTTATGTGTCTGTCTGTCTGTCTGCAGGAGATGGCTCACATCCTGGCCCAGAAGCAGCTGCGTTCCATCATCCTCAGCGTGAGTACGAGCCCAAAACTAGGAACGCACTGCCGCCTCTCTCGAACGCCTCCTGGGAACGCAGCCGATCACTGCAGGGTATTGACGCGATCCACAAGATTCAGCAGGCCTGGCCTGATCAGGTTGCGGAGATCTATGAAAGAAAGCAAAGCCCTCACAGCGTTACTTTTATTTATAAGATGATTGAGCCGCCAACCAGGGAAACCAGAGGTTTTTATAACACTATCATTCCCTTACAAAGCTGGAAAGTAAGCTTTGAAAGCTAATTTATGGATTAAGGTTATTAAAACTTGCACTTTAACAATGTAAAAATTAGGTTATACTATACACTATATTTGCAGGTATTGCGAGTCTCTGGAACATTTAAACGGCAAACGGATTCTAATAAATGGCTTTCGCTCATTGGCAGTATTCCAGTATTCAGCCAGTATTCCTTAAGCAATAAAGCCTATGTGGTATTTAACACTTAATTTCCAGGCCAGATTCACATTCAAGTGTTTACTATGATGCTTACTGCAATGATAACCTGGATTTAATTTAAAATACGTTGCTTTTCATTCAGGCATGAACGTGTTCACAGCTAATTAAAAGATCCCTTTTACTAATATCGCAACCAAACGGGGTTATTTTAGGTATCGCAGCAATACTGCATTTCAGGAGGTTTTGAGCGACGTAGCTTAAGTGCAGTAGCCTAATCTTACTAAACTGCTATCTCTGGAAACGGTCCGCCGTCCGTGCGTTGTGGATTGTTTCTTGTTTCTTAAATTCTGCATTGGCGATGGCGATGGTTTCGAGCGGGATACAGATTTCAGTGAGGATTGTGCTGCGGTGTGTCATACTGTGAAACGAGCCAATCGGGTTCTCCCCTGCAGAGCGTCATCCGGAGCTCCAGGGCCGTTAACGATGAGATGGCCCATCAGCTGTATGTGCTGCAGGTGTTGACCTTTAACCTGCTCGAGGACCGCATGATGACCAAGATGGACCCTCAAGATCAGGTACTGCGCTGTTCAGGGTGGAGTGGAGGCCATTGGGCCACATCCTGTTTGTCTGTGAGCATGGCTACTGATGGATGGATGGATGGATGGATGGATGGATTTTTTAGAGGCATAGGGATGACTGCAGCAAGGACGAAGAAAATTATTTCGAATTTACTGCTTGTTAAGGGAACTGCGCTTTAATGTTTATAGTTCACGTTGGATTTTATGATTATAAGTTATTGCTTCCGCCATTGATACTGCTTTGTAAAACTGTGTTTTAACGTGAGTAATATGATATATTAAAATGACACAATTCAGTTTTTGTTTTTTTCCGTACTTCAACGCATATTGCTTTGAAAGCGTGATTCCATGTCTTTGTGCTGTGTGGAAGCCACGGTGCAACACACTCAAAATAGTCTTAACATATAAACAGTTTGAGAGATGGCCACCCAAAAGAAGTATGCCTAAAGCATTTAAGTTAAGCATTTAACATGTAGCCTTCTGTGTCCGACTAGGCCACAGGACTGTAGAATCCTCAATGTTCCAAGAAACATGCAGCTGACCCGTGTAATTATTTCCAAAAATAGTTTTAAAATGGACTGTTGTCAATCTCCCGCCCCTCCCTCTCTCCAGGCCCAGAGGGACATAATATTTGAACTGCGCAGGATTGCATTTGATATCGAATGTGAACCAAACAACAGCGGCAGCATAGAGAAGAGAAAATCCATGTACACCAGAGACTACAAAAAGCTTGGATTCATAGTAAGTGACTGTTGTTTTTTCTTCTTGTTGTTTTCTGGGTTGTATTGTATGTGGTTATGGGTTATGGGTTCGGTAGTATGTTCTGGAAGTCTGTCTACAGAATGCTGTCAGTCTATGTTTTGAATGCGGTTTTGTACATAAATGCAGGCGGGCGCGTGATGTAATTGCATGTGCAGCCTGACTGGTTTCCAGTGATGGGATCGTCACTGATTTGACTAGAGGGCAGCAGAGCACTGGTCTCGCTTATGCAGGGATGTAAAGTCCTTTTACATGTAAAGAAGATTGTAAAGTACTGT
The DNA here is from genome assembly GCA_022702515.1 of Ilyophis sp. 1 JC-2022. Taxonomy (NCBI): domain Eukaryota; kingdom Metazoa; phylum Chordata; class Actinopteri; order Anguilliformes; family Synaphobranchidae; genus Ilyophis; species Ilyophis sp. 1 JC-2022. The sequence goes on along the minus strand of CM040395.1, from coordinate 27,840,337 downwards.
CAGTAACAGTTTTTCGACAGGCTTTGGGAAAAAAAAAAAGAGTGAGTTTTGATTAATTAATTTCAACAACCTACCCAATACTAAATGCACAGTTACTGTGTAGTACTATGCAAGTTAATTTAATTACAAATTTTTTTTATCACTGAGTGTCAGCAATAATTTTCTAATTCATTAATGAATAAGGATTTCATTTGAAATATCTAATTATATTTTCATCAGAAATATAAATTTGTTTTCAAAAGCCTTTGAAAAATGAGAACCCATCATTTTTACATTTTAAAAAAATAAAAAAATAAAAAAAAATAAAAAATGTATTGGTACCTAAAAAAAAATTCTTCACAAGTTTGGGAACTGTGGTGTTGTTCATCATTATTTCTCATGCCTGTGACATTGTGTCATTTTTAATTTATTCGTATTTTAATTCAGTGCATTAAATATGTGAGCCTTACAGACAGAGGCAGAGAAGTTTATCATGCCTCGTTGCTTATCCTCACGTTTTGAACACGGGTCACATATCATGTGAAGGTTTCCAACATTCTCCTGTAAGAACAAGCCATCAATTATCAACTCGAGTTGGCATTTAGAATAAAAATTACCAAAGGACAGACCGCTTGTTAGCTAAGCAAAAATAACTTTTGACTACATGCAAACAACAGGATGTCCTTGGAAGGAAGTTCCACCATGCTGCCCTATTGTAAGTCGCATATCTTTCAATATGGAGACAATTTGCAAAGAACACACCCCAGAACCTGTGTTCTTTTATGGTCCTTAACAGAGGAGTTTTGGGCGCAGGTTCGCGTTATGGTTCCAAGTCCTCAGAAAAGGCTTATTTTGTGGTTTTTTTCTGACTTAAGTATATCTGCATCTCATCCTGTCTAGCCTCATTGTGAGTCCTACACTCGCTTTTGTAGCTCTGCTCTGTGTTTCTGCTCTTTCTTTACAGTAGAGAATACATCAGGAATGTCAGTTAGGAGGTCGTGTGAATGTAATGTGTTCACTATTAAATGTGGTATAGGGACTCACAAAATCAGAAAAGCATAGATATTAACTCTCACAAGATAAGACATTTTTACTCTGTCATATGAGTGTGATCATCCTGAATGAATATATAACTGTTACATATTGGTTTTATTGTATTCTAGGGGGGCAGGATTATTAGAAATGTCAGTTGGATTGTCCTTTTATCTTTGTCCTTGCTGTTATGAAACTGGAGTTGTATGAATTGGAAAATCTATCATCTTCTACTATGAATTTTCATTACTGGAACACGTTTGAAAGAATATTAAACTTTCTGAATCAGTCATAGAAGCAAAATATTGAATCGCCTTCCAAAAATGCTGTCGCTAAATCCGGATAATATGATTCGCCAACATAAATATATGCTTCTGGCACAAGGCTGTTAGTACAAGTTGTGGTGAAGCTTTTGCGATATTATTTTAGTGTCAGAAGCAGTCATTTCTGGTAATAGCGCTGCTGGAGCACGCAGCACGGAGTCCAGACAGCTGAGTGCAGGAGTCAAACAAACTCCTACAAAATGTGGGTATAGCAGGGTGTCTAGCGTGGGCGTCCGCTTTGATAAAACAAGGAGCATAATCTCCCACAAACATTACGGTTCTGCAAACTCGGCGGCTGTCTCTCCGTTACCGAGCAACCGTCTTTAGCTAAACGTCCAAAAAAAACGTCGTGAGGACATCCTGCTTCCTCGCCGTTGAAGTGCGAAACATTTCCCAATGTCGATTTTGTCGTCTTTATTGTCCGGTCGTGCCTCCGTCAGATCAGTTGCGTAGATGGGATCGCTCGTGTCGGTATTTATTCATGTGTGACCACGGCAGAGGATTTACTGTAGAACCAGCGCGCGTGAGCTTAAACGTTCGGTCCGCTGCACATTCAAATTGTGCCGCAGGTGCAACACCAGAAATATAAATAAAATAGACTTAACTCATCACCGTTTTATTAGGGCATAAACAGACGATATATATTTTTTTCCTACAAGGAAGAAGATCCTTGTGTTTAGTAACATTGCATTGCGCAAACACATTTATCTTGGGTGACATTTATATTGCTTTACCTTGACATTCGTTTTTATTACGTTAGCGCGTTGACAATTTGTGTACCTCTGTTTCCGAAGTTTCTAGTCTCCCAAGTGGCTTGTCACGGTAAGACCGCGCCGTCATTTCACATGAAATGTTGAGCACGCCCCCGCTCGGTGCTCTGGGCCGTACCACAAAAGCGGTTCTGGGGGTGACGGACAGGCCCGACAACTCGCCGGTCCGAATTATCTACCCCAGGCCGTTCCTGTGAACCGCGAGCCGCTTCTTGACGCCAGGAATCGAATGCGGTTTGTTTTTGGGCGAGACCCCGTGCTTCCCAGGTTTCCCCCGAAATGTAGCCCTTTCTCATTACGACGGTGGCTTCTGTAGCGTATGGGGCAGGGACGTTAGGAAGACGAACGTGACCACAGGGTTGGAGGCTGAAATCCCAGATGGGGCTCCGCCGTTCTCCCCTTCAGACGAGATACTTGAATTATCGTTATTACGTCAAACGTCCATCTACATAATTAGGCAATATAGACAATGTGAGCTATGTTTTTCACCCATTACTGGGTAATGCAATCTGCTAAGCAAATAAATGATGTAATGCCACAATGCGATTCCTGTGCCAAACGATACCGTTTCCATTCAACATACTGTTTTACATATGATTAGACCTTTATAATGGGGGTCTCTGAATAACAAATCCCATAGTGTCGTAACGGGGGAATACTATAAATACTGAATACTCTGAAAAAAGATAAATGGGCGTTTTTATTTATTTCTTCTGTCCCTCTGAGCCCGAAGGGTGTCGTGAGCGTGCAGGGAAATTTTCAGCGCTCTCAATCTTCTGTTCCCCTCTCTCCAGCGGTGTTACGTGGTTGGAGAATGAGATGGAGGCGGCACGGTGGAAATTAGACTTCTGTTTCCCTCTCTCCTCAAGTCCTTTGGGCTCCTGGTCGTACTGGGGAATTACACGGCCATGCCTTTGATAAGCTGTCTGCGCCAATCCCGTTCTTAATTTTTCTCCCTCCATTTTGTTCGTCGTCAAAACAGGCAGACTGCTGCTGCGCGACTCTCCACCGCTATCTCTAATCGCCCGCGCGTCACGTCCCGCTTTCCGCCGCCGTCCACGGCGGGTCTCAGAGGACCCGGTTGTGGGAGCCTTGCAAGGGCTTAAATTCAGACAGACCGCTGCACGCCGGAGCGACGTGAAGGGACACAAATTTGTCTACGAATCCAGTTTGTAGCCTACTGCCAAGTGCAGCGACAACTGGCTAGCAAAAATGAGCTTCATTCGACATAATGCAATGCTGTTGACAGCAGGAATGGGAAGTGTGTTCTGTTGTATTTAAGGCTCATGCTCTGTGTCTGTGACATTTAGCTTCCATGTAGTAGCCTACTTGCTTATGACTATAATTGTGGTCAACAGCGGCTATTTTCACATTTCACAATGCCCTATAAAATGCCCTATGCCCTATAAAATGCCCCTAATTATAGGGAACTAGTCTGGTACTAATACTGATACTACTACAACAAGTACACTCCTCCTTCTATTCTTCTGTGAATTTCTTTTTAAAATAATCTGCATTTGTACAGTAATTAGTGAAGTGCTCAGGAAAGAGAGCAAGGGGCTAAAGTGTGGTGTGGTAAATTTTGTTCTGTATGTCCTTCAGACAAGGAATTTCTGGTTAATGACACACTATTTTGTCAATACCTCTAGTGTTGGGGCCATCTTTGTTTTTAGTTTTTTTCAATCAAGGCCACTGGAGGGACTGGTCGTAGTCATTCTATTCAATCCTAAAGCAACTCTAGCCTATGTTTACTTGATTCAAAGAAACAACACACCTGTGATTTACTGAACAAAGTGTAGCCTAGGTTTTTTTTTTTTTGCGGTCCCATTACGGCGGAATGAGTTTTGTCTGTATAAATTTGCTTCCGGCCACGAGCAGCTCGCGCAATGCGCAAGTGTGTCGGCGGAGAGGATTGCCCTTCCCCCGCGGAGTTGGCGGCACTGACGTACTTTATAAGGCATTAAAAATGAACGGCGGTTAGACAGATGGGGGAGGAATAAAGCGCACTTTTACGATCAGATTAAGAGATCAGAACAGAAGCGCTGCTGCACAGCCGTGTTGGCGGGTTTGAGCGGAGGGGCGGGGTAATGGAACTGCAAGTACAATTAAATGGTTTTTAGGCTCGAGTCCCAGTTCAGTCGCTGCTGTTGTACCCTTGATAATAACAATGTTATTTAAGCAAAATATCCAGATATAAATTGCATGTAATTTGCTCTGGATAACAGTCTGTTAAGCTAATGGGCAATGTAACATGAAGACGCTGTATTGTGGCGCGTTGTGCTAACACGGCGATCTGTCATTGAATCCTGACTGTAGACAGCAGGCCTGCAGGGCTGTGCATAATTGGACGTGCTGATCTCGGAGAACTGGAAAGACCTTTTGCAGCTGCGATGCTTCCTACCTTTTTAATGTGGAACACTGGCTCATTCTCTCCCCACCCATCTCTTTCCCAGAATCATGTCAACCCTGCCGTGGACTTCACCCAGATCCCGCCGGGAATGCTGGCCCTTGACAACATGCTGTACTTCGCCAAGCACCACCAGGACGCCTATATCAGGGTGAGTCTGCAGAATCCCCAAACACCCAAACTTAGGCTAGAGCTTTACTGTCACAAATCCTCCCCCTAATTTTTCAGCGCTTTTATTTTTGGGCTCCACTGTACTTTAATTTGAAGTAATAATTTGCCTTATAATTTATGATGCTTTAAGCTATTGAATTTTTGACCTGCCTATCACCATTTCCACTGTGTATTCTGTCTTAAACATTTCACAACCGATGCTGAAATCTTTTAACGTAACTATAAATTATTGTGAAAATTCAAAATGGTAAGTTGGGGTGCTCTTGTTGTGTGGACTTGAGGTTGAAAATACTGAAGGATAAATGACTGGCTTTCCACTGTGATTGTAGCTTGCTTGAAATACTAACAGATTCGCGACTGTCGTTTTAAATGGCAGTTTTTCAATGATGTGTTCGAGCCAAAATTCTGCCCTGTCTGATAATGACAACAGCTCAAATTAGCATTTTGTATTGGATATGATACAGGCTCATATCATTTTCTGAAAAAGGAATTACCTGAAAATATTTTAAATCTTTTATATCCTTGGATAATCTGGCCCAATACATGCATACCTCCTGTGGTACCAGTATGATATGACAGATATGAGATATCTTATATTTCATAGTGTTGTAGGGTAAAGTTGTAATCTTCTGCAGGTCCAAATCTTTATAAGAATTTAAAATCCTCTCCCCACTGGCTTTCAAAGAGGCATGGTATTCGTTTGAATTTGGCAATGATACAATGAAACATTTAGCAGAATTTCAATGAGTTCCTTGTGTGTAGCCCTGAGATTCTGAGATTTCTTGCATAAATCACAAGTGTTGAAATGATGCCCTCCAAACAAGGTTGGCAGTAGTGTACAATGTGTTTATTTTTTTTTGTTTGTTTTTTTTGTTTTTTACATAATTAATTCTTGGCAAAAAAAATAAATTGTTCATACCGCCTTACTGAAATATTCAAGGAAAAAAGGAAAGTAAAATAGCGTACCATAATTTTGTACTTCATTTTCTATCCCTGGTTAAGTGCATAACTCCGTAATGACAAGCGAATGTCAGCATTTACAACTGCCCCACATTGCAATAAAAATAATAAATAGCACCATCCTCTCCGTGCAGTATCTTTGCTCTAGCAATTCATTGTTCGTCATATAATTCTGCTCTGTAATTTTGTACTGTACCTTACTGAATTGCCAACCATGCCCCCGGGAGATGACCACCCAAGTGAATGAACTCACAAAGGTCTAGTGTGCTTTGTAATGCTATTAGCCCTACGTCTTCCGTTCTTCTCGGCACCATCCTCGGCCCGCTGCTAGTTTTCTCTTTTCCTTATTTCCATGCAAGTGTGTTCTGGGACAGTGCATATAAATGGATCGGAGCATGCGGGGCTCCTGGTCCCTGCACTGGGGGTTGAAGGTGACTCTGGGCTGTGCTTATCATTCGTCTTATTGACTTGGGCTTGTCTCTGCCTCTTCCTCAGTGACTCCAAAGCTTTACAAAGTTATTGCAGAAAGTACTAAAGTGTGCTAGGCCTCAGAGGATCAATAAAACAGTTTGTCACTTATTGCTTCCTCTTGCTCTGTTCGAAAACGTAATTGCACTTATATGATGCTTGTAACTTAATCGCAGGCTTACCTTCCCTTTTACGGAATAATCCATTACTTTGGCCGACTTGGAGACAGCGTACATCAGATGGCAAACCGCGGGGATTGAATTTTAACGGATCAATTACTCTTTTACCTTTGACTCCAACTCTCTTCAGTGAAATTCAGGATTCGTGCTCAGTATTGCTCCCTCCCCCCCTACCCCAGTCCTTTCAGCATAGAATGAGCTCTCCTCATCAAAGCTGGCTATTCCCATGAAGCGAATCAGCGAACGCCCTCATTTAAAATTGGTTACATTTCCGTTTCAAACGCGCTCTCGATTTTGAGGCGTTTCAGGGCAGATGTGACAGTACGCTCATCAAGCTCCAGACAGCCTTTGTTGAAATGACGGCTGCGGCGTCGGGTAATGAATACGAAGACGCACTTTGGTCTCGTTCAGCGGCGTGTGCCTTCTGAGCCCTGACACAGCTGCAGACGGCCCATACCCGGGCCTGTCTAGCCATCAACGTCTCTTCTGCGTTCAAATACAGGTGCATTTTAATAGCAAATTAAACGGCGTCCGGGATACTCCCGATCGCTGTGATGAACGTTTATGATTGCCGCGAGTATATGTTAAACGGCTCTAGCCATTGCGTTAGCTACGCAGCTTGAATGCTAATTCCCATTGGAATACAAAGATGCTGTTCAGGTCTCTGAGTCAGTCTTCTGTTCTGAGTCCATTGTCCTTTAGCAACGGTGATGAGGCTTCTTTGAGAAGCATAGCCTCTGAATATCTTCAACCAAGGGAATTAAAGTTGAGGTTTTGTTTTCCAGATCTTTGTGAAGGAAATTGACGGGAGAGACAAGCTTTTGTTTTTTGCACTTTCACAGATCAAAATCTGAGGTGCTTATCGGAGCAAAGCTGGTTAAGTAGAACCTAATGCAGTGTTGGGTGGTCCATTAACAATATTGGTGGATATACATAGTTGACTTTGTTAATACATATCAAAAGAGAAATTATAGGAAAAATGCTGGTTCAAAAGTTGTGTAAGGATATAGGCATATATAAGGACATACCAATTGTTATACTGTTACTATTATTCCTAGCTTGCGCATCAATAAGTTCACACTGTCTTTAGCCCCGGGCTAAGAGAGATTTTAGCCCAGGGCTAAGAAAGTGTTCACACTTGCACATTCTAAAGTGGGCTAGCCCCAACCTTAGCTCTGGACACAGACTTTTCGGGGTTAGCCCCAGAAATCTCCCCCAAACAAAAACAGCCAGTGTGAAACGGGGTCAGTTGCAACGATTGTGGCAATGCATAGACTTCTCACTGTCCAATCCAATAGTGTGGAACGGATGTTAGCCCAGGGCTTAGGGTTACAGTGTGAATCCAGGGTTAATAAATATTGTGTGAACACAGGATGAGCTAGCCCTGCCTTATCCTTAGCCTGGGGCTGAGGATAGCCCAGCGCTAACTACAGTGCAGTGTGAAAAGGCCTTTTGTGACAGAATTCGCTGGCCCTGTTTCTGGTGGGGGGGTGAGGTGGGGGGGGTCAGATTAAGGTTGATATTCCACAATGTCAGACAATCTTTAAGCTTTTGGGTTGTGTCTATGGTGGCTTAGGCTGGCTCTGCTCTCGGTATTTCAGACGCCTATATTTAAAGCCGATTGCTCTGTCAGTGTGTTTTGGCTCGACAGACAGAGAGAGTTTTTGCTATTCCTCTTCTTCTTGTGCTGCCATGAAGATTTGCACCCCGAACGAAAGCTTTTTATTCCCGTTTGTAAGAGCCCACGGTGAAATGCTTTTGCGTGATTAGCCTGTGTATCTCCCTGTAGAGACGGCAAGTTTTCCCGACACAACACAGCCTGTTTCTTCACAGGGTAGTGGTTGAGTGCTTCATTACAACATGGTTTTAGCCTCGCATGTCTTGATGAAAAACATCTCAAAATAATATTTTTAATCAGATGCTATTAATGAATTGTTCCTAAGGAAAGAGTTTGATTTCATCAAAATCCAGCAATATTATTGTAGCAGTAAAGGCAATCTCGTAATATTTTAAATGCATGTAAAACTGTATATATGTTAGGTGCCCAGAGATTTTGATTATGGGGCATCACAGTGTCCTTGACTGACTGACTGGTGTAACCGTAGCGAGTAGTCGCAGCTTCTTAGTCCATTTCTGTTGCTGTGTGGGTATAGCTGGTTAATGGTGGTCCCTCTTGCTTCATGTTTCAGATCGTTCTGGAAAATAGCAGTCGGGAGGACAAGCACGAGTGTCCGTTCGGGCGGAGCAGCATCGAACTGACCAAGATGCTCTGTGAAATCCTCAAAGTGGGAGAGCTGCGTAAGTACCACCGTCTGTATAGAGCTGCGTAAGTACCACCGTCTGTATAGAGCTGCGTAAGTACCACAGTCTGTATAGAGCTGCGTAAGTACCACAGTCTGTATAGAGCTGCGTAAGTACCACAGTCTGTATAGAGCTGCGTAAGTACCACAGTCTGTATAGAGCTGCGTAAGTACCACAGTCTGTATAGAGCTGCGTAAGTACCTCTGTATAGGTGCGAACGGGGTCATCGTGACCTCGGGCTTGTGGGAAAGTTTAGCATGCGTCATGGCAATTACTCAGCTGTAGCGCAAGCAGGCTCAAGCCCTGCTGGAGGGCAGTATGCATTAAGGCGTGGGCAGTCATCGTACTATTTTTCAGCCGATGAGGCAAGCTTCAAAAGATGTTGGAAAAGCCTTAAAAACAAAGAGCTGAAGTCAGGGATTGTGTAGCGTTGTCAAAGGCCCCACGGGCATGTAAAACAACTTTTTTTTTTAAAACACAGCAGAGGTGTCAGAATGTATCTTAGTAAACAAAGGAGGATTGCACTCTGTCTGTTTAGTCTTGATGACCGCACACTTTCCTCTTAACTTTGGCAAGAAATTAAGTCTTCCAAAAAAACCACAAACACAAGTGTTTGTGTATATAAGGAAATTGAAAGTCGACACTTGCAGTTCTGTTGTAAATGAAAGATGAAGCGAGTTCTGTGCCAACATGTCTTTACTCCCTCAAGTTTTCAACAAGACGATTGTATATTTAAAAAAAAGCTATCTGGATGAATGGATAGCAATGCTTTTACGGTTTAATTTTGGTCTTTAATTACAAGTTACTGACCAAAAAGAACCCCTCAATGTTGTAAGCAGTTGTATGTCTGATTCTGAGGACAAGAACTTGATTTTGAAGGCAAGGTTTACTGGCTGGAGCCTGGAGTGTGCCTCTGGCTGTACCGCTTTGATGAAGCCTGAATTGGTTGTGTGGTGACCTTACGGGACGGTCTCATAACTTCTACATTCAGCAATGATGTTGCACTTTCAATGTTAAATTTAGTCTTCAAGAATTATAGAGAATCATGCAACTGAAGGACAGAATAGTGCTTGAGTGAATTTGTACGGGCCGATGCGTGAAGGGGTGTTTGGGAGGTAGTAGGACCTCCCTGGTGTGATGTGAGTACTGGTACTTACTGTACGTCGCTTTGGATAAAAGCGTCTGCTAAATGAATGTAATGTAATGTAATGTAATGTGAGGTCTTCTGGGCCCCTGACCACTTTCATGTGCATCCAGGGAACCCCTTTGCACACTAGCCTCAGAAGATTAACACGGGTACCTGCAGAATTTACAATATTTATCACTCCACTCTATTAATTGCTGGGGCTCTATGTTCTTAAGATTACAGTTGGGAACGGGAAGAAATATGAATCTGGGATTCATGAAGGAGGTCTATGTGATTTTTACCACTTTTGTTTGATTCTTAGATTTTTTTTGTTAGGGGTTTTGAGAAACTCAAACTGACTTTTTTTAAGAAGTTTTGATTTTAAGTGAAGGAAAATATATTTTGTATTCCAACATCTCTTGGCTTCCTTGATTGTATGGCGCACGAGAACGCTTGAAGGTATTCATGTGCTTCAGTTAATACATTTCTGTTAGCGCATTCGATACATTTAATACGTTTTCCACAGCCTGGTGGCTTAACATGCTACCGCAAGCTTACTCTTCATTTTATCATCTTCAGATTTCCTCCGACGTGAGTTGCTTTTACTCTTTAAATGCAAAGTTGGATCATTGATTTAAAAATAAAAACTATTGTGCACAGGTTGCTGGCGCAAATTGTTTTTATAACCTTCAGACTCAATCCACAAATATATGAGTTGTTAGTTAGTGCCTGGTCAGAGCTGTGCTTCAGTTAGCACCCCTCCCCCCCTCCCAGCTGGAGAGTAGGAACTGGTCATTGAAAATTGAGAAATACTATGCAGATCATATGCGCTGGTGGTTTTACAAGCAACTCGAAGGTCCCTGTGGACTGGAGGATTAGCTCAACAGTGGGAATGATAGGAGAGCCTATCTACTAACTCGGAACGTGCCTCTCGGACACGTGTATCTATCCACTGAAGACGCCCCCTGAAGAGCTTGTGCTGTCTGGGAGAACGAACAACAGCATGCTGTATAGTCTGACCTGTGCATTTTCTCCACACCACTAACACCTGAAAGCTGAGGAACAGTAAAGCCGATTTCACACTGGAATAATATCCACACCATGTAGCTGGGTTTTAGTAAAGCCCTATTAGACTGGAATCATATCCACACCATGTATCTGGGTTTCAGTGAAGCTCTATTAGACTGGAGTAATATCCACACCATGTAGCTGGGTTTCAGTAAAGCTCTATTAGACTGGAATCATATCCACACCATGTAGCTGGGTTTCAGTAAAGCTCTATTAGACTGGAATAATATCCACACCATGTAGCTGGGTTTCAGTAAAGCTCTTAGACTGGAATCATATCCACACCATGTAGCTGGGTTTCAGTAAAGCTCTATTAGACTGGAATCATATCTGCACCATGTAGCTGGGTTTCAGTAAAGCTCTTAGACTGGAATCATATCCACACCATGTAGCTGGGTTTCAGTAAAGCTCTATTAGACTGGAATAATATCCACACCATGTAGCTGGGTTTCAGTAAAGCTCTATTAGACTGGAGTAATATCCACACCATGTAGCTGGGTTTCAGTAAAGCTCTTAGACTGGAATCATATCCACACCATGTAGCTGGGTTTCAGTAAAGCTCTATTAGACTGGAATAATATCCACACCATGTAGCAGGGTTTCAGTAAAGCTCTATTATACTAGAGTAATATCCACACCATGTAGCAGGGTTTCAGTAAAGCTCTATTAGACAGGAATCATATCCACACCATGTAGCTGGGTTTCAGTAAAGCTCTATTAGACTGGAGTAATATCCACACCATGTAGCAGGGTTTCAGTAAAGCTCTATTAGACTGGAGTAATATCCACACCATGTAGCAGGGTTTCAGTAAAGCTCTATTAGACTAGAGTAATATCCACACCATGTAGCTGGGTTTCAGTAAAGCTCTTAGACTGGAGTAATATCCACACCATGTAGCTGGGTTTTAATAAAGCTCTATTAGACTGGAATCATATCCACACCATGTATCTGGGTTTCAGTGAAGCTCTATTAGACTGGAATCATATCTGCACCATGTAGCAGGGTTTCAGTAAAGCTCTATTAGACTGGAGTAATATCCACACCATGTAGCTGGGTTTCAGTAAAGCTCTTAGACTGGAGTAATATCCACACCATGTAGCTGGGTTTCAGTAAAGCTCTATTAGACTGGAGTAATATCCACACCATGTATCTGGGTTTCAGTAAAGCTCTATTAGACTGGAATCATATCTGCACCATGTAGCTGGGTTTCAGTAAAGCTCTATTAGACTGGAGTAATATCCACACCATGTTGCTGGGGGTCTGTAAAGCTCTATTTGACTGGAATCATATCTGCACCGTGAAGCTGGGTTGCAGGAAAGCCCAAGAGCTGGATTGGTCATCACTATAATGGCACGTGATGGAAGACCTATATTAGAACCCTGCTGTATACCATCCAGTTGCTCAAAAGGAAAAATTAACAAAAAGTTAATCCTTGTGCAGGAGTTTATGGAGATTGGGATATTGGGTGCAGTGCCTCATATCATGTAAAATGTTGACACAAGTTCTGTTTGAAGAGGGTTGAAGGCAAGTATATGAATATTGGAATATAGGGAATGTAGTTCAGGTACAGATTGTGTGTATTGAGTGCTGTTGGGGAAAAAGCCATTTCCAAATGAGCAAATTGACAGACATCACTAGGGCAGGGCTGAATGTGACAGACATCACTAGGGCAGGGCTGAATGTGACAGACATCACTAGGGCAGGGCTGAATGTGACAGACATCACTAGGGCAGGGCTGAATGTGATTATAGAAAAAGTGGCTACAGCTAATTTTCTTTGCGCATGTTAGACATTCATCACATGAAACCTCCCCACTCGTCCACGATGAGTCGATTGCCACTTCACGGTGATTGACAGAATTGTTCCAACACTTTTTACGTGCCGTCTTCAGTATGGTGTTTTCTTTTCTCTTGTGGGAAGTAGCCTACATAAACGTAAAGTGCATTTACATCACCTGCACAAGAAGTGATAACGGTCATTCATAATGACGAGAGTGTTTGGAGCAGGCGTAGGCGCAAAAAATGTCATGGATGAAATAAAATGAGGTTCAAACTTGGCGATTGAATTTAATCATGGTCAAATTTTAACAGTGTCCTCTGTCTTTGCTCGATGGTGCTTGGTGTAAACTTGTCCGTGTAAGGAGACTCATCTTTCCGCATCAACGAGTTGGAACGGACAAGTGTCTTCTTTCTTCCTGTGTAATATTTGTAAAGATTTTCTCCACTGTCTCCCAGAATCCCCAGTGCCATTGCAGCGTACTTTTCTTGTGCAGACGATTTGTAATTGACAAGTTTGGACAAGCAGTTCTTGTCAAATCCTTGAATTGACTCCAGAGGGAGTCTTGTCAAGTGAAGTGTCGCAGACTTGCTTGGAATCAAAAACCCTAAAAAACCCAAACTGCATCAAGGAATTTGTGTGCTGGTTCAAAGAAGCGTGTTTCTTTTGCAATGCATCGGGGTTGCGATATGTTGTCAGTTTCTCAACCGTTTCGCAACTTCTCCGAATGGTTCTACGCAAGGGCTATTTATTGTTGTGACTGCACTGTGCATCTGCTGAGCCAATGTTTAGCATTTGTTTTTTAGTGGTTGCATGTCTTTGTATATGTTTTATGTGTTGTGATTACTCTCAAAACAGTGGATCATTTAAAAAAAAAATGTAATAAAAAAATTATTTGCCGTGCAACTCGGGGCTGTACATATCCAATTCCCAACCCAATGTGGAATGTCCAACTGTCTGCAACCGCAGCCGTTTTCTATGCGAACCACCCTGCTAATACAGGAGAGCTGGGACATCCACGGTTCTCCTCCGAAACACATGGTGTCAACAGCTGCTTCCTTTTGCATCGCAGACTGAAACTAAGCTTGCACAGATCGGTGTCGGAGGAAGACCTTTTATATGTGGCTTTCACATGCAGTTTTACAAGCGCCCTTATTGAGGAGGGGGAGGGAAGGGGGAGGGAAAGAGGATTGAAGGGGGGAGGGGCGATGCAGGAGAATCGCCCTGTGGAGAGGCAAATGCCTCTCGCCAGTACCAATGCTGGCATTGCCGATTGAATAGAATGCATTTGGCATGAAGCCATTGAGGGTTTCCCGGTATGCTTTCAATGCACCTTGCATTACCTGAGATGAATGTAGTCACATTGTTGAAAATCCACCTCAAAGTCCAACAGGCACTTCTGACACCATCTACAACTGAGCAGTAATTTACAGCAGCGAGGTGCGCCATGTCGAGGACCGTTACAGATCCAATGCGACTGATTTGACACGTTTCAAAACAAATGAAACGTGCAAAACGTAATTGAGCCCCCTGTAGATTCATCTGTGACCACCGATATCAGCTGACTTGACCTTTATATCTTCATGTGTACCAGCATCCTGATGTGTAGATGAAATTCATCCACTGCTTAAAGCACCCTTGTGTCCTGCTGACCGATGATTCCTCTTGTTGTTGTCTAAAAAAAGAACATAGTTGATGTTTTTTTTAAATTGATTTATTATTGTTAGTTATTTTTTGATTGTATGATGGTCACAATTAATCCTTAATTGTGCGATTGGTCAGGGGATTGTGCTAATCCGGTGCCTATGGGGACCGCACAGGGATATTGAAAAAAAAAAATGGTGACCCCATTTAAGGGCGGCGTCGTCTTAAGACGCATGTGAACAAATGTCTTTGCCAAGCTGACTGTGCATAATCCAAGACAGCGGAAATGACTAACAAAACCAAAGGGCAATTTGTCACTCAATTCCCAGATATGGCTATAGCATAGATGGTGGACTGTCTGCAGTGTGGTTAAGCACTGAGGATTTGGCTGGTGAAGGAGAGACGAGGGCTTCTCAGAGAAGCCAACATTTAATCGCGAGCAGAGCATTCTAGAGCACAAAAAGGAAAAATGGCTTGATGCTGAAGCTTGCTTTTGAAAATTTGGTCACTTGAGGAAGCCCTTAGTATTATTTAAATTTTAGCAGACATCACTGCATGCGAGCAATTGCTGTACGGTATAGAAATGAAAAGGGTAACCATTCAGAACAGAAGCGTCTCTGATTATGAATTGCAAACATAATCTTTGGGACTCCATTTTCTCTAAACGATTCAGGCTTTTTCTGGGATTGGCGCAATACTAAGTGCAAATTTCGTACATGTGTGATGTCCAATTGCCTCATACAGCATTCTGCTGTGGTGGCTGAAGGGTATGGTGATCGGCGGGCGAAAGCTCTCGGGATTGGCAGGGGGGAGGAGCTTCTACTTGGCTATCGCGGTAGTAAATATTCAGCTGTCACTTCTGGCCTGCCTGGTGGCACAGCAGGCTCAGTCTGGCACCGTTGGGCATTGGCTGAGGCCAGGGCGCCGTCCATAACCACAGCTCTTCGTGGCTTTCATCGGCGCTGCAGGGCTCTCGCCACATTAAAACAGCGATTTATGAACGTACGCGATGTGCCTGTGTGGCCCCAGATTTGTGAAAACCACGGAAAAGAAAAATCGGTTCTGCTGAGCACGTAGGAAAGGCCCTGCTGATTGGATAGGGAAGGCAGGCTTTGCTGATTGGATAGGGAAGGCAGGCTTTATCTTACGAGAAGTTATGTGCTCTTTCATGCATAACGGGGCGAGAAAGTCTACATCGGTCAATGCAGAGCTTGCGCATGACTGGGTCGTTTATCATTTCAGAGACCATCTGAAGGACAGTCTGAGGCAAGCCGATACGCCTGTGTGTGGCCATTCAACATGAACCATACACATCGATGAACCGCCCCCACAGAATTCACTGCGGAATAGTTTATTTTAATGGAGGAAATGCAGTTTTGTAGTGGACCTATCCGTGTGCTGCACTCTGGCAGTATCGCTTCGCTTTGCTAGCTGCGCCCATGTGATGTAGCAGCTAAGATCCCCTTTCCTTTATTACATATCCTGAAAGCACTGTACTATGTAGAGCTTCATTTAAATTGCCCTCAGTGCTAGTTTTCTGGAGATTAATCAACCTGTATAGTTACCAACCAGAAATATTGAGCGCTCTCACAGTAAAGGACACAAGTCAATTGTAATTTTCCCCATTAAGAGCCTTGTAGAGCACCCCAGCGTGGTGTACCTATCAACGATTCACAGACCTCACACCTGAATTACCCGTTTAATGTATTCAGGCCTGCTGAGTCTCTCTGTGTTCTTAGGGTTGGGTCATTGCTGGATTGATATGTGCTTAACTGCGTAACTTTTCCCAGCATAAAACGGCTCAACTTTTAAAAAATGTTTTATGTGTTGGTATTTTACGGTGTGCTCTGCGACAAACAGGAAGTGCCATCACTATACTTCCTGTGACTTTGCCACAAGAGGCAAAAATGTAATGTAACAAAAAAAAAGCAGAACCATCTAGAGCAGTATCAAACTTCGTTAAATATGAATAACTGATTCTGAAAAATTGCCCTCCTGACCGTCCGCATGGAAGACCTGGGAGATGAAAAAAGGGGTTATGCGTTCTCAAATCAAAAGTTATTCGAGAAATGGCTGCAGAAAATAGATCGGAGGGTTGATAAGGCCACGCACTGCAGTGCTCCTCTCTAAATCATTCAGGAGGTGCACTTAGCCACTCAGGCACCAAAATTTAATTAAACAAACTCAGAGAGGCAGCTGTGCTGCAGTTAAAAAAATAAAATGCGTCTTTTGAAGGGGCTACAAAAGGGGGGGTCTGGTGCTACATAAATAGCATTGGGTTGGGTAGAGCTTTTTCTTGTTGTTACAAAATGTTTTTTAAATGTAATAATTGCTGAATTCAACACCCGTGCACTTTATTGTTATACGTATTGATGTTATTTTGTGTTTTTTTTGTATTTATTATTTTTAAACAAAATAACATCTAAAGACCAACGTTTTCTGTTCAGGCTTAAATGAATGGGTGGATGAATATGGCCTGAAGAAGTGAAAACTCTTTCAGAGGCAGTGCTTGTATTTTTTCGTATTTCAGTTTTGTTTATGTGTTCGAGCACCCCGGTTTTTGTAGGTGATGAAGGTTGACGTTTCTGAAGACTTTCCGGCTTTATAACGGCTGTTGTAGGGGCATTTGCGGGTTCACGGTTTAAAGCTAAATTAAATGCATACTTCAAGTAACTCCAAACTAGGCTCGTGCCATCGTGCGCAAGGCAGCATCGTCCCATTGAGCCCTCTAGCCATCGCCGATGGTAGATTCTATGGAGGGGTGCGCGGGGGCGCGGCGGCGCGGCTATTGAACAGCGGGCCTTTTGCTTACTTATTATGGCCTATCATTGCGAATCGTATTCACCATTTTGTCCAGCACCACGGTCAGCACTCAGGAGCTAAAGTTTCCCTAAGCCTTTCTGCGCCCGCGTCTGTCTTATAGCAATTTGTTTCATTTGACAAATTTCATTTCATTTTGTAAAGAAGCTAGACTAGCAGTCATCACGTTCATTATCATTTTTGTCTTGTAGTGAGCGATTCCCAAGATCCCCTTTATACCGCGCGCCATCCCGCACACTACCTTTTTTTTTTTCGTTATGGGGGACTTTTTTCACTGATGAAATGGTTAAGCTAGGCTATATTACATTGTAAATTATATTATTTACTATTCTACATAAGCCTATTGAATCAATTTGAGATTATAGCCTCAACTCCTAAATCGTTTCAATGTTTCGCTTGAGCGACGAAGACATTCCGTGTATCAATATAGGACTATAGCGGCCACCTTTTCATCCAACCTAGTTTATTTTTCTGATAATATCTTTCATAAGTCTACAGTCAGATTGTACAATATTAGGCTATTTGTTTCCATGCCCCGAGTCCGACACCAGTAAGCTTGTTGTGCTGTTAGTATAAAAAAGCTGTTGAAGGATATATGGCTACAGCTCACCACTCCGTAGCCTAAGCTTACACTCCGTTCTACACTGAACAATAGTTTATCAATAGCACTATTGAATACGAAATATAATTTGTTTAATTCGGCCTGAATGAAATTCTATAGTTAGTTGCACTGTGGTCTAACAGAAGGTAGGCTATCAGCATGATTTTGCTCAACCCAGGTAAATTATGGCGCTGTTGCGCTGCATAGGCGATCACGCTTCAAAAATGCAGACAACACGTTACATTGTAAATGCATGGTAGAGTAGAACATTTATTTAAAACACAGAATGAGAGGCGAAATTTGTATTTTTATATAAAAAATCGTCCAGGCATCGACAAAGATGGCCATCGCCGTTGTCAATAGTTGATTCCATTGTCAATAGTTGATTCCATCGACCATCGTCCCAAGCCTACTCCAAAGCTGCCTGTACAGCAATACAAGCTATCTGTAGCATGTTGGTGATAAGGACATTCCATAGGAATACATAGCTACCAGGTTTCATCCCTCTAACTAGAACACATTAATGGTATGCCATGTACATGATGGACATCGAATACTGCAGTGCAAATGGATCTCCAACATGAGTTTGTGTGCATCGCTCTCTTCTTCCTTCCTGTCCCGTTGCTGTAAACGTCCCCATGACTTGGTGATAAGTCACCATCTGAGTGTACTGCCATTTCCCCCCTGTCTCAATCAAAGAGGACGAAGGCCTGACATGAGAAATGGTGTCGGCTCCGGCGTTACACCACTCTGGGTTATTCTGTTAGGCTAACGGCTGGTATGTTTTTGACGCGTGCAATAACTCTTTTTTTTTTTTTTCCCTGACGTCGTGAAGTATCGCACTGTACCATGTCCATTATGATAGTACTTTTCCCTTTTCATTATCACGGTATACCGTCATAATGGCGCACCGCCACACCCCTAGTTCAAGGTTGGGGACAAAGGGCGTTTCGGATATATGAGCCAGTGACTATTTCCCACACTGCAGGCCACACAGAATGCAACAGGAATGATGGCGACAAGCAGAGTAGAGGGGTATCTCACTGAGAGGTAGCCTCCGGGTAGCTGGGTTCTCATTGCGACATGCCAATGCAGCAGTAACATCAAGTTTCTTGCCTATGTCTAAGTGTATAAGTAGGATATATTCTGCATTTTCTGTTGCCAGGAAATGTAAAGCGGCTTTGCCAACTATGCAGTTTTGTCACACTGTCAATGGACTTTTATAGCAGGTAAATGATATGTATACTTTCAAATCCCTTGATATTAATTATTCAAATTATTGTAAATAGATCGCTTGCAATTCATGTGTTTACGTGACCAGAAAGGCCAAAAATTTAAGCATGAAATGATTCTTAATTATGTAGCTGAGTTATTCTCTTAACTCCACAGTATTACCACTAATGACTTCTACCAGTATGGTAAGACTTTGGAGGGCATCCTGGGGACTATTTGCTCTTGATAGTTGGCACTCGGCAACGCTGTCATTACGTGTTAGAGTCCCCACTGGCACCATTTCACCTCCTCTCCCCTCGCAGAAACTTGAGCTAAACTTTCAGATGAAAGTTTTAGAAAGTGTTTAAGAAAATTAATTTCCAGTTCAACTCGATAGCATGGCAAATCTTTCATCTGTGAAAATGCAGCCAGGCTTAAGAAAGCGCAACGAAGATTGTGCACAATGGCAGATGACAGTGTTAGCAAATCTCAACATTAATCCACGTCTGAATTTTTAGTGAGCCAAGAAAAGCACCACTTAGCTTTCTGTCGTACACCAGGCGGAATATTGCATATTTAAAACCGGGTCTCAGAGATGGCTCAATTTCGACAGCCCCGAGGGGGACAAGAAAGCCTCAGCTAGTTTAAAAAAGAATTTGTTTTTATTAGAAGTGTAGGCGCTACATTCCGCATGAGCTTCGTTTCATTTCCACATTTGTCACACCAGCAAATAAATAGCTATTTAAGTTTTTTTTTTTGTATCATTTTCTGTAGATTGGATGTAAGGAGGTCTACGTCAACAAGCGTCCTGTCACCATTACTGCATTATTAATCTCACAATCGGGTGTCCTTGCGCTAACTCCACTCAAACACCATGTGGATTCTGAAAGATGTATGATCTCCACATTTCATGAAAGAGCCTTAATGGACTTAGCATCAGTCAGATGTTGTTTGATGGCTCTTTGAGGGGGAAAAAAAAAAAAAAAAAAGCCTATATAATATTTATGAAGTTGTTTAGGATGGGAATTTAGAGCGATGTGAATTTGCCGGGCTGTTGAATAATGGCAGCGTCTCTCCCTTTGGATGTGAATTGATGAGAGTCTCTACAGGACAGTCGGCAGAGTACCTTGACTGACAGACTTGCGATTGCGTTATTAAAAAGCTCCCCACGTGCCGTCAAAAGCGGTCTGAGCAGATGGCGGCAAATGGAGAAAGAGGAAGAGCGAGCCAGAGAGGGGAGGCGATCCTTTTCTCCCATGGAGCGACGTCTATCCTACTCCCATGGAGACGCGGCCACACGTCCACCTGGTGTTCTCGTTACGGCAGGGACTTAACCTGCCGCGCTCTGTTTACATAGCTAAATATCTCTTCTGTCATGGCTGGAAGAGCAGAGGCCCTGAGCCTGTTGGCATCTACCAATTCTCTTAGCAGTGACAGTCCTGAGGTATGGACACGACGGCGCTGGTGGGGCCCCGCCCTACCGGTGCGGTGCCCGGATCAAGCTTTGTGCGAATAGAAAGCCGGATCTCCCGCGGCGGTGATCGATCTGGTGTAAAACGGCACTGGAATTAGCCAAAGAATTACAGCGGAAGAAGGGGTCCGTGATGGATCACCACCCAAATTTCACTTCACTCTGGTGTTGTTCAGGGAATCGGTCTCATGTGGTTTCGCTTTCTTTTCTGTTCTGTGTCTTTCTGTTCAACGTTCCTCCCACCCCGGTATGTTCTACTAAAGCCTCATTTATGCACTTAAATTGGATTATTTGAAACCAAACCTTGGCCAGTCCTGAGGTGTCCATCTGCTCACCTGAAATGGAAGAACAATCTCACATCTCACTTTAATGCGTAGTGTTCGTTTTAAACCCCCCCCCCCCCCCCCCCCCGCCCAATAGCTCCACTGCAAATCTTAATTAATTTTAGCTGCCATGCTCATCTAATGGATAAATGCACTCGTTCACTCTCTCTCTGTGTCTCTGTCGCTCTCTCTGCTTTTAAAGAATGTACATTGTCTCCTTCCAGAGAGAATTCAGCCTGACAGCTGCACAGCAGTGGAGCTTAACAGTCTTGGTTTGTTTGTCACAATCAAAGTGCCTGACAGCCCAAATTATTTGGCAGAAATGTGCGGTGCTCGGATCCAGCGCTGGGTGAGCTTAATTATATGAACTGACTATTAAAAAAGACACTGCTTGCGTAGTCTTAAAGAGAAAATGCCTGTTTGCAGGTGGTTTGCTCTGTGATGAGCATATTTTTGCCCCTTCGCCGGATCTGTGGAAAGTACAGTCATAAATAAAGGGGCGAAAAGCAGTGGAAGTAACTTCACATTATTTATTGAATGGATTCTCAGTTGCCTTGCTGCTTTATCCCCAAATATAAAATGGTATGTACAGTCATGTAAAAAAGTAAGTACACCCTCAAACGGTAGTCAGTTTTTTTTCTTTTTGGACACATCTTGAGTTTATTTTATTTGAATTTCAACCATATTGATTGATTAAGGTAAACTAATTCAACAAAGGATGCTAAAAAAGTAGACTTTGGAATCGGAAATGGAAATTGAAATGAGCATAAATGCAAATTCCTCATGAGGAAAAAGTAAGTACACCCCTACCTTTACAATCAAATATATTGATTAAAATGGATGTCTGGTGCACAAATAATGTGCAAATGATTGTTCAATTTTTATATAATAATTTGGAAGTTTGGAAGACTTTTGATATCTTATTTTCTGGTACCCTTACAAGCGATACTATAACCTCTCTGTATTTGAATGGATCTCTATGGAAATTGGGGGGGTGGGACTAGATTAAGCTGAAAATGACACGGGAATAGTATGGAACCCATGTTTGGCTAAATGGCTCCAAGTCATCAAGGGTCTGAGGTATCAAACGAGCCTCAAACCATCACTCCGCTGCCAGATATGCAGTAGATATAGATGGATCACTTCAAGGGTTGTTTCTCCTGACTTATTTTTTCATAGACTTCAATAGGAAAATGAGTCGGGAGAAACAACAAAAGTGATCCATCCATATCTACTTTATATCTGGCAGCAGAGTGATGGTTTGAGGCTCGTTTGATACCTCATCTTCTTAATGACTTACTGCCATTTTGCCAACCATGGGTTCCATACTATTCCTGTGTAATTTACAGCTTAATCAATTCCACCCCCCATTTCCCATAGAGATCAATTTAAATGCAGAGAGGTTATAGTATCGCTTGTAAAAGTACCAGAAAATAAGATATCAAGAGTCTTCCAAAATTCACAAAATTATTGTCTAATAATTGGACAATCATTTACACCCGTTTTGTCCACCAGACATCAATTTGAATCAATATATTTAATAGTAAAGGGGTAGAGGTGTACTTATTTTTTCCTCATGAGAAATTTACATTTATGTTCATTTCAATTTACACTTATGTTCATTTCAATTAAATGATTCCAAAGTCTACTTTTTTAGCATAATTTGTTAAATTAGTTTACCTTAATCAATAAATATGGTTGAAATTAAAATAAAATAAACTTATGTCCAGATGGGTCAAAAAAACTGACTACCGTTTGAGGGTTTACTTACTTTTTCACATGACTGTATATGGAGGTCCATAGCTGTACTCCAGTAAGAATACAAATTTAAATTATTGTTTAAAGAACACCAGACAATTTCAGATTCTTTTGTGATATCCTAACCTCCAGGGTCTATAATATCGAACAATCCCAGAATTAATTCCTCCAGCTCTGTTCTCCATGGATTGAGGCAGTTTAATTAGAATATTGTATTATTTCTCCTTATTTAACAATATGTACATTTTTGAATGCACATGTAAACTAATATAGATATGGTCTGCTCTGTTTTATAAACTTGAATTTTGGCATGTACCCATATACGTATCTGAAACCAATAGGAATGGTGTGAGAAGCACTCTAACTTTCAACAAAATCTTTCTGAAATCAACTAGATGAATCTGGAAAGATGAAAGGCTTAAATGGGTTAGTTTAGCCACCTGTAGATGCCTAGAATGCTCATAGGGGGATTAGTAAAAGATTCCGACTTGTTGCAATGAGTCAGAAACCTGATTCATCATCTCACAGGAGATTTCTCTGTTGATAAGTGTTTCTACACTTTTAAAACTTATATCTGCAAACCTATATGTTGAGTAAATAGGCCAAAAAACTTCAAAAGCTTTGAGGGATTTTTGTTGTCCTGTCACGTGTCATGAAAGAAATACACTGCATGTATACACTGCGGGAACATGTGTTAAATCATGACAGCAGAGGGTGGGGGAGCAGGTCCGATATTATTGCAGTTGGAATACCATTGACGTTGCACGTAATAGCATTTGAATCAGGGATGATGCACTGACACAGAGACCCCCCCCCATATTTAGTAATGCAAATACAGTTCACTTGCATCATCAATAACCTATTTTACAGAACCTGAATATACTGAAAATATATTGAAATTCATTAGCAAGGTTGCAACTCTTCACAATAAATGGGCAAATATACAGATTATGGGCTGTTTCTGATATTGCAATATATTTTTTTAAATATATTGCTGTGTAAATATATTATCATTATATCATATTTTCTAATTTTTTTTTTTGCAGTGTATGGCAGTATAGTCCATTTGCGTAAGGGTAGCCAAAAACAGAACCCTGCTTTGGCACTGAGGGTGTCGATCTGGAAAAATGTCAACACCCGACTGAAATGCAACCGTTTCAATGAAACGACAAAGCAAAGCCACGCGTTCTTGCCACGGGAAAGCCAAGTGAGAAATTGACCGCCGCCGCTGAGACTTGTGACGTGATTGTACATGTATTACGAGTCCCGTGTAGCAGATGGTGAAACCCAGTTTTCTCGGCTCTAACACAAACCTTCAGAAGGTAATAGAGTTCATCTCACAGCGGTGGCTGGGGAATAGACTTCATTCTATTCACGCTTTATTCCTGTTTGGTGAGAATGCACAGGGATCAGGTGAAAGTCTATAAATAGCCACCGGTCCTGGGAAGCAAAGACTCAATATTGTTACCTCTTCCCACAATGCACCACACTGTTCAGCAGAAATGTTCAGCAGAAATCAGGGTGTGGATTATGACCGTGGCACATCTTTAAAGCAAAACATTTCTCATTGGTTTGACTGGACCGCAGAAGTGGGCGTGCCTTCTGGTACCAGGAAGTGTAATTGTCCCTGTTATTTGTTCTTAAATATAAGCAGTGCCCATAATACACCTATGAGACCACCATACTGCAAAACAACAAAGTCGTTTCTAATAGTCATGTCAGTCATTTGGTAGATTTGTTTAATTTTTATAGAATTAAACATCTTTACTGGCCATAGTATGCAAACGGTCTACATTACCATATAGCCTGAAGCGATAACGTGCTTTAACAATACGTCCTTTCCTTTTTGTAACGGTCTACTATGCTGAATGAAGTACGTTTAACTATATTTAAGTACAAAACTGTTTGTAAACTATTGTTTTATATATCATTAATATTTTGGCTTTTGAGAAGTTAGAAAGCTTGACAGGGCAACAGTGACGTAAAGTCCCCAAATCTACTCTACTGAAGGGACGTGTAGTTCCTTAATGAGAACAAATGTACTACACACTTGTACCTTTGTCAAATTGAGGACAATATGGAGGTTGTTTTTGGCTCTCTCGGTCGCTATTCCTACACTTGGTAGGCTAGAAGTTTCAGTGATCTCTTGTTTTTACAAAAATTGTATGAGAGAAATTGTCTATGGGAAAATGACATGGGGAGAGATGTTTCCTGGTAACTTCCGGCATCACAGACACGCCCCACTTCTGTGGTCTATGAGACTAGGATCAACTTGGGGAGTGGCTTAGGAGTTTCATTCACTTCTGTGCTGCCAACATCCTTCACCCAGAGAAATGGGGAAACGGGTACAAGTGCAGTGGTTTTGCAGCAGTCAAAGTTACGCATGCAGATCATTCACGGCAACCATTGCAACACGACCGGTTTCATCCCTGGCTGATCAGCCGCAAACAATTACAATGCAGTTCGCAATTTATCGATTTGAACTTTTAATGTCATGCGTTCTCTCTGTACTGTACTGCAAACATTTAAGCACTCAGCAAATGAAGCACTAAGCAATAACATGCCTACGTGCCTTGAATATTTAAAACGGTGACTAGTCACAAGGGGGACTTCACCTTGGCTTGATCAGTTAGAACTTTGGGCACTGTTTGTCCTGTTGCATTCTATTATTTATCATTGCATTGGATATTCCATACTCTACTTGAGTTGAGTTACGTATATGTAACCACACTGGGCAGTTTTGAGGTCGTGTCTGTGATCCCGTCTGTGCATGTTCACCTCTCCAGGTAACATGCCAGGGGCAATACTTCTCTGTCCTAATGTACTTTTTCCCCCCGTGGTTACAGATATCACATACAGTGCGGTCCGTGAGGATTTGGACGGTGACACAATTTTTGTTGCTTTGGCTCTGTACTCCATTACATTGGTTTTGAAATGCAAGAATAAATCAGAGGTTAAAATGAGGGAACTATGTATAAAAAGGTTATTTTTTTAAACGGTTCACCCGATATGGATGCAAATAATCTCAAACAGTCTGCACTTTAACCTCATATCCAATGTGCTGGAGTACAGAGCCATAACAACAAAAATTGTGTCACTGTCCAAATACCAATTGGTTTAAGATTTAGCTGTTCGTCAATAACAGGGATTAGTGCGGATATATTCCTGTTAAGACCTGTGTGTGAGAACGGCTTTAGCCAGAGTCCTGGTTTTACTTCTGATTATATCAGCAAATATGAGTGCTATTTATACCCATTTGTAAATGCCTTCATTTTTTACTCTGTTGCTGTTGGCTGTATAACTGTCCCACTTTAAATCATGTGAAACCAACTCATTCATTCAACAGTATTCTCTGAAGGTCCAAAACTGTTTATCTACATTCATATAAATTTTGAATTCATAAGGTTATCGGTGTGCTGGTATGGATATAATTTATTTAAGATATTCCTGTTATTTACCTGTGGATTTAAAATATCCATTGAGATTTATCAGGGATTGCCTGAGGAAAACCCTCGGATAGCGGCACCAATCATCTCTGGCTCCATTACACTTATGATATATCTTTGGTCACATTCTGAATTTGAGCTGAGTTAAATGCATGATTGAAAATAATGATTCAGTCAGTGTTCACTTTTTCCATCAAAAAGGAATTTGCATCTGATTAGTGTAAAACTTTCCTGTGTTCATTTGAATTTTCAACTGGAACCAAATTGGATCCTTGAGACGGCTTTGATGGATTTTCCATCAATATCACTTGCACTTTCTTTTTGCATGAGGCTCTGGCAGAGCTTGGTTTAGCGTCTGCGTGCTTTCCCAGAGACACCCCATCCCATTAAAAAGAACAAACTAAAAAAAGACCTGGCCTGTCAATCCAAATAACAAAAATTTGACTGTGCTTTGGTGCAAGTAAATCATCGACATCATGTGCGTTCTGTTGTTGATGTAGTTTCTGTAGTTTCTGAGTTCCTAATGCACCGATAATAATTGTGTGTACTTTTATTGAGATAAATTTATTTCTCGGTGGCATTTTATTCCGAAGCTCAAAACAAAACCCTGTGTACGGACTTGACGGGCAGTAAACGAAAGCGTTGGTCACCTCGGTCACCTGACTGTGGACTGTGACCGTGGCGGCAGGCTCTGCGTTCCGTGGACAAGGGCAGACTCTTCCCCTCTGAGGGAGAGCGGCGTGTCAGAGACGCCAAGGCATAGCCATATATTAATTATAATTAGGGTGTCAGCCCTCGTTCTGAATTCAGCGCGGCGTTTGGCTCAGAGGTGACATCACCGGAGCGCCGTTTCTTCCTCCTCACGAGCAACTTTGGCCCCACGACAGATGTCAGGGACAGCCTCAGCGGGACGGCTCTCGCCTGACACCCCCAGGCCATGTGACAAAAAATAGATGCCCCCTACCCGCCCCCCACCTCCCCCGGGCACCGGTGACTTTGTTCACATGTCCTCTGGCTCTAATTAACAGGCCACACATTATGTTCACTCGTAGAATCGAGGGGGAAGGCAGGGATGGGAATAGTTGGCCTACCAGCCAGTTTTAGAGGCCTGTCCGCCACGATAGTGACGCAAGGATCACATGTCGACAAGTTCTAAAGGGCCCGCCATTGTTCATTAGCCATAACGCAACACTGTCGAGCCCTGAAACGATCTACACGTTTTCTCTACATGTCATTCACGCTGGGCTTGTGACATTAATTTATTGCCATTGCAATGTGTCGTACTGAGACAGTCATGGTATGCCTGGAGTATGAGGTCACCTCTAATACATTCTACTCTCAAAATCTCGCTTCTACAAGACGGTAAAATATTCCATTGGATTCATACAGAATTGTAACTTCACTCCATATACCAATGAGATTATTATTTTTTAAATTATTATTATTTTTTTTAAATTATTTTTTTGAGTAATAGGACTTTGTTCAGCACAGTGCATATGTTCAAAATATTGTCAGTAGTAGTTGGAAGTAGTCGTTGGTAGAGAGAACTGAAGACTGGTTTTCCATTTTGCCCCTGAACTATTGACCCTAACATAGCGTTTGGGCATGTGTCTAGCCGCATAAGACTTTAAACTTTTGCATTATAAAGAGAGCAGACAATTGGATTGGATTTTGTTGCGCGTTGAACTTTTTCCGATGAAGTTAAGAAGCTCTCCTTAATGAAGGTTCTAATTCTGCTTGATTGCTGCGCGCTCAGCAGTATTGCTATCACATTTCATGGCTCACATTAACAGAATTATACTGCTGAGGTTTTATCAGATATCTGTCAAATTTAGCAGGGTAGCTTTCAAACATGCACGTTCACTGTTGTACGTTTGATTGCACTCCCTTAAAGGGATTTTACGGAACGGTGCACTTTGGCCCTTGTCGTTCATCATCTTATTGTATGGAAATGAGGCAAAGAGACTCTCTGCGAGTGGTTTGGAGATGGATTCTTATCTGTAGGTCTCAGATGGGACCTGGGAGTGTTTGCGAGTCACAGAAACCCCTCTGACCCCGGTGACGGATCAAAGTGAGGTTACAGTTTAGATTTTTCTATTAATCATGCAGATACAAAAACGGATGAAGTATGATTGGAGGTGCAGTTGAGCCGTATCACAGAAAAAAATGCACTCTTGGCTATCTACAATGTGGAAAGTAATGCAAGGATAGCTCCAATATGGCAGCCTCCCAACACAGAGGCATGTTTTTGTCACTGATTGGATTATCTGTTGCCCTCGGGCCAAAGAAGGACAGTGATACTGAAGGTAAGGCCTTTCTTTCCTCTGGCCTGCTTGATGCTGATGTCACTCCAATAGAAAGGGTTGCTTTTCTCATCACTGGAAAAGTACACTCTTCAGTGATTGGCCAGGCATGTCACACAGGATGTCTTGACCAATCAGAGTAAGCCTTGAATGAGAGCGACCACACGCTCATCGTCTCCCCTATCATAGGTTAATCTTAGCTAAAGTTCTTTCAGGTTCTGACCTGACGTATTTTCAATTCGGTTGGTCTCTGGGAGTGCGCACCACGGGAACTGCACTTTGGAAGGACCCGTGGTTGTCTTCTTTGACGCGTGAACAAACGTGAAGCTTTCTTGGGGAGTTCGTTAGGTGACAGGCCCAGCTTGACGGATTACACCTTTAAAGGTTTAGCCAGCCTGTCTGTGCTGCCTTCAGTAATGTTGGCTGGAGAAGCACCTTGGCGGTCTGACTAGAACATGCTAGAACATGCCTCCGGCGTGCATCCTGCCCGTTCATCAGAAAGCCCCAGGGCATTTGCCCACATCCCAGGCAAAAAATGCACAGCTTCTTCATAGTTTTCAGATTCCGTTGTTCCCGCTCGCCAGGCATGGCCCAGATTCCTTCCCTCTTTCCATTAATAATGTGCTCAGCAAGCGATTCGCGTTGTCAAATTAAGAATTCCGAGTTCAAACTCGCACAAGCTTTTCTGGTAGTCGCAGGGAAAAGTGACCCTAGTTTGAAGCATAAATAAAATGCTACAAATGATGTGTGCCGAGCAGGAAAGGTCAGGCGATTTGTCAGCTGTTGTTTTTGGCAGCGCAGTATAAGCGCAGAAGACCAATCAACATGCATTAATGAGTCCAGCATTCACATGTTCGGCTCATATAGAGCATATGTCATATAGAGCATTCATGTCATGTACCCTCTCTAGCAAAGAGAGCAAATAGCTTTAGTTGTGCTGTAGAATGTTCAGGAGGATTATCCTGAAAATAATCTTTAGTCTTAGTGTATCGGGCACTTACTACTGCTATTGGCCGTCTTCATTTTTAACACAAGGTTTAAAATGATTTTAGTCGCGGGAATAATTCCATATTAGTTTGCTTGGATTTGCGAAAGAGGATGGACAAAGCCTATTAACAAACAGTAGCCGTGTCCAGCTAAGTACTTTTCCATTTTCGTTTGTTGTTTTGTTTTACCGATGGTTTCCAGGTGCTGACTAAAGTCTCATCGTGTGACTTCTGTAGCCTGGTGGCTGTGCAGTGTTAAGTAAGCGGTGCCCATTTATGTTACCAAGTCCAGCCACTTGAACACAGGAGTTTAAATAAAGAGCAGCTTGCCTGTGGGCAGAGCTCATTAAACTATTCAGTGTCAACTCCTTGAGCTGTCCTTTTGTAATGCCTGCAAACCCAGTTTAGCATTTCAGGAGCAGAAGAAAGACTTGCAAAACTGCTATATCGTTAAAATACATCTTAACATTATGCATTAAATGCTTTTATCATCTCGCATAAAACCTCTCATTTTAATACTTGTAGGTTGCTGTTCTCTGTTTGTTTGGAGGCCCTTGCAGCACTGTCTGCTTTTCTGGCCAGTATCTAGTATGAAATATTGAGGGATGTTGTTCATTCATTTTTAAAAAGTGCTGTTGAAAGCAAAGGAACTTCCATCAAGGCCATTTCAAAGGTTTATTCCATTGCAAGAGAGGGTAATAATATTTATTGATTTTTAGAAATATATATATATACTGTATATACGTATATATATTTATTGATCTGCAGTTAATGGGACATTGGAGCATGTATGGTCTCATTTATAGACCCACATACTCAGACACTGCATTGTACTACAGCTGTTCTTTAATAGGGATGTCCTTGTTAAACATTGATTTATTTTACCACAGGCTGATGCATGTCACCTCGATCATGTTGGCTCTCCCGCTGGGCTACAACACTGCCACGCTCGTCTCGACAATGTGTTTGATACTGTGGCATAAATGTTAATATCACGTGATGGCATTGCACAGTTTTATTTTAGTTTTCATCACGACCGATTTTTTTGTTTAACTACATAACAAAAGCCTTCTTATTCTGGGTTATCGTTGGGGTCAAACTTTAGTATGTATGTGCATATTGATATCCGTACATCTGGACCTTCTTAGTGTACGGACTTTGAGGTTTCCTCTAATTCAGTTTTTTAAATTATTTATGAACATGAGAATATAACCAAATGTTTAACCGTTGGGGGGAGGAGAAGGACAAAAGATTCTGTTCTGCTGGGCGTAATGCTCGAGAGTGTTTCTGAGCTAAGGAGCCTTCTGAAATGAAAGAAGAGGTGTCTTGGCAGAGCTGGTTCCGGGTCCAGAAAGAACACCAAATGAAGTGGAAGATAGAGACAGAATATGGCCGCTGAATAATGTCTCCTGGCCCCTTTACTAAGCAAAGCAACGCTAAGGGCAAACCCGAGAGCCGCTTTGGTTTGCAAATCTCATTTCGTGGCTCTTTGAATCTTCCGCCTCCCTCAGCAGGCACAGTGCTTTAGAGGGTTTTTTTTGGCAGGCTTTTGGGTTTATTGTCTTTTCTCGCATTACCGATTCATAGAGTGAGACTCACCATCCCGTGTAATATCTAAAAGTAGCCTAACAGCTAAAAAAGAGGCTGATGGGTAAAGCTGTACCTCACAAGGTTCATTGCCACATCTGTTGAGCCACGGGTAGCAGGGTGATACAAGACAGAAATGGAAATCTTCTGACACTGATTAAAAACCCATCTGTTAACAGTTTTCTATGGTTCAAAAACCTCAAGGTGTCCCATGCCTGGAACTGTGCACCTGAGCATTTAATATCCTGTGGGGAAAAACACAAGTATATATATATCTCAACAAAAAACTTTTCAACATACAAAAATGCCAAATTGCTCACGCATACAAAGCACTGTCTATAATAAAAGCTAAATCTACGCCTGCCATTAAAAGTATTGTTATTATAAAGAGGCCAAGTTACAACTAACAATATTGGCTATCTTAGTTCACACAAATTAAACGAGCTCTATTGCAAAGCAATGCTACCCAATGTTTCCTAAATTATTGTGTGTAACTTGGCCCTTGAACAGGTTGAAAGCTGTTTTTTTGTTGATATAATTTATTTTTGTATTGTGTTTGTTATGAGTAACTGACAATGATAATGCTTATAAATTTATGAACCATAAGATAATTAAATCTACAGAGTGAGATGCAAACGCATACGCAAACGTATACATTCTAGCTCAAAGGAACACATGGGCCTGAATTCAGTCATTTCCCCATTTGTTCAGTCACATGAACGGTTAAACTGATTGTCATTTATGTTACCTGTATGTTACGATGTTTTACCCGTAACGTTGTTGTGAAATGAAATGAAAGGCTCCCATATGTACTTTCTTTGAATTAAAACTTTATTTTTTCTGCCTGACAAATGGGATAGGCCTATTTTTTCAGAGCTGCGTAACATTACCTGTGGTAAATCTTTTGGTGGTAGCGAGTTCCGGTCCGGGTTGCTTGTCCGTTTAGACACCGGTGCCTCTGACTCTGTTATCTCTGCGGACTTTGCAAGTGGGCCCTCAGATTGCTAGTTGCTATGTGATATCTAAGGTCCATTTTAAACAAATCCTGTAAATTACTGTCTCCTAATCTTCCCATGAACTGCACAGAACACTTTTCAAACCTTTCTTATTACTGTAGATGTTGAGGAGAGATTATTTTTTCGTTGACGGTTGGTTTGTGAACAGATGCTACAGGGGAAGAAATGCACCATGGGAATATGAAGGCAGAAGGGCGAGGGACATTTTCAGTTGGCACGAAAAAGTTTAATACCGCATAAAAGAAAATGTGCCAATGTTTTTGAATGCTCATTTTTCTGTTTAACTGTAACTCACTTTTTTGACATTCAAATGATGTTTGAATTGTGAAAGTCTTTCTGAAAGCCTAGTCCAGGGGTGTCAAACTCCAGTCTAGGAGGTCCGCAGTGTCTACAGGTATTTGTGGTTTCCTTTCAATCAGCATCCAGTTAGAGCATTTAGAACAAGGTGTGTGGACTTCTTAGCCAATCAGTGACTTAAGTTAATCACTTGTGCTGAAACGCACCAAAAACCAGCAGTCACTCTGCGGCCCTGCAGGACCGGAGTTTGACGCCCCTGGCCTGGTCTGTGAATGGTTTGACGGTTTTAAAAACATTTTTTTGAGGTCCCCTTCTCCAGAACAAGAGGCTCAACTTGAACGGCTTCACAAATTTTTTGTCAAAGTTGGTTAAAGGTACAGCATGTGGAATCTAAGCTGTGTAATTCCACCCAGCGAAGCAGCAAAGTAACGGAATGAAACCCTTCTCTGCCCCGCAGCGAGTGAGAACTGCCACGACTTCCACCCCATGTTCTTCACCCATGACCGTTCCTTCGAGGAATTCTTCTGCATCTGCATACAGCTGCTTAACAAGACCTGGAAGGAAATGAGGGCGACGTCCGAGGACTTCAACAAGGTGAGCCGCTTGGCTGGCACAGGGCTTTGGGGTCGGAGGTGGGGGTGGGGTCTCGGCTGTCACTCGCTGTTAGACTTTGCCCGTACAGGACCGTTTGCCCATAACAGTTTATCCTGTCCTTCTGCCAGCTTTAGTACTGAACTTGATAGACACTGCTGTTAAAAAGGCAATTTTCCTTAAGAGGTTTGCAGATGTATTAAATTGATTGAGCCATGAAGCATAAAAACCCATCTAGCTCCAACAAAGTTGGTTTTTCGAGAGTTTACAGTTTTTGTGAAGAATCATTTGAAGACTGATTATTGTATTTTTAAGTTGTGCTTTCAATGGTGTCATACTGGTATTAACATTATATGAAGATGACTGTTGTCTTTGTCATAATTCCGTGAGTTTATAAATGTGGTTGACTAAAAAATGAAAATGTTGGTTATTGAATGTCATCAGGATATTCTTGATATGAACCAGTAATCAACTTGATAGATTGTCCTTTAAAAGAAGTTCAATAGAGTGAGAGAAAAGCTTGCATTAATCTTGCTTTAATTTGTGCTTAATTAGCATGCATAATTACATCGATGTCTGTATGGAGAGATTAGGAGAGGGGTTTAATTGTGTTCATAACTTTTCTACCAGTAATAAGGTTAGATTTCTTGCTGCATGAAAACACGCCTATAGATTTATTTTGATGCGCAAGAATAGGATCAACCATGCATGCGCAGTCTTAATTTCGACAGCGACATTAAAGCTGCGGATGGTGCATCGCCATAAAGCCCTCAATCTGTTGATCGCGGAATCGTTATTCACTCTGTCTCGTGGTCTCATAGCCATAGTAATTTCTAGAAGATGGTGGCAATTATCATTCTGTGTTCTCAAACCCGTACTCTTCTGCGAATTCCCCCTTGGATGCTGTGTGAAAAGTCTTCAGTTTCTGCTTTAATAAGGGAACCCACAGCGTGTTTGAGATGAACGTAAATCGGAGCACAAAATGGTAAATACACGTGTACAGGTGTCTGACGTGCGGACAACCGGGAGTGTCGCTGTTGCGCGTGGTTGCGTGTGCAGGTGAATCGATGTGTCGCAGACGCCGACGGTTTGCGAAGGAAAATTTGGTGACTTGGGAATGCCACAGCCCGTTCAGCAGCCCGCAATCCTGTTGTCCTTCATCGGAAAATGTGTTGACAAGGGGGAAGCTCACAGTTACAGCTGCCGATGGAAAGCAGTGCTGATGTTCTGGAGGGGAGCTGGAGTTAGCATGGCCATTGCCATAGCATTGCCAACTGAACATGCGGCTCCTGTCTTACTGTGAACTGCTTAACCCTTTAGGGCAGTGGTTCTTAACCTTATTGGAGGTACTGAACCCTGCAAGCTTCATCAGTGCATTCACCGAACCCTTCCGACAAAAACGGCTCGACATTGCTAGTGTGAACCGTATACTGTGTGTGTCTTGACCCCTGCCGAACCCCTGAGACTGACTCAACGAACCCCTGGGGTTCGATCGAACCCAGGTTAAGAACCACTGCTTTAGGGTGTAAGCTCACAAATATGTGATGAATATGTGATGAGAACATTCTCAACTGAACACTCTAATGCGGCTGTAACGATCACTACTGGTAATTGAAAGCAATGCAGTTCTCGAACACCGACTTAGAATTTTGAAAAAACATTCCAAAAAAACCTACTCTTGGGAACTACTTATTATGAATGGGGAACCTGCTGTGTAAATATATAATGTAATGTTGCATGTTCTCAAAGCAGCAACAGTGGTGGAGCACATGCTTTTGGGTGGACTGGTGACCTGCACACCTCACTAGTTTCTAGGGCCAGGTTGTGGTCGGCACTCAACAGTAACCACAGCATCAACCTTCCTCAAGCTTTCTGGTAGCTGTGAGACACTTTAGCAAGAGCTGACAATGGTAGCTTTGTTGTTACCACGGTGATCCTTTGGGAATAGACCTTTAAATGGGGTTGAGGGGCTCTGATCATGAGCGAGGGTCTGGACCAGACGATCCAGCCGCCCAGACGTTCGTGCAGCACAACGTGGAGGCTGGCAACGGAAGCTGCTCAGCACAAGCCTTGTTGAAATTTCAGGAAATTTGAAAACCTCGGTGGAATCCCCAGTCAGTGGCAATTTGTACTGATAATACGCTATTGGCCAATAGTGCCGTGTAGCCTCCCATCCACCTAGAAGTTGGGAATCAATTTCCCATGAAACATGAGCCTTTGAAGTGTTGATTCAGCCTGCGCAGGATTGATAGACCGCACGTCCCGACGCCAGGAATTCTAATATCTGAATTCATCACTTGTTTTGCCGAGATCTGGCCTTGATTGAATCGAGAGAGATTAGATTCCCCCTGTTGTTTATGTGGGTGGATTGTGCTGCTGCTAAGACTCGGATTTAATTAAGGAAACCTCAGCGCAGTATTGCCAATCCCCCAGGTTCTGCTGCACACGCAGGTCTCGCACCATCTCCGCCTCTCTCCCTCTCGTGAGTCGGTCCACATGAGGAAGCTGCTCGGAGACGCCCGTGACCCAAATTCAATTCCAGAGCCTCGAGCGCAGAGCTCGGGAATGACCGAGGTTATTTGTGTTGTCATTAAGTCAGGTGTCGCCCCTTTACCTCCTTACTCGGCTTTCATTTTACGCGTTGTACATGTAGTAGGAGGAAATATGTTCTCCGCCCCGTAGAGCCTCACCAGGGGACGTGAAATGAGCCCACGCGCGACGTCCGCCGTTTGTGCCCGGCGATGAGAGACGGGAGTGCGAGGAGGCACGAACAAAGATGGCGCGATAGGCGGACAAGAGGACGTGCTTGCAAAGATGGATTAAATCGAGGTCGGAATCCCCCCCCCCACCCGAGGCAAAGCCGCTGATGTGGCAGTCGGTGGGGGCGATTTAGATTGAAGGTGGGTGGAGGCCGGTAAAAACCTGGAATAGGACGCCTCTCCAAGAGGCCCCCGTCTCGCAGCGGGAAGCGCTGATTCAGGGCTTTCTTGATCGGATCGGAGTGGGCGCCCGACACGCGTGAAGCAATGCGCTTCTGTCCTGGCCTTTTAACACACCGCCTCTGCCTTCCACCTTACCGGGAGCTCTTCTCCCTGCTCCACCCATTGTGTTCTGAGGCCTACGACTTTAATATGCAGTTTGAAACAGAGCGTTCGCCATTTTGTGCTTTCTTGGTATTTCAGTGTTTGAAAGTTCAACCAGGCCGGCTTTGTTTATTTTGTTACGTCGGTGAATAATGCTCTTGTTTTAGTCAAAGGTGTGTAGAATCAGTAGAATTTCCATAACTACATTCATAAAAAGGTTCTCATTGTACATTTTAAGTAAAGACGAGGCTAACGAGTCAAACATGTTTACGCACTGCTTTCATGAAGTGATCTGTTGCCATGGAGACGGATGGCATCATCATAAAAGAAGAGAATGTTTTTGTGAAACGCACTAAAAGATGGTGTTGCTTTCACAGATCTATCAATACTGGCAGATGGCAGGTCATAGTTACTGTGTGTAAGCCCAGCGAAATGCTGTGTATGGTCTGCTAATGAGCCAGCTAGCTTGTACGTAGTCGTGAAGGCCTCCTGTCTGACTCTGTGAGGCATTCCCGGGGGCTTGGTGGTGATGTCTTTGGTACAGCCCATGACTCGACAGCTTTTCTGCATTATCACAAAATTTGTTAGTAAATGTGTATTTAGGTGTGAAATTGAACAGACCCAACAAGCAGGCTAGCTGTAGCTAGCTATGTTTACCTTGGTCTTAGACCCTTTCAATGCTTGCGGATGCGGAGTTGCGTACGCTTTATTTAAAAAATATATATTATATATTTTTAAAAAAAATGTATTATACGTTTGACATGTTATTATTTACAATTTAAAAAGGAATCTAAACTTTGACAAGACGGAAAATAATTGTAAATCGAAGGTGAAAATGGCCTATTTTGAATAGAGGTCAACGGCACCTCCCCCAATGTCATAAGGTGTGGCCTTATGACATTGATGCCGTCTGTCTGCATTCTTTTTCATTTTTTTCAATTTTTCCTTACCAGAATATTGGCTAAATCCACATTCATATTCAGCTCTGACAGGTTAATCAGTGTTTTGGTTTATAGTGCTCAGTGAGGCTGATGCATTCGCGCTTAACATATTTATGAAGCATGATGTGCCGACCGTTGGGTTCACCAAGCAGTGCGTGTAAAGTGTCATTGCTACGAAATTCTGTTGCTAATCCTCCTCCAGATAAGATAAATACATGGTATATATGCTAAATGCAGTTTGCGAAATCAATTAGTCCAGTTGGCTTCTACAGATGTAAGGTTATTACGTTTACCTGAGTGAATAAGCATAAATGTTTTATGTTGAATATTTTAATTGGCTCGAACAGGTTGGTTGTCACCTTGGGTCTCTGCTTTGTATATATGTGTGTGTGTGTGTGTGGCAAGTGGCTTTTGTCTGTGATTATTTCACAATGGTGAAGGTTTTTTAAAATGCCATTCACCGCTTCTCTAAGGATTTAGCGAACGCACATGAACGACTTGAACAACTCTACCTCCTGGAAGCTTTCTACTGAAGAAATAATTACAACACCGAAGAGTCCTCCGTAAATGTTTATTGGGTCAGCGCAGTAGCGCCGCTGCCAAAGTGCATCGTGACCACGGAAACTTAAGAAGTGCGATGTGTCGACGCGCGATAAAGCAATAGGTCGTTTACTCCACGGTGGCTTGCGGGGCCGACTGCAGTCTCGTTCGGCCGAGCTCTGCTGGTGTGTAGCCTCTAATGGCTTTGTCTCGTGTGCCTGTGTGATGCCGCGCGATAGGCTGAGATAGATAGGCTGCGATAATGATTTTTGTTTGAAGCTCCGATGTCCTTCGAGGAAGGCAGCCTCTTTCTGTCCGCCGTCGTGTTCAGTCGCCTCGCTGTCGGCTGAGTGGAGACTTGCGTATTGGCGGACGACACTGATTTTCCTTTATAACATCAACCGCGAAACAATAAATAGTGATTTAAAAGTCGCCAAGGGCAGTGGTTTTGTTACCCATGATTAAATTGCATTACTTCTGGTTTTTAATTTACGTCTTATGAAGGCAATTAAAAAAATTTATAAATGAGAGCAGACAGGCTGCCCCTTTCATATTTTTCTTCTTTATTTAGATGAGGACAAAAGCAGAGAGGGTGACCGTTAGAGAAGGGATCACTGCACAGAAGGTTCCGAGCCAGGGGGTCGAACCCCCAGCCGTGCAGGGGGGGGGGGGGGGGCTCGTATATGGTTTGAGAGCTGGCCACCCTACGGACTGCACCACACGTCTCGCCACAAAAACTATTTCTATCCCTTATTTGCTATTTTTCACCGATTTTGGAATGTGCACTTGTACAGTATATGTAGGCAGGTTCCGTCTCTGCAACGTTCTGTTAGTTCAGGACTCGAGGGCGTCTTCGGAAGCGCACGCCACGAGCCGCAGCTTCTTATCACTCTGCACACCAGCTGAGCCGCACGGCCGTTTTGTTGGAGCAGCGCACCTCGTGGATGCTCGTTCGGCCGGGTCCATGTACGGTCAACGGAAAAGCCTCCCGGCTTCTGTGACACCATTAGCGGCTGCGCATCACTTCTTGGAACCTTCCGGCTAAAGTCTTGCGTTCGCGCGATCTGACTTCTGGGCATTTTTTTGGCCAATTGGAATTGGCAAATTTGGAAAGCGTCGGTCGTAATTGGAAGCTAGTCTCACTGCCGCAGTGTCCTCGGTCTCGTCAGAAGGACGTACAGAATGACCTCATCATCCAATTATATTAGATCATCTTAATAGATAACTTTTTGGCCTTTAATCTTTTTTTCATGCGTGTTAGCGACTTAGCGTTGAGAAATCTTTTGAAGGAAAGGACATGCAATTTTAAGGATAACATTAATACATTTTAAACTAACACCATAGTGTCCTACTAATTATTATGCAGCAACGGAGCAGAGACCCATGATATTTTTATGCGGACAAATAACAAATAAATTATTTTAAACGTTTAAAGTTCTTTAATTATCTTATGAATTTAGATGAACCCAAGTCGACTGAAATGCCACCCTGTGGGAGGAAGTACGAGCCCGCTGCTGGCTGAATGACTGAAATACCACCCTGTGGGAGGAAGTACAAGCCCGCTGCTGGCTGAATGACTGAAATGCCACCCTGTGGGAGGAAGAACGAGCCCGCCGTTGGCTGAATGGCTGAAATGCCACCCTGTGGGAGGAAGTACGAGCCCGCTGCTGACTGAATGACTGAAATACCACCCTGTGGGAGGAAGTACGAGCCCGCTGCTGACTGAATGACTGAAATGCCACCCTGTGGGAGGAGGTACGAGCCCGCTGCTGGCTGAATGACTGAAATGCCACCCTGTGGGAGGAAGTACGAGCCCGCTGCTGACTGAATGACTGAAATGCAAGGCGGGATGGAGGGGAGCTGCTTTTTATGACGGGGTGACAGGAGAGGAAGGGAATTTGACTGACTAAGAGAGAACGCGTCTAATGAATGTCATTGCAAGGCAGATGCGAGTAAATTAACGAGCGAATAAAAGACAATCTAGAGAACAATCAGCGAATGTTTGGCACCGTCGTTATTTAGCACATTGCGTTGAACTCGCTCTATATTGGATTTGATTTAATGGTACATTATTCTCTCATTTGTTGGAAATAGTAAGTGTGTTTGTGTTTATTCTCTGTTCCATTTTGATTTGCTGCAGTTCATTTCAGTTTCACTTCTGTCAATTTAATGCGGCGCAACAATTCGTGCATTTAATGCATGTATCAATCATTGTCATTTAACAGTACTTTGCGTATAATTTGAATATATGTGGCTTATAACGAAATGATGGAAATATTGTGTACTTTAGACACTCATTCAGACCATGGTGATTTTTCTCTTTCCGTAGAACTAAAGCATTGCCGTTGTTTTTCCACGTACAAATGGATAAAACCTGTACGCCGTCTACAGAAGTTCAAATCGGCCTGAAGCGCTTTTGATCCACCCGTCAGGCTTTTCTATCTCGTTCCTGTATGTGTCTGTTTCTTTCCCTCCAAATAAAAATGTATCTCATGGCCGCCCGGTTCCGTATTGACTGTTTGCTCATGCGCCATTTTTTCACCCGTTTCCATCCCCCACCCGACACTAATCTGACAGCATCATGTACGCGTTCGCCCGGCTCCGCGACCGACCACTTCCAGCCGTACGCGCGCCCGGCACACGCCTCCTTGTCCGTTTGCCACGCTTGGTAACTAATGAAGGTTACGTGGAGAATAGCGGAGCTGAGGACACACATTGCTTCTGATGTGCCCAGGCAAATCTTGACAAGCAACATTTAGCTAGTTTCCATGACTACTGAATTCTAATTGCCAGACCCCCCTCACACACGCGCACACACACGCGCACTCACACATG
Organism: Ilyophis sp. 1 JC-2022; assembly: GCA_022702515.1. NCBI lineage: Eukaryota > Metazoa > Chordata > Actinopteri > Anguilliformes > Synaphobranchidae > Ilyophis > Ilyophis sp. 1 JC-2022. The sequence continues at coordinate 27,800,322 of CM040395.1, read as the reverse complement.
CAAGTAGATAAACGCACGGATCCAGCTCGACAATTTTGAGAGACTGGTGTGGTTCGGAGCTCTTGTGGTGTATGGCTGACCAGGCTCTTCCCCGCTGAAGATGCTACAGTTCCTGACGAGGAAAAAAAAACACCTCCACACTCCCATGCACAAAGACAGCGGCTTAGCGCCCCACCCCCCACCTCCCTCTATGTTTTTCCTCTCCTCTCCTAAAGCCCGGCGTTACCCCAACCCCCCCCCCCCCCCCCCCCCCCGGCCAGCCGCGATTGGCCGCAGCCTCCGCGGTGTCCGCCCAATCGGGCTCCGCCGCTCAAATAAACATACCCGGAGTCTCACACGCGTTCTCTGGAACCAGAGTGTGGTGAAGGGCTGAGCAAAAGAGAGAGCGAGAGACAGACGGAGAGAGTGAGAGAGAGAGAGACTGAGAACGCGTGCCGCACATGGCTAAACCGAATTCCATTTTCATTAAAGAGCTGAGCCGAGGACCACCTGCACCCCTCTCTCCCCGCTCCGCTCGCCCTCACACGCTGCCGCCTCTTACCGCCGGCCGCCGCTCGCGTCCGCCGATGCGCGCTTTCCAGGGCTAGAGACGGGGAGACATGGACGTGACGTTGGCATGTAAGTAGATTAGTCCCATTTTATTTTCCCGATGTTTGAGAGAGGTCGTTTGATTAGATCGGATACGCACGGGGGGTTTGATTAGATCGGATGCGCACGGGGTTCTCATTGTTGCCTGGATGCAGGGCACTGTGCTGGAAGGCAGGCAGATGGAACTTGGGCTTTGTGTGAATTAGGTTACGGGGATTAGAGGCGATCATTACACTGCCCTCAGTGTAGTGTGAGTTCAGGGATCTGAGCTTTCTGTTATTGTAAGGACAGTTTAGGATACAGTGCATTGCAAACCTTTGTATTAGTGTCATCCTACAGGAGCCGCAATACCTGTGTTATTGGACACTGACAGTCGAGAAATGCAATTGTTTGTTTTCACTAATTTCCTTCTTTAATTTTTTTGCTTATAAAATGCATTCTTAAAGCTTGTTTACATGTTTCTGTTTTGAGCATGTTGGCACGTGCACGTGTCAAACCTATTCTTTTTTTTTCTTTTCTTTTTTTTTTAAATATGAAAAATATATTGACCTGTGTCCAGTGCTTTTCCATGTGATGAGCCTCTTCCCGAATGTTCTTCTTTAGTGTGTTTCCGGAGAAGCATCCTTTTCTTTGGTTGTGAGCGTCACGGTGTTGAATGAGACTGAAATGCCAAACGAGAAATGAGTGGTCCAAGTACAGCACCGTTCACGGTTACGGTCATGTTGGCCAGCGTGCATGCCTTTGTGTTCCTGCTCGGCCGGGGCAGCGTTCAGCCGAGGAAGCGCTTTTACGGTTCAGCTGTTTAACAGTGCGTGCAGTCAGCCTGTGCCTGGGCATTTCGGGTGAATGAGCAACGCACGTGCGACGCTGAAGTTCCTCGTTACCCAGGTCACCGAGAACTGAAAGTTTGTTTTGAGCGGCCAGCGGGCGTTCCTGACGGCCCGGGACCGGCGACCAGCGTGGCGTGCGTCAGTAGCCCGTCGCCCTCCCCCGCACACACGGAGGCTTCGGTCAGGGACCAGCCACATCATTGCTTATTCCGTGCAGGTTCCTCGCCGAAGTCGAGCAAGCTATTTTTATCCCACCGTCTGCATTGCCTTCCCCCCGGCGTTAATGGCGTTCAGTCATTGTTTTTCCGTCTAATGGGGGGAGCGTTGCTGTCGACCACTCTCTCGTAAGCTCTGGAAGCGTGTTCCCAGACACATAAGCGCACGGCTTCTGACCTGTGGCTTTTGACGTGTCAATTCGGTCAACATCAACTTCATAATTTTCTAACTTCTAATTGAGAATATTCAAATGTATAATATTTTTATAATTGAGTAATATTCAAAGGGAAAATGTATATAGTCTATTCATCTGGCCATCCAATACAGAATTATAGACAGTTCTGTAATTTGTCAAATCAGATATTGAACATTTACTTCAACCTATTTTCTTATAAGGCTATTACAAAATCTTATGCACACATACTCTTGACTTGTGCCACTTAAATAATATTTTTTTTTTTTGTTAGGATTCATTAGAAACTTTGTATTGAGTTAAAGCTGACGCACGTCTTATCTGACATTCATAATCACGTTTGTACAGTATAGTGCTATGCAACTCAGCAGTGTGTGATCGAGTTACCTAGATATCTAGAATATTCCAGCCTTGCCAGGTCTATTAAATGCGCTGAATCCAGTATTTCCACACATCTGACCCAGGGTTGATAGTGATCACAAAATCGGTGATTCAGTTCGTGATACCAAATTAGTTTTGGGCACAATGTGGGCATGCTGAATTGTGTTTGTAACATGAGCGAGGGTGTCGAAAGCCTTGCTGAGAGTTTCTAAGCTGTTCTTAATGTGTCCAGTCAGAAAGGTTAGACCTGCTTTGAAGAACAGCAGGTCATTTTCTTGTCTAATCCTGAATGCCACATCACCCCCTGAGCCAGTTTAGCATTGTCGCGCTTCACTTCCTCCGCGCTTAGATTGCAAAAAGCCAAATGGTTCCCCGAAACAGGGAGAAAGGGCACAGTTCTGCACTCTCTTAGCGAAGTAGCTGAGCAGACTAGTAAAAAGGCCAGCTGAGGGAACGAAAGGGCAGGTCACGCGCAGGTCGCTGGCGATGCGTGCACGCGGGTTACTCCTGGCCAGCGCTGTGGTCAGAGGGCCACTGCTGGCGTCAGGGATGACCATTATAGGGTCAGCCTCTTCATCGGCCAGAAACTATTTCCGCCAGATCCAAATAAAGTCCAGAGTCAATCAATTTGAAACTACACGGGTCCTTTGTGGCAAACAAAAAAATGTAAGTGATTAGTATGATTATTTTTAGCACGTGTTCATGGGAAAATGGAAAAAAAATCTTTCTAAAAAGTATAACCTTTGGCTATAGGGTCCATTGATTTTTATTTGTTTATTGTCATTTATTTTATAAATTTTTTAAAGCAGTGAATTCAGAACCCCGCCACAATTAGATTTTTACCGCCACAGTTTCAAATCAAAAAAAGATATCATAAATAAAAATTGTTGTATATGCTGTAGCCCTGTCGCTTCAAAAAACGCCTCTCTGGCTCATCACTCTACTCGCTGCCCCTCCCCCCTGCTTCACACAAACGGGCATGTGCACAGTCAGTCCCAAAAATACGCGAGTGTATCTCCTCATGATTCTGAGGAGATTCTACGTAGTTAGTATGTTTGTAAACGTTAAACTCTCTGGTAGCCTACAATATAATGGATATATTGTTCAAGCATCAACCGAGCCAAGCTCTTAATTTTGCATAAGCTAATGTAACAACTTTGTACAACTTTAGCTAGTGGCTATAAAACATTTGGCTTCGAAGAGGAAGAATCAAGGTAGCAAACATTTAATAGTCAGCCAGTCGGATTCTGATTCTTTCTTGTAAATAAATGTATTGAACTTTTTCATTTTTATTGTAGGGTAGTTTTCAAGTTCAGTCCCACAGGGCTGCAGGTTCGGGGCAGTACAGGTTAACATGCATTGTGGTGGTTTCTGTATAGTCTTGTAAGCTGACCATAACATTTTTCATCAGACTACGTTTGTGCATGATAGCTAGCTGTCTGTCCAAAAAAGTCAGCTAACCAAAATTGTATTTATTTTACATGTTCCATTCCCCATGTTCCAATAACGAAAGATTGTAGATCTAGTCTTAAAATGTTAATATCGAAAAGCACCAAATTGATACATTTAGCTGTTGAAATGAACGAAAAATGTCTTCCGGGGGGCAAGCCCCGGACCTCCCTAGACAGTTCAGGGTCCGCCCACCACAGTTTCAGAAAATTCTGTAGAATAAATTAATTTGTCTAATAGGCTTGCAGGTACAAGGTTGACCGTTTCTGTGCTGAAGAGGCAGATGGGTCATGGATGGGTGTGAAATGGCCGCGCATCAGCGAGAAATCGCATCCCCTGCGTCACTCCTCCCTCTTCGCAAATCTTCTGGAACCCCCTGCCACTGCCCTCCTATCCCCGCCAGGAAAGGAGCTCTCCCAGAAAGGTGCTTTAGTCACTGGAAGCTCCTCGGGGCCTAAGCGATTCCCTCGTACTTTAAAGCCTCTAAAAATAACATTGAAGCATGAAGAAAAAATTATAATTCCGGAGAGAAACCTTCCATCTGTTGATTTGCGGGAGGAAGCCGCTCTTCAGAGTGACGGGGCGTCGGTCGACCCGGCAGCCATCCGACGAGGCCTGGGAATGTGCAACCAATCCGTGAAGCCCGTCTAATGCAGCATATGCATTAGTACATGCAAGTATTTGATATGTCATCACAGGGCTATACTTCAGTCTAATGATGTAAGGAAACCAACCAGAGCGGCAGCCTTTTTGCGTCTTATTAGCCACCACTACAGTTATTACAGTTATTGCCTGTGAAGTGATTCCATTCCCTGCCAGACCGCTCAGACTTAGTGGGACAAGTGTACTTGAATTTTGTAGTGTGAGTAAAACTCCATTCCAGCTGGATTAGAGGTGACCTAGAGTTGTAAGTTAACAATTAACTTAACATATCAAATATAACAAATCGTGTGCTTCTAATTGCGAAAAATATGTATGTAGAAAAAAAGAAGCCAATTAGCACTGCAAGATATAACCCAGGGGAGTATATAGTTGGACATCCATCTGTGCACACCTGTTCGTAGGCCTTCAAAGGCTGGTTGTGTTTATATACATCAAGCTCTCTCCTTTGCTTGGTTCTCATGGAACTGCCCTGGAGCACTTGTATTGTAATGAGAGGCTGTTAGCAATAAAATGCTATCCTGTCTGCAGCTTCACTTTGCTTGTCAAACTGGGCGCCCTTTTGTGGAAGAAAAAAAAAAAAAGGCTGCACTGATAGTCTGTTAGACCATAGTCTGTTCTGAAGCCATCACACCCTCACAAGCACTCTGGCTGTCGAACACCAAAAAGCCAAAACCAAACCATTTGTACTGTATATCCATATACAGTGCCCTCCACAATTATTGACGCCCCTGGCAAAGATGAGTAAAAAGGGTTATACAAAAATCACCTTTTGGTGAATTGGCTTAATCTCACACAGAGAGATTAAATGCAGGGGTTTTGTTAAAAGTAATTATTTCTTGATGAGGGATTTTTTTTTCTCTGAATAAATTTACTCCAATTAAAGGTTGGATTTTTCAATTTTCTTCAATGTGAGATTAAGCGAATTCACTAAACGATCAAATTTTTTTTATAACCCTTTTTACTCATCTTTACCAGGGGTGCCAATAATTGTGGAGGGCACTGTATAAACCTGTACTGATTTATTTTATTTGAAATACATTTTATTAGTAATTATTATTATTATTATTATTATTATCATTATTATTATTATGCCTTATAAAATACTAGGAGAAGATGTAAGGATTATAATGATTTATTGAAAACCACCGTAAATTTAAAAGGTCAAATGAACGGTCTAATATGCATTCCTGAGCTAACAGTGACAATAAAGCTCTAGAACATTTGAACAAACTTTTAATTCAAGATAATGAAAAAAAAAAAAAAAAAAGTCTCTGGATGAGGGTGCATTTGAACAGTTTTTAATATTCTTTTAGTTTGCCGTCGGTTATACCGAACTTTGTGACGAGTCTAGAGGCTGCAGTGGGCGCGTGCTCATTAAAACTGAACGATTGAGAAACGTTGCCTGCTCTGAAGAGTCTTGATTTCTGCTGGGACGTCCAGATGGTAGAGTAAAGATTTGGCAGAAGTAGCATGCATCCATGGATCCATCCTGTCGTGTGTCAACGGTGCAGTCTAGTGGAGATGGTGCAATAGTGTGGGGAGTGTTTTCCTGGCGCACATTAGGCCCCTTAACACCAACTGAGCATCACGTGAATGCCACAGCATCCCTCAGCATTGTTGGGAACCATGTGTGTCCTTTTATGGCCACGCTACTCTTTTTCAAATGAATACTTCCAACAGGATAATGCACCATGTCACAAGGCACACGTCATCTCAATTTGGGGTTACCTTTGACATTTTTTCCCATTACTTTTTTCTGTGCTCTTTCATTTCAGTCCAGCTATGATGCACTTTGTCCTAAACAATGAGGAGCACGTTTTATTTGTAATTGCATTGTGAGACATTGACAGACTCACTGGAGGGAAAGGAACCTGCCATTCATTGTAGACTGCTGATGAATGGAAAACATTAATGGGAATAAAATAACCACTCTCTAAAAGTTCCCTGACGTTGAGCAAAGCAAAGCATTTCTTTTCATTTTTTTTCATAATGTGATGAGTTGTTGGTGTTTAAAGTCACCAAATATGTTGTGCTTGCAACAAAATATTACAAAACATTTTTGTTTAAAGTCAGTAGCCTACTTGTGGTTTAAGAAGGAAGCTCTTTGCGGCAGGTAGAATTAAGGCTGAGGGTATGGAGGCCGTTGTGAGCCAGTGGCACATGCAGCTCTGTCTCAATTTCAATGGGAATGTCACCTTTTCCAAGGAATACATTGAGAGACTGGGGAGTCACCAGGGAAATTCAGGTAATTCCCAAGTGTTCCACCGTGAATTGACATCCACAGTCATGTAGTCCAGTTTTTCATTTGAACATTACATTTTTACAGTTCAAATGTGATTCACATGTTATGCTATATCTAATGGACCAATGCTATTCGGAATTCAAGGTTTCTCATATCAATCTGCGATAGATTATTCTTATAAAGAGGAATCCGTTTTACTCAGAAAGGAAGTTGGATTCCACGGTGATGCATGAAACAGGAAAATATTAGTCGTGCTTCCCAGCGAGATAAACACATTTTTCGGGAACCCTGAAATAATTTTCCCTCTGGACGTCAAGGAAGAAAGAAAAGCAGTCACTCCAAACTGGAACAAAAAGGAATTTGTATGGACTAACTTATTACTTTGACCCAATTCATTTTGTTACGGAATTCATATGAAATCGGGCCATCTTGTAAATGTCACTGCTTGATCAAATCACCAAATTCTATAAAGCTGATATTCACTGAGTTTTTTTTTATTGTGGCATAAAACCATTCACACATGTAAGAAGCAGCTGCTGCATCCACTGTAATAGCATACAAGCATTTTACACAAGTGATTTGATTAAAAAATAAAAATATATAATAAATTTTTTAAAAAGAAAAAAGCTGGCCACTATTTTGTCTGCGCATTTACTCTTAAGCATTTTCTTGAGATGCCATAACAGGCTCTGAAATATTCTACCATTATTCCATATTTGCTACCATTCACATAATATAATATGTGAATGGTAGCAAATGAAGCACTTGATGTGATTTATCAAGGATGATGGTGTTTAAGAGTAATGGTGTGTGTCCATCCCCCAGGGAAAGAAACTCGTCATCAGCTTCTGCAGTTACCCGCAGCGTCGGTTTAGTATGAATCGTGAATATCACATTTGTCTGGGTTTGTTTGAGACGATACAATATTCAACATATTTGAAATCATTTGGCTCCTCTAGAATGTTTTTTTTTGGTGGGTCTTGTTCTCATGTCCTGTCCTGGTGGGTCCTGTTCTTTGGTAGCCCAGGTAAGTCTAATGCTGCTTATCCACACAGAACGCTCTTTCTCTAAACCATTTTGAGGGAGGTTCATTGTAAAAAGAATTACTTCAGAGCAATTTATGGTAACTAATTTGGGGGAGTAAGCCATCTTATTTTTAGGTTCAGTTTTATATAATATTATGGATAAGTTCTTACACAGCTTAGACAATTGTATGTTTTCATTGTGTCGGCCTCTATAAAACAATAATGACTTATTTAACAATACACACCTTTGAAGTCTTCAAAGCCGTTGGAATTACTCATTTAAATATGAGCGTGGAGTGAGACAATTACCATGGCAATAGGAGAATTCTCAGATCCTTCTCTTTTTTGGTTTATTTAACACCAAAACACTTGTGGAAATGACAGCACTGTGACTCATGTGAAAACACAAAGCTGTTTGATTGTTTTATGCTGCCTTTATTGGAGATTGCAGTCACCTGTGTTCAGTGGTGCTTTATTACCTGCGTACTTTCCCCAAACGTTCCCCTGAGACCCCTGTGCTTTGGCGGCCCGTAAACGATTTCACGCGCGTCCCGTTTAGGGTAATGGAGGAGCTCGGGCGACGGATCGTGCACTCACGCGGACCGCCTGCTCCTTTTGCGGGAGAAAACGATCATATCAGAGGCCCCGGCGCGTTCTCCAGAAATGCGGAAAATAGCACACGCCAATTTCCAAAATGAAATCTGGATGGGACCCTCGAGTGCTTATCGGAAATTGCATTTCATCCTGAGTAGATGTGCTGTGATGTGGAACCCGGTTGGGGACGGGGGACGGGGGGGAGGGGCGCGCGACATTATGAACATCACCGCATGACCTAGCAGAGATTATCGTTGCGGATTAAGCGGATGGGCTCAGCAGTCGTGACTAGATGTTTAGACAAAGGGGGACTAAAATGGGAGAAACATGATGGTAAATGTTTCATTTGGGATTATCCTTTGTGTGCGAGAGAGCCTTGGGCTTGCAGCAAAGCTTTGGGCCCGAAGCACTACAGCCCATAGCTCATGTAGCCTTCCGTTTGACTGATGCGCTACAATGCACAGGCCGCATAGCTGCGCGTGCGCATGCACGTGCACACGCAAACGCACGCGTGTCCTGAATAGTTAATGTGAATGCCAGCCCACTCCGTGCTGCGGGCTCCCAGGGGCTCCTCGTTCGGTGTCGTGCATCCCTTCTCGTTTTGCCACGAAGAGCTTCTCGGTCTTCATGGCTTCCGTGTTTTTATTTAACTTTTATTTATACAGGGTAGTCGACTGAGCACACGCGCTTTTACGGCCTGTTTTACCCCCCGAAATGAGCCTATCGGCTGAAGCCCGAGGGACTGCGCGGCATCGTCAACCCCAGGGATATTCACCCGGAGGCCTGGCGGACCTATCGCAGCCGGCGAGAGAGAGAGCCTTATTGAGACGCATCAAAATTCCTAACAATATCCAGGTCTGCATGTACACACCTCCCACTTGTGACGGAATGTTATGTAACAGCAGTGCATTAAGAAGGCCCCTACGTTTGGATAAAAGAAATGCGGTATTTTGCATGTAGTTGGTATATGTAAAATGGCGTATGTGCACCGTTTTCCCAAAAAGAAGCCGACCCACCAGGGACAAGTACGTGAATAGACTTCATCTATCACATCGTCTCTGGGTGAAAGGGAAGTGAGATGTTCTCTCTGCTTTGCCCTGGGAAGTGGAGGTACAAAATGGCTGCCTGATGATTCAGTCTTATATTTTTGTTAGCTGCGTGCATGAGTGAAAATTCATTACTTGTTTTTAATAGTTTTTCCGTACCTTCCATTAACCCTCATATTATGTTGACGCCTTTTATGTTTGGGGTCAAATTTAGCTGCCAAACAAATGACCCCACACATCACCTTTCTATATGATGTTGGTACAGGACTTTTGGAAACATTACATTATGTTTATTGTATGTTTACCATTTAATCTCAGTTAGGAAAAGGCATAGTGTCGAGACGAAAACATAAGGTTAACTGGTTTCTAAGAGATGTCAAAAACCGTATTGGGTCAAATTGACCCTGAACATTATATGAGGGTTAAAGAAATCTGGATCATATTTTATATTGGGTTTTCTTGTCAAAGTGTACTGTGCTGACCTTCAGACTTGCAGGAGGGGGCAGGGGCGGAAAGTTGCCATGGAAATGGAGGATCCATTACTGGGGAGCGCCTGGAGCAAGAGAAACAGCGGCCATCTTTTTCCTGTTTACAATAGATCCTGTACAAACACAAAGACGGTTTGAGGCGGCTGTGTTTAATATCACTGGAAGAATGGTTTTGGTCTGCAACTCCCGTGGGTTCCCAAAAGTTTATTGGACCGTAAGGCGCTGATGCGTTTCGGACACCGAATCCTTCGCCAGAGCCGTTAGAGAGAGCAGTAAACGGGGTGATGAAGCACCCTGTAGGCGTCGGACAATCAAAGGCTGATCAAAAGATGTTAGACGGCGTCTTGATTTATCGTTCCCCCCCCCTCAGTCTTCAAATTGATAAATTGCCTTTTGATAGTGGAGCCATTGTCATGGCTTTGCAGCCACTCACATTGAACACATGCACGGTGTCTTAACTGCCCTTTTTGAATCTATAAGTACTCACTCTTAAGGCACTCATTATATTTACTGACTCGGGCTAATGTGTGTACATATACGTATATGTATACTGTGTGTATAATGTATATATAATACAAGTCAAACGGTCATGAATGTTTGAGAGAATTTTTTTTTTGATTATATTGACGATTGATTTGCATCCCAGCCAAGCTTGCGAGGAGTTGTACTCCTGTTAATTTAATGGGATTATTGCTAATTATCGAATTGTCTATTCACAACTGAAGAGAACACTGAGGGGAACTTAATAAACACACACACACACACACACACACAATAAAGTGTCTTTACCTTGGTCTTTATATCAGATAAAGAACGCCTGCCTAATTGAGCTTTGAATTGGCTCCACAGTAATGAGTGGCGTAGCGCGCCATGTAGAGCTCACACGCTGTAGCGAGTGCTCCGTGTGGTATCAGCGTAAGGAGCACAAGTCATGTCACAAGCGAGAAACTCCCTATGACATTCCCGCCGGACCCTGCAAATCAAATGCAAACAACGGTTTTCTCGGGTCTATCGTTTAGTTCGAAATAGCTGGAATTGGTCGTGGCGTGTTTTTGAAACTGCATAACTGAGGTAAAACCGTCATATCCCTCTCTCTCGTTGTCTGACTAAAGAGATTTCCTTTTGACGTTCAGAAATGCCTGTCAGTAGGTCAATTCCCAACATCTAGCGGCGCAGGCTCGTGTGATGCGTCTAACTTTGAGCGCGCTCAGTTCGGCAGTTGAGGTCGCTCTCTGAAGAGGCGTCGCCCCTTTGCCTTCCGAATACCGCTAACGTTTGTTAGAAGAACGAGGGATACACTTGCGTCTTCAGAAGAGCGCGTACAAATGCATTCATGATATGCAATGGCTTAGTGGTTTTTTTCTTTTCATCGTTAGGAAATCATTTGTCTTTGAAAGCGTACAATCCAATGTCATTTATCTGCTTCGGTCAACTGTGGACGAAGGGCCCGCTCATCATTGCATGTCGGAATTAAATATAAGACTTAATTATGAAACCATATGAGGTATTGAGCCATGCTGGCAAGTTTATGATGGATGGCAGTGAAGTCGTAATTAAGACGGGAGATGGCGGTGATATATCTGCTGTGGGCCCCGTGAGCGCGGGCCGGAATGAAGGCGCGCGTGTATCGCTGAGGCTGCAAAGGACTGGGCATAAATCTAAGGTTATGGGGAACGCCATAGCGCGTTCCTGATACTGGTGCCTGCCCCAGTAACCGAGCATGAAATAACAGTGTAAATTTCTTTCGTAGGAGGTAATTAGCCATTCGGGCACCATTTTGTATTGGTATTGATGGGGACGGGGGCATAATGGGCAGCTTGGGACCGTTTCTGTAGAAAGTGGAGATTAATTTTCGAAATGATAAAGAGTTGTTGAGGTCATGCGAGCCCCCAACACAACCCCCCCCCCGCCCCGCATGGGTGTTTCCCGAGGCCCCCAGCGGGGCTCTGCTTCTCTGGGCAGGGCTGCCGCGTGGAGGGAACCTGGGAGGTGCCCCGGGGGCCACGCCCCTCTCCCGGATACTAAGGGAGGCTGAGGTACGGTAGCGTAAAGAAAGGCACGCTGCCACCTGCTCCCCCTCCTGGATCCCTCAACGCACATAAACATACATACATACAGAGACAGACACATATGCACGCATGCGTGCGTACGCCCAGGTGCGCACACATAAACTTACATGCATACACAGGCATATAAACATACACACACATGCATTTGCATGCGCTCGCTCACAAACAGGCACACGCATATAAACACATGCACATGTACGAACAAGCACGTTCACATAAACAAACGCACGCGCACACGCTCGCTCTCTCCACCTGCAGCCACGCTACAGCTATTGAGCAGAGCTTTCCATTATGGCGGAAGCCAATACGCTATTCATTTTGCTTCCATTCGTAAACCTTTCTATTAAATATTCATAAGCAGGAACAGACCTGTAAGGCTGCACTAAGCCTCGGGCAGGGCCGGCCGGCTCAGATCAGGGAAGAACGAGCCGCGCCCCGCAGGTCCAAAAGCCCGCCGTGGCCTTGGTCAGCCGGATAAAGAGCAGCGCTTTTCCGGGCTTCCTGCTCCAGACGCCCTTTCGCCACTCTCAGTCGGAAGTCTGGTTCCATTCAGAACACCCAAAAAAGCCAGGCTGCGCGGCTGGCGGATGAAGCCCAGCCTCTGTGCACCCGCCCCGTCAATAGAGCCGAACCTGGAACCGACTGAGCCTATTTTGCAGTCCAGAATCAGGCTGCACCCTGCATACCTAATTCAAAGAAAGGCAGGCCGTTATGCTCGTGGCCCGCGGTAAAGAGAGAGGGCCTTGTTTATCACACTCGCATCGTGGCTCCTAGACACTCGAGTGCAATCGGGGGTCAGGTCCTCGACTCCCAGCCAAGCTGGCAGTGCGTTCGCTGTGCGTACTATGCAGGTCAACGGTTGGCACGGAAAAACGGTCCACTTTGTCTTGCGGCATATAGCACTGAGTGCTAATCCCTCTCTTAAAACCAACCGAATTTCATCTCCCTTGCCACTCAATGACGTACTTGAACTTTAACTTTATATATCGGAACTGTGGGCACTTGCATCTTAAACGAAAGATCTGAGTTGGGACTTAATCGGACAATTTTCGGGAATAGCATTTAGATGTAATGCGGAATTGCAAAACCATAATTCCTCTTTGTGCCGAGTGCCCGGAAACCTCTTATTTTAGACAGGATAGAGCAAAGCCTCAATGCCTTGTTTTTTTGTATTTGCCTATGGTCTTATTCATTTGCATTAATATTGAATTCCCTTCCTCCTTCTCCAGTGGGTTTGGTTTGAGTGTGCCTTCATCTAAGATCACAGATTCTGAATATTCTGTCATGTATAAAACAATAAATTCAACAATTGAACACATACTTTTATATCTCTTGTTTTCAGAAGGCTTTAGAAGGGTGTCTGTTTTAATTTGAATGTTAGATTGACCGTTTTTTTTTCTTCCCCCTGTCTGGGATTTTTTATTTTCTTTCCAACGTCGGAATCTCCAATTATAGAACCGTACCACTGTCACAGCATCCTCCAGCCATCCATTTTTTCTGATATTTTAAGATGATTGACAAATAGCCATGGTCTGTAGGGTTTTGTGAGCACTGAGACTAATTCAGCCATGTAGTTTAGGCGTTAAGCCTGAATCTCTCCCCAAACAGATTCTGTACATAGCAACAGAATGCAGACATATTTACAAAAACCACACCTCGTTTTATTATTTGTTTTTCTTGGGTTATTAAATTAGCGCCGCTCCTGTAGCCTCGTAAGTCAGGGCAGCTGCGGTTTTCCGCGAACAGTTGGCGGGTGTTTTTCGGCTTGTAAAGAAATCCATTACTCTAGCCAGGCTTTAATCTCCTAAACGCGGAGCGCCTCGCTCGCCCTCTGCGTGCTGGGGAACATTATTCTGTAACCGACGCATGGTAGGCGGGCTAATTCCATGGCACATGGCACAGTAGAGCGCGCGTTAATGAAGCTTAGAATCGAAGGGTTGCCGACTTAAGTCCTGAAAATATCCCAGTGCGGCTTAGAGGCCAGAAACTGTGCAGGAAGCATCCTCTGTCACATCCTCTGTCACATCCTCTGTCACATCCTCTGTCACATCCTCTGTCACATCAGGGTCATTTAATTCAGTTCTAATGTATTCAAATAGTGGCACTTGAATGTTTGAATGTGGTAGATTGCGTTAACATTGCATTGACATCAATGGTGAGAAACAAAGTTAGGGTGTCCATTTTATAGGGGTCATTGACTGAACAGAAAGGATATCCACCAAGAAGAGTATTTCTATTAAAAAAAGGCTTGTTTAGGTTGAGATTATTATTATAATTTTTTTTGTCAATCTTTGTTTGTGTTGGAATCTGCGGCCTTTGTACGTGTCCATTCAACAAAATCTACATTGTCCTTTGGATTTAACATTGAAGACCACTCAAAAATAAGTAGTTTTGATCAAATTTGAAGTATCTAATTTCAATTTGTATGATTGAAAAGCAACAAAAATAGTGTAAAGAGACTGGCGGAAAGGCGAAGGTCAGATTTATTACTCATTTTATAGTGAGAGTCGATTGTCTTACACCCACAGGACTAGGCGGCAGTGTAGTATAATGGTTAAGGAACTGGACTTGTAACTGAAAGGTTGCAGGTTCGATTCCCAGGTAGGACACTGCCGTTGTACCCTTGAGCAAGGTACTTAACCTGCATTGCTTCAGTATATATCCAGCTGTATGAATGGATAAATGTAATAAGAAGTATGTAAGTCGCTCTGGATAAGAGCGTCTGCTAAATGCCTATAATGTAATGTAATGTAGTCTGTTCTCACAGGGACGGTTTTCCTGATGTCAACCAGCCACCAGTCAGTGGGGAAAGTTCACGTCTGATGTTTTCCAGAGAATCTAAGCAAACACCCTGCTGTTTGTTTGACTTGCTGTAATTTGTGACAGTTCTCTATCTGGAAATAGAGTAGAGGCTTCCAGTTGTGAACACAGTGGAGTTCATTAGGAACTTAAATGTTTGCAGCTTTGGAAGTAACTGACAATACACTGATTTTACAAATCTCAATCCTTTATTAACTGGAATTCTAGACCTGCAGGCTTATTTTTTTCATTAAAGATTACAGCTACAAAACTAATTTTACGTCTGTGATCTTCAGTTTAAGTTAATAATTATCTAAAGTGCTCTAGCAATGTCAGGAAAGCTACTGTGCTCCTGCATTAAAGGGGTAAAAAGTTGCCCAGGGATTCAGCCCAGCAGGGTGACGGCATCCCATCGTTCACCAGCGACTCCTGCCGGCCAATCGAGCGCCACAAAGTTTGCCTGTTGAGCTACACATAAAGAGTGTTTCTCTGACTCATGTCTGTGCGGGCCCGACCTGCAAACTGCAGTGTGATACGAAACAGAGGCTGACGTCACCTGCCTTGGAGGAGAGCACGTGCTTGCGTGCATTCTACCGAGCGTGATTGGACAATCCCAATCAGGGAGAAAAGCATTAAGAAATGGATAATGAAGTAAGCCGTTTCCAAGAAAAGGGGTTTTACAAAGAGCAGAACAAGCTGACAGTTTTGGAAATCTGCTTGGCGAGTGGTTTTTAGCTCTGTCATAGCTGGGGTATGGTTTAATAAGTGCTTTCAGCGCTGTTCATTTTGAGCGAACAGACAGGCATCCCTTGTCTGCATACTGTCAGGCTTCTTGCCATCTTTGTTTTGATTTCAAATGACCGGACAGCAATTTTCTCATTTGCAAAAAATTTGTAGATTTGCCAGTGATTTAGAGAGGCAGAACAAGCTTTCTGTCAGTCTTATCTTTAATTAAAATGGAACTAATCTACAGGATTTAATTAAACAAAGCAGACGTAGTCTTGGGCGGCTAGGGAATTAGCAGCTGTCCAATTTGGGCTCAATTTGAATCCTACTTGACATTCCTTACAGTAAGCTGAGGGCCATATAGAATGGCAGTCTTGTTTCGTTAATAAGCATAGCTCACACATTTGTTTCATGTAAAATTTATGCATGGAAGGATCCACAGCCTGTCGACTGCTGGAGACTGATGTCTGTGATCGGTTTTGTTGTTACCTGGCTTCAGCATGTGCCTGTGTGTGTTTGTGTGTGTGTGCATTTCTGTGTTTGTGTGTGTGTGTTATGTGCATGTGTGTGTCATAACGTTGATAGGCTCCTTGTGTATTTTTGTGTATTTTCATGGCTGCGCATACCGTCGGGCTCACAATCCCTGGGAGTTGTCACCGCCATTCAAATTCACAGAGCCCTTCAATAAGAGGATCCGCTCGCCAACGACGAAAACAAACGGGAACCATTTATTCATCTGCCGTGTAAATGCGCTTAGAGGACGCATCGCGGATGTGGCGCGAGGCGTGTCGGCTTTAATGCATCCCGCTGGCGCTCGCTGCTCAAAATTCATCAAGTCGCTTTTCGCCCGCCTGCCTGGCCCACGCGAGAGACTACAAAGGCCCTGGAACACCAGACTTCTCTCATTACGCCCTGTCTGCAGATGCATGCCGAGACAAGACAGCGCTGCATCATGGGAGTATGCAGATCGCACAAGCTGGCTGCTCCCAGTTAGAGCGGGAGTAATTGCTTTCTGGATACCCCAAGGGTAGCTGCGTCGGTCGCGGTGCTCTGAGAAAGCCGTCGTCCTGTAAACTAATGGAAAGGTTTACTCGAGCATATTGGTGTGCCGTATATGCAGCTCTTGACATGCACAGTATGGTAGCTTCTTTTCCCCTCCTGTTTTGCCTTCACATTACGTGAGGACATGTCTGACAACGACAAGTGTATTTTCTTTGAAATGAGGAAGAGCCGTTGTACCACAGGTCTTTTACACAAGGTTTCAGTCCATTTCTGTTTGTCAAGTTCTTGAAGTAGCGTCTTTGACATAGCTCTGAGTGTAATATCTTCATTTTGACTATTACTTAATGTGTTATTTGGCACGTAGGGCTCACTATTGAATGACGCAGAATGGTAGTACTTGCACAACCCAAAACAACAGAGCATGTGCTTGCAGAATGTCCATAGAGCCATAGGTACAAAACGCTGGAACATTCTTCTTCGAGTAAATACTGTATGGTAACTGTACTTCGATTCATTTGACAGCCTGACTGCATGTGCTCTGAGCTGTCCTGTACACCAGCACAGGTGGTTTAGTGGCTGTGCACAGTAGCACACATGATTCGTATTTGTCTGAGCTCAAGCACAAGAGTTTCCCTCTTACCTCAGCACAGCTGACCTAGCGTACTGCAGAGCACAATCTAAAGTGTGTGAGCTTTTCGCCGTTCCGCGTACCCGTCCCAGGTGATGCGTTGCTCACGTGTGTGCGCCCCAGTGCAGGTGATTTGAAGTCGTCCCCTCTCCCTCCTTGTGTGTCGCCAGGTGATGCAGGTGTTGAGGGAACAGGTAATGCGAGCCCTCACTCTGAAGCCTAACTCTCTGGACCAGTTCAAAAGTCGCCTGCAGAACCTGAGCTACACAGAGATCCTGAAGATCCGCCAATCCGAGAGGATGAACCAGGAGGACTTTCAGTCCCGCCCCATCCTGTGAGCATCTCCAATAACGGACGCGGCACGCGCATCACTTTCACTGTGTAACAGGGTTGAAGTCCCGCCTCTTCAGAGAATGTACTAAACTGCAATATAAATCAAACCAATCAAAATGCTTTTGTCATAGCTACTTATTACGCTTTAATTGTCACCATGATCTGAACAATGAATAGTTTCCAAAGGGAGAAAAACGGAGGCCCAGAACATGTAGGGATGTGTGGGAAACGCAGGAAAAATATTCCATAGCCCTGGAATGAGGCAGTTCAGAAACATGACCTCAAAAATAAAGAAAAATACAAAACAATGAATGCAATTATGACAAGTAAAGGCTTTTAATACTGATATTTAAACTGATAAATTTTTTAATTGTAATAAATCAGATTTATAGAGTTATAGTCAATTATAGCCATTAGTATATGCATGGTGTCAGTTGCTAGAAGCTGTCTCATGCCATTTTCTTTTCATTTCAGTCAGTTTTTAATTTATTAAAATTTTCATTATTAAGTTGTCAAAATCTTTTGGAATAATTAAGCAAAACATTGTTGACCACCCATTATGGTGGCAGCTCAGGTTTGATAGACACAACATAAAGAATAAAGGCTATTCAAGCACAAGCTCAGATTATTTGCACAGTACACCTCCTGTGTGCACATAGTGTGTTTCCAACAAACTCAATCTACACCCCAGCACAGTCTCTAAACATACTGCGCTACACAGTCTATGTCCAGTAGGCTCTATTCAAGCACAGACATTCAGGGGGGTTATTATGCAGTCAGGGTTATTGAGCAAGCCTCTAATGCCCAACGTGTCACTAGGGATGCAATGCAATAATTGGAATTTATTTTTTATTTATTTTTTATCACACAGCTTTTATTATGAGTGGAAAATATGCATAATAAGTTCAAACTGACTAAGATCTGTGTACCTGGAAGCAAGTTTTGACCACTGTTGTATTTTTAACAGAGGAGTGAGAGATTACATTCAGTAAGGACTCGGGGTTCGACACCCACACCGCCCAACAAGAGATGCTATTAGCTCATAGAGCTAAAGGGCAAGGTTATCAGACCCCACTCTTATTTGGATGGAGTCACATTGTGTTGCCAACATTCACAAGCTCACACACACTTCTGAACTGCAGTGTTAACAGCCCTGTAACGGCTGCCTTCTGTGACTTGCGCTTCCACTTCTGTCACGCTGCTTATTTTTGGTGAATTCGAATTTTGAAGCAGGTCCCTGAATTGTTTTAACATCTTATCACTGCAAAGGTTTCTTTATTATTCTTTATGCTGATTACAAAGCATGTATTGCTGTTGCCAGTGACATTTCCATTCAAACATTTATTTAGTAGTTATGCAAACAAACATGTTCCCGGGTTTACTTACAGAAACGAGTGACCTCACAGTTTAGAAAATATACATAAATATACATCTATTTGTACATCCCAGCTGATACTATCCATTCACAAAAAATCTAACTGCTTAATTTCACATAGTCCCCAATACAAAGGTACTTAATAGCTGCATTATGCAGTACTCAGTAAGATATGACAGTGGAGCAGTATATAACATCCAGTGCGGAAAGTATAATCTAAAATAGACAGCTAAAATAGCTTTGCGCAGGCCTTTGCAGAAAAAAAAAACTCAATAATAAATCCAATAATGAAATTCATGTGGCAGCACGTCTCAACCAGAGGCGCCTCTAGTCTTCACCTCAGAAATCAGACAAGAAAGTGTTGGACTGCCTCTCTTACCTGTTTAAAGACATGGCCGTCTCCAGTCCAGTAGGAATTGCAGAATAAACCTAAGGGCATTAAAGATGAAAGGAGAATGTTCCAGAAATGCCAGGGCTATGCAGGCTCCCCTTCACTGTGGTGTATCACTCTCAGTCTAAAGAACGTCCTGTAGACTCGGGCAATGTATTTTACATAATTGTGTATTATTATGTATTACATAAGTATGTATTATTAAAGCTAAATAATGTATGCATTCAGAAAACACAATAGACTAGTCTGTTCCATCACACTGGCTATTTTTCAGCCTCGCGCCATCATAGGTCCGATGAGCTTGTGATGGCGGGAGGAGATTGAGGCTTTGAGATGGCTGCCCTGTATTGGGTGGAGCCAGGTAATGTCAGTCACTGATTTGAGATCAATCAGAAAACTGCGCTGTCAAGAGCAGTGCACTGATTGGTGGAAATTGGCAAGTCGTTGATGGTACATGGTCACACACTTCTCCAGGGTTCTCAAAACCTCATGTTTCCGTTATCATTGGCTTGGAGCACGACAGTATTTGTCCACTGCATAAAATTGCTTAACTTACTCTGCTTCTCCAGTAACTGTGCCACTATGGCATTTGTGCATTGCAATATGTTTATTATAACATTGACCATACAATGAGATTGTTTCAATCACATCACAGATAATTTATTTTTCTATACTGGTGTTTATGTTGCCGTATTGTAGTCATAGCTTAAATAACTCACTCAGGATAAGAGTGTTTTCAATATTATTAAATGTTGACATTCTTCCTCCTCACCCTCCTCTTCAGGGAGCTGCGGGAGAAGATTCAGCCGGAGATCATGGAGCTGATTAAACAGCAGAGGCTGAACCGTCTGTGTGAGGGAACCTGCTTCAGGAAGATCAGCAGCCGAAGGCGCCAAGGTCACACCCGCAGCACGCCATCTCACTTCACCTGTGCACACTGTGTAGCCAACACACCTTCCTACACACAATGTGCCCATCGTGCTGCCCTACACAATGTGTACCAGTGATGAGAAAGTGAGGTTCCATGAACCTTCTAATTTATGGGAGGAGCTGCGATGAGCTGTCAATCATCGACTTGTTTGAACCAATTGTGACTTTGTTCCCCACAGCAGAACACAGTGGCCATAACATGTCAGCTTTGCATATTTTCAGTTAAACGAAGCTTCGTTTTACTGCATGGTGTGTGGTACTCGACACACTGTACTCAACACACTGTGCTATGTGCTCACTGTGCCATATGCTGTCCAGCCCGCACTCCGCCCACCCCGATAAAGTAATTTTTACAAGGCTTCGTTTCAGTTAGACATTGGAGTCACGCTGGGTACCCTTGATGTAATTCGAGCAGCAAAAAGACAGAACAGCGCAATGAAGACTTATCACAGCTACCCAGGCCTGCAATGTTTCCTGCGAGCATTCTCTGTTCCTCATTCAATCGTTCATCTTCCAAGTGGAAGTTTCCCGAACGCACGCAGAAGCCAAAATGACAACATTGCTTACCCTTTATTTACGCCGCCTGTTTCTGAAAACCGCTTTACAGCACGCGTCGTAATCTTGAACAAAGACCGTATGTCATTTTCCTGCGACGGTCTCCAATCGATTCGAACAATTGATAAATGAAATTATTATCCGAGTTCCCGGGCCCGGCTTGGATAAATGGATAAACGATCTCATTAAATTTCGCCTGCTTCTAATGTGGCCGACACGTCTGCCTCTGGGATCGAAGGGGCACGATCGCGTGACGATCAAATGGAGGAAGCATTCGCGATGATCTTTAACCGCACGAGTCTGAGCAGTTCCTCTTCACACTGATACACGCCTCCTTGGCTGATCGTATTAAAAACCAGGAGAATTCTTCACGTGCTTACACCAAGTATTTTTGAAATCGAGAAGGACCTTTTACAGTACTTTCAGCATGCTTTCAAATTCAACTTTCATCACTTTTTCTGCTTTATTTTTTTGACTGCGTATATACACTTTAGTTTAAACATTTGGAGTATTCCTGAATTATTATCATTGGGTACCAGATATGGTAATGGAATTCTGTTCAGTCATTTTAAACTTACGCAAACTCATTAAAAAAAAAAAAAAGCGATACGCCACGGAACTGCGTGCGTGCGTGCCAACCTCAATAACCGCTTTGGTATGATTCCAAAGCAATGCTAATCTTTCATGTTGTTAAATGGGGTGTTCAAAATCTTTGTTAGCCTGAATATCACTGATTTAATGCCGTGAGCGCTCTACGGATGCCACTTATTCAGATTCCGCGCTGCTGAAATTACATTCGTTTCATCAAGTCAGGTTATTAAGAGTAATGAAACGTCATTAGAATTCATCTGCTGTCAGAGATCCTTTCCAGCTTGACGGAAAGCTTTTCTACGGAGCTACGAATACGAAAGTCTCATTTCGTTTCAATTCTTAAGATAGTTTGATAGTTGATATTTACAGGACTGATAGAAGCGTACATCCTGTCTTGCTTTCAGTTTTCTCTGATGCTCTGAGCTCTGCTTCCAGAATATTCACGTCAAATGAAAAGGAAGTGTTGCGCGGCGGTGGATGACTCAGAATTACAGTAAGGAATGCTGTTCTTCTGACGGAAGAGCAGGATTCACATGTTTAGTGGCTTCGCTGCAAACTGTACACATGCACGTACTGAGTGGACCAAATAAAGTGTAGCGCAATTTTGACAGAATTTTACTGCGAGACTGGAAAGCTTGGTGTCAAATGATGATTTTTGGGACAGTTAGTACTGACAAGCCGTACCGGTTTTGTACGTACGAACACGTACCTGTACGTGTGTGCACATACAGTACGTGTCTGTCTGCATACGCGTGCGTGCGATGGACTGAAGACATATTTTGATTTTGAACACTTTGAACCCCCTCTGGATTTGCCAGCAATGCTATACCAATACTTGAGGCTTATTTGTGTCTTGTTAAACAATGAAATACAATTCAAATATAATTGATGTGTTTATGTCTAATAACAGGTCATCATTTTCCTTGGTAAAACAAATCCGTAAACGTCTCTTCTAGTAGTTATTCTCTGCTCCGAGTTTGTTTTATACTCGGCCTTCACATGACAAACCGCAAGTTGATGCCTTTTGTGGCTTATATGCACTGGGCTACCTCTGTGACAGCCATTGTCTACGTATCTGAAACGTCTTTAAACGGCCGCTGCCGTGAACGAATGAAACATTCACACTTTGAATTTGAGCGCTTGGGAATCATTCAGCCTAATATCCTCCTTCACAATCGCTGGCATAATTTGAGTAATGTCTGTGAACCTCCAGAGGGAACCCTTATCGGCTCGCCTGTTTAATTTAGCGCTTTTCACAGCGGGACGGGATTAAATTGCCCAGAGACCACATTCTTCTCCGGTTCTCCGCCGTTCCCTCGCCCCCTGTGTGGGAATCGTTCGAGAATTCGTTTGCGAGGTGCTTCGGCTGTAGCGCTCGGAAAGGATTGTCGAGTTTAAAAACTATCCGTCGAAACACGGCCCGGAAGCTGCTGTTTACACTGTACTTATCGACGTTCGACTGTGAACGCGTTTGTTTGAAGAGCGTGCATCATCCAAAATGGAGTCAATATTGAATGGCTTTTTAGTACTAAACTAAAAGGCTGCTCAAACAAATTTCCAGGGACTCGAGTGGTTCCGTCAATGGACGAGCTTGCTGTAAATGCAGGCTGGGGCCTACAGTCACATGATCCATCCTGGGCTGTGCTATTGGCTGACTGCGACCAGGAGTCTGCAGAGGCAGGACATAATTGGCCTGGTCCCACCGGGACAGGAGGGTTTACATTGGCGTGAGTTCTTAAACTGTACATTAGTGCATCCCAAAGTGCCTGGCTGTCACGATGAGCGATGTAGCTGTTCTCCAGTCCGCGCTAGGCTAGCACTACTCTGCTAGTGCTTTGTGGCCTGCCCTGCAGCTGCAGTGCTCCATGCATGGGTACAGGTGGCTCACAGCTGGCTTGCAGACCCTGGGGGTGAAATCAGTTTGAAGGCCTGACTGTGTACCTACTGACTACCGGCATCGAGGCATTTTGAAGTCCAAGTCATTATTGTCAGTGGAGAGCTGTGAACAGCAACGTCACTAATAAGGGGCAAATTAAGGCCACCAGAAAAGCTTAGACAGCCATGTGACGGCATTCAGTGTCTTTAAGTAGATGGCAGATGACCCACTTTAAATGTTCATGTCTACTCGTACATTATAGAATATTTAAAATTAAAAGTTCTTCTTTGCGCTAAGTCTAATGTCGCTAGTGTGTGCTTTCATTAAACGCTATCCATAAGTTAAGTCATATCATATTATAGATCTGAGTAATAAGGTGCACCCAGCCAGCTCCCATTGACATATAGCCATGGCATACTGGCAGAGAATTGGCTGGATTGCAGCCAAACCCAAAGTTTATTAGGCAAAAAAACTTTATAGCTTAGCTTATTTAAACACCCGTAACAAAAGTAAAAATGTAAATGATTAACATATTTTAAGTCGCTATTTGCATCATAAAACCACAGATGCTCTTTTTGGAGAACTGCAGCGATGTTTACGAAGCTCGCCAAAAGCTCCGCGGACCCATTCCGCTTTGGGCGTCTTTATTTGCTTTGAGGTAGGAAACACTGTCCTCAAACGAGGTCAAGAGAAGCGAACGCAGTCATGAGATAATCCCATCATTCAGCTGAGGAAATGGAATCTCTCCTCTGCGTCTTTTCTACATTTGTCACATTTGCCTTTTCCAGCTTCCTAATTATCACACAAAGCAGAAAGAGCCGTCTTCGCCACAACCGTCCCTCCTTGCGAAAATTGCTCTCTGTGGATTCTCTTTCTCCTCCAAAATACACAAGGGCTTCTGGGCCAGATTTACAAGGCAAAGCCCTTCTTGCTGAACCCACGGGTTGAAGAGGAGTGTTACTTCAGCATTCACCTGACCGTGCACGTGCATATATAGACCTCAAAGGGGGCTTGAGCACCTGCCGTTTGGCCTCCTATAGAGAAGTACCCTTTTTCTGGTTTTTTTATTTAATTAATAAATGTTTTTAAATAAATACATTCATGTTTGTGCACAGCCTGCCCTGCGGAACAGATATATTGATTGAATCAAAATATCAGGTCGGTGCTCCCGGGCGATGCCCTCTACCTCTACCCTCCCTCCCTCCTGGTTTCCGCCGCCGCGGCGAGCACTGTGTGGGCACCGAGCCTTTCTATGGTTAAAGAACGCACGCACGCACGCACGCACGCACGCACGCACGCACGCACGCAAAGTTGCACGCATACACTCGACAGTCGTGAGTCAGTCAGTGTGATGAGTTACTTTGAGGCAGACATCAGGTATGTGGCCAAACAAAGTATAAATATACTGTTCATTTTTGTTTTATATTGATATTGATGCACTTTGGGAATTGCTTGACACTATTTGGCAAGTAGGGTCTATCTATGCTTGAATTATTTAGCAGCTCAAATGTGCGTTGATACCTTTTGCTAGTAATGTGGGAATCAGTGGAATATGGTTGAGTTATTGTGTCCCATCCATCGCACCACACGTAACATGTGAGGAGAATTTACTGAAATACACTTCATTTCTTTGCATGTATCATTAATTAACTGTCGTGTTTGAACCAACCTCATGTGTTTGTCATGTAGCTGTGTTTGAACCAACCTCAGTCATGGGTTTGTTTTTAATACCAGGGTTTTTCCTACATAGTAAATTATTTGGCGGCCGCCAAAATGATTTCACGGACCGCCAAATGGAAAATCGCAACGACCAAAATGACAATAATTGAGAAAACGGCAAATAGAATCATATCCGAATTAATTTAATTTAAAAAAATTGGTGCAATATATAGTACTCGTCGCCTTAAAGATGTCAGTACTAGGAGACGAGTAGAAGAAGCATAGAACCATAGACTGCGTGCTCGCATAAGCTACGTGCGGCTAAAACCCATTCTCTGCCAGGAAAAACCCTGCCTGAATACATACATTTTCGTGTCGCAAAAGGCATATATTTATTTAATTATTTTCAAAAATCGCCGGCGTGCCCTTTTATGACTTTGGGCCCCTGCCCCTCTAACATCTTCTGCACGTGCCTGCACCTGACATAAAATAACCTACACCTAAATAAGATGTAAGCCTATTTTTGTCTTTTTTTGAGGCTTCTATTATTCAATACATATATGGCCTTTGTTTAATCCTTCCTGTCTCATGTAGCTACGACTCGGTATTTGAAAAGTCAGACGTAATTCCGCTTGACTTCAGTTTTGTCCCCAATAGGATAAATGAAAGTGGACGTCTTGCAATGTGGACAAGATCTGACCTGTTTCTTAGGGCTGCTTTGTTCGTGTCACGCGGCACTTAGCGGGACGTGACATTTCGGGAATAGATGCTTTTGTAGCGCGTCTACCGCAAGGTAGCATGTCTTTGCTCACCGTCGTATCGAGCACGCTCTGAAACGACCTCATTCGCTGTGACACTTTGACGTTTGCTGGACTCGTGACCTTGTCTCTAGCCTGCTTGCCCTCTGCGTTCTGGACGTAAACACCGTTGACACCGGGGGAAGAGAAAAGGCAATGTGTCGGGCCTCCTCGCGTCACATGCTGGTGACACGGGCCAGGGATATTTTAACAACAGCGACATTATCTCAGCAGCGCCGTTAGTGTTCGCCACAGAGATGACAAGTGTATACCACCATCCTCAAAGATGTCATTTACCATGCAATACTCTATCAAGCAATCGCTAAGTAAATATGTACTTGATGTATAATTCATAATAAAATTGTCTCAAAGTGCTGAACAACGGGTGTTTTCTAGACCAAACCGATTTGAAAATTAACCGAAGGGAAACTGTTTACCTTTTGCCACTATTAACTCTCCAGATCGGAGGCTCTTAAACGGATGATTTATACATGCATAGAGTATCCAACCAATCTTCCAGTGTCATGCTTGCTCTCATCCTAGGCTCCTTCTACGATAAAATATTTAAAATACGTCCGAACAGATGCATTAAAATGTGTTTAATGTGCACAGATATGCAGCGTTGCGCGTTTGGGTAGGGAGCCAGATTATTTCAGTGATGCATGTGGAAATTACACGGTAAAGCATTAATGGAAAATTCCGGTCTTGAGACGAGCTCTCTCGACCTGGGCGGGGTCGCGGCATTCTCCGCATTCCGCTGCAGCGGGCCCGAGCTGACCTTTTCTGGCCCATTGTTCTTTCTGCAATTGCTTACATCGCCAGCTTGAAAGACCCTTCCCGGCTTAATGTTCTCATGCTGATAAGGGTGTCAGCCGATGGGGCTGTTTCCCTTCGAGCGATACCCTGCACCGCACACCAGGAGCGATACCCTGCACCGCACACCAGGAGCTCACTCTGCACCGCACACCAGGAGCTCACTCTGCACCGCACACCAGGAGCTCACTCTGCACCGCACACCAGGAGCTCACTCTGCACCGCACACCAGGAGCTCACTCTGCACCGCACACCAGGAGCTCACTCTGCACCGCACACCAGGAGCTCACTCTGCTTGAGGGACTGAGGTCGTTCTTTGCTTTTTGAGAGCTAGGTCATGGTAGATTTATTATTTTATTATTATTTATTTTATTATTATTTATTATTTTATTATTTTATAGTCTTTTAAACAGAGTTTACACAAAACTGTGAAACTTGACTGTGGCAAGCTACTGTATTGTGGGAGAATTGTCACTCAGACTGGGCTAGTTTGGCATAACATTTGCAAGGGTAGGTTTTACTCTTTGCTCTCATTACTCCGTGCGTGCGTGCGTGCGTGCGTGCGTGCGTGCGTGAACATTGCTCCGCCCAGCAGCACAGTAGCCTGATAAATGCGTGTACATCTATTTAGGTTCATGGTGCTGTGGTCAAGGGAAACCATTTTCCTTTTCATCTTGAAGGGTAGGACATGATTCATTGCTGTTAAAAACATTCATACTGTACGTATGTAATACTCGGAACGTACCTCCTCACTTATTTTGCTGAATTTAAAAACGGTTTGAGGATGTTTGCATGCTTTTGTGTATATTTTTTATTTAATAATGAGAATCGGCAACATTAGCTTATGGTTTCGACAAATTTCAGATCGTTGTTTTTATTTTTAATGCAGGCTATACACCAGGTTTTATTCCGTGAGACGTAAGAGCAGGCTATGCCCTCGTTTAAAGGGGAAATCTCATGTAAATTCAACCTCCCCTCACACGTTCTCCGTGACCACAAGCGGCGGCTGTAGCCGCATCGCTCACGATACCATGCTCCCTATAGACCTTCGCCTCTCCTGCCTGCCAAGCCTCTATTTTCAGCAATTAGGGTTTGGACAGCGGTACACCGGCGCGTGCCAGAGATCCATCCCCAGCCCGCACGAGAGCCGCGCACGCCTCGGCTGTTTTTCTCAAAACGCCAGAGCAGAACGCGAGAAACGTATGCGGAGGCACCTGAGAACCCAAGCACGACGCGGCAGAAGCTCGTACATCCATCTAAACTGAAAATACACTGTAGCTCTATTCAGTTTTTACCCCTTGCTCATACACAGCAATGCAAGATGCCTCTCTGACAGCAGGGATGGTCAATTTCAGCTCAGATTCATGCGGCTTTAAACTGTAACCAGTGCCGGCGCTAGCCTTTGAGGGGCGCTAAGTAGGATTTGGTTTGGATTCGATTTTTCAGTGGATTGCACTGTCACCTAACAGCAAGAAGATCCCGGGTTTGAATCCAGGCCAGGGGCCTTTCTGTGTGGAGTTTGCATGTTTTCCCCGTGTCCGTGTCGGTTTCCTCTGAGTACTCCAGTTTCCTTCCACAGTCCAATGACAACTAACTAACTAACTGGAGACTCTAAATTGCCCGTAGGTTTGAATGTGTGAGTGAATGGTGTGTGTGCCCTGCGATTGTCAACCTGTCCAGGGGGTATTCCTGCCTCTCGCCCAATACAAGCTGGGATAGGCTCCAGTGACCCTGACCAGGAATAAGCGGGTTAGATAATGCATGGATGGACGGATGGATGGATATACATTTATATTTTTGAATAATTAGGGGGCCCTAACAGCCACTTATGTCGCTTATTGGGTCGAGCCGGCTCTGACTGTAACCTTCATTTTATTGTTTTATTGTATACCACTGATATGACGAACATTTCCCCCTAATAATCTACTGCAATGAGGGATTTATTGTGCATTCTGCTAAATTGAGCCAAAACCTTTTACATCTAAATTTGATTGACAAGAAAACTATTTTTGTTTGCATTTGAATTTAATTGCCATTCTCACAGCAATTGCAAGTAGCAAGTCTGTTTCTAATTGTGTGAGCTGTGTCTAATGTTGGTTTGGGTTAGGGTTAGGGTTAGGGCATTAGTGAGCTGTGTCTAATGTTGGTTTGGGTTAGGGTTAGGGTTAGGGTTAGGGCATTAGTGAGCTGTGTCTAATGTTGGTTTGGTTGTGATTCTTTCCCCCCCACAGATAAGTTCTGGTACTGCCGCCTGTCACCCAATCACAAGGTCCTGCACTACGGGGATCTGGAGGAGAGCCCCCAGGGCGAAGTTCCCCATGATTCTCTGCAGGAGAAGTGTGAGTAACCTGCACTGTGACCTGTCCCCAACTCTCAGACATGACAGGGACTGTCCCCAACTCTCAGACATGACAGGGACTGTCCCCAACTCTCAGACATGGCAGGGACTGTCCCCAACTCTCAGACATGGCAGGGACTGTCCCCAACTCTCAGACATGACAGGGACTGTCCCCAACTCTCAGACATGCCCCGAAGTTCCCATGGCTCCAATTGAACCCTTTGAATGAAATCTTTGAATTGAAGCTTTCTGTTGAGTCTCAGATATCAAGCACGATCCCATTAAAACTCCTGATTACTATGGCAACTTAAATTACACAGGAGTTTAAAAGGCTATCTGACTAAAGATGAACGTTAGCATGTTGCTATCGACATGATAACAAGCCATATCTTGCCACTGAGGTGATCCGACCAGATTGAGAGGGTTAACTGGTTATTCACAGACTGCTACCTTGCCACCAACATCTTAATGTGAACCGAGCAGTAATGTCACATGGTAGCTCTCTGGAGCACAGTCATACCAAAGGCTTACTTTTAATATACAGCACACCCACATGCTGGTTCAGAGCTTTCTAATTCCACTTCAATCACCGTTCACACAATACAGCAAAGACGCATGCATACAACAACACGAGGGGAGTAAACTAGGACAGACAGTGCAGTATAGATGTGGAAGACCTGGCTTTGTAAGCAAGAAGTTGAAAGCTCAGGAGGTTGAAGTCTCAAGTACTGTGCCACCACTGCCATTGTGCCGTTCCGCATGGCGCATCAACGAAATATCCAGCGGTATAGTCTGTAAAGGATCTGAGCTGTGTGGAAGATGCCCTAGATTCAACTGTCTGCAAAGCAAATTAATAACACAATTTTAAAAAATAAACCGCCTTAACATCTCACATTTAATAACACGCTGTCAGACGTGCGTTGAGACAACACGGGAGTGCGATCTATCGTGCTAAAATTAGCAGGCCCGTTAATGGGAGCCATTAGTCAACAACACAGCGCCGTTGGGGGAGGCCTTGAGTGCCTGATTGGCTTTTCGTCTTCTCCACGCCCGCAGTACCGGTGGCCGACATCAAGGCGGTGGTGACCGGTAAAGACTGCCCTCACATGAAGGAGAAGGCGGCGCTGAAGCAGAACAAGGTGAGATGCGCGCGACGGGCGTGTTCTCGTCGTGGGGGAAACCCCGCCCCTTCCCCTCCCCCTCCCCCTCATAACTCGGCATCTCTGGCAGGCAAATGCGCCTGGAAAAATCCACTTGTCCCGCTGCGATCGCTTACGTCGCCAAGCGCTGCTGCCTTCAAGCCCATCGCGGGAAACTGGCCACGCTCGTCTCGTTCAGCGCTCGATTGTGCAGAAATAGCCGCTGGGAGC
Source organism: Ilyophis sp. 1 JC-2022 (assembly GCA_022702515.1). Classification (NCBI taxonomy): domain Eukaryota; kingdom Metazoa; phylum Chordata; class Actinopteri; order Anguilliformes; family Synaphobranchidae; genus Ilyophis; species Ilyophis sp. 1 JC-2022. The sequence goes on along the minus strand of CM040395.1, from coordinate 27,770,355 downwards.
ATTAGATTGGCCGGGTCCATGCTCTGTATCTTGTTTAGTGGTATTGTGTGACTTGTGCAGAGGAAGGGTGTTTTATCTCTGCCAGTGGAAGCCAATCTGGCACACACACTGTGCCAGGTACTGCCTTATGTCCCATTTCAGTGTACCAGGAGATGCTTAATAAATCATTGTATTTTTAGTCCTCCAAAGATGGCCCGGGGAAGGTGTAAGCCATTAGAGGTCTTTTCCAGAGTTTAATGGCTGTAGAGGTCAGTGTCCAAGGTGGTGGAATGTGCCAGCAAAGAAAAAAAATAAGATTCCGGGCGTTGCCCAACTGTCAGCATTTCCACAAAGTTTCATCACAATCGGAGTAGAATTGTTCGAGTTATGGGTGATAGGGACACAAACAGACAGACGCGTGCACAGAGAGGAGCGAAAACGATACCCCCTGTTTGTGATCAAATGAATGATGGAATTGCAGCGTTAAACATTGTGTTATTTGTGCTGCTATGGTGCTTGGATCAGGGCCTCCCTGCAGGGTGGCTGTGTTAAAGGAGAGGTGGGCGGGGATAGGGTGAGGTGGGCGGGGATAGAGGGAGGTGGGTAGGAGAGAGGAGGAGGTGGGGAAGGTGAGCCAGGGAAAAGGAGAGATGTGCTGGGTCGAACGAGTTCCCATGAGCATTTTCTTTGGATACAGTACATAACGCCGTTTGAACCTTTGTAAATGATTTCAGCTTTTTTTTTTCTCCACATATATTTTGTTCACTAGCACCTTCATGACTATATGCCTTTACATCTAAGTGAGTCATCATTTGTGTTTTTTTTTGTTTTTTTTGGGCCAAAGGACAGACCGCCCACCCAACTTTTATGCATATATAATGTGATATGATTGTATGATACGTATCAAATGGCTCTTATATGCAGTGTTCTCAGCCATTCGATGGCTTTGTATCTTGTCTTTTCACCAGTCTTGAGGATTATACTTAAGGAACCGTATAATCTAATAAACAGTGACAGATCAAGGACTGCGGATGGACTTTCGTCCGTCTCCATTCACAACAGCCACTGGAGAAAGCAATGCAGTTTTAGTTCATTCTTGGTTTTATGGCACTTTAGTGGGACATGTGAGGGAAAGTGAATTTAACTGCGCACAGATGTCAGCCGCTTCCAGAGCAGACGTTGAGGAAAGCTTCGATGGCCGCGGTCCTGGACGCGTTTATATTCAAAGGCTGAACATCACTATAAAAGTTGCTTGATACAGCGTTTGCGCACTTCCCAGCCTCGCCCTTTACAACCGCAGCCACTCATTTAAACACATGGCGCAGTTGTGCTGTGAACGTGCTCGAAATATTACGCATCTTCAGCGCTGCTGGTCCCTGGTGGACACGGCCCTCCCATCTGAACTAGGCTGCTCGGCCTCACCCCCTTATGCCCATAGCACTTAAAGGACACCAGAAAGTTATCTATAATGTAAACGAAGGTAAATGATTTTGTTTGACAAACCAGCCATTTAGCTAATACCCTGTAAGGGGATACATTAATTTAAGTGGTAGAGGCACCTCTTGCTGTATTTTTTTCCAGAATGTACATCCAATACTATTCCTGAATTTGATGTTCAAAATGTATCCTTTTAAGCATCAAATAGATGCTACAATAATAAGGTCAAGTATTTATAGATTTCCTGTTTGTTGGTGTATGGAGTTAGCGACGGCATCACCGGCGTGCACACGCGGAGCGCGCGAGTCGCGGATACTAATTTTAAGAAAGACGCACCCAGTGGAACGTATACAGCTAAGCTCCGTGAAGGGCCGCTGAATCCGAACTGCTGTCTGAATGAGGTCAGTAAAGTGGAAGTGACATTTCACTCGTGCGTTCTGCTCTGTAGGTCTCACCAAAACGCTTTCGCCGGAGAAAAGGCTCCTGTAATAAAGGTTTACTGAAGCATTTCATTTACTGAAAATAGGCGAGTGAAAAGGTTTAGTGGACCATGAGCTAAGCTCTAAATGGAAAAAACCTTCTGATTTAAGACGGTCGTTATATGACATAACTGCCGACTAGAGTAGTATATCAAATTGTGTGTTTGCAACCGTGTTTTGTGACTATGTATGCTCGCTAGCTTTGTATATAGCCTATAGCCCTTCTGGCTCTCATTTTGAGGGAGAGAATACTTACCAGTCGTCGCTTTGAATTTTGGCGACGTGGACAGGCTCAGTCCCAGCGTTCCCGAGTTCTTGTTTTGTCCCACTGCATGGGCCTCTGGTGGGTGAGAAGTATGGCATGCTTATCAAGCCACATTTCTCCCCCCAGAATTGACGACTTCTCAGCACTCCTCGAGGTGTCCGTGACGCGCTGCGTCACTCCAGCTCGCGTGAGCGCGTTCCCCGCTTCGCAGGACAAGACGGCCAATGCGTCACGTCACGGCGGAAGCCGGCCAACCCACCCCCCGAGCTCTCGGTTTCCCATTGCCGCTTCCTCGCTCCCAGCAGGCGACTGCATTTGGGCGGGCAGCGCGATGGCGGCGGGCGCCGCGTGCCATCTGGTGTTTAATATCTCAGAGAGGAAGCGCGCGAGAGGGGAAACGGCGGGCGCTGGCTAGTACTGTTTGTGACTGCGCAAATCTGTCTTTGCAGGAAGTGCTGGAGCTGGCTTTCTCCGTGCTCTACGAGTCTGACGAATATTTAAACTTCATCGCTCCTGATAAGCACGAGGTAAGTTTCCCCTCATGTCCCCTTTATTGCGGGAACACAAAGTTTCCAGAATAAAGTTTTAGTTATTGCGTTTCTCTGCTTTACTTCTGCAATATCTGTATTTGATGGTGACCAATCATGATGGTGTGAACTAAAATGAAATGGTGAGCAAACCATTTTTAAAGATAATTTTGCCTGTAAACAGTCAGATAATCTGTTAAATCTCCATTGGAAATGCAGGCCGGGATTCAATCAACATTTGACTTTAACTTTGACTAACAGTTGAAAGCAACAATTATTTATATATTTTTTTCTTCTTCGAGTTGAACAACCACTAACACTAGCTCGCCAAATTGAGTTTGTGACGAAAAAGCAAAATGTTTGTGTTTACGTGCACGTCAAAGTTAAGGGCAAATGTTGAGTGAATACAGGCCACAATCTCATCTCTGTCCTATCTAGTATTTTTATCAATTAATTAGCGCCAGTGATTGTCAGGAACGTAATTGAGCTGTTCTAGTTCTAGTTGTGTTGGTTGAGAGGAGTCTCTAAAGCCATTAAATTGAAGTATAAAAGAAGGCACTTGCAATGGTTAATAATTGATTTCCATGTTGTCTTTCAGTACTGTGTGTGGACAGACGGTCTTAATGCGCTCCTGGGGAAGGAGATGACGAGCGACTTCACCAAGTCCGACCTGGACGTTCTGCTCAGCATGGAGATGAAGCTCCGCCTCCTGGACCTCGAGAACATTCAGATTCCCGAGGCTCCGCCCCCCATTCCCAAAGAGCCTAGCAACTATGACTTTGTTTACGACTGCAACTAACTACCAACTGGACCAATTGTTTCTTACTCGTACTGGAAAGAACTTTAGAAGAAGATGGTGAAAAAGAGAGAGAGGAAAAAAAAATAAGGATCTGTCTAACTTTTTTTGTTTTTCTTGCTATACTTGCTAAACTTACTTTTTTAAGGTGTATTTTAATGTATTTGCAGCACTTATGTCTTGCAAGGACTGTTCCCAAGAAGCCAAGAAGCTCTCAGCTATGATGACACGCTCATCGTCACGGCAACACTTAGGCAAGCTGCTGAAGGAGGATCAAGACCAGACCAGTTCCACACGCCGTTATGGTTTTGTTTTGAGTTTGCTCTAGAATATTCCTTACAGAAGTAATTTTTTCTGTTTACTTTGTATTGTTTTTTTTTTTTGGGGGGTTGTGTGGGAGGGGGTGGATGCAGTATCCAGTTATTGTTTTTCCAGCCTCCAGTTTTGAATGTTTTTGCACTGTAGCGACAAACATCTCATATTCTGACACGTGGCAGCTATGTCTCCACCATGAAAGGACAAATATACACTCCATTCTCACCAGTTTACTAAAACCTCACCCCTGCTCCGCTTCCTGTTACGTGAAGCGGACCCTTCTTGACCTGGCAATATCGCACACCGAAGCCCGCCTCTTGATATTCTGTTTAATTAATGAGTCGCCTGAGCTTAGCTTTCACAACTTCCACAAATAGCCATGCTGATTCACCTGCAGTTCATGCTGGGTGAATTCACCAACCCCCCCCCCCCGCCTGAATTCCAGTCGGGCTCTGTCACGTCAGCTGTAATATTCCAAAGCAATATTTGGCTTGTGTCGTAAGCTGCTGTATCTTTAGTGACATCTGTCTGCCAAATAGTCAGTATTATCACACTGTGAGTGTTAATTTAAGGGAAGGTCTTTTTCTCTGAACTCTCCGCCAATTTGGAAGCGAGTGTAAATTTAATTTAAAAATAAAACACGGTTGTTACTTCTATTTACCGTTCACCCTTTTTGACCCTCTCAAATGTTTGTTCTAGGTTTAAATGCCCTAAACCCTGCAGTTTACATTAAAAATTAATAAAATAAATTTTTGTTTTTTGCGTTTCCTGTGTTCCTACATCGCGCACATCCAATCCTGGTAGCGCGAGTCCTTTCAGGGCTGTGCTGTGGAGTTTGTTGTTGCATCTCTACATCCGGACCAGCGGCTCCTGTGTCTGCTGTATATCTTCTGTCTCACCTCTGCTGCAGCTAGTCTGGTTCAGCACTATACTTTGTCCTTTGAAAGGAATCATTGCTAAAAATGAAGGAACAAACTTGTTAGATTCAGGTTAGATACACTTTATAACTTAGTGTATAGTCAGTGGTTGTATTGTATTTTTTATAAAAATTGTGGCTGTATATGATATCCCAACACAATACAGTTACTCTGTTGTCATGCAGTCTACCACCACAGTTAGAAAGAACAGAAGACGAACCGTGACCTTAAAACATAAGGGAATATGTTCATGGTTATATGTTCAAGTAGGGATGCACCATAATACTGGGGTTGTATTGGTATAATCTGATAATGGCTTAAAACAAATGTATTTCATGTGCCGCTAATGCTGTAAATTGCTGTAAACACTTCAAAAAGTAGGCTCACTATCGTAACCTTTTCATTTATTTATGAGTTATCTTTTTTTATCTGCCAAACTCACGAGCAAAGCTGGACAGCGGTCCAGTAGCTCACTAGACTACATTACCGTAGTATCAGTACCACCAAACATACCGGAAGTGAGAAGTGAAATATTTTGTTATACGGCTAAAGTTTGTTGCGTTCATGTTCAGTTCATCTTCTGCCATGAACATGTAAACTTGAAGTTTGCACTCTTGCTATAATGTAAAACAGAGGTATCAGCATTAACCAATGAGGCCAAACGCATATTAGTCATTGATATCAGCCACAGAATTTCCATATTATGCACGCATAGATAAGTGTTCATGGTACAGTACTGTAGATAGTAACTGGTTACTTGCCTTACTTTATGACTCTGCTGCTACAGGATAAGTGTTTGTGGTACAGTACAGTAGATAGCAACGCGTTACTTGCCTTACTTTATGTATGTGCTGCTACAGCATAAGTGTTCGTGGTACAGTACAGTAACGGGTTACTTGCCTTTATGACTGCTGCTACAGGATAAGTGTTCATGGTACAGTACTGTAGATAGTAACTGGTTACTTGCCTTTATGACTGTGCTGCTGCAGGATAAGTGTTCATGGTACAGTACTGTAGATAGTAACTGGTTACTTGCCTTACTTTATGACTGTGCTGCTGCAGGATAAGTGTTCATGGTACAGTACTGTAGATAGTAACTGGTTACTTGCCTTATTTTATGACTGTGCTGCTGCAGGATAAGTGTTCATGGTACAGTACTGTAGATAGTAACTGGTTACTTGCCTTACTTTATGACTGTGCTGCTACAGGATAAGTGTTCATGGTACAGTACTGTAGATAGTAACTGGTTACTTGCCTTACTTTATGACTGTGCTGCTGCAGGATAAGTGTTCATGGTACAGTACTGTAGATAGTAACTGGTTACTTGCCTTACTTTATGACTGCTGCTGCAGGATAAGTGTTTGTGGTACAGTACTGTAGATAGTAACGGGTTATTTGCTTACTCTATGACTGTGCTGCTACAGGATAAATGTTCGTGGTACGGATAAGTGTTCATGGTACAGTACTATAGATAGTAACTGGTTACTTGCCTTACTTTATGACTGCTGCTGCAGGATAAGTGTTCATGGTACAGTACTGTAGATAGTAACTGGTTACTTGCCTTACTTTATGACTGTGCTGCTACAGGATAAGTGTTTGTGGTACAGTACTGTAGATAGTAACTGGTTACTTGCCTTACTTTATGACTGTGCTGCTACAGGATAAGTGTTCGTGGTACAGTACTGTAGATAGTAACTGGTTACTTGCCTTACTTTATGACTGTGCTGCTACAGGATAAGTGTTTGTGGTACAGTACTGTAGATAGTAACGGGTTATTTGCTTACTCTATGACTGTGCTGCTACAGGATAAATGTTCGTGGTACGGATAAGTGTTCATGGTACAGTACTGTAGATAGTAACTGGTTACTTGCCTTACTTTATGACTGTGCTGCTACAGGATAAGTGTTCGTGGTACGGATAAGTGTTTGTGGTACAGTACTGTAGATAGTAACGGGTTATTTGCTTACTCTATGACTGTGCTGCTACAGGATAAATGTTCGTGGTACGGATAAGTGTTTGTGGTACAGTACTGTAGATAGTAACGGGTTACTTGCCTTACTCTATGACCGTGCTGCTGCAGGATAAGTGTTTGTGGTACAGTACTGTAGATAGTAACGGGTTATTTGCTTACTCTATGACCGTGCTGCTACAGGATAAATGTTCGTGGTACGGATAAGTGTTTGTGGTACAGTACTGTAGATAGTAACGGGTTACTTGCCTTACTCTATGACCGTGCTGCTGCAGGATAAGTGTGCAACATATACCTCTCGTCTCTGTGACATTGCAGTGAATACTTTTTTTTGTTTGTTTTTAAATTCAACACTGCATTATTTATGGAATGCTCATCAAACACCTAATGTGCAGGTTTGAGACCAACCAGCGGGCCTACCTATTTCAGGATCTTACAAGATTTGTTTGGAATGGCAGCAGAATGTGATGTTTCTGTGCGCATTTCTAGGGACAATCAGCGGGGTGGGCAGTCGGTGGATGGGAGCTCTCATTGGAGAGTGATTGGCCGTGGAGAGTGTCAGGCACGCGGGGCTGCCTCTCTATTACACGCCCGAGTGTTTATGAGCGGAATTGCTCCTTAACGCACAGGCGTGAGCAATCTGTTCCCTGCACCAAAGTTCCCCCGCAGTCCATAGAGGAGAGTTTAAGAGCCTGTGTTCCATCCCGTCCTCTATATCTGTCTAGCTTTCTTGTTTGAGCTCAAACGGTTAGTGCTCAAACCCTACCGTTCTGAAAATACTTACGCACAGACACGTAGGGAGGGTTTTTTTGTTGTTAAATAAAGCAGTCAGTATTTGGAAATGTAAATAATATTCAGGCCTGATTCAAAACACACGTGTAGTCTACATGTATCACTTTTACCTAATTATATAATTTATTATAAAAATGAAACGGTTCAATGTGAGCACTTGCATTTCAGAATATGGACACCTCATACAATGGAACAGTATATCAAATGTTACACAAAGGCAGACCATGCATGCACCAGCTGATAACATTGTCTAAGCAAGGTTTGAACTTTTCCTCACATTTTGAGCCTAGTTTGTTGATTGTCTTCTGTGGACACCATAACAAGGTAACAATAACAAAGGCAAGATGACATAACTGGCCTGCCAGTGAAAACTAGATATTACAGTGATGAAATAAGAACGTACCCATTAAAGTAGAATAATTATAAAGACTAATAACATACTTCATACTATAAACCACCTGACACTGAGGTCATGTGTCGCTGCTTGGGAGCTCGTCCATCCTTATTCATTTAACAAAAATGCCTTACGCGGTTAGCATGTGATTTCCTATTTTCGGCAAAAAGATTAAAAAACCTACTAGTTGGCTTTTCATTCCTACATGTCAAGATTGAAAAAGCCAGAGCTGGCTGCTAAAACCAGAACAAAAATATATAGTTGGAAGAGGAAGAGATGGGAGACAGCTGACACAAGAATAAAAGTGTATGTGGCATTTTATACCTGCGGGCTATTGTATAAATAATAGAACCCACAGGTGTGTGTGTGTGTATATATATATATATATACACATACACACACATTGCTCAAAAAAATTAAGGGAACACTTAATCATCACAGTATTAACACCATGGGGCGCCAATGGAGAACCTGCCAATTCGGGTGTTCTCTGGCAAATACCAATCAAGCTGCACGGTGCTGGGCTGTGAGCACAGGTCCCACTACAGGACGTCGGGTCCTCATGCCACCCTCATGGAGTCTGTTTCTGACAGTTTGGTAAGAGACATGCACATGAGTAGCCCGCTGGAGGTCATTTTGTAGGGCTCTGGCAGTCCTGCCGCTGGGTTGTTGCCCTTCTACGGCCCTGTCCAGCTCTCCTTGTGTAATGGCCCGTCTCCCGGTATCTCCTCCACGTTCTTGAGACTGTGCTGGGAGACACAGCAAACCTTCTTGCGACGGCACGTATGAATGTGCCATCATGGAGGAGCTGGACTACCTGTGCAACCTGAATGGGCTGCAGGTACCGCCTCATGCTACCAGTAGTGACAAGGGCACGTCTTGCAAAATGCAAAACTAGAGACAAATCAGTCAGAAAGGATAAGGAGAGAGAAATGGTCTGTGGCCACCACCTGCAAAACCATTTACTTTTTGGGGATTGTCTTGCTGTTGCCTCTCCTGTCCATCTGTTGTCACTTTCATTTGCACCAAAGCAGGTAAAATTGATTCACAATCGTTTACGCTTCCTAACTGGACAGATTGATATCCCAGAAGTTTAATTGATTTGGTGTTATACTGTGTTGATTAAGTGTTCCCTTCATTTCTTTGAGCAGTGTAGGTTTGAATGGAGAAAAAACCAGGTGCTTACCCCAGGTTTATAAATATTACTTGTCAGAAAACTCCCCTAAGCCTTTTTAAAAACTCCACCAGTTTATAATTAGTCTTAATTGGCTTGCTGGCCTGGCATGGAAGACATGATACCTTTATATTCTAACAGACAGTTTCTCCCTGTGTGCTAATAATGTACGTGAGATCTGACCAAGCGACTTCAAAGAAATCATGTCTGCTGACAGTCATCAAACAAAACCCTTTGCTATTTATAGAAATGGTGTGCCACGGGGTTCGTTTGTGAACGACAGCCCTGCTCTGCTGGTGTAGCACCCAGGACTGATTAAATCCCCTTTTCCAGCCCCTGAGCCAGGGTGATCTGCCTCTTCGCCCGCCTGTCATATGTCACATGACACGCATGGCGTTTGCTGCCTCTGAAGGGTGCCAGGCTCACCTTGGCGGCGATTAAAACGGCCATTTTGTTTCTCCCTCTGGCTTCAACTACGATGTAGTTGCGCGCACCGTTGTCAGACTGGCTCATTTCTAAACCACAAAGCCCCCTGTGGTTCATACAGCCACGTTCAAAAAGCTGTCGGTTTTTTAACATGGCACAAAAAGAAGCGCTATTTCTGGAACAGAGCAAAAGCTGATGCAATGACACTCTTTCATCTATTCTGAAGAGAGAAAGTAGAATAATTGGTCATTCTTTTTTTGAAGTCGTGCGGCACACGATTTATAAAGATTGTTCTGCTGAAAATAAGCAACTTGCTGTACAAGCGAGCATCTTTCTAATTTATCTTGACAATCAAAACTAGGAACCGTGTTTGTTTGTGTGTCATCATTGTAGCTTTTTGCTGGTAGATAAAACGCCCTTCACCACATCATCTGCTTAACCGCTCTCCGCATAGCCCCTGGTAACGCAGTAGCCCACATTTCACTCTTGATCCATCTATTACATGATGACGCAATCTTTAAGCGTATAACAGCAGCACTCTACCTGGGATTGAAACCTACAATAATCTGCCCAGAAGCACAGTTGACAAACCGCAGCAAACAAACAGCATTGGCTGAGCACGCAGGCCCTCGCCTCTATCAGTTGAACCGGTGCAGTGAAGTCGGCCATTCCTCCATCCCCTCCCAGCAAGCTTAAATTCAGCACTAGGGATGTTTGTTAATGTGTCGCCCCTGACCGAGCACCATTTACCCCCCCCCCCCCCCCCTCCCCCCTCCCTCCCCCATTCATCCAATTCATTGGCCCGAGCAGGCCTGGTCTCTTAAGCCAATTACTCAGCCTGTCTCTGTCTGATGCAAGTTTATTATTCAGTCATTACTGAGGCAGCGGAAATCACCTCCTCTCTCGCTGCACGTTGTTTCTGGAGCCGAGCCGGGTCAGTGCTCCGCACCATTAATCTGGCCCTGGGGAGCGGTACCGGGCCCATTACGCCTCACCCAGCACACCTCTAATGATCCCATCCGCTCGGGCTACCCGAGGCGGGGGGAGAGGCGGATGCTGTGGCTTCCACTGAAAGTCATCTTAACGTATATCCGAAACCACACATACTCCTCCAAGGCATTCAGGAACATGACATGCAAAATACCTTATTCTGTAATATTTATAGTGTAATTGATGCCGTTCTTTTCGTGGAGGTGAAACAGATTATGGTCCGATGGTGGTTTTCTTTCAGAATCCTTGAGGATTCACGCTCCAATTTGGTAGATAAGCAGTGCTGTCAATCATACGGTGATCAGGAACTCTTGATCCGACAGGCTATCAATTAAACCGTCCGGGATAGTGTTCTGCTGGCTTGTGCACTGAGCATGCTGGTTCAGGCCGCGTTGTGGAGCAACTGCCAACTCAATGATTTCAGCTAGTTAATGGCATGGCATGGATTCAGTAATAGGTACCTATGAGATTAACTGATGCAGCAAGATTCACAAAAATGTGTGGGTTCCACGCTGCAAAACAAATAAAATCATACAATGTTTCTCCAATCGTCAATGCATTTAATGTAGATTATTTTCATAAAATAATCTCAGAAAAAAAGATAAAACAATCTTACGCTAAGAAACTGAAGTTAAAATTGTATTGCATTTTCTTATTCTTATTTAACATGAACTCATATTGAATTATTCATATTTACAATGCATTAAAGTACTTCTCAGTGGTTACTGGACACTATTGCTCCATTATGATAGAAAACGTTGATTGTTGAATACTGATGCATCGCTCCTGAAATACAGCCGCGTAAAGCACATGTACGCACATATTCAGCCGCGTAAAGCACATGTACGCACATATTCCAAGTTGAAAAACAGCTTTTGTTGTAAATGGACTTGCACTGAAAAATGGCCTAGTTCTGAATGTGTCTCCCAAATGAAAAATCCTGTCCCTCAGAAATCCTTATCTATTTGTAGATGTTGAAAACGCAGCAGTAATGCAGCTGGTTTCATGCTTTATGGAATGATTACTATATTTTGGTCAGCAATCCACATAATTACACCGTAGTTTTTCTAATTCTAATCTAAGTAAACACAGCCAAGGCATACACACCTATAAAATGATCAAACGTTCCTCAGCATTTTACCTCAGATAACAGAATTGTGAGAGGACACTGTTTAAATGGAGAGAACCTGAATTCTTAAAGTGATCAAATTTCACATTATACATAAATCACAGCCTTCTTTAGAACCTATTCGGACGGGATACGTTTTACGGGGGGAGGTGGGGTAACAGGGCCCCAAATGCTCCGCCTGCCCCCCCCAACGCCAAATCCAGAAAAAAGTCCGACAATATGAAGTTTTAGGCTATTAGAGCTACAGATGATTTGGCCAATCATAAAAATGCCACACCGAAATAATACATTTTTCTAATATCTGATTGGTTGGTTTGGCCATATAATAAAACAACAAGATAGAGAGAGAGGTCACTTTTTTTGATAAATTTCTGCGGTCTCTTCTTGATAATTAACTGTTACGCATTGCTTAGGATATAATATTCGCTAGCCTAGCTTATTCAGTGAGTTCAGGATAGTGGCGAGAGTCTCCATGGGAGATTCGATTTTAAATAGATTGACTACATGTTGCATCTAGCCTAGTTGTTATAGCTGCGATTCAGCAAAACTGATTAGCTGGCTGCACGTGTGTGTGTGTTAGCTAGCCTACTGCTGTGTGTTGGCTAGTCAGCCTATACTTTCCTCAAACTTTGGAATACTGCACATATATTTAAATACACTATCATATCTGTCTCTCTCTCTTACGTTCTCAATCACTCTCACGGCGAAACGGCAGCCGCCAACAGAGGCAAGCCCCCCGGCGTCTCAGGCATAAAATATAGGCTATATAAATATATATACAGTCAAGCCGGAAAGTCTGCACACCCCTTTCACCTTCTCCACGTTTTATTACGTTACAGACATATTCTACAATAGATTGAGTTCATTTTTTTGTTTAAAAAGTCTACACAAAATAGCCCATAATGACAAAGTAAAAACAGGTTTTTAGACATTTGTGCTAATTTATTAAAAATCTAAATGTAAAATATCATATGTACACAAGTGTGCACACCCTTTGATATGACACCCAAAAGTGAGCTGAGGTGCATTTTGTTTTCACTGATACTGCTTGAGATGTTTCTACAACTTAATTGGAGTCCACCTGTGATAAGTTTAATTGATTGGACATGATTGGGGATTGCCAACACCTGCCTATATAAGGTCCCGCCGTTGATAATGCATGTCAGAGCAAACTCTGAGCCATGGGGTCAAAGGAATTATCTGCAGACCTCAAAAACAGAATTGTGTCAAGGTATAGATCTGGAGAAGGGTACGGAAAAATCTCTGCAGCT